>CM056835.1:9486086-10766711 GCA_029853015.1 Chelidonichthys spinosus
GCGATAGTTGGTGTGGCAGACAATTACTGCCCGATCTAATGTGTATAACTGAATGAAACAGTCTATTGATCTACAGGTAATAACTCTTTATTTTCAGAATCTCACAGCGGTACTGTGGTGTAATGTTTAACAACGCCGCCCACAGCGCAGGTGACAGGGGTTCAACTCCCGTAGCTCACAAAGTAGCGCACTGAATGAATTATCATTTTTATTGGGTGTAATCCCCCCAGGCTCAGAAAGAAAGTGGCGTCTCGCTAAAAACGCTAACTCTGCAAAGAATCTGGTTGTGGATTATGTCCGCGATATGAAATGTTGAAAATGTCGGAGAATATTGTTTAGATAATATCTAATGTGATTGAAAGGAAAGGTGATCAAAATTGTCTCCCAACGCAAAGCTGCTAGAATCACTTTTATTTCCGTATCGATTAGGTTGAGGTTGAAAGGACGGCACAATTTTTTCAGAGTTGGTTCAGATTCCGGAAAAAGGCGGAGACATGTAGGGAGAAACTCACGGTTTGTTGAAGCAAACCTGCTAGCGAGCAGGTTAGGTTCACGGAGTATGTAACTGACTCAGATTTATGCTGCACTGGCTTTGTGAAACCGAAAAACCAGAGTTTCCCTCATCTCAGGGTTAACTAACTCAAGGTTTTTACTAAACCTGCTTTGTGAAACGGACCCCCGGTCTCCCTACTACATTATTGCTTAGTCAGAAGTTATCTGTAGGAATAGCCAGAGAAATCCAAGGTGTTGGATTGAAAATGGCAAACAGTCTGCTTTGCTCAGAGAGCAGGATCACTCCGACGGTCTTATTGTTGCAATTGATCGAGTTTGTTTATGAAGTCCAGTGGATTCGTCTGCAGGCTCCGTCCACATGATGGAGGTATAGAGGCTCATCCTTCACCCTCATCAGACAGCTTTGTAATCAGCTCCACCGACTGCTCCTGTGGGCGTGTGGCAGTAAACACCATTAAGTGTTAAAGTGGGAGCAGATGAGGAAAAGAGCGTTGGACTGGACATTCGCTCAGTGGAAACAATGGCTCACTCTGTGCTGCTCTAATTTCATTCATTTCAAAAGTGGCTCTGTATTAGATTGATTTGCACACCAGATACAGAGACCTGCTTCGTGGGTGTTCGTTAAGGAATGAAACCAATTTATCAGATGAGATAATTTGCATGACATTAGAAGTGGTTATCGAGGAGAGAGTAGAAGTCACACCTGTAACAGTTTTAATGTTACAGAATGATTCAATAACACAATAATGATTACTAGGTTATATCTATGTTGATGTCCTCTATCAAGTCTCGAAATAATAAACTGACAGGCTGAGCACATGCACATGCAAGCAGAGCAAACAGTCATGCTTTTCAAGCATAAAAACAGCAGTAAGCAACTGGGGCCGCCATAGCGCTGCAAGATTTCAGTCCAGGTTTGATTTTGTTGAAAGTAAGTCTTCGTTAAATTGCAGCTTGGCTCCACTCAGGTTTACTTTTGAGTGAAAGATGATCTGAAGAGAGAATTGGATGGCTTCCTGTTTTAATTGCTTTTACATCTTTGTTTAGCGGTGGAAATGGTTGTATATCTGTATTTTTCTATATACTGTAGGGAAAAGCTGGAGAGGAAACATACAGCCAACGACAAAGGGAAGGTTTTAGCAGCATTGTTTGCCTCACTGCTGAATGTCCTTTTGTAAAACCACCTCTCTTTCCATTATCCTCCTGTTGGTGGAGGCTTTTCAAATCTTTCAGTTGATGCATGTAGATCTGGGTTGTCCCTGTATTAGGATTCAGCAGGACCATTATGCCCATGGTAATTCTCTCCTCTGAACAGTGACGCCTTTGTTAATGGCTCCATTGAGTGATACAGTATGAGACTTGCAGGGACAACTTCATTATTGATCACAAAGAGGAACAGTATAAGTGGCGGTGTAATTTAATAAGCCAAACTTGTATGGAATTTGGGGACAACTTTTATTTGAACCGATGCTCTAAAGTGGCTGTGAATGCACCAAGGTTAGTGAAATGGCTCTGGAAGGCATCCACCCAGCCATTACATTTGCATCTGATCCATCTGCGTTTCATTTGACCCCCAACTGTCCACCATTTATTTTTCTCAGTCAAAACACTTTCTTAGCCAGCATTTAATCGTATTCATGCTGTATAATGAATCATATCTGTGCTTCTAATTTCCATCAAATTTACGGAGTCACCATTCACTCTACACATTCCGTTCCTATCACTGGGAACCACACTATTTGTCATCTCCCTCAGCACCCCTTTGCAGTAACTGATGCAAAGACTCCACACAGATGAGTTTTCATTTCATCAACACATAGGAACATTTTCATGGAAAAGTCAGCTAGTGGAATAACTCTTCTAACTCTTCAATGTGTCTTGCATTATATTTGCAATACTATGTAGCTTCTTCTGATTAAAACATGAGGTGGAGTATCTAAAAGAGATCGACTTTTTGCTGAGAATTGTGTTCAATCGTTAGTATTTGCATGGATTATGCTGTAAAGAAAGCTGATATTTCTTAAATAATAGATTATCCTATCATGACATCAACACTTAAAACCTGCCAATGTTGGTTGTTGTACATTTACCATCTTTCTAACTAATACTGGTATCCTGTTACTCCATATCGTGATTGTAGCTGTTGATATTTTCTGTTTACACAGCATCTATATTTCATGGAAGAGGGATCCGTCCTCTGCAGCTCCTCGAGGTCTCCGGATGGGGCTCAGGAGGGTGAGCAGGTCATTGACAGGTGACAGGTGACAGGTGACAGGTGACAGGTGACAGGTGACAGGTGACGCACATTTCCTGCGCCTGTGCGCCGTTTTGTTTGGACGCCAGGGGAAACTGCTCCCCTTTTAGTTTCTTTTATCCTTGCTACTCTTATCCATTTTTATTTTTTATTTTTATTTTTTATACCACGCTTTTTTATCATGCCTGCATATTTTAATGACCGGACGGCAGGATCTCTATCAAGAACCGCTCTCTCCGTCTGCTGCTGCGGAAGCTGAGGCCCTGGCAACTATGCCTGCCATGCCCTGTGGAGACGGTGAGCTTTTAAAAAAGGCGTATAAAAAGATAACAGACCTTGAGGAGGACATCCGTCGGCTCTCAGACGAACTACAGAAAAAGGACTCACTGCTGACTAGCTTCTCCTCCCGTCTTCCTGTACTGACCAGTTTTTTAGCTGCCGACCTAACCCATCCCAAAAAACAATCCACCACAACCCTGCAGGACACAGTAGTGTGGGATCCATCCACCGGTTGCCGGCCCTCCTGCTCAACCCCAAATCATGGGCTAACCTGGGCTGAGGTAGCAGTCCGGGGACGTAAGAGAGGCTCGGCCGGGTCTGTCTCTCCGCCCCCCGTTAACCGCTCCAACCGCTACACTCCTCTGGCCGATGACGACCCGGTCCTCCCAGCTGATGGCCCCGCGCCTCCTCTCCTGGTCCGAGTCCCAGCAGCAACGCCTGCCGACCCAGCGGTTCTCTCCGCGCCTCCTCCTCTCTTGGACCGGGGCACACCTGTACTACCTGAGGACCCCGTTGCCTCGCCGGTGTGGAGCCGCGACGATGAGGCCCGGGTGGCTGGGGAATTCACAGGGGAGCCACCTCAGAGGCCTTCGAACCGGACCTCCTCCGCCCGGCGCAAGATCCTGAAGGAGGCTGTGCTCCGCCGCTCCGGTCGGTTTCCTCGCCCGGACCCGGCGGGGAATCACACTCCAACCTCCGATGCCACTGGCTGCCAGGTGAGCCAGAAACCGTCACCCCCCCGCCCACCACATTAATAATTGGAGACTCAATAATTAAAAACATCCGCTTCTTCAATGCCGCAACGCATTGTTTTCCCGGAGCCACCGTCCCCGGCATACTGGACAAACTCCCAGCACTGCTGAACTCTCTCGGGCCCTCCATCCAAAGTGTCATAGTGCACGTTGGATCAAATGATGCAGGTAGAAAGCAGTCCGAGCTGACCAAAACTGATTTTAAAGATCTTTTTAGGTTTTTAACAAACTGTGGAAAGTCCGTTTTCATTTCCGGTCCGATTCCAACTCTGGCCCGCGGAGTAGAACGTTTTAGCCGAATCCTCAGCCTCAACACATGGCTCCAGTCCTCCTGCACTGCAAACAACTTAGGTTTTATCGACAATTTTAATCTGTTCTGGAATCGTTCCTCCCTTTTTAGAGCTGACAGGGTTCATCCGAGCTGGCTAGGTAGCAACATTTTAACAGACAATATCCTCTATGCTGTCCAATCTGACACACGTGTGTGACTGTTGACCTGCCACGCCCCCCCGGTCCCCGACAAGTCTTCTTCGCCGCTCATACACGCCCCTCCTTCAGTGACCCCAGTGGCACAGGACAGTATTCATACCATCCCAACCATCATCTCACATAGACGATTGAAACCCAGGACTGTTTTTAGATCAAACTGTGTTTTTAACATTCCGATTGGAAAACGCGATGAGCGCACGTTCAGCACAGACGTTAAATTGGCTGTGCTGAATGTGCGCTCTCTTTTAAACAAGTCTTTTATCATAAATTATATAATTTTAGACAATAACCTGGACAGCATTTTCCTTACGGAGACATGGCTTGGCACTGATGCACCTGTTGTTCTCACTGAGGCTTCCCCACCGAATTTTAACTTTTTATTTTCAACTAGGGGGTGCAGAAGAGGGGGCGGCACTGCTTCAATTACAAAGAACAATATGAACACTAACGAAGTAGTTTTTAACAGTTACTCTTCATTTGAGTACCGTGCCTTCGTTTTTAGCAGCCCACCTATTCTCTGTATAACAGTCTACCGACCACCCCAGTACTCCACTTCATTCATCAGGGAATTTTCAGAACTTTTATCAATTATTCATACCACTTTTAACAGAATTTTAATAACCGGTGATTTTAATTTACACGTGGACATCTCCTCAGACTCACTGTCTAGAGACTTTTTAAACCTTCTACACTGCCTTGATTTTAAGCAACATGTGACGCAGTAGACCCACAGCAGAGGGCGCACCTTGGACCTGGTTATATCTAATGGCCTGTCCATTGGTGAGCCCTCTGTTGTGGACCTGGCTGTATCTGACCACTTTTGTGTGTTTTTTACAATCACCAGTTTTAATCAGCGGGAGGCCCCGGTGAGAACAGTGAAGAAACGCTACCTAACTTCTGAAGTGGCTGCAAATTTTATTCAGATATTACAAAGCACTCCTGCCGAAATTTTACCAGCACCCTGCGATTTTATCACTGACAATTTTAACAATAAGATAAAGTCAACACTGGACTCAGTGGCTCCACCTTTTATTAAAACAATTAAAACAAGACCTACACCACCATGGAGAACCGAGGACATTAAAAAACTCAAAAGGGAATGCAGGAGTGCTGAAAGGAGATGGAGGAAATGCAAGTTAACTGTTGACTATGAAATTTTACGTCAACACCTCAAAATTTACAATAACGCAGTCAAACAAGCAAGAATCTCCCACTTCCAAAAATTAATCAATGACAATAAAAATAACCCCAAATTCTTATTCTCCACCATCGATCTTTTAACAAACACAAATTTTAAAAAATCCTCTAAGACACCAGATAACGTCCTTTGCGAGGACTTTGCAGACCACTTCAGAAGAAAAATCGATGACATCAGATCCAGTCTTTTATCCCAACAGCTTTTAACACCTGGATCATTGCTTTTACCTGAGGAAACACTGGAGAGTTTTGCCCTGGTTGATGCGAGGACACTTGGTCGAGTTTTCTCCCAGGTAAAGCCCACAACCTGCCTTTTAGATCCAATTCCCACACCGTTTTTTAAAACACTCTATGGATTCTTTGAGGAACAGCTGTTGTATTTGGTGAATTGCTCTCTTCAGACGGGTGTCTTCCCCACCTCCTTTAAAACGGCGGTGGTGAAGCCCCTTCTGAAGAAGAGTGATTTAGACCCCTATGTCTTAAATAACTACCGGCCTGTATCCAACTTACCATTTTTAAGTAAAATTTTGGAAAAACTTGTTTTTAATCAAGTAAATGACTTCTTAAACTCAAACCATATTTTAGAGACTCATCAGTCTGGTTTTAGGAGGAACCACAGTACAGAGACAGCACTTTTAAAGATTTTAAATGACATCAGGTGTAATTTAGATAATCATAAACTCACAGTCCTGGTACTACTGGATCTAACCGCCGCCTTTGATACAGTAGACCATCACATTTTATTAAATAGACTGAGGAACCTGGTCGGCCTCTCTGGTACTGTTTTTAACTGGTTCACGTCCTACCTTACTGATCGAAGTTTCTTTGTAAGTATGGATACATGCTCCTCAGAAACCCATAAGATAAAGTGTGGGGTTCCCCAAGGGTCAATTTTAGGTCCAACTCTTTTTAACCTTTACATGCTTCCCCTTGGGGACGTCATCAGGAGACACGGCATCAGCTTTCATAGTTATGCTGATGATACGCAACTGTACATGGCTGTGTCTCCTGATGACACAGGGCCAATTGATGCCCTTTTTAACTGCATTGTAGACATCAAGTCATGGATGGCAGCAAACTTCCTACAGCTCAACCAGGAAAAAACAGAGGTTTTAGTCATTGGTCCTGAAGGCCAGAGAGAGAAACTTTTACCAAAGTTACAGGATTTTAAACCCTCAAAATCTATAAAGAATCTGGGTGTGATTTTTGACTCTGAGCTTACTTTTATTCCACATATCAAAAACATAACAAAGATAGGTTTTTACCATCTTAAGAATATAGCCAGAGTCCGCCCGTTTCTCTCTCAGGCCAGCACAGAGGTGCTGATGCATGCTTTTATCTCATGTCGTTTAGATTATTGTAATGCCCTGCTCTCTGGTCTTCCCAAAAAGAACATGTACAATTTACAACTACTACAGAACTCAGCCGCACGCGTGCTGACGAGGACCAGAGGGCGGGAGCACATTACACCAGTTTTAAAATTGCTGCATTGGCTCCCTGTGCGCTTCAGGATCGATTTTTAAGGTTCTTTTACTAGTTTTTAAATGTCTTAATGGTCTCGGGCCTTCTTATTTGTCTGCAAAAATTATACCCTATCAACCCTCGCGGACCCTGAGGTCCTCCGGTGCTGGCCTTTTAACCATACCACTAGTCAGAACCAAAACACATGGGGAGGCGGCATTCAGTTACCATGGCCCCCGATTGTGGAACAGCCTGCCGGAGAACCTCAGGGCCGCAGAGAATGTTGATGTCTTTAAAAAGAGGCTCAAGACCCACCTTTTTAATCAAGCTTTTAACTGACTTGTTTAATTCCTTCTATGCTTCTTACATTTTTTATTATTATTCTATTTATATTATCTTTTTTAGCTTATCCTGCTTTACTGTTTTATATATTTTATTTATTTTTATTGTTTTATTTATTGGGTCTATTTTACTTTATTTTATACATCTTTATGAATTTTACTGTTTTTGTTGTTTTATTGTTTTATTCCCTCAGATTTTAGCTTCTACCTTTTACCTTATTTTACTGTTTTAGTCCCTCGATTTTCCAGTGTTTCCTCCTGGGGGCCTACCACACCGGGAGTTGTTTCTGGTCCAACGTTGGGGGTGCTGTCCTGTGGACGGCCATGGCCCGGGTGGTTGGAGAGCTCTACACCGTGGTGTGGAGCATCCTGTCTGCCTGGGCTGGGGTGGTCCCTGCGGCGGCGCCCCCTGCAGGCATGGACCATGATTCCTCTCGGTGTGTACGGCCCCCAAAGGTAGCTTCTTCCTCACCTCAGATCTCGATGCCCAGCCATGTCTCCTCAGCAACAGTTAGTGTTTGTGTGTGGGTGTGTATTTGTGAGTGTATGTTTATGTGTGTGGGTGTGTATTTGTGTGTGTATGTTTATGTGTGTGGGTGTGTATGTCTCTGTGTATCTCTGTCTATATATTTGTGGGGGTGGGAGGTTTTGGTTTCGTGGTGTTCTTTGTTGCTCACATCTTGTTTTGTTTTTGTTTTGTTCGCTTTTATTTTTTGTGAGGCACTTTGTGCTACTATATGTATGAAAAGTGCCATATAAATAAAGTCTGATTTGATTTGATTTGATTTGATTCACTAATCACAAGAACAGTGGTTCAATCCTGGTTCATCCAGTCAGCGTTGCTTTATCTCCTGAGTAGCACCTTGCATGGCCGCCTCAGCCATCTGTGTGTGAATGTGTGTGACTTTGAGTGGCTGGAAGACAAGAAAGGTGCTATAGAAATTCAGGTCCATTCCTCATTGAGGGGTTTTGGGGTTTTGAGTTTTTCCTTATCCGAGGGAACTGACCTGGAGTTGATTTTTTTTCTCTTAAATCTAATTGTACTTGCGAGCCTCTTCACTAGAAACCAATTGAAAAATCATCTTAAATGAATAGTTTTAAACTTTTAAGCAGGAGTTGGATAGGCCTCAGTCTATATACCTTCTCTTTTATCTCCTTTTGAAAAGAGTAAACCGTAGGTTTCTGGCCTTGGGCGTACGAGCAAAGCTCTGGTTTGGAGAAGTGTTTGAATGTCTATTAGTCATTTGTGCACTGAGCCTCTCAGGCAACCTGATGCCTGAGGACATAAGACAGGCAACACTTACATCCTTTATTATCCACATTATTATCGCCTCTCATTCATGAGCTGGAGTTGTCCTCAGTACTAGAGGTGGTAAATCTGAGTCAGTGTGCTGACTCATGGATCTCTGGGTCAATCACCAAACTGATCCGGGTGACTTGAGTCAGTTGAGTCACTTGAGACAGTACCCCCCAGAGTATAGAAATCTACCTATAAAACATATATATAAATGTATATATACTATAATAAACAGAACAAGCCATTGTCGTTCGGAGAAATAAGGATAACACTATTATTATTATTATGAAAGACTTTAACTCTAATTATATTCATGTTGTCATTATGTATGTGTATGAAGTAAAAATAAAAGTATTTTCATTAAAATGAAATTATATTTTATTATTTATTATTTTATTTTAAAAGGATGATTTATGCTGTTGAAGTTTAATCCACTCCTTAAATATCAGTGGTTTAAGTTTCAAGGAAAGATTCACTCAATCTGTCAGGTTACGTGATTATGGTCTGTTGTTATGGCAGAACTTTCTCTGAGTGATCCATGCAGCGAGTCAGCCACTCTTCAGAGACGGGGAAGTGATACACAGGAACAGAACCTCCGCTGCTTCGAGCTACAGCAGAAGTTTAACTCCGCGGAAGTCATTGAACCACCTTCTCTTGTCCGTGTTTACTTCAGCCACTTGCTAGGGTAAACGGATGGACTAGGTCATGTTAAAATTATTTTACAGGTTATAAAGGGAGTAGTGAGTCACACAATCAATTGTTTGAATTAATATATTTTGACTGGCGTTAGCTGCAAGTGACCCACATGAATGTAGACAGCAGACTCGACTCACCCGGGTGAGTGGGTGAGTGAAGCTTCTCCCATCTCTGCAGTACAACACTGACTTTCATCTACAATATGAGTTCTACTGATCCTCGTGGTCTTCTGTGCTTTTATGAAAAAAGCCACCAGTTTCATCAACCACTTGTTAAAATGTGAGTAGTGTTAAGCTGTCTGTAATCTTACCGCCAGCACCTACGTTGTCATTATTTACCAGCATATTAGACACGAAGCAGAAGCTTTGAGCAGAACACAACAAGCTTTTGAGCACTATGAAATCCCTCCTTGCTTGACCTTGCTGTTAGCGAGGTCTGATTTGATATGTGGCCTGTCGGATGGCCAGTAGTGATTATAACACCGTCTGTCTCTCGGGCCAAATCGTCATTTACCATAAAAAGGATAAACTGTGACTGGAGAAACGCAGCAGCCGTCAACTCATTGATGCCATTCAGGGCTTCATTAGTAGGGCTTCAATAAGCCTTCCACTGCTCTGCAGCACGAACAAGACCAGCACTAGTTCATCACCACCTTCCAACTCAGGTCCTTAAACTGCACAACTTAAACATCGCTCTCCAGCTCAGTGTCATGGCATTTCTCTTTTTTTAAGACGCATAAGAACATATTTTTTTACATTTTCTACACTCACATCTGCCGTTCTCTTCTTGGACTCGTTGCAAATCCCTGTGCAGTCCCTATGAAAGAGAACTGACACTGAAATGTGGATTAATATGACTGGGGGAGTCTCTTTTGTATGCAATACAAGAGATGCTGGTGAATAAAAATGCATGAAAATGTTGGCATTGAATATGCCATCCTCTTCCCCCAGGTCCCTGGAGCTGGAGCCGCTGGCATATTCATCTTCCGCTCTCCTCCTCACTGCTTCCAACAAAACTTGTCTTCTGAAAATCGTACGATCCCTCTTTCTCCAGCTGGATTTTCACAGTAACCGGAATGCTGAAATATTGTAACGATTACTCTTTCTCTGGCAATGCTGCTGGAAGAATTGCTAGAAAAGATGGTGGCTTGCTTTTTTCTACCCTACAAGCAAATAATTTGATACAAGGCAATTCTCTCTCTGGGAGGTCCATGGGCATGAATCACAAGATTTACAGGGGCTACTTTATTTTTCAGTTTTCAGTGCTGTTGCATGACGTATGTGCCTCTTTCTGTTCTGCGACAGGCATGGCAGGTGAGGCTGACTTGAAAGCACCTGAAAGCATTGCAGCCTCAGTGGAGACAGCTGACATATGCAGAGGCATACGTGGCCTAATGGATCTACATAGAGTGGTGCAAATCAGTCGAGTTAGTTGGTTAGATGGTTTTTGTGAGTAGAGGGTTGACACATGTCATGCCACTTCTGGAGCGAATGATCAGATTCAACCTACAACATCTCAAAGGTTACCTTCTGATGAGTGCAGGGAGCAGCAAATCCCATCACGTTATGTCAGAATCTCATAAGACGAAAGAAAATCATGCTGATGTTTTGAAGTAGGGGCTAAGGGGCTGTGTGTGTGTGTGTGTGTGTGCGTGCGTGTTAAATGCTATATATCACATCAGCGTCTAGCCCTGTGGCTATAAGGCTGCACCTGAATATTTCGGTCACGCTCTGATTTTTAAACAAAAAGAATGTTTAAAATACACAATCACACTAGTGTTTCCTGATCTGATGCCGTTATCAGCAGGACATTATTCGGCACTGCCGGTGGGAAACGGGAAGCAAACAGTGTTCTCCTTTGTCAAAGTACAACGTTATGTTGTCCCATCCATCCACCCGACCTCCCCCCTCTGTGGCTCAACAACAACGCCACACTGTTTCCTCCTTTGCTCCTCATGTCATGATTCCTACGGCCACTAAAGGCCTTTGTCTCATAAACATTTACACAGATATTATTACTGAACATTTGCTGAAAAGACTGATGCTGCCGATGTTAATGGTAGATTAAAAATCAAAGATGGAAAAGGATTTTTTCTTCTCCCTTTGACTGAAGTGCTGCTCGGCAGTACAGTGCGTTCCCGTGCTGCCATGTATTGCAACAGCACAAGTGATTCAAATGGTTTAAAATCATAGAGTTCCACATGAGACACAAATGAGAAATAATAAGTTAATCATCCAAATACCTCTGAATGTGTGCCGTGCATTGGAGATACTGGATGGAGGTTGATATTGTGTATTAAGTCATTTGTGATTAATTGGACATGTAGAGATGAGATTGCTGGCCACCAGTCGTCCACCGCAGCCGTGTAATCCGCTGACATAACTGTTACTGATCCTTCGGCTGGCCTGCACACTATTTGTGTGAGTGATTGTCCATGAGTGTAATGATAATCCATAAGGCTTGGCTTGACGTGTGGAGTTAAACAGGATTGTCAAATAATCAATTTCGCCCAGTGACTTGCCTTTTGCCAAACAGCCGTGCTATTCCAATTGGGATTTGTCTCTGATTTCTTCAATTGATCCAGGGGATTTTATAGACACATGGGCTTGACTGCTGTTGCACTTTACTGAACTCCCTGGCAGTCAAGCTTGGCCGGGGCTGCCTAATGATTTCTTCGTTGCATATTTATCTACTGAGATGTCTGTTTTTTTTTTTTCCCAAAGCAGAGTGGTACTAATAGTGCATCAATAATGTATCCGGTGGCCTCATAAATGAACTGTTTGATAGACAGCACCAGTGAGTGGGAGAGTGTGAAGGGAATGCAAGGGCCCAATTAAAGGTAATAATTCATAATATTTCCATATAAATAAACATCTGCTACTATTACCAATTCATATGACAATTATTCAGGCCGTAGTGAGTTTAAGAAAGCTTTGCATTTGTGGTTCGAATACTTTCCGCGGCAGTTTTACAGATGTCATTCTGTGAAAGTATGATTTCATGTATTCATTAAATACAGATGCATGACTCACTCTAGTTCAAGGCAGACAGGCTGTCAGATAATGTGAAGCTGCCACACATGAAATAACCAATTTAAAGGTTAAATATATGATAATCAGAGCCTTAATAGCAGCACTGTCAAGATACAGTGGAGTAATGTCTACCTGAGCAGAGAATGAGGTTGCTCTCCCTCCGTGTGTGTTGTTATCCGAGCTTCTCTGTGTTTTGTTTATGTAGCCATGTGCATTTTAGTGCATGTGAGTCTCTCTGTTGCTCCTCCACTGTTAGCTCACCTCCTCTGATCTACACTGTGTAGATGATAACGTCGTTGTCGTGGACCCTCCAGCTCCTCCTCAGGTAGACACTACAAAAAAAAAAGCCTACTGTTAGCTGTTACCATCGTGTGAACTGTTCGCGGTCTGGCCTGCCATTTTGAAAGTGTCCAAAAGCACTAATTTCTGCTCCATGGAGCGAAGATCGAGGAGAGGCTGATCAGACTGATCTGATAAACCTCAACATCGCTGGTGTTACATACCCGAGTGAAGACATCAAATGTTTTATATTTGTTTATTTTTGATTTAGGGTGTAGTTTAAGATCTGTGTCAACAACCACAAATAACTTTTATTAGAAAACTAATTAACTGTGTTTATCAACAAATGAATAGGAAAATGTTCAGAATAAATATCATGTTTTCTGTTACAGGTTGGTGCCAGAGAGCTGTGCTGTGGGTTAATCCTCATCTTCCCCTGTTAGGCCTCTACTTTGGGGAAGGGGATTTAAGGAAGGACTTCTGTCTTTCAAGGCGTTCCATGGAGAACCTCGTCCACTGCTTACTAGGGGAGTAAGAGCGCCCCTAAGACGATCTTAGCACTAAAAAGTTTCTTAACGAATCTGGGAAACGCGCCCATTAACATTACCTGCTAACGGCTGCAAGGCTGAGAGGTTAACGTCACGTTGCTGCAGTGGTGTCGGCGCCATTGTGTCTTTGTAGTTTTATGAGGCTGTGTGTTTATTGATTGTTCCATCTTTGTTTTTTTTATACTCTAAAATCCCATCCAGAGAGCCAACAGCATTAATTTAGACAGTCCAAATTTGAATTGATGTTGGTAATCACTTTTTTGTTGTTGTTGTTGTTTTTGCAATATTCTGAACACAGTTGCTGATGAAAACAGCTTCGTTTTTTTGTTTATTAATTATAGGCTATGTGCAGTGTTTAGTAAACTTGATTGTGCTCTATCTCAAAATTTTGTGCCAAACTTTCTGTTACATAATTCAACCATGAAGCTTACTGCTCTTCCACTTCAGCTTTTCATTCATGTCCAATTCCCAAAATAAAAAAGGCCAGTGAACTTAATGAGTTTAGGTCCGTCGCCCTCACATCACTAATTATGACACACTTAGAAAGTATCCTAAAAGATGAGGTGTCCTGGGTTGCTGGTAAATGCAATTTGCCTATCAGGCTGGCAGGGGGGGAGAAACGGCTAAACCTTTTATCCTTGATAAAATCTATAAGCATTTGGAGAAACCCAATTCACACGCACACTCTTTAATAAGATGCAACCACATATCTTTGATCATCTTGGTGCTTTTTTTAAACTACCTCACCAGCTCCTGCTGCTTATAACTTTGTAACAGAGAGGAAACAAATGGTTTTAGTAAATTGAGTTATATCAGAAGTCCTCATATCCAGCACAAGATCACCCCATGGATGTGTTCTCTCACCCCTTCTATTTATCCTATATACAGATAGTTGTAGGTCTGTTCAAGAGGACAGTTATATAGTTATTTTCTCTGATGATACAGTTCTTTTTTCCCTCCTTCAAGGTCCAGAATCTGGTCTCGGCAGCGCTCTCCCAGCATTTGTCAACTGGTGTGAGAAGAATTCTCTGGACCTAAAACGTGTCTAAAACCAAGGAATTTATCAACTTTGGAAAGAATTGCTCTAAGCCTGCTACAAATCGTATTCATGGTTGGGAGGTCGAAATTGTGGAGTACAAATACTAAGGAACAGTCTTTGACTCTCAGCTAAGATTTTATGTCAACACAGATGCTATTGTTAAGAAGGGCCAACAGACTTCAACGTAAGTAGGAAGATACAGTGCTTGATTTACAAGTCCTTTATTGAAAGTATTTTGACCTTCTCAGTCATCTGCTGGCACAACATTGTGAAGGTGTGCTCTGAAATAATAGGGGTGCAGGAGGAGGACTTGTGTTTCCTTTAGTAAAAATGTGGTCAAAAAAGTAAAGGCCATCATGAACCATAATGACCACATTCTGTCATCCAAATTTGTGCTTATACCCTCGGGGCATCGTCTTAAAGCTCCACCACGGAAAACTAATCACTGTTCCAGGTCATTCATTCTGTCTGCTATTAGACTCTTAAATCTGGATATAAGCCTGTTTAATTTCTTATTTTATTTCTTTTTTTACAATTTATTGTGGCTTATTTATGCTATAATCCTAATGTATTTATGCTCTCTCTTACACTGTGGACCAGATTTGTTTATTAGTGGGCTCTTCTGGGTTTTATTTTTTTATGCACACCTTGTAGTCTCAGTGGAAGACACAGGAGGGCCCCTGCTGCTCTCACTGACGTAAATATGAGCACCGGTGTGTATGTTTATGTGTATGCATGGGAGTCTGTACGGTCTTGGCAGACTGCTGAACAGAATTGCCCCCTGGGATTAATAAAGTTGATCAAATCAAACCCTGGGTAGACCCGCTCTGCCTGAATGTGTTCTCACTACAGAATTAACTGACCATGTTATCATATCTGACTATTAATGAACATAAATACCTCTCTATGCAATATTTTATGCAGTCGTCCTGTCCAGTGCTTCTATTTTGACAAAAAGAACACATAACATTAAGACAGGAACATAACATAAGTCACAATAACCAACCCACACGTAATACTGAATCATACTACAACAAACATAAACACAACAACACAACTAAAACATCCATGTCATCACAAATATCAACCGAGACCCCATCTATTCCAAAAATAAAACTAGCTTCTTACCAAACTCCCTCTTCAATAAACCTTTCGCACCTCTCTAAATATTTTTAGCGTCTTCCTTTGTCCTTGTTGTATCCCTCCAAAGTAAAGTAACGTTTGATAAATATTCTAAAATGGCTAATATTCAAAGAATCCACAGCAACAAGTTTTAAAAATACATCTTTTCCCTAACAAGATCATTAGATTAATGATATATTTTCTTTTCTCTCTTTAATCCCCCAGTATTACAGAAAAAAAAATCAAACTGAAATTGCATTGCATTAAACATCTTTTGAATATCTTCCCACAGGGCATAGACAACAGGGCAATACCAAAAAATGTTTAGCAACTTAATAACTATTCATTTATTATATATTATTTATTATAAAGTGTACTCAAAGTTTCCCACCATGCATCGCGAAAAGTAGTGTACAACCGATGGTCACTAGTTTTACCATCATGCAAGGAAAAATCCAATCCAATCCACTTTATAGAGCACATTTAAAAACAACAAAGTTGACCAAAGTGCTGTACAAGTCAAACAACAAATCACACAGAGATCAAAAGCTCACAATAACACATACACAGTAGGTCACATAAAAAAAGTCTCTCATGCTATGTCAAAAGCCAAAGAAAATAAATGTGTTTTGAGGCGTGATTTAAACCCCTGAAGAGTTGGGGCCTGCCTAACATGCAGAGGCAACTCATTCCAGAGCTTTGGGGGTGCCACTGCGAAGGCCTGGTCTCCCCTAAGCTTCAGCCTAGACTTAGGAACAGCCAGGAGGAGCTGATCAGAGGACCGGAGGGACCTTGAAGGAACATAAGGTTCCAGCAGGTCCGAGAGGTAGAACAATGCCAAGCCATTCAGGCACTTAAAAGTAGAGATGTTCCGATACCATTTTTCCCCTCCCGATACCGATTCCGATACTCATGCTGTGTTTCAGAGACGGGGCGCTGCAATGTGCAGAAACACATTTCGGTGAACTATTTTTACTATTTTTTAATTTTACTAAGCTGGAAAAAGCTCTTTCCCACAATAACATGTATATGTTTGTGCATTTTAAGGTTACAGTCAATTTTCACCCCTAGATTGCTGACAGTTGGCTTCACAAACAGTTTGAGGGGACCCAAATCGCCATGAGGAAACACATGGACATTACT
The DNA here is from genome assembly GCA_029853015.1 of Chelidonichthys spinosus. Taxonomy (NCBI): domain Eukaryota; kingdom Metazoa; phylum Chordata; class Actinopteri; order Perciformes; family Triglidae; genus Chelidonichthys; species Chelidonichthys spinosus. The sequence continues at coordinate 9,502,529 of CM056835.1, forward strand.
GGGACCAAACACCAGAACTTCGATTTTACCGTCATTAAAATTTAGAAAGTTTAAGGCCAGCCATTTTTTTGACAATCTTCAAGACAGGCTAACAAAGGTTTTATGGAGTAAGGAATATTTATTTTCAAAGGCAGGTAAATTTGAGTGTCATCCGCATAACAATGGAAGGAGACATCATGTTTTCTAAGTATAGATCCTAGGGGGAGCAAATACAACATGAATAAAATTGGCCCAAGAATTGAGCCCTGGGGTACCCCACAGGGGAGAGTTGCTGTAGAGGATACAGAGTCGCCCAGGCTGACACAAAAGCTTCTCTCTGACAGATACGACCTAAAGAACTCCAGAGCTGAACCTTTAATGCCAACCCAGTGCTCCAGGCGGGAGAACAGAATGTTATGATCCACAGTGTTGAAAGCAGCAGTGAGATCTAACAGTACAAGAACAAGAGTCACCAGAGTCAGTGGCCAAAAAGATATCATTTAAAACTTTTAAGAGTGCAGTCTCGGTAATGTGCAGCGCTAAATAGCTGGACTGGAACACCTCCAGAATGCCATGTGTGTCTGGAAGAGACATCAATTGAACAAGTACAATTTCATCCAAAACTTCAGAAAGAAATGGGATCTTGGAAATAGGCCTGAAATTAGAGAGGACAGAGGCATCCAGGTTGGGAATGCACCACAAGATGTTTAAAATGTACAGGTACATCACCTTTAAGGCTGTCATTCGTAATTGTTTGGACATTTAGCCCTATAGCCCTACTGGTCTCTTTAACAAGGCGAAGGGGAAGGACATCTAAGGGGGAGCCTGAGGGCTTTCACATGGGAAATAATTTCTTTGAGTAAGAGAAACAAGCTCAAACTTGCTAAAAGGACAACACATGTGTATGTTCATATCACCTTAAAAACCCCCAGTTCTTTTGTTGGAAGTCCAAAGTTAAACTGAACTCTTCAGGTCACAGGTAAAGTATGGCAGTGCTGGGTTCGGAATGGCAGAGCTCCCGCAGGATCTCAGTCAGAGTGAGCCCCATTTCCGGGTGCTGGTCACATGTTATCTTCTTGGGCTGGGTCTGCCCCGTACAGAGGTTGGACTTTCACGCAACCAAGTCTCACTGGTCAGTTATCTCTAACGTATAAAAGGTTTGGATTCATTGTCTTCATCTTCATCGTCTACTGCTAATCTGGTGTCAGGTTGCGGGGGCAGCAGCTTTAACAGGGGACCCCAAACTTCCCTTTCCCAGACCACATCAGCCAACATTGACTGGGGGATCCCGAGGCGTTCCCAGGCCAGTGTGGAGATATAATCTCTCCACCTAGATTCATTGTATTTTTCATGATAGTCCTAGTTATTGTAAGCATATGAAAGATCACACTTACTCTTTCTTTACTGTATTCAGCTTGTAAAATGAAAATGACATGAGTTGTGCACTGAAAGTATTTTGTGTAAATTGCAATGTGTGCAGGAGATCAGGAAGCCACCAACAGGCAGTAGCACTGAATCAGGGGAGGCCACCAGTGGCGCAAAAAGTGGGTATGCACTATATGCGGCGCATAGGGGCGCCGCGTTAGAGGGGGCGCCAAAGCTATGGGAGAACAATTATTTCGAGTCGGCATTTTCTGTATGTAACAGCTGTTTGTGCATGTGTAAATAATATGATCAATAACAGAGGGGCACGTCACTAATTTGGCGCCCCTTTGCTCCCTCTCCTCTCCTCCTCTCGCCCCCTCTCATACACACACACACACACACACACTATCGGCGCTCCAGTGCGCGCCCCCTCGGCGACGCGCTGGAGCGTTTTTTTTTTTCATTCACTTGAATCGCGTTGTCACGTCAAATGAGCTGAAGATGGAGAGGCAGAAAAGAAAGTTGTCCGGGGCACAAAATAGAAAACGGAAATGGGAGAAGGAGAAAGGTTTTGAGGGGATGAAAAAAAGCTTTTCAAAGTGGTTGAAAGACAGTGGGTAAGTTATGTCAGTGTATCAAGAGGAGGCTTGTAAATATTCATGTTAGCTAAAGCTACTACTAGCAAAACGACGCGTTTTGCTAGTAGTAGCTCCCACAACTGTGGGAGGAAGGACTTGATACACGTTCTTCATTCTTCAGTATTTAGATCTCAGGAATATGATTTCATTTAGTGACGTTTTAGATTTGTTTCCAATGAGATATTAAGTTTATTCAAAAACTGATTTCTCAAAAGAATTTCCAAACTGATCCAATACGGATATAATTTAAAATTAAAATTTCATGTTTTTTATATTTGGTTTGACTGCTGTATTTTTTAAACCTCCTTAACACAAAGTTCATGTGATTCAGGTGTGAGGATGGAGAGAAAGAAGAGAAGATGAGAGAGATAGACTCAGTAGAGACAGGGGAGGACGACAGGTTGGTCTAATATTAGGTGGAACTGTAGGAACAGCCACTTGATATTAAGTAATTAATTTCTAAATATTATTTATATTGAAAATTTGTATTAACAAGATTAAACAAACAATGCTTGTTTGACCATATGGATTAGCGGAAAAAAACACAGGCAAGGGATAGGAGACAGACATGAGATTGGTGTAATAATTAAACTAGTGAGGCCACAAAAACCTAGATGCCTAGTGTGGTTTGAATTTCTGCTGACTGACCAATTCACTTTGTCCTTTTGGGAAAATTAGTGCAGGCAGACATGGCAAGTCAGTCACCGCAGAGGAGAATGTGCAACAGAGAGGTGCAGATGATGATGAAGAGGAACAGAGAGGTGAAGATGAGGGAAAGGAACAGAGAGGTGAAGATGAGGGAGAGGAACAGAGAGGTGAAGATGATGATGGAGAGGAACAGAGAGGTGAACATGAGGGAGAGGAACAGAGAGGTGAAGATGATGATGAAGAGGAACAGAGAGGTGAAGATGAGGGAGAGGAACAGAGAGGTGCAGAGGAGAGGGCTGGGGCAAGGCCTTACTCAGAAGATCCATCTGAATGGCCTTCACCACATGAAATGGGGGACTCGTTGAGGCAGTACATGGTTGAGAATGGCCCACAGAAATGTCCTGATGGGCCATATCCAAGATCAGATAAGAGCAAAAGGTGTTTTTCCAAAGCATACTGTTTTCGTGTACTGTCCAATGGGGAGAAAGTGGAACGGGATTGGTTACTGTACTCCAAAAGTACCAACAGAGTCTATTGTTTTGCATGTAAGCTTTTTGGTGAAGCTAGAATTGCTGATACACGCTTTGTGGTGGGGTATAATAACTGGCAGTGTCTTTCAAAAACACTGAAGCACCATGAAACCAGTGATTATCACATAAATTCTTACCTGATGTGGAAAGAATTGGCATCCCGCTTACGCCTTGGTAAAACTATTGATAGCGAGTTGCAGAGAGCCATGGCAGCTGAAAAGGCACACTGGAGAAGTGTGTTGACTCGAGTGATCGACTGCATACTCTTCCTTGCAGAAAGAAACTTGCCACTCAGGGGAAAAAATGCACAGTTGGGAAATCCAAAAAATGGAAATTTTCTGGGTATCCTTGAGCTCATAGCACGGTATGATGTCACACTGGCAGAGCATCTTAGAAAGGCTGCCTCAAAAAAAACCACCGGATATCTGTCCTGGTGCACTCAAAATGAATTTTTAGATTCAATATCAGAATGTGTATTAGGTAAAATTTGTGCCCAAATCAAAGCCGCCAAGTACTTTGCAGTGGAATTGGACTGCACACCTGATATTTCAAAGCAAGAGCAGGCCTCAGTCATCATACGGTATGTTCATACAGATGAGAAGAAAAAGGTCACTATTAATGAGTCTTTTGTGGGGTTCACTGCTGTGAAGGACACAACTGGGAAAGGCCTCACAGATACACTGACAGGGGTGCTGGATAGTCTGGGGTTGGAGATGGCTAATTGTAGGGGGCAAAGTTACGACAATGGCTCTAATATGAAGGGGATACACAAGGGTGTCCAAGCTTTAATACAACAGAAATGTCCAGAGGCTCTGTTCATCCCCTGCTGTAGCCATAGCCTGAACCTTTTGCTATGTGATGCAGCCTCATCCAACAGACAGTGTCTAACCTTCTTTGGCACTCTTCAAAGATTGTACACAATCTTTTCATCTTCTGTAAAGAGGTGGGATATTCTCACAGAATTTGTTGACATCACACTGAAGCCTCTGAGTGACACCAGGTGGGAAGCAAAGTTAGACTCTGTCAAAGCTGTTCGTTTCCAGTTGGGGGGGATTCTAGATGCACTAGAAAAGCTTGAAGAAGTGGCAGGAGACAGCAAAATTGTCTCAGAGGCAAAGTCACTGTCTGATGAGATTGTAAGTATGGAGTTCCTTGTGTGCCTCTTGGTTTGGTATGACTTATTGTCAGAGATCAACTTTGCAAGCAAGGCACTACAAGCCCCAGATGTCTCAATGGACACAGCCATTAGATTGATTGATTCTCTGAAAGAGTTTTTGCTCAAGTATAGAGATGATGGCTTTCAGAAGTCACTTGACATCGCACGCAGGATAGCCATTGAAATGGATGCTTCTCCAGAATTCAAAGAGAGACGTTTTAGGCAAGGCAAGGCAAGGCAACTTTATTTGTATAGCACATTTCATACACAAGGCAGACTCAAAGTGCTTCACATCATAAAACAAAGTGAGAAGAAAAAAAGAAAAGAAAAATAGAAGAATTAAAAGAAAATAATAAAAATTTTAAAAATGCATTACAGAAAGAAAATAGAATAAAAACATATTTGCAATAATTAAAAACAGTGCAGACATTAAAAGATTTAGCAGAAAGCTATGGTGAACATAAAAGTTTTCAGTCTAGTTTTAAAAGTGGTCAGAGTTGGGGCAAGTCTTACATCTTCAGGAAGTTTATTCCAGCCATTTGTTGCATAGTGACTAAATGATGCTCTCCCGTGATTGTTGTTTACTCTGGGAATCACTAACAGATTGGTCTCAGAAGATCTTAGTGGTCTAGAGGGCTTATGTAGTGGGAGCATATCAGTGATATACTTCGGTCCTAGACCATGTAGTGATTTATATGTGAGCAGGAGGATTTTGAAATCAATCCTCTGACATACAGGGAGCCAATGTAAGGATTTAAGAATTGGTGTAATGTGCTCACATTTTTTGGTCTTTGTAAGAACTCTAGCAGCAGCGTTCTGAACAAGCTGTAGCTGCCTGACAGTTTTTTTCGGAAGACCTGCAAGGAGACCATTACAGTAGTCTAGCCTACTAGTAATAAAGGCATGTACAAGTTTTTCTAAGTCTTGAGCTGACATGAGCCCTCTAAGTCTTGCTACATTTTTTAGGTGATAGTAGGCTGATTTTGTTACTGATTTAACGTGACTGTCGAAATGTAAATCAGAATCCATAATAACCCCAAGATTTCTGGCTTTGGTTGAGGTTTTCAGGGACAGAGAGTGAAGGTGTTGAATTACTTTAAACCTTTCTTTTTTAGCACCAAAAACAATTATCTCAGTTTTGTCCTCATTTAGTTGTAGGAAATTTTGGCACATCCAGTCTTTGACTTGCTCAATGCACTGGCACAGAAGATCTATGGGGCGATAGTCGTTTGGTGATAGTGCTACATAGATTTGTGTGTCATCGGCATAGCAATGGTGGTCAATGTTATTATTTTGCATGATTTGTCCTAGTGGGAGCATGTAGATGTTGAATAAAGTCGGCCCCAAGATTGAACCTTGGGGGACTCCACACGTTACATTGGTAGGTTCTGATACAAAGTCGCCAATGGAAACAAAATAGTTCCTATCTTGTAGATATGACTTGAACCAGTTTAAGACTGTGCCTGAGAGCCCCACCCAGTTTTCCAACCTGTCCAAGAGTATTGAGTGGTCGACAGTGTCAAATGCAGCACTGAGGTCTAATAGCATTAATATTGAAGTTTTGCCAGAGTCTGTGTTAAGACGGATGTCATTTACAACTTTAATAAGGGCCGTCTCGGTGCTATGAAAAGGTCGAAATCCTGACTGGAAGTTGTTGTGGCAGCCAGTTGAAGCCAGGAAGTGATTTAGTTGTTGGAGGACAACTTTCTCAATTATTTTACTTATGAAGGGTAGATTTGAAATTGGTCTGTAGTTGTTGATAATAGAGGCATCTAGGCTCCGCTTTTTTAGAAGAGGTTTAATGACTGCCGTTTTGAAGGCCTTTGGGAAATTGCCTGATTGAATGGAGTTATTAACTATTTGCAATACGTCTATTGATAGGCAGTCAAAAACATTCTTAAAAAAGTTGGTAGGTAAAGCATCAAGGCAGCAGGTGGATGATTTTAGATTTGTCACCGTTTCCACTAGAGTTTTAGAGTCTATGGCATTAAAGCTTGCCATCATTGCTGTGTTACTTTTGCCTGAACAGGTTGGTGATCCAACTTTTTTGTTTGAGATATTGATGGCGCGTCTGATGCCTTCAATTTTATTAGTATAAAAGAATGCAAACTCGTTGCATTTCTGCGTGGAATGTAGTTTAGCTGGTATTTGTGTTGGGGGGTTGGTCAGTCTGTCAACAGTTGCAAATAGGGTTTTCGCCTTATTAGTGTTGTTGTTTATGATATTGGAGAAGTATGTTTCTCTCGCACTTTTTAAGACTAAATTGTAGGCCCGGAGGCTCTCTTTATAGATGTCATGGTGAATATGAAGTTTAGTACTCCGCCAGATTCGTTCAGCCTTCCTGCACTCTTTTCTCTGGGCTGTCACAACAGCAGCTTTTCTCCAGGGTGCCTTTTGCTTACCAGAAATTGTTTTAACCGTAGCAGGTGCAATGACATCTATGACATTCAGAATTTTGGAATTAAAGATGTTTACAAGATCATCAGCATGACATGGGTTTAGAGGTGGTAACGAGGAGATGGCATTTTTAAAGAGTACATTGGCATGTTCATTGATGTATCGTTTTTTGACCTTATTTGATTCTGTTTGTGTGTCAGGAATGAAAGAAATATTAAAGAAAACACAGAAGTGATCAGACAATGAAGGATCAGTCACAAAAACATCAGAAACATTGAGACCTTTTGTGATAATCAGGTCCAGGGTGTGTCCCTTACAATGAGTAGCCTCTTTCACATGTTGAGAAAGGTCAAATGTGTCTAGAATATTAAAAAGTTCTTTTGCACCCTTGTCATTCAAATCATCAATATGAAAATTAAAGTCACCAGTTATAACTAGGCAGTCAAAATCAGTGGAGATGCTAGACAATAATTCAGTAAAATCATCGAAAAAATTTGACGAATATTTAGGTGGCCTGTAAATAATTAACAGGAGAACTCTGGGAGAGCATTTCAACACAGCACAAAGATATTCGAATGATGGAAAAACACCAAGGGACATCTGTTTCCCCTGAAATGTATTTTTAAATATAGCAGCAACCCCTCCCCCTCTTTTCCCAGATCTACAAACATCTATAAAATTATAGTTGGGGGGTGCTGTCTCGATCAGAATGCTTGCACTATTATTTTGTTCTAGCCATGTTTCAGTTAAAAACATAAAATCAAGTTTAGAAGTAGTAATAAAATCATTGACTAAAAATGATTTGTTATTAAGAGACCTTACATTTAGCAGACCCATCCTGATGGTGTTATTGACAGGCTTTGAGGTTGACTTTGATTTTGAGAGAACAGGAATGAGATTGTTTAGGTTAGCTGTGTGTTCAAGTTTCCCAATGTTTACTCTCTTAGTAGTCACAACAGGAATGCAGAAGGTGCCATGTTTTGATGTAGGCGACCTTGGGTCCAGCTGATAATGCGGTCTACTGCTGAACCCTTTTCTGTCTCAGTAATATTCAGGGCTGCTGTCAGGGTGGGGAGGGGGTGGCCAAAAGGGAAGAGTCTTGGAGGTCTTGGATTTTAGTGACTTAGTTGCAGCTTTGAGAGAGGGGGTCTTGGATTTTGGTGACTTCGTTGCAGCTTTGGAAGAGGGGGTCTTGAGTTTTGGTGACTTAGTTGCAGCTTTGGAAGAGGGGATCTTGGATTTTGGTGACTTCGTTGCAGCTTTGGAAGAGGGGGTCTTGAGTTTTGGTGACTTAGTTGCAGCCTTGGGAGGGGGGGTCTGAGTAGGGCAGGGGGTAGGTGGGGGTAGCTCCTGGAATTCCAAGGGGGAGGAGGGGAGAGAAAGGTTTATTGGAGGGAGGGAGAATGACGAAGACCTGGATTGGGATTTGGGAGGGGTGGGGGAGGGATCCACATTCAGTCCTCCTTCGACGTTGTTGATAATCTGAGAAGGGCGGGGGGTAGGTGGGGGTAGCTCTTGGAACTCCAAGGGGGAGGAGGGGAGAGAAAGGTTTTAGGAAGCAAAAGAGGTTCCAAGATGATAATTCCAGCACTGGTCATCATGAAAAGGAACCAGAGAGGCACTTTAGGTGCATGGTATTTAATGTTATTGTCGACACAGTGCTGCAAGAGTTGTCTGACAGGTTTTCGAATCTTCAGCTTGTGTCTGAAAAATTTAAATTCATTACTAAAATGGAGCACATGACAAAAGCTGAGCTGGAGGAATCAGTTACCAGATATGCCCTGACTACCTGTGATGTTTCCAGAGATATCATTCAAGAAATATACCCAGCAAGCCGTCTACTGAAAGGTTACAAGGCTCTTGAGAAGTTGAATTTCCTCATACAGGAGAATCTTGATTTGGTGTTCCCAAATTTGACAGTAGCCCTTAGAGTATTCCTGACCATGCCTCTGACGGTTGCATCTGCCGAAAGATCCTTCAGTAAGCTGAAGCTTATCAAAACATACCTTCGTTCGAGTATGAGCAATGATCGCCTGACCCAGTTAGCAGTGATCTCCATTGAAAACAGTGTGGCACGGTCTATTTCATTTGATGCCATTCTTGACAAATGGGCAAGTGCAAGGGCACGACATGTAACAATTTAGTGGTAACACTGTTACATAGAGTAGAAAAATGTTGTTCAAAGAACTTATTTATGTTTTGTTTGTTATTTGCAGTATGTTATTACATTATTTTTTGTGTCTGATTGAGCTGTTCACCTGCTATAATGCATCTGTAATAAAAGTCTAATGTTTTATAAGTCCATGAGTAAATAAGATTTATACATGTAAACATTGAATGGGGGTTGGGGGGGGGGGGGGGGGGCGCCTGTTATGCATCTGCATACCCCTCAGAGAGTAGGTAGTTGCGCCCCTGGAGGCCACTGCTGGTTCATGGAAGTGTTTCTCTCTCATGGATGAGGCAATAGGTGTTGGGCCATCTATTCAGCCTCCGTGCCTCATTGCCTCAGCCTGGGGAGAGAATCCGCATCACTCAACCAGCATCCCCGGATTCAGTGTCATCAGAGTCGCAGATAGGGTCAGATGAGCCACGGCCAGCAAAGAGGCAACGGGGTGATGCCGTCCTGGAGCTGTTGATGAGGGCAGAAGAGAGGGCCAGGCTTGATGACGCCAGGGAGGACAGACTTCTTAATTTATTAGAAAAGATTGTGGAGAAAATGTTAAAAAAAGAAATAAAAAAAGAGAAATTTGATTTGATTGGTTGATTAATAAATTGTTTTATGAAAAATGATCTGTGTCAACAATAATTACAATAATAATTTCAATAACAATAGAAAAAAAAAAACTTTACAATGAAAGAAGAGAGGACCAGGCAAGATGAGGCCAGGGAAGACAGACTTCTTAATTTATTGGAAAAGAAAGTGAAGTAAATGTAAGCAGCGCTTCCTTATATAGGCTCAAGGGAGTCCCCTTGGAGGAGCAGGCTGGCATGCGTCGTTCCCACTCGGCCATTCCCCTCAGCTGAGCATGCCCAGTCAGGGAGTTAATGGTGAATGCCCGGTGGCTTCCTCGGAGGTGGAGGTGCAGGGCTGGAGGGGGAAGGGGATGGAACAGTTCGTCAGGAAGGCATTGCAGCCCTCCGCATCACCGGTGTAGCGCTCTGGCTGGGTCAAATGCCGGGGCAGAGACAGAGCAGACTGGTCAGGGGCAGGCAGAGTCGGAACCGGGAAATCCATCCGAGAAACGCTGGAGAGACTAGCACGAATGACATAGAACAATCTGGCAATGAGTGCAGGATGACTGGGAGTATATATACCTGGACTGATTGGTGATCAGATGCAGTTGTGGAGACCAGGTGAGTGGAGTTGGGCTGATTGGGGGTGTGGTGGACCGGTGATTGGCAGGTGAGGTGTGCTGAGAGGGAGGACCATGACACATTTGTCATCAGACTACCATGACTTCAGGCTATTTACAAATCTCCACCAGTTAGAGGTTATTTGTCCATTTAATGGAAATTATTCAAAGTTTAGTTTGTTTTGGGTTCACACCACTGTGGTAAACCGTACAATGTGTGATACAGTGAATATAGTTTGGTGAAATTCACTTCGCACTTCTGCATGATGATGTTTGGTTTACCGGTGTATCCGGGACTTCCAAAACATGTACAAAGCAGCCCCCCCTGGTAGCTAAGGAAATAGTTGTATTATTAGCCTTCCAGCAGGTGGAAGAATGTTCTAAAAAAAAGAGGTTGTTTGTGTATATTATGCTAATGTTAATTGGTTATTAGCAGGACTCTGTTATAAGAGTGACTCCAGGTAGACCATTGTTTAGTCAGTGAATGTCTTTTGTGTTTTATATTAGTATATGAATATGTAAATGTATATGTGAACAATATATTAATTTAATTCTTGTGCACTTATTTACTGTCAGGTTGAATTTTATTGCGAGCTTGGTAATTGGCAGTTATTAATTTAAGCTGCACTTTGATTGGAATGCTTGGAGCCTGTGAATTGTATGCAGAAGTAAAGAAGCTCTGGCATGAGGAAGACACTAACTCTAGTCCTCCATCTTTTGATTGACGGTTTTATATATCGTCCACAAGTGTAGAGATTTCCCCTCCGCTGGTGCCGCTAACAGGAACTCTGACCAAGCCGGGTTATTTAAGTGAGCATGGGAAAACCCATCATAATGTTCTATGGCCTTATACACTCTAAACAGCTGCATGTCAAATTAATCTTTGGTCCACAGCTTTCAGATGATGGATACCACTTTTATTTGGCATCTACTGTTGACCTGCGGTCTCCCCCTGAAGATCCCCTGTTGATCTAAGCTTTACCTTGTTCAAGGACAAAACTGTCAGTGTCTCACTCTGGTTGTCAATGCAGACATCAAAGGGAGAAAAAGCCCAGACCAGGCAGAGAGAAGAGGGCTGAGTGTAAAGGAAGGCTTCGGACTGGAAGCTGCACTGTTCTTCACAGAGGAGGATATTTAACCAGCCTCATGGCTCATGAGAGGACTCACACATTACTCAGTTTATCATGCTTGTCGATACACCATGTTGTGTGACTGAGTAGCTGTTCATTAAGCATAACTAATTCTTGTTTATACACTGAGGGTTGACTCATTTGCTCTAACTAGCATGTTTCTCTGTAGGTTCACTTGTTTACCATGTAAATTAGATATTATGCATTTAGTTCAAAGACATAGCTTTGAATAATTGTGTGTTCATGGGTGGATTCATAATGCCATTCCTTCACGCTTACTGCCAAAAACACTTAATTTGCATTGTATGACTAATGATCAATTGCTTATTCGTATACAATCCGAGAAAAAAAAGCCTGACCAAATTGTGATTGACAGCTGCACATATATCACAGCAAATACAAAATGCAGCTTGAATTAGAATGAAAGCAGGATCTCACAGGATAGAGGGAGTGGGGTCATTTTGAAGGCAGTGAAATAAGAAAGAAATCCTGCAGCACATGTTTTAGATTGATGGGTGTGGTGTTGACACTAAAGACTTGAATGACTTGATATTTCAGAAACCCCTACCGCCTTGCGTTGAAAGTAGAGCACAGTTATGCATGTAAATTACAAAATTGCTCAGAGCTTTCAGGGCTGACGGTGTTACCCACTGTTATTCAAATTAACAGCGCAGATTACGAAAGTAAAAGTGGTGGGTGCTGAACCAATCTGAGCAACGAGAGCTACTTTAAAATTCATTAAAGTTTGGTTTTATGAAAAAGGCATTTTTTTTCCTGCTGCTTTCGAGATGAATTGGCTACACCGGAATGGTTGTGTATGCACAGGTAGCTGTGAATGTGTTATTAATGGTTTACTATTGCCTATTTACTGAATGCAGCCACTTGGATCCATGTTTAGCACTGAAGCTCCTGAAGAATTCAGTGGAGAAGTTCTTCATGTCAATATTGCTCTGTAGGAGTCGGCCTGACATTTTAAAACTCGATTAGTATTCCTCGCTCTGGCAAAGTGCTGCAGTAAATATTTTGTTGCTGCGCAAAACTGAACAAAGACACGAAGCATTTCGTGTCTTTCGTGCTTTTGCGACTGATCACGCTTGATTGATATTGATCTTAAATCTCTTTGTCGCTCACTAAAGGCATGTGTGGGCCGTTTGTTTTCTCCTAGCTCTTAAAATCTCTGCTGTTGACTCTCTTGACCCTTCGTTTATACAAACACATGCAATCGGATCAATTCTGTCGGTATAAAGACACAATAAAAGTGACGGTCTTCTGAGCGAGGCATCTGAACCTGAAGGACACCCTCATAACTTCTACTAGATTCAGGAAAGTGAACATTTTATTGACTCCTTCCTGCGGCTCCAATAATTGAAGCAAGTGATAGCTGGGGAGCTCGCCATCCATAACATATTGAGGAGCCCTTCGGTGTCTCTAACAGGGCATTTTACCGTCTCATCAAAAAGACGGTCCAAAGCTATTTATCAACGGAAACATCGCTGAGGAGGTGCTTCACCTTGAGGAATGGAGAGAGAGAGAGCAGACATCCAAGGTAAATAGAGGGAGGAGATCGAACAAAATGAATTCCTTATTGGTCTGAGTCTTTCTGAGGAGAGCGAGTAAAACTTGGGATTGCTGGTTCATTAACAAATTAATGTTGTTTAACAATTCAGTGTGTATAGTCTCCATGGCCACAGAGAGACACGACAAATCTGCCATCCTAGAGGGCTACAAATGTGAGGGGGAGAGTTATGACATGACAGTCTTCTGTTGGGGGGGGGGGGGGGGGGGGGGGGGGGGGGTGTCTTTTCAAGGGCAGACACAATTCCTTCCCTGCAGAAGGCCAGTTGAGATGCAATTGATTTGCTTTCTCACATACATCTCAGCATCCTAATTCTTTTTGGTTTAAAGACTGCTGGTTGGCTATATATCTTGATAGAGATGAACATGTATCCTTTCTCAACTTTGGGCAGAGTGGTTAGAGTGAAACATCAAAGTTCCCCAATTATTCTGTAATGATAAATCAATTGAAGGGCTGCTTCATGTGGGAATGTGCCCAGTGACAGATATTTAAGGCTTTTTGAAAGAGATCTGGGATCAAAGGAGACAAGCATACAAATGAAAGCTGTTTATGACGGAGCTGACTAACAAGCTGCTAAGTCTTTGAAGGACTGCTTCAACCCACAGAGGGCTGAAACAATTCTTTGACAAGCTCAAGGAACTCGATTATTCTTTTAGTCTAAGCCCCCCGCCCTCCGTCCACAGTGGCTCTGGTGGGAGGGTTTGCAGTGGCGCTAATCAATGGTGCACAGGTTGACTTGAACAACAAATCTGTGTTGAAGAGCTAGTTAGCTGTTAGCAGCCAGTGGGTAGCACAGTCCTGCTATGCCAAATAACAGATTATCTTTGTACAGAGTTTGCAGTTTACTCTTTTTGGTAAAAATTAGGGTTGGGTGAACATAAATTCTATATTCATGTGTTCAAATGTAATGTAAAATATATTTGTTGCCGATTTTTGCGGGGGGGAATTATGACCTGTTTAACCTCCTAACACGATCTCTACTAACGACAATATTTCTTTTTATTGACAGTTTCTCCTGAGTACGGGACAGTTGACTTATTTTCCAGGGAAAGAGGTGAAAAAAATCAGGAGCCTTGGTCACAACCTAGTGATAAACAGGTGAAATGTGGTACCTGGCTGGACTGGTGTGGGCATTGTGCTTAATTGCAGATGAGATTGATTTGATTTGAGATGGGTCATTCATTTTCAATTCATTGAATCTCTGCAGCAAAAGAAACAAAATACATGCATTTTCTAAACCCAACAAAACACAAATGTAGAGAGGCTTCAGCGTAGAGATACAGAATCTCATGTCAGGTTTCTGTAGATGGCTGGTAAAAAGAGCAGCACATTATCTAATAGTTATTGCTTATTCTATTTATTTTATTTTTCTTAGATTGAAGCATAGTATTGATTTTCATAGTACAGATGAATAACATGTCAGAGCAAAAGAATGAAGCTACGTCAAACAAAATACTTTAGTATTACAAGTGCTGCTTATGTGGAGAAAGAATCGTTCTGGGTCACTTAATTGTATCACTGTCCTTCATGTCTGAGCAGCTGAATGTATGAAGTGGTATGGGATATGTATATATATTTTTTTTCAGGGCCAGAATTGGCCGACTAGATTTGTATTTTACTTCAGTAAAAAGTTATGTTGTCCCTTAACCCTTCATATCTGATCTGTTTCTATCTCTAGTTTATTCAGTTGCTCTTTTGTCATTTATTGGTTTTCTTTTAAAAACTGTTATGATTCCAAAAAAAGCTTATCTCCCAATACTGGTTGTCCTGTAGGGCTAAATTAACATTAGGACAAGGGGGGGTTTGCACCAGCTCTGAGCTAATTTGTTTGAATAGTGGGCATGCCAGCCCCATAATCCCCCGAAAAAATGCAGTGGATTTACTCCATGCCCTAGTTTTATCAGTGGTGTCCTTACAGCCATCTTCCTCCTGTGTAGTATTACAGTGAGTGAAGGAAGGTTCTATCTTTGTGGGTGTCAAGTTAACTGTTTCATTGTTAACTGTCGACATCTAGTCCAGAAGAGGAAATAACTGAAAGGAAATATGGCCGTGGTTGAAATGAGCAAAAATGATTTGTGGCAATAAAACTTTTTAATCAGTAAGTAATTATCAAAGGAACACATTTTATTATCTTGAGTTTATCCATAATGCATCTGGCAGTTATAATAGGATTGTCTTTCAGTGTCATTCAGTCAACAGTTACTCTGCAAGATGCTGGGATTTTATAACTGTTGCTTTACTGACTAGTAAAACGAGGGAATTACTTTTAGATCAAAAACCGCCCAGTGTTAAAAACATTTGAGTTGCAGTGTTGGTGGGTGTCCTTACCCGTGACATTAAGAAACATGAACCAGTCCATGATAGTCCATGAGTTTAAAGGTGTATCAGACAAAACACCACACAGCGATCTACAGACCATTTTACAGCCGACATTATGAAACGAAAACTGGTGTTTTGCATGAGCCATCCAGAAAATTTTGAAACAAATCATTGAATTGACACTGTTAGCAGTTAGTAGCATCTTGATATCTGGTTGTTTCAGAATACCAACAAGTTCTACAGAATCCCGGACAGGATCACGACCGTTTCAGAGAAACAGGTGTATCAGTTTAGCCAGTGACCATGTTAACTTGTGACTTGTGTGTCCGAGTTTGCTCGTAGTGATTTAGTAACTTACTTAAATCATTGCGACATGTTGGAGTCATGATCTTTCGTGGTTAATGTTCTTGCTACCTTTACAACTGTGAAACGGTCTGCAGTTCACTGAGACAGGATTTTAATATCAGTAATTTGCATGCATGCATCTTGTTTTCAAGCAGATCTGTTTTTGTTTTAGCTGAAACCAGATCTTATTAATTTCCAGATTTGTTTTCATTCCATATAGATGACTGGTTGAATCCCCTGCATTTCAATTTATTTCTAATTCCCAGATGGAAGAAGTGATGAGACGACTAGACAGTTACGTTAGGATAAATGAAAAGTAATTCTGAAATATAAATTTTAAATATAATTTGTGGACGTGTGGAAACAAAGGTTAAAACATGGTGAATTGCAGCAAAAGGAAATGTTTTATTGACAACACTTTATTAAATGGGAGCATATTTTATCAAGGGCAGACTCGTACATGTATCAAACATGAACATGAATATAGTCAGCCTCTTTAAATAATGGCCTAAATCCCATTTTCAAGTTTTTCAAAAGACTGAATAATAGATGACTGTTGTCAGAACCTTTTTGTGTGAAATGATTAATACATAATACATAATACATATCACATACTTATGGCTTAGTTTTTTCTGTTTTTTTTTAAATACTTGAAAATATGACGGTTTAACTCCGTATAGACACCGATAATGTTTCATCATTCGTGGCCGGAATAACCACTATTACTGCTTTGTACAGGTTGTGGAACAGACACACCGGGAAGCTAAACGCCGTACTTTCTGAGTTTATAACTGGAATTTCATAGAGCTGTATTCACTCTGAATAGCAAGCCAGAAATGGGCTGGTTCACAACAGCGGTCGCTATGCTCCGAAATAAAAAAACAACACTGTGTAATTGTAATACATATAACGGATAAAGAGTTTTCAAAGTATCAATGATTTGTGAAAAGTCCCAAGTCATGGTTTAAGTCTGTCTGATAGGCAAATATCTTTTAAAATGCTTATTTTGGCAATGGATTGCCCGGATTGTTCGGCCAGTGTGAGCGCTCCGTTCCGTACTTAAGAACGGTATGCTTCCTCGGCCCCGGCATGCTTGGAAAAGGTGGATCTGGATTTGAGTACTGTAAGTGACGAGCTAACTCCGTTATTCATGTTCTGTCACTGTAACCCCGGAACCTGTATAGCTAGCTCCTTTGTTTATGTTTCGTCACTGCAAGCCCGGGAATGCGCTAGTCGGCAACCTTTCATTCTCCCGGCTCTGTACATCTCCCGAACCTCTGTTGTTAAAGTAAGTTAGCACATGCAGTATCATCTCAGTTTTGATTACTCTTCATTTGTACATTTATTACTGACTTACACTCCGTGTTTTGTGCACAATTAGTCTTACCTGCGCCGTATTTGTGTGCCGTTTGTTCATATTTTGAAGAGTCCATCAAGCTAGCGGCACGTTGATGAAACAGCCATGTGTGGGTTTTTGCACCCTTGGTGAGCGGAGTGAGGTGTGTATCTTGTATATTGTGTGTGTATAAACTGTAGACAAACTTGTGTTAACTAAGCTAAATCTAATTATTGTTTTCATACGTTTATTATTTTGAATTACCTTATGTATTTCTATGTGTAGTGTAAAGTTAAATTTAGATGCACTGTGGAAATTATATTTGTCAAATTTGTGTCATCTGAAAGTGTTATTAATTCAATTAATTCTGTACTTATTTCTAGTTTTCACGGTGCTACAATTAAATAAAGAGAATTGCACCTGTCGAGACTCTCTGCCATTACTAAATACACCGAGGGCTGCTACAAGTACGGTACGGTTCGTGCACAAGCACATGCACGGCTACGCAACGTGGACATGGCATAGGCCGACCCTCTCATCGGGCCTAGGCCCGTTTGGGCTGGAGCTGTGTGAGCACGCCTTCCTTTGTGCCCGGTCCTGATGAATGGGGGCTCGACCAGCCAGTTTTGGTTGTTTTAGTTTTTCTATTTTAGTGATTTGTTGTTTTGGAGAGCATTTATCTAATTTTGTTTGGAGGGCTCATTGTTTTGAGGTAAACAGGTCAATTATTTGGTGCATTAGATTGGTTGGAGGTTCCCCTGATAGATGTATCAATTATTTCACATTATTTTCAGGTGCACTCTGGACCCACTGGTTTGCAAAAAAAAAATCCCCTCACCAGTAACTGCAGCCAAAGACTAGGGATGAGTTTAAATTTGTTTTACTAGTTAGTTTAGATGGGAAAACTCCAGTGGCCTCATTTATAAAGCTTGCATACGCCTGAAAATGGGGCTGGAAACGTGCGTACGAGACTTTCCACCCAAAAGTTGTGATCTATAAAAACCAGACTTGCAGATGGAGCTGTGGTGAACTGAAGTCAGATTGTGAGAAGAACTATTATAATTTTGATGACTCGCACACATTTAATTTCACTCCATATCATACGTTAGGTCTGCGTTACCATGAAGTTGAACTCCAGCGGTGTTATTTGTGCTTTAATTGTTTCATAAACACCTTCTTTTAAAATCCAACTCGTATCTTAATTCAAAATGATTTCTATATATTTAATCAGCGCTGTGTCACAGCAGGTGGAGGAGAGGGCCCGACTGCATGTAATACAGGATAGGAACAAACCCTCCCATTAGATAACTGCAGAACACAGCAGGAATAACTACATATTCTCCTTTATTACTGTACATATATCATCAACACTAATATAAATACACCCACAGGGTGCACCACTGCTTGGAGCCGGACGCTGTGCCGAGATTCTTCTTGAGTTCTGCCACTGTCCGCTCATGTTGCTCTGCTGTGTCCCACTGACAACGTTAAATGTTGCAGCAATATGTTGCGACTTGCATTGTGTTATTTTGTTCTTTAACCCGTTGCTGCGGCCACTAAATAAAAGTTAGCTAGTTAGCTACCATTGAAATAGATGAGGTTGTTCGTCTCCTACATCGCAGGCTCTGCGATGCGACTATCGCTCACACGTACATTGCGATGATGATGCTCAAACGATATATATCGTGCAGCCCTAATCTGATGTGTCAATGCAGACCAAATGTGTGCTCCATCTGTAGATACTCCAGAAGTTGCTGAAACAGAGCAAGCTGTGTCTATAGTGTGCGTCTATAGTCTGTGCTGTGCCTCGTTCAATGTTCTGGATGATGGTGATGCTGTTTTGGGAGATTCTGGTGAAGGTAGTAAGGTTGCATTTCCAGTGCCAAATGATCTTCTGGTTTCTCGTTCAGAACTGGGGGAAAAACAGAAAGTCGACCAGTCTCCGAAGAATTTGTATGACCTGGTTTTGCCTGCATCTCAGTTGGAAAGGGTTGGACAGGGGTATTTCTTCCTAGATGTCCTCTTGTTTAAGGTGTGGGCTCCCCATGGAGAAGCATTTAGTGGTGGGCCTATGATCTAAATTGTATTGCCTACAAAATTTAGGACGGCTGGTTATTACTGTGGGTTTTGTGTCAATTCCTCTTCGGTAGTTGCCCCATTGACGGAGTTGTTGACTTGGTCTCCTCTAAGTCAACAGTCATTTGACCAAATGAAGAGTCTGTTGTCTTCAGCTGTTGGGCTTGCGGTACCCCAGATGGACCCATTTGCAGGTTGATGCAAGTGATGGTGAGGCTGGGGCCGTTTTGTTACGGACAGATGAAAAGGGAGTTGAAACATTAGTTAGTTACTTCTCTAAGAAGTTTAAAGTGTATCAAATGCATTACTCTGTGCTAGAAAAAGAAGCACTTGCTCTTGTTTGGGCCAACATTTTCATGTTTGTGTTGGGTCAAGTTCTTTGGAGCTATACTGACCATCCTCATCACCTTGACATTCGTCATATTAAGGGTAAAGAAACATGGTCTCGTGCGCCAATGTCTTAAGATCTGACAAATTTTCCTACCCTTCTTCTATTATTATTATTATTATTATTATTATTATTATTATTATTATAATCAGGATTTACTGTCGGACATTTCTTTCATTGAGGGGACAACCTTTTGTATGAGGTTGCCTCCATAAATCCAGGTCAGTGTCAGGCTCTATGAAAGGGAGACTGGGGGGCCGTTTAGATTCAGTCTGTCACTACCTCTGCAGCTGCGTATATGCACACTATGAAAGGAAATTAAAAAAAAGTAATAACTTTATATCAGAGTTCTTAATTGGTTGAATGCACTTAAAGAATCACTAATCTCCAGTGATGTAATTGTAGATAACTGTTCAGTGGCAGCAGCTCCCCTGCACACCAGCCACAGTGTTAATGTAAGTGTCTGACTGATTTTAGACATTCATCCTCTGCAGTCACAACCATATATCTATGACTCCTTGATACTTAATCATGAGCGAAAAGCAACCCTATGGTAAGATCGCAGCAACTAAGGTGATGTACTTTTATGTTGATGTTCAACATATTAAGATCCCTCAGACGTCCATTGTCAAAACACTGAAGTTTGAAGGGATCAACATCCAAAAAGCTTGTTATGATGAAATGCAAGGTTTGTGATAAACTAGAGTTTGTCCCATTGTATTTATAACTCTGTATAGGATTGGAGAGTTATACACTGTGATGCTTTAGAGCCTCACTTTGGACACAACTTGAATTCAGGGTGGCACAGTGGTGTAGTGGTTGGCACTGGCGCTTCACTTGGTTCCCTACCTGGATTCACAACAGCTAAAATATTATATTATCCACAGAAACTTGTCAAACCACTCCTGCAGCATAATTATTAATCCACTTTGCTCTGTCAGTCTCTCCGCTCAGTTTGTTCCAAACATCGTCTTACCAAAATAAAGTGCTTCTCATGCTGTTGTCCCCTCCAACTCCCCGTAGGAAGCGGGAGGAGAATGGGGATATTGTACTCCTGCAGTTCCCACTTGTATAACCTGCTTGTTGTGGTAAATTACTGTCCTCGCTGAAAATTGGGTGACAGTTTAGTACGAATCACAATTATTAATACGATCAAATATTTAGTTTGAATTTGGTCCCAGCCAGCGTGACTATCTCAGTGATATACAGTATCAGTAACAAAGAAACGGTGCGGCCAGGGCTTTGGATTCCGTGAGTGTATGTGCTGAACAATGCTGCTGTTAACGCCCCGGAGGATGTACAGCATTTCCCTGTTTTAACAAATTTTGACCTTCATCAGAAGACCAAGTCTGGAAAGATTTCACAAAGCTCTTTTCTAGCTGTAACCAATGAGCAAACAGAAAAGAAGATATGATACGTTATAGGTATTTAGAGGTATTATTACTAATACTTAACTTGTCAGCAGTAAACCTGTATATATTTAAAGAAAATCTCAGATATTCTTCTTAGAAAAACCATGGAAAGTATGTGCATGTTTGTGTGTGTGTGTGTGTGTGTGTGTGTGTGTGTGTGTGTGTGTGTGTGTGTGTACATATAATGATATAGCAGGCATGCGGTAGATTTAAAGAGAAATGTGAGAATGTCAAAGAAAGATCATCATGACCTCACTGTCACAGTTATGAGGTTGTGCATTTTTAGAATCTGGTTGCATCTTTCATCCTAAATAAAGTTTATTTCAAAGATGAAGACAAAAGAGACGTAAAACCGAGGGGGATGCGTAAAACTGCAGAGACAATCATCACCGAGAGGATGAAAGCGGATGCAGTCGCTTCATCCCAGTGGAGCTGTGATTTGTTCCTGTAGAGACACAAACATGTCATCAATTTACTCTTTTATTCACCTAATTTCTTGGGCTAAAACATGAAATATTATTGAAAAACTATTGTGTCAGGATGTGAACCAAGGTCTACAAAATCGTCAGGTACATTGTGTTTGAAGTTTTTTGTCCCCACCCATCTCACACAGCGCTGCCGCTCCCACCACGCACATGTGCTGAGGGGGCACCAAAAATATCATGATGAAAAATCATCACAGTCATAATAATCATAATGTCGATATGATTTCACTATAGAAATTGTAAGCACATTTTAGGCATGTATCACAAAACAGGGTCAGAGTGCACAGACATAATGGTTGCGAGACCCGCTCCACCCGTGAGACCAGGCACGAGCCGCACACAAGCAGAACATGATCCCCAAAAGTGCTGTTTTTCATCTCAAAAGATAAAAATCATTCAAGCCTTTTGGTGACAGAACGGGTCGTTGGAATCGAATGGGAACATTTCCACATATTCCAGTGGCAGGGGGGACTGTGAAGCAGCGTGTGCAGGCAAGCCCAGAGGAAGAAATGTCGGAAACAAGGTTAATGCGCATCAAACACATTCCAAAACAGAGAAATCCACCACTGGAGACGTCTGATGGCTTCGAAAGGAAATTATCCCACAAATATCATCCAGAGTGCGTGAGCCACGTTTAGAGCAGCAGTCAAGATGGAAAAAAGAAAAACAATGTTTTTAAGTTCGTATTTATGGAGGATTATTTAATTTCTATGAATATTGTGTACATCCCAATATATACTGTGTTTATATATATATGTATGAAAAAAAAAAGTTAACTTGCAAAAACAACCTTTTTTTCTCAGGGGGCATCATAAAGGAATTATGCTTCGGGCACTAAAATGGCTAGCAGCGGCACTGCAGTATATTAAAACATTCTACTTTGGAGATGTTAATGGTAGATAATTATCATTATTACTGAAGAATTACTAGCAAATTGAGTGACAATGAAAAGCTTTGCTTACACCTATAATCATTTTGAGCACTTTTGCCAGCTGTGGATACATATTTTTGCAAACGGCATACCCAATGAGGCAATTTGGCATACAGAGCTTTGAGCTGAAATGATCATTTCATCAAAGCAGTTTCATACATCACAGATCTTCAAGACTTCGAATACATCTCAAACTACAAGATAAATAAAAATAAACAAATACACTTTGTACATAAGTACAAATGTATCAACGTTGAAAATGGAGGCTGCACTGTAGGCACGCATGCATGTTTATTGCAAATGGAAAATACAAATAAAACTCAACTTGTTGGTGTGGTTCTAGTCTGTGGCATGCTCCCCGCTGTGAAAATACAGAGAAGCAGCATGGCATACCTAGCAGCATAAGTAACATGCAGGGAAGAGTTGCATATAATCTCCCCGATGGGAATTAAGTCAGAAATAAAGAGCCTCCAGGGTGCAGACACACACACACTCACAGAGCAGAATCAAAGCTCTTACAGATAGCAGGAGCAGCAGCAGAAGAGCGACTGTACATTTGCACTCATTTAAATAGACCAGCACCACCACAGTGGCCTGCTGTGACATGCAGACATGCAGGGATTTACAGTGACAGCTGTCATATACAGCGGCATGCACCATGATATGTTCGACTTATTTTAATATGTACATAAATTGAGTTGCATAGTTTACATAACAGCATGTAACATGGTCAAGTTCATTGACCGAACTGCTGTATTTGATGAGCTGTGAGAGAGTGTATGTATTTATGCAGACGTAGCTGTCAGATGATATAGCGTGTGTCTGGACTGCTGTGACTTTGGGTGTCCTGTTTGACAAAGTCGGTTAGATAGACGCACTAGCATGCAACCAACACTGGTATGTAATCAGGACTGTACCACGTTTGTTTGGAGGTTTTATAGATGGTATGGACGGGGAAAAAAGTGAACGAAGAAAATGTGTAATGTGATGAATGAAGAATATAAATTGTATGTTTATACTTTTGCTAAAACTGCCAGTGTAATGATGGTGAGTTTACAGTCTTATTGCATAGAAAACAAATGATTAATTCAATGCAGTAGTTTGAATGATGAATTGCATTGGTGAAGTGTGTGTGTGTGAACTCAACTGTAATTCAGTCGGACAACATTTGAAATGTTTATTTTAGCAGCAGAACATAGTTTGAGTTTGACATCCAGACTCGGGCCTCATCATTCCCCATATATGGTAAACACTACTTTCAGTCATTTCTACCCATTCACACACACATTCATACACTGATGGCAGAGGCGCCGCCTGCACATTAGGGTCTAATATTATCAAACTCATTCATACACCAAAGTCTACTGGGAAACAAAGGATACTTCTGCATGTAGACTGGAGGAGCTGGGATTCGAACCGCGCATCTTCCAATTGGAGGACTACTCGCTCTACCTTTAAGCCAAAGCCGCCCCAAGTGATTCTGCCAAGCCCATCCCTTGGCTATGGTTTCACATGGCTGTCTGTTGAGAGCCTCTTTACCCCTGTCGTTCCACGAATCGTTGGTATTATCACATTGGCTTTTCCTTTTATGGTTTGTGAGGCTCCCCCTTAGTGGTAAATGACTTGGAACAGTAACCACAGGCATCCACGGCAGCCTTCCTAACCACTCACAGGAAGTACCACTTTGGAGTTTTGGAGGAGTTTACTTTGGAGGTGTTTCTATTCTTTACGTGAATAGATTCTGTCCAGTCTCCAGTCTATGGGTGGGCACAGGGGGTAACAACAGTTAAACTAGCCCCAAAACAGATCACTCTTCAATTTTTAGACTACTAAGTGAAAAGTTATTTTCTCAGATTGTACAGTCAAACAGTATATTTGTGTCTTCATGGTGCTTTTGTTGTCTACATGACCTCATCACCATGGTCTCCACCGTGGTTACACCCAAAATGTGCATGAGGTTCCTCTGCATCACCGACTTACACTCAAACATCCTTTTAACATTTAACAAGGCTGCTTCCAAATGTTTGTTTTCTCCGTTATACCTATCCAATCACTCCTCCCGTTTCCCTCTCCTTTCTCTTAACCCCCCCCAGGTACCACTAACAGATTCATGCAGAAATCCATCTACCACTTTATCCTGTATTCAGGGTCGCGGGGGGGCTGGAGCCGATCCAGCTATCATTGGACAAGTAGAAACAACCATTCATGCTCACATTCACACCTACGGGCAATTTAGAGTCACCAATTAACCTATCCCCATCCTGCATGTCTTTGGACTGTGGGAGGAAGCCGGAGAACCCGGAGAGAACCCACGCTTACACGGGGAGAACATGCAAACTCCACACAGAAGGAACCCGGGCCGACCCGGGAATCAGACCCGGGACCCTCTTGCTGTGAGGCGAGAGTAATCGAACCCGGGACCATCTTGCTGTGAGGCGAGAGTGCTACCCACTACACCACTGTGCAGCCCCCATGCAGAAATCAAATTATACAAATAAGAATAAACAGCACAGTCTCTATTTTTTCACAGTTTACCTTAATGTTACAAACATTTACAATAATTTGCACTCATTTAGGATTAATTTGTCTGAATCTCTGAGTTACCCATTTTCCCTCTTTATTAAACCAAATTGCTTTTATTACTGCTCTTATTTAGGAACTAATTTATTTTAATCCCTGCTTTCTACACCTGGACTACTCATACTGTTTAACTGTTTAACAAACGCAGAGCAGAATGAGCAGCACCCTGTCACAGTGAATACACTCTTAATCAGTAAGCATGTAAGCGCTCCGCAAACTGAATACTATCAACAAATATTCTATTCTCCTTATCAGTAAACATCTCAGTGCACTGTGGAATGGCTCCAATAATAATAACAACAACAACAACAATGGTAAGCACCACTCAGGGACTCAGGGTGTCACGTCCCACGGGTCGTGATCAGGACATCCTACCCAGTGTGCGTGTATGTTTGTGATGTTTTGTCTTTGGGGTGCTTGGTGGGTTTTGTTTTGTGTTTGTCTCTGTGTTTTGCTCCCTCTATCTCTCCCTCTGGAAGCCGCTGGTGGGCGTGGTCACTGGAGCTCCGGTCGGCACACCTGCAGCTCATCAACCAAATCAGCACGCCTACTTATTCCCAGACCAACCTTCCAGACCTCGCCGGATCGTTAAAGCAGTCATAGTGAGGAAACGCCAGCCGCACCTGAATTAGTTCTTGTACCTGTTTCGGATAACTTACCTGTTCTCTGCCTCACCACAGACCACCAGCACCGAACCTGAACCGGACACCCGCCAACTACAACCTGGAGCCAAAGCCTGAGCCCAAGTCTCACCACCACTCCTGGCACCACGAGGGATACCAGCCACGTCACCTCTGTTGTTTGCACCTTTTTCTAAATAAACTATTCGTGTTCCAACAAACTCTAGTCTGCGTTTGAGTCCCTGGCCCCAGCCCTGACACAGGGTCCATTAAATAAACATACAAACAATACAAAACAACCTTCAAAACAACCGTAAGGCCACTAAACAGGTATATGAATTCCTCCATATCTTTGGACTCCACACTTAGCATCTCAAGGTCACCCCATATTTCATTGGTCATTGTGGTGCACAAACAATTTTTTTTTAAATCGATTTCAGGATAGAAAAGCTGTATTCACAAGCACATTCTTCCTCTCCAAGATCCTCTTGGCTTGATGGAGCTCATGCTT
This sequence comes from Chelidonichthys spinosus, assembly GCA_029853015.1. Classification (NCBI taxonomy): domain Eukaryota; kingdom Metazoa; phylum Chordata; class Actinopteri; order Perciformes; family Triglidae; genus Chelidonichthys; species Chelidonichthys spinosus. The sequence goes on from CM056835.1 coordinate 9,528,304, forward strand.
AAGATCCTCTAGATTTGTGTTGTTAATAGTTCCCAACAACAACAACAACAGGAGTCTCCTCAGAAATCCCTCCCCCTACCGCCCCCGTGTGGAGTTATCAGAACACTGTTATTTCATTTCATCTGTGTTTCTCAGAGACATTCATGACCTATTCATGACTTATCCAGTTATTTAGTGTTTAACATTATGATAAACACTAAATAAGTGGAGGTAGCAGGTATATATTGTAATGCTGTATGGTCATTTCCCCCTCCACCCACAGTGTCATCAGATCAGATTGTATCTGTTGAGAGTCGTCTCCTAAACCAATGTCAGCTCTCTCAGTTAGACTAAGAATCTAAAACCCAACTAAGAATCTGATTGGTCAAGTCATGCTCACTGTTGACTGATCGTAGAATCATGTTTTTTTTTTCTTTTAATTTATCCTTCAATGTAACTTTATGTATCTATAGAAAATAGGGGAAACAAGAAAAATGATTGGCCCAGATACATGCTGATATTTTTAGCTGTTTCAGACTAATGGACTGACTGTTTGTTCTCTCTCTCTCGGTGTGTGTGTGTGTGTGTGTGTGTGTGTGTGTTGTGTCTGTCTGTCATGTTTTCTCCACCTGCTTGCTTTTCGTGGTTGTCAATAAAACTTTCAGTTCTGGGGTGTATTCCAGAAAGGTTTTGCTGAAACTCTTGAGTTTGTTAACCCTGAGAAGAGGGATACTCTGAGTCTTCCATTCCAGAAAGAGAGTCAACTCAACCTTTAGGTCAGTTACCATGGTAACTAACTCTGTGAACCTAACCTGCCCGCTGCCAGATTTTCTTCAACAAACCCTGAGTTTCTCCCTTTCTGCCTCCTCCTTTTTCCAGAATCTGAACCAAACCCTGGAGAAATGTGATGTCCTTTCCCCGTCAACCATCGATATGGAAGCAAAAGTGATTCTAGCAGCTTTACATCAGGAGAGGATTTTGATTACAGTTTTTCCTACACATTACATACAATATTCTCTGACTCACATTTTCAATATTTCATATCGCGGACATAATCCAGATAAAAATGCATGCCTTAGTGTACTTATTTTCACAATATTCCTATGCTTCATTTTCAGCTGTAGCCACATTCTTTTTGTGCCTGGGGGATAATGTTACGAGCCCCTTCAAGTGAGGTCAAACTCAAGAAGGTAAATTTGATTCATTCTCCAATCATCAAACAAAAACAAACTGATAGGCCAGCAAAAAACAATAAAAGAAGAGCAGACTCCCAGACCAACCAACCAGGGCCATCTGAACTGGGGGTTAACCCTCTACCCTTGCCCAACAAAGTAACTAAACCTAATTGAAATGAAGCTACGAAAACTGAACTACGGCACAGATAAGATACATACATACATCAAAAACATAGCCTGCCGGCTGACTGACAGCACTGCTTGTCTGGTGGATTGCAGTGAGCAAGGCAAGAGAGAGAGAGAGACAAGAGCCCTACCCCATCTAATTGGATTTTCCCCAATCAGCCAGACCGTTAACAGCTGGCAGGCTTTGTGTCCCCAGATTAGGTTCAGGTGTGCTCGTGGGTGGGGCTGACGATTAACAACTAATACCGCTGCAACAACTTCTCACAGGACCAGTTGTTAACTCAGTTTCGCGAGACTAGCAGTGGCCTCCCCCATCAGCTTAGCGATTAGCTGCAACTTTCCAGTGCTTAAAGGTCCCATATTATACTGTTTATCATCAATTTCACACAGCTGCCAGAGGTCCAACAACACTGTATTCGATATGCATTGCCCCAAACCCATCCATGGTCCTGAATTTCAGCTGTCTAAAAGTTGTTCAAATAAGCTCTGCTGAGAACAGACTGTTTCTGTGTCTGCATCTTTAAATGCTAATGAGCTCCGTCTGTGAACGCCTACTTGGAGAGCCACGGAGACAATGCCGCTTAAGCTAGCAGTAGCATGCACCAATGTTTACGTGGATGTATCGCTATGACTCGCCTATGTGGCTCAGGTGAAGTTGCTGGGTCCAGTGTGGTTGGGACAGATCCTTTTACGAGGGTCAGCCAGCTTTGTACTGACCCTCGTTACTGAAGCAGTCCGATGTGAAGTGGTTAACACACACATACAAGCTAACACCGACCGTAGCCGGCACATTGTCATTAAAAATGAAACGCAACCACTGTCTCTTCTGTTCTTCTTTAGCTGGGACAGAATATAATCACTTATGTTGATTTGTACAACCAACAACAGAGCAATCTGTGTGTCTAGCTCTGAGCGACGACATTGTGAAGCACTGCTATCTTACTGCTATCTCACCGCAGGACACACTGAACTTCACCTCGGTGATGAACGCCCCCTCTCGGAAATCTCCTATCATCGCGCAGAGCATGCAAATGACTCCCTTCGTTACGTTACAACAGGAGCTGAATCTGAACAGCCTGTAGGAGCGTCGTTTTACCAGTGGGTGGGCTGCAGAGACCATGCAGGAGTCACTTGTTTTCCTCATTCTAGGAGTTGACAGGCTCAGGGAGGAGCAGTTTATAGGTGTAAGACCAGAGAAAACCTGTTTTTCATAATGTGGGACCTTTAATGCACATAGTCCTGTCCGGTGTGAAACATTGCAAGGTGTACCTGGGTGGAATTGTGACTTACACAAGTCTGAGCATGTCGAGACTCTGGATGAAATCTTTGCTAGATTAAAAAAAAACATCCCTCTCTCTGAATTTAGCGAAATGTAAATTTGGGAAGTAGGTGGGTCAGGGTCAGGTATGTCCCCGCTTGCTGCTAAAATCCATGGCCATTCTTGAATTCCGTTCCTCAAACTAGGCGTGAGCTTCGCTGTTTCATAGGCATGATGGGCTACTACGGTGGCTTCTGCAGACATTTTTCAGATGTTGTAGCTCCCCTTACCGGTCTCATTAGTGTCACCAAAGCATTTATGTGGTCAGTGGCATGTCAGAATGCGTTTGAGTGTGCCAAGGCTCTTCTCTGAGGCACACCTGTCCTTGCGGCTCCAGATTTTGGCGGCTGTTTAAAATGGAGCTGGATGCCAGTGCCTGTGGTGCTCTGCTACTGTATCGAGCATCCGATCTTTTATTTCTCCAAAAAGTCCACGACACACCACTTCAGTACAGTACATTTGAAAAAGAGGCCCTGTCGTTGCTGCTTACCCTCCAACATTTCAAGCTCTACATAGGGTCAAGCTCGTTGCCTGTCGAAGTCCATACCAACCACAACACGTTTTTCTGGTGCAGATGAAGAACACTAACCAGAGGTTGATGCGGTGGTCTTTGCTGGTACAGGACGTCAAGTAACCATTCATGGGGGGTGTTACGCCCCTGGCCGTATATAGTGTATGTGTCTTTGTGCTTGTCTCTTTCCTTTTCAGTGTGCATGTTTTTCATTTGAGTGAGTGCATTGCTGTGGTGAGTAGGGCTGCAGCTATCGAATGGTTTTGTAATCGAGTAATCTACCGATTATTCCATCGATTAATCAAGTAATCGGATAAAAATTAACATTATAGTTCCCATATACACTGTTCATTTCACACATTCGGTCAATGACTATAAACAGGAATAAAGATAAGAAAAAAAAGGGGAAAAAGCTAAAGATAAATGAGGATTTTTTTCTTTGTTTAAATCTCAACATAAACATGAAATCGAAATAACCTAAATAGTTTAAAAATAATCTTAAAATGCTCGTCTTTGGTGATATTATAAGCACTGTTAATGTTATTATCATTGCTTCGGTTTGTGGCTGCCTGACACTGAGACGCTGCGGGGAGGAGAAGGGGGGCTGCTCGGCCCGCCATGCATCTGTCCCGGTACCGGTTGTGTTTCTGATGCTTTTTTTTAACGATTCTGAACGACGACGCTCCGACAGTAAAAGCAACGTTCCCAGCCTGGCTCGGGCCGTACTGCATAATGTGAGACCGAATCAAACGACCGGTTCTTAAATCTATCCCCGACGGACCGCCCGGTTCGCGACACCGTCTCAGACGGAGACGCGTGAGACAGGACTGGTATCTAATGGTGTGAGGGGAGACAGGTGTAATGGGCAAAGCAACTTTCTGTACTAAGAAAAAAAAACTATCAAGTCAAGAAGAAGAGACTGGAGTCAGAGACCGGAGTCAGAGACAATCAGAGACAATCAGAGACAATCAGAGACGAAGACCCACCCCTACTCGGCCTCTGATTGGCTAAGGCCGCGGTGATTCATCTCTGTAAGCTGTGGGGAAAAAATACACTATACACATAAACTGCTGAATGCAGCGTAACATATTAAGCCGCACTTCACTGATTTTTGGTCGCATGTGCGCATCAAATGGCCGCACTCTGGAGTCCTGGCTTTCTCAAAAATGGTACGTGTGGAACAACGATCCCTGTGCTGAGCAGGACGGATAATGCGCAAGATAGGAATTTAACGAAGCATCGAGGCAGAGTTTTTGCCTCAAGCATTTTTTGGAATAGAGTTACTCGAATAACACGAGTAATCGTTTTAGTCCGCCTACAGGCTTTACAAAAAGCTGACAAAAAGCTGAGTACAATACCAACACTACCTGTAAAGATATAAATCGTTGTATCATTCATTTCTTTTATTTGACTTATGTAATGTTATCGATAACAGGTAGTGTGTGCTAGGTAATGTTAGCTAACGTTAACGTTAGAGCTAGCAGGCTTGTGTTAGCTCCCAACAAAGGCTAACATTAACAGCTCACCATCAAAGTGACTAGGAATCAAAACGTGTTAGATAATTACCTTTCTCCTCAAATGCAATCTCCATCCATAGCAATCAAGACGAGCGCCACCAATTAGCTCTATGGCTCTTGTGTCTAATGTAGCCCAATGTAGGCTGGGAAAGCCAGGAGCAACATTTGCAGACACACAATGTCGTCGACCATTGTTGTTGTTATGCTTGAAGTTGGCGCTAGCTTTTCTGGGTAAACCTCAGACGTATGCTGACGTACACAGTGACATAATGACGTGGCTCTCTGGGCTCTCTAGCCGGTGGAAACACAAACAGGTTCTCAGAAGGTTCGCAAGCTGAACCAAGCAAAGGCACCGGCCCGGTTCTTGAACTAGGTTTGCCTTGGTGGAAAATGGTAGAGTTCATGGTTGGGTTCAGATGCTTTCTGGAATACACCCCTGATCCTGTTTCCTCACATCGTAACAATCCACATGTCAGAAAGGAAACAACAGGGAAGTCAAGGGACAGTTGAACCATGAACAGCTGTTGTGCACCTCCCTCTGCTGATATTAAAGAACCATTCATAAGTCAAGCACTCCACTCTAAGTTCTCAGCTGAGTGTTCTGATCAATAAATGCATCATTTGCTTTTGAAACAGTAGCCTTATGCTGTGTTATTTATAAATTATTCTCCGTTTCACCACCACATTTTCCCGTCACTGCGATAATTTCAATCAATCAAATGAGGCTTGTTAGCTCAGAGGAGGTGCAGCTTCAACACAGCCACACATTTAATGCTCTTCCATCTCCTTTGGACAATTTACCGTATTTGAACATCAACTGTTCTCCATTAACAAAATACACCAACCAATTGACTGTCTGGTACTCTATGACCTCCCTCAACACACATCTAACTTCATTTCCAAACTCTAAATCATTTCTGATGTCTGATATGAGAAAATAGTTTTTATGGGGGATTTTAATGTCTACGTTTGTTGTGCAAATGATCCATTGGCCTTTTGTCACTGTCATTTGGCTTAACACAATGAGTTATGAAGCACTTTGTAGGGAGTAAATCCATCCATCATCTATAACCACTTATCCTGTTCAAGATGGCGGGGGTGGGGAGCCTTCCCAGATGACATGGGGCAACGGCTGGGTACAACCAGTGACTGTATATAAAAAGTGGAAAAGTAATCGTGATGCCACCCATTGGTTTGTCGACTACAATTATGAAGCTTTGAGTTTGACATTTCGGCTGTCACGTTACTGGATTTGGATCCATCTGGATTCTGGTGTGAAGCTGCTGACAAACTTTACAGCCAAGTGTTACAAAGTCATCAAAGTAGCCAACTGCATTGGTAGAGACCTGTCAATCAGCAAGTAGCCCCGCCCTAAAGCATCCCCTGCTTTCTGGATGGACCATATTTTACTAAATGAACATCTTGCTAGATTGAAAAATACTTTAAACTATAGATTGAGACCATAAACTCATGTTTGCAATGATTACTGAGATAATAAATCAAGAGAGAAGTAGGCTCATTTTCTCAGAGACTTTGATACAATCAGACTTCTTAAAGGTTCTTCAGCTTGGCTTCACTTTTCAGAGCCGGAGGTTGCTGCTTGGTTAGACCTGGATTGGTCCCCAGTCAGATCAGCAGTCCATCACAGACAGACCACCTAACACACACACACACATTCACACTAGGGCTGAAACGGTGACTGGAGTTACTCAAGTAACTCTATTACAAAAAATGCTCAAGGCAAAACCTCTACCTCGAAGCTTGATTAAATCTCACGCATTATGCAGCCTGCTCATCGCCGGGATCATTGTTCCACATTGACCGTTTTTGAGGAAGCCAGGGCTCCAGAGTGCAACCATTTTGGCGCACATGCGACCAAAAATCAGTGAAGTGCGACTAAATATGTTCCTTGGTTGCACCGGTGCTCATAACATTCAGCTGGTCTGTTTATGTTTGTAGCATTTCTTTTTTTTTTGCCCACAGCACAGCAAGAACCGGCTCTCTGATTCGGTCTCCGGTCGCCCTAGGTGTTCCAACGTTATACATTTACTTCAAAGAATATGGCCAGAGCCAGGCTGGGAACGCTGCCTTTACTATCGGAGTGTTGTCGTTCAGAATCGTTAAAAAAGCACCAGAAACCAGTACCGGGAAAGGTGCGCAGTGGGATTTAGATTTTTTGTTTGTGTTGAGATTTAAATAAAGAAAAAACATTTATCTTTAGCTTTTTTTTTCTTTCTTTTTTTTCTTATCTTTATTCCTTTTTATAGTCATTGACCGAATGTGTCAATAAATAAACAGTGGACCTATATACAATGTTTTTTTTTTTATCCGATTACTTGATCGGTGGAATAATCGGTAGATTACTCGATAACAAAAATATTTGATAGCTGAGCTCTAATTCACACCTAATTAAGAGTCATCAATTAACATAACATTGACCTAAACTGCATGTCTTTGGACTGAGGGAGCAGAGAACCTGTGCTAACACATTATTTGTTAAAGACATATGAAGTCATTTTTAATCAGGCATTTGAAGTGTAGGAGGTTATTACTTTCCATTTACTTTGCCTTTCTTCCATCTTCAGTCCTGCTGGTATTGCTATTAACATGCTCAGACATTTGATTGCAGACATTTGATCTGTCAGAGAATGTTGTCTGGGTTTCTAGTCAGGAATCAGAAGGTCTAGTAACTGGTCGCTCGGCACCTTGAACACCAGCAGATGGCTGAACTCGCTGAAAGAACACCAAGCAGTTAATGTTAAATTATGAAAAACTCAAAAACAGCTTTCCCCATCCTGTTATACATCCTGTGATCCCTTTAACTGTCTAGTCTCCTGACGGGAGTCCTGAGCCCGCTGAGACCCACCACTGCTGGTTTAGGGCAGTAAAATCTTAATTGCACATTAAAACTCGGCTCAACTGCTCGGCATCTTTCACTGCTGGAGACTGAAAATATATCTTTACTTCTTTAGTATAATTGCTAAAAACTTACCCAAATATAAAGGAACATTATGTATTTGACATCAACTCACAAGGTCTGTGCAGAGGTTAGAATTAGTGCTATTTGTAGTAAACTTTGTATAAAACTTTGAGAACTCTAGCTGATAAATTCAGTGAGTTACAGGTGCAAGCAGGACTTGTCACACCCACTCACATGAAGAATCACACAGGAACTACATGGAAGCTCATCCCACCACTGTGATGGAACAAAATGACCTGTAAGAAATCTTCTCCATATGTTTCGCTTAGTAGGCTCATTCTAAATGCTTCTCGTTCTTTTGTAACATTCTTATGATGAGAGAGTTTCTCTTTGGGATGTGTTTTTCAACACAGTGCCTTCCCTCACTGCTTATTCCTCGAACTAAGACAAACAGGTCTGAACATGGCACGTAGTAAACACGCTGCTTTCCTCTGTAGAACACCGGCGGACTGCGGACGGCGCAACCTGCCGCTCATCGACCTATCAAACTAGCTACACACAACAGCGTCACGACAGGAAGTGGCTCTTCAAAGTAAAATACTGCCGCTACAAATGTACTACAGCAGCAGCCGAACCGCAGTACAAGTCTTTTATTTGTACAAGTCAACCGGACGTGGTTGCCGTTGCTGCCGCCAGCTTGTCTCCAGCGGCGCTGCCAATAACCTCTCCGCTGAAGGAGGGACTCTGTTGAGCGCTGCGTTGGTGGATGCTTTACTGGCAGACAGGAGGACCGGGGACTTGAAGAAAACCACTTTTCGGGATTTTCAGAGACTCGCAGACTATTTCCCCAGACGTCAACACGCAGCAGACCAACAGCAGAGCGGTGAAGATGAAGAATCCTCTGTACTGGGCTATGCTGGTCGGGATGACCGTCCTGCTGATGGAGCAAGGTAAGTGATTGCTTCTGGCATCCTTGGAGCACTTGTTATAGCCGGGTCCGACTCCGTTCGGACGGACGGGGGATATTTGTCAATTTAGCCTATTAAGTGCCGTCTGCGTGTCGCGGACTGTCTTTGACATCAAGACGTTTCCATCTAAGCCGCAGCTTAAATGGAGCGATTAGTGGAGCGCAGTTCAGCGTTGGAGTCGGCGGCTCGACTCTTAAGTATCCAAGTATTTTTACACCAGCTCGTCTATATCAGGCTGCAGCCGTTTGCCTTAAAGTTTAATCCTCGCGGGGCGATTCTCAACAGTGTTAGTTTTGCACTGGTTGTGCGTTTTGTTGTTGTTGTTGTTGTTGTTTTTTTTGCAAATAAAAACAATGATATTGAAATCATATGCCGTTTACCTGCACGTTGTATTGCTATGTAGCATCCAGTCACGCGGCTCTTTATTGGAAAGAAGTTGCAATTACATTGTACGCCGTTGTGCTTTTTGCGCTCGTGGCTGGTGGCTCGTGCCGCCGCGGGTCGTCTTGACGCATGGTAAAGCTCATGGGCGGGAGGTCTCTGCTGCAAAGTTGATTAAGTATTAGTTCTTAATCCACATTGACTGCGTGGTCAGGTCACCCAAGTTAAGCCGCGGATTCTCCGGCAGGCAAGAGAGCTCTGCTGGCGGAAGGAGAGCAGCGAGGCGGTTCGGTCTCTGACCTTGTTTACGCCTGACATGGACGTGAATCAGTAGATGCAGTCCGGGTGGAGGTGCGCTTCTAATGCAAACAAAGACTACCGACGGAAATGGAAAAGTACCTTTTTTTGGAGCCCAAATCAAACTAGTGTGCAGCAGAGTTATCTATAAGGTTGAGACTTAAACAAAGGCGACTGCTTGTCCTTTGATAATGACACTTGAAGTTAAATAAATAAATAAATGCTTGAGCAGAAAAATGAATGAAGTGGATGAATCAGTGAATGTTTGAAGGAGGTAGGGCCGTTTGCCTCATCTTCTCTCCAAACCTCCCTTTTTTTTATTAATTTGATGCGTCTTAAGTGGGACACAATTCTGCCAGAACCAAAGTCCTGCACCGAACAATCACGCAGCTACAGATTCCAAAAGTATGATCACAGGTTATGTTGCTTGATGAGGATTTTATGTTTTTAAGTATGTTGACCTCCTCTGCTTTTGAACATTTTTACATTTTTCTTGTCAAATATCCTCCGATGAACTGAACAGGGGTCTCAAGAGCATCATTGCTACGCTGACATTTATGTTTTACCATCCTACCTAATTATGTATTTTAGATGTGTCAGTGGTAAGACAAGGATGGATTTAATCAAGTGACTCTCTCTCTGTGTGTGGTTTAGTAGAGCACAGAGAACTTGTTTTAACCTCTGACTTAATGAGCACTCACTGTCACTGTCATACCATAATGTAACCGATGCCATAACTTATGTAGCAAAGTATTATATTGTGCTGTCAAGTGAAAGAGAACTCAACATTTTTGAAAAAATACACAAATGGTGAAAAAGGAAGTCAGGGAGATGATGTTTTGTTTTGTCATATCGGTGGACTATTAAAAATGTCTGCTTTGATTTCAAGTCCACCCCATTTTCCGGACGGCACCAACATTATTCTGAAGTCATTTGCATATCATAATAATCAAAGATGTGTTGGATTAGATTAGATGAAATTTAAATGGCTCCTGTGGGGAAATTGGGTCATTGCAGCAACAGAACGGGGCACAGAGGAGGCAGATATCCAGCTATTTCACAAGATGACAAATAAACGGAGCAAAATAAATTACGAGGATAATGAATGAATAAAGAGAGGCCAATTTATTGGTGGGCAGGGTGTATATGAGCTGTCCACAATAAAAGGCTGTATTTCATGTTTAGGGTTCTGGCTGGAGAGCATTGAACCTGAATCCAGCATTTAATCTGCTCAGCAACTCATTTGAAATCCCTTGTTGAACTGAGTCTGACTTTTTATAGTTTTCAAGTCAACGTAAAGTGGCAGTAGTTAAGTTTTATTTGCTTGATTTCCTTATGAAGTAAGAGCTGAATGCACAATGGCGTGGCTACAGAATGTGTTAAGACTTTCACTGTATTTCTGTCTGTCGATTTCCTGGGAAAATAACATCTCCATTTAAAGCACAAAGGGAGAGGATCACACTTGAGTTGTGCTTATGAAGGTAATTATAATGATGCTCAATGATTTGGTGCTCAAACCATCAAAGCTGATATTCCAGATGTTGAATTTAAAATGCGATGATGTCGGTCGTGATATCTGACCAAAGAATAGTTTTTCTTGTTGCTGTTGACATTCCTTGTGGTTGAACTACAGGGATGCCCAACTGTGTTTGTTTAGTAGGATCCTTGTATAAGAAGATGTAGTCTGAACAAAAATGGTAAACTCTTCATTGCCTCCCACATTGTCAACAGAAAAGCATTACAGCTACCAGTTGTACCTTTCACAATAAAAGCCTGTACACAGGACTGAGGGTCTATTTTTAAAGTAGCTGTTCATGGCAGGGATATTGATGTTTTGGCTCACATACAGACGTGTAGTAGAAGTATGTGGAGGAGCCTGCCAGTCAGAAGACGTGGGCTGGATGTAGACAGCGCGGCAGATCACATGAGCAGAGAAAACCTATGCGGAGCGGTTGATAGACACCTGGGCTGAAGTGCTCGATCGCTCTACTGTACTGGAAGCACTGTACATCTGGATGGCCCCGACACGAATAAGTGCTCGAAGCACTTCTCAAAGCACCTCGAGGGGATGAGCCGCAGGCTAAATTTGCTGTGGGGCTGAGTTGGCTCGCTGGAGGATGGGAGGCTTGGTCCAAAATGAAGAGCATCCTGTTCTGTATGTATTTTTGTGCCATAGTTCCTTTTTTTAATGTTTTTTTTTTTTTCATGTAGCAATAATTTCCAGGACACAATCGACTCCATGCAGAGTGCAGCACGGTATCAGGCTGTCCTGTGCCTTTTTCATGTGCAGTGAAGAAGTATGTGTGAATATGTCAAGGTTGGCCTCTCACTGAAGGCTCTCTTGCATTCATTTCATATAATATGTTTTCTATGGATGCATTCAGCGTGACATAATTGAGATATTCGAGTCACAGTAAAAACATCAGTAATAAAAAGAGTGTGTGTCTGTGGTGAGCTGAACAGAGCTTTTTATGTTTAGTGGAAGGTGAGGCAGAAGAGTTCTCTGCAACTGGTCCTCCCAGTTCTCTCTGTCAGTGGACTGAATATGCACAGAGCTTTCAGAAGGACCAGGAAGGATCTGAACCCCAACAGTTGATCATCTTCCACAAGAACTGAATTAACTGCCTCCCAACGTGAGAAGAGGAGGTGGGAAGCAATCAAATACCGACATCAGTGGGTGTCAGAAGGACAAAAACCAAAGAAAAGAAAAATCACACACAGCAAAACATCCCAATATCAGCGACCCCAAAAGAAGCAGCGCATGTTCTTTTCCTCCCAAAGAAAAAGGAGTGTTTCTTTCTGGAGTATTAATCCGTCTTAAGATAAACAGTGGTAATGAGGCAGCCTCATTGTCTAAGCGGGCTTCCTCCCTCCCTCGTTCTCTGTATGTGGCTGGGAGAAGACAGTGCTGGCTGTGTTGCCAGGATGCAGCACAAACTTTTGTTGGTTCCTTTGGTCCGTTTTCCCTCGCGGGCCTGTATTGTGCCCTCGTCCTTCCTCAGCCATCAGCCTCTGTCAGCCAAAGACGAGAATTATAGTCGCTCACATCAAATTTTGGAGCAACAGCTGTAATTGGATGACCAGCTCAGAGAGCGGAGATGGATGGCGATGGTGCTCATTGTATGGAGTCTCTGGTGAAAGACATGGAGATCATTGTTGAGAGCTATAGTGCATTCTCTCCTTGCAGGGTTACAGCTGCTCAGCAGGGATCTCCAGGAGAAAGAGGCTGTAAAAAATGTCTTTGTCCATCTCCATATAAAGCCACGGAGCAAAAATGATCAGGCAGATAGCCGACAATGGCAGGTAGACATGGCCACCCGTGCAGCGGTGTGATATCAAAGCAAGATAAATGAACGTCATGTAAATTGGCCATGAGATGCTATTATATCCAGCCTCTTTGCCGGAAAGCAGGAGCTCACCCTCGGACAACTCTACAATAAGATGCATTTTAACGTGGCTTGATACTTTGATCTGGCTTTGGCAGGAGAAAGAAATATAGGTTCATGTTGTCAAGTGGTTGGCTCCTGTCAGAGCACATATTTGAAAAATATTCAAAAGCTAAAAGTTGAGTTATTCAGAAGATCTATTTATACTTGCAAGCAATTGCAATTTCTATTAAATTAATTTATGTTGATGTCAAATCAATGAGTTAAGTGGAGAGGAAAACTGTAGTCAGAATAAATTACATTTCTCTGTTGTGGTCGTTATTCCTCACGTATAATATATAAAAATAACAAGTCCTGACAACATGAGCTGAGCTTCATTTTCTCAAGTGACAGAAATCAACATCCTGGTAGTTAACGACAACACATGTTAGGCTTGGGCGGTAATACGGTAATAAGGTATACCACGGGTCTTAAAAATAGCAACGGTATCAGTTTCAATACCGTCATTAAAAAAATGCAATGCACTTATATAGGAGAGAGAGGGAGAGAGAGAGAGAGAGAGAGGAAAGATGGCGAGTCGCGAGTGACCTGGTCTCAGAGAAGAACACGACTTCTGCAGTTTGGCAGTATTTCGGGTTCCGACCTAATGAGAAGTAGAGCTAAGTTCGGACCCAGAAAATCAAGCCCGACCCTACCTGAGCCCGTGCGCGTTCTGCACAAACCCGGACCGACCCGACATATTAAATTTAATTAAGAGCCCAAGCCCGATTTCAACCCGACAATTATTTTTCATGCATGAGGCTGTTGTATGTGCATATCCGTGGGAAGTGGGGGTCCGGCTGCATCACTATTCAGTCACAAAAATATACAAATCATTTTATAGGCTACGTTGGTGCCGCGATTAGGTTATGACTGGACAAAGCCGACACGTATGTTATCGCCTTCTCCCACTAGTCACTTGAAATGATCACGTACCTCGGACTTTCCTGATGACTTGCTCAACGTTAATTGTCCTGTTTTTAATTTATCCTTTATGTCTCCAAGTTCCATGTTGCACTTTAGCGTAACTCCTTTATTCGTTGATTTAGCTGCACAGGGCGGAACCGTTATGAATGATGCGTGCGCACTATGTGTAGCGTCTTTTTTTTTTAAATTTTGTGTAACTTTGTACACATTTCTTACGTAGACCTACTCTGCTAAACATATAACCAATAATATTTAATGTTTATACCTAGCCTTCTCCTAAGATTAGGGGAGAAGGCTAGGCATAAATGCAATGATAGAAAAAAAAAAAAAAAAGAACGAACGAACGAACACAAACGCTTGTTCAAAGGCCCGGCCCGACCCATTCCGAGGGTAGTGGTGGGAAATTTCGGCCACGGGTCGGGCTCGGGCAGAGAAGCTAAACTCTAATGAGTTTGGTGACGTCGGCTGAGAATTACGTCATAAGTTTTAATTAGTCACGGTAATCCCGTATACCGGGGTAAAATAGGGAGGAGGTTTGACGGTATCAAAATTTGGATACCGCCCAACTCTAACACATGTTGAGGAACAGTCAGCTGTTATCTGTCAGAAAGGGGAACCTCCTTACATGGATCAGCTGTTACACTGAAATTAACTGCTTCATGACTGAAAGTGAAACTGAAAATGGCACCGAGGGGACAGACAGATGCGCTGACTTTTAGGGCCCAGTTAAACCCTGTTTTATTTTTCACAAATTCCGTGTTTTCCATTTAAATTTAAAGTAAATTCTAAAATTTAGAATTTACTTTAAATTTAAAACATGGAACCAGGGGCTGATGTTCCAGTCTGGTACCCAGGGCAGTAAATGAATGCAGGTCCCGGTCTGTGTGACTGAAGTGACGCATGTTTCCTGCTGATGGTAGTTTCTGGTGGGAAGTGGAAGGTACGCAAGCTCGTTGGTGAATTTTGAATTCAGATAGTTAACTACAAGCCACGAATCTGATGATTTCCTACTTACAAATGGTTACATTCTGAATAAAAAGTAAGAGCCCTGTTATGTAGCTAGACAGAGCAATGAATGGTAACGGAATGAAGATCGTATTTGTGACTGTACCTGAAATACAACCTCTCCCACGGCTGCATTGCATTCTGGTCCATTCAGTCTGCTGTTCCAGGTTAAATGGGTATTTCTGCTTTTTCTATGAGTTGAAAATATCTGGATGTGACATCCATGAAATCATAAAAATACAGGAGCAAGCAACAAAATGGACCCAGAAATAACAGACGCATCACCGAGAGCTATTTTTTATATATTTCTGAAGTCTTTGCTTCCTGTTGTTGTTCCACAGCTGGAAGGACGCTTTGCATACAAAACTTTTTTCCCCCCATTCTTCATGGCACTTCCCATCACAATGTACTATTAAGGAAATTGGACACATTATGAGATGATGAGTGTCTGTAACTGAGAACGGTTGCTCCGCATATGTGAAATTGCCACTTTGCCTGTTTGATGGAAACAACAACAGACTGTTTGTTTTCTGAAAAGGAAAATTGCAAGTTGGTGGTAATTGTTATCTAGTTGTTTCCTTCATTCTTGGTTGGAAGCAATCTGTGTTCTATTATTACTATCTATTGTTTTTTTTGTTTTGTTTTTAAATATGTGTGTTCTTTATTTTCACAGGTTCATACAACAAATTCATTATTTGTGGCTTGTAGAAAGTTTGCTTTAGAGTTTAATGAAAGCCTGATTGATTTGCTCACGCTCAGTTTGGGTCAACAATCAATTTGCAGCACTGGAATTTCACTAAAGGCTTTCAATGCCGAGGCTGCATTGTTTATGTTGACTGGCAAAAAAGGGAAAACAACAAATCTCAGGAGATGCAGAGGAAAAATAAGAAAAACATATCTTTCGAATATAATTAGATTATGCTATTACTGTATTCTATTCTGACCGTATTGTGTTCCCATAACATGACAGGAGGCTCATGGGTAGAAGAAAACAGACACAAAACTCTGAAATGCAGATAAACATTGCCGGGTAAATCTGTTAGAGACAGAAAATATATTCTGTTTATTTTTCATACTTGGGGATGGATAATTTGCACATCGCTTCGTTTTCACTTTCTGGCTATCAAATAGTGCGGCGTCATCTCACCGTAGCAACCTACAGTTGCACAAAAGTAAAAGCAAAGCTTATTGAGGAGCTCTTCCGCCTCCACTTATTTTGCCAAGTTCCAGTGAAGCGGTCATGTGACTGTGTGGCTGTGAGGGACTTTGCCAGGGAGGGCTGATTAATAAGCACCAGGGATAGTGACTTCAGACTGTGTCCATTCACCAGGTTGTCGTTTCTGCCTCCTTGACAAACTCACAGCTCACACTCTGCACTGTTTGTTTCAATGTAAGTATAAAAGAGCTGCAGGATGGACACACACACACATAACTGTATGTATTAGGAGTGTTCCGAATAACAAGTCTAGGGCTACACTAATAAACAAACATCTTATTATATTTAGTGTATGTGTTTGGGGTGAGGGGATGCCAAAGGGTTCAAATACAGAATTCCATGAAGCACTCAAGAGTTTCAAAATCTTCTGATGTTTTGTGACTTTTCACACAAAGGAACAAGATTTCTGAAGAGTTTAGATGAGCGAAAGTAAAAACATTATTTATGAAGCAGTAGCAGTGTATGCAACTATAAATTAGAGATTGTATTGCCTCTTCCTGCATCTTATTTGTGTAATCCAACATATCATCTTTCTTTTTAAATAATTTATATTTTTGATGAAGTTTAAGCAGAAATGTAGTCAGAGTGATGAAGTAACAAGCAGGAGGAGACGGCGCTGTGACCTCTAAAGGACTCAAATCATTTATAATACATGTCAACTTAAAACATTTGTAATAGGAATTTACCATTTTGACCTGACAAAACAAAGTGATCCCTTTCTCCAAATTCAGAATAAAATGAGATGGTTTAACCCTCTGGGATTGTAATAATGTTGGCAGCCATGTTGAGTCTCTTCTCCAATCAAAAGCTGTGTTATTCAGTGGTGAACCAATGACAGTTGTAAAAGGATGCATCATTGATTTACAAATGTATGGAAGAGATCTACTGTGTCCTGGATACGACCTTCAGAGGTTAATCAAAAAGATAGATATCTAAAGTGTAGTGCGCTGCTTGAGATATGAGGAGCAGTGGCGCGGTCGGCAAAAGAGGGGAGACCCGTGAACAATTCTCTTATTTGAAATGTATTTATAATTCCTAATGCGGATCCAGGAGAGCAGCCTTCACACGCCCCCTCATTGGATATCAGATATTGATTGGACGCTGAGGCTGATCTGATACATCTCATCATCACTGGAGATTCATGCAGGAGTGAAGACGGATCACTGATTAAACTCATGTGAAAGTGTTAAGTTTGACATCCATGTTCATAGTAAGTCTGAACAAAGTAACCATAAATATCTTTATTCTTCCTATTTATTAGACAGATGTGTCTTGTCATGATCTGTTATTTCCTCCATTAACTTTTATTATTTTTTTATTATGATATAATTAATGTCAGTCTAGAGAGAGCAAGAACACTTTTCTTAATTCATCATTATTTCCATTCAGTCACATGAGCCTGATAATCCAGCATTGGCTATATTATAAGTCAAATAACACACTTTACATGTTCCAGAAAACATTAATGTCCAGTATTCAAAAGACACTATAATCTTAATCTGGGTTATTATTAATTATTGATTTCACAATCAGAATATCAATACTTACACTTTAGTCGCAAATTCTGAATGCATTGTGCCCGTCCAAATGGCCACAGTTCACATTTATTATTACAGAACGCAGGTTGCTGTTTGTTCTACAGCTAAAGGTCTACAGAGAGAAAGCATGCCTGCTCCGTCAGAGATAGTAATTGTGTGTCTTTTCGAGAATTATTACCGCTGACATCACAAACAGACGCCGTTCCACGTGATGCTGTCTCTAAAGCCAGATCCCCTCTCTCTTTGTGTCGCTACTGGGAGGGGAACACCCAGTGGAGGAAAACTGCTGGCTCACGTTTTGGTTTGGACAGTGTGTTTAGCTAACAGCTAACAAGACTACAAGCCCGCAGCACTCAGCTGCCACGGAGACAGACAGTTTGCTGAGTTTCATGTTCTGGCTCAGAATGTCTTATAGAATGACTCTCTGCCAGTTGCTTGCGTACATAGTGCATGTTCTTTTAGTTTGAATGAAGTGTGCTGGACAGATGTTGAGCCAAATGTGGGTTGTGTTCATTCAATCACACAGTACAGCAGTGGATGTAGCAGACACCTGGAGGAGATCTGCACTGAGTGCACCTTTCTAGCTGTTTGAGTTTTCCATCTGAGGCCGTGGGATGCAGAGGTGAAGATGGTAAACGTTTGCACCCATTTGTTTGATTGGAGCCAAAGCTGATGCTTGTAATGTGGGAGTGGAGCTGGAAGGAAGAAGCATCCAGTCGGTCGGAGTTAGTGGCCAGAGGACAAAGAAATGAGTTGACGCAATGGTTTATTCAGTAAGAAGCAACGTTGGTACAGTAAAAGTCATGAATGGGGATATCTCCGACATGAACCCTGGCACGAACAAAGCAGCTTTCTTTCTTGCTATCTGACTCTAATTAAGGCCTATTGTTTCCTTTCTGTGTGTTACTACTTAGAGTGAACTTGCCATAATGTGGGAAGTCTGTATTATACTCAGCTTACCTGTAGTTCCTGTGTCTAGAATGGAAAATAGCTCCCCCAAGGGCAGGAAACATATATAATGTAAAAAAAAATTGAGCAGACAGTACATACATCAATCATACACCAGCAGCTGAGATTGATATCGCGATAAGGAGGCCACTCGGGACTCGGCCCACAGTCTTGCACTCATGCATTAATAGCGGGGAGGTGTCTCGCAGTTAGGGAGATGCTGTGCACTGAGGGCGCTTAACTCGTGCAGCGGCGTGTTTGTAGTTTTGGAGCAGATGGCGGAGTTAGTGGTTAGCAAGCACATGGTCTGTGGAATAATCTGTGTGCAATTATTGGGGGCTTGCCTGGGCATTTGTGTGAAGCACAAGAGATAATATTTCAATTAGTGCAATCACAGATTGTGCTGGAAGCCCCTTGGCAAAGGCTTTTGTTGTGGAATCTGAGAGTGCAATAATAGGAAACAGTTGAGCCCCCTGAGAGTCGGAGTCTTCATTAGAAATATAGTTGTCATTGTTTTCCCTCTCCTCTTGAAATGCCTTGTAGTTGAGCTGCAAAGTTGCTCGTCCAACTCCTAAACTGTTTGCAGCTCATCATTCCGTTATCTGGCTATCTTGTTTCCGCGTGTCTATCTAAAGGATAAGTTGCTACCTACCTACAAAGGTGACTCGGTTCTTCCAACAGAAGCTGCATGCTTCAGGACATGAAGGTATTAATTCCAAATTTCCCAGTGGGGGAGGCCGGAGCGTGCCGATGTTATCTGGATTGTTCCCCTAACCTTGTGATTGATGAATGCAAAGTTAACAGATCAATAGAGCTGATATAACTTAAAGCATCCCTGAAAGGACCTACAGGCTCTCACAGAGAGCTGATAAGAAAGACACAGAGAAGCGTCCTATTCTTGTTGTTTATGACTGCATGAATTTGGAGGTCCACGTTTAGCATAATGTAAAACTCATGAATATTAAACTAGGGCTTTTCACCTATATGGATGTCATGATTTAGTCTAACAAAACACACGGCATCCATAGAGCCATCCTGTTTTGGTGAATATTTATGAAATATGGGTTTAAGTGTCGAACAGCAGCAGCTCATGTGTGAGAAATGTTGCTTCTTGGCATCTGGGCTGGTGTGTGGTGGTTGAGTCTGCTAAAGTTGTTTTTTAATTGCAATCCCATAAGCAGCAGCTGTCTAAGATGAATCGTGATGCCATTAACAGGTTGATTAGAGCGAACGCACGGAGCTCTGAATGTTTGGGCTTCCTGATGGAAAAACATCACTGATGTCCAACAGCAGCTTTAATGTGCTGCAACAGCTCACGTCCAGTCCTCTTCATCACTCTGACATTGTATTATTTCAGTTTTTTTACTACTGTCTTACAATTAAGATACGTTTATTTCTTAGATTGACTGGTTATGTGCAATGATAATTATTTGTTCTTATTTAAATATCCTCCAGTCCTAAAACAAGTGCAGTATCTTTATTTGGTCAGATTTTCTTTGTACCACAACTCTTTTTAATATACCGAGACAATTGAGTATGAATAACAAAACATTTTTGCTGGAACAAATAGTAGAAGATATCATTAGTGGGTGTATGCCTGTTGTTTCAGGACTTCATTTACAAGCTAATTCTCTTAGCAAAGCTTCTTGCATTGCTTCAAACTTTACAATGCTCATTAAATTTCATGGAAGCTTACGTAGGCCTGCCTTATAATTAATGCTCAACGCTTGAGCGGCAATCTTAATAGTCTTTTAAATGGTCAATACAAAAATGAATGTTTCTCATTAATCAAAATCCCATTGCTGTGATTTCTGCTAAGCCGTTTTCTTGCCTTGCTATGACACACTACACATTAAGGGCCAAAAAGACTTTGTCCTAAATTGAAAAATCACTTTGTTTTCCCTTCTCATAATGTAGAAATCTTTTGGGGGATGAAAGCGACAGAACGTTGTCATCCTGCAAACCCAAAGAATGCTTTCAGTGTAAAAATAAGCTTTAATGATCCATCCCTGCTTTATAAAAAAGACTTCCTGGACACGTTCCAAATTTGGAGGAATCCAACAATTCGAAATGGGAGTGCAATTAAAATAGTCATAAAATCAGTGTCTACTTTGTGATTCTGCCCTGAACCTAGGCCAAAACACTCACTACATTTAGAGTGGGACTGTGTGCAAACTGCTCATTATTCTACAGATGAAAAACAACCTGTAGAAAGAACAAGTGAAAGAATAATGATTTCAGGTTGTCCATCTGTCCGTCCATTGTCTGCTCCAGTGTCCTGAATGCAGTATTTCAGGACTCAAGAATCAACAGGTTACATTTCCGTGGTCAAAGGTCAAGGTCACTGCGACCTCCCCGTTCCACTCTCACAATATCTCAGGAAAAACCTTCAAATTCCTTCAAATTTAGCACAAACTTCCACTTGAACTCAAGGTTGAACTGGTTGGAATTTGGTGGTCAAATGTTTTTGGCAATAACTCAAAAATTGATATCCTTATTGTGATAATTTCACCCAATTTTCTTAAAGGATAAAATGATGAAGTGGTGACATTTTGGACAGACATTGATGTAAATTGCAACTTGACTGGTTGTACCGTTGCCAACTGCACACATGCCACATTCCCTGTGCACACTGACAATGTATTGGCAAGCAGCCTATAATAGGAGCAAGGCATCCTCATTACAACTAGGGTTGGTTATTGTTATAGAATTATATCGCCCCCCCCCCCCCCCGTATCATAAAAGGTACCACTTTTCAGTGCTTTCCAGAAGCTACACCATTGTCTTGGCAGCAGAGAATACACGTTAAACCTTCACCTGCAAACAACATTACAAACAATTCAATCCTACGTATTGACAGTGTTTCTCCTATGTGTTGCTGCTAACATTCCCAAATTACCCTTATTTCAAATTTGAGCATGTGGTATTTTTTTATTTATTTTTTGTGAGTCATATTTTTATTGACATTTTCAGATTTCAAGGACAACAACACAGGACACAAAACGGAACAAAACAACCACAACAGAAAATTAGTAAATAAATACAATTTAAAAATGTACAAACTCACCAACCCTCCTGACATGGCACAGTCATCACAGAACATGGCATATGAGAGATTAAAAAAAAAAGTAAAAAATGTTTCACTCATTGAGGGATCTCAGTCCATATTCAGTGTCCTCCCCCGCCTTTACATGAGTCCAAAAACAGTCCCAGGAAGTGGTCCCATCCTCCAGCCCATCTATCAATCTGTTTAGCATGGACTAGCATGTGGGAATTAACCTTTTCCCCTCTCGAAACTCATCATAAACCTCTTTATTCTCAATACCTATGAAAGCCACGCACCCTCTGAAAGCCCTGCTTCTCTAAATTGTGGTCGTACATTTTCATGCGGCTGTGATTATCCTTGAGATCACAACATATATTTTATACAGTTTAAAAAAAATTGTCTCACTGTGTGAAATAGCAACTATCATTACACATGAATAGAAGTGGGTTCATTGGATCCACAAGAGTCTTGGCTTTCCAGTCAGACCCAATTTCTGCAACTCCAAGTTTAAGGACCCTAGTATGTAGAATTATTCAAATACAACATTTTTTAGAATAGGCGAAAATAACAATTTTATACTGCATGCAAAAGACTGCATGGTTTCTGCCCCAAACTGCATGTATTAGCATAAAGTGTAATGTCTTGTTGGTACCCAGAGAACACACACTCATTCACATATCTTGAGGTGAGATGTAAAGGGACTCCTGTAAATATGGCCAGTGTTTCTCTCACCAAAACATTAACTTTGCCTATGTTTGGAGTGTTATGGAGCCCCTCCCCCGACAACCATGATAGATGCCTTCCAGTATCTACTTTATATATATCCAGCATCTTTGCTGTAGTTTCAAAACTGAGCCTGCTACAGCCTCTGACAGGATTGACAGTAATCTTGGCCGAGGACGCCAGAGTCTAATGCACTTGAGGGTAAAATGAGTATCTTTTGCTCACAGACAGTTCACTTAAAGGTCCCCTTCTAAAATATTAAATATGTAAAAGTATTCAAATGCTTGGAATAACAATTTGTTTTTCATAGGTTTTAGTCACAAAAAAGTTTTTAATTTGGGAGTAAAAAATGTTATATTTGCTATTATTTTGGGGATCGGGCAAACATACTTATACACATCGCCGACCAGTGATCTGATTGGTGTGGCTGACTTTGTGGCTCAGCATCTGACAGAGCTGTCAAATAATAGAATTTTTAATTAGGGGAAGCTGTTTTTTTAAACTTTAAAGTTTGTAAATTTAAATATTTTAAAATATTTAAACATTACTTTTTACATCTCTACTTGGTGCAACTATATCATATCATGTTTCCTTTAACATTACTATATTTAATTTCCCAAACGAAATCATACCCACAACTCGGGCTATATATTTGCCTTTGATAGTGACCAGAATGTTTAATTTCATTGTAGCATTTTAGACAGAAGAGGGTTAAAAAGTTTGTTCTTTTTTGTAAATAATAATAACAATACATAATTAAATCTTCCTACTAACTGGTGCTAACACTAGTTAATGTAGCCTCAAATACCCTCAAAATGTGACGGCAAATATTCAAACCTTAACTTGAAGACCTCAGTCAGCGCTTCAAAAAATTAAAAACGTGTACAATTTGTAAAAATGTGTAAAACTTTGATACAGCTGTATCATTAAAGTTCACTTCTCTTGATGGGCATTCACACCAATGCGATCAAATTACATGTAAAGTAAATGCACAGACGCGACCTGTTGCATAGTCACTCAGCCAGATTTCTGCACCGTGAAGGACGCGAATGAGGCAAAATGTTTCTTCGCTTAACTCGGGTGACAAACTTGTGTGTGACACTCTGACGCAAAGCCAATCAGCGTTGAGATTCTCCTTGTGTCGTCACTCATCAATGACGGCAAACACAACGTAGCGGTCTGTGGTTTCAAACAAAGACTGAACCAAAACTATGAGTACAAACCCCTGTTGAATTTATGCCAGGACAACTTTATTTTCAGTGTTTACGCAGCAGCTACTGTGTTAGCATTGCCTAGCTCTGATCGAGATGAATGCCATGGCAAAAAAGAGCATCTTAAAAGTAATTTATGTATGCTCTTCTTAAACGTTGACTTTGGACTTTTTCTTTTCTTCATTCATTTATTGCAATTAAATCACAACATTGTTTTTTTTTATTTTGGAGCACAGCTGTAAACCACGGTATATTGGCTGAATACAGCTCTGACATTCACCGATCCCCCTCCGGGTATAGTTACAAACTCAGACATGACACCGTTTAGTTTCCCGGTGTTTCTGGGACTTCCACAACATGTATTGTTATTTCGGCCGTGAATGATGCAACATTATCGGTGTTAACACAGAGTTAAGACCTGCATCCTCTCCGGGTCGACGTGAATAAACACAACTAATCCTGCGACAAAACTTGTGCGAGTAATGCAACACGAAAAAATTTGCATCTTGTTTAGTGTGGACGCCTCTTTATGGAGCACACGGCAACATTTTGGTGAGCAGCCACATGGAGAACAGAGGTGTCCATGGAAAATACAAGGCAATCATCCTTTCAGTGAAAAAAGTCTAATGCCTTCTCCCTCATCGAACAATACAGAAATACACGTTTGGTGTGTAAAAATGTTCACGCTACAGTGATATTATATCATGAAAGTAGGGCATTTAAGTAGACGCATGCAATGGTGATTTCCTCATCTCAAACAATTTATCGAAACAAAAGCCAGCAGCAGTGGTGGGTATACCACAACAAAACATGTCAATGTCTAAATAACTGGTCATGTGGCCAAAGTCCACTTCTCTGCCTTTCTGGGACTCTTCCCGTCTCTCTGTGTCTCTGTTGCAACCTGCTGATGAGACTCTGTGACCCTCTCTTAGCTCAGTGGCCACTTCCCTCTGACAACATCCTGTTGAAAGCCTCGCAATGGCGAGGTGCTGTTGATCAATGGTTAGGTGTCGTCTTGGTCTCATGATGTCAAAATGTGAACAGCATGATGAAGAGGACTGTTTAAATACAAATTCTAATTGAACCACGATATTGATTGGTCAATTCAAGGATCAACCACCTGTTGTGAATTTTGCCGTTCGGCTCCTTGTTAGAGAACAGCAAGTTGTGCAAAAATTACAAAAACATTGAACAATTGGACATGTACATTCAAAAGTTAGACAAGGTCAAATTAAGTTCACCTGTAAAGGTTATAGTGCATTTTAGGTTAATTCTGAAATTTTACCTGAAAGCCGAATATCCCTAACTTATTGTGAGTGTATGTTTATACAAATATTTATAGGACGTTGAGTCCATTTTTCTAGTCCTGTCCATACATGCAAGTGTGAAGCTACAGTTTGAGCACGGACACTTTCCTTTTCAGCAGATGAATGTTACAACAATTGTTGAAACAATCGTTCCAGCATCATGCCGCTTAAACAGCTACAGCAAGTAATTGATCACAGCCTATAAATGAATGAGAAGGAAGATCATGTCATTTGTGTTATGTTATACATTGATATCCTTATCTGACTTTAGGTGGTGATATCACCTATTGAGTTAACACATTTAGAGTCCCTGGGTTTATATATATTGAAGTCAACTAGTTGGAAACTGAATCACCGCTCGAGGACATGAAAAGAATCCAGTTGGATTTCACATATACAGCATGTCTCAGATGAATAAAATGATTTACTCGACAGGTAACAGCACAGACATAACTACCTACTTTTGTTAGAATGAGTTCACACAGAGTCTCCATTAGAAAGGGAGGCCACTGGGTGAAATAGTTGAAAGAATGCAATACTGAGCTCTATACAAAAAGTGGAAATTCTATGTAAATCTGGACACATGAGACACACCTGTGATCAAGCTTTAATACAGATGGTCAAATCATCGTAAAATGAACTCTTTCAGTAAATTCTTGTCTGCCATTGTATTCCTTTCGCTCGAGGGAAAACACTATCGAGTAGGAGCTCGACCCACACATTGTGTTGCAGGTTGGAATTAGCAGTTCTCTCATGACGAGACAAGAAATAAACAGACCAACCGGATGAAGGAAGAAATCCCTGAACGTTTCGCGGTGCACTGGAAACGTGTTTGAATGCAGATGGACACATGCAAGTCCATCACACTGCTACGTGTTCCTCATTGGTGGAAGACTCATTTATCCACATTGGCTCCCTTAGAAAGGCTGATGCAGTGCATTCATATATGCGAGGGTTGGGCAATATTGAAATTGCCCTACTGAAGATATTGCTAAGAAACATTGTTGTAGAAAAACAACAACAATATACAAAATTATCCTCCCAAAAAAATGCTGAAGCGAGAAATGCAAATTGATATCAACATTTTACACAAGGCCATTCTGAGATCAATAAATCCGATTGGTCAACTGCCCTCGTACAGTCTTGCCACTGGTGACTGTTTATACGCTGCTCTCATCTGTGAAGAGACCGTTCGGTCAGAAACATGTCCACCAGCAGCCTGCTGGAGGTCAGTGTCCTCCTAGTCCTCCTCCACAAAGGAGCAGATAGCGGTCCTGCTGCTGGGTTGAGGTTTAGGTCTCCTGGTGTAATGGCTCATCTCCTGGTATCTCCTCGGACTTCAGGCTCAGCTGGGAGACGCAGCAAACCTTCTTGTGACCACACGTACAAATGTGGATCCTGGAGGAGCTGGGCTACCTGTGAACCTGATTGGGCTGCAGGTACCGCCTCATGCTTCAAGTAGTGACAAGGACACTTGTAGAACCAGAACTAGAGAAGATCCAGTCAGGAAGGAGAATGAGAGAGTCTGTGGCGTCCACATTCCCTTTGGCTTGTCTTGCTTTTGCCTCTCTGCTGCACCTGTTGTCATGTTCATTTCCAGCAAAGCAGGTCAAACTGATTCACCATCACTTGTGCTTCCTAATAAGCTCCATAGATTGTGGATGGTGTCAGCGGGCGTCTGCATATTCTGTTGGATGAACACAAACAGTGAGGGATGCTGCCCTGTGATCTCGTCTCTCATCATCTCACACCAAAAGTCAATACCGAATAAAGACAAATGTAACAATTTCCACAATTCACAACATGTATTTACCTCATGAAATATTCTAAATCAATCTAAATTTGTTTTGCATTTTTTACTGCGGCCAAAAAACTCTCCTGCTTGCACCTGTATTAACGGGACTGTGAAGTAGCAATCCAAGAGCACCATGAATTACATTTGTAAAACCACATCTGCACCAAATCAGAAGTATTCAAGCACGGGGTTACTTTGGATTATATAGTAATATGTGATAAGGCAAAGAGAAAACAGAGATAGTAGTCACAAGGTCTAAATATATGTTCTGATAGAAGCTAAAGCTCCGATCACAATGTGAAAAGTAAACAAGCAAAGAGAACCAAGATAATTAAATTAAGGAACAAGAGTGTTCCTGGAAAGCTGGCTAGCTCTTTATTTATTTCTGTTACAAATCAATAGCTATCAAATGGTCAGTTGATTATGTGACAGTTTTTTTTTTTTTTTTTTAATCTTGCAAGTCATCTCATTACTTTTCATCATTTATCATCATAGTGAATACATATGACCGTATCAGTTAGAGTTTTGGACAAAATACACAAGCTCTTTTTTCTGCAGTCACAAATTATTCTGTGCGCTCAACTGTATCAGCTGGGTTTCTAGTGTGTTGTTATGAAACCCCAAAGTGAAACGCATGCATCCAATTTCTGAAAATAAGAGAGCGTTCAATGAAGAAAGGTGGCTTTGCATCAGTCTGACCAGCCAACCAGCACAGCTTCACAATTATTTCTTACACTTGTTCACTTCAGAGCATTTCTGTTCCATAGTAAGATCACAACATGCTTTTGATATTTCATACCAGCTTCCTGTGATTGACTCCGAGCTGAAAAACAACTTGTGTACGTGCTGTAAAGGACAGGGTTTTTTTTTCTCTTCCATAAAGATATTGAATAAAAACATTTTGAACAAAACACATCATCGCCGACTCCGTCTCTCAAAGACACATGAAGGACAAAACTTCCTCAAGACTCCCATAAACTAAATGCTGTCCCGGCTCCTCTAAATGGGCGACTTGGCTTATTTGGCCACTTAGCAGATGCAATCGAAAATCCAGCCTCAAATATTGGCCTCCAACTGCTCCACCTCCTCCTCTGGCTCACCTGCAGCCATCTGTCGAGAGGCTGAAAGGACCAATAAGAGACGTGCTTTCAGTCTGCATTCGCTTTCATCTCTTTGTTTTGCACTATATTAATTGCACACATGCACTCACATAACCAGTGTGATACAGATTCTCTTTTCCCAAATCTCCAATCTCTTCCCCGTTTCCTAACACCTTAATTAAGCTCTTCACAGCTCACAATGAGAGGGGGGCAGCAGCATGCTGACAGATTAAAGGGATAGTTGGGAGTTTTGATGTGTGGATAAACGAGGTACTGTTCCACAGTTGGGGTATTGCCTACAGTAAATGACAGGCGGTAAGACAGGAGTACCAGCACAGGAGCGAGGCAAGGCACTGCTGTGTAGGGCAGCAGAAACACGTATTTAGCCTCCTGAAAGAAACAAAAATCAATATCTATTTTAGTGTGCGCTATAGTTAGAATATTTTGACTGCTTTATCTAGCAGTCAGGGAGCCCTTTCTGATGGGGAACCGAACAGAAAGTGAAACATGCTCTCCACTATTCATTTGTAACAGTATAGCTACATTTCACTTTCGGTCAATATGAAATATTCTAAATATAGCGAACCAAAATGAGCCAGGCCTGCACATAGACCATCATTGGCGATTGCTGCACAATGCATGCCAGTTGGGTTTGTGACCAACTTGATCCCCGCTTGCTCCGTCCTCATGCACATGTGAGCAACGGTAACAAGGTTGGGTAGGCAGCAGCATACAGCCAGCCGCCACAGTTGCTCTCTGCTGCCTGCAAGACTGCAGGTATGATGGGAAGCGCCAGGCTTTCACCTGACCAAAGAGTTTGTGTTGACATTAAAGCAACACTTAAGAAGTTTTCCTCTTCGGTCCCCCTACAGGTTGGAAGCGGAATTGTCCATTACTGCCATGGTAAATAATTTAGCCTACCGCAGCATACAGTCGCACGCACGTTATTTGTTTGTATGCAAAACCAGCTCTGGAAACGATGAACGATTTGAACTATGTCCAGTGACAAGGTAGAGTAGCTAAAGCCTTACCTAAGATTAGCTAACATGAGCCATAGCGATAGTTACATATATATTAGCACAATAGCTAACGCCTTAGCTAACATGAGCCAATATGCAAGACGGATGGTGACTTCGCTTTGTTGCTGCTGGAATATTACCGGTAATCATTTTTCCAACAGTGTGCATCTGTGTACAATACATTGTCGATTATTTGACAATGTATTGTATGTAGCAACAAAGCCAATTCACCATCCGTCTTGCATTTTGTAGCCTCCTTCAGCTCTCGGAGTGTGAGCCGGTCCGATATTCACTCTCGTTTGAGCTCTTTCTTTGTCATGCTCCCGTTTTCTTTTCTTCGCCTCATCGGACATAATACTCCTCCTTTTCTTTGTAAGCTCTGCCATGACACCAATTTAAAAACTACCTAGCTGCAAGGTATCTTCCACGCACCTGCAGGGTGTTCTCCC
This sequence comes from Chelidonichthys spinosus, assembly GCA_029853015.1. Taxonomy (NCBI): domain Eukaryota; kingdom Metazoa; phylum Chordata; class Actinopteri; order Perciformes; family Triglidae; genus Chelidonichthys; species Chelidonichthys spinosus. The sequence continues at coordinate 9,557,265 of CM056835.1, forward strand.
ACTGATCTCCACGCTGAGCCTCCACCTACCGACTTTTGTAATGCTTGCCGTAAAGCCATAAATTTGTAGTCTCATTAGAACAACAAAACTGCTACCCGACGCACATACAGCCAATAGAGGGCTGCAGAGTGAATGCTGAAGTTTTGAGGTGATGAACACTGAAACTATTTTGGAAACATTATTTTAAGGCACTAAAAACTCTTTAGTGTTGCTTTAAAGACCACGTTTTGTAGAAAATCCTTATTTTATAATAATAAAGGTCATTTAATTTATTCATACAGCACTCTTCAAAACTACGGTTACAAAGTGCTTTACAAGGTGGACAAAAAGAATAAAGGAAAGACATACAATGCCAGATACACACAAACACACAGTGTAGAACGTAGCATAGAAGTGCTAATGCTAGTTAATGATGAGCTAACTTGCTCTGCTAACGTTAGCTCCAAATCTTTTTAGCAGGCAGCAACTTCTGCTTCTGAAAACTGAAGCCAACGTCAAGTGTCACAAACCTGCGTTCTCTCTGCTGACCATCAGGGGGCGACTCCACTGTTTGCAAAAAGAAGTCTGATTCTGAGTCTTGATTTATTATATAAGTAAACATTGGCTGTGTCCGAAATCACTCCCTACTCCCTATATAGTGCACTATATAGGGAGTTCGCCATTTTGTAGGGGTGTCCGAATGTGTAGTGAGCATTACTATTCCCTATATAGTCCACTCAAAGTTTCCCACAATGCATCGTGAAAAGTAGTGTACAGCCGATGGTCACTACCCGAGCAAATTTTACCATCATGCATTGCGCAGAAAGACAAATCGCGAAGGGACGGGAGGAGAGAGAGCAGGAAAAAGCGGAGGAAATATGAATAATCGTACAATAATAAATGTTAATATTTAATATATGTATTGCAGAGCAGAACAAGACGACGCAAACGGCCAAAGTGTGATGTTTTCCTTTATTTACTTAAAAGAAAACGCGATATATATTACTTATTTATATGAGACGTTGGGCCTGCGGCGGCCGGCCGGCGCCCGGCGACAGGCGGCAGGGGCCGGCAACAGTTGGCTGGTGGCCGGCGATAGGCGGCGGCAGTTGGCGGTGGCAGCAGGCCAGCGATAAGTTACGGTGGCCGGCGACAGGCTGCGGTGGCCGGCCAGCCGACGAGAGGCGGCGGCGGGGTCTTCGTCCGTCAAAAACCGTCACTCAAACCAAAGCGCCGTATGACCGTCTGAAAACTATAAAGATGCGGAGATGAGGGACAGATTGTGGCGAGCGATCGCTGAGGAGTTTGGGGTCGGGGACGGACTGCAGCCTGTTCAGGTCTGGTGGATCGCGGAGATGTGGGGTGGTGCTGCAACCTGGTCCTGAAGTCCACATGGATCCGATCGGGATCGTTGAAAATAAAAATATCAATGAGGACGATGTAGCCTAGTGATCGTCTCATTATTGAAAATTATTTTTTTAATTAACGGCCACGGAATCCCCCTCCTGCTGGAGGACTCGTTCTTTTGGTTTTGTGAATTTTCGCAACGAATATGTATTAAAAAAATAATTATCCTGGTAATTTCTCTGCGTGAGACTTAAAAGCCGTTGGCGGAATCTGACACGTATTAATTATGCGTCAGGACAACGTCATCAACGGCGCCGAAAGAAATCCCCCGAGTAGTGTCCGAAAGTGTTGTTTAATTTTGCCTTTGAGTCCACAATATAGTGCCCTCCATAGAACTACCCTATATAGGGAGTAGGGAGTAGGGAGTAGGGAGTAGGGAATGATTTCGGACACAGCCATTGTTAACGTGAGTTTATGGTGTCAATCTCTAGACCGTGAAACAGGGGATGCTTTAGGGCGGGGCTACCATGTGATTGACAGGTTGCTAGCATGGCGTTGCTAGCATCACTCCCACAGCTGCTTTCTGCCTGATGTGGAGAAAGATGAGTGACCGTTTGAAACAAAGGAAATGAACATTTGTGAAGGTAACAGGAGAGGAGCCGCAGAGGAAAAGAGAAAGTGAGTAGCCTCAGAAAAGTGTGTGTGTGTGTGTGTGTGTGTGTGTGTAAACCTGGCGACGGCCTTGCACTTAGCTGTAACATTTACCTGAGTTATAGAACCTAACTTCACACAGACGTTCACTCATCTGGTACACATTCCAGAAGTAAAGATTCTACTTCCACAAGAATCTGGAAGTAGGGGAGGATTTTCAAAGAGAGTTTAAGTTTGAGTGGCTGAGTTGAGAAGGACATTCTTTACACCTTATCTCCTTTCTTTGTTACTTCAATCTCTTAATTAATGGAGATCACGCCAGGTAAAGGCCACGTGTGTGTGTGTGTGTGTGTGTGTGTGTGTGTGTGTGTGGTCAAGTGTTCAGGCCTTGAACCTCAGGATGTTTGATGAGATTTGCTGTGCCACTTATTTGGAAGTATGTATTCATACTTACAAAACACTATAATAGACTAATCGTCTAATTGAACTGTGGTTAGTGAAGGTTGATGTAGCTTTACACACGGTGCTTCATGTTGAGTGCTGCACATTGTTAACCGTGTCAGCTCCGTCTGGAGAGAGAGCGAGAGGCATATAAGCATATTAGTGCGGTTGTTTATTATCTTTGGATTTCAAGTTGAGTTGGTTGAGAGGTCATTTCATTTGCATGTCATCTTACTTTTTAAATCAGGTACAATTTTGAAAAATGATTTTCAATGAGGGCTGCACGGTTAGCGTGGGTTCTCTCAGGGTTCTCCGGCTTCCTCCCACAGTCCAAAGACATGCAGGATGGGGACCTGTCTGTCTCTACATGTCAGCCCTGTGATAGACCTGTCTGTCTCTACACGTTAGCCCTGTGATAGACTGGTTACCTGTCTGTCTCTACATGTCAGCCCTGTGATAGACTGGTTACCTGTCTGTCTCTACATGTTAGCCCTGTGATAGACTGGTTACCTGTCTGTCTCTACATGTCAGCCCTGTGATAGACTGGTTGCCTGTCTGTCTCTACATGTTAGCCCTGTGATAGACTGGTTGCCTGTCTGTCTCTACATGTTAGCCCTGTGATAGACTGGTTACCTGTCTGTCTCTACATGTCGGCCCTGTGATAGACTGGTTACCTGTCTGTCTCTACATGTCAGCCCTGTGATAGACTGGTTGCCTGTCTGTCTCTACATGTTAGCCCTGTGATAGACTGGTTGCCTGTCTGTCTCTACATGTTAGTCCTGTGATAGACTGGTTACCTGTCTGTCTCTACATGTCGGCCCTGTGATAGACTGGTTACCTGTCTGTCTCTACATGTTAGCCCTGTGATAGACTGGTTACCTGTCTGTCTCTACATGTCGGCCCTGTGATAGACTGGTTACCTGTCTGTCTCTACATGTCAGCCCTGTGATAGACTGGTTGCCTGTCTGTCTCTACATGTCGGCCCTGTGCTAGACTGGTTACCTGTCTGTCTCTACATGTCGGCCCTGTGATAGACTGGCGTCCTGTCCAGGGTGTACCCTGCCTTCGCCCAATGACAGCTGGGATCGGCTCCAGCCCCCTGTGACCCTGAATACAGGATAAGCGGTAGAAAATGGATGGATGGATGGATGGATGGATAGTTCACATATAAAAGCACAAGTATTACCGTGTGATGGTTCTGTGTGTGTGCTACAGTGGAAAGGAGAACAGTATTTAATCGATCCTCTGCTCTACACAATACAGTATTTCTGAATGTGTTTGCTCAGCTTATACCAATAATTCTAAATATCTGCTGGCGAGAACATTTTCTTTTTTTGACTGAACAAGTTTTAGTCATGTAGGGGCATGCTCCCCCTTTTGTATTTCAATATGTATTTGTTAATGCTGCATTCTTATCATGATTTATGCCCCCATTTATTCACAAAAAGTGAAAAATTCTTATTTTAACTAATACTATAACAATATGGTAGAACAAGAAAAACACAACTATCTGCACTCATTATCTACATCAACTTTATCAACCAGAATACACATTAGTGAGTAAAATACATTCTTCCCTCATGGAAGTGTAAGTGTCAACGACATGTCCACCGTTATATGTCTGTATAAAGACCAGTAACCTCTGTATTTGTATTTTAGATAAGGAGTTGGACTCGGCTTGGTTCTTTTCCTCGTCGGCACGTCTGGGTGCTGCTGTTGGTTGTGTTTTACACGCTGTTGTAACAAGATGACAGGACTCAGTTGTAACTGTAGCAGGTCTTCCACAGTGTGACTGACTCGCCCACCAATCAGCTTGTTGTGCAATGCATCTATCTGAAGTTCTTTTTAAACTTCCAAACTCGGAGCTGTAAGAGCTGGAGTAACTTCTCAGCAGTAATACTGGAGAAATAATTTCTTCCTTTCTTTCTTCAGCCATCTTTAAGATGAACTTGAAACTCCCAATAGTCCTTTAATTAGCATGCAAATTGAAGGCCAACCTTGAAAGGTTTCTTTGCAATGTTTCTGAGGGTGTCACAGTTTAGGAAAAAGTTCAGGACCCAAAAGCAGATGCAAAATAAAGATATCACTGCAACTGAGGTTTATTCTATAAGAGCAAAAAACTGGGATCAACACAAGAACACCAGAATAAGAAAACGGCAAAACTAAAACGTTCAGCTTTGTAACAGGAAGGCAGGTGGCAGACGAAAAATCCAAACATCTCAGGACGCACAGAACAACTGACGAGCTAGCAACGAAACAGAGGAAACACAAAGACTACATACACAAGAGCGGATTGGGAAACGCCACCCAGGTGGGTCAACACGGGGGCAGGCTGAGTGGTGATTGGACGAGAACACATGGGAACAGGTCAGGCTGACGACAGGTGATACCAAGGGAACGAGAGGGAAAACGAAAAACAGGAGGTAAAGTAATCACAACACATCACAGACAAAGACGACAAAACAAAAGAGGAAGACAACAACACACCAGAGGATATTGCACAAAACCAAGATAGGGGATTAAACCGGGGTTTTCCAGTCATCCTGCTGTGTTAGCCGTGATCTGGTTGTGTTAAATAGTCTTATGTTAAGGCATAAGTTACCATGGCTTCCTCCATCGCCGGTCTACTCTCTTACTGTCACTTTCAAACAAAGGCGAGGACAAGCCCAGTGAAAAATACTGATGAATTGCTGGTCGATTTTCAGACCCTAGAATAAAGTGTTATAGAACCATTGTGGGCACATGTGTTTGATGGCTCAAACTCCTTGTGACTTTTACTGACTGTGTAGTAGAACATCCTGGGATTATTTCAGAGATGTATAATAAAGGATTTACGGACTAGTGTGATGGGTACGAGGGACTCGCCGCATACAAAGCGTAAACTGGCGTCTGTCTTCTCGTCACTCTCCCGAGGAATCCCAGGATTTCTTTCTGAAAGTGGAAAAAGAATCAATAAAGCTGATCTGGTAATTTATTCACAAGGACATTTAAAGTAGTTTACAAAAATACAAACGATTTGAACTGTCTCAGGTTGGGACACTCTCATCCTTTAGGCTTGCCTGTGGCTATTCGGAAGGTCATGCATTGTTAAAACCCGCTGGGAAGGTGGACACCAGCAAGTGCCATCCATATTTTTTTTCTGCTTGAGTGTCGCAGACAGCACAGGGAAGAAGGCTCAGGCTCTCGCATTTAGTGTGTTAAAGCTCAATACTGGAGATTGACAGAGGTCTATTTGCTCTCACAGAACAGCTGTGATGGTTGTTGCTGGAGTTCAGGCTGATTGGCTAAAGGTTTCAGCATGTCTGATTTCCTCCCACAGTTTGCTTGCATTCCTATGTGTCCCTACCAGCAACTGTCAGCTCATTCAGAGAGGCACATGGTCTTATCATAGACGGCGTTGTGCATCCTCACGGTGCATGTTTTGTGTTTGCACTCCCACGTAAAGCAGAAACGGCGAACAAGTTCAGCGGTGTGTAAACAACGCTCTAAAAAAAGGCAAGCCCACATTGGGATCATCAATAGGCCGACACACTGTTGTGCCGGGGGTTAAAATACTATCTCAATCAGGACACTTTGGAACGTGTGAGACAGAAATGAATCACTCCTGTCTCACAGCACCTTTTTGAAAATCCTGACACGCTGTATCTCTACCGCCAGATGGTGCGTCTCTTGGAAGTTATTTTCACAGGAGTTGTGTTTGCTCTCCAACGAGGCACCACGAGCACCGGGAAATAATATCGCCATTAATATGCAAAGACGTGCTAAGTCCTTCTTGTTTTTCACAAACCTTGGGCTCGTTTTCTCTGACTCATTGTCAGATATCTGCCCGACTGAAGTGGGTAATTCAAATGAGGCCCTCTTATGGGGCAAAGGATTGCAACATTAAAATCAATACTGTATAATATCTGCAGTTATTGTGGTCATAGTGTTTGTGTTGTGTCTCGCATCCCAGGAGAGGTATTCAGTCACTGTGAAATATGCAATATAGGACAGCTTGATCTTTACAAAATGACTGGAATTAGAGGGCAAGAAGCAGTGTTCGATAGCAATTCGTTATACTTTGTATATGGAAATGTATTTCTCGTAAACACCCGAAGGATGGATCTTTTTTTTCTGTACACGAAGTTGAGAAAAACTGATCTCTGCACTGTTACCTTATTTTTCTCATCCCGTGCCTCAGTGTCAAACGCTGCAGGTAACAAGGTCACACAATAGGAGGCCAAGAAAAGAAATATCATGGTGAACAAACATTAAACTATTATGTGGAGCTGTGTTTTCTACAGTCATGGTTGAGGTCACCTGTACCTCTCACAGGGCAGCCAAACACCAATACTTGATGTAGAACTTTTTTGAATGCATGCCTTTATCCTTTCCTAGGGAACGTCTATCCACACTCAAAACTCGCCTCTAGAAAAGAGTTTAAGTTCAAATATTTTGATGATCATGAAAATAAACATCATGCCTCTGCAATATTGTACCTGAGGCGAGAGGTTTCAAGAGCCAGCTTTTGGGAGCGCATCCTGCACAGACACTGGAAAAGCAATTTCAGCAATCATTTTTGATGGAACCTCTATTCGTCTGCATTTTGTAAAAAGCTACAGGCTTCATGCACCGAGAAAGAGGCATCAAAGGCAGTTTTCTGCCAGTGTATTTCCATGGTTTCATCACTGTAGTTTAATTACAAATGGTAGGACATCTAGGCCGGACCAGTGGTCGAAGAAGAATAAGCACACTGTGTAACCATGGTGCCCCCCCCTCGTGTTTTCCTGACACAGTCTGCTGTCATATCTGAAATAAATTGCCAGAAAAAGACACAAATGCATCACAGCCCTCACGTTGTCTATGTGAGGCAGGTAGTGACAGAACAATGATGCTGTCGGACGACTTGACAAGTGACAACAAATGAACAAAGTGACTTTTTCAGCTTTTCTGCCAAACTCCCACATCTCTGCATACAGTTTATAGTGATGCATCACAATGAATCACATTGATTTGCATACTTGACATTAAGCTTGAGATGTTTTACTTGCCAGCCAAACTTACTTGGAAAATATGAATACATGGACAAAAGCATTTCAGAAATTCTGAATGTTGTCCTTTTTTAAATAATTTGAATAAATCACAATTAAAATACATTACAAACATACATAGAAAACAAATACATTATTACATTTGTATTTAAATATTCGCTTTGGTTTAACTTTTTAGCGTCAATGACATTTTTAATCAAGTGTTATAAGCTACTTATAGCTAGTGTTATGAAGTTAGAAATAATCACACTCATTGCCCTTGGCCAGAGGCAGCATCAGTGCTTGAAGATCCAGCAGACAGGCATATTATTATTACCTAGACATTAAAAGAAATCTTTCGATTCTCCAACCTGAGAAAAAAAGAGGATGTCATTAAGAACTCAAGGTCAGAAGAGATTGCAATCGGGTAATGATGGGAGGCCTTCGTGCTTGAGTTGGTGTTGAGAATTGTTAAATGTGTCTCTATTTATTGAAAATACTTTTCCCTGTGCCAGGCCCGTTGTCCCTCAGCTGCTTCTGCACTATCTATAGCAGTTAATGTTTCTTCTATTAAGTTGAAGCCAAAAGATATCTGCCATATTGATTTCCCTTGTACTTTGTGATGGCTTCATATAACCAGTATACCTCGAAGGCAATCCGGTATGAACCCATTACAGGGCAACACGTGCAAGCTGCCAGCTTCAACCCGTTTCCCTCCTGTTACTCTTGTGTTACTTTTCCACATGTCAGTACAGTCTTTTCAAAATAAACTTTCACCTCTACAGGAAGTGAGGTTTAAGAAAAGAGTGCGGCGAACAAACACCACTTGACTATCAACACAAATGATTCATGTTACAAACAAATGATGTGGCCTTAAGTACTATGAAGACTCAATACTTTCTACTTTGAGTACATTTCAAAGTATATGTATATAGATTGTCTTTTTTTAAATTTTATATATGTTCCTGACTGTAGTACTTTGCTTTATTTTTAATTTTCTGTAAATATTGTGCACACTGAACACCAATTCCTTGTATGTGAAAACGTACTTGGCAATGAACTCCTGATTCAGAGCATTTACTTTTTCACTTTAACTTGAGTAAAGAAGTTGGATCAGTACTTTTACTTTCAACAGAGACTTTTTAAACACAAGTATGTGTAGAACATCTGTACCTTTGACAAACGGGACACTAACGGTCTCCGGCTAAAGTCCTGTTTGTTTGACCAGTCCACCTCCCCCCCTCTCTTTCTCCCTGTGTGGACTGTCTCTCTCTTACATAATTTGATCTACCCACAATGCAGTGGGTGTGTGTGTCCAAAATTCCCAAGGAGCAGTGACCGAGCTGCCTGGGCACTGACAACGGGACAGAAGGGATTGTCTTTAAATATACTTTTTCAGCTTTTATTTACGACATTGTACAGTTGGGAACAAAAAAACATCAATAAATTTGAATTAGGAAAAACAAATATTAAAAATGACTAACATAACATAACATTGAGCAGGTTCTCACCTAACAATCGGAGCTGCCTGAGTCACATCTCCTCTTTCCCTTGTAAAAATAAATGGGGCATATGTGGGCTGTGTGTGTGTGTCGTGGGGGTGGGGCTAACTTGCTTAACTAAGCCAAGCAAGTTAGTTGTAAAGTTAATTAACAGTAACTCTTAAGTGGTTGTGATTTTAAATCCCCCACAAACCCCCTGCAGCAAGCCGTAGGGGAGGCTTGTGATTAGGATTTCTCTTAAGTGGCTCTGCCGCCTACATGCTCACATGAATCACTGCATCATTTTGCTTTTCACATCGCATTCTACACAGGCAGAACTCTGCAGTGGCTCAAATCACATTCTAAGCTCTGGAAAGTCGGCCCCTCCTCTGAGATATGATGAGGTCCTCAAGCCAGTGCATGTTATTGACGATGCTGGACCCTTCCGTAGTGGATTTGTAAAGTCATGTCACAGGCTTCCATCAAGGGGATGAAGTAGAAGTGGCTTTAGTGTGGTGCTTGGCAATCACTCCTCTGTCTGTTTCCCGGCTCAAGCCAGAGGTGGGAACTTGGCCATCAATATTCCCTCTCCCCTTTGCTGCCTTCCCTCTCCCTCTCCTCTCTTCCCTCTCCCTATCTTCTCCCTTCCCTCTCTCCCTTCCCTCTCCTCTACCTTCCTTCTCCCTCTCCTCTATCTTCCCTTCCTCTCCATCCCTCTCCTCTCTTCTTTCTCTTCTCCCTCTCCTCTCCCTTCCTTCTCCCTCTCCCTCTCCTCTCCCTTCCCTCACTCCCTTCCCTCTCTTCTCTTCCCTCTTCCTTCTCCCTCTCCTCTATCTTCCCTCTCCCTTCCTTCCCCCTCTCTTCTCATCTCCTCTCCCTTCCCTCACTCCCTTCCCCCTCCTCTCTTCCCTCTTCCTTGCTTCTCCCTCTCCTCTCTCTTCCCTCTCCCTTTCTTCCCCCTCTCTTCTCATCTCCTCTCCCTTCCCTCTCCTCTCTCTTCCCTCCCCTTCCAGTCTTGTCCCGACAGACAATTGCTTTATTAGATTTATTAGATCATTGAACCTACCAATCCTGATGCTTCACATTATTCAAAGTGGTTAATCACATATTTCTTCCTCTACAGTTTGGGGCCATCAAGCTCCAGAAATACATGCTATTTTATGAGATATAATTTTCAAAAACTTAATATGACAGGGCGTTGTAGGGCTTGGTCAAATGTACGATATGTACCGTCAAAATGATATGATACTGACTGATATTTTCTATATTGTTTTGCAATGCCGTCAAAGAAGTGGAATCCATTAGCAGGATTTACATTATTTACACAAACACAAACTGGTTTTTGACTGTTCTCTTTTACTTGAAGCTGATGTTGTCATTCTGTACTAAAGTTCTTAAGAAAATGTGAAAATCCTCAGCTGTTTAAAGGTGCTCTATGCAAAAGTCGAGTCTTAATGTAGCAGCAAACAACTATTTGTTGTGTACAGATGTAGACAGAGTATGTACAAAGTACTGTCTACCAGAGCAAAGAATGGAGTCCTTCTCCCTCTGTGTGTTTACAGGCTGGCTGCTTGTGTGTGTTAGTGTGCGTTACTGAATGTAGTGCGTGTAAGTGCGCTGCTCTCATACTGCCGGTTACAGCTGATAACAGTGGTGGCGTCTAATAGCAGCCAACCTCAGGTTAGCTGTTAGCACAACCGTTGTTTCATGTCAGCACTGTTAGCGCCATTATTTGCTAGCACTGTTAGCTGCTTTTTGATGAATATTTGGCCAACATGCTTTAATTTTATTTTAACTGACCCGCCCACAAATGTTCATAAAAAACATTAAAATATCATAAAAAATATTTGAGTTTGACATAGACATGCTGTGAATTTCACATTGGGCACCTTCACACTGCAGATAGCTTTACCATGTGGTTATGTCATACATATGACAATGACTTATGTTTATTGAATTACCAGGAAATGCTATATCTTTACATATTTCATTATTAAAAAAGACTGCTATAGCACACAGCCCCAGTCAGCATATATTGTTTGGTTTAAATGAAAAATATACTTTCTTGTCTATTTGAACCAGTGATTAATTGACCTTCCTCAGTTGCAAAAGTTTTCTTTCCTTAAGTAATTTTTGACTTTTATTTTGCGAAAATAAGTGTGTGTATTGATCTGAGGTGAAAAAGTTTTAAACGCCTAAAGAAATATGTATGAGATGCGACTTATTGTAAGGTCAGACAGTGTTGAAAAATCAATCTCATGTGTCTTGAGAATTACAAAGTTGTATTAAAGTAAATGACAGCACCGTTTCACCCCCCAGACATGCGGTCTCTGTGTGACTGCAGAGAGGGGGGTGGAGTAGAAAGGGCAGGTGAACCAGCCGGGCTCGTTTCCAGGAGGCTTGAGCTGTTTTGTAAGTCTTTGAGCGGTGTGGGAGGTCACCTAGGGATCTGCTCGGGCTGTAGCAATGCAATGTTGCAAATGATACTAACTTGTTTAGATTACAGGGAGGGAGAGAGAATGTTTTCTGTTATTATTTAAGTACAATCTCAATGTTATATCAATCATATCTCTGAATTCGGTCTCCCACTCCTGTAAATGAGATACTGCAGGCTTGCATTGGTGCTAATGTTTTATTTACCAACTAGAACACGTTTTAAATAATGATGCACCAAACCATAATAAGCAGAGATTGTGTGCTTGCCTAATTCCCAGACTGACATGTTGTATGTAAAAAACTGAACTGATTGGCAAAGCGTAGAATAACAGATATTTATCATCTTTGAAATACCAGGTTTTATTTCTTATTCCCAATGCTGACAAAAATACACAATATGATCAATATTTTTTCATTATATTTTCACAGGCACATGCTGTCTTTGTCAAGCTTGAACAGAAACCTGCTGTTTCCTTTTTCTTTTTTGGGCTGGAATAGCTTTGTTTCACTTGTTTTTTCCCCAGCTGACGTGTTCTGGCCTGGCACACACACACACACACACACACACACACACACACACACAGCTCTTTCCAGGTCAGACAGGGCTGAACAGCATGTTGCAGTATTTACAGTGGACAAAATCGGTCAGTGAAGCGATGGTTTACCCCACTTACACAAGTCATGAACCCACTGGGCAATTAAAAAATAGGGGTGTCAGTCGGACATGCTAATCCAGCGTGTTCCACTTTCACCAACACAACAGAGCTTCACAACATCTGACAAATGTGTCACACATGCAGAATGTTGTCCGCTTTCCTCATCCGGGCTGGATGCTGAACGTTGGGACTTTTATTGTTGCAGAGTACCAGATCAATATCACCAATTATCAGAACACGTTGAGGCAAATTGTGCCAACGACATCCCAGAGTAACTCCATTTCTCCACCACCAGCTCAAAGCAACTCAGTAAGCACTTGTTCTTTTACACCGTTTGAAACATGCGACAAAACGACATGTTAGGTTTCGTAAAAAAAAACATTTTGGTTTGACTTAAAGTGGCAGTCCGTAAGATTTGTGATGCGTTGCTTTTAGCGGCCTCTTTGGCGGTAGATGGGACTGCACACGAGCCTCTGGGACCTCATCTCCCTCACCCAGCAGTGTCGACTGTCTCATCTGCGTGATGCCTTCAAATGATCCACACTGAAAGGAGGTCTGTGGTTTTCCCTCGTTGGCGGTCACTTTGCTTCTTGATTCACTTCCATTCGTTTTTTGTTTCTTTTTTTGGGGACTGGAAGTTGAATGGTCTTCTTTCTCTGGGTGTTGATCCTCCATTGTGAGTCAGCAGTGATGAAATGTACCTGGCTGCACCGGTCAAACACTTTAGACTAGTGGGAGCCTGACTCAGCAGTTGGAAGTGACTTTCGATTACAATGAACCTGTCCATCACTCTTAATCCACAGTGAAATAAGTTTGTCATGAGATATCACATTTTACTACCTAGTTTTGCTGTGTGAGGAAATGTTTAGGAGACCAGGCTGCTCAATCTGTGTGTGAGTAATCGTATTTGTAAAGGTGTAAAATGAAAAATCTCCAAAAAGCATTTGGATTTGCAAGTGTATTGAGATATGCAAATGTGCAGACAACTGTCTGCTATGCAGTGATCTGCAAATGTGTGTGGAGATTTGTCAGTGCCATAGACGCATATAAGAAGTTGACGTTGTCATGGTGACATCACCCATTTGGAATTTTTGGCCATTGCTATCTTTGACTTAATGCAACTGTAACAGAGTTTTGGTGTTGATTCCACTTCCACAGTGACAGCCAATCATATTTATCTTTATTCATGTATCACAGATGCTCACTGGTTAGCAGGGCTCTCCTCAGCACATAAATATTATTATTATTATTATTATAACCTTTATTTAACCAGATAAAAAACCCATTGAGATCAAGACCTCTTTCACAAGGGTGACCTGGCCACGAAAGGCAGCAGCACACGTCATGACAATCAGGACAAACAGACAACAACAAACGGCAGCAAAAAAACAAACATGAAAACATTAAAATATTAAGTACTAAAGTGCGAGTGAATAAGCAAATACTAAAATGCAAGTCGATAGGCAAATAAAGTGCAGAAGATATAGATACAGTAACAAATTAAAAACATAGGCACTGTTCAAAAGTTTTCCTTTGACGTTTTCTTAAAATAGAGCGGAATGCTTCCAATGAAACAAGTTCTGATAATCTCAGTTCAGATTGGAGAGCATTCCAAGCAGAAGGGGCAGCGAAACTGAATGCTTTTTTTCCCGATTCAGTCCGAGCTCGTGGAACAGTGAAGTGCAGAATGTCATTTGACCTTAAGGCATAGCGGCTTCCAGTTCTCTGAAGGAACATGCATAAATATATCGGAGCCAGGCCAAGAAGTGCCTTAAAAACTACGGTCATCCAATGTGTATGGCGTCTTACATTGAGGGAAGGCATGCCAGCTTTTGCATATAATTCACAGTGGTGGGTGAGGCGACTACAGCCAGTAATTAACCTCAGCGCACAGTGATAGACTGGAGTTAATATATGGGCTGTGACGTAAACACAGTGCCAGTATGCGAGGATTGAGCCCATGGTAGGTTTGTTACATGAAGCACAGCGTTATAGCCTACCGAAACTGTGTAAACGATGTAATGTAATAATGCAGTTATCATGATATTATGTTCAGGAAGCTGGCGACAGTTTTACATGTAACTAAATGTGTTACAGAGGGTTTATTTTGTTTAATGTTTATAACTAGCGACCTTAGCTCGAAGGCTAAGCTAACTTGCTAATTTTCCTCCATAAAGCTGTGCCGAATGAGTGCTGTGCTTGACCGTGAGCTGACCAGTCATTTCCGTGTCATTGTCCAGCCAATAAAAGTCCGGTCCTGAAGCTAAGAGAGTGTCGGTCCTTCTTGCAACTAAACAACACAACGCAGACAACTGTTACACAACCAGTAGAGGAAGTGACCATATTTGGACTACGTCGAAAGGGGGGATCTCACAAACACAAGCAGGTGTTACAGTCATCTTAGTAGATAACTGCATTGGTGAGAGCGTTAGCGGCCTGTCAATCAGCAGGTAGCCCCGCCATAAAGCATCCTCTGCTTTCTGGTCTGTTTGACTCTAAATGGACCATAATGTATGTGAGGAGTCACCCCTGATGGCCAGCAGTGAGAATGCAGGTTTAAGGCACTGCAGCTTTGGCTTCATTTTTGGGACCCGGAGATTACCTTTTTATACACCATGATTACCTACAAATTGATTCTGAATACACATTTTCATATTCCTGAACACTTTCACACTCTTCATACACATTTAGAGATTCTCTCAACATGATTAGGCCTACGCCCACACAGAATGAAATACAGCTATACTCTCCACATACATTCACCAGTACTGTTGCTACAATAATGGTCCCACACAAAGAACGTCATGCTCTCCTAAAGTAACCTGTATGATGATTGTGGTGGACACTGGACACTGACCTGAGCAGTTTGACCTCACTTATCTATCTCTTCTTCCATTTCCCAGAACCTGATCCTGGCTAATTCTTGTTCCAGGGCACTATTGATTATATAAACAAACCACTATGTCATGTTTGCAATTTCTCATTTAGAGCAGGTGTTTTTCCAGAGAGCAGCTAAGGTCATTCAATTTTTTTAAGGACATAAACATAGTTTTAACAATTATAGACCATTGATTTTACAATTTTCAAAAGTGCTAGAACAAGTGGTTGAAGAGTCGTGTAAATGAGATGAGCAAAAGTTCACCTTTCACAGTTGTTCTGAAGCAATGAGCGCTCATAGACTCTGTCACACCTCCTGGGGTGCCGTATCCGTCTCTCTCGTTCTGCAAAGCCGTGATGTTTTGTAAATAGAGACACAGTTGTATTGTTATTTATAAACGGTACGGTCGCGGCTTATTTTTGACTCTCCTTTCCGTTATTACGGTTCAATCTTCTGTGTAAAACAACAATGTTTCACTCGGGAGGGTCTGTTATGGCAAGTGCAACGCCTAGTGGCAAAGGTTGGTATAACTGGTTCGGTCTGGTCTTTCGCTTAGTATCAGACCAGTTTGAGAATGTTTAAACCGGCCAGTGTGCGAGTTATACCACGGTGTCGGGGCTGGGGGCGGGCGATCATTTTTTTTTTTTTTTTGGAGGGGGGCAAAGTTTAAATGCTGATCCTGTCATTAATAGCAACAGCATATGCCTATTATAAAGAGAAAATCCGTTGTACGCACACCATAAGTCTATGTACAATATTATTTATAAGGAATCCCCTCCGTCTACCTGGAGACCCGGACCGGGTTTAACCTTTAGCGCGTGTGAGCAGTGGGGTCACGTGGAGCTGCGGCCTGCAGGCAGCGCCCCCACGCTTCAAGCGCCTCCGACGTGCAAGCAGGCAACACTTTTTTCATGAATCACAAACTAAAAATACAATTTTATTTCTCTTATTTTACACCTTTGAGGGAAAACCATGACCAAAATATAATTAATTTGGCAATCATATCAATATTTTAGAGCTCCCCCCAAATTTCACAAATCATGTTTCCAGGGGAGCTCAGGTGACCACCAGGGGAGCCATGGCTCCCCCTGCTCCCCCGTAACTCGCACCCTGAAACCGGCCCAAGCCTAACTGACATACTTACTTACTTGCTTATTTACTTACATGGCCACAGAGCCAGCTAGGCCCTCTACAGTCCAGCCAAAAATGTACTGCAGTTCAGACAGGGAGCATGAAGGGAGGGGGGACTCCTCCCCTGAACACCTAGGTTGTGTCTCCGCCTCTCTCTCCCTGTCAGCTGAGAATCACCAGTTACCAGGCAGACCAACTGGGCACAACAACTCAGTTGGAGACAAAACTCAAGACTATTCAGCCAAATCAGCCTCCGACAATTTTTAACATCATTTATTTCATGAAGTGATTTCAGAACGATTATGGAGCACTTTCATCATTAAATTTTCTACAATGTTTTATTTGTCATAAACATTGAGACCACAAAAAACATCCCAGTATCAACTATGTGAGAAACCATTATTACCATTCACCATTAAGCCAACATGAGCCAACATCAGAAACACAGTGATGCAACACCATTTAACAAATTATGGATTGTTTACAAGAAGAAGCATTCAGTCATCAGATTTGAGTTCCATTTCATGGCTCGCATTTTACAAAATTGACACTTTTTACTTCCTATTTTATGATTTATTATGGCTGGTTTAATTTTTTACGCAGATCTTGATTCATGCTGTTTTGGGAGTCGCCTTTTTCTCTCTCTCTCTCCCTCCTTCACACACACACACACACACACACACACAAACACACACACACACTCAGTCGGCTCTAACCCACTCTGTCTCATTCACACATATTTGTGTTTCTCACAGATTTTAACTTTAATTCATGGCTTAGATCTATAATTTATGTGACATTTAGAATGCTGATATAATCACAGACTTGAGTGATACTTAGATTTCTGCTTGCACTATGTTATTTGAGTGACACATTTCTAAATCTTATTATTAAACATTATTAAATACAGCTCAATCCCTCAAAACTCATTTGGATTATCGGGGGAACTATGATTTTATTTTCTCTTGATCTCTAAGTTATGTCTACAGTTTTACAGGTTCCCAGATCTCCAGCAATGTTCTCCTTGAATTCTATTTTAGTTTAATTCCCTTAGGTTGTGCTTGGTTTTGTTCTCCTTATCTCCACTACTCTCCTCACCTCTCCAGTTATAATTTAATAGTACTATACATTATCAGCACCCACTCATAGAGATTGCAATGTGTTTTTCGGAGTTACACACTGATAATGATTGGTGAACTGCCTTGTTGTAATTCTATTTCTCCTCTATTTGATACGTTTCCCCTTGTCTAGTGTGATCACATTTATTATTACATCTAGATAGTCCAATATCCCCGCCTGTTCAAGACCTTCTGAGCTCTGAAGCAGAATCCACAAGTCATGGTCTCATTATAGGCCAACGAGTTGCATTCACGAAGGTCCCAAGTTTGCAGTCTCGATTTTGGACACACTCTTATCAACCACTCTAACTTTACCCTCGGGTTAACAGCTTCTGTTGTATTTCTCTCAGACGTCTACTTTTAAACTCTCTCTCTCTCAGATGTGTGAATTCAATGTAGGTTTACTGCAGCAAAGCTCTCGGACTAGTTTGAGAAGTCAACATTTATACCCAGACATGTTCACACACGTGGACATGAAAACACGTATTTGGGAAGATGCAGCATTCAGCAGGCCTCCTGCACAAGTTCTACCAAGTTCAACTCATGCAGATATTAGAAATAATAACAATAATAATGTGAATAATGCAATATGCAATAACCATTCAATATACAATAGTACACAGAAACAAATAATTTTAAGTCTTAGAAGCTGGCAAAATTGAATTTTGAAAGTAGTACAAAAGGCACCTAACCTCTCCCGCCAGAGAACAGCTTCAGAACTAAAGCCACCTCTTATTGGAATGCATTTGGTTTTCTAGGGCTCAAGGAGAAAAGGCACACAGGTAATGTGACTCTTCTGAGGTGAGAAAGCAAAAGCGTGCTATAGCTTTAACAAGGTAGCTAAGAGTCACAAGGTTATGCCAAAAGAAGTGTAAATGTCATTACGTTCGGTTTGGCTGTGACCTTTGCACATGCTCTTGACATGAGCGTATGCCAGTTCTCTAAAGCAAAGTCCTCCTTACCAAGGACGTACGCGTCTGTGACATACTTTCAATAACGTTGAAGGTTCATACACACAACTCAACTTGGAATCCTTTATGCATATAATAGCACAATTATTTGCACATAAATGATTCTTGCACATAAAGTCTGTATTAATGGAATGCAGATTGTGTCTTTCAGTGCAAATTAGAAAATGAGCTCTGTGGTAAACACAAGTTTATAGTATACTTACACCTTTTGTCCAGCAAATCTTCAAACTTTTATTCAATTTCATGATTTTATGTCGTAGAAGAAAAAACATTCAATAAAACCATTTGAGAGGAACCAGAGGTGAAGAAATGTGTTTTTCTGGATGTTAATCTGGAAACCTCATTGGGTTCTAGAACTCGTTCCTGTCTATTTGCTCATCCAGTAGATGCAAAGTAACATCATTCATCATATCATGTCATGGATGCTTTACATCCAATATCTGCTCTCCTTTTAGCTCTGTTTTTCATCTCCACCAACCCCTGAGGGAAATTTCTTGCTCTTCAGCTGCTCAATGCTCCACTGTATTCGCCAGCTAGTCGCTATGTTTTTCTGTCTGCAGTTTGGCGATGAGCAGGTGTCTGACAACAAAATGACTGAACCAAACCGAGAGCTGATAGAGGCTAAAATTCTCCATAAAGCTAAAGAGCAATGATTCTCTGCTATCAACAACCACTTTCACATAACCATATTTTTGTACGCCCATTTTTTATGTAAAAATATGGATTCCTCCATTTACAATATATGAAAGGGTTTCTTAACAAAGAAGTGAAGAAAGTGCTGATGCCAATTTGAAGATTGTCCGAGATAGCTGACTTTTTTTGTGAAATGCTGTGTAATTACACTTTAAAACTTAATGAATCGTCACATAGTTGGTGTGATGCTTTATTAATCTTCTGATCATATTTTACATGAAAAGACTACTGCAGTCAATGCCTTTACGTTCCAAGATTATTCAGAATGTGACAATATTTCTATTTTGATATGGCATATGTAAACATAGATATTCTGAATTAGGCCTTGTTCTAAATGGAGCATTTTTTGATGAATGTTGGTGTTTTTACATCCCTTTGTGACACACGTCCTCTTTCTTGTTTGCATCCAGCCCTGTGTGTTTGACACAAACCAACCAGAGTTTATAAGGCTGGAAAAGAGACACGTGAAGACAAGAAAACAAAGAGAAACACAACTTCTTTTCACCACCATGAAGGACTTGGATCCAACCTCTTCAAGAAGGTGGTTGAAGTAATGAAAGTGGGAAGCTGTGTTCACATGGTCCAACAAGTCAGCTGCCGTGACTCACTTGTCACAAAGCTAAATGTCACAAGCTGCTGCTGCCATTCCACTTTTCCATGTTTTGATGTGATAAACAACATCATTCGGGCATCGATCCGTCAAACAGAACAGCGACCGCGTGGGATTCATCCCAGTGACGATGATGTGGCGGCGAGCTCCTCACATGGGCCATATGATGCTTAGAAGAATAGGTGCAAAGACTACTAATATGATGTTACTCATCATATGCATGGCTGCATATAAACAGGAATATCATCCTTCTAAATGGAGGTGGCTTGTTTAGTGACGAATAATACATTCTCACATGACTCCCTATTGATATTGATGACTGTTTATCAAATGAGAGGGATCGATTTAACCTAAAGAAATATATGTAAGACAATATTGAAATTATTAATGTGCAAGTCAGGAGAGCATCCCGACAGAAGCAAGTGTTGTAACCCTATTACAAGAAGCACAGAGGAGCAGACTTATTTCTGCAAATCTAATAGAGGCCACTCTGTTTGGAGAGTGAACACAGATTTCCTCACCTAACTGAGGACCAGTGTGCTTGCTGAGCAACAGCAGTTCCCCTTGTCAGTTAAGAGCCAGTAGCCAGCAATGAAATGCATGAGTCCACAGGTTTAGTTGATTGATTCATTGATTGATTCATTGCTTTTATTTTGGGATTAAAGAGACAAAAACATAATACAAAGGATAACATGTTAAAGTGACTTATTTCCAACATTGTCCTTGGTGTCAACATATAAGACACAAACACAGAAACACAAGAACACTGACATCAAACACAAATCCAAAAGAAACCAAAGTTACTAAAAGTACATCAGATTCCTTGATAAGAGATAGATAACAATGCTTGCTTAATGCTACATGCTGGTGGCCAGCTTTGTGTCAATCAGTCCCAGGACAAGGTACCTGGCTAACTAGCAAGTTGTATGTCTCTGCACTCCCCCTGAAGAGCTATGACAACACTTTACAGCCTGACTGATCGGTGTCGTCACCATAACAGCTGCCGTTTTATTTTTTTGTAGTCACATGACCACTGAAAGCAGTTCAATGTCTGTTCTGCTCCTATTCTATTTCCATGGATACATCCAATCAAGCAGATTAGTGCTGGCCATTAGAGGAGATGTAGTAGACCTTGCAAATGAAATAAGATTAACATTTGGATTCGCCTTACAGTAATGAACTCCACGCGCTGTTTTTGGCAAGCAACTCAAGGTCTAGTACCTGAGAGTTATTATAAAATGAAAGAAATAAGATTATGCGCATATCTTTTCACCAAAATATGTCTCCACCTTGGATTCGCCATCAGATTGGTCAGCAGAGTCGATGTAGATCACAGACCCTTCACTTATAACTCCCCTCAAAAGTACATCAGCACTTTTATCTCAAGTCCATTTCCTTCTTTTCTGACCAAACTGAAACTGACATTTCCAAGGACCAGTTTGAATGATGAGCTGTCTGCACAGTGTGACTTGACCTGGGTTTGTTTAACAATGTGGAAACAAATATATAGACAAATCCCCTCTTTCAAAAATAGAACTTGAAATGCAGGTCTTGCGCAGTGACATCAAGTGTCATCAGTTTTAAAACATTTTTTAAATGAGGTTATGTAATCTCTATATTGTAAGACTTGAAAGAAGGAAACAAGACTTAGTATCTGACTGGACCGTGTGATCAATGTACTTAGTTGCAGATAAGCTCCACACCGCAATGATTATTTTGTTAAACATCACACAAAATAGAATCCATCACTGTCTATTCTAACCGTCTCTACAACCTGCAGCCTGTCAGTCCAGTAACCAGGGCAACACTGTTGTTGATGACACGGAAGAATCACATGATTTCCTTCCTGTTTTTCTGATTGTGGGGTTAGCACCACCACTGCGTCAGCACCACCACTATGTTAGTGCCACTGTCATACTGTGATATTTCGGCGTTACTAGTCATTTACTAGTAATTTATGAATACTCTTTCATACTAAGGTGTCAGACATACTAATAAATGTCCCACAGTGTTGTGGTGACTAAATATCAGATGGGGTGAAGTTTGAGGCTGCAGGCGTGCTAACATAAGCTGTTGCTGCTGTGCTAACGTTAGCTACAGATGCTGTGAGGGATTTAACTTTCAGGCTCTGATAAACGGTGAACTCTACGCTTGTAGATCCGCCGTATCCGCCTGTGTGTTCTAGACGTGTCGACTTCTCCAGCTTTGCATTTCATATTACAAACACTGCAGCAGTGATGTCCGTGTGTCTGTGGTGTCTGTGTCAAGTCTTCAATGTGACTGTTTCTGCTGCTATGACGACTGTGCTCACAGCTTCATGAGCCCCTGGCTACGTGGTATCCTTGAATGACCAATGGGACAACGTGATCAGTCAGATACTTACTTACTTACTCACTCAGCCACAGAGCCACTTAAAGGGCTGGCCCTCTCAGGTCCAGCCAAAAAGAAGAATAGAAGATTAGTTGGATGTCCACATGCGTTCGTCACCATCATTAGTTGTTAACCCTGCTAATGCAATTCAAGCTGCACAGACACGTATTTTGAAGACCTGAATACGGTGCTTGTCTTTCCCCCCTCTCCGACAAAAGGAGTTGGATTACTGGGATTGGACTGAGGGCATCTGTATGCAACAAGCAGACCCAGCTCACATAATAAGGGAAACTCTACCAGCGGGTCCTTAAAGGCTCCCCACCACCAAACAAACACACTTCCACCTGGTTCAGCAGGCAAGTTAAGGTCATGTATCTCCGTGTGCTATCCGGGTGCCTGTCAGACTGAAGAAAAATTAAAGCCGTTCAGAGAATGCTGGAGAGAGGTGCTCACTGCATCATGCCGATAACGCCAAGCGCTACCTGCTCCTTCCCACCAACATTTGTTAAGTCTTTTCAGATATGGTGTGACTGGCTCGGGGGGGAATCCTTCACCTCCTCAGCACATCAGCGACGTGGGACCTGTTTGTATGTTTATGTAACGGTATGGAATGGGTAGAGATGTTGAACGCCGGCGGGTTCTATACATGTGTGTTTGCAGCTGGTTGATATGGACGTGTCTTGAATGAGGGCACGCCTGGATGTGTATGTTCTAATGAAGAAATGAGAAGAGCTCAGACGTTTGCAGCATATTAAATGGTGTCTACAGTATGTGCTCATGATGTCATTGAATCAGGGTGGATTAGGTATAGAAGAGAGGGTTGTGTCTGCTTATCAAACATGATTGATCTGACCATTCAGTTTAGATCAGCCCAATAGTAAACTCATTTATGTATTTTAATATAGGTTTTTTATGTACTTGAGACCAAAACAGACAAAGCAACCATGCCTGGTAGTAAAAGCTACCAAATGCAATTAATCGGACAAGGGGGCGAGATAGGGATAAACAAAAAGCGAGCTTTATCTGAGCTGAATACAAAATGCAGGGAGTCGGGTACAAAAACAGTCAAAAGAGACAAAATGCAAAGTAGCGAAAAAAAAAAAAAAAACAAGGCAAAGTAGTGACAAAAGGCAGGTCAAAGTTCAAATCAAACATGGAAAACGAAAAACCATAAAAGGGACTTGAAACGGGCAGGAACATGGACAGCAGCAGACGTGGACAGAGGCAGACAGATACAATGACCCAACAAGGAGGGAAGGGAAGACACTGGCTGCGTTTCAAAAACAGTTTGAGTCGCCCTCGCTCACTTGCCCTCAGCCCTTGCTATGACGTCACACGGAGGCCATTTGGAGGGTGGAGGGAAAGTGGGCGGAGGAGGAGTGAAAGAGGTAAATGGAACACACCTGCCCTTGTTCACTAACAGCCCAGACAATCATGGATCAACCACACGTTGTTGGAGTAGCGCTATACTGCCTATTCCAAATTACACAAAATATGCGGAGACTCATTTCATTGAGACGAAGACGTATTCTGCGCTTGATGGCAATACGTCGGCTTATATACTTACACTTGTAAACGGTGGGTTCTGCCATAACTCTGCAGACAGTCTAATTGCACAATTTAAGAAAATGAATTAAATTTGATTCATTTTCTTCTTCCTTGGTGGTGAATAGACAGCAGACAATGGTGTTTGAGGTTCATTATCGCCACAGCATGGACATATTTTCCGTGCACCACTGCAATGCATTGTGGGTGATATACAGCTCTGGAGTGACTATCGTTGTTGACTCGATCACTCAGCCCTCAAGGGTCGATCTCACAGAGTTCACTTCAGCTGTTCAGAGAAATGGAACAGCCCTTATGATGGCGGCGGGGATTCCCCCGATGGCAAGTGCTTAGGGCAAGTGAGCGAGGGCAACTCAAACTGTTTTTGAAACGCAGCCACTGACTAAATACACAGGGAGGCTGGGAGCCAATGAGGGACAGGTGAAACACATTAGGGCAGGGTTATCAATACGAGGGGGGGTCAAGACAGCAGAAACAACAAGGACCAGGAAGTACAAGACAAGAGGACTACAAAATAAAACAGGAAACCAACACTACAAACCCACAGTCAGGACATGGACAAGACAAGAAAAACAAGTGACAAGACAGAATGACTACAAAAACCCCAGAAACCAAAATGACAAAACCCACAGTTGTGACAATTTGGACCGATTCCAGCTCAGATAATAACATAAAATAAAATAATATAATCTCTACTTATCACACGACTTCACAGAAAAAATGAAAAATGGTAAATGTACAACTCCAGTGGGAAAAGCGATAGCAAGTAATTTAAAAAAAAAAAATTGGTTTTCAAATATAATGGGAAGTATAGACAAAGATATATAGCACTACATTTGGATGTCATTTAATAAAATTAAAAATGATAATAAGCTGTTCTATCATATTTTAAAGTGCCAGTGTACATTATAGCTTCATGGCCATGTGTCTTCTGATCCTGCTTCATGTGTGTTTGAAGTTGGTGTGTGTAGCTGTCAGTATCTCATGATTCGATACAGTTTCTATTCTTGGGCTCACGACTCAAAGTCAATTCACGATTCATACATCGGGCTGCTAATTTCAGTCTGCTATCAAGGGAGTATGACACATTCTTTAATGAAAGTAAAAAGATGTAGGGAGATCACCTGATAGTCTCCTACTTGCTGTTGGCATCATGTCGTTTCCATTAAATATTATAATATTGAACATGTGGTTTCTGTTCAAAAAGTGCAAACATGGGAAGTGGAGCTCACCCATCTGTTCAGTGGTTTCGTCTCCAGTCTGATCTGGAGCATCCAGCTGCCGGGTGTGTGCTTTATTTACAAGACATAATGTAACACTTGCTCACAGGACAACGTGTCTCTCTCTCGCTTCTCAAAAATACAACGGTTGTTGTTGAAGTTACTCCTCATCCAGCTTGACCTTACATTTCATTTTTATTTAATAAAAGTTACATTGTGTGACTCCTATCACGCAGTGCATTCAGTTGTGGTTGTACTGCTTTTGTTCACAATATTCAAATGCAATAACTGTTTTTTTTTTAAATAAAATAAATTTGAATCCATTTTTTGGAGTTGTGAATTGATTCAGATGAAAATATCAGAATTTCTATGCTTACATGAGTCAGTTTCCCCCTGCCCCTAGTTTGAATTGTATTTGGTCAGGTTAGTGGTTATGTGTGTGTGTGTGTGTGTGTGTGTGTGTGTGTGTGTGTGTGAGTGTGTGTAAACAGGCGAAACACACTGTCGTCCCCAGGAGGCTTTCACAGTCCGAGCTGATTCGCAGTGAGTCGGCCAAAGGATCAAACGCACGTTTAACACTTGATGGACAGGTAAATCACATTCTTCGTACGCTTGGCAAGCTCACTGATTTTCCTTGTCCTCAAGAGAGAGGGGAGAAAGGTCGGTGGGGAAGCTTGGAAGAAAACAGGCCACATGACTGGAATACACTAATGTATGTGAGCTAATGCGTGAACACAGAATGAAACACCTTTTCCTCATTAAAAACAGCATGGTTATTTCCTCACACTCCTAGTCATACATGATAACCAAAGTCCAATCAAAAATGGCAATATTTCTTGATTAAAGGCATATATAGATATTAGACTGTGTCACAGAGGAGTCATTTACTTGGGCTGTGATTTCGCCCAACACTTCCCATAAAATATAGAATGGTAATGACTCAAAGGTCAGAGGCAGACGTCCTGGTGGAGATGCCATTTGTTTCTTAATACCCAGAGAAACTCTAACATTATTGATCACCTGCAACGTATGACTTTGAAAAGTAATTACTAGGTTATGTATGATGAGATTTTCCTCCCCAAGGGATAACTTTATTACTACAATATAACATCCTCTCTCCACCCCTAAAGAAATACAAGCTAGTCGATACAGCATGCCAGTTGTTAGCATGGAGAAAGGATGGGCAGTTTCAATGACAGAACCAATTTATTTATCGCTGCTATTGAAGAAAGACAGTGAAGGGGTTGGGTAAGAGGTATAAGGGAAATGTTCCCTTCACAAGCCCACCGACATCACTCTTTCGCATAATACGGGGCCCATCTGCATTTCACGCTGATTTGTTTGTCTCTCACGGGGAGCCCGGGCCTATTTATTCCTAAGAAAAATAAAGCTGCTTTTTTATGGCTGCCTTCAGAGGGTAGAGGGACAGAGCAGCTTGCTCGGTGCTTATTGGGCCACTGAAGTGGGAGGCTGGGAGGCAGTGGGAAGGATGAGAAGGAGGTAGAGAACAAGATGGGGGAGATAAAGGATGTGGTAGAGGAGAGGAGGAAAACGTAAGAGAGCAATGAGAGAATGAAAAGGGAAGATGGGATGGAGGAAGGGAGGAGAGAGCGGGAGAGTTATGATTACTATGCTCCATGCTGTTTCGCATGGCTCCTCTTCCCAATAGCCCGAAGCGTCCAGGGCTCAGATTTGGGCTGCCAACCAAAAGGTGGATATCAGCATTCCTTTGAGCCTTCCTGCCTCCCCCCCAACCAGACTTCACACACGCTGCTTCTATCAACTTAGTCCGTGTGTGCTGGTCTTTGAAGTGCGGGCTACGTGACGTTTTCATGCAGTTTTAAATTCCCTTTTGCAGGTTATGGCACTGGTATTAATTGTCAGGTGGTACAAGGTCCTACAAAGCCAATTCGGTTGATAAGCACATTGCTGTTGCAAGCACTCACACTGGGCATCCATAGTCAAATTAATTTCAAAGTTAAAAACAAATTTGATTTGGGTTCAGCTTACAATTTAATGGTAACTTTTCCATAATTTGCTTAAATGAGAACATGGAAGCCTTGATCTAATGCCAGTAGTCAACATTTGTGGTGCACTCTTCATGTCCTGCTCACATAGTGAATTAATAATTCATAATATTCATTCCTCACCTCTCCCCCCTGCTCTTTTTTTTAACATTTAACGTGACTGAAGCAGATTGACTGAGGCGTTGACCTCCATTTTTGCAGGTGTAGTGAAATCAATGCTCCTTCTCACCATAAATCAACATATCAGTCAACACAGTTTGAAGTGGAGAATACCTCATGAACCAACTCCGTCTGGACTTACATGCTGCTTATTTGTAACGGCAAATATGTTTTCTGGAAACTGAATAATGAGGCATTTTTAATAATGCTGTCTGTTACCAGAAACCAGATAACAACTGTATTCTGCATACATCCCATCATATTTGTAAAAATGAATGAATGAATGAATGCATTTTTATTAGACAGTTGCACCGATTACAATTTTTGATTTCATTACAGTCGGATGTGACAAGCTATTATAAACACACTCCATTATTGTTTTTAAACATCATCAATCAATTAGAATGATAAATGATTGTTTTTTATTTAAACATTTTCTCTGATTAAAAATATTCTTTGCATTCATTTTTTAAATTATGGATCATAAGCTGTTTAGAGCTAACGTTAGGAAGACAAGCCCGTCCCAATCCCCTCTCTAATAATAGTTATGTTGCTGTGAAAAGTTCTCCTTCAAACAAATTGATTTATTAATTTGTTTACACAGTATAGAATTGACTCAATACTCATTTTTCTCTAATTCTTCAACCTCTGTTGAAGTTGGCCGTTAGCTCCATTATTAGGATTGTGCTACAGAGAAACTCCATGCCGACGGCAGAAGAGCTTGTCACTGCAGTTACTCCGAACCGCATGATGGGAATAAATTACATTATAATATGTGTGTGATTAATTGTTTTTAGGATTGTTCCTCCGCACCTTATTTTAAACTTGCAGTTGTGAGAAATTGCAAGCTTTATATATTCTTTACTCTTTATATATTCTTTAAGGCTGAAGACCTTTCGAACTGATGACAAGGACGATGTGTGTGTGTGTGGTTTTGAAGTTGAACATCAAGCAACACATGTGTAAATGTAACAGAAATGTGGCAAACGATTTGAAATCTGAGACTGAACCATCGGCAGCCAAAGATCGATCGGGCATCTCCACAGAAAGGATTTCATAAACAGCAGCAAGGGATGTCTTGATAATAATGTTGATTTGATCGTTGCTAAAATGAATGCAGTAACCGTTTACTGACATGTTGTACATTGATCCATCCATTTTCTGCTTGTTGTTTAAGGAAGGTCAGCTGACATGTTTTACATGTGCCTACATTTAACATTTAATAAATAAATATGTTCCTCCTTTTACTGTGAGTGCTCCTATTTCCCTCCTTCCTCTTTCACTGCTCACTAAGGCTGTTGGAATGAACTTCGGGAATCAATTATAATTCGAATAGCAAAATAATCAGTACTATTCCAATGTTGAAATTAGTATTTCAATTTGTTGTTTAACGTTAGCAAATCTCGCTCTCCTCGTCTTGGTCTACCCGCATAAACGGATGCTTTTGACACATGAAGTCTGATGAAAAATACATTTTTCTGAGTCACAGTCTCACTATCAGAAATAGCTGACAGCGCCGCACTCATGCGGAGATAACCGCGCGGCAGCACTCGGTGAGATGAAAACAAAGATATGGACGGACCTCTCGAAGTGATGACGTCATGACAAAGATGCATTCATGCGGCTTTATGCTGTTAATATTAATAATAGGCTGAATTTGACCATTAAAAAAAATGGAATGAAATTTGATTGTATTATTATTACTATTACCTCAAGCTTTACTCAAACTGACACATGATGAAGTCATTGACGCTCCCATTCCAGTCTTGTCCTTGCTAAAAACCTCCATTCATGCTATTAGAAGGTGATGTGTTCCTGTTTGCTACTGTTCACCAATGTGACATATTTCACAGTGGAAGCGAATACCTGAGCGGCTTGCCATTACAACAGGGATTTAAATAAAATCATTTACATTTAATTGGACCAGTAGAAAGTGGGTGGTCTTGCCATTCAGAGCTTCAGAGGACTGTCGGCTCCACATCAACCGGCTGTGTGTCAATATGCAGATTGACACACAGCCCACACACACACACCTCCACAATCGATTGTTTCTCCATATTGCTCTTTCATTCGCTTCCACACAGATTTTTTGAAGAGAAAAGAAGATTTGAGATAAACACACATCCACATTCAAAGTGGGAGAATGTATTTTTAATGTCCCATCATTCTTACTTGATGGCACACAAAGCAATCTCCTCAGTAATGGTATTGTTTTAATGATTATTAAAAAAATGAATCTGGCAATGATTTATTGACATTGTCATGCCATTATACATTGATCATTGCGTTACACAGCACTGAGCCTTATAAGCAGCTTATCTAGATGTAGAAAAAGGTAATAATTCAAGCCCTTTAATGTATAAGAAAGGTCAGCTGAGGTGTTTCAGTGTAAGACAGTATATAAAGTGGATGTTGCTGGCTTGAAGATGAAATAATATGGTCATATAACCATGCAGTTAACTTCCTGGCCCTTACTGACACGTTGAAAATGAGTTCTCTGTGAGGAATTACCCATATTCATCATACATTTTGGATAAACACTCGTAACACTAAGGTCTGTGTTGTTCTGCCTCATAAAACCTCCGCACTGGTTTGCTTCACACTGCTCTCACTTCAACCTCGGGCTCACGTCCACAGAGAATTCCAATTTTCCACTGAAAAACTTTGTACTTCACCGTTAATTACAGCAGGCCAATGTTTTCTCTCACCCCATAATTACAATTCAGAAAACAATTACATATCATTCAGGCAGCATGATTACCTCCTGTCACTCCAGCCTTCCATGCCATAATTTAATATTTTGCTCAATGATCACTCAGAGGTTTCATAAAGGCAAAAGAGGCTCCCACTTATGCATGTCCTAGTCATCAGCCACTCTGCTTGTGCGTCTGATAAATGCTGTGTGGAGGGAGGCACTTTGGGTTGACAATGTGCCATTAAGCCATCCACAGACCCACTCTTGCAGACGCTAGGTGATTAATGTCTTCTCCTTCTCCCCATTTAGCGCTCCAATAATGAACTTGCATTAACAAGCCCTGCTTTTGGTGATGAAAGCTACAAACACAACACTTTCTATATAAAACAAGCAGCTTCAGAAAGTGGAAGTTGAAGTGCCCCAATGCTGAAGTGTAACATATGGTGAAAAAAAACCCACCAAACATGTTCAAGACCGGCTGGAGTTTTGGGATCGACTCTCTAAAAGTCTCAGAAGAGGACGGATTGATGAAGTTTTTCTTTTCATCAAACTCTTTCTATATTGAGATAACAGTCATGTTTTCTGATCTGTTCATTAAATAAATACTTTAATAAGCATCCATGTAAATTAGTACTCTATCTGTATCAGTAGTAGGACATTGAAACCACCTTGGGCCTAATTAAAATGGAAAACAACAAGAGGCTTCAGCTGCACTGTTATGAAATGAAGACATAACTGGCAACAGTGGAAATGCTAACGCTCACATAGTGTACATAGGTGGGCATTTGGAGGTTAATATCATGCATAACACAGGTGGAAATTTACATTTTATACACACAAAAAGCCTTTCTGTTGTGAAAAGTCAGAGAACAAGGTTCTACATGCTGTGGCATTTATGGTCTCTACCTCCATCATTTTTCAATTTTGGCAGCACCTTGACGCTGCTGTCAGGCTGTTTGGGAATGCAGCATGTGTTGAATGTCATGTCATGCATAAAATTGGATTACATTTGGCCAACAGGAGTAGGTTAGATATTAAAGTTCCACTGCTGAAAGGAGAACCCTATAAGATAAACAAGCATGATTGC
The DNA here is from genome assembly GCA_029853015.1 of Chelidonichthys spinosus. Lineage (NCBI taxonomy): Eukaryota > Metazoa > Chordata > Actinopteri > Perciformes > Triglidae > Chelidonichthys > Chelidonichthys spinosus. The sequence goes on from CM056835.1 coordinate 9,587,790, forward strand.
TGTTGCTCTGCAGCATTGTCTGATCACAGCTCAGTTGATGTTTTCTCCTGTGACCCGAGGCTCGTAAAGCATCCTACTCCACAGTCGGCTTTTCAATTTGATAAACAAAAAAGTTCTCATACATAAAGAAACAACACCAAGTTTGGAAAAAGTTGCTGTACCGAGCTGATTGCGATGTTGAGTGACAGCAACCGGGGCTTAATTTAGCAGCAACCTTTTCCTCTTGCAAAATAAGTCATAAAAATAAAATTAGAGCTGTGTATGTATATATATATATATATATATATATATATATATATATATATATATATATATATATATATACACACTTTACAGTAAAAAAATAAAGCGGCTATCAATTGGGCGAACATCAAGAGTCGCTACTCTTTAGTCACAGTTTTCACTTGACATGTTATTGATGCGACCACATGACTCGTCCAATTGAATAACCTTTTCACACAATGTGCACAATTGATTAGCTAAACGCCTGTATACGCTAAAGACAATGTCATTATTCAGCCCTTACCATAGACATTTCTTCCATTTTGACAATTTGGCACCACACTATTTCCAATGCCAGTATTCAGTGTTGATGCAGGAAGAAGCCCAAGTCCAGTGGAGAGTATGGCAATGGGATGTGGATCGTCTGCCATCTATTCACTCCATTGCCAGAATTACATTTTTTTTTTTACTATAGGCCTTCATCGTTCACTTCATCGTGCAGATGTTTCCCTTCCTGTGCAGCAGTTTTGGTTCTAACAGAATCTATCCATAGATATCACCTGCCATCGTCGACATTCACATATTGGGTACCTGGTAATCCCTCTGGGTACCAATAGAACGCATAGGTTTGGGTACCCAGTCCGAGCTCGTAGCAACGAGAAAATACTCGATAAATAATCAATACTAAAAATTAGTATTGGATTCGATACTACCTTGCAAAAGTTCTGAGTAGCTACTAACGCAGATGACGTAGAATAACGTGACTGATAACCATGACTTGACATTGCCAGCCAGAAAAACAGTAAGCCACTGCTCAGGTCAATGGGACTGAATAGCAGTGACCACTTTAAAATAGTTCCAATCTGTTGTTGAAATAAGTCTCAGGTGTATTCTCATGAATGTATTCCAGTCAAAGCTCAAACCTCCACTCTGCATCGCCTCCCCTGTTTGATGTCTGAGGGCTCCCCCAGGTCATCTGTTACCTGCATGTCTGTGTAGACAGTTGCTGAGCTTTGAGGGATAGTGCAAAGAGAAGCTAATTTTCCCACTACAGCCAATCTCCCTGAAGCCTTGGCCAAAGCCTTTTGCTGTACACCATTTGGAGGAGCCTTCCAGATTGCGCAGTGCAAGCCCTTCCTGAAAGCCTTTTATTAATGGAAAGGTCAATGCAGGGTGGCTGGTTAGATAGTAGCAAGGAGATACTGTCAGTTCCCCCCCCCTTCACTGTCCAACACCGAGGGAAGTAAGGAATAAAGGAGCCGGCTCATAGCATTATTATAGCACAGGAACTGTGTGTAACGTTTGTGTGCTCCGAGGGAAATGGATTTCCATACATGTAGGATTGTTAAAATAAACCTCTGCCTTTCAATGTGCTCATCCACTCCTTACTGGCCACTTGATAGTATCCATATAACAGGTGCTGCACATTTATTTACACAACAGCACAGACAATTGCTCTCATTGGACGTGGATATTAAGCTGCCTCTGAAACTCATAATCACTTCCTGGGTTTGAATATAAGAGTGTTTTCACTAGCACTATAAGAATAAATGGTCAGATTCTGTGTTCTCTCTCTACACCTCTGACAACTGCACAATATTTGCTCCAATAATTGAACTCTAGCAGCATATATCCAGCATAACAATAGATAAGGATGTCCACCCCTCCCCCCAAAGAAACCATAAGCGTAATGATTTCTGTGTCGTTCATTCGCTCTTCTTAGATTTAAGGAGGATCATTTAGTGATCGCTTCACTGGCATGTTTACATTACCAGGAAATGAGAGCGTAATATAATTGTTGTTTTTAAACAATATGCTCTCTCCGATATGGTAGTGGGTATTATTGCATCTGCACATTTAAAAGGGTTGGAGAGGAAACCGCAGTTTGTATTTTTATTTTACCATGCAGAGTAAGGGCTGCACCATAACATAACAAATAGCAATCACAATCATGATTTGGGCTTCCCACAATTAAATGAACACAATCATCTGTGACATTGATATTTAAAATGTGTGCTCTGCTCATAAATCATTCTTCCACATATGAGATCAAGACTGTTGCCTAAAAATACAGCCACCACGTCGCTGTGCCTGCAGCTGGAGTGGCAGCAATACACTCTATATTACTAATTTTTAATGTCATACCTGCTCTTGGCTTTCTTACAGTTAGGATAATCGGATAGTTTGGATGGTTAGGAAAGTTAGTACAGTTAGGATGGTTAGGACAGTTGAGATGGTTAGGACGGTGTGGACGGTTAGGACAGTAAGGATGGTTGACATGGTTAGGACGGTGAGGACAGTGAGGACATTTAGGACAGTTATGACGGTTAGGACGGTTGAGATGGTTAGGATGGTGAGGACAGTTACAATGGTGAAGATGGTGAAGACAGTGAGGACAGTTAGGACGGTTGAGATGGTTAGGATGGTGAGGACAGTTAGGATGGTGAGGATGTTTGAGATGGTTAGGGCGGTGAGGACAGTTAGGATGGTGAAGACATTTGTGTTACCAGCTGTCACCACCGAATGGCAGCAGTCCAGCTGGACGTCGGCGAGATAGTGGTTCCCGCTCACATGCACTGAAATACCCAGACTGACCATGTAAATAAAGCACAGAGAAGACATTTGCTGCTATAGTAATGCTCTGAATATCAAATGTAGCACCTTTTATGTGAAAGTGTAAGAAGTCTCTAAAATCATTGTATATATCGTTATAAGTCATTGCGATCTCTCCGACTCCATCAGTGGGTTTGACCTGAGGCCTTCTACGAATGTCATCCAAACTTTCTAAAGTTATCTCTTCCCTTTGTAAACATTCAGCTGCCAGCAGACATTTATCTTTGTTTGTCAAGCATCTTTCCTGACTACCTCGCTCCTTTCAGGCATTCCAGGCATCCTCCTCATTTTATGTACCGCCATCTATTTTAACTGTCTTGACAAGGTTAATGGTCTCATAAATGTCTGTGTCTGAGAAATCCCGTGGGCAAGATCTCTTCACGAGAGGAGTTTTCAGTTTTGTTTGGCAGCGACTGGTGCAGGAGGGTCCCCCACTTTGATCTCACTAGTTCAGTTAACTGGATGCTGAAGGCATGACAAGGGGGCTGGCAGCATTCTGCTCCGTGCAGAACTGTTTGTGTCAAGGTGAGTCTCAGTGCCTCATGGAACAACTCTTTTGCACCCTCCGTTTTCTGTAAATGTTGCAGTGATGAAGGAGCAGCTTTCGCATAGTTGTCTTTGAACAAAAATCTATTTAGCACGTGGATATGCATGAAGTATGAAGTGTTCCGTCAATATGCTTGTGCTATTCAACCTCTTTGCTCTGGGGAAGACGTGGATTAGACAAATAGGTTGCATTGCAGTTAATCGCACTCAACTGTGTCTTTCTGTCATTGGTAAATGGATAAATGGATATGAATTGGTTCCCTCTTTGGTGGTGGATTAATCACGTTAGAGATGCAGATTGCATCTCTGCGTGTATGCATATATTAGTCATGGCATTCTAATATATGGTGTGCAATTCATTTCTTTCCTAAAGAAATAAGGAACTGTGTTCAAAGGGTTTTCATACGGAGGAAAATAAACTGCATGAACTGCCCCCGGTAGCATTCTTAGGCTTTTAGATTTTTTCTCTTTTTTTTTAATTGTTTAACAAACCTGGCTGGAGGCAGGTCATCACTGTGCAGAAAAGCACACTCGGGTTGCTCGTGAGGACTTACTGTCTTTTTGGCAACCTGAGCTTCCAGACTCCCTCTGGCCCTCTCATACTGTAAATTGCCTTGCCATCGAGCCACTTTGAGGGAGAATGACCAGAGTAGAGGGAATACAGATGCAGCACTCCAAGAAGTATCACCTTGGATTCAACCTTGTTGCTGCTGTGAGAAAAACAACTCATCATCCGATGACAAAATGGGACAAATTGGCTGACATTTTGGGATAAGAAAGCTGCATATGGGCGAACCTGGCTGCTCCTCGGCCCGCCCACTCGCCAACATCCGGTCAAAGAGCTGCTTTTTCTGTAAATTCTATAAATATATTTATACATGTAATAGTACAAATAGAACCCTCAATGTCAACACCACATCATTATTTGGTTATTTCAACAGGAACTGTGCGTCTCAGACTACGATGGAATAATTTCCTTCAACAGTAAGATCCGACGTCCACGCCTCTCCCATAGACCTGTTTAAAAAAACAGTACAATAGTGATCCTAAATTGTTCTTTTTTTTTACTGTAGTAAATTGGACAGGCTGCTGTTGCCATTGCAGCCTGATGTGTTTCTGCATCATACCAGGAAGTGATGACATGGTTGGTTGTGAACGTTGCTGAAGTTATGTTCAGACAGCTTTGATGCTTGATACCTGATGTCATCATTTTGTGTGAAGCTGTTGCCACCATCCCTTTTAATGCAGGTGAGGTTTGTGTTGTAATGTGATCGTGTTTGATTTAGCTGCCGAGGGAGCGCTTCGGTTCCTTTTTGGGGAATGTTTGGAAAGTCTGTGAGACTGTACAACCCGGGAGACGGTTGGGGTAGCCGAGGGAGAAACGCTGAAGTTCAATAAATTCACTGAAGAATTGAAATACTACTTTGCTATGTTGGAGCTTGATTTCAAAACTCATACAGTCTCTGTGTGTATAGCTGACGATATTCCGCCTACCATTCCACCCTGCTCAGTTAGATTTCAAGGGCTGTGGAAGGATGCCAGACCACAACCTAAAGCTCTACTGAATATACAACGGAAAATAATGATCTCAGTCCAGAAGCTTTCTACCAATGGACAATACCACAAATACATATTGTACTCCTCCTACCACAGCAGTGCCAGCATATTCCAGAAGCCTGAGGGTCCATTTTTTTTAACTTGTGTGGTGTAATATAAGCCCTATGTATTGGATCATTAAATATCTCACACAATTGGATATACATGTTGAATGCTTCAATATTGAGTCCCATTGATCCGCAATAAGTGGTGAACCAATGTTCCCACTGTGATTTGGTGTGGACAGTGAACTGGAAAATCTGCAAACCGGACTGCTACAATAAACAAAACTGGCTGCTGGGTTTCCTGGACTTATTATCGATGGAGAGTCCAGCTTCAACTCTAAAAGTATCTGATCATGGGCTTAGTACAACATGGACTCTCATTAGAGAATGTAGGTGACTGGGACCTGAGCTGATGTAGCCAATGGTCTTGAGTGGGATGACGATGTCAGAGTGATATGTTGGCCATTGTTTTCATTGTCTTTTCTGTCCTTTAGAAAATGTGAAATTGTAAATAAAAAGTAACAGATAGAGATCCGGCTACACTTATAGTATTAGTATCATACTTCTTGTAGAAGGAGTTTCCAGTGGTGGCTGTGTTGAATTGTTTTGTAAAGTCAAAACTCAGAAAGAAGATTGATAACATGGTTTTATCGAACAAGCTGCTTCAATCCATATTGTTGTTTGTTGAGTTGAGCCTTTCAGAAACATTTTCCTTGTGGACCAAAAACAGTTTGCTGCCCACAAAGGACACACCTTTATTAACGGGCGGTTGGGCTGCGATCTAACAGCACCATAAATTACATTTATATAACCATTCTTTTTTTAGGGTGATGAAGACTCCATAAAGAATGATGAGGCCAACGTGCGGCAGAAGGCATTAGTGCTTGTAATATACTGTAAATCTAAATCTAGAGTGTGCGTCCTTCTGGTGGAGGTAGATAAGAAAGCAAAGCTGAGTTCATAGACATTTCTTGTTGTGCCATTCTTCAATATTATTGATGAAATCAAACTCTTTATTTTCATTGTCTATCTACAGCTTTTGGAACAAAAGAATAAAGACTGTCTTTTTTTCAATTATTCTTCACCGCTTATTATGTTTTACTAGAACTATTCTCTTTCTCTCTGACTTTTCACTGACTTGACATGACTTGACATTTTAGACAGAACTCATAGCCTGCAGCATGAACTCAAACCTTCTCTGTCAGATAACTGTTCACATTTCTACATGCTTTGATTTATTCACACTGTCATGTAAAGATGACTGTAGAACCGCTATTATCTTCATTTACAGTCAGTACTGATGAATGTAAGTAATATTTCTAGTCGTACATCATAATTTATTCAAAAGCTCCAAACCCTGATAAAGGATAACAAGTACAAAATCTAGAGGAGTTACAAGTCAGTTTAATAACGTATTACTAGTCTATTATTTGTCTGAGTCACCTGAAAGCACTGGCTTTAATAGGTTCATCAGTGTCAATCAGTCATGATGGCAAGGTGACACAACCTTTGTGTGTTTGCTGGTATGTGAACATGTGCATAAATTTCTACTTCAATGAGGATTTAACTCCAGAAATTTAGTCCAAGAGAGTTATAGTGATAAAAATACGAATACAAAAAAAAAAAAAAAATGGAATCTGAAAGCTGTTCAACTTGAAATTAAAATCACAAAAGCAACATTACAGAAGAGTGGCAACCATTCAAGCACTAATTAAATACATATAATTATAATCATTGTCTAATAATAATAATGATAATAATAATAATAATAATTAAAATAGGGATTCCATTTAAAGACTCATGTGACGAACATCTTCCAATTCTTTTACTTGGCAGGTAGAAAGGTGGATACTGTGCCACAGCCTATCAGAAATCAATGTGTTTCACAAACCTTTCCAAGAACAATAAATCTGTTAAATTAATGTTATAAGTGAGGACCTTTTAAAATTAGGCAAAATGGTTATAGCTAAAGTGCCTCAGTGTTTTAAAAATGGTCTTCTTTTAGAGAGTTATCTAATGTCTCCGGTGAAACTGGACTTGGTTGTTAACAATATTAAAAAATCTTTCCAATCAGTACACTTTAAAGCAGTCAAAGTCGAGAGCCTTAACTTACTGGGTCCAGTATTGTAAGTCAGTGTTCACTTTGATTTCACCCTATTTCACCTCAACACTATTAATCAGTGGAACTTTTGTCTCCGCCCTCTGGCAGTGCAAGTAATTACACAAACAGTGTGTGCCTATGATGTAATACTGCAGGTGAGCTTGCTGCATCTCCCCGTCCCCATGAGTGCTCTCTTCAAGTCTTTCTGTGCACCCTGTGAATGGCAATGCTCTATTTTACAAACCAACCTGTCCGAGAACCCAACAACACCAACAGTGATTCTTGTTCCTATTGATCACTTTCTTGTTTTTTTTGGCTTTAATCCTTTTTCTGAACGCAGAGTTTCTTTTTATTGTTCACAGAAACTTTTCTTTGATGCTTCTGTTAAGATTTGCCTCGAGGATCTTCTGTCTCTTAGCTGCTGCTCCGTCATGTGTCTCCCCTTTTCCTGCCCCATTTAGCTGGTTGGTTGACGTTGAACGCATTGTTTCAGGTACGCAGTGGGAACAACCAGACACCACAACTCTGCTCAACTGCCAAATATGGAGCGCATTCTGTGGCATCAATTGGCTTAATCAGCATTGTGTGAACTCATTAGTTGTGCATTGTAAACTCATGCATGTTTTTAGCTCACAAAAAAACAATCTGCCTTATATTTGTTTTCAAGGGCTTGGATGTAAAATATGCTCATTTATATAAAATACCACATTCCAGCTTTGAAAAAGAAAATCATGAAATCAGAATAATTTGTAGTCTACAAAATGTGCTGTATGTGTAAATAAATAGAATTCATGCTCAGCTGGTTTTGAACTACGGTTGAGTTGTCACAACCAGCAATAGGCGATGATTTAATTATCAAATGTCTGATAGTAAACTCAAGTAGTCTTATTTAACTACATCAATTTGACAGTTAGAGGTAAGGATAAAAGGGCCAACAATAAAGTTCCAGCAACAAAAAGAACCTGCTGGGTATTCCATTAGGATGTGGCTTGAATTCAATAAGCTCATTTACAAATGCTTCCAACATCCACTATTGAAATCTGTGGTAACAGATGACCTCTAATCCCCGCTGGGATGTAAGACCCAACACAGTCAATTGCAATTTGGTGGCGCTACAGGAAAAAATAAAGCTTATTTTGTTAGTCTTAGCAGGCATTATCTATCTATTTCCAATTACACTCCTAGAGCCCTGGGCTGACATGCCTATAAGACAATCCCTTACCATGTCCAGTGCCTTCAGTAAATGTATTCACACTGCTGCTGCTATCCTACTTGTCGAGTTCACGTTAAAGTGTTGGCCCAAATTCAATACATTTTGATTATCCTGATAAAACCATGTTATTTTTGGAGACATCCTACCAAGCTTTCACTTGAAACAGGGAGGTACATTATTTGTAGAACATATGGTATTCAACATTCAGCAGTCAGCCTTCTGTTGGCAACACAGTTCTGTTTTCTTGTCGTCTTTTTCTATCGAGGCTAATTGGTTCTTTCTCAAAGTCAAGCAAGGATTCTTCCATAGCCAAATTTCAATCACCGAATCCTGCTGAAGGACTGGTCCAGAGTCAAGGATCCTTTAGATCCTACGCAGGACTCAGGAGTCATTCGTCATGGATGTATGTGTGCATCCTTCCTGCTCCTAAAACACTCAAATCCTATGAGAGTATGTAGCTCCCGTATGGTGACTGATTTCTGAGAGAAATAGGAGGCGGGACATAATGTTGGGAGGAAGGTAAACTTCTCTAACTCCTGCCGTTAAAAGTTGCAGATCGATTGATTGATGGATGTCAAGATATTATAGGTTGAAATTGATTGGTAGCTGATGTACACATGAATATTTGGCTTTCCAGGAAGAAAAAAGGTTTTGGTAAGTTTATGGTAAATATCTTGATTTCGGTATTCATTGTTAGTATTTGGTTGAATGACTATAAAAGCTATGGAAGTGCCAGTTATGTAGCTGGGACAGTTATTATCACAAGGTGAGAAGAGTTAGACATGAACCAGCTGCTATTTATTTGCTTTTTATGTATATGCATTGCATCCTTCAAAACCTAGACTGATTGTGTTCTACCAGAGGTGCGTTGTGTCGGGTGTTGATCCGAAGCGTATTATTGTAGGTAATATAAGAGCTGATAAAGTGAAACATGCCTCGGTTGGCCCACCTGAGTCTCACTGTTCAAATAAATGAGCTGCTGTAACAACATCATTGAGCTGTTATCTGAATTTGCATCAATAACAAACTTAAACAAATGAACATTGCCTGATGTGTCTGGAGAAATACCCACTCTGTATTACAGCTATTACTGGAGGGAAAGGGGCAAATTCAAATATGCGGCTGAATAAACACCCACCGCAAATGCATGTTTGCACTTCAAATGTCAAAGGATGTCACAACGGCCTCTCTGGAAGACACACCTTTTTTAATTTGGCAACATAATCATATTTGGTGGTCCTGCTGTGGCTTCAGAGGAAGAAATGAGGCTGCTGTGCACCGCTACAGTAACCCCTGGTAATGCAGGGAACCAACACTGACTGTCACTAAGGTGTGGGATCAAAATAAGCAGCTGTGATGATATTTTGTTATTGTAGCTTCTGGCAGCTGAGCACCACATCCATTCATCTCCGCTGTCTCTCCCAGCCCGGCCTGGATTTCCTGCTGTATGTTGCCACGACACATGAAGGCTGAGGACACCTTGATAGATGTAACTTTACAGAAGTAGGTGTACACTTAATGTGGAGGGCTGCAACTTTTTGTCTTCAAGGACGTTTCATAAGATCATCCAAAAAGCACTTCATGATATTTTGAGTAAGATAATCTGTGGAAGGAAACCTGAGTGATGGAGATATCTCAACAGCTCTTAGAGGCTGTGTTGACCGTTCAGGAACGGTTCCTGCACACTCAGCACAACAGGCGCCCTTCAATAGCAGCTGATTGCCCTGCCTTGTCCTGACCTGGAGAAGTGCATTACTTCCTTGTGGAACACAACACTCCTCTCCAGCAGAGTAGCTGATCCAACCGATGCTGCTCATTCTAACAACTTTCCTATAACAACAGTTAGTAAGTTTTCAACATAGTTTTGTTGCCTAAATACAAGCAATTACTTTTGTTTTGTTTCAATGTCATAATCCTTTTAATCCAAACCATAAAGGGTTTTGTTTTTATTAAACCTAACCAAGGAGTTGGCGAAACCTCACTATTTGGTTTGTAGCGTGTTGCTCCGAATGATGTGTTTCAAAAGGTTTTAAACTGTTTCAATCTATGACTGTTTTCTACAGGACAAAACTGTTTCTATGGAAACATAATCGAGAGTGCAGTTTTGAAAATTGAATTGAAAATGAACTGTGATGACATTGATAGTAAATCTGGGTTCAGCCTCACCAGCTGATCATCACAACATTATCGATTCATTCAGGATCATATTGGAAACATTTAGGTTCTTCAGAAACGTCTTTTCAGATTTGAGTTCTAAATGGTGAATTTTGCACTCAGTCTATTAATACACACTGACTGTAACAGTCTCTTTGTGACTCCTGGGTTACACAAGTTTCTTTATTATAATATTCCTGGACGTGGAAATCATTTCTCATTTTCAAATGACATTGTTGTGATAGACTACTCACACTGTTGATAATCTATCCTGTACGACAAACCGGATACCAGCACCGTAACTCTGTAGCTGTCTGTAGCTCCGCTACTCTTTATTTTCCCCGTCACTCTGGCAACAGTAACCATGGACATACATTTGTAACATTCTACTCCGTACTGGAGTTTCAGAATAAAAGTACAGCATGGAATATTACAGACATGATGTGTGGGCATTAAGCTGTCAAGTAAGTGGTTTTAAGTGTTTCCTGAGGGTACGCTGTATGTCAGACTTTAGGTTTTGCTTTTATAAATGAGGCAAACACGGGGCAAGAGAAGAAAACCATTAGGTGCCGCTAGTAATTTATCCTGAAACGAAGGGACATACACCGTTAGTCATGCATGTTGAGAGTTTTGTTTACTGTTTATCTGTAAAAAAAGACGATACATTTTAACACTCGGGAAAAAAGAGTGATGTAAAAGCGGTAAAGAAATATATCTGAGGTAGTTATTTCTCCTAAATTACCATCTTAAAACGATGTGGAGAACAGCAGTGTTATGTAACATGCAGGCCGAGTACTATGAAATGAGTGCTTGGTGTCCCCTGGGGCTCACAGCCAAGTCAGCTGGGTCAAAGGGCTGTAAAGATGTATCAGGGCTCAGTGTGAAGACGGCAGGGCCATGCTTCTACACATCCTTACCAGTGGTGGAAATCAGGCAATCCAATGCACAATGGCATCCCACCAGAGCCTGAACTCTCAGCAGTTCGCCTCAGCCAAGCCTGTAATTGATATTTGTCAGAGGAGAAGTGTGGCCTGTGTCAGCTCCAGAGATGGAGGAAGGCAGAAGGGCACGCTTGAAGCCCAAAATAATGGAGGAACATGCCTGGGAGGCATCATTGATATTTCTGTTCTATCATTCATGTATTTGTTCCCGTCTTCTTAATAGCTGTGGTGTGTTATTAAACTCTGTTTTGCTTGTTGGTGGTAAACCAGTACAAGCATTCTAATCAAATACTACTCTAATTCTATCTATCTATCTATCTATCTATCTATCTATCTATCTATCTATCTATCTATCTATCTATCTATCTATCTATCTATCTATCTATCTATCTATCTATCTATCACCTTTTCTGCTAACGTAAACTTGCCTGACATAAATGTGATATTGTTAAAAATCCCACTGGGCTCCTATTTGGATCAAGACAACATAAATGCCGAAGCTCTGCTGCTGCTCCAATTGGAAAAGTGTCAGTAAAAGTAAGCTCAAAGATACAAAATGGCAGCTGATTACATAACTAACTGTATTGCTATTCAGGATGTGAGAGGATGCTCAGAATGTAAATGAACTGGAACATCTAGGCTGAACCTTCACTATTGTTGCCACGCTGCTCCTGCAGATCTGATCTCAGCACTGCATATCTGCTGAGATGTTTTAGGTAGAGAAAAAGCAGCAGCTGAAACTGTTCTGCCATTAAAGTGAGAATAAATATCCCCTGGTTGGCCACTACTAGACTACTAAGAATTAATAGGAGTAGTAAAGACAGTGATGGGCCCAATGGTGGCAGTAATACTTGCAGTACTGACAGTGGTAACAATTTCACAACCCGATAGCTACTCATTCACAAATACTAACAAACCTCTTTGACAATGGATACTATACGATACAGTCAAGTCCCCTTTCTAGCTCAACAGTGTCAGCAATGAGACCCTGATAAACTCAAGAATATATACACTATACAATCATAAAATATATGTAGACTCAAAACATAAGTGTAGCCTGGAATATTGGATGATGATCATTAAAAGCAATTTGAGACTGAAAACATTGGGTTTATTTTATACTAAAAACAAGGTGTGAACACAAGAAACATATTATGACCTTTCAAGTTTATATGGTGACCTTCTTAGCAAGGCAACATTTCCGCCAGCATTAACAGCGTTTTCTATTGTTTCATATTAAAACCTCCCTCTCCTGAAAATGGTATGAATATTTTATATTATATAAGGTTGATATGAGAATGTAGCTACATATTAAATATCATGAGATTGAATTTCAGGAAAAACAATCAGGTAAAAAACAAACAAAATAAAAATCATTGCTGGCTCTGGATGGGAATCAACCTCATGTGAGTTATCCGTCACTAGTCCACTAGTTAAGGGACTGCAGATGGAATCGTTCTCTCGGACGGATAGAAATTTTAAGTATGGTAAAAAGGTTGGCAAAAATATTCATGTGGCCGCAAGCTAAATTGAAGAAAATAATTCCTTTGGGTGGGTGGCGGGTGGAGAGTATGCATGTGACTTGGGGTTGGAATTACACAGTGGCTTTCTGGGGAACCGAACTTCCATAACCACAGCACGGCCAATTACAGGGTTACTGCGAAAGACATTGCTACTGCAGGCAGTAATACCATCAGTAACATTTCATATCAGCACAATAACAACCACAACATAGTGAACACGCAGGAGTTTGATCAGAGCAACAAGAAAACCTAATCACAACACAGAGGAACACAGGTAACATCTCTCTGCTTCTCATCAATGTATGGTATGGAAATATATCTAAGGTAATAATTACTAGCCAAGCCAGAGTATTATATATATATATATATATATATATATATATATATATATATATATATATATATATATATATATATATATATATATCATCTGAGAGAAAAACAGTTGCTCCACCTCCGGCTGAAAGTCAGTGCAGTCAGTCAATTCTCTGAACATCAACCTGTTCCATCACAAGCCTGTTTCAAATACTATACTCTAGAGGTCATATCTTGTCCTTTTGATTCCCCCTCCTGTCACTCTCAATAGAAAACCTCATGATGGACACACTCGTGGACTGACAAGCCACTGGGAATACGACATTGTGAAGACAGCCGGCTGAATGTTGAGCACTCTTTCTGCTCCCTATTGGTAGTCCTAGGTATTTCTTTAAATGTTGACCTTGTGGAAATTGCCAGTTGCTCCCTGGGGCCTCAGTGGTCCAGGTCACAGCTGACTGCATCTCATCCGCTGAAAGCTGCCTCTCAATGGACGCCACATTAAGTGCTGCTGGTACTCCACAGACCACTCACTACCGGAACCGAAGATCAGTGAGCACTTCATAGGTCTGTGCTTATATGCATCCGACTAGGAAATGAAACAGTTGGGCATGAGTGAGCCATAGTGGCGTAAGCTCCGAGTGCAAGACAGAAACGGAGAAACTCTCTACCTCCACCAGTATTTTCACCACAATGCTGTCAAGATTATGTTTTGTATTTTGTCAACTTGTACATCCAGCTTTTGTTCCAATTTGATGAAGTAGCATCTTAACTGACTTTTAAAAAGTTTCTCATCTTCAGAATCCCTGCCGCTTATTTCTGCCCATAACCCCTTGAGGAAGGTTTAGAGGAAGAGATGAATTGATGTCATAACAGAGGAGGAAACTATCAAAAAAAAAATAGAAAAAAGAGATTGTTATCGGCTGGATTATGAATAGTCTCGTCTGAGGGGATGGCAGACGAAAGGCGATCTGCAGACAAGAGGCAGGCAGAGAAATACATTGATGTCAGTGGCAATTTATGCCATCTCCCCCGGCCTCCCTGTCATAATTAGAGCAGAGCAGATAGCATCAGAGAAAGGTTGGCGTAGATAGAGCCTCATCTCTTTATTTCCCCTCATCTTTATTACTAATGGCTGCCTTTGATACATATTGAAACAATGCAATCAGTACTTGAAAACCATACGGAATAATTTATGGAACTGCATCAGTGAGTGCCAGTGATATACTGGCCCTACAAGGATCATTGATAGCTCATAAAAATCACAGTGTGCAGTCTCAGAGGCAACATTGTTTAATGAGCCGCATATTTTGGAGTCGAGCAAACTGTGGGATCCTCTTGAAAAGATGCTGAGTGTACCAACCAGCATCCCGATCAAATATTTTTTGAGATGATCAGTAATTCAATGTCTTTGTAAATATGCTCTCTGTCATTGGCAACTGATGGATGTCACTTAATAATATGAGTTCCTTATGAATCTTTAGGATGGCTTTCACTGTCAGCAGTGGAATTTGCAGTTGTTGCTTTTGGGTTAGGATGTGAATCAGAGAATTTACTGTCACATATTCTGGAGAGAAAAAAAATATCTGCCTTCACTAACCCATTTCTTTCTGGCATGCATGTTAGCAAATATGTTAGTAAGTAAAATGTATTCATATAGCACTTAACAAGTTGTTTACAAGCCAATAAAATAAAAGAAGACATCGAGATAATAGAACTGACCATACAAGGTCACAAAGCATTATACATGGGGAATAACAGTACACAATAATGTACAAAATAAATATCGTGCAGACCCGGTACATTAAGCTTACCCAAATGCCCGTCTAAAGATGTATTTTAAAATGATTTCAGCGGAATCAGCGGATCAGCGGACCGTGGCGGTGCAGGCAGAGCATTCCATAGTTTAAGCGTGTCTTAAGGTGGGTGGGACAGAGAGGAAATGTAACGTTTGACCTGATGGTGCGAGCAGATGAATAAGGGTGAAATAGATCAGCAATATATGTGGGCGTTTGACCATGTAGCACTCTGTAAGTGAGAATTTTGAAGTGGATCCTATATGCTCCAAAGGACCCAGTGAAGATATTTTAGTATGGGGGTAATGTGAGACAGTCTGTGTGACCTAGAGAGTAGTCTGGCAGCAGCAATCTGGATTGCCTGTAAATTATTGAGAGCAGACAAGCTAAGTGAGGAAAACAGTACATTACAGTAGTCGATGCGAGAGGAGATAAGGGCATGTATGAGCATCTCTAGTTCATTTCTTAAGTGGAAAAAACAAGACCTAGACAGCTAATTAACATGGGTGTCAAACGATGACCTATATCCAGAACCTCCGTCTTCTCTGGATTGAATTGTAGAAAATGCTTTGCTGTCCATTCTCTAATAGTATTAAGGCAGTGCAGGACAGAACCTAAAAAACCTCACTAGCTTTGAATGAGAAAAGGAGTTGGATATCATCTGCATATAAATAATAAGCAACATTGAATCTGTTCATAATATGTCCCAAGGGTAACGGATATAAAGAGAATAACAGAGGCTCCAAAACTGAGCTATGTGGGACACCACAAGACAGAGGAATCAGACACAAAATCAGTGAGAGAAGATGAAAACCAATTTAATGCAAAGCCAGATAAACCCAACCAGTCTTGTAGCCTCTTCATCAAGATATGATATTTCACAGTGTCGAATGAAGAACTGAGGTACTTACCTCTGCATCAGAGGACATTAGGATATCATTTGGAACCCTCAGAAGTTGAGAATGTCATCAGCAAAGGATATTTTGGGGGTGCGTGAAATTGAATGGATCAGTCCTGCACTTCGCTGGCTTCAGACTGCAGGTCATGGCTGTTTCACTTCTCAAAAAAGCTACCACTGAAACATTCTTGAGTCTCTCTGGAAAGTTTTGTATCATAGGTTAGGTTTCTGTCGGCACTCAACTTGATTAAACGGCACAAAAGAATCTTATATAGGATGCTCTATCAGGAAGTCGGAGCAGTATCTCTTGTCTGTGGTCCAATACTTGGGTGGCTTTCTAAAAGGATTAGGTTAAGGCTCATGCTTTTTATTCGTGAACGTATGTGAGAAGCACACAACCTTTAAAACGTAACCAAAACACAGGCGTTAAAAAGTTCCCGCAGCAGTCAATTTCTTAATCTAATCCCGGTCTGGATTTGAACAGACTCGAGCAGTGATTTACTGGGGGGGAATACAAATTGCTTGATGAAATGGAATTAATTTCTTGATGCTCGGTTTATCTTCCACAGATAATTGCTAAATCCTTTGGCTGTCTCGATCAGCAGAAGGTAGCGGAGGATGGATTTAACTGCATCAAGATCACAGCACCTGCATCAGTTGTGTTTCTCTCTCTGTGGGAAACGCATATAGCTTTCATGTTTGGACCTTACTGTCACTCAGAAAGTAATTTCAGCTCTTTGCTTTTTTAGCCTGTATTGGTGGCAGTGGGGAAACAGTCCGGGGCTGATATCAAATAAATATTCCATGCTTTGGCTGTGTGTAGTAACCGCATATGAAAGTGCAAAAACTATTCTCCAAAGGAATGACTGGGCCTCATCAGTGTTCACTGCCTCTGGGCCACCATATGTCCCACAATACTAGGCACATTACCTAAATCCACAACCAACAGACGAGCAACGTTGTAACACACCCAAGAGTCAATTTTATTCTGTGGAATCCTAACATTGATATGTTTTTTTCTCATTAAGAAAGAAATATTTCTGCACTATCAACATTTGAGAATTCCATTAGTTTAGGAAATTGGCCATGAAAATTGAAACACACTGTGGAGCTCTCTGTCTACTTCCAAGTTCAACAGTTTGAAAAAGTTTTACTCAGTTTTATATTTTGGAATTATATTATTTGTTGTACATAGAATATTGTTTATTAGATACAACCTAGTGTTCTAAAGCGTAGAAACCTCATTCTTACACACTAGCAGGTTTGCAGATAACTCCCCAAACAACATGGATAATCGCTGTAATAATGATGTGAATTGTGACTATTTAGGTCGGGTTAGGGCTGTGGCGATTCAGCAGTGTCATCGATTACAAAAACGAAAATTTGCCCGGTTAAAGCGTGCATTCCCGGGAAAATAATCTGTTGCTAGAAAACCTCCCCTATGATCCTGTGAAGTGTGAAACCATTTTAGAAAGAGACCCAAGAATGCAGTGCTCTGTAAACATGGCAAATTGTAAATGGCAAATTGTAAATTGTAAATTAAACACTACCACTGCAATGCAATAACACTAAGTATCCCAGAATGCTTTGTGAAGACGTCAGCGGGACCAAGAGACAGCACCGTCCTGTTTACTTTTTTTAAGTCACCTTAGGTCATTTTACGGTGTTATTTTTCACTTAACTTTAACAGCCATTTATGAGTGAGCAAATGGCCCGCACTAATGTTACAGACTGTTTTATTTCTCTTGGCCCACTCGGAATACATCTGATTATCTTAACTGCATATTATTCCAGTAATAAAATCAATCCACATCATAACCATTTTATGTTCCACCTCAGTACGATAGTGATTCTCCACTATAAGAAAAGGGTTGCAATGACACACAATGATTAAATGAATCTGGGATCAATTAAATTTGACGTCCAGTACTTTTTTTGATCGCCTAATGACGTAAATATGCGTCGTAAGAAGTTGCTTGCACAGGAGACATATAAGGCAACTTTTTGGGTGAGGACGACTTTGATTAAACTGACGTTATTCTGGATTCTTTACTGTAATTTGTTGTTGATTAAGAATTGTAGTCTTTCTGCTAGATTGTAATATAAAACGGTGTTTGTCAGTTTGGTCCCCCCTATGTGAACATTAATGTGTTTGAACAATATAGATAGTAGATGGCTGGGTATTTAAGATTACATTGTCTTTTACATTTCCATGAATCTCTTTTAATTTTCACAGCCTGATACAACATGTGCCTTCTTGCTCATATGCATTCACCACAGACCCTCCATGCAGACCATGAGGTTCAGAGCATTTTGGCATATTACAGACATTAATCTCACAAGAGAATGATGTATTGATCTTTGGTGCGCCACATGTGGATCATAAAATGACCTCTGATGCATCATTTAGAAAATGTCTTCCAGACCTTTCCTATATGAGGTTTTACAGGTGGCTCCACAACAAACGACACTTGCTATCAATCACAGCGGTTACCAACCAAGCAAATCAGTAAGATCAGCTCATTTGATTAGTATTTTTCGAATGTGCCACAAGCTTCTAGATTCAGGAATCATCTTCCAGCCAGCCCTTATTTGTTCCGTGCAGTATATAAAATCAACTGCAGCTACTTTTGGAGATAGTCTATATAATCCATCACAATGAACACCATGTCTGTTTTTATTATTGTCAAGGTGACATTATTGGTGCATGATAATGAACCTGCAGAGCAGATCACATAAAACATATTGGTGGTGTTCTGTGTCCATATGTGGATGCTAAGTTTAATTTTGAGAATTACATCAATCAATTTTTAATCAATCAAGCATACAACAATAAATGTGTATTTGGTAGTTGCATTAAATAGAACTTTACTGTCCAGACGGGACATGTATGCACTAAACAGGCTGACTTTTCAAATTAAAAGCATGCCAACTACACTTCAGAAAAGATAAAATAAGTCAATGATTTAGTTTAATATTGTAAACTACCTGGTATGAAATATTATTGTACTTTTTTTAAATTACAACCATCATCAAAATGTAGCCTGAAATGTTTTTAGCAAGTGTTCTTCAGCCATAGCTGGACTCACCATATCCAGCAGTGCTATGTCCTCTGGATTTACCCACCCTTCGTTGGCTCTGCATGTCATATGCAAAAAAAAAAAAAAAAAGAAACGAAAAATACATACAACAGTGATCTAGAACCATTGTATTTATTTCAGTTATTCAGAATCCCAGTGAGGGGGGGAATTCACATTTCAGCAGGATGGCAGAGCTCCTGTAACAGAAGCCTTGTAAATGGGGACAGTGAAGACCAGGTGCCACATGAGGAAAATAATAATCTGAGCAGCGAGGAAAAGAGGACAACATGTTTTGACTGTTGGTTTTTGGAATTGGAGGATCTATAACTTTTTCTTTCATTTCTACACATTTTCAAAGGCACCTGTTTGCAGCGTATCACTCATCTTTACTCGTTTTTCTTGTGTTGAAGCCTTGTGTCACTCGTACATTCAAGGACCAATGGTGCTGCTGGCTTCCAACCAAAGCCCGTATGTGAAATCACTTTGAAGGATCTCGGAGGATATGAGAATTTCAGAAAAGAGGATCCTGTAACTTTTTTTCCCCATGGAAGAGTGGCCAACGGTTGACTTTAAGCAGAGCTTAAGTGAACAAAGAGGAGCATAATGGTCTTCCTTGGTGGAATCCTGCAGCGAAGGACATTGGACTTTAAAAATTTAGTTGAGGATTAGACTGGGCTTAATACAAGTATGGCAGATGAAAAGGAGGGGTGTGAGCCCAGATGCCTCTGTTGTTCAGTGTTGATATTCAAGAGATGTTCTTAACTCCCAGCTGTAATTCACAGATGCAGGGGTTTGAAAAATCTCTCTTTGGCTTTGCAGCCCACCGTTTTATTAATATGCTAATTAAAAACATATTGCCATGTGATGATTACATACTTCAGCGAAGCACTGTGGTGCAACTCCCGCTTTTTCTCCATTAGTTGTTGCTAATGTAATGAAGTATTGGACTAGTAGTCTGACATACTTGTTTAGTTCTTAGTTAAATATTGCTTTTTTGTAAAGCAGTCCATGTTTACTTCCTCATCACTGGATGTTTGATGAGCCTCAATCCTTCCAGCCTTAGTGAGTGTTTGTTGTACTAATGTTATGTGTTATTAGGTTACACGTTTAGAACACTTCCTGAGGTCTAAGTGCATCATTTTGTTGTATTTTGTTGAGTAAATCTCTGACAATTAGCCTCAAAATAATTAGCTGTAGCGCCAATCTCCTCCCAGGTCTGGAGGACAAGCTGTGTCAGGTAATTCTGCTCCTGTTCACCTTCCCCTGCATATCAAATACCACCTTTAGGCCCTTTCCCCATTACAGAGATAGTGCAACAGTCCTTATTATGGCAGACAACATTAAAATCACCCACTTCAGACTTGCTGACGCTCGGCACTGTCTCGGCACTGTTGTGAGTGAAATATTTTCCATTTCCTGTATGTGTGAAGCGTGTGTGTTGGGCAGTTGCAGCCCCGGTCTGTCCTTTGTTCTGTATGTCAAAGGCGCCGCATGGCTTATTGGGTATGACACGTTGAATCGGATTGTTTCTGACATTTAAGGGCCAGATGGTTGTGTTGAGGCAGCTGTTCTTTCTTCATTTATTTGGAATATATATATATATAACATAACATTTGAACTGGTGTTTATGATTTATATACAATGGCTTCCTGCTTCCAGTACATTGAGATTTTACATATCTTCCACTTTCAGGAACAACAATGCTGCTGCAAGAGATTCCCCAAATTTTCCCAGTTTTCATTTTGCAGTGAGTATATTGACATAGGACATTACCTCATAAAGACACAGTCTTTAAGCTTGGAGGGAAATATTAATAAAAATCCACCATGAGCTCACAGAAAGAGTCATGAACTGTTAAATAAGATATTTATCAGCCTGAGAACAAAGCCAGCGCCGAATGAGAAAAGAGAGTTTTGTTCTCTAGAGGGGCCCCCACTAAACTGTGATATGGATTAGAAAACTATTCCCACAACACAGATGGTTATCATGGTATTATTAGCTGACTAATGACTTTCTGTCTTTCTGGCTGTTTGCTTTTACACCCGTTTCGGGTGGAACTCCATTGAACAAATAAATGTAACAGCATATGCTTTCTGCTTTATCTATTGGGCTTTGGCTGAGGGAATTATGTGAGCATATTGAATTCATAGATCATTGTTGCTAGCTGGGGGCTTCAAAGTATCATTAATATTCTGATTCTGGAGATCTGTGAACGACTCTCTCGTTCCTTCTGTGTTAGTATTGCTGGAGATTTGAAATCACTTTTTGTGTGCCACGGATAGAATCTGCTAAAAATGTATTCTTCTCTCTTGTAAGACTGCAACTCTTTCCAAAGCGGAGTGTGTTGACAGGTATGTAATCAATGCATTGATCAAGGTTGCCTGAGGCCTGTTATGTCTTGATGAAGTTGCCTCCCGAAGAAAGATCCACTGAGGATCAGCAGTTGTGATAGTGGGGTTAGTCAGATATCTGCAGACAGGATTTACCTCCGTGCTTTTGTGGGGATTTGAATTGATTAAGAGCTCCCAGACCCCAGTTTTTATTTAAACTGTTTTTCCCTACTCTCAATGAGCTTGCGTTTTTTTGTTTGTTTGTTTTTTAAGACAGATTATGTTAATATTTGGAGTTGCTAGTTTCTCTCATGGCACCTTTTTCTGTTGTGTCGCATGAGACACTTAGCTAATTAGCTAACCCATCTGGCTAAAATGAGCATAGAGACGTGATTTCCTGATATTTGATATCAGCGTCTGAATTTCAGCATTTATACTCAGACATCCTCATTACAGGGAGGTTCAGGAGTTTCATGTTAGGTCAGTTGTGGTTGTGTTAAGACCAGGGGCAAAATATCCTCCCCTCAAAGAGAATGCAACAGAAATGATTGTAATGTTCCTTTCAAGCAGAATGTAGCTGGGATAAAAGAAGAAAATCTCATTGGAGATGATATATTCCTTTTATTGTTTCTATGGTGAACTTTTGTCTTTCTTCATGATGTCAGCCTTGAACTGTCATTAAGCGGCAAGACAGCGAGTGGTCCCGTCCGAACCCAGGATCCAACTGTGCACTGGTACCTGGAGGAACGTCATGTCTGGAATCAACATGATGTAACCCAAATAACAGGCCACCTCTGGTGTTGGCCTTTTCAACATGCAGACTAGTTATTTGTTTGGATAAGTGGGCTGTTGCAACTCACTGTCAAGGCTTTTAGTAATAATTCATACATGGGTCATGAATGAAACTTTCTGTCTCTTGCATGGAAGGACTCATAAATGTGACAGACAGATGTACTTTTTTAATTTTATTTTTCATCTAACTTTTATTTTACCAGGAAGTCCCTTACCTTACTGTATATTTCATTATTTTTGACCTTGTAAAAATACTAAATAAATAGGAAGGAGAGGTTAAGACCATCATGGCCATGATGACATGACACTCTACACTGTTTTACGTTTGCTGGTCTCCACACCACAACGTTTCAAAGAAACTAGTTTATGCGTACTGGTTTATTCCAGGGAAAGGGTTTGGCTTAAAATCAGTTGCAGATTTAAGTAGGCCAATGTTACATTACACATCATAAGATAACTTAACTTACATCCATAACTTCAAATCACTCACTGTTGACTTGTGTTTGATCACGGAACACAAACAGCAGACCAAGGTGAAAGTCCTGTGTTAGCTTGACCTATATGTCCAAACTTCCCTTCCTCCAGACTTCATCACTCTGTATGCTTTATCACATGACTTCCTCTACTTCCCCATGACTTCAGCCATATAGACACCTAACACATTAGAGCTGTGCAGATATAAGAAGATGATCTTCAACTTTCAAACGTATATGGCTGCATGGTATAATGAATGTTGAAATGAACAAAAATAAGATAATTTTTTCTAATAATCATGTCATCCAAAATGTTATAATGTATCTCAGTAGACCAGATAGCATGTAAACATCAAGTAAAGTCAATCAAGTAACAAACTGACTACTTGATTTGAACCACAAACCAATCTATAGATTAATCACCCTAAATATGACTCTCGTAATATGTGCGGAGGATACAACTTGGCAGTCCACATCAAGACTCTGAAGACATCGTTCCTTGGTCCACAGGTTTATTGGCGTAAGAAATATGACTGTATTAATATCAACGAAAATACACAGGGAGCCATTTAAATATACATTAAAGTCATATGTTTCCACAGTGTTCCTATTTAACGTATTTATAACATTTTAACCTCAAATGAGCTGCATTAATTATATTCAAATACGTCATGAATTGTTTATGTACTTATTTACTTGTATTTATACTTATATCGATCATGTATAACCTGAGACAGTCCCTGAATAGTTTAAATTAACGACACACAAAATATCTAGCATCAAACTCCATAAACGCAAGAATCACACCCAAATAAACAACAGAGAATGCAAAGTGCATTAAATCAATCGTACTTCCCAAAGATGCAACCGAAAGGCAAAAGATGTATGCAGATGGGGCTGGATTAATTTAGTAGTGATCAGGGGTCCGTTTCACAAAGCAGGTTTAGTGAAAACCTTGAGTTAGTTAACCCTGAGATGAGGGAAACTCTGGTTTTTCGGTTACACAAAGCCAGTTCAGCATAAATCTGAGTCAGTTACCCGGGTAACATGCTCCGTGAAACTAACCTGCTCGCTAGCAGGTTTGCTTCAACAAACCCTGAGTTTCTCCCTACATGTCTCCGCCTTTTTCCGGAATCTGAACCAACTCTGAAAAAATATGCCGTCCTTTCATCGTCAACCTAATCGATATGGAAATAAAAGTGATTCTAGCAGCTTTGCGTCGGGAGAGGATTTTGATTACCTTTCCTTTCAATCACATTAGATATTATCTAAACAATATTCTCCGACATTTTCAACATATCGCGGACATAATCCGCAACCAGATTTTTTGCGGAGGTAGTGTTTTTGCGAACGGGAGATTTATGAAATGTTTAAGTACATTCCTGTGTTGAAATACCTGCTTATATTTACTGTTTAATATTTGAAATATGATTAAAATCATATGCCTTAGTCAACGTATTTGCGCAATATTCTTATGCTTAATTTTCAACTGAAGCCACTTTCTTTCTGTGCCTGGGGGGATTACACCCAATAAAAATAATAATATATGTGTTGCGCTACTTTGAGAACTTCAGGAATTGAACTGTTGTCGCCTGCACCATAGGCAGCGTTGCTAACCATTACACCACAGCGTCACTATGCATGTATGAAAATAAAGACTTATTACCTTTAGATCAATAGACTGTTTCATTCCGTTATACACATTAGATCGGGCAGTAATTGTTTGCCACGCCAACTATCGCTACTTTGCTGCAGTTACGGTGCTCCGCTTTCTCAGGATGAGCTCGTTTTCTACATAAACACTCGGTAATATCTAATGACGCTCTCCCCGTTGCCATGGTGAATCGTAGTATCGGAGCTCCATTGATGATGGCTTTGTAGAGTCGGCAGGCACGCGCGTAACTCAGAGTTTACATACTCAGAGTTGAGTGAACTAATTCAAAACCGCTGTTCTGAAACTGAAAACTCAGAGTTTCCCATCTCAGAGTTGTTCAACTCAGAGTTCAGGGTTAGGTTCAGAGTTTGTTGAACCTGCTTTGTGAAACGGGCCCCAGGTCTGAAACAAGTCTTTCTAATCGTCACTTTCTGATTCAGATACTTCCTGGATCTCTTAAAGGGGCCGCAGCACAAATACAGAGACAGAAAAATTACCTCAACAAAACACACTTCTTAGTAAGACCGGCGAAAATGGACCCCATAGTCTTTTTGCCATGAAAAAACATCAAATAAGCCATCCAGACATTTTTTTTCAGTGATCACCCATGTATCGAGAAAGCCTTGAAAGATGCTAACAGCCCCATAGCGCTAACACTGATTAGATTGGGGCGATGAGCCTAACGCATCCACAACAGCATATTTTAACCACTAATATTGCTCAAAATAGCACCAAACCTTTTCAGTAGCATGATAAGGGTCCTTACACATAAAACTAAGCACCAACAACGTAGTTAGCGAACCCGGAGTTTATTAAAAAGGACTGTTTTGAAAGACTTACTCACTGCCCAACTTCCAGGTACTCTCGTAGTATAGTCCGTACAAGTCGATTATCGAATGCAATGCAACAGGAGAGGATTTGTTCCAGCAAAACACGTAAACGTTGTGGTTTCATTTCCTTTCATTTCCTTGTCAACACTCGATAGACATCATCACAAACAGCCAAGTAATATATTTTCCATGGAATTATAAATGCCAAGACTTTCCTCATTGAACTGAACTCCAGTGCATTCGGTAATCGACTGTTATGGACTACCTGTCAACATGGACCTACTGGTAAGGCACAGACTTGTAAACTAGTCTTTTTTAATAAACTCCGGGTTCGCTAACTACGTTGTTGGTGTTGGTTTTATGTGTAAGGACCCTTATCATGCTACTGAAGAGGTTTGGTGCTATTTTGAGCAATATTAATGGTTACAATCGCCCCAATCCAATCAGTCTTAGCGCTATGGGGCTGTTAGCGTCTTTTGAGGCTTTCTTGATACATGGGTGATCACTGAAAAAAATGTCTGGATGGCTTATTTGATGTTTTTTCATGGCGAAAAAGACTACGGGGTCCATTTTCGCCGGTTTTACACTTTAACTGTAATAAAGCAGACTCCACCAAAAAAAATGATAACGTATCTCTGATTCACAAAAAAGTGCCAAGGACCGGTAGTGTGACATCCAATTTAAATGTTCATCCCATAAACTCCACCTATTTTAGGAACTTTGTTTCAGTCCATGTCAAAGATGACTCTTCCTCTTTCTTAATCTTCAGACTCTCCCTGACATGTCTGATTCACTTTGAAATTCCATTAACATAGATGTGAGCTCAACTCTTGGCTGTGAAAGCTAAGGCTCTTAAATGTGTGAAGGGAGGAGAGGAGCTGAGGAGGATTGATGGGGAGGATTCACTTTCACTTTCATCACACTTTTTGGCTTTGCTTCGTTTCCATTAATCTGAAAAGGGGAGAGGAAGAGACATTCTACAAGCAGTAAGCGTCCATCTTTCAATACGTTGATAATGGCCCCCTTGTACTCATCATCCATGGTATTTTGTACCGAGACGTTGGATTAAGTCCAGTGGCAGTTTCCAGTACATGTCCATTGCTTTGTGCTGCTACTCAGATGCTCTTTAAAAAGGCCACTTCTCTGAGAAGATTACGAGTGAGATGTCTCTTTAGATCCTCCCCCACTCACAGACTTATGATTTCTTGATCAACACTCCTGCAGCCGCTGCCATCGGCTAAGGTATTTCATGTTTTCAAATGGTGATCAAATGATTAAATGATGGCTGTTAAGCATTGGGTGGAGGTCCAACATCTTTTAATTTAAGAGAACAATCATCAGCAACAACTCCCTTTGTTATTTAGCGTTTGTAATAAGGAGGCCTCGGACATTTCAATTACTTTTGATTTATAAAGTGGAGTTACTTTTTGTGTTGGAACATGAAAACCAGAAAAGGTGAATGTCTAGAGGAAGCTGATGTTGCTGCTGCTGGCTGAGCCAGGTACGCAAACGACCCTCCTTGATATCGTTAACGTCCAACAAATTTATGCAACACCATATTCATTCAGTGTTCCTACACAATTCTTACATTAGTAAAGAAAAAGGGTTACCAGTAAAAATGCACACTGTTAAATCTGGTATTGATGGCATGAAGCTGGGCCAGTGTGTAAAGTGTGTAGGAAACCAAAAACCAGTTGGTCTGATCAGGAACACAGTGAACATAATCCATTGAAGACATGGGGGGGGGGGGGGGGGGGGGTTTGCTGCATGTGGTTTTATTCCCGCAGATCCACTCGAGTCTTAAGCTGATTGCAGGAACCAGATATTTTCATGTAGCACTAACAAAGGATTATAAACTGTGTGGAAGAGGTTCATACATGGAATAACAACAACCAACACGTTTTACATCCTGACCCCCCAACGTTCATGTTTTTGCCATACTGTATACATATTATTACATTATTATCTAGTCAGATGATAATGGGGGATTTTGCACTTTAAATTCATAGAAAACTAATGCCATCTAGGAAACTTCTTTCAGTAGGAAATACCAGTTTACGATCCTGTGGAATATGAAGTGATGGACCGGAAATATTAAACATTACACTTTTTTATTCTGTAAGATTTGTAACTGCTAATTTTCTCTCTGATGCGAGCGCACATGGAGCTTACAATAACACCTCATAGTCACTGTAGCCTTGGATCACCAACAGCTGTCGGCTCTCTGCTACAGCTACTAATCATCCGTGGACCTTGTTAACTGGTTTAATAAGGTTTATACATGCAGCAGAATCCCAGTTCATGTCAGAGCCCTTATATTTGGCTTTCTCATGAACAGGAAAAAAGCTTATTCCTGTTTCAGGAAACGGGATGTGGTGTTCACATACATATGTGTGATGAACCTGATTGGATTATTGGTGTACATGTCAGCACACTCTGTATTGCAGTGTCCAGTCCTAATACAGAACATCTGCAAAAACAGATTAGCTAAAAACCAGCCCCTGACACACTGTCGCAATAAAAAACATCTTAATCTCCATGTCATCTTCCACCCTTCACTGATTTCCAATTCAAATGATAATCGTCCAACATTTAAAACAGACATCAAACCCTGAAGTATAAAGGGCAAGCCCTCCAGCAAAGGAGGCTGTATCATCAGTGTCAGCCCAGAAATATGACTGGATCGCAGGCTTGAAGAATATACAAGGAGGCATTTGAATCCACTTTTTTCTAATCTTTGAACACATGCTAGTGAAATATTCACTGTCGAATGTCAAATATTAGCTTTGAAAAACAAAAACGTGACCTCTTTTGTATTAAACAAGTTTGATTTTACCCTTTAAATTAACCCGAGATATATCGTTTTGTCAAATATATTTGTCTTCCAAAGACTGACAATAACAACAGCTATTGATATCATATTTGTGGGGGTGGCAGGACAAACCACATCACCTTGAAACAGAAGGGTTGCCATCAAAAGATGTTTTCCCCACTCATTTATTTCTTTCACACAAAACACTGAAATAGCTGTGATTTTATTGCATGTTGCTTTTAAATCAACCCATTTCATAGATAATGACAATGATAAGGTCAAAGTCAGCTGGTTGAAAGCCTGCTGCTGCTGTTTGCCTCCACTCTCCTCTTGTCAGTGATTAATGATCTGTCAAGGTACAAACTTAAAAAAAAAGAGACTACTGTGGTTGTTTCATCTATATTTAGTCAAGGATATAATATGAAGTGGTTTGGACCTGACACCATGCATGCTGGACTTCACAAAGCTTGTTATAAGCTTAAGAGAAGAAAACTTGCTGCCGTTACTGTAACTTCCAATTTGAATAGGATTATAGAGGAAAATTGACATGGTTTCATGTCCTATGTGAAACCATCAGGGTGTTAGTATCTGGGATGAAGTTTCAATTTCACATGACAAACCTAGTTGTTTTAATTGTTGTGGAAAAATGAATCTGCCCAATAAAGATCAACAACCAGGATCAGCTTTTTCTCCGAGGTTTATTCCACTAAGTATTCTCATCTGCAGAAGAAAGTACTGTTCACCCCTGCCTTCTGATGCAAAGGTTCAGAATCACCAGGAACGACCCTGATTCTAACAACAATCTCCCTTTTAAGGAGGAGGAACCATGGACAAAGGACGGATCATGTCCTATCTTACAAAGACAAGATGTACAGGCAAGGTCAAGATTTACAGAACACAGGCGTCATAGTCCTGAAATTATCTTATGTCAATGTGGCACTCATGTTCATATCATCTACAAACAGGCATTCACTGTCGTCATAGCATAACAGTCAGATGAGGAGATGCGGATCGAGTCAGCTTGACAAATATTCTGATTATAAAGTGCAAACATCCAAAATTCCCATTACAAACCTAATCTATAATCTATATTCCTGAAGTCCCATCAATTTCCCAAGTTGTTGACTAAGAAAGACGAGGCAAAATGTAGTTTACAAAATAAAAATCTAGCCAAAACCTCTCTTCATCTTCATTGACTAAAACTAGATGCCACAAAATAATTATAACTTTTAGAATAATTCATTTTATTTTAGTAGCATTTCCGTGTACTGTTGCGCGGGTTAGCACCAGCGACATTAGATGTTGTTTTGATTTAGTGGTAGACAGTAGCTGTGGACAGAAGATTTTAATGGAATTATGGCGGGTGACAGGGTCTCGGTGGGCTACGCTAAAATTGTTGTGAGGATCCTGTCTGTGGAAAGAGATGAAAACGAGGGATTAATTCAGTGGCTCACGTTAATATAGCTAGCATTAACGTTAACTAACTCGCGCTGATGACTAGCTGAATTAGCAAAATGTGGCAAATCACCACTTTTAACTTGAGCTAAAAGCATAGCAAACCTAACGTAAACATGTGAGCTTGCACACCTCTGTTTCTCCGTGTCTAGGAATGAATGTAAAGAGTCTTTATATGATGATATGATGACTGGGAATTAAAAAATCACAGCTGTTTCAGCTAGGTTTATTGGTCCTTCATAGTCACCATTACACTAAATCGAGACTAAACAAAAAAGACTATAATGAGACTTAAATAAGACTAAAATGCTCAGACTGTAGTTGACTAAAACTTGAATAAACAAAAAGCCCTAGTTTGCACATGTGCAGCACTGATTGGATCTGTTAGTGAGTGACGTGTTGCTGTTGTTCCTGTGGAGTGTAAATAAATAAATGACATGATCGCGGACCGGTGCATAGACTCACATACTCGCCAATACTCAATCCAGAACTTTAGGCTGTGTTGAAGGCATTTCCAATCTTGTTGGTAACAGAACAACTCTAGTTCCAAAGTTACACCAAGGTATCCTGACCAAAACATCACTATGTGAGTTGAGTTTAGAATGAGGACACACTTATTATTATTCAATTCTTTATTTACTGTAACAAGAGACGTGTAGGTTGACCCATTCATCATAAAACCTGCTAACACTCCACCACAGCATGCACCTCTCCATTTTAACCTTCCCGCTTGTCACTCACTGTGTAGAAGTCACTCTGCACACAGCATATGGATGCGTGTCAGCGCGGGTCACTGCTCCAGATGTGCATGAATTTCTAATTTGTCCCAGAAGTGAATATTAGTAATTAGTGCCTCACTCCCACCGTGTTATATGAGACTGTCAGCTGGGAGATGTTCCTCTACCGTCAAACTCTGCTTTACTCTCGTGTCACATGTGTGACTCATTTGACCTGGAACGTATACTTTTGGAAAACACTGCATGATCAAAAAAAAATTGTTTCGCAGTTATAATCTGCACAACTACAGTTAATTAGTACATCAACAGATGACATTTTGAAGTGATGTGAGAAAGAGCTCTGTTATGTCTTAGAAAATAATCAAAGCTTCTATTATTTTAATTTGATTTATTTGACCTGAAGGTGGTTTCCGTATGTTTAAATCAGTGTGGTGTGCTAGTTCTGTGCTGTGTTCCCTTTGAATAGCAAACAGGTTTCACTGCTCAGTGTTGACAACAGCATTGATTTTACAGCCGGTTTCAGGATTGTTGTATTGTATACAGCACAGTGTGAAGTAGTGTTAGTATTTCAGGACATGTCTCTGCATGTTCAAACTCGTTTTATGGACAAAACACTTCCAAGATAAGATGAGAAGAAAAGGAAGCAGGAGGACAGATAATGTCACTAGCTTTAAAATGCCTCGTGAGTAAATGTGTCCAGTGAACATTCAGGAGTGTTCAGGTCATACAACCTGTTAACCATTTCTCAGCAAATTACTCCCCAAGTCTGAGTTGCTTAATTGTATTGATCCAGCTGTCCTTTTCTACTGGGATGTCGATTATTTTGTCCAACTCAAGACAAAAACAGGTAAAGCGAATATACAACAAACTGAAAAACCATGAAGGGACTATTTTCAGGGTATTATCTGAAAAACACCAGCACAATCCACTGAACTAGCAACCACATTCAGACCACACTGATTCCTGACCAGACGAATGCACTGTAACATCCAGAGGCTGCCGTATTACTTCTGTGCCAGACGTACAATTGCGACTTTTGGCTGTTATATCTTTATTTGTGTGTGATGTTGCCTGCTAAAAACACACGTTTTTGTTGTTACATTGGTGCAGTTAATTAAAATGACAGTGACATTCTTATGATATGATTGAATATAATGAATGTCTATGTGGTTGTTATACAGGCTTGGAAACAAGGCCATGAGCAAGATTTTTACCATAGGTACATAGTGGTGCAGAGTATATGCATGTACAAGAATGGTTAAAATGATGTAATCTGTTAGTCAAGATTGACCGAGCCAACTCGGCCTGTTACTGATAATAATACCTGGGCATACCCATCCAATACCAATACTAATTTATAAATTACACATCAACCTTCTGTGTGGAGTTTGCATGTACTCCCCATGTTAGCGTGGGTTCTCTGCAGGTTCTCTGGCTTCCTCCCACGGTCCAAAGACATGCAGGATGTCTCAGCCCTGTGATAGACTGGTTACCTGTCAGTTCTGTCTATCAATGAAATGTAGAGATGGGTGCACCAGGGTGTACCCCACCTTCGCCCAATGCCAGCTGGGATCGTCTCTAGCCCACCCGCGACCCTGAATACAGGACAAGTGGTAGATGGATGGCCACCAACGTGGTTAAAAAATCTCCAAAATTCCATGTTTTAGTGCAGCAACAATATATAGTGTATAAGCTTAGAACTTTGAGTAGATCACATCCACCGTCTGATCTAGCTATTTGAGTCCGTATCGGCTCGATTTTGGATATCTGACATTGGTATTGGTGCAGCACTTCTTAGGGATGCAGCTAACGGCAGGAATGGCAACCAACCACCACAGCCACTATGTTCACACAAAATCACCACTTTAAATATTGTATTTACTCGAGACGTGCTCATTGTAATTCAGCACCAAAAAACAATGAATCGACAAAAAGAAATCTAAGCTGACGCAGAACAAAATGATGGAGAGAGGGCAGCCCTAGTTAAACGTGTTCATGGGAGCGCTGTGTGTTTACTCTATGCTTCAAATGCCAGCAGCATGACGAGATGGGTGTCGATGGGTGTTCATTTGTAATTGTTTTTTTCTGATCACCCCAGCCCCATACCATAAAGACACAGAGAGAAAGGACATAACGGTGAATATCACACTGTTGAGGCAATCATTATCATCACAGGAGAAACCCCTTCACAGTGACAACCCTACCTGTGTTAAGTGTCAAGGCATGGCTGAGGCATAATGGTGAATCTGTAGACCCAGACTGACAGAAGCAGCTGATGTTTTTGCTGATGTCTGTTTGAAATATCCATGTTTTAAAAGTACTTTTAATCAGAGTGGTAGAGGGGTGATACCATTTGTGTACATACTGTTTATTCTAAGGATTTCAACGTGACCTGGGGCCCGTTTCACAAAGCAGGTTCACCAAACTCTGAACCTAACCCTGAACTCTGAGTTGAACAACTCTGAGATTGGAAACTCTGAGTTTTCGGTTTCAGAACAGTGGTTTTGAATTAGTTCAGTCAACTCTGAGTATTTAAACTCTGAGTAACGCGCATGCCTGCCGACTCTACAAAGCCATCATCAATGGATCTCCGATACTACGATTCACCATGGCAACCGGGAGAGCGTCATTAGATATTACCGAGTGTTTGTGTAGAAAACGAGCTCATCCTGAGAAAGCGGAGCAACGTAACTGCAGCAAAGTAGCGATAGTTGGCGTGGCAGACATTTACTGCCCGATCTAATGTGTATAACTGAATGAAACAGTCTATTGATCTAAAGGTAATAAGTCTTTATTTTCAGGTTTGGAGAGCGACACTGTGGTGTAATGGTTAGCAACGCTGCCTATGGTGCAGGCGACAGTGGTACGGTTACCGTAGTTCACAAAGTAGCGCAACAAACAAATCATTATTTTTATTGGGTGTAATCCCCCCAGGCACAGAAAGAAAGTGGCTTCATTTGAAAATTAAGCAGAAGAATATTGCGCAAATACGTTGACTAAGGCATATGATTTTAATCATATTTCACTTATTAAACAGTAAATATAAGCAGGTATTTCAACACAGGAATGTACTTAAACATTTCATAAATCTCCCGTTCGCAAAAACACTACCTCCGCAAAGAATCTGGTTGCGGATTATGTCCGCGATATGAAATGTTGAAAATGTCGGAGAATATTGTTTAGATAATATCTAATGTGATTGAAAGGAAAGGTAATCAAAATCCTCTCCCGACGCAAAGCTGCTAGAATCACTTTTATTTCCATATCGATTAGGTTGACGACGTCACATTTCTTTCAGAGTTGGTTCAGATTCCGGAAAAAGGCGGAGACATGTAGGGAGAAACTCAGGGTTTGTTGAAGCAAACCTGCTAGCGAGCAGGTTAGTTTCACGGAGCATGTTACCCGGGTAACTGACCCAGATTTATGCTGAACTGGCTTTGTGAAACCGAAAAACCAGAGTTTCCCTAATCTCAGGGTTAACTAACTCAAGGTTTTCACTAAACCTGCTTTGTGAAACGGACCCCTGATGTTCAGCATCCACAGTTTTGCAACCATTCAACCACAATGCTAATTATTCCACCGTACCTTCCCCTTCTCAGTATTCCTCTATGTCATACACATACTTGCAAGGTTTCCATGCACCACCGATGATTCTCTTTGCATACATTACTCAAAGCAGGTGCCCCAAGCAACTTATTCAGAGAAATTAGCAGCAGGAACATGTTTTTTTTTTTTTTTTATCCCACCTGGCTGTGTGGCAGTACATCCTCACGTTAGGGCCTTCAAAATAGAATAGGCATTTGAAGTGAAGTGTTCAATATCTTATTCACTCAGAGTTCCTGCCAGCAGTCAAACAGCACTTTCCTGGAACTTGTTTGCTTCGTAACAAGTTGCCATGTTGGATGGACTCTACTTCACATTGGCATATTACTGTGACTCTATAAAGACATATTTTCTGGTATGTTTTTTTTATTTTGAGCAAAGAGAATTTTTGAGAAGCAGCCAAAATACGAAACAAACGGAATATGAATTCCATTATAAGCATATGGGATAAAAGGGAAATGTTGCAGAAACATCAAACTGAAGATTTCATCTGATTTCAAAGCAACATGGTGCCATTAGATTATATGGTATCCTTATCAAAAAGGTTATACATGGCTATATGATCACACACATAGTCTGCTATTAGATGTCATGACTTCTTGCTATAACTTGAATAAACAATCTTGAAGCTTGTGATTTCTGACTGTTCTCGCCTTGAACGCAGGCTGTCAAGATTGAACTTTCTTAGATTTTCTTTTGAATTTTTGAACTAAAGTTTGTGACAGATGACTTGAAAGTTGTACATTTCATGTTTTATGTTGAAAGTCATTTGCAGTATTTTTTAACCTCTTACTAAAGTAACAGCTCTTGATTTCTAGGGAATTCCAAAATGTCAAAACATTTTCAACCTCTCTGCTCCCTTCCTGGTTACCATCTGGAGGAACTGTGATGTGGAAAAAAATGTTCCTGTATATGTACTATGTATGTAACTACTGTACCTCTTGAGCCTAATTAGGACCCAAAAATAGAGGAGGGCAAAACACTACACAAAAAGAAATAGATGAGATGCGGAATTCAAAGACTAATTCAGTTCAAGCTGCAGGCTTCTTTTTTTTTTTTTTTTTTGCATCCGGGATAACAGCAGGGTTCATTTGCAACACCCAGGGGATCTTTCAGTGGATTGCCAAGTCTCAGGAGAAGAGACAGGACGCTCTTAGGAGGGGGCGGCAGCCTGAGTGGCACATCTTAGCGTTGCTCTCAAAAACCAATGATTACAGGACACTGTAGATACAAATATTGTGCTTCCGAAGCTGCCACAAGGGCTGAGTGATCAAGTAGCAACGTTAAGTATAGATCAATGCTCTGCAGAAAATTGGGCTTTGGTGTAATCGCAAAGCATTATTTCTGCAAGGACGGCATCTTATGTTACAGACACTTGGATGCAAACTGCCATGTCGGCGCACACTGCAGCAGCACTAATTAGATAAGACTAAAATTATAATTGATGCTTTTTGTTAATACCATTATTTGTTCTACTTGTTTACTTCATGCCTACTCTGACCTGTGTGATGGGGGACCAGGACCAGCTGTTGACATTCATTATTCCCATCCTTTTCTGTTGCTCCCACGTTGTGAATCTGCATATTTTCCCCATTCATTTATCAAGATTATGAATGGGAGCAAATTAAAAAAAAGTGTTGACATGTTTAATCTAAAACAATTTCAATCAATCTTCAGTTAATGGTGTTTGTAATTGAGAAGACACACACCTAGACTGTCATAGACTGACTGTGTCACTGATCATCACGGAAAATGACCACACAGGCACACACAATGCTAGTGGTGGTTCTTTGCCCCTGCATGCCTTCTTTACCTCTCAGCTTTTAGATACTTTTTGGTAAATCCCGTGACCATTTTGACCCACCTTGGGACGTCCCTGTGGGGGGGCAGTCGTGTCGAGGCACAGTATGGATCAAATGGCTCCAGTGTGAAAGTGCCCTAAGTCAGACCAACAGGGATCTGTGATCGATGTATCTCAACAGGGGCCAGGAGTTTGGATCAGTCCAGCAACTTGTCAAAATGGGGTTGTGGGGGAAAGATGTGAGAAGAAGAATGAAAAATGAGTGTGACAGATCTACAAACAAGATGAATAGAGGAACGCAAGCCATTTTCCCAGGACGGGACAACAAAGATACTTTGATTAGACGTCACAAACCTGATGTGCCCGTAGACGGATCCGTTCTGTTGTGCTGTCCAGTCTGTGTTGAAGACGTGGAGGGCTGAACAGTGCTTCAGCAGGGATTATCTCACCTCAATGCACTGACATGAGCTCATCTGAGTCAAGACTGTAAATCGGTTTGCTGAAATGTACCTCCATGTCTGTATCCGGCAAACTGCTGTGACTGTATACAGACTGCTGCTCTCACTGTTGAAGCCATTGTAGGATCAAAGTCGTAATTCTTCCTGCATGAACTGAAGAGTTCACAAAACTCACAAAAAAGTTAGGGATATTCGGCTTTCAGGTGAAATTTCAGGATGAGCCTAAAATTCACTATAACCTTTACAGGTGAACTTAATTTGACCTCTAAACTTTTGAATGCACATGTCCAACTGTTTAATGTTTTAGTAATTTTTTTGCACAACTTGCTGTTCTCTAACAGGGAGCTGAATGGCAAAATTCACAACAGATGTTATATATATATATATATATAAATATATATTAACAAAGAAGGCACACAAATCAGGCTTTCATTAAAGTGAAACTTTAGTACGTGTAATGGAACATTAATGTTCACTTAGAAATAAATGCTATGGACCAAGAAATAAAGCTACTAGTTCATGTGGTTGTTAAGGAGAATAAATAGCTGGAGGCATCATGGACAATTATACTTTAGACAATTTGGAGTTCAGGAACAATGTCTTCTATTAAATTAGAGCTTATTTAGATGTAAAATCTCAACAAGCAATTCCACATCCTTTATTATCTCCTGTTGTGAACGAGTCAACATCAGGCTTTTAATTGATGACATCAGGTATCAAAGTCTTAGATTAAGTGTAGACTAAGTTCACAAATACCAATTGAAGACACAGGCATAATAACGTTGTTAATATTCCCTTTAGTTATATATCTGCTCACACTGAGAGGAAGTTACTGAAACAGGACTTTAGATGCATGTTTAAAATGATAATTCTTTATTCTGTCTTTATTTCAAGGATAGCCCCTTGAGATGTACCATCTCATTTTCGAGGGGGTCCTTACAATAATGACAAACAATACAAAGATAATAAAGAATAATAAAAATAATGTTGTAGTAAGTAGTATGATACCAGAATGAAATGCCAACCCCCCGTAACTATTATATGCATGGTGCTGTCCTCACGGTAATAGTAGTGACAGTGTCATTAAATGGCATTTCCCATTGGGGCATAAATCACTATGATGATAATAGGGGATATAACAGTCAACCAGATTGTGAAAGTACGGTTTTCCTCTGAAAGAATGGATCCCATTTCTTCGGTCTTCATTGATTCTATATCATGTAGCATATCTGGCACCGTCCTATGACATCCATTACATTTTTATTATCAATACATCACAGACACAGCAGCAGTCCAGGATCCATTCAAGCCTCTGTTATTGTGGAATCTAATCTTTCCCTTTAAATACTATGCAGGTTGAAGACTTTCTCAAAAACATGTACATACTTTACTTCTGGTGCATACATGGTCGCAGGATTCACACTCTTCTAAAAATAGCTGTCAGTTTTGCTATTCGAAAGCACTTCTACTGTATGAACAGAAGACCCAGAAAGCTGTGGCAAGTAATTACTTCTCACAGTGAACTCACCTCAAAACAGGACAATTAACTGAAAAAAAGAATCTCTCCTCCTTTCAATGTTTCAAAGAGTTTTTGTATGGGAATATATTTTTAAGCACACATGTCTGATCCGGGGGGGCATGGTTCTGGGTTGAGACTCCTACAGGAGGATGGACTTCTTTCCTCCTCACACATACAGATCTATAACGTTACACTTTGACAATGGAGCTGAGAACACCAGAGATTCAGGCCAGAAAAAAATGCCAAAACAAGAGCAAATCATGTCTTTCCAAA
Source organism: Chelidonichthys spinosus (assembly GCA_029853015.1). Taxonomy (NCBI): domain Eukaryota; kingdom Metazoa; phylum Chordata; class Actinopteri; order Perciformes; family Triglidae; genus Chelidonichthys; species Chelidonichthys spinosus. The sequence continues at coordinate 9,625,530 of CM056835.1, forward strand.
TGCAGAAATGAAGCCTGGATAGTTTCGTAATTGGACTAAATGTTGGATCTATGTGAAGCAGCTCTACACTAAACCCTCCAAGTTCTACCAAGTGAAACATGGCAGAAAAACTGCTCAGGTTGGACTCACCTGTGGCAAACTGTGCCAACAGCTCCAACGAACTGCATCCAGCTCTAATCACTGCTTTCTTCTGAAGTGCCAGGAGTTCTATTGATGGCCTGTGCACCACGTCTACAACGGCAGGCTTGTTTTTCTTTTCTCCAACACATTTTTGCTATGGCATTGATTAAAATCTTTCCAAAGCCATCATGGAGATAAATGCATGTGGCGGCGCTGAGATTATGAGCATTGAATGAGTGGCAAGGATTTAAGCAACAGTCGGCTTACAGGATGTGAAATTTGGATGTGTTTTTTAATAAGCCGGCAGTATTTCCTTCTTCAGGGTCTGTTGAGGTGAAGCTTTTTGCTGCCTTAGAACCTCGCTGTGCTTTTTAAAAGTTAATTCTTGTAGGATTGGTGTTGCAACATGGAGGCTGCTGTTAGTACCACCCCACACAATTAGACTCTTGGGAAATACTATTATTGTAAGGAAATACAAAGCAGCAAAAGCTAAAATGCATGTTCCAATGGTTTTTTTTATGGTTTTATAATAACAATGAGAGCAAACTAAGCAAAAGTACATACATTTTTAATGACCTCATGGGAAAGCTGGATAATCATTATGGACGATATTTCAATCCATCGACCCAAGGGTTATGGGACCAGCATGCACCTCTGCGTGGTGTTGTATGCCCTTATGTAAGTTTCCATAAGGGCATAATACATATTATGTGTGTGGAATTTTAATTCTCTTTAGGAATAAAAGCCACACTAGTTCCCTTCCGGGAGAGATTTCAGGTCCCTTTTTTGAAATCCTGAATTCAGGAATTCAAAATCACACGCTCCAGATGTCATCTATCATTTCTGAACTTACATCGTTCTGACATCATGCCTCTTGAGAGAAGATGTTTGTCACAGGGAACCTCATTCCGTGATTCAACACGCCGAATTTCTCTAGCTTCACAAGTTTCATATCAGTCAGTTCTCACAAAAGAGGAAATATCAGAGCTGAAGTGGTACAAGCCCAACTCCTCCCCAGCTGATGAAGGACAGCTAGTCTGCCTCTTTAGGCAGCCATGTTACACTAATGTCAACCACCCTTTCCTCGGGGGAAATACTGCCCCCACCCCAAGGTTGGTGAAAAAATGAGAATTGTTCTGCAGTAGTCATAATGGGGCATCTGCATCAAGTCACTTGAGAGTCCTGACATCTACGGTCTGGGGAAATCTTCGCAAAACATGGTTAGTAATGATGAATTTAAATGCAAATGGCAACTTGACGGGGGAAACAAATTACACCCATCACTTGGCTAAATTGCTCCAAATTGAAGACGAGTCCCTAAACCTGAGCATATTGCACCACTGCTTTTTCGAAAAAATACAATATGGAAAACAAGGTAATAGCTAATTTGCCCTCCTCCAGGTGCTACGGCCGGGGGGATATATAGAAGGCACTGATTTTCATCTATGTTTGCTGATGATACAATACAAATATTCGTATTGTTTCTCTAGTTGCTGTAATGTGAGATGCTGTTTACAGGCTCTTGTTTTCCTCCAGCAGTGGGGGAACGTTGATGATGTTTTCAGGGACATTCTTCCTGTCTCTAGGGTCGTGGCAATGTGGGATTGAATAAGTGGTTTCACTTATCCTGATAGATTCACTGTTTGACATGTGGTTGACCTTCCTACGTCCCGTCACTTCAGCCACCAGATATTTATTTCCATGCACCTCCGACACCGGCTAAATGTATGCTTCATTGAGAAGAGCCAACATGGGAGGGGAATATTGTCTCTTCTCCATAGAGGATAAAAGAACACTCTCCTCCTTTTCACCCCCCCTTCACTCACTCCATGTTATCCTCAGAGCGGTGAATGCAGGGAGACTTCCAGATCAGCGGCGGAGTCGGGCGCAGAATACAGATCAGCAGCAGGCAGAGCTGATGCCCAGACTATTTAGCATACCTAATTGACCTCTAGCTCAAAAACCCCTGCGGTGTGACTAACCACACCCCCTGCCCCCGCAGCCCCCAACCCACATCCGCCATAATATTATTTTCTGACTCAGTGCTTGATTTTTTAGTGATGACTGAGCTTAATCACTGTTCACGGCATCAGTATGTTTGTCTGCTGCTTGCTTTGCAACAAAATGAAACCCTTGTGAGCCTCCGGTTTGTTTTGTTCTCCTCCCCCTCACACCCTCCCTGCTGTCAAACGTAGAGAAGAATCCAGTTCACTGAGCCGTGACTAGAGAGGAACTGTGTTCACCTTAAACGCTTTAAAGCTTCCTGATTGGTCAACGCAAAGACTAAATTTCACGAGTGTAGCAGGAGCTGTTATATTAATCATTCCAAACCCAAACTTGCTGCTGTGTTTAATATGCCTGCCTGTACTGATGCTTGAATTCTAACTGGCCGGCCGGAGTGAGAGTAGTTCGTTTTTTTCCTTAATGAGGAGATTAAAGCCTGAGCAGTGTTTCAACAGAGTTATCAGCAACAGTATTGCACTGTCTCAAATAGCCGTGCCACCGCAGTGTGATATCCCAGGAGGCCTCTAAAAATATGCAGTAATTAAGCGCTCACCTCATTCTAATGGGATTATTACCGTAAAAATATCCTAAGACGTACTTTAAACCTCAGGAATCAAAAGGAAGAGGAGAGGAGCTGCACCAGATATTTCACTAAAGAGGATACACACCACTGTCTCCCAGCAGCGCTGCATGCCATGTGAATTATATGCCGGGGTGAAGAGGCTGAATTACTTAGAATCTTTCACCACCCATGAGGACTCCAGGACGTAAATTAACTGCTGAAATATTAAGCTGTGGGTGTCTTCTTGATCTGAACATATGTATGAATTATAATGGTCCATGCTAAGTATAATTTAAAAAATGTAAATGTAAATCAACTTTTATTGTCTCGCATTTTAAAGCGGAGCACACGGTGATATGTAGCCTCTACATTTAATCATTCCTCGTATTAGGAGCAGTGGACAGCAGCCAGGGAGCAGGTTGGGGGCCTGGTGCCTTGCTCAAGGGCAAATCCCCTGCAATGCCCAGAAGATGAACTGTCAACTCTCCAGCTACCAGTCCACAGGGTGGTTTATTCTGGTTGTTATATTAATTCAGGCAAATGGTGTGTATTCACTTCGCAATGCTATTTTTGTACCTTCAAAGCGTCACATGAATTTGATATTGGCATATAATTAATTATGATACATTGAACAACTAGAAACTGAATTGTTAATGACATGTAGGACTTGAAGCCTGCTGTCATGGATCTGCCCATGTAGCATCGACGGTTCACACCTAAGTAGATGATATACAGTAAATGTGCTCCGGTGGCTCCATGTGCTCCGGTACCTCATGGACTCATTTACATCTCTTCAGTATTACTGTCATAATGGAGCTTATTTGTGTTTCGATGTCTTGAGTCACCTGTTAATCTCTGCTCCATGCTCCGAGATCACAGCAGAAGGATTATATCAGGAGAAAAAGAAATCCAAAGGATGGTGACATCCAAATGTAAATTATCGCCCCATTAAGAGTCAAACCAGCGGGTGATGAAGGCCAAAGACTCCCTCCACTTCTGACATAGAGTCTCTGGCCAGGACATGCAGGACCGCCACTAAGGAACACCGGTCCATAGCTTTAAGAGCGATGGCGTTAACAAGGAGGTTAGGTTAGGTAGACAAACACAGGACTTTCACCCAGGAGACTGGAACCAAAAGTCATATTGACGTAGTCACACCTATTTTTTCTTACTTATTACTTTACTAAAATCGTGTAAATACTTTTCATAATGAATGATTTCATGTGACAAACACCAACGTCATTTTCCTGTGTGGAGTTTGTATGTTCTCCCCGTGTGAGCGTGGGTTCTCTCTGGGTTCTCCGGCTTCCTCCCCCAGTCCAAAGACATGCAAGGTTCATTGATGACTCCAAATTGCCCGTAGGTGTGAATGTGAATGTCTCTTCAAGTCCGATAGACTGGCGACCTGTACAGGATGTACCCCTCCTTCGCCGGGAGCCCTCCCTGAATACAGGATAAGCAGTAGACAATGGATGGATAGGTTCTGAACTGAAGTGCAGGTGCATTGCTCCCCCCTTACTTGACATCCATAGAAGAACATGAAACAAAATGACTTAATAATAGCAGAGAGAAACAGAAAGACAATGAACTTAATGGGCTGTCAACCGTTTTTATGGGTTTTGTTGACATTTCTCACGGTAATTACGAGATACAGAGAAGCACAGCCATGGGTGGGATTAGAAGCCATGCAGTGGTGTTTACACAGTCATTTGCACTAAGCAGTTGAGCCACAAGGTTCCCCTGGCCTCTTGGGATTTATAGACTGCCACTAGTTCAATATCTGGCAATACAAAGCAGGACTTCATTTAAACAACTTGAAACCCAGCCACAGCACTTCCTCCTGCTACTAAAAGTCATGAATCTGCCCACGTAGCCTGCAGTCATGAAAAAGCAGCTATTTGATGGACCCTGTGCTGTAAATCTTGAACGATGAACAGCTCACATCTAAGTAGATGATACACAGTAAATGGTTTCTGGGGCAAATATGTGCAGCAGGGCAACATGACTCAGATTGCTGAGTCAGCTTGTATCCCTCATGGACTCATTTAAATCTCTTCAGTATTACTGTCATAATGGAGCTTATTTGAGTTTGGATGTCTTGACTCACCTCTTCATTTTAAGCTCCACTCCAAGATCACAGCAGCAGGATTATATTATGTTTACAGCCAGATAACAATACATAAATAGTGGGTCAAGTACAAAATACTCTGCAAGTTAAAGGAAAACAGAAGGAACTTTTCAGGTTTACATAATGTAAATAGAGAGCATGTGTGTTTTGTGCTTGGTGTTTGAAAGATGGTTACATTCAGGGTTTTAAGGTGCTGACAGCCAATATTCAATATATTTGCCTTAAGAATGTCCAACCATGAACATCTTGGGTTGGTTGGCAGCTCCTCTGGGCGAGGGAAGGGCTTTCACTGCTGAGGATATCAAGTGGAGGGTGGAAGATGATATTGACAGATTTATATTCTTTTTTTTTTAAATGATGATTTATTATTATCCCAGCAAACACGACCACTCAATTTAAAACACCACAAGGTAGAAGTACTGGAATGTAATCAAACCCAGCATGAAAACAACAAAGCAACAGCCTCAATGAGAAGACATGAATACGACAATCAAGACTGTAAGGCAACAGGGTTTGGAGGGATTACTTCCTGGAAGAAGACTTTCATTTCTCCCTGTGGTTGCCAGGTCCTTGACAGTAAGCAGCGCAGAACGTAATGTGTTTCCTGATCTGTAAACTGACTTGAGCCTAAAGAGATTAGAGTAAAACTGTAAGGCTTCGTGGTCGCTGTGATCACTTATCTACTGTACTGAGTTTCAGGGTTTGTGAAACATGCTTTCCATTTTTAATAAGAATTCATTGTCGAAAAAGGCTTCTTCTGAAAACGGTATCGGATGTCTGAAGCTTGACTGATGGTAACAACATGTTCAGAAATAACTGAAAACACTCTGTGAAAGGGTTAAAATCCCAAGACACAAACGCAGGAGACTAGGGCAGGGTATAATTTCAAGTTTTTCCAATAATGGCATCATATGATGGTGATGAGTGTCAGTACTGATACCAAACATTTTTTTTATCTTGAAGTCATAGTTTAAAAAATATAATAAAGAAAGAAATCCAAGGAGTCCTGAGTATCATGGAAAATGTTTGATATTTCATGCTTTTTTGCCTTAACTCTTCATGGGTGTGTTGAGCCAGCAGCCTGTCAGGTCCCATTAAAGGCATTTTATTACACTCAGCAGTCAGAGTGCCTTGGATTATTTCTCGTTTCAAGTTCATTTCTTCATCGAACAAAATAAGTCACGAAACACCAAAGAAGTTTTCCTGACACATGTAGACATAATAAAACTGTAAAACATTGGAAAAGTTGTGATCTATATTGAGTGTGATCAATTCATATTCAAACCTGACCTCACCAAAGAACATCTGATAATCACTTCTGGTTCAGAGTTCCCTGAATCATATTGAGGCTTGATACTCATCAGAAGTAGACACCATTTTCTGTCTGCTGCTGATAGAAACAACCCAAAGAACCATGATGCTTTGAGACTCGAGAGATAGTTCAGTAATATGGAGAAATATCTTTAAACTTCAGATACATCCTAGGGTGCACTGTGACACATAATTAGTGATGTCATTGGATGTTTCAGGTCCTTCAACATCAGACACCTTTATCCAGGCGACACAACCTGGGTTAATCACTCCCTGACCTTGTGTCCCCTGCAGCACTAACCCACAGATCAGTCCTTCTGATCCACAGCCATAGAGTGGTTCTCTGTGATGCCCAGCATTGATAATGTCCTGTCACATCTCTCCAGCTGCTGACGTTTGGCCTTCTTCCTCTATGAGCCTTCTTGATCCGATCTTCCCAGGTCACATTCAGCTCAGCCCAGAATGTTTCATTCAGAAAATGGAATGACTTTATTGTAATGCAGCCTTTATAAGCAAGAAAAGACATCACATACACCATAGTACAATATCCAACATCTAAGATTAGATATAGTCTCATATTACAATTTTGATATAATATAGTCAACTCCCCCTTCTTTAGTTGAAGGCCCTCGGGTGGCTGCACATTATGTGCTCCATGGTCCCCCGACTGAGGCAAAGGGTACATGTACTGTAGGTGCCTCGCTGTTGATTTAATTGCATGTTTAATTGATTTGGATTAAATACATACACACCAGCCTATATATCAAAGTGGTTTTCATGTTGGTGAAAACTTCCCGTTGGTGGAGATTACAAATTCAAACCCTGGCTTTGATTTGTATTGTTCTGTGATCTAGTGTACCTGAAAGACTGGGACAAATACATTGTTATCAGAAAGTTTACAGATGTTTCCCCAAGCACAATGAAAGGATCATGAATCAGCCAAATTCAGTCGGAGACCCAGACAACAGCATCCGTCTACCAGCACTCCCTTTTATCTCTGGTTAATCTACAAAATGACAATATTTGGGATTCAGTCAATGTGTGGAACCTTATACCAGGTGCTTTCAAGTCCTATCATAGTTGGGCTTTTTTTGTGTCACAACAGACAGAATGTGTCAAAAAAGGTGATGTACCACACGCGCAGGCACATGCTGGCCGCTGACTTGCATCGGTTAGCTAGCAGATCAGTCAGCTGCAGTTCAAGTGTTGAGGAGTAGAGCAGGGATGATAAGCTGTGAAGGCTGGCAGCATGTCTGCCGATTAGCCTGGCATCGGTTAGCACCGTGCCGTCAGAGGCATTTCTCCTGTGCCAAAGCCGGCATCACACAAATGGGAGAGCAAGGGGGGGCTGGAGATAGCGGCGGCGAGGAGATGAGAATCTGCCGACCGACACAGACACAACAGCAAAACAAACAGAGGGCCAGGAGGCTACCTATCAATCAATGCTGTGTCATGAACGGGATAGACTTAAGTGTCACATAGCTGAATATGAACTGACAGCTGCGTGCGTGTGTGTGTGCACTATTTTCTGCAAAGATTTACCCAGCCCGTCACTGTCAAGATTGATTGCATCATAATAGACATGTGAGATATAAAAGATGACCTCCAACAGGAGGCAGTCAGGTAAAAAATAACAGTGACGATAATCAAATAGCCCTCTTATCCATATATACTCCACTTACCATACTTTTATTGGTTGATGACATTTTTATGCAAGTGTCAGTGTCTTTAATAATAACATAAAGCCAGGACAGACAAACGTCTTGCTGTCAGTAAACTTTCCGTTCTCCTCCTCCTCACTCTTTTGTCCTGCGGGGATATAATCTCAAGGTTTGATCCTCAAACAGAAGTCAGCGCGGAACGCACAGACACCTTTGTGCTGCTCGCATTTCCCAGTGTGTTGCTCACAGAATATAAAACAAAGGTGGAGGGCTGAATGGGATGAGAGATGAGTGGACATGGCAGAAGCCGGTGCTTGTGCATCACCTCAGGGCTGCAGCTAGTCTGTTATCTAGTAAAGACACAGACATGCAGGTATGCTGGGGTAGACCACAGGGAGAGCACATTTCACCCTGCTCTCAAAGTCCCATTCCTTGTTGCCTTGTAGTTTCTAGAGTAGAATTTAAATGTATGCAGACACTTAGGCAAGTGCTTACATACCTGCAGAGTTAACTATGAACGGTGTAGCCAAAGTTACTCTTATTGTTATTATTTTCATGTAACTTTCTCGCTTGATAGTATAGTTATTTACTTCTTAATGATGAATCCGATTGCTTGAAGCTGATACCATCCTGACAGCTATTACTTACATTACCTGCTGGTGGTGCAATACTTACAATTAACTGAAGTGATTTATCCAGCGACTCTTTTAGAGTCACCGAAAAAGGAAAAGGCCACCTATAGGTCTAAAAGCCACCTGTAGAGGGCTGGACCGTAGAGGGTAGAGGGCCCAGCCCTATAGCTTTGTGGCTGAATAAGTAAGCAACTGCCTGATCAAAGTTGCACCATATGTCATTATGTCAAGTGTCGTAGGCCTAGCGTGCAGAAACAGTCACATTCAAAACTCGACAAGGACACACGGACATCACTGCTGCAGTGTTCGTAATGTGAAATGTAAAGCTGGAGAAGTCAACACATCTAGAACACACAGAAAACAGTGGATCTAAAAGTTTAAGAGTTCACGTTTATCAGAGCCTTTAAGCTAAATCCCCCACAGCAGCTGTAGCTACCGTTAGCACAGCAGCTACAGCTAACGCTAGCACGCCCGCAGCTAGTGTCTAAGCAATCTAACTTCACCCCTAATAGACAGCAAGACTCTAAGTGAAGCATCAACAACTTCATCAACATGTTTACGTGATTATTTGCTTCGTTGGATACATTGTTTTGCCGTTTACTGTGAACGGTCTTGGATGACTTTGCATTTTTACTAGCATTAGCCAACAATCACCTACTGGCTGCACATGAAACTCCCCACAAACATGATGTTTAGTCACCACAACATTGTGTGACATGTATTAATATGTCTGATACCTTAGTATGAAACCAGTATTCCTGAATTGCAAACATTTAATAGGGAAATATCACAGTATAGGTGCTTGTTATCAGCCAGGAAGAGAAAGAAGGAGTTACTGGATAAAATTCTAACACATATTGTAGACTGTCTACAATTGCTTCTTCCTGGCAAACTAACAACCTGACTCCTGGGGCCGGGCTATAATATACGGCCCTTAACAACACTCAAGTTGGTGCCTCTGGATACCATCCAGAGCAACACTGGGGTACGAAGGCTCTCCCAGGGCTCAGTGATGGGACCAATAATTACTGCAATTTTTTTTTTTTTTGGGGGGGGGGGGGGGGGGGGGGGGGGGCAATCTGCTTTGAGCTGGATCTAGGAAGATGCTGACATGTTGCTGATCCTTATGGCCCCGTCCAGAGTCGGCCCCCCAAACCCCCAAAATGAGGAATGAGTCGGCTCTTTTTAAGCTTGTTTTGCCCGTGGAGAAACCAGAGGTGCTGTCTCATGGTATTAGAGGGATTTCGTGAAATTTAACCATGACATGATGGGGGAGATAATGAGTCTGGGTGAAATTATTCAAAAATAAATGGATAAATGAATACATGTAAATAATACTGATGATTAGAATTTGATTAAAACAATGAGATTAGCAACAACAGACCATGCTGTTGATGATTGAGGACTGGAACAATTCAGAAGCACATCTGTGATGGCACATAACCATTCGTACGAGGGAAATGTATGCTTTTCAGTTGTAATAACCTGATGTATCTGTGAGCATGTAGAACCGCTGCAGGCCGCCTACTGATAACCCTGTCAAACAACCCAGCAACCCCAGCTGTCAGCTCTCCCAGGGGCTCTGCTCCCCTGCTAATGCAGAGCAACTCCAGCTCAGCCAGAAGAAGAGGTGTGTCAAAACATCCATTATCCTTTTCTGAGAAAACACTGGTCGGTAAAGAAACCCTTCGAAAAAGACAGTTTGAATGGGTTGTGAAGAAAGCAGTCATTTATGTATGTGAAAGTAGGCCTGCTGCAGGATGTTGTCCAATATGATCTGCTCCAAAATTTACAGTTTATATTTCTCGTAGCAGCAATGTGTTTCTCTTGTGTGTTTCTCTCACACAGATTGAATCATACACATGAGAAGTTGGTAATTAAAAACATGGTTAGATAAATGATTAAGCATGACAATACATCTAATAAACAAAATGTCTCATTAAGCTCCTCAAGTAAACTAGTGTATATTTAAATATATGTCCACTCTAAAATCAATGCACAACCAAGGATCTGTGTTGGTGTAAGACAAGTTTTACAGTTAAAAGAAAGGAGGATGCACTTACTTTTAACAAGTGAAAACAGCAAAAGGAATTGACTTGAAACACAAGTCTTTTGAATATCAGTTCTTACTGATGAAAAGAAATGTGGATGAAAAAAAAAAGAATATGCAGTTGAGCTTCAAGAGGATATGTTTTCTTGATTTAATTGCGAGCTCTCCATGAGTTTTTGCACACACCAGAGCAGAATAGACCTTTCCTCAAGCCCGTGTCCAAAATGTCAATGGTGACACATACATTCATACACATATATTGTCAAAAGTATTCGCTCACCTGTCTTGACTCGCATATGAATTTAAGTGACATCCCATTCTTATCCATAGAGTTTAATATGACATTGGTCCACCCTTTGCAGTTATAGCAGCTTCACCTCTTGCACAAGGTTTAAGAGTGTGTTTATGGGCATTTTTTACCATTCTTCCAAAAGTGTGTTTGTGAGGTCACACACTGATTAGACGGCCTGTCTCTCAGTCTCCACTCTAATTCATCCCAAAGGTGTTCTATCAGGTTGAGATCAGGACTCTGTGCAGACCAGTCAAGTTCATCCACACCAAACTCTCTCATACACCATAATCCCTCTCCACCAAACTTTACACGTGGCAAAATGCACGTACCGTTCTCCTGGCAACCACCAAACCCAGACTCATCCATCAGATAACCAGATGGAGAAGCGTGATTCTTCACTCCAGAGAACGCGTCTCCACTGCTCTAGAGTCCAGTGGTGGCGTGTTTTACACCACTGCATCCGACACTTTGCATTGCACTTGCTGATGTATGACTTGGATGCAGCTGCTCGCCATGGAAACCCATTCCATAAAGCTCTCTGCACAATTTTCTTGAGCTAATCTGAAGGCCACATGAAGTTTGGAGGTCTGTAGCGATTGACTCTGCAGAAAGTCGGCAACCTCTGCACACATTGTACCTCAGCATCCGCTGACCTCGCTCCGTCATATTATATGGCCTACCACTTCTTGGCTGAGTTGCTGTGGTTCCCAATCGCTTCCACTTTGTTATAATACTACTGAGTAGAATAGTATTATAGAGGAAAATCAACAGCTCTAATAGATACTTCATCTGTATTATTTTTTTTAAAGCTACTGTATTCAATATGCAAAAACATCAATATGAATGCTGTTTCTAGCTCATGAAAAGTTTAAGGAAACATCTCATGTTTTGATTCTGTATGAAAAGCACAAGAACAGCTGATTTTAAAGTGTTGCCAGTGTCATGGCACCATCAGCACAACTCTCCCCTCACCAGTAACCACTGTTCAGTTCCATTCAGACGTATGAATTAAAACCCAACCGTATGATGATCCTCTCTGAACACACAATATTGAAGCAATTCTTTATCCTCCTACAGGAGACTGTCCCTGGACCTCATTAAGAATCCTGTACAATCCACCCACATGCTTTTCATATGCCCACGTGTTCATGCAGGCTTGATCTAGCCTGCAGTATGTCCTTCAAAATGACATTCATAGCACTTATAATGGTGGTAATTCACTGCAGATCAGCATAGATTTAGTGGTTTTGCATATCATAACATTGAGCCGAAACGTGCAAGTCTGCTGTAAATTGTTCAAAGCAATTGTGATTAATAACTGCAAGTTGATTTCTGCATATTCTTGGAGTGTAACAGCATACAAATTCAGATGTTTCAAATACAACATTTTGGGGGGATAGGGTTAGGGTTAGTCAAACTTAACAACCTTTAGCACATTTGCTGTACTCCGTACTCTACTTTGCTGTAAAAGGTGATGCTGTGTTTTGACCGGATTCCTACCATGTCTCTTCACTGACTTCTCATCCTCTCTGCTGAGGAGGTGTCATGGCGACTCCCCAAACTAAGCCGGATTCCATGTTCTCTGCTGCGCCATGAGTGAAGCTTGGCACTTACTCGGCTCGACTGTATGTCATCCATCCCATCTTTTCTTACTCACCTTTCCCAGTTCTCAGCCTCTTGATCACACAAAGCAAAAACAGTCACTTTCACTCAAGCAGAATTTCTGAAGCCCAAGTCTGGTTCCTACAAGCAAAATGAATATCTATTATCTGACGACAGAAAGTTCCTGGTTGGGTTACCATCTAAAATCCACCACTAAGTCATTTGTTCTACAGTGAACCATTCCAACCAAATCAGACCTGATGGTGCTTATTGGACAAAGCTGTGTAAAGTCTTGTAGAGCTGTGATATTTATATAACAATGAAATGTCAGGATGAATGCGATTTCTTGATGTTTCAATGCTCAATCAAATATTTATGTTTCCAATGCGTCTCACTCCCAGCCGTACCTCTCCTTTGCCTCGCAACCAGCCATGAATACTTTACCCTTGTAGCTCCATAAGGACACATTTGAAGCATTCTGACCAAAAACGAAAAATGAGAAAATCATGATTGCCCCAAAACACCTTGGCATGTGATCACACATTGAAAAGGCATCTATGTGGTGCCATTATTGGAGCAGGTAATGTGTCATTATGAGGAACAGCCCTCCAGGTATTTGCAGCATTTATTGGAGCAGGGTAAGTGGGAAAGAAAAAAAAAACACTTACATTCTGGAGCCAATACCATCAGTCTTCTTTAACAAAGTATGTTACATAGATTGAACAATCCATCATCACATCCATAATCTGTTCTCATAAAGCAAATGAATGAATGCCTTTCCTGATTCTAAAGGTGACTTTTCTTTTACCATATTTTCTGCTGCAGCTGTTGTTGTTTTCCCTCTGGTCCGATGTATTCGCCAATGTTCTGGTTGTTCTGGTTGTTTTTCCTCTCAAGCCGATTCAATAATGGTCTGCTATATGATATAGAAATGATGCCACTTAACCATGGATTGATTTAATACAGTATGATATAGTGCCAACTGATGCAAACTGATTCAGCTCTGATTCCACCTATTCAGTTGAACTTAATTCATAGTGATGTTGTATTATGTGTCATATATTTTCTATACCAATGTGGCTTGTTACAGCTCATCAATGTAATTTAATGACACACTTTAATTTTCTCTGCCCTATATCTGAATTGATGTGATGAATTATAATGAATAAGTGAGAGAGATAATATTTAATTCAAGGCCATTTTATTTATAGTGTCATATCGCAATAAAGTTATCTCAGGACACTTTTCACATAGAGCAGGACTAGAATACACTCATGACATCACCAGGAACAAGAGTTACAGTGCCACATAGTGGAGAGACAAAACTGCCTTAACAGACTTGGGCGGACATCTGGAGCAGACCAGACTTTTGGGTTCCATCTGATGTTGCCAGTAGTAGTAATATTAACAGTAGTATTAGTATAACAGTAGTATTAACAGTAGGCTACATGGTGGCAGGTCACGATTAGATGGTTCTATCTCCAACATGTCACCATAGACCAGAAAGCGGTCCACATCGAGCAGCATCACAGCTGCAGGCTGAGGAACAATACGGTGCTTCCATGTTCAGGCCAGGTAGCGGTCGGCTTCAGTCAGGACCATGGCAGACAAGAAAGCACAGCCTTGTGTGGCAGTAATCTCACACATCTATCTATGGATAGATGTATTTGGATAGACAACTTTTGAAAATGTGCATTTTATTCTGTGTAGGCTGGGTGAACTGAGGCTTTAATAGATACCATCAGTGGCTCGTAGTTGGGTACAAACACGCACAGCTTTTGTTCACTGAAAGCTTGACTTCGCAATGGAAATAAGCTTTGATTCATCTTCAAACAAACACGATGAGACAATTCACTGCCTCTACCAGAGAGTCAGTGTTGTTGTGATTTCTGCCAGACAGTTCAAATACTGGGACTGGTGCATTCTATCAAACTACATGTTCAATATCATCTGTAACTCTGGCTGTCAATAATAGATGGAGAAGGGAACGCGTGTGTTTGTTTGTGTGTGCAGAAAGCTCTAGTGCATACTTTGTTCTTGCATACAAAGTCAATGCAAAGATGCAAATGACAACTTGTATATGTGACGCAAAAGCCAATCAGCTTTGAGATTCTCCTCCTGTCGCCAGTGAATCAGACACGGGGACAAAAAGTATCGTAGCGGTCTGTGGTCACCCACAACTCTACGATAGAATGATGCTGGAATGAAACTTATGTAAAGACAACATCGCTGCCTTATTTATGTCTACATTACGTTAATTTAAGAGCCACTACAATGTTAGCATCGCCTAGACCTCCATTCAGAAAACAAGCATTTTAACATTTGTTTGCTTGTCTTCTTGAAGACAGACCTCACACATCATTACTTCAGACTGTTTACAGCTTACCAGCATTATGGAGTTATTTCAGCATCCTTTTTTATCTGTTTATTGCTATTAAATCACAGCAAAATAGTTTTTTTGGGTTCTTCCAGCTGCCGACAACCAGTCGACGCCTGTCTTGCTCTCCACTGTGTAAGCCCCGCCTCCTCTCTGGCGCATCTAGAGTGAGTGACGTGAATTAACACAAATTATCCCGAGGTCAAACATTGCTTCATGTTTGGTGGAGCACTGCTTATTTACGATATTCTATGAAAGCCAGCAGCATGATGAGGCACTGAGTTTCCAATCAGACTGGTGATTGTCTACCAGAAAGACGTGATCAGATGCATTTTACTCAGAGTATGTTGTGGTCGTATTGTGTATGTTATGTTGTTTCTGCTGGATATTCTGTTATAACTGTGGACCTTATGGTGTCCTCATATCTGGAGCACTGGACTTTCCCTGTGTGGGATAAAACGTTTTATGTGAATCTGAACAAAGCAATGCTACTCACTGATGTTTCCTCGCCCACAAAAGACCATTAGTCACATAGTCTGCTCAGTCTGGTCTCTCTCTCTCTTTGTGCTTCATCCAGAGCAAGTATTCTAAAAAGTGCGGACATTTCATGACAACCGAACACAACCGAAGCGTCTCAGCTGAAAAAAAAAAACGCTGCACCTCCAAAGTGCTCTGAAGTATGACGGCGTACTAGGGCCACTGTAGAAAAAAAATGGAGCCGAGATAGGTGGGCAATATAAGTGATATTACAATGCAAATAACCTGCATTTATGCTAGCTAAAATCTCATGAGTGTCACATTTTATTTTTCTAATTAATACATCGCAAGTGTGACAATGCCTTGTTAAGGTCCTTCGGGTGATGGCTAATGGATGTTTATTGATCGAGTGGTTGGGCTAAGATGCTAGCAGTAGCAGATAGCCAATGTAAAAAATTGTCCTCTATCATAAAAATAATGCATATCTACAGATGTGGACCATTTGTGCCACTAAAACAAGCATATCGTGTCCATAACTCCCACCCATGTTAACTTTGGGCCAATAGAAACTCTGATATGATTTGACATCACGTCAATCTGTCAATCACACTTTAGTCCCGCTGATGCTTTACTTGGCAGAGGCCTATTAGGCTAGCCAGCTAGCTAGCTGGCGACCATGATACCACCAAATATTTGAGTCAGTCCACATAGTCACATTATGCTGAGCCCAAACTAGCGAAATTGAGAAAATATGACGACAGTTAATGCGTCATGTGTCTTCAGGTAGCGAATGAAGCCATGAAGCCAGCCAAGCTTAAGCAACATCTGATTACAAAGCACCCGGTATTTAAGGGCAAAACGAAATAATCAAAACAGTCGAAAGAGCGAGAAATACACCCGCCAGAAACCTCGGATGGTAAACCTGGCCACAACTACAGAGAAAGCCCAGAAGGCTTCCTATTTGGTCAAATAAAAGTAAGAAGTCACACACAATCGCACAACTCAAACTTCCAGCGGCGGTTGAAATGTTCTTAGTCTGTGATACAATTATGAGGGGGTCCCTTGCCCCAACAATGTTGGGAACCCCTGTGACTTCCTGTGTATTAGCTTTCTTTGATTTGTTGTTTTCTTAGATTTACTTTGGACACATTAAAGAATTCAACAAGCATCATCCTTGTTTCTGTACTTTGACAGTTAGGTGCAGGGCCTTTTTGACAGTTCACAACAATACACTGGCTGTAAATCCCACTCCATCTTCAGGGTCGTGGCCTCCAGCTAACCTGACTGGAAATCTACTTTGCAAGCTACTTTTTGTTTATCTCGCTGATTGTGCAGCTACTTTGAAGACTGTGCAGACAATTTATTTTCTCAAACCCTTATTTTAATCTGCACACTTCAAAGCATTTTTCCAGTACACTATATTTGTTTATTTGTTTTTTGCCCCTTATTGCGTCCCTCCTTGAACATTTCACTTCAGATTACTTCTACAAAATATGACCCTCACAATATCCTTTTCTTACCAGTATATTGCAACAAAGAAGGAAAGAAGGAGGAAGCAACACATTCATATTTATAAAATTGGACCAGAAAGCAGGGGATGCTTTGGGGGCGGGGCTACCTTGTGATTGACAGGTATACAGGTTAGCTGTAAAGTTGACCTTGAATTATGAAGCTAACTTTGCTAACAGCTTCACACCAGAATTCAGACAAAAGATGTACAGAAACAAACTAGGATCAAAAAGGTGTTAACTGAAGCCTAAAGCACATTACACCTACACTTTTATATGAATTATTATCATCTGCCTACATGAATAATTATATAAGTATACCTCTGGTGTTCACACTTCAGTTACAGTATATATTTGTTCAACAGCTTATATTTAAATCATATTTTTAATCTATTGTATGTGTTACACTTGCATATCTATTCAACAGTTTAATTCCATACACTACAACACATGTTTCTGTGTGTTCCTGGTTGAAAAAAAACATATACGTGCACACACACACACACACACGCGCACACACACACACACACACACACACAAACGTGGGCACTCTTGTATACAGGGACACTGCTTTGAGGGTCTTTTATATGTGAATTTCTTTATGCATCTAAAAAATAAATTCAACATTTCAACAGTCCTTCGGGTCTAAATGCAGTGATTTCTTTTTTCCATTGATAAAATGATTAAAACATCCTCAGCGTGAAATGACAGGACTTTGACTGACACACAAATAATAAATAAAATATGAAAGGGATTCAACTAAGTTAACCACAGGAGATGGTGTTTGTGTTTGTGTGTGTGTGTGTGTGTGTGTGTGTGTGTGTGTGTGTGTGTGTTCATTTGTGTGATATTTTCCCCCCTCATGAACTCAAACTTTCATAACTTTGGCAAAGACACACAGTATATGATGATTGAGTTTGGAACTAAATCTCCGTGGTGCTGCTTTATGGAAGCAAACAAAAACATTAAAAAAATAAAATAAATAAAGTACCAAACAAAGGATTGCTATTTATTTTTTTTTAATCATTATTTTCTTGATAAGCTACACTCATTTTTTATATCCTTCTGGGCATTCAACTCAGACAGTCTCATATATAAAAGCCCTTATCTCTCCTTGCTCATTGTTTAAAATCTCAGTGGTATTGCTTGGCCATGTGCTCCATATTCTATTACCTCTTCAAAGATCCTTCTTCCACAGAGACGTGTGCCAGGCTGTTCATTATCCAAACAATCAACTGGTGTATATCTGGGGCCCAGACCCTCTAGGGAGCCAATGAAACATGGTTATATCATTTCACGAGTGTGATTACGACTGCTTGAACTCTTAGCACCAGATTAGGACATCTCCACAGCAGCCCCCCACCAGCCTGATGTGGTGTGAATGCCCAAAGGAGAATCAGAAGGAACATTGGTATAACATTTCACGTGTGGAGACGATTTATTTGGCCCGTAAAGTGGCCAACATTTCGACTGACTGAGAGCACAGAGATGTGCACCGACCGGTAGCATCAGGATTGGACATTTAGATCATAGGTTCTGTTTTCAGGATGGAAATGTGTAGCTGTCCGAAGATTGTGATGCTTTAATGGCTTACATCCTGGCACAACATGAAACTGAGCTGGCAGAGCGACAGAAGACCACTTCTGATGGTCCTGATGTGAAATGTTGCTTTTAGCAAACTTTCATAGACAGAGCAGCTTTGGTTTGAATGAGGAGACTTGGCTCTGCACACTAATTGCCATTCGGTTTCATTAACTCAAGCTCCTGTTCTTCATCATGTCACATTTTTCCCAATCAGCTGATCTTTATCTTTCAAGCTATCAGCTGTCTTCATCTGTTGACATGTTATCAATGAGCTGGTTTTATCTTTAACCTCGTCTGAGCCTTGACAGACAGACAGAACCTAAAGTGGCACACAGTAAATTATCAGAAACAACTGTAAATTTACACATAAGCCTAATATTTAGTTTCACCAATATTGTCTGGGTTACAATTTGGGTGCAACATTTCAATGTAAATTCAACATTTAGATTAAACATTAAATTGATTAATTTAACATTTCGACATTTCCATTCAGATTAAACACTCAACATGTTGAACATTTGAGAATGAAATGTAACATTTAAATATAGATTCAAAATATAGATTGAGATTAAACCCCTTGATTTAAATTAATTAATTAATACCATCTTTTTTATTTCTTGAATGCTTTTTTGAGAAATCAATGTTAATCTTTACTTTTAAACTTTCCCAATTAGGGCCCAATACTTATCAGTCTGATATGTTCCCTTTTCATTTTGTATCACTTATCCATGATTCAGATGGACTCTGAATATTCTCTGGACTTCAATGCAGTTTGCATTAACTTCAGGATTTTTTTCAGGAGTTTGACTCACAACAAGTGATCTGAACTCCATTGTAAGCTCCCAGAAAGGACCCATCTCAGTCCCACAGTGGACAATCAAGGCTGTTTTGGGCATTAACAAAGTCAATGGGCCGTTATAATGGTTGCTGTTTTTGTCTGTACTGACATGCCTGTGGATGATAAGGGTGAAGTCCGAAGGAAGCAGATTATGAGGCATTATCGGCAAACTGTACAGCACTGATAGCAGTGGATCTGGATCCATGTGGTCTCTTGATTTGAAATGTTAGTAGCAAATTGTTTGTCACTTATTCTGAGATGTTTTTGTTCCTACTAATACAATCACTTGGACATTAAAGGAAGCTTCCTGCTCATGGCAGCATAAGAAACATAATAATAACTGTTGATATCATTTTGAGTATGGGTTGGTACAGAGGATGTTAACACTGTGGGGGGCATTACCAGTTCATAATATGGTCTGAACCAGTTTAAGCCAGCCAGGCTAGCAGGGGGGGAAGGACTCGTTGTTTGAGGCGGTTGGTCAGTTGCTGCAGGGGTCGCAGGATCAAAGCCAGCATTCTGACTGGTTGATTAAGGAGAAGCGGGAGGTAAACAGGAGTACCACAGTTGTATCCTGCAGCTCACATTGAGAGCTGAGGCTGTGCAGCACTTTGCAGCACGTTGTTGCTCCTGGGTAGTCTCATGGCTCCCTGAGGGTCACATGGGACCGGGTTCAGAGAGAACCTCACAAGCAAAACTGTGAACTGGGAATGCCCCCCGCAGTGTTAACATCCTCTGTACCAACCCATACTCAAAATGATATCAACAGTTATTTACAATGGACGTTTTTTTCACACCAAGATCTCCAAGCCCTCCCAATAAACACAATGAAGGTTATAAATAGTGCATATTATGGTCTTGCCCCATAACTCTATGTGATGACATTGGCTTCCAATCAATATTTGAAATATTATAATCATCATTCCACAAAATGCATTACCCTAACACAAACACAAGTGTATTCTGTATTATTCAGAGGGAGTTTATTGATCTCTCAGTCTTCGTTGTTTCCACATAAATATGAAACACAAAACCTGGCATCTTAATGGATACAGGAGCTGAACATCAAAATCTCAAAACACGTCATCCAAAAGAAAACAAAAGACCATTCAGATCACTCTTAAGGACATCTACTTTGAACCTTTTGCCCTCATTAAATTACAAGAATAAAAGCAAACCTTGTGCATGTCCTCGCCCTTGTGAGGTTGTCCTCTGTTACCTACATTGGCCTGTTGGTTAGAACCTGAATACGCCTCCCCTCTGCCTCTCCCCCTCTCCTCCCTTTCCTCCCATTCACTTGGCTTGGGGACAAAAGGGACAATGTCACAGGCTGCGTCCCCCCTGGATAGTACTGTCACCTGTCATTTGAGAGAGAGGCTCCTGAACACATTTATTTGCTCAGAGATGCAGCTTGTGTGTGTGTGTGTGTGTGTGTGTGTGTGCACCGTCTCTCAGGTCTGCAATGTTCCCTGGAGTCTGGTCGGTGCATCAACATTAAGTATTAAGAGCCCTGCTGGGTAAAATAACAGTAGAGGTGGAAGGGTTGTGTAGGTCTGGGAGATGGGGGGGCATGAGGGGGGTGGGGGGCTGGTGGGGGGTGGCGATTCCAAAGGCAGAGAGAGGGCAGCGGGCTGTGGCCTTCCTTCTCCTGCTTTCCCCTCATGGTGTTTTCAGGACTTCTACCGTGGAGTCATCACTTTCTAAAAGTGTCCTGCCGTACAGGGACTGGATCCAGCACTCTCCAAATACTGACACAATATGTCTTTGGCGGATAAATCAATAATGTCACCTGCCACCTAGCTGGTAACTTTTTTTTTTTTTTTGTACTTTTTTTTTTTTCATTATAATCCCTCAGTGATTTAGAGGTGTTTTTTCTGCCTTGGGGCTCCTGGTCTTGTTCTCAAACTTTTTTCCCTGCTGACCACCGCAACAGCCTCTGATTGTGAGCCAATCAAAGCAAAGCAAATCTTTGGCTCAGAATGAAAAGCTCTTGATTGTCTGCCTGTTCTGCTGCCTGCCAACAAAGTCATATTGCCATGTGTTTCTGCACTGCCTGGATAGTTTACCGGCGATACTTGCTGGTTAATATCAAAATGTGAACACTTTGCCATGAATGTGTGAGCGATTCTCCCCCTGCACACTTCCTCCAGGCATTGTGCTGACTCGGACTATTACATCTGTCCCCATATGACAAAAGCAGGACCGTTACCATGCTGTTGTACACTGTCCTTTAAACCTGCAGACATGCTGCATTCATTTCCTCTCGCTTTCCTGTGGGTACGATGTATCAAAGAGACATCAGAGCTGCATTCATGGAAATTCTAAGGGCGCTCATCATTTCTATTTTCCTTTTGTTTGCGTACCTTTGCTTTGTCTCCGTCGCTTTTGCGTTTTTACGTCCCCTCCTCCTCTCCTCCTCTCCCACTATTCTTTTTCACCTAAAGCACGTTGGTTACATCTGTCTACATTCACTTGCAATGGCTGAGCTTTAAAATTGGTCAAAGTGACGGTGTAATGCACCATTTGCGACCTCGCCGGTTAGAAGTGACTCGCAGATCTAAAATCCCACGTTTAGGCATCAGATATCTGCAGTAAATGTGTAGAAATGGAATGCATCATTGCTGGTGACTCTTTTCCTATTCAAGTGCAGTGACACCGAGTGCTTTTACATTCATCCATAAATAGATATCTATGTGGCATGTCTCCCCTGCCAGTCTCTTTCCTCCTCCCTTTTTATAAAAACTATGTTTTTTCGTGATGCCTTTAAAAATGGTGATTTTGCAACACAGAGGTTTTACATAAGGCCATATTGTTGAAGCAGAGGAGAATTAGCCAGCAATTGGATTTGTAGTATCTTTAGAGAAGTGCAAACTTCAGGCAGCCCTTTGTCCCTTTTTCTTCCAAACCTTCCCATACTAGACACTTCTGTATGAAAAGCTGGTTTGTAGAGATGCTCAAGCCCAACAGTAGAAAGTACATCCATCTCATGAGGAAATAATTACCACAGGCAGCCCAATGTGCCCTTGGGAAAATCCAATTGGGACCTTTTTGGCTCTCTTCCATTTGTTTTTCGTATTGTTTTATGTTAAAGTCAGTCAATGTGAAATCTGTTAATTTGTCCTTGATGTGAAAATGATGTCATGAAAAAGGATAATTGTGTGTAGTCATCCAGTTGTCCTCACCTTGTTGAGCGCTGCGGTGTGAGTGCTGTGCTGAATAGTCATAAATGCCCAGCTAAAGGCATCAAATCAATGTCAACATATCCACCGGGGGGTTTGGGCCCCCGCTGGAGAACTCCTTTTTACACAATCCACAGTTATTTGCCCGGCTGGGACTCTCAAACACGTATTTCATGTTCCTGCTGCTTTTCACAAACACAGCTGCCCTGATGCATCGAGAGACACGGGGTGCTTATTTCCTTTCCCAGGCCAGAATGGATGATCATTGCATTTTCCCAGCATGCCATCAGAGGAGCTTGTTTGAATGTCGGCTGTGATGTCAGACATACCTCTCCCCAGGTCCCGGGGATACCGACATTAGCACCACGGACGTTTTCCTTTACACAAGGGCAGTGACAACTACTTTGAAAATATATTCTAAACGGTTAATTTACCAACTAAAATGTATCTGGGGGGGGGGGGAAAGTTTATTCAGCAAGAAAAAAAGTTGACATCACAATTCACATTATCAATAATTCATGCAACTTTTTAATCTAGCTTAGTGTCTTGCAAAGTAATTATGTAAATATTCTGCCCAAATGCAAAGTGCTTAGGGATTTAGGTGAGCAGAACTCACAAGGTGTCTCTCCAGTTGTACAAAGGATAATGCAACACCGAACAGAACGGGGAAATCTTCAACAAGATGGCTAAATCCATATTGTAGCATTCCAGGCAAAGTAACATTTTCAAAGTTTTTACCCTTTCGAAATAGAAACAAGTCAATGTTATTTTTGTGTAACATATGTAACATTCAATAATTGCCTTTTAAAAGGGAACCATACTTGGAATTCCACTGTACATTTCTCTATACTAACAGTACATGATGATGACTGTGTTATTAGATGCTATAAAACAGCACAAAATACAAAGGTTTGGGGTTCTGCTGATCGTAACAGTGAGGAGCATATAAACAGTAAAAGCATACACAAAGTATCGTTGCCACAACAGGCGCAGGGCCCCCTGGGGCCCAAGGGGTCAGAGGTTCCCCCTCTTTGTATGGTGTCCTGATATGCCAGCGTTATAATCATTAAATATGTGCTGATTTGCATACATTTCCAGAACAGAAATATAAACAAAACCATGTTCTTGATTCATTTTCATCAGACTAAAGGGTTTTTACAGGGGGGATTTTGGATATTGCTATATCTCCATGAATCAGGACAATACTCTCGACAGCTATAGAACATATTGTGTTTAGGAATACAATGTTGTATAAAATAGGCTATGAATGATATATGAATAGATACATAGATAGGAATGAAACTGGAAAGTTTGGTTGATTGAAGTGGAGTGGAGATTGCTAGCTCAGAGTCTGAGAAAAACTCCTTTTAATCGATACATTATACATTTTAAAGACACTGCGGGTGAAGGGGTCAAACATTTAACTAAAAGATAATCAGCATGAAATGACAATGTATCAATTTATCTAATGGTAAGTTGTAGTGGAAACAACTGCCAAATCTAACAGTAATACAATAATGTTAATGTGTTCTTTCAACATTATGGAAGCAAAATATCACAAATCTCAAATCATCAGTGCATGAACAACTGATGTTTACTTTAAAAAAAGAAGTAAACATGAAGATAAATCTTTTTCAATGTTACTTTTATAGCGATATCATCACTACTGCAAAAAAGGAGTTTCTGACAACCACAGAAAGTGAACGGACTTGACTTACCTGGAGATGGTGCTATGCCTCAATTGCTTATAGTGCAAACATGTATTTTATATATATATATATATATATATATATATATATATATATATATATATATATATATATATATACACAGTCAGGTCCATATATATTGGGACATCACAGAATTATCTTCTTTTTGGCTCTATACACCACTACAAGTTACAGTTTCTATAGTTTCTATATGTGCTTCCCACCTTTTAGGGGACCAAAAGTAATGGGACAATTGCCTCAAAGGCTATTTCATGGACAGGTGTGGGCTATTCCCTCATTATGTCATCAAGTAAGCAGGTGAAAGGTCTGGAGTTAAATCCAGGTGTGACATTTGCATTTGGAATCTGTTGCTGTTACCGCTCAATATGAGATCCAAGGAGCTGTCACTGTCAGTGAAGCAAGCCATCATTAGGCTGAAAAATCAAAACAAACCCATCAGAGAAATCTCAAAAACATTAGGTGTGGCCAAATCAACTGTCTGGAACATTCGTAAAAAGAAAGAATACACCGGTGAGCTCAGCAACACCAAAAGACCTGGAAGACCACGGAAAACAACTGTGGTGGACGACAGAAGAATTATTTCCCTGGTGAAGAAAACCCTTCACAACAGTTGGCCAGACCAAAAACACTCTCCAGGAGGTAGGTGTCTGTGTTTCAAAGTCAACAGTCAAAGGAAGATTTCACAGTGAGTGTCTACAGAGGGTTCTCCACAAGATGTAAACCATTGGTGAGCCTCAAAAACAGGAAGACCAGATTAGAATATGCCAAACAACAGCTAAAAATGCCTTTACAGTTCTGGAAGAACATCCTATGGACAGATGAGACCAATATCAACGTGTACCTCATTGATGGGAAGAGAAAAGTGTGGGGAAGGAAAGGAACTACTCATGATCCAAAACATACCACCTCTTCAGTGAGGCATGGTGGTGGTAGTGTCATGGCGTGGGCATGTATGGCTGTCAATGGAACTGGTTCCCTTGTATTTATTGATGGTGTAACTGCTGACAAAAGCAGCAGAATGAATTCTCAAGTGTTTCGAGCAATAATATCTGCTCATATTCAGCCAAATGCTTCAGAACTCATTGGACAGCGCTTCACAGTGCAGATTGGACAATGACCCAAAGCATACTGCAAAAGCAACCAAAGAGTTTTTTTTTTTTTTTTAAGGCAAATAAGTGAAGTGTTATGCAATGGCCAAGTCAAACTGAAGGGAACATGCCCCGAGAACAAGCAGGAACTGAAGACCATTGCAATAGATGCCTGGCAGAGCATCACCAGGGATGAAACCCGGCATCTGGTGGTGTCTATGCCTTCCAGACTTCAGGCTATAATTGACTGCAAAGGATTTGCAACCAAGTATTAAACATTGAAAGTTTGATTTATGATTGTTTAGTTTGTCCCATTACTTTTGGTCCCTTAAAAAGTGGGAATCATATCTAGAAACTGTTGTAAGTCCTAAACCGTTCACCTGATTTGGATGTAAATACCCTCAAATTAAAGCTGAAAGTCTGCAGTTAAAGCACATCTTGTTTGTTTCATTCAAATCATTTTTAGTGCTATATAGAGCCAAAAAAAGATAATTGTGTTGATGTCCCAATATATATGGACCTGTAGGTATATACAGGGCCGCTGATAAAGTTGGAATAATTTGCAAATGTCTTGTCTTTTATAGCGACAGTTTAGCATTTCAAATCCATTTTGACAGCAAGACAGCTCTGCTTTCATCAAAAGCTGTATCAGAAGCTGTAATCTGTATATACTGTAGTTTGCTTCCCATACTATTGTGCATGTATTCGGTATATTATCTGTGTATAGGAGTCTTGATCTGCTGTGAGAGTCATTGTGAGATTGACTGAAGTGTCTTTGTCAAAGCAGCGAATATCATTGACCAACATCAAATGTTTCAGTCATGACATAATAATAATAATAATAATAATAATAAATAATACATTTTTTTATAGCACTTTTCAAGGTTCTCAAAGACACTTTACATATACAGTTAAAAATCAATACATTTAAAACAAGTACTATTAAAAACAGGCAGGCTACAAGTGAGTGCATTAAAACAAGCAGGCTATTTTAAGAAATAAGTTGCATTAAAAAGATGTACTGTGAAGTTATAGAACGGTTAAAAAGAAGTAATGTAAAGTTATAAAACGGTTTAAAAGCAGGCACATTTAAAAACAAGTTTGTGATGCAATACAGATGAAATAGTGGATTAATGGGGGTTGAAGGCAATTCTGAAGAGGTGGGTTTTAATGAGTGATTTGAAGGTGGACTGGTCGGTGCATGACATGCTTCCATTCTTGGATTTGATTGAATTTGCCCATGCAGGGCTTGTTGTCGCTTTGATATTGATACACAGCACTCCAGATGGCTAGGTCAGCAGCTTGCATGGCAGCTCCATCAGTTGTCTGCTAATATAGGTATATATGTGTGTGTATACATATATAAATGCATATATTGACCAACAATGGCCATAATATGCCATCATAGAAGCCAGATACAGAAATGAATCTGTGGAGACTGGAGACAGACATGTTGCAATACACATACAATGTAAAGGCACTAAGTGTGAGACTTATATTTAGATTTTGCTGTCTTTGCAAAAAGAAACCCAATGATGGTTGAGTTGTGATCTGCTGCTCTTCGTGTATTCTGTGGGATGGTGTGTTTTGATAGAGGGAGTTGATATCTCTAGTCCCAACCTACTTTTGGTTTGATTTAAAACAAAATAATCCCCTCTTTTTCTTCTAATGAGCTCAAACAGCTTTCCTGCTGAGTTGCAGCTATGGGTAATTAGTGTTTCTCAGGACAGCCTGCTCTCCTAAAAATGACATTCCCACACAATGAAACTACATCGTAAATTACATTTTGAAGGAAACATATTAAGTTGAGGATTATGTTTGCTCTTGATGTTTACAAACACACAGACATTCACCCAGGAGAATGCTGTTAATGTCCATTGTGAACCAAATTATTTAAACACAACCAAATACTTTTGTTTCAAAGGATTGGCTTGACATTGTCTAAACGTAATGATGTGTTTTGTGTGGTTTTTATTGTTGTTACGGTTTTTTTTGTTTCATTATTCAAGTGTTTCATGCACATGTGTGGTCCGGGAAAAAATACCCTAGAAACTTCACTGAGAGTGCAGGGATGTCTGTGAGGGATGTTAAGAAGCAACATTTCTCCGTAGTAACATCTGTTTTTTCAATGCAGCTCCTGTCATCCGATCGTACCAGGATGCTTTTTACTATCAAGTCTGTAAGCTCTGTGCGGATCGGAGCTCACGTTGGGCCCTGATCAGCCAGACCACATGCTGAGGTGGCCTGGCTCACATTGAGTTGGATCTCAGTGAGGTGTACACAGCATGTGGACACCATTTGGAGAATTTCAATCAATCCAGCATAGGTCTCCATCCTCTTCCCTCCACACAGGAGTTCCTTTCCAGTAGAAGAGCTAAGGGAAGGGAAGAGGAAAACCAGGTCTGGAGACCAGCTGAAACCTGCTGACTCCTGCCGAGTCCTGTTAGTGCTAATGAAAACCCAACATTTACTGCTGAATTTTATTGGAAAATTACTGGAGAACTAGTTTATCACTGAATTAGCTGAGCTTTGCTGAACAATTTATCAATCCAACAAGTCTATTAATACTGCAGGGAAAAAGAATAGGAAGCAAAAATATGTGAGGACTTTTATTGGTTAGAATTTATAAGAATTAAATGTTTATCCTTTTCACAGCTGCTCCTTTAACCATAAAATACACTGCTCAAAAAAATGAAGGGACTTCATCACCACAGTCTAACACCAACACCAATACCAATCTGTCCATTAAGGAGTGACAACAGATGGAAAGGAGGCAAAAGCAGGACACGACCCAAATCAGAATCAATCTGCAATTGCATACGAGTTAGGAAGAAAGAGAAAGTATGTTGTCATAAATAAAGAGCCGATACACATAGTAATGTGACAAGACCTACACACACACACACACGAGTAGTCAAAGTATAATGACACCAATAATTAAAATGGATGCATATAAAACAACACTTTATGGACTGTTTTTGTGTATTTGCTGTGCAGGTACTTGTATCTTAGGATAGCGCACATAGGTATAATTTAAAAAATAAGGTTGACACACTGCTTCAGGATATCCCTGACCAGAACACTACAATTAGCGGCTTTCAGACCGTTGAACACAGACTAAGTGAAAGGGAGGGGGTTGCTGTGTTGGTTAACAACAGATGGTGTAACCCTCATAACATTTGATCAAGGACCGTGCATGCTGCCCTGATATTGAGCTAATGGTTGTTGGACTTTGAATATTATCGAGCAGGAGGAGTTTCATTTTTTTTAGTCGGCCCATGTGACGATCCCCAGACAGGGAGTTAAAGCTGTGCCCACACTGAGTCCTAATTCAACCCTTGAAGGACCACATACAGCACCCACTCTTGGAAATGACTTCAAGTCAACATCCGAGTTCTGAAAATAAACACTAATCTCCACCAAGCAGTATTTGTACTTCATGACCCCCCGTGTGTTCCTCTTTCATCCGCAGCATTTGGAGTTAAGATAGTAGCCACAATAAAGATGACTCTGGAGCCCACAGCAGTGAATGTGAATTATTAATACGCCAACACATTAGCAGAGGATTATTAGCTGTGCATTGTGCTGTCCACCGGCTGCAGCTGTGATTGACAGATTAATGCCCATTTGCCTGTGTAGGGATTATGACGTTCGCCGGGCTCCCACTGAGCACTCTGCTCACATGCACGTATGTTACGGTATCTTTACATTTGGATTTTACATACTCGTCTTAACATGAATTATAGTTCGAAGTTAAGCAATGAGGGAGATTCTGACCCTGTTTGCTCTTATCTAAATTCCACATGTTGCTTGCTGGTCTTTTCATATATATCTCCAAATACAAAGCCCATTCTCTTGCTTCTTTTTTTACTGCTGCTAGAGCCGCATGCCTTGAATTATCTGCAGGCTATCAGGGCACACAGCATTCCCAGCAGCCTCCTCTGCATGTACAGTTTCTCCGGCTACAGAGGTGGACTCTCATCTCACACACCAGCTCTGCTCCTGCAGCAGTCAACATGAATCCAGACAATCTGATGTAATCTGATATCAGTTTCGTCCTGGATTCATATCTATCTACAGGTGAGCGTATCAGCGATGTCTTCAACACGTATCAACAAAAGGATTGGATGATAGAATCCAGCGCCTCCACAAAGGGGCGATGCCGGTGTCGTTCTCGTCAGCACGTCTTGTTATCACTCTCCGTTTGGGTTGTCTGCCTCTCTGTCACCACATACAGGAAACATTATCCTGCCACAGCCCACTTCACAAGCTGAGAGGCCCGCTTGGCCTCATCCGTCGCCCAGCATGCAGCAGTGTCAACACTGCTTCCATTCACGTGCCATTTTTTATGGCTCCTCAAGTCTTTAACCTTCTCTTCCCTGGCACCCACTTTATGAATGCTGTGTAAACTCTCACTCATGGACCTTTTTTATACGCCCTTCCTGTTTTCCTTCCCCTTCGCCACTCTTGAGATGCTACAGTACGGCGGTGCAGTTTTTTCAGAAATGGATCAGAGGAGAAGTGGCTGAGGGGGGTTGACGGGGTGGAGGGTGAAGGGGGAAGGGAGGGGCAGGTTGCTGGAAGGCTCCGTTCTGTGGCTGGCCTTGTCAAATTGATTGATGAGAAGGCAAGCTTGTGTTCTTGGCAGGCTGGGGATTCATCCTCCTGGCTGCGCTGATACACTTATCTTGGCTTAAAGTGGCGGGAGGGGTTGCCATCACACTGCAAGGGTGTTAAGAAGGAGATTAGGCTGCCGCAC
Organism: Chelidonichthys spinosus; assembly: GCA_029853015.1. Taxonomy (NCBI): domain Eukaryota; kingdom Metazoa; phylum Chordata; class Actinopteri; order Perciformes; family Triglidae; genus Chelidonichthys; species Chelidonichthys spinosus. The sequence continues at coordinate 9,655,432 of CM056835.1, forward strand.
ATCAAGCCAAATAAGATCGGGCACCGGCTGATGCACATATATACAATGTCATGTGAAGGCACGCAGGCGCTCCCTGTTTCTATTCAAGGTACAACCAATCACATGGCACGGCTGAGTGATAGGGAGCCCGGAGGAGAGATGAGGGAGCACGTGTTGGAAGTTCATGTTTTTTGTCTCTCTGACACTGGAGTTTGAAAAGAACATGGCATCCCTGTCCAAACGTAAGACAACAAAGTGTGGGAACAGAATGAACAGCACAGGAAGGCTTCAGCCCTGACAAATGATGGTCCACCTCAGAGGCTTTATGTTGCTGCACGTCCCCTTCAGGTTGATTTCTTTGCACGGTTTTGCGAAATGACCCCGAGGTCTCTCAGTACCATAGAGTGAATCACCAAACATTGCAAACCCCTCTCTCTCTCTCTCTCTCTCTCTCTCTCTAGTGTGGGCACTGTTGACAAATGCAGTGTGTGGGACACGTTGGAAATTGAATGCAACTAAATGACGCCTAACCTCTCAATGTCACGACCAAAGAAAGTGAAGAAAATGCACATTTTCTATAATCCTTCCTTCCTGTCTGGTTATTTTCATGGTTTATGAGTCTCTCAGTTTTCGGAGTCTCTCAGTTATTTCTGTATTCCACAGTGGCTGTCCTTACAAAAATAAGCTTTGCATCACACTCAGAAAGCTTTGATATCGTGGCTGCAAACAATGGAAATTTAAGTTCTTATACAAGATCAAAGGGATTCTGCTTCGTGATGACAACTCACTCACAAGCACACAAATATGTACAAGCACACAGAGACAGATAGGCACGTACACAAACACAGCCGCAGTAAATGTACAAAAAGTAAGACTGAACTTATTTATGAAATATTAATATTTGAAATGATTAAAACATCTGTCATATTTTGGAAGCAGTGGATGTCAGGTGAAATCTGTTTGGTGGTCTGTAAAAAAATAGCTTTTGTTGCATTTGGAAATTAAAACTTTTAACTTTCATCCCTGCATCGACAGCTGCTGTCTTCCCAGAACAGCGCCCGAGGGAGAGGGAAATGTTTTTTGCAATTTTCACCGTGAAAGGAAGTTCAAATTGTATTGCCAGGCCAAAGCACTGAGGGGGAAGGGATTTGTCTTATAGATGTGACATTACCTAATCCACTGTACAGATCCCAGTACAGAGAAGATGACATTTTTATTCTTGCCTAATGCTAAGGTAAAGTAAAGTGTGAGAGAGTTCTTTGAGTTGCATCACGCTGAACAAACAAGTCAGAAGTTCAGTCAACAGAACTTTTCTCTTTTTGATAGAGATTCTTACGTAGAGAAACAGTTTGATTTTACAGGTGCTTTTATAAAACTGCAGAAGTCGGAACACATGCTGAAATGCATTTTGTGTGAATTCATGGCAGTTTTGTCTGAAAGGCAAAAGCACAAAGTGAAATCTTCGACTCGGGCTACACCCTGAGCACTATGGTCAGCCTTCCCACCAGCATTAAATGAATGGATGAGATCTTTATTGCTTTCTATTACATCTGATCCCAGGAGAGCAGCAAATGGATGCAGGCAGCAATTTCTTTTTCCAGCCTTTATTTATCCTGGGAACGTTTTGAGCTGGACTAGGCTCTTCATCTACGTCCTGCTTACACTTCTATGCTGGGCCGTAGCAAGGAATAATAGACTTCTGACCTACTATTATCCAACTCTTAACCTACCTCCTGACCTAACTCTTCTTCTATCTAAAAAAACATATGTGTCAATACAGCAATGCTTTGCACTGAAAAGCATCTGTTGCTAAGCATTTGTCAGATGTCATGCTATCTAGATAAACATGGACCACATCTGGACAAGTGCTGGTCCAAATGTCAATGCAGGAGGACCAGGATTTAATTAAATGTTATTTATAGTGTCATATCAGAACAGAAGTTATCTCAGGAGATTTAACATCCAGAGATGGATCCATACCAACCATGTCACCTTAGGCCAAAAAGCAGGAGTAGTTGAGCATTCACACAGCGGGCAGGTGGAGCTACAATATGGTGTTTCCAACATCAGGCCAGATAGTGGTCTGCATTGGTAAGGACCTCAGCGGACTCTGCTGGACCAGAAAGCATTGCCAGACTCCCAGGAGTGATCCCGGGAGTAGTCAAGTTAGTAACAGTAGAAATGCCGATTTTAGTCATTTATTTAAGTCAGCCGCCTTAAAAATACAAGCGGTAAGAGTCAAACAAGACTGAATCAAATGAAGACATATGTCTCTGTGTTGGAAGTCTGTTTGAAGTCGCGGGAAATGATGGATCCCAGATACCTGAAGGCATCGTCACAGCTGACACTGTGTTGTTAAGGAAGGTGACTGTGGGGGCCCGTGTAAGGGGTTCCACCTGAAATCCACCATCATCTCCACAGCTTTAAGCGAGTTCAGTGCAGGTTGTTTCCGATCAAACCAGAGGGCTGGCTATTCAAAGTCCTATCTGTAAATGTTTGACAGACAGGTCTCCTGTACATGTGTTGATATTGGGAGAAGAGCAGTTGAGGGTATTAATCCCCCCAAAAAACAAAAAGAAATAGGCTTTACAGAAATGCTTCTGTAACTGGTTAGTTTCTGGCGTTGTCTGAGTTGTGTTTTGATGAAGAGGCCCAGACCGGGATATCTTTGGAGGCGATCTCCATTTATTCTGACAAAAGGTGTAAACAACAACAAAATCCTCCCGTCAATCGTTATCACCTTGAGCTCCTAGACAAATTAAATGCCACAGAAATATGTTAGCGTGTTACACACTAAGTTTAAGCTAGGAGTAAACCTATAGATGTAGTTTAATAGCAGCTAAAACACGGAAATTTCCTGTGACCACAGTGTCGCTCACCTCTCTCAAGTACAACAGAAAAAAGGGAGAGGCAAAAGGGTGGGACACATTTATAGCGGGGACCCACGAAAGTGAACGTCGGGGTACAGAAACTGAGTCTCAAACGTTCCACATGTTGACTTAGGAGGACAGACATGCCAGGTTATAACTATTAAAACAGATTTTGTGTAATTATAATACTACACATCACTGCCGTATAATTGACTCTGTTACACTTCTATCTAAAGTTCTTTCTACATACTATGATGCTATAATCCTAAAACTCTAAAGCCTTTCATCAGTATGAGATCGTTCTGAAAATAAAGACACAAAATAAACAAATACATTTTAAAAAAATATTTGGGGGGGGGGGCTTTGGAACAATTTAGGGTAGCTCCAGCCCCCCTAAAATAGGCCTAACAACGTCACTGGGTGCTGTGATGCCCTCCAGGTGGGTCCACTCCAGTCTCTCGATGGATTTCATGACTGCAGCTGTCATAGGACAGACCTGTTGTAGCCCTTTATTCCTTGCGATGAAGGGTTTCATGGGAATGAAAGTGTAGCATTTGAGGAGGGGATTTCTTACAGCTCCAGTGATCTGTTGAAGATCTGTGTCAAGATGGGGGCCAGCTGGGCAGCAAAGCCTTACTGGAGGATAGGAGGCAGGGAGACATGCTATTTGGGCCTGGTGCCTCACTGATCTTCCATCTCTGACACACTTTCTTTTCACTGACCTTGAGTGCAGATGAGGGGTCAGTGGAAGGTCATAAGTTCTACAAAATCAAAGAATAAAAATGTAGCTTAAGAGCACTACAAATATGAGAAATTAATGAATGCTGGTGCTAGAACCAGCTGTTTGCGCCGGGTACAAATTGCTGTTTGCGCTGGGTACAAACAGCTGTGTGTGGCAGTAGAAACAGTTGTTTTGCTGCACTAGAGACAGCTGTTTGTGGCAGAAGAAACAACTGTTCTGTCTGTCGGTCTCCTCCGCTCGACCAGCAGTGCTGTCCATGGTGCTGAAACGGCATCACTCATAAACAATGTGATTGGTAAATGTTAGCTGCAGCAGTCAATGGGTGATGGTGACCAATATTTTCTGGCTTCTATAAAGTACAAGTCTTGAGAAAAACACAGATACAATTCAGGCTTTTTTTAATGGAAATATTATATTAAACTCAAAATGTCACAAGCCATTTAATAAATACAAATAAGGGAACTTTCATTCTGCTTCATCACACATTTTTGTTATTTTTTTTTTAAATATTGTTTGCAGAATTCTAACAAACCATACAAAAGCCGGAGCATTATGAAATAGTAAGTATTATGTTTTCATAAACAAACACAGAGATGCCCAGGATAAGACTCCTATTGTCAGCACTGAGCAGCTACGCAGAAGTAGTTTTTTTCAGCATATAATATTCATATTACATGAATAAATGAAGCTTTACATTATGATGTAACTTTTGCCCAACGCAACAGCACAATGTGGGTGGGAAAAATTAGTAATTGCCTTTAAGCGTTTAACCCTCAAATCCCCTACTGGAGCTGAGGACAACATGGATCTAGTGGGCAGCTCCCAGTGGCCCGGAGCGATGCCACAGGTCTGTTTATTTGTGTATTTTAAAGGTCGGGATTCAGGTTTAAGTTTCATATCAGGAAAACGTATACCCATGGATGCTACTAAATAGTGAATCTTCTGAATTTGCATTTGTCTGGGTGCTAACTTAAATAATAAAGCAATTTTTCTTCCTAGGCTGCATCCAGTGAACAGATGGACGAGAGTTTGTGTCCATTTCATTTCAATGGGAGATGTTACACTAAAACTACATTTATTTCACAGCTATGGTTACTACTTACTTTACGGATGAAATGTTCAACACACAATTACAATGTTTTCAATGACTGATGGCTGATCAGAACTATGGTTAGTCGTGAACAAGCAAACTCCAGTTCTGGAAAGTGAAGCCAAGGTTGAAGTGCCTTAAATGTAAATTATTTTAAATTATTTAATGTATTATCTCAGTAAACATTGTAAACATGAGTTTATGGTCTCAATCAGTTGTGTCAAGACTTATTCAGTACAGCATGATGTTCATTTAGTAAATTATGGTCCATTTGAGGTCAAATAGAAGATACAGTAGGAATACTTGAGGGCGGGGCTACGTGGTGGTTGACAGGTTGCTACCATAGTGTTGTCCAGTCTGTGTTGTCCTTGTTTCCGTCATCGAACTAAAACCTAAAAATATTAATGTTATTCACCCTTTTGTGTCACTTGGTTCCGAAAATCCAAGATGGTGATCTTCAACGGGTGACGTCACAGTGTCTCTATCCACTTATATGGGCAGTCTATGGGCTTAAGGTGGGTGCCTGACGTTTACATTATATCACCAAACAATTTGACATACAATAGTAGTTTCCATAGAATATTTATGTATTTATTATTTATTTATATGTATAATTATATTATAATTAATTATATTATAATTTAAGCACATTTTAAGCACATTTTACTCATGTTGTGTTTTAATTGTAGGACATTTACTTGTGACAGTTGAGTATTTGTGCTACGTTTACTTAAGCAAATGTTCTGAATACCTCTTGAATCACTGGTCTAAATATATATATATATATATATATATATATATATATATATATCTTCTATGTATGCATTGGCTCTTATCCACTGGGAGAAATGTGTATTTATTCCGAGCCTTTTCACTGTGAACAAGGAAAGGTATATCCACTCCCAAACTGCTGGTGAAATTAGTCATGATTAGCGGTTGAAATCATTTGTAGTAACCAGATTAATATTTCACTTCTCATTAATCTTGCTTACTCTAGAAATGGACCAGCAAACCTGCTGCTAGGCCATATATGTATTGCATTTCAACCATTACCTCTGATTCATGACTAGGGTGACGCGTCACATAATTGCTTATAACTTTAGGCACATTTGCTGAACATTATAAAACCAAATGTAATGCAAATCCAATCAAGGCAGTCCAACGTTATGCAGATATTTGATTGGAGGCTGCTGTTTTACTCATAAAACTGATTTATCCCGGGCAGCCATTCCCTAGTGGCATGAATAATCTTATTGGTTGAGTTAAATATCAATCGGCAGACTCAGTGAAATACAGGCCAAATATGAATTCCAAGATTGCTGTTTAAGATGAGCTCTGTGCTCGCGGTAGCATGTGATCAATTAAGACTCGCAGCTGCTCCTATTCCCTCCTGTTCTGGATGCTTCTGTGCTGTGGACTATAACCCCGTTTGGCTGTAATGTATTTTTCCTGGAATCAATGTCAAAGTACCCCGCGGGCATTCCCATGTATTCATATCAGCCGAGACAACGCGTGATGCAGGAATTCCTTCAGGTAAACGTCTGACATTTTTATCTCAACTCCATCTTTGCATCTTTGCTTTCATTCTTGTGCTCTAGCAATGAATGTTGCATCATGGAGGACAGTGGATGCAAACAAACAGCGTGAGGGAGCTAAGATACAAGCTAATCTAGATAACTCGGTACAACCTAATCACAGGCAGCGGCGGCACCAGAAAATTATTATTGGGGGGGGGGGGGGGGGGGGGGGCAATGAGGGGACAAATTCTGACACCAACAAATAATACTATAATAGATGTACTTTTCCCGCGGCCAACAACCAGCACAGAAAACAATACAAATCCACCACATCTGTGGATTTACAAGAGTGTAACTGAGAATTGTAGCACAGTGTATAGTTGTATACAGTATATTCTTACAACTGTCTCTTAACTCACTAATGTTTTCTCTCTCCTTCTGTTCTCCTCTCCTTCACTCCCCATTCCTGTCTTCCTCCTCTTCCTCTCCTCTAAACTCCTCCTCCTCACTCTCCACTCCTGTCTTCCTCCTCTTCCTCTGCTCTAAACTCCTCCTCCTCACTCTCCATTCCTGTATTCCTCTCCTCTCCCTTCCTTTTTCTCCTCCTCACTCACTCTCCACTCCTGTCTTCCTCTCCTCTAAACTCCTCCTCCTCACTCTCCACTCAAGTCTTCTTTTCTCCTCTAAACTCCTCCTCCTCACTCTCCACTCCTGTCTTCCTCCTCTTCCTCTCCTCTAAACTCCTCCTCACTCTCCATTCCTGTATTCCTCTCCTCTCCTCTCCCTTCCCTTTTCTCCTCCTCACTCACTCCCAACTCCTGTCTTTCTCTCCTCTTCCTCCTTTCTTCTCCTCACTCACTCTCCACTCCTGTCTTCCTCTCCTCTTCCTCCCTTCTTCTCCTCCTCAAACACTCTCCACTCCTGTCTTCCTCTCCTCTAAACTCCTCCTCATTCACTCTCAACTCCTGTCTTCCTCTCCTCTTCCTCCTTTCTACTCCTCCTCACTCACTCCCCACTCCTGTCTTCCTCTCCTCTTCCTCCTTTCTTCTCCTCCTCACTCACTCCCCACTCCTGTCTTCCTCTCCTCTTCTTCCCTTCTTCTCCTCCTCACTCACTCCCCACTCCTGTCTTCCTCTCCTCTTCTTCCCTTCTTCTCCTCCTCACTCACTCTCCACTCCTGTCTTCCTCTTCTCTAAACTCCTCCTCACTCACTCCCCACTCCTGCCTTCCTCTCCTCTTCCTCCCTTCTTGTCTAAACTCTGCTTCACTCGCTTTCCAAAGCTGTCTTTCTCTCTTCTCCTCTCCCCTCCTCCTCCTTTCTCTGTTCTCCTCACCTACTACCGCCCCTTCGTCATCCTCGCTTTAATCCTCATCCTCCAAGTCTGTCATCACTCTGTCCTGCATCCGTAAATCACCACCACCATCGTCCACTCTTATTTGCTTTTTGGCTATCACAAACCGGTCCATTTCGCTCTGTTGACCCAATCGCTAACTAGCCACTATGCATCAACCACCGCTAACGTGAACGTCAAATTCAGCCTGCCGTCTGCGTGCAAACCAGCCAATCAAATCACACAACACAGGGAAAAAAGACAAAAAACAATCACCATAGGAACGTTATAAACAATATTTCTTCAGATGATTGATTGTTAATGTCTCAGTGTCTTAATTTGTTCTATATTTGTTATAGTTTTTAATCCATAAATATTTCGAGGGGAGGGGGGGCAAAAGGGGGGGCGCCTTTGACAGGAGGGTCTTGAGACCCTGCTTGAGCCCCCCGCGCTGTCACTGATCACAGGACAAGATATTTGAAGATTTAGTAAAATCTTGAACTATGTCCAATGCCAATATTTCCAAAAGGTCTGTCTTTCAACATATATCAGCAAGTAGCAGCTATGGTTTAATCTCGGAAATGTCACAGCAAACACACTGGTATAGTGAGGGCTGGGAAACTTGGGGTGAATCTTAGGATCCTGGTTATGTTTAATATAAAGGCAAACATTCAGTTTAACATTGACCATACAAATCCATCTGTGGATTTACAAGAGTGTAACTGAGAATTGTAGCACAGTGTATAGTTGTATACAGTATACTCTTACAACTGTCTCTCAACTCACTAATGTTTTCTCTCTCCTTCTGTTCTCCTCTCCTTCACTCCCCACTCCTGTCTTCCTCCTCTTCCTCTCCTCTAAACTCCTCCTCCTCACTCTCCACTCCTGTCTTCCTCCTCTTCCTCTGCTCTAAACTCCTCCTCCTCACTCTCCATTCCTGTATTCCTCTCCTCTCCCTTCCTTTTTCTCCTCCTCACTCACTCTCCACTCCTGTCTTCCTCTCCTCTAAACTCCTCCTCCTCACTCTCCACTCAAGTCTTCTTTTCTCCTCTAAACTCCTCCTCCTCACTCTCCACTCCTGTCTTCCTCCTCTTCCTCTCCTCTAAACTCCTCCTCCTCACTCTCCATTCCTGTATTCCTCTCCTCTCCCTTCCCTTTTCTCCTCCTCACTCACTCCCAACTCCTGTCTTCCTCTCCTCTTCCTCCTTTCTTCTCCTCCTCACTCACTCTCCACTCCTGTCTTCCTCTCCTCTTCCTCCCTTCTTCTCCTCCTCAAACACTCTCCACTCCTGTCTTCCTCTCCTCTAAACTCCTCCTCATTCACTCTCAACTCCTGTCTTCCTCTCCTCTTCCTCCTTTCTACTCCTCCTCACTCACTCCCCACTCCTGTCTTCCTCTCCTCTTCCTCCTTTCTTCTCCTCCTCACTCACTCCCCACTCCTGTCTTCCTCTCCTCTAAACTCCTCCTCCTCACTCTCCACTCAAGTCTTCTTTTCTCCTCTAAACTCCTCCTCCTCACTCTCCACTCCTGTATTCCTCTCCTCTCCCTTCCCTTTTCTCTTCCTCACTCACTCCCAACTCCTGTCTTCCTCTCCTCTTCCTCCTTTCTTCTCCTCCTCACTCACTCTCCACTCCTGTCTTCCTCTCCTCTTCCTCCCTTCTTCTCCTCCTCAAACACTCTCCACTCCTGTCTTCCTCTCCTCTAAACTCCTCCTCATTCACTCTCAACTCCTGTCTTCCTCTCCTCTTCCTCCTTTCTACTCCTCCTCACTCACTCCCCACTCCTGTCTTCCTCTCCTCTTCCTCCTTTCTTCTCCTCCTCACTCACTCCCCACTCCTGTCTTCCTCTCCTCTTCTTCCCTTCTTCTCCTCCTCACTCACTCCCCACTCCTGTCTTCCTCTCCTCTTCTTCCCTTCTTCTCCTCCTCACTCACTCTCCACTCCTGTCTTCCTCTTCTCTAAACTCCTCCTCACTCACTCCCCACTCCTGCCTTCCTCTCCTCTTCCTCCCTTCTTGTCTAAACTCTGCTTCACTCGCTTTCCAAAGCTGTCTTTCTCTCTTCTCCTCTCCCCTCCTCCTCCTTTCTCTGTTCTCCTCACCTACTACCGCCCCTTCGTCATCCTCGCTTTAATCCTCATCCTCCAAGTCTGTCATCACTCTGTCCTGCATCCGTAAATCACCACCACCATCGTCCACTCTTATTTGCTTTTTGGCTATCACAAACCGGTCCATTTCGCTCTGTTGACCCAATCGCTAACTAGCCACTATGCATCAACCACCGCTAACGTGAACGTCAAATTCAGCCTGCCGTCTGCGTGCAAACCAGCCAATCAAATCACACAACACAGGGAAAAAAGACAAAAAACAATCACCATAGGAACGTTATAAACAATATTTCTTCAGATGATTGATTGTTAATGTCTCAGTGTCTTAATTTGTTCTATATTTGTTATAGTTTTTAATCCATAAATATTTCGAGGGGAGGGGGGGCAAAAGGGGGGGCGCCTTTGACAGGAGGGTCTTGAGACCCTGCTTGAGCCCCCCGCGCTGTCACTGATCACAGGACAAGATATTTGAAGATTTAGTAAAATCTTGAACTATGTCCAATGCCAATATTTCCAAAAGGTCTGTCTTTCAACATATATCAGCAAGTAGCAGCTATGGTTTAATCTCGGAAATGTCACAGCAAACACACTGGTATAGTGAGGGCTGGGAAACTTAGGGTGAATCTTAGGATCCTGGTTATGTTTAATATAAAGGCAAACATTCAGTTTAACATTGACCTACTTCCTCCAGTAGCCCTGGACATTGGCAGGTTGCAGAACTGCTTCGTATTGCAATGTTACTCGAGTGTTCAATCAGTAGCAAGTGAATTGATTTCTACTGTACACTTGCTGAACTTTCATCTCCAGCAAGATTACTTCCATAAAACATCTACCTTCCAGAAATATATATACATATCAATATCTTATATAATATAATACAACACATTGTTACACAGCCCTGTGATAGACTGGCGACCTGTCCAGACGTACCCCGCCTTCGCCTTCGCTTCAGCCGCCCCGCGACCCAGGATAAGTGGTTGGTGATGGATGGATGGACATTCTTACACCATTGCATCAAATAACATAGCTTGGTCAGCACAGCGAGCGGTGTGGACGCCATTTTTGTTATAAAAGGACCGATCCAGTTCACGCTCACAAGTGAGGTCCCACCACTGATCTGTAATAGGTCTGTAGCGTGAGTGGGTCCCACCCACTATAGCAATTTTGTGTGTCATTTGTTGTTATTAATTATTAATTAGTTATTATTATTCATCAAGGTTCTTCATCACATGCACGGATGAGATGCAATGTAAAACATGATAACAATCAAAACATCATAATGGCATTATATATCTGCCATCGGCTGCCCTGCTCTCTAAATATTGGCATCGGCCATTAAAAAATCGGTTGACCACTTGTCCACAGTCCAAATATGGTCACTTCCTTCACTGGTTGCAGAAGCTAAACGCCAAAATAGCAACAGACTCATTTCTTCTTGTTGTTCTGCTGATGCTTGTAGGCCTTTCACTCATTACCTGAAATAAAAAGGCCAAGCATTTGCAGTAATAGGAGAAACTGGAGTCTTTTTCTCTGGCTTGGGTATATCTTTAATCTTTTGCACTGTGGGGGCCAATGACAATCAAATTAACATAATTATTCATTAATATGCAGATGAGCCCAGATGTTCAACAAGCAACAGATGTGCACTTCTTGTACACAACAGCTCAATATGAAAAACTGCACGGAGATGATGACATAGAATAGAGAGCATGGGTAATTTATTACAATGCATTTAGTCCCCACTCATTATATTTTTAAAGAGCATTCATGTTGAAGATCCAGACAAAATCACATTTCCAATAAGGGTGATAAACATGCAAAAGTACATCGGAAATAACTGATTTACATGTACTGGTATTTCTCAAAATTATATTTTTACCAGCTGCTAGATAATAGAGGAAGGCAATTTTGCTCAGCTTAATACGTTACTTCTATGAAGTGATCCGCAGTTATGTTAGTCCAATTCAAAGGGCTGCAATTAAGCTGCATCATAAAAAACGCATGTAAATTAAACTTCCAATACATTATTCCTACTGCTTCACAAAGCTATATAGGAAAAAAAAACATGACTATTGTTGAGATGTATGACATTATTACAGTGCAGTACATGTATAAGCCCAGGCTTATGGGCCATTCTGTGATTATTACACTATAAGAAATAAATCCACAGACAATGATGGATAGATGACCTGGCAGAAAATGACCAGTTCCTTTTTCTGTTAAGTTTACGCACATTTCCATCAACGCTAAAATGGAACAGATTCTCCAGATTTACAGAATGTTCTCTGAACCAATCAAAGACACTTATGAAATACTGAACTATCAGTGTCATCATCATTGATGGTTGTTACCGTTCTTTTGACTTCTGACATCAGCCGCGGAGCCTCGTTTACCAGGACGGTGGTGAACGATAGTGCAGCTCACTGCCTCTGGAACAGCCTGGATGAGCCTCCACCAGATGAAAGTCACGGCATATTTCTGTCTGACAGTCTGTTTGAAAGTGATGCTGCAGTAATCTGCGATGTGGGGGGGCCTGGTAGGGTGTTGCAGGGCATCACAAACAATGTGACTTCCACTCAGAAGTTTTTCATCTGCAGAACAGAAGTCATTGGGGGGATTTCAAATAACCACTGTCACACCACTGTTTTATTGCACTGTTGTTCTGTCTTCACGCTCTCCTCTCTTCCTCTAAAGCATCGCCAATTATTAGAGTGACATTGAGCAAGTTGCTCTGTGGGCCCGCCTGCTCGTTATTCATTCCCCCACTTCATCTCTGGAGTTCCTTGTCCCCTCTCGGAAAATTTCCAAGACCTCCGACTCTATCAAGGAGCTCAAGTGGCAACAGAATGCGTCAAGAAAACAATAGAGCATGCATGGCGGCTTATTGGACGGGTTAACAGGGTCTGCGTGAAGGCATCCCTACTGCCCAAAATCATTTGCATGCAATAAGAAAACACAGAAGTGAAAGTTGAAATCCACTTGAAAGGCTTGCATGTGGCGATTCCTCTTCAGCTCAAAGATTTCAGCCACTGTTTTCTGACTGGCAGGGGTTGGGGCCCTTTTCAGAGGAGTTATTATCTGGGCTCCCGGGAGGAGCGTTTGAGAAATAAGAGAGTGCTGGCTAATTTGTCTTCATCTTCATATGATATCACTCCCTGCATGTGGTACATGTGCTCACATATTGACAGAGGTGACTCCTGTGGTGTGCGATCACACCCCTTAAATGATGTTAGGCTTTGGACTCCCTAAAGGTATTATTCACTCACTGTTTTACTGCAAACGTAGTTTGACATGTGTTTGCTAATAGGAAGGATGAACCTGTGAGCTGTGGTTCCTTTGTGTTACTGTTCAACTTCCAGCCTGTCCAATCTGTCAATCTTTCAACTCACTCCAATGTTAACCCCTCCCATCACTAGAACCACAACAGCACAAGGCTTTCAGTGTGCAGGAACATGCACAAGGCCGGGATAAAGTTGCCCCGGGCAACAGCCCAGTTGCCCTGTTTGGCTAAGCTGCTCCTCTGGAGAAAAATAAAAATAAAAGTATTGCTTTTGCTGTTGTGGTTGCATATTGTAGCCAAAATATGAGTTGCCCATTATTTAGGGCTGTCCAAAAGCAAAGGTATTCTTTCTCAAGTAACACTAACAGTATGATTATGACTAACAGCGATTAGTTGTGGAGTTTCTCCACAAATAAACACACCAAAACATCACATTAAATATTGTGTTTACCAGAGAAGTGCTCATTGGTTTCTAGGAAATACTTCTTCATTCAGCATCGAAAAGCATAACAAACAACTAATCAAATAAATCTACCATAAATGTAAGACTAAATTATTATCACCCACATGTTTATAGTCTGACGGTCAGTGAATGAGAAATATCATTGTTCAGGCAACAAATGGAAGACTTTTTTTTCAGGAACAGCAGCAAAGTATTTACATCACATTACAATAACAACAACAACATTCAACAATAACAATACAAATTATAATACGAATAATAATGACAATATTATTATTAGTATTGTTGTGGTTGTATTTGTTGTTATGTTTCAGTTATACAGATACTTTTTACAAAGAAACGGGCAAAAGGAATAAACATCTTTGACAGAGGATTAAAAATAAACAGAAACATACAATTAATATTGTATTTGAATACATAAATAAACTGATGGGAAAGGGGTCAACTTGCTTATGAATACAGTCTGAAGGATTCATTGATGAAAAAAAGAAAATATGCAAAATAAGATGCAGCCACATGTGTGTTCTGAAATGAGCTTCAAATTAGTCCTGCACTCTTGACATGTCTTTTATGTACAGCGCTACTTGCAGCTAATAATTAAATTTAACTGAAATGTGTTTTTTTTATATGTGGTTTGAGCTCTTAGGTTAAATGTTAATTTTAATATTGGTTTCGTTGTACTGCCTTGTATAATTAGGTTTGAGGGGGCACCTGCTTAGAGGGCAGACACGTTGATTACTTACCACAACATCCTTGTTCTTATGGAAGTACTCCAGCTAGTATTTGTTTTTATTTTGAACGGGGATTTCTGAAAAAAAACTCATATTTACAAACACATTTCCTGGATAACCTAAAACCTAATAACCCAGTGTTATAATAATACAATACATTTAATTATATATCACCGGAAAGGCCATGTGCTTATAATACAATAACACTGATGCTGTAATTGTATGTACTTACTTGTGTTTTCACTGCAGTGTTTCTACTCCAACTAAAACAAAGGGCCACCATGTTCCTCCTGCGGTGGTCTTTAGTGTTCAGAGAGCGAACATGCACAGTCCAGATCAGTTTATGTAGAAAACACAGCTCGCCCTGGGCGCTGGAATTCAGAGAGTCTAAACGAACGCCTCTGAACCAATTCTGTGAACATATTAAAGTCGTCTGGAAACACGGCTGCTTTGTGTGCTCGTGCCTGTGTGGGAGCTTTGAAAGGAAAAGACAGACAAGCACACGGACCGAGACAATCACTGTCCCTCTCGTTTCCTATTGTGTGTCGCTGTGTGGGGACACAAGAGGAAGAGGAGTAGTTGAAGCATGACCAGCGGCGTCTACCAGGACATTGTTTGTAAAATGAGCTTGACCTTTTCGGGTGTGAGGACGATGCAGCTCCGCACTCAGAAAACAAAAAGGGTCCAGAAGAGCAGTACGAGGAGGACTCACCCCCACATTGCCAGCGCACCGCTTTTTCATTATGATCTAGTACGTTTAGCATCACGGCAGACCTCATTTCTCAATAGGGTTTCCTCCGTGTCATTAAAGTGTTGTCCCACAGCACCGAGCAACATGCTGTAGCATATAGATCACTCTGTCTCCTTCCCTGTGATTGAATTGCCATTAGTGTTGTGCAGATTACTTTGCCTTTCCGTCTTAATGATCTAACTGAGAATTGACCTGCTCGAATGAATTAGGTGAATGCAACAATGAACTACAGTAACAGAAGCCAGAAGAGCCTCCTTTATGAGAAGTTTATACCTGATGTAAATGGTGTTTCTTTTATGATCTTAATGGTGATTCTGATTCATATATGAAGGTAAAAGTAGTATAGGCAACATGTTCCCACTGTGCATTCAGCTCACCAACCCACCTGCTGTATTACGGACAGAGCAACTGATGTCCTATAAAGCTACAGGGAGGGGAGGTGGATTGGTCAAACAAACACAGGACTTTCACCCAGGAGACAGCTCTTCATGGCCTGTGTGAAACTAACGTTGACATTTCATCGCGTCAGTCATGAATGGTGTGAGTGTCGATCGTGGTGTCATTTGTCATTGAAGTTAAGGCCAACTCTCTTTTCACGCCATCACTGGCACGTGTAAAGGTGACGCTAGAGGGGAATGTAGCGCATCCTAGTTTGAAGCTTTGACCAAGCTAACCAGTTATTTGATGCAGTGGAGCGAGACCATGTTGATGCTACAATGCACATTCTATCAGGGTTTATGATGTTGCTAATGCAATAAACTTGCTATCTCTGGTTTAAGCAGCCAGAAAAAGGGAAGAGCAAAGATTGTAGTCCTCCTCCAGACCTCACCAGGGTTGAGGGCAGCAATAATTTAAATCGGTTAAAATGTTAAAAAAAAGTTATTGGTTAAAATGCCTTGCTTTGATATGTGTCCACCAGGGGTTACGCTGTCCTGGTTACAGGCCCTGTTACTATAGATACCACATGCTAATGTTCAGGCTACATGACATAACACTGTCAAGCATCATTTCATGCAGGAGCTGTTGGTGGTAATGTTTTTGTCTTTGTTTGGTTTTTCTATAAAAATGGACCAGTTCCTATTTCTTCACTGAGGTGAAGGGGAAGCCAGTGTTCTTGGTATGTTCGCAGCAACTTTCAGTGCTCAAGAAATTTAAATATGCAGTGTGAATACAGTTATCGAAAATACAAGAACTTTAAAGGACAATGTAGAACAGGGAAGATATGAAATGTTGGCAGGTTTGAGGAAGCAGCATTTTTTTTTGTAAATTTATTTTTCTTTTCTGTGAATGCTTTCAGAATGTTCTTCTACTTCTTTACACTAAAAGAAAGGCATTGTTGAGGTGATGTTATTCATAGGTGATTATGCAGTGGTTCTACTGGCCCTGCCCACTCAAGATCATATTGGCCCCTGGTTTAGGGTCTCCACACGTGGAGCCAAATTAAGAAAACCTGCTTTTATTCAAATTAAACAGATCCTCAGGACTAGACAAACAAACTAACTTTAAACTGGTATTGTATTTTCTTTTTTAAATAAGCCATGTGTGGTGAATTATGAAATATATATATATATATATATATATATATATATTTATATAAATGCAAACTCTGCAGCGGCCTCAACAGCTAATCACATTCTGGTTTGTAAGTTATCAGGATCAGTAGGTCACTTGGGTAATGCCAAGAATTATCATATGTAATAAATCCTTCCTGTGTTGCCACAGGGAAATTCACACTGGCAAGATTCCAAGCTTGGTAAGCCAACGTGAGCAGGCTGCTCTGTCTGTATGTGACTGATGTTGAGAAGTAAAATATATTTGAAGGATCTTATGAAGTTAGGTTTGCTCTTGCCCTTTTGGAACATTTCTTTCTGGTACAAGGCAATTAGAAGCTTATCGTTAGTCATTTTCTACACTGTAAAAAAAAAAATCGTAAAAAAACGGTAATTTTCCGGCAGCTGGGGCGCCAGAAAAATACCGTGGAATAACAGAAAATTACTTTCTCATAAAAATACAGTTATTTTCCATAATAAAAATACAGTTTGTAGTTGTAATTTTAACAAGATTTCCCTTATTTTCAGGTTGCTTTTAACGTTTAATTACAACCATTTTCACATTTTAAAACAATTAAATTCCCTAGAAATATAGTAAGTACACGTTGTATTACAAATAATAATGCTTAAATTTACAGAAATGTGCTGTTATTAGTTGGTTTTATAACATTATTTTATAGAAAAAGGTTGTATAATAATTTATATTTGATGTAATATAACTGTATATGACACATGATATAATGTGATTCATCTTTCAAAACATGTCAAAAAACTGTTGAAAAACTAGATATTGGGTTTAAAATTACAACAATTTAATGTTAATTTTAGATCACATCAAATGTATATTTAGTTATTTTATGTTGTTTTTAACATTTAATTACAAACATTTTAGGTTTTAAAACGGTGAAATTACCCATAAAGATGGTAAATTAACATTGAAACAGGAACAGCTACAATTTCCCATTCTCAGTATTTTTATTCAACTGTAACAGGTAACCATTATTACAGCAATATTCAAAAATCAATTACATTAAAATGACTCTGAAACAAACAAAAAAATCAGCTAAATTGGAAATGAAAAAAAAAAGTTGAGTTACCAATTTACAGTATTATTTCTATCCAAGGCATCCATAACTCCATAACTGAGCACTTCTTATTCCCTCCACTTGTAGTCTGACATTTTGGTCATCAGCGTGAAAACTTTTGGACTGACTGCAGGTTGTTTTTGGTGGTGTTCCACTCCACTTTTGATCCCATGTCCTGATTTCTCTTGAAGAGGCACCTGTCTAATGAAAAGAAAACAATTTTAGTAACTGTGGACTGTACTATATTTGTATACCTTTGCAAAAAGGTTACACAACAGTGCTTTGGGTGCCTTGAAAAGCACAATATAAATACACAAAGATGGCATAGTGACTTTAAAAGTCTGCTATAGAACATATTACACACCATACATGTAAATGTACTTCACAAAAATCCTTTTAAAACTTACCCATGACTGCTGCCACGCGGCGAAACTCCTTCCTGAAGTGATCCTGGACATCCACGTCGACCGACAGGCTAGGAACAAAGTCCAGGACGAACACCTTCTACACCGACTGCAGGCACTGGCGATGAGCGCACGGAAGTCCTCCCCTGCCTGCTCCACCGTCCTCCTGGCCGTCAGGTTGTTGCTGGGGGCAAGAACACAGACAACATCTGGTGTACGTGGCACAATAGCACTCACCAGCTCGATCCTCAGGTCCCTGGTGCAAGCCCCCGGCGTCGCCATGGCACCAAAGGAAAGGCATCCCTCCGGCATCGTGACAAACCCATCCACGATGCTGCGAAGGTGGGAGTCCCCAACAAGAAGAACAAACTGGAACAACACAACGGAGAATTATTATCATGCAAACAAGATTATGATCAACATCAAACATCATTTGTCAAATGACTTCCAAAACAACATTACCTGTTTGTCTGGAGAATCTGGTGGGATGACCAACTTGTGGCTCCTGCCGGTACAAGCAGAAGTTGGCCACTTCCTCACGGCATGGCGATGACCAGTTCCATGGGCTAGTTAAAAAGACAAAATCAGTCAGAAATGTCATTCATAATTTATAATAATTATATAAGCATAGCTCTTTCCACTAGGTCAGGTGTACAAATATAGTGAGAAAACACCTAACAATTAAAGTAAAACATTCAATGATATTAAAAAACGTTTGAGTACAAACCAGAGGGTCTGCCGGAGAAAGAGATGACAGGCTCCTGCCTGTCACACCGATCCTCCATCCTCTGCTTGGCAGCAACGGACAGCCAGTGGTTTTACCCGTGAGGCATCCTAAATGAAAAAAAGGCACACTGGACAAAAACGTTATCAGGAATATAACAGTGAAAACTTGTATTGAATGCAGTCAAACAAATAGAAACCCATTCCTCTGGTACTCAAAGTGTCCACTGGTCTCCTCCCTCTGATGATTTTCTCCACTGCAAAAAAAAAATCAATAATAATAATTGTGGTTATTCATATAACATCAAGTCATATATCATATCATTAAAATGTAATCTCAGACCACTTATCATACAGAGCTGGAATCTAATCTCTATAATATATAAACGTTCTTAAACATACGTCAGCAGTGGAAGCAAAGTGTAAAATATATATATATATATATATATATATATATATATATATATATATATATATATATATATATTATACATATACAACTTTTGAATTTATCTTACACAGACTTGCCCCAGCTATTACAAACTCAAACCTTTATAAGCCAATTAATTATTGCAGGAGGCTGCACGTGTACACATTAACATGCTGTATATCATACACACAGCCACTTCGCTTGCGCTTCAAGACTTGTGAAAAAAGTGCATGACTAGCAAAAATATCCATCATATCTCCCCTGTCCCTATTGAACTTGAAACTGCATGAGACACAGCCATGGATATTTTGTATTTGCTTGCAGTGGGATATCTGTGTAAAACGCTGAGTAACTACCGCAATAAATATGAAATTAACAAATTAATTTAAATGCAAACTCATGGTGGAAACCAAAGCACACGACAAATACTACTTAGCTCAAGACCGTAAAACAAACTCACGGTAAAAGGCAGAGCTCGAAAAAGCTATTTACCTCAAGGCCACCAGTCAGCCAGCCAGCTAGCTAGCTAGCTACCTGAATAGCGGACTTAAGCTAACGGCCTTTAACTCAACCACACAGGACAAGATAAGTTATAAATAAAACACGTAATTCTTTTAACATAGTAACCACTGTTAACTTTAAGAAAGACAATATGTACCAGTGTTGATAATGTCATTAGCTGTATCAGCCCATGCTGTTGCTCGCTAACGGACATAGCTACGACATAGCCTACCAAGCTAACATATGCATGCTAAATACAGATTAAAATTCATTAATAGTTCAAATAACTCACGGTTCGTTCGTGCACCAAAAGCTGTCCCAATGTGGTCTCCTCTCGTTGTCCAAGGTCCAAAGTGTCAAAAGCCAGTCCAAAATCCAAAGCCAAATATCCAAAAGCCTCTCGTGAGATTCGTAAATGCCGCTCGGAAAGATCTGGAATATACGACTGGCCGATTGAAGACGCAACGTAGTGTATACTGTCTCACTATTAGCCAATCACAGCGCTTAAAGATGGACGAGAGCACGTCACAGATTCGACACGCCACAGACATGTCCAGACACGAAAAATAACTAAACAGGAAAAAGAAACGCGGCGACAGGAAGTCCACAAAATAAAAGCGCTCTATATGTCGGATTTATATAAAATATGAAAGCAAAATCAAACATGACTTACACTGACATATTTAAAACAACAATACGTATTACTATGTTGCCATAGTTTACAAATGTATGCAGTGAATTAAGTAAGCCATGACAATGCCATGATTTTAGATCCTTATTGTAACTTCAGTGTACATTGTGTGATCAGCTCCAAACTTCACACAGTTGATGAGAGTCCCACCCTGAACACGTCTGCACTGCAATATTGACTCACAATCAGAGCGCCACCTATTGGCGACATGAAATGTCATGTTTTTACACTCGTATGCGCTCCTTCTCATGTGTCAAATTTGGCCGGAAGAGCCTCCAGACGTTGCTCACGCTTCCTGTCGAAGATTGGGAGGACGCTTTGAATGCCGTTACCGCGCCGTTATGTGGCCATGTAAGAGGGAGCGACGTTTCCAGTGGGTCGCTACAGTCCCAGTGTTGTGGAACTTTGCACCCCAGTCGAGCATGATGACTTTAATCGTCTGATATGGTAATCGACATGAAAATTCAGGCAAGGGACGACCAGCGACGTGGCATGTGGCCAGGCCAGGCTGCCCTGCACTGGCAGGCGTTCGTAGCACTAACCGAGTTGGCTATGCAAGGGCCCATTCATCACTGCGCAGTTTTAATTGTAGTTGTTTTCAATGAAAACATAAGTCAATTAACAAATAAATTACAGTAAAATTAGAAATTAAATAGTTATTTTACTATTCATTTCTCAGTAATTTTAAATGATTTTTTCCCTTTTTTTTAGAGTTTTAAACTTGAAATTTACAGTTTATTCCTTTAAATAACAGACACATATTTGTGAAATTACGATACATTTGTGAACGTATTTTAACAATAAATATATGTATTTCTAATGTGTTTTTTTGTAAAATAACAGAAATATTGTGTGTTTTCACAGTTACAATGATTTCATGTTATTTTACATTTGACATGTAAAATCACAGTCTCTTTTTGTAAATTGAATGGTATTTTAAAAATACAGAATAAATATGTAAAATAAACAGTAAAATTCTGTTATATTACAATTTTTTTTTACAGTGTAGCTGATAGGAAGGACCGTATCCCTTTCTGTCAATGTGCCGCTGGCCTTATTATTATTCTGGACATCTTACATTCTCTATTTGATGTGGAACGGGTGTTTGCCATCCTGAGGACCCTCTGAGTAAATGAGGTCAATGCATGGTCCTCACCTGGAAATTGATTAAATTGCAGCCATATATTACAAATGACCTGTCAGCTGTCTTGTAACATGACCTTGTATGACACAGCTCTGCTCTCCAGTCAATAACACTTGCACAAGGATTGTTGTCCCCTTGCTGAAATGTAGTGGTTGGTTCCCCAAATAACATTGGAATGCACTGCCGGTGTTGATTAGATTGCAAAATCTCATCCTTGAGGCACTTGTGAGATGCTCTCTCATATTAGCTTGTCAATGCAGGAGTGGTTAGCCTTTAGCCACAGGCTCGACCCTGAAGTGAGCGCTTGAGAATCTCTTACCAAGCTTAATGTCTGTGATGCATCCAGAGAGCTTTTGTTGATTCTGGACGAGAACAATGTCCCTTATAGGTGAAAGGGCTGACATGTAGAGACAGACAATTAACCAGTCTGTCACAGGGCTGACATGTAGAGACAGACAGGTTATAATAATAATAATAATAATAATAATAATAATAATAATAATAATAATAATAATAATAACAACAATAATAATAATAAATTATTAACAGACAGGTTATATAATAATAAAAATTATTATTCATATTATTAGAAATGTTTTTATCATTGCAGTACACACACACACACACACACACACACAGATCAAGCCATGTGTAGCCACATTCGATCATCAGATGAAGGACTGAGGCCAAATACTATGAAACCATCCACCAATATAGGAACATAAAAGACAAAGTCTGCTTCCTCAGCAAACAGATAACCTTCTGTTAAGCAAACATTTCCACAGCAGTTTCAACGGAACACAAATGTGAAGCAGAAGAATCTATCTTCCAGTGGAATGGCACTGATGGCTGCTGCGGGAGCACTAACTTATGGACCATCAGCTGGAATATAAAGGTTACCACCACAGGCCTCGCAGACACATCAGCCAACACATGATGCTTAATGGTGTCTCTAAATAACACAACTGCCACCTCCATGATTTATCAGCTGGCGATGGAGCAACATCCCTCGGCAACTTTACTATTGTGATCCAATAACGTATGAGGCCGAGTCTTCAGCTTTATTGTAAATTCTACAGGAGCTTGACTTGAAACTGACCAAACTAGTAGAAAAAAGTTAAGATTTCAAACTTTAATAATTACTCATCATAATTTGTTATGTATTTTTGATGGCGTATTAGTACACAGTGTATTAGTACACAGTGTATTAGTACAACGGCGTATTAGTATGACGATGTATTAGGGCCACTGTTGAAAAAAAAAAAAAAAAAACGGAGCCAAGAGAGACGGGCAATATTCTGAGAAAATAAGCAAAAAATTTGCAAATTTGCTACTTTATAACGTTGCAGATCTGCTACTTTATTACAATGCTAACAATCGGCATCCATGCTCACGGAGTCGGGCTAAGGCTAATTTAAGTTTAATTTTAAACAGACCTGTTCAGACCCGGCTGCAGAAAACATTTAGGCGGGGGCATTACATTTTTTCAGGGGGACACATTTTTTCAACCTACATTTTATTTGCTTCAGGCAGAACAATGGCTTCGTGTCCACTGCTACAGTGCGAAGAAGTCATTTTCCTCTTACTAAAAAGGGGCAGTTCAATCCAAAATCTAAAAAACAAACAAAATAGTGTAGTGCTGTGTCCATTTATGCAACTCAAGCATTTATTCAAGAAGACCGGCAACAAGGGTTGTGGCATGCAGATAGCAACATACAGCTTCACTTCTACTGGAAACAGAAGCACTGATGTCAACCTGAACACTAAACTCATACTAGGAGAGGTAGCTACAGCAGCTAGGGAGCTAGCATGAATGTTTACTCCAGTGTTACGGTTGACTTCGGTGCTTACGTTTCCAGTAGAAGTGAATATCGCTGCTTCCTGCTCGCTCCCGTTCGCGTCCTCACTTCTTGTCCGCATATTTTTGGGGAAAAATACGGACATACATGCCGAACACCACAGCTAAATAACTTGTTTTTAACTCAGTGACCTGCCCCCCCCAACACCTGTAATTGGCCAGCTAGTTGGTTTGTTGGTTGGATTGGTTGAATTGTATGATCGACAAACCGAGATAGGAATAGTAGAGCGTTGGCCACTCCGAGGTAAAAAACAAAACCCAAATAATTTAAACAGCTTCCAGCCCAGGGCACCGTGAGCGGGCACCGCCCGCCAATGCCCGCCCATGCCGCCGGGACTGGACCTGTTACCTGCCGACACACATCTAAGGCTAATTAAACTACTGTGTTGCCTGCCAATACGCGGTTAATGTGGCTAACTATTAGGTGGTGTGTTTTCCACGTGCGCTGTCACGGAGAGTATGTGTTGCTTTGCTACTATATAAAAGTAATTAATGCTGTAGGTGTGATGGATATTTTTGTACATTTGTGTTATATGCTGTACACCTGCAGTGTTGCTGTGTCATTGTGCACTGTTGGTGTTTAATATTAATATGTAGGAGAGAATTGATGTCTTGGCCTACTTGAAATGATATGCTTGAATGTGAATGTGATGTAGGATATATGATCTGATGTCATTTAGACTAGTTCATGACCTAGAGATTAATCATAATTCATGGTTAAAAAGCTAAAATTCATGAGTTCAATACTGCTGAGTTACAATAGTATTTTGAGAGTTTGTTGTGGATGTGAATTTGGATTCTGAATTCTCCTTGACGAAGGAGATGGCGAGCCATACTTTCTCATCAGAGGAGGTGGAGCTGATACAGGGTTTATCCTGCAGGAAGGATCACCTATCCTTTCTTTCACACTTCTGAAAGACTAAACTTGACTATTTTCTTTTTGTTGTCTAAATGACTTACAAAAGGACCTTGCATTCTGGATTGAAGACACTTGACATTACAGTCTGGATTGAGACAGTACAGACGAGCTGAACTTAAAAAGGACCACTAACATTAAAAGACACAACAGTGGGACACTATTGTATTCCAAGTAAGCTGTGTATTCATGGGATTGTTTGTTGTGTGTTAAACTGTGGAAGCACTGTAAAATGATTATTGCTGAAATTGTCGTGCAAAAAACAGTGGCCACTGTTGAGTTCTTCTGTGCTAATTGGTTGAAAAGGGGAACTATTTTATTGTCAGTTTTCATTACATTTTGTGTATTTGAGTAAAGGTTAGTGCCTATCACTTATCTTGTCTGATGCTTCCATGTGTGGTCAATGCGTCACTTAGCTCCTCCCGAACCTAGAGCAGCTGTTATTTACAAAGAGTAGGTTACCACGGTTACAATAGCTAGCTAGTGTGTGCAACGAACTGGCAACCCATTGAGGACGCATGCTCTTCGATCAACAGCTGTGTTGTGATGTGAATGTAATGGAAGGGGTGAGACTTTCCCCTTGAATAGTGTATTGTTTTTTGTTAGATCACACTGGAACAGAGCTACTTTTGTTTGAGACAGAATTAGGAATAACTCTCTCACCTTCCATTCCGGGTGACTGACTGGCTGCTCGTAGTTCCTGGAGGCCGTTTGACACGAGCTGTTGACTATTTCCTCTGGAAATATGACAAACTATTTCTGTCTGCAGTGCTTGGACACAAACTGAACACAATGGTGCACTGATGTTAACATAAAGTGGTGCCTGCTCATAATAATACCTGGGTCATGTGATCCCTAACAGTAGCTTAGTAGTGTTGTATGCTGACCTTAGCCCTGAGATCAGTCATGAACAGAATGAAGTCTACTCTCAACTCTGCCTTGGATCTTTTCATGTCACTGTTGCTGAATACATATTACCTTGTTAAGATACAAGGCAAACTTCACCAAGCAGGGAGTCGGAAGAAATAAAAGTCAAGTAGGGGGTCCAACCCGTTATCATTCCCCAGTGGAGTCAGAAGGTTACAAAACAATTTGGTTATGTTTATTAAAGCATTGTGGTTAAATACTTACTTAGGATCAAGATCAGGTCACAGGTAATAATTCTGGAAAGCTTGAAGACAATCTAGCAAACAGCAGGTAAATGTGTTTATGCTGCGTTTACCTCAGAAGTCGAGCTGGGAATGAGATCAAATCCGAGTTGACCCTGCCATTGCAACAAGTCAGAAAACCAAGATGGACCCCAGTTCTATGCAGGCGCCAACTTCGGGTCTGTAAGAGGTTGAAGTACTTTCAAGTGGATTCTCTCTTGACCCTACTTCTCTCTTAGTGTATTATCTCAGTAAACATTGTAAACATGAGTTTATGGTCTCAATTTAATTAAAGTCTTCTTCAATGCAGCATGATGTTCATTTAGTAAATGGTCCATTTTTGTGGGGTGGCCGTGGCTCAGAGGTGGAGTGAGTCGTCCTCTGGAAGATCGGCGGTTTGGATCCCAGCCCAATTGCCCTGATGCTGCACCATCGGTGTGTGAATGTGTATGAATGAGTTAGATCCTGATGTGCAGGTGACTCCTCTGCCATCAGTGTATGCGTGTGTGTGAATGAGTGAAAGTGACTGAATATAGTGTGAAGTGCCTTGAGTAGCTAGTTATCTAGAAAGCGATATATAAACGCAGGTCCATTTGAGTCAAAGAGACCATCAAGCAGGGGATGCTTTAGGGGTGGGGCTACCTTGTGATTGACAGGTCACCGCCCCAGCACTGTCCAGTCTTGGAATTGTGTTTTTGTTGAACTTGAACCCTTTTCATACATTGTGGTCGACTATACATGTCTTATTCAGCGTTCAGTCGAGGTGGAGGTTTTGGAAACTGTGATGGGAGCTGTTTCTGGAGAACAGGAGGGAGTGGAAGAGTAAGTGATGATGTAATGTAAACAAGCAGACTGTTTGAAGGACTACTGAATGATCAGAAAGGAGTTGTAGCAGGTGGCACCCAGCTTGGCAGCCATCAGTGTATGGGTATGCGTGTGGATGTTGGCACATCGTGTAGAATGCTTTGAGTGGCCGAGAAGACTAGAAACACTCATTATACATGCCATTTTCCATCCATTACCACCATGCAGTTTGCAGGACTTCAAAAGCACAGTAGGCCGACATTAGCCACACAATAACACCACACAAATTGACCATGGATGCAGCGGTGGGGGGGTCGGTGGTCTAATGTAATCTCCGTGCCAGAGTATTGCATAGGTCCAGATTCGTAAAGTTGTACCCGTTCACATCCACCGAGCTCAGCGCTACAGTGGACATGTTAGCTGAGATTATCTCTGATTCCTGATCCGACCTGTTAAGACTCACAACCTCAGCAGAGTTATAATCAAATCTGGTCTGAGCTGGCTGCTGGGCAGTACAGACTGCAGGTGCTCACATAAAAATCAACAAATGTATTCAATTAAAACAGCAGATTGCAGAGGCGGAGGCATCCTCCATGTTTTAAATGGATTTGGATGACCTACATGTCCGTTCAGACCAACTGTGCAGAGGATCACACTCACACCTCTCCAAGGCTGGCTGGAGCCCCTTCGCTGATAACGCTCCAGCTTACAGTGTTAGATCACATGCAAAACTGTCGCCGTCCAGCAAATCACCCATTTTTATTCATTTGTTTTTATATAAAAGGAATGTCTAATAGGCTTATTTCTATCTTGATAAATAATGATTGATATTTTGTATAAGGGCCGGTTTGTGAACCAGGCTTTCATTAATGGGGAGAAAAAGAACTGCAGATTTTAAATGTAATATGTAATATAATATAATATAATAATTGTATAATGTCACTGTACAGTAAATCAACGTTGTTTCCACAACAGCAGCAGTCAGCAGCTCTGGCACGTTTAGCATTTCAACATGCAGTTTAACGTTACAATACGGGTACACAGGAAAAAATTCGCTTATTTCTGATGTTTTCAGGAGTGTATGTGTAAATTAGAGGGTCCGAGACACTCTGAGAACCCCTGATTTCCCCACTCTAAACATTATATGGTTCGCTTGATATTTCAACATGGATAGCAATAAGAAGAATACTGACAGTAAATCTTTCCAGTGGCAGAGTCTTAATCTGGGATAACACAACAACCTTCGCCATCCTACAAGAAAATGCTGGTTGTGAAAAGGAAACGATGTTCATGTGATCACGTTATTGTCTCACTGTGGAAATATAATTTAATTGGTTAGCTGGGATGCAAAGTCACCAAAGGATCCCATAAAACCGTTACAGCCGCACTGCGGCATTAATACATGTAGATTATTACCCGTATGGCAAGCATAAAAACACACAGTGTCAAGCGGGTTGGCTGTTTATTTGTTCAATTTACAACCCAATTAGTTCTCAGACTCTCCAACAGAACCCGTTTGGAGGCAAAGTGCAGCCTTCGTCCCCATAAAACCATGGTCACTAGAGGGTTGTGGCAAGTTTCTTTAACATGACACTGACAATGTGATGCTGCCCCTGCTGGTCAAATATAGTCAGACCGCTGCAGTGTCCCATCATGGGACTGAGCAGCCTCCACCTTCAATCTGTTTTTAATTATTTCAAATGACTCCCTCTCTGTCTCCCGAGTTCATATTTATTTTTAGTCCTAAACTGTCAGAGGAAATCTCTCACCACACAACTGTCAGGATCTGACAAATTAACTCATCGGAACCAGGGCGAGCCCACATGGCTCATATCCTCCATCTTCAAGTTGAATATTAGATTTCGGCAGAATTTCATAAGCTGCAGTTTGTGATGTTTTATTTTTCTTTCCTCCTGCACTTTGTGTGCTTTGCTGGGCACCTGAAATCTCAACCTGCCTGGTCGAATGATTAGCCTTGATTGACAGGCAAGAATGGAGGGGAAAATACATTTTCTCAGCCTTACAATGCTATATGTAGAGCTGTGAGTGAAGGAGAAGATCTACTGTGATTTATATCGCATTTTCCCACAATCCTCTATGAGATTCTCTTCCAGCGAGGTGAATTAGAGCTGATTCACAGTGTTTAAAGTGAGACGCCATGGATTTAGATTTTGCTCAGAGGGTAAAACACAATTGCTTCATGTGGATTCTCCACGCTGCTAAAAAAAAAACAATTCATTTGTCGCCGTGCTACCGAGTGCGAGTGCAGGTGAGCTGCTAAGTCAGCTCACCTGTGTTTCCAGTCACATCCCATCCTGATCTCATTTAACCTGACTTTGTCATGTCAGGTGTACAGCTCCATGCGCCCTCATTTTCCCAGCGGCCACGATGCCTCCGACACTGAAGTAAGAGCAGTCTGGGTTGCTGATGGGTGAAGCACTTCTTCTGACTTCCTCACCTCAAACCTTTTAAAGAGTCCGACTCCACGATTCAGATGTTTAGTGGAGCCGTAAGTGCATAAACGGGCTTTTCTATGCCGTCTCCACGTCTCTCTTGTGCTTCTAACTTTACCATTTCTTTTCTGACGAAGGGAGTTAAAAGCTTGCTACTCAGATTATTCTCACATACATACTCATGGAAAATGCTCACATACAGTATAACGCTGAATGCCACTAACGGGCTGTACAGTGGTGTAGTGGGTAGCACTGTCGCCTCCCCCTAAGAGGGTCGTGGCCGGCCCTGAATACAGCTTCTCCATTGACCAGCGTATTCATACTCTCTTCGTGTATCGCTGTTATTAATGGAGGATTTGAGATCTGAATATTTCACCATCTTGCAGGAAATCAAGATCGCACAGTTCCACAGTCAGGGTTTTAAATCCGTACCAAGAGATTAGAGAGGGCCCTGAATGTGTTCTTGTGAAATGAGTACTGTTGGAACCAAAAGAGGTGTTTTCAAGTCACCATTTAAATCTCAATGCCCCCTTTTTTGTCTTTTGTCCTTGCACACTTTGTGTAATACTACACATCAAATTAATAGAAATCCTCATCAAGAATTTCTTTGGCTGAAGTAGTACATTTGATTTCCATCCTCTGTGTGTTTGGAACACATTTCAGCCTTGCATGAACAATGTGCCGTCATTGAGGGGTTAAGTATTTTTATTATATTGATTTTCAGAAACCTGAAGAGTTCCAAAGGCCTGTTTGTGTTATAGCTCTCCCTTGTCAATAGCTGCAGAGTGCAGTCCTCTATTTGTGTTATTTTTCTAATTGCCTTCGGGGAACGCACAGCTTTAGGCGAGACTTTCTTCCACTTTGATTTCTATGCGAGTGGGGCGACTGCATGTTCAAGCCTTTAAAGTGCACAGATCCTACTTTGCTGTCTTTTTCTCTGAGCTCATCGGAGATTTTGCTCCTTGTAGCTCTTTGAGTTATTTAATTATACTTTTGTATTTATTTATTTATTCATGTGCTGCTTCATGTGCTCTCCAGCAGTCGCAACAAATCACAGCATCTGCACTGGTATTGATCCCCACTTCTGCACACACACACACACACACACACTGTGGATACATGCTAGTGTATCTCCACCCTAATTGTAGTTAAAATACTTGAGCTTAATTACATAATCACAATAACATTTGCAAACGCAAACAATGCATCATCCAGAAGAAAAAAAACATCTCAAGTCGATTACATCTCAGTAAATATCAAGCTGTGATCAAGACTCATCCTACAATGATGAGTTTAAAGTCATCTCTTAAATTCATTTTTAAAGCACTCTGAAGATATTTACAGTATCGTGTAGTAGAGCCCGACTGACATATCGGCGGGCCGATATTATCGTCCGATATTAGGCATTTTCCAAACTATCGGTATCAGCATTTATAATGGCAGATAAATGAATATTTTAAAAATAAAATGAAAACCGACGAAACACCCTTATAGAACTTATCAGAATTTGTCTCCAGTCTTGTTCTAAGTTATATTTATAAAGCTTACCAAGTCTTTTAATACTGGTAACTTTGTGTTTGGTTGTAGTTGTTATTGCATTTTTGTTCAAAGAACTTAAAGTTTTATATCTTAAGTTTGTATTTTTATACATTTTATTTATCATTTATTTTTAAACTGCATTATCATATTATTTTAGTGAAGATTCATAAATAACTACAAATAACTAATGTAAGGGAAATGTATTCATGTTTTGTTGCGTGTTTCTGAAATAAAAAAAATATCGGTCGATATATCGGAATATCGGATTTTTAAATCAACAAACATTTGTATCGGTATCGGCCTTCAAAATCCTTTATCGGTCGGGTTCTATCGTGTAGTACAAAGTCGGACAAAACAACCGACCATCTGTTTTTTTCAGCTTCTAGTCATAAAGTTTCCAGACTAGCTTGATCCTCTTCCAGCTGGTTTTCAATAAATGTCAACATTTCAGGGAATGCTTATCAGTAAGTTGAATTGTGTCTTTTTTTTTCATTCCTTCTCACTAAACATCCTAAACATTCCTCCTTCATCCAGAAAACTTTAAGGCTGCTACTTATTCTTTAGGATCCACACATCCACTATGTGAATTCTGGGGTGCTTTCCAAACCACCGAGTTTTCAGAGTTGAAATATGTTTCCATCTGCAGGTTAAACAGTATGTGGCAATGGAGGTTTGGTGCCAGTTTAACAATAGGAGGCTTTCATCCAGTGTTGGATTTTCAGCAGAGCAGATGGTGTGACATATTACCGTGCCCCATGTGTAGCTGGGCATAACTGCATCCTGCAATTTGTTTAAATTAAAATGGAAATATTTACCAGTACAGGCTGACAGGTTGTTGCCGTTTCCCCCCCTATCGCAAACAAAGGTGAGGCGAATGATTCAGCAGACAAACTGCAAAGGGGCAACTCTCTGAATGCTGCCCCTGTGGGGGATGTGGAGCAGCCACTTCCTGTTCATCATGGAAGTGGTCTTGTTTATCTCCAATGGCTTCCAATCACCTCCAAACCCCTCAATACCTCTCGGACCTCCTTGTTCCATATGCCCTGTCTCACAATCTCCTATCTTCAGACACCAGCCTGCTCTACACCCCCCACACCAGACTCCGTACCTTCGGAGACAGAGCGTTTAGTGTGACAGCCCCCACCCTCTGGAACACTCCTCATCACAAACCCCTCATCCCTATTCACATTCAAAAAACTCCTCAAACAGCATCTATTCACCACAGCCTTCAACCTACCCTAAACCCTTTCACCTGTCTCAGCTTGTTTTGTTTGTCTGTTTGAATAGTGTTTTCTATTTGTGTAAAGCAGCCTTGGGTTGCATGAAATGGGCTACAAACAGTAAAGCTATTATTATTATTATTATTATTATTATTATTATTATTATTATTATTATTATTATTATTATCATCCAACACCCTGACATACAACCTCCTGGTTTTGGCAGAGAAAAATTGGATTTGGGCTTAAACCACATGATGTGGAATCATCCATGGTTTTGTAGATCTATTGGTGTGACATGTGGACCACATGTGAATGTGAAAGGCATGTTGTGTCTTGTTGAGTTTGTTTTTATGAACATGGTGATAACGGACTGATAGGAAATCTCAAGCTCTATGTTTGTCCTGCTTGCCTTTGGAGTAACAGCACATTTGACTGTGTTCACAGGGGATACATCTAATATGAAGCCAGCTATGTATGACTACACTTGTCTTTTCAATGTGACTCTTGTGGTCGGATGTGCCAGTTTAGAACTGTGTCCTCACGTCAACGCCACCTGCCTGACCATATAGTGAAAGCATATTACCACAGATTGTTTTGTCCTATAAATTCTTCAAAATAAAGGCCCCCATTATTTTTGATAATTCAAAAGCTTTTATTTTATTATTTTCAATATCAGGACATGTGACTTAACAGGACTCAGGCAGTAAGACTCAGCTCCAGTTTTGCTCCTCTCTTCCCTTTTGTTCTTCTCTGGAGAGGAACTCCCGTGTGAGGGGAAGAAGACAGAGACCTACGTTTGACGGATTGTCCGTATTGTCCCACATGCTGTCCACACCTGACTGAGATCCAACTCAATGTGAGCCGGATTCGGCATGTGGTCTGGCTGATCCGGTCCCTGTGCAATTACAGTAATTTCTTACGTTACTTTTCATATTACCATGGATACAAGTTGCTGTTCAGGGTGAAGTGCAATGCATTCCAAGCTGAATGCCAGTTAAACTTCAAGGGGGGGTTACTGGGCCTGCTAAGAAGCTTCACTCACAAAATCCCCACTGAGAGATGGCTTTAAGTGATGAGCAAGAGGCAGAAGGCGATCTCACTGAAAAGTCAGAAAGATTGGAATTAAAAAGCTCTGCAGCCCTCCGGAAATACATTCCTTTTTCCCTCCCACCTCTCCTCATCCAGTCTGTCCTCCCGTCCATATATCCAACCGGCTATAATATCTCCCTCTGTCCGATGAATATTTTGCATGCAAATTTCCTCACTAGCTTGCCAGCTACTTTCGCTGCATCTCTGTGGGAGCAGCCCAGCAGCGCTGAGGGTCCTTGTTTTTTAGCCTCCAAACATTGGAGTTTGACTAGTTTGGGAGTACATTTTTAGTAAATCCTTCTCATCAGCTGCGCTGGGAGTAAGTAGCACAGAGTGACACTTTGTACGGGCTGTGTTCCAAGACGCTTGGCAGAGGTTATTCCATCTGTAAATGTGGAGCAAGAAGGGTCATTACACTGTAGAGAAGTATAGTTCAAGCCAAAGTGAGGGTGACTAAATGTGAGCTATTACTTTGATAAATGATGTCGCTGCATGTTGATCAGTCAGTTGCGTCAATAGAATTTTATTTACAGTGTCACAAACAGCAGTTATCTCAGGACACTTTACACACAGAGCAGGACTAGAACCCATTTATCCATCCATCGTCAGAAAGAAAGCATAGCCAGACTCCCGGGAAGAGTCACGTTAGTAACAGTAGAGATGCTGATTTTAATCCATGTCAATTGTCGGCCACCTTAATAACACCAGCAGTAAGAGTCAAACAAGACCACGGATCAGGTTCCATCCCAGTCCAGTGACGGGGAAACAGTACAGTAAAGAACACATACAAGTCGATTCTTCAGAGAAGATTTAAAATGTCTAATTTTTTTATTTTGATATTGTCTTATATATAAACCTACCCTTTCTGTATGATATTGTGGAGACGATTCCTATTGCTTAACTGAGCCCTGTCAAGTAAGTCATTGAGCTCCAGGGAACACCAGCTCCAGAATCACACACTCTCCCAGTTTTGATCTTCTATGGTTTCAATAGTGACTCACTCAGGTGTAAATGTATCTTCATACTTAACTCCACATGTGGGCCTTGGGATTCACATGTTTTATTATCAGCATGTTCTTACTCCTAACTGTTAAACACCGCCTCACTTTAAACGAGGTAGGCCTTCCGTGTCATTTTGGATGTGTCAGGGACAGCATGTTGTGGTTTAGGAGTTTAAATAAGTATATTTATAATGAAACATAATACACTGTATGTAATTATATAACCAGTATTAGTGAAGTTACATTAAAAAAATGAAGAATAAGTCACTCTTTACTTAGCTTCACATTGGACACAAACAGTAGTCTCCTGTGTGAAAGTCCTTTGTTTGTTTGATAAAGATCAGCACACAATGGCTTTTCAAAGGAACCATTTGTAAACTGGTTCCTCTGGGATATGTAGATTTTTCTTGAAATAAGTTCAAGATTGTTTCACTACCGAGTGCAGTCTCAGAAGCCTCAACATTAATGATAATATGATAATAATGATTAATGATATTTTCCGAGCTCCACGGTGGTGTAATGGGTAGCACTGTCGCCTAACAGCGAGATGGTCCCGGGTTCGATTCCTGGAGTTTGCATGTTCTCCCCGTGTACACGTGGGTTCTCTCTGGGTTCTCCAGCTTCCTCCCACAGTCCAAAGACATGCAGAATGGGGATAGGTTAATTGATGACTAAATGTCCCCTAGGTGTGAATGTGAGTGTGAATGGTTGTCTGTCTCTACATGTCAGCCCTGCGATAGACTGGTGTCCTGTCCAGGGTGTACCCTGCCTTCGCCCAATGATAGCTGGGATCGGCTCCAGCCCCCCCGCCACCCTGAATACAGGGATGGATGGATGGATATTTTCCGAACTGAAGAAGAAAAGAAAAAAACTGTCTATTCATTTGTATCTGAGCAACAGTGTTCATGCAGACAAAGCTGAGAGAACTCATGAGATGGGATTAGGTTTACTGGGGCAGCCAGTTTGATTTCATATAACCTTTTACTTGGAACTTTGATAAAAGCATTACGACATTGCGGTTCAGCATCATGCAGTCAGTTTGTATTTGCATCCACATTAGTTGCCATTGAAGTGTATCAAAGTGTACTGTATGTTCTTATGCATCTAAAAGGATCCAAGCAAGTTATGCAAGCTTCTGTCATAACAGCCTTCAGGAAGAGTTTGTCCTCAACTAATAAGAGACATTTCTTTTGTTTTTCTTTATTTTTGCACTTGGGGGTTGCTCGCATATGTTGTTATTACTCATTTTGCTCACCATAAACCACATTCTTTAAAATACATTCAACTGATGCACCACATGCTTGCTCCACATTGACAGCGTTCATGTCAGTACCTTGTAAATTATTAATTCAATTCATTGTTAGTCTTCCATTGCTGTATGTTTCCAGAGTTCAAGGCAAAACAACATATCCTGCTGTAGTGAGGTTCCACCCATACATCATATAGGGTATAGAGGTTATATACTTAAATAGAGACTGGAAAAGATTCACACAACAGCTGAACCAAAACAGGATTTGGGAGCATCGAGTCTGCTGGGGTTGTCGCCTTCAAAACAGAAAAATAAAGGACACCTGAGACTCAACCAGGAAACCAGTGCCTTGTATGTGATGGGATTCGTGTGTTTGCTATAAGATACAGTCAGCAATTAGATTATACACAGAATACTACATGATGTCCCATCATAGAAGTTATCAATGAGCTTACTGTAGCAGCCCTCTCTCACCCAATCGCTGACAAGTTCTCATTCCTCACGCCTAAAACTAACCAACCAAACTAACGACTGCTACAAGAAGGCGGGACCTAGCCGTAAGAGCCTGAATGCCAGTGGGATGGCACTGCATTCAAGGCAACTTAGAAATATAGGTCAACTGCATCCGGTATCGATTCAAAACTGGATGCAATATTTTACGGGACGGAACGCCAGGCAACGTATACTAATTAAAACGATGGATTGCATCGCTCGCTTCTCTCTTTATAACCTGTAAAATCTCATTTTAACATTCCCATCCATCAGCTGACCCGAGCTAGAGGTGTTCACAGACAAGAGAAGATGGTTCAGTGTTTGCCTCAGAGTTAATCACTCAGTGTCAGGGAAACTTCGGCTGTACATCAGAACAGCGGTCGCTGCTGTGAAACAACAGACCCGTACTCGCAGCCTGACTGAGTGAATCTGCTACCTCGAGTCCCTAGAAACTTCCAGCAGACTCACATTGTTGATACGGAAGGAGGGTTAGACTTCCACAGCACAAAATCTTCTTTTTAAAAAGACGTTTTTTAACATTTTTGACAAAAGACTAAGATGTTTGTTATTGTTCCAGAAATTAAACAAGATGGAAATCCAATGTTTCAGTTCCTTTTATCAAAATTGAAAATGCACAAACAGTCGATTCACAGTTGGAGACTCAGTTTGTCCACGTGAAGCTACTGGATCTGTCAAAAGAATAGCCCGTGGTTGAACCACTTATTTGTACATTGTTTTAAAACAAATGGAAATGTGTTGAGCTTATATGTTATTCATATCGATTTAACTCTTTTTGGTTGGAAATTATGATGAAAACAACACTAATAGATTTTCTTTCTTAACTGATATAATTACACAAGGTCCCCCCTGTTATGCAATAAATGTCTAAGCTTAATAAGTCATCCTCTCGTCATTTTAAGTCTTGAATATATAAAGCAAACAACATTTTTCACGCAAATATACATTGACTGCCTGCTGTGCCTCTGAACAAAGCCAACAGGAGGGGGAACACTGCAGAGGCACCGAGTACAAATAAAGTGTGACAATACATTTCTCCACACTCACATAGTACCCACATCTCTGATGGAAAATATGCAAGCCTTGCATTGTAGATAACAAACATTAAATATTCATGCTCTTTATACCACTAAAAGTGCAGCCCAGTTAGTGTATCTTGGCTGTTTGGAAAGTCACTGTGATTATTCTCAACTCTTTGCCGGTTACTTTCTGTGACCTAATCGCTGATGTGTTTAAACTGTGTAAATCTTTGTTGTTCACTAACAAACACCACAAGGAACTAGATTATTCCACCCATCAGAACCCCAAACGGCAGGTGCAAAAGGTTGTCTTTGTCTGTGGTGCTGTAGGTTTTAATGTTAAACATGTTCCACTTTATTTCAAGCAAGTTACGTTCATTAGAGCTCATTTTTGACACCATTGATTCACTTTATTTAAATTTTTGACTTCATACTGCTTCAGGCATCAATAATCTACATTTTAGCACTCGGTTTATTCTTCTTATCCTCTGTCAATCTGTTTGTGTAAGATGTTAAAGAGGCTTTGGTCCGAAGTTTTATAGGACTCAGATTTGCATAAACTCGTTCAACAGCTGAAGTCCAAGTGGGCCAAAGTTCCCTGGCAGAGTCACATGCCGGATCCTGGTCCACACTGTCAGCTCCACATGTAGAATTACCAGCATATTGAAAAGCATTCAGTGATGAACAATGCACGTCTCATCCATTTCCTCCCGGGTTCACTGGCCTCCACATTGGGTCCAAAGCAGCTCTTAAAGGGATCTCTGTCAAAAAGGTTCTGTGGCTACAGGCTGGTTTTCAGATGTAACCAACCATGCTAGCTTGAGTGTATATGATAGAAATTGCATTTGAGGAAAAATTCATGGGAGGCAGAGCTCCTGCTGTGAAGCCTTCTTTAGAAATTGTCAGGAAACTGGGTCAGGGAGAATATACAACTGCATGGTTTCTATTAAATGGAAACTGATTACAGGGTTCTGGTTTGGGTTGGAAGAGAAAAGATGAGTAGGAGAAGTATGGAAGGGATTTTGGGAAAGTTCAACAAGTTAAACAACAAATTTAACAACAACCAACCTGCTTTTCAGAAGCAAGATCTCACAGCTGATCCCCTCTGCCCTTAAAGCTGATAGTTGTAGCATTTGTATATCAGTAACTCCGTGCAACATATTTTTAGTTTTTAGCTATTTTTTATTTTTAAACCAAGGAAAAAACCATCTCCCTTTCAAAACAAACTCATCAAAAATGCATTTTGGAGGTTGTGTAGCATGTCTGACTGCCATGCAGGAGGCTTTGCATAAAAATGACCATTCCATTAAACATAACTATGATCTTTCCTTTATCTGTTTAGTTGTCTAACCTCAGCCATAATGTAACCACAGTGAAGGCAACGCAACCTTTGGGCAAATAATCAATGTCTTTGTATTTGGTGAGAGCAAGCATCTGGTCTATTTTCTCTGCATGACAACACACTGATAATCTGGTACAAACAATATGAATGTTCTGATTCTGATGAATAATATTAAAGAAAAATGCATGCTGGTGAATGCTTTTGATTTTCCTCCCCTTGTCATGCCTTGAGTTTCAATTCTGTTAACCACATCGCATTGTGCACAAGTGTGATATGAGGCTGAAACGTTGACATTCAACGTATTCTGTGGTTTGCAGAACCGGGTTGCATAGGTCAGTCTATTGACTTACACCGTTGGAAAGAGCACGCAGTAGGAGCACTTTCTATGGGGACCTGGTCACTAGGGGCGCTGCTGTGGACTCTAGCTAGTAGAATGTACCAGGGTTTATGGAAGCAGGGTTGATGTGGCAAGTTCCAGTTTTATCTTGATCTTCTCCGTTTATCCATCATTGGCATTCCTGTGTGTGCGTCCAGAAAAGTGAAAGTTGTTTGTTCCTCCATATTGGACAGTTAATTTCTATTTGTAATTTACAGATGCGTACTCTTTATAGAGACACACACACACACACACACACACACGCTGCTACCTTTTTTTTTTGTTTACCCTCATTCTGATCATTTTGGGGGAGTGTCTTTGGAGGGAAGCCTGGAGGGATGGGCTGTCTGTTGCCGACTTGTTGACTTTCTTGCTAGATGTTTGGAGCTCGTGCTGCCAGCTACTGTCACTGGAAAAGGGTCGGCAACGCTGGACTGGGTTTTTCGGTTGTCTCCTCCAATGTTGCGGACCTGAGCTTTGAAGGGCCGGGACGTTTCGGGGGAACAGAGAGAGTACATTCTTCAACGGATCCACAGTGTATGCGAGACATCTTCCTTTGTTTTTATTCCATCTTGTATAAGTTGTTTGATGTTTTAATGATGCCTTGACATGATTAGGCAACTCTGAGTGCCATTTATTTATAAGCAGCGTTGGTGCGCTGAGGCCAGATGGCGGTTGATTAAACCTAGTTTTCAATAGCATCTGCAAAAGTTCCGGACTGCGCCATTTCATAATACTGTAAGACCAAACCCAAATATTATAATAGCATTTTTTTTTTCATAAATGATTTAAGAGCAGCCATGTAAGGTCAGCTTTATTCTCTCTGCTACTGAATATGTCTAAGGATGACACATCATGAAGTTATCTTTGAGGCCAAGCTTGCTTTTAGATACGTATGTCACATCATTAAAATATATATATAATACATATATTTAAGAGTTACAGTTTATACAGTTTATATTGAAGGATGTTTCTGATTGGAAAGAACAATTAACTGATTGCTGCCTTCGGTCAATCTCCCTGACATGACCCACCAGATGGTTTGTTAAAAAGTATGTGGTAGGTGATTGGATGAATCAATTTGTCAATCAAACCTTTACTGAGAAACATCTTTTCCATTGAGAAAATCCTTCCGTTGCATCTTTTGCTTTTCTTTCAATGCATAAATACTCTCCGCTCGTGATGTAACTGATGCTGCAGCTATACTAACTTCTTTAGTAGCCACGCAGCTCCACACAGGATGCTGCTCAGATGCATCACATTTAGCCTCATAAGATGGATTTTTGTACGATATGTGATCTTGTGAGCTCCACCAATAATCCACCTCTTCATACATTTTTGGATTAGCCCGTTGTTACGCTGTGTCATCGCTGCCAAGATGGCGATGGCTGCAGCCACCCACTATGGGTGACGTCACTGAGACTATGTCAATATTTTATACAGTCTGTGGTCTGTTAAAGGAAAAGTTCGGAATTTTGGACATAGGCCCTCATTTACAACTTATATACACCGAGGTGATATAGGTCGGTGGAGACCGTTTTCAGCACAATCGGTCCAGTCCTTACAGTTGCAGAAGTCACTGTTGCTAAACTGGTGTTGAGCTACGGTAACATCTAGCCTGTCTCTAAAAACAGCTTTAACTGCTCCGCAGAACACCCGAGACAAATGTATTATGACGTCGGACTATCGATGTACATGTCAGTGTTGGTAGAATAATTTTAGAAATTAAACCAACCTTGCATGGCATTGGAATAGCTTATACTTTGTTCCCTGTTGTTGCTAAGGCTACGCCAGAGGCGGATTGATATCTCCGGGCTAGTGAGTCTACAGAGGAAGACGTTTTCGGTTTCGCTGACAATCACGCGAGTTTATTCAGCTGCTGTCAGTCCTATGCTAGCGGGAAGGAATCAGGATAACAGGAACGCACACTGAAGCACCATTTTTATAACGCTGCTACGAGTACCTGCTGTCACGACTGTAGGGCGCTTAGGTTTCGTTTTTACGCACTACTACTAGCACGCAAAGTAAAATTCCGCTGCTGCTGAGAAACTAGTCCCTCAAAATGTTTTATCATTGAAAATGCAAGGTTGGTTTGATTTCTAAAATTATTCCACCAACACTGACATGTACATCGATAGTCTGACGTTATAATACATTTGTCTCGGGTGTTCTGCGGGGCAGTTAAAGCTGTTTTTAGAGACAGGCTAGATGTTACCGTTGACTTGCTAGCTCAGCACCAGTTTAGCAACAGTGACTTCTGCAACTATAAGGACTGGACCAATTGTGCTGAAAACGGTCTCCACCGACCTATATCACCTCGGGTAAGTTGTAAATGAGGGCCTATGTCCAAAATTCCGAACTTTTCCTTTAAGTAACCATATACCTGTCAAAAACGGGAGGTTCAATATTCATGTCCACGTCTCCGTAACACCCCAGACCAGATCATACTGGCTTTCACACCTCAAGATGAAATGAGACACACGTTCACCCTGACACCACACATACATATTAAACGCATGAACAAAGACAAGCAGCACTTGTGCTCCAGTGGGAAAAACACACTTGGGGATCCTTTGCCTTTTCTGTGTTGTTCTTTCCTTTGTAAACCTTTTGGTTTGAAGGCCACCGTGGGCTCCCTGGTGCCAGCGGAATAAAGGGAAATCACTTGGACCTGTCATCTAGATTCACCTTGCAGCCTGGCAGCAGGAAGACGAGGGAAATTCGCTACCTTGTGTGTGCTGCTGTGTTTCGGTTTCTCTTCCACTAGCCAGAGAGAAAATCCAGTCCCTTGAGCTCCCACACCACTAACAAAGGAAAGGCATTTTTTTTTTTTTTTGCGATTTTTTTGAGACAAGTCCATAGTTTGTTAGTTCAGTTTATGTTTGTATGTATACATCCCTTTATCATAAGCTTGCAAATCAAGCACTTCTCCAACATCCACAGGCAGAGGCTAAGGCTGTTAATAATCAAATATCCTATTATAATTATTATTAGTATCCTTAGTATTAGTATCCTGAGATTGGCAACCTGTCTGACATGTCTCCTTGCCTTCCATGCACTTTCTGGGATGGACTCCTGTCCCTGATGATCACGAAAAACAAGAAGCTAAAGACAAAGAGTGGATGTTTCCTTGAATCCTGTTTACTGGGGAGCTGCCACTTATTCATTACTGCATTAATACTAGTGAGAGGGGTGGGGGGTAAAAGGCTATTGGTGCTGGAGTGAGTATGGTTCCTACTGACTGGCCAGCCTTGACACGACATGCAGCTCTTTTCACCTGTTTTGATAATGTCAGTGAATACTGTTGACCCATTTACCCTGATGAAGGTGACACCCAAGGAAATGGCACTGCACAGAAAAGGTTAAGTCAACATCACTGCGTTCACAAATGTAAATGATGGAGTTGATGGAGGAGACTGGTCATATTACACATATTAACAGAGCTACAGATTCTTTAGTCTTTTATTGTCTAGCCATGAGTGTTTTGGCTCCAAGGAAGACAGGGCCAGTTGGTCATTCCATCATTTTGGTCAGACTCCAATGTGTTGACAGATGTTGCCATGTACTTTTGATCTTCAGAAGGGTATAGAGGCTAAGAACTGCCCTTTCCAGTGGACCACCATGGGACCTTAATTTGAAAAAAGAGACAAATCACTTTTTGGTTGGATTTGATATGTGCCATGAATAAAACACATGATGTCAATTTAAAATGAGAATTTTGCACATCAAGAGAGTTGCATTCTGTCATAGATGTTAAAGTATAAGCCAGTGAAAATACGTAATAAGAAAGGCTATGTATACACAAATGTCCCAAACGTGTTCGGTACCAGGATGTAACGTTACTCACACTAACAACAGGTCTCTCTATGTGTTCAGTACCAGGATGTTACGTTGCTCACACTAACAACAGGTCTCCTCCTTCTTTCTCGTCCTGCTGATAAAGAGTCCCTGGATAAAACACAACAGCTAAGATACCATCACATTAGTGATGGAATGTTTGTTTCGGGAGTTCTTTGTCATGTGTGGGTTACTTAGTTCAGCAGTCGAGCCTCTCAACTTTGAAACTACGGACGCTTGCCTGGTGCACGTCCGTCATCGTGCACCTAATCAATGCTTGATTTAAAATAAACAATCAGTGCAGCCAATAATCAATTACTTTCTACAAGATGCATGCAATATAGGTTAGAAAAAGTGTGAGCTTAAATTAAAATACAGCTAAAACTGAATGCTCTGTCTGTCCAGCCCCAGTGTAATAATTCACAGAAGACTGCTCTATCATGAAACCAGGCTCTGAATGACCTTTGACAGCACACAGGTATAGAAGAATGGAGTGTCTATCCTTTGACTCATCAATCTGAATATGCCTTTGATGGACATGGCAGCACAGACACATTTTTCAGTTCACATTACAGGTGAACAGGAATTCCATTTTACGTAATTTGCATGTTAATGTCGAGCTGAAACGGCAGTATCTTGCTTCAGCACCTCATTGTATTTGAAACAGGATCAGCAAGAAGGACCTAACAATTAGGGGGGATTTGATTTGATCATTGAGAAGGTTAGCTAACGATCATGTCTAACTCTCATTGATTGATGGATGTCACCATGTATTGGTTGAAATTGATTGGTGCTAGCTGATGGAAGCATGCATATGAAAAAATGAAATAGTTTTTATAGGGACACAGTATGTGGATGTAATCTAAACCATAGCCCTCTGAAATAAATGCCTAAAATAACATTCCTATGGTTTCCTTGGAAACAAGCTCAGGAATTTGACTGTAATTAAAAATAGATGTATTACCGTTCACCGTTCACCCAGTAAATGGACACTACAGGGATAAATAAAGGGGAAAACATAAATCATTTTTATCCTCGCCTTGTATATAATCCCATTTTCAAAGGCAATATCGCCATTATAACCCAGATCCAATGGATAATGATGCAACTTAATGAATTCTACTTTCTCTTTTGTACAACTGGGATTGTACATTTGACGAAAATAATTGTATCAATAAACTATTAATGATACATTTTATTAACATATATTCTCCATGCGTTGGTCATGCATTTTACAGTTGCAGTTTACAGACTCCTCACTTGGGCTCATTTTAAAACAAATGATTTCCTTACAACCACATTACAAATAACATCAATCTTCCCACAACTATAAAACAGTAAAACGCATAAGACAAGTATGTATGTGACTGAAGAGCTCCATGCGTTACAGGCATGTAACTGGAGTATCCCAGGGCCCTCGTGGCTCTATGAGGACCCAAGGATTACAGGAGAGAAGGATATAAAGCAGCTGCCACCACTACTGTCGGACATTCACCCCAGCAGCCACTGTTGCTTAGAGACATGGCACATTCATACCTAATTATGTTTGAAAGTAATTAGTGTTAAGTGAATGGGTTTAAGGTCAGTGGTTGACTACAACCTTGAAACTGCAGACGATCAGTTTGGTATTTTACAGTATTTCTTTAATACGTGTTAAATATATTTTAGAAGCCATCTGTTAAACTGAATGGAAGACTGGAATGTTTTAACCTTGATGGGATTAGTTGGTGCAAATATCTGATGTGTGCCATGCTGACACGCTCTTACGATGTTTAACATGGTTATTCATCTTTTAAATGTTGATGACTTTAGGTCAGAGAAGCTGGATTGGCTGTATTAATAAAAAATGAAAAAAGAAGGCAAAAAAACCCCCAGATCTTTTCAGTTTGTGAAATACCGATGGCAGAGGGGAGCTCAACGACCTGGAGGAGAGACAGAGGATGACTCACTCTCAAAGGAAAAACACACTCTATGCCTGTGCAGTAAATAACATGCTTAATTGCTTACAGTGGGAGAAAATGTTTTGCATACTGCGGTGTTTTGTTAATTCATGCCATGAAAGTGAATTATATGGTTTGAAGCAGAAACATTTCCAATTAAGCACAGGAAACCGAAAAGGTTCTTTATAAAATTCCAATTTTTAAGAATTCAATGCTTTTACCAGTAGAACCAACAGAGATGTGAATTACTCTTAGGCCAATAATAAAACAGAAAATGGATAGTTATGTTCAGGTTCAAGGCACTATAGTGTTTGAGTTATTTAAGTGTTTTGACGAGCCCTATCACCTCATGTCGTCAAGTCTCTCAACTGTATACAAACTACTATTGATGTCCTGATTGCATGTTGGTTATCCTCACAATCACAGAGAGATGTGTGATGATTGCTTTCATCGACAAATGCAGCTTTAGCCACATTCAACGGAAGTCGGCGAGGTGTCAGCTGATTTGTTTTAGCCGTGGTGTCTTGCAATCAGTGTTTCCTTGATAAA
Source organism: Chelidonichthys spinosus (assembly GCA_029853015.1). NCBI lineage: Eukaryota > Metazoa > Chordata > Actinopteri > Perciformes > Triglidae > Chelidonichthys > Chelidonichthys spinosus. The sequence goes on from CM056835.1 coordinate 9,699,672, forward strand.
GAGTTTCCAGAAACTTCAGCAACTTGGAAAATAGTCCATCCATCCATCCATCCATCGTCTACCGCTTACCCTGTGTTGCGGGGGGGGGGGCTGGAGCTGATCCCAGCTGTCATTGGGCAAAGGCAGGGTACACCCTGGACAGGTCGCCAGTCTATACTTGGAAATTGTGATATGTGGAACTGCATTTCATGACTGTTTATCAGACCAAAAATGAGAATTAGCTAGCTAGCGCAGACCCTTCACCTCACTTCCCGCCAGCAAGGGAATATGCTGCTGGGAGACGTCCTGGAGTTAGCACCTTTTAGCAAATTAAATTCTGTGCCAGGGGATCACAGCAGGCTGGTGGGTCTAAGCTGTGCCATTGACGCACCAGATATGTTGAAGTTCTGGTGGGGCGTTGTGATGGCCCAGGATCAGCAAACTTTGTGTTGCTGCCATTACCCATGTTATACCTGGTGCTACAACAAAACCCTTTCCCCCCCGCTGCCAACAAAGAATCCTAGAGGACACGCTGACAACGGATTTGAATGTGTTGAATGACCAACCAGTGCTCTATCCATATATCTGTCCGCCCCAGTGTTAGTCATAACCACAAAATCTAATGTCAAAAGAAAGCTCTTTTTGGAATAATCTCTAACCATTTATTGCCATATTTTGCCTACGGGGTGGGGGTAACCAAAAGAGACTACTGGTGAGTTCAGGGTCAAAATGACGGTGGTTCTTGTTAGTAGTAGTTGATGGGAGGCAGAGTGAAAAAGCGTTTCATTAGGCACCAGACATTACAATTACTCCTCTATTATTAGAGTGCCGAGTGAATAAGAGCTACTATGTCGGCCTGGTGCTTTGATTCATGGTGACGGACCAACATTATGAATGCTTATGTCTTCATTCACAGCTTATCTGTAAAAGCTTATTATCAGGCTTTGAGCAAATGTTGAAGTAGATCTCAGACAATGTCTATGTTAGCACACACTCACCATGTTTACCTACATCTGTTCATCATCAACTTTTAGTGGCACTGATCTTGTCGTGTGTAAATTTAGTCTCCACCAGTCATAAAATGAACCCCAAATGTTTCACTTCTGAGCCTTCATCATGTTTGGGTTATGAGAGTTGTTTAGAGAGGACTAACATTGATGTTTCTGTCTGTTCAAGCCGACTCAGGCAGGCTTTTAGGGTGTGACACCGTGAGTGACAGTGAACCGTCATGTAAATGCTGCAGTCATCATGCTCTGGTTGCTCCTCTCTAGTTATTCTATAAAAACAGCTAAAACGACATGCTCAAATACCTTTCTCTGAATCTTCGGGACTGTGGAATGACGTCCAGGCCCACTGTAATCATTCTCAGAAGACTGGGCTCCATAATGATTTTTCTCAAGTGCTCTACACCATAGTGATCTTTCACAGCACACAGGTATACAAGAAAGTGACCTTTGACGAACCAATCTGAATGTCTTTTGATGGATGCCCAGTGCATAATAGCAATGAGAAAGGCAAAATCACCATTACGACCGGGATCCCATGAATAAAGATCAATTCATACTACCCATGTTCACACATCTGGGAGGGTGCACTTTTCTGTGTGACATAAATGTCATCAACCACCCATGGTTCCGTCACGTCTCCTCCAACCAAAGAAACACTCCAACCAGCTTGGTGAGAGTTCCAAAGCTTCAAACTATGACCCTCTACATACCCCTCTAGCATCAATTTTGCGTGTCAGTCATGGCATTATACGCTCGGTACATGCAAAATGTCTTTTCAAAATGAACCTTGTCCTCTCAGGATGTTAGGTTTAGGCAAACACCACTCTAACGAAAGCCCTGTTTGTTTGAGAGTAGAGATAACGGATTGAAATCACATATGTCTTGATGAAATATTTAGTAAGAACATAGATTTATGTCGGTGTGAGTGAAATATGAAGTTTTGACTGCTTCATTTCTCATTTTATAGGGGTTGCTGTGTGATTCAAATCATGGTGCATTCACAGGATTTAGACATTTGCGAATTTCTACAAATGCAAAACGTATATTTATATCTTTGTCTGTGAAAGACCTCAAAATACAACCTGGATTGGATAACATATAATATACTGATCCTGGAAGCTGAAGTGTTCGAAACATTATAACATGACGGTCTTTTGCATATATGCCGCATATATGGTTTGTCTGTCGGTTTAAAGGAGTCAAATATCTATCTGTGTTCTATTTATCTGATCTTTATTCATAAGACTGAACTCCGTTTGCTGTGATGTTAACACATATTAATGTGTGATCCATGCAGCATGGTACAGTCACCATGCATGTTGATCAGTTTGAGGTTACCTGTCCGCATGTAGCTGGCAAGCATTTAAAGTGTTTATCAGTGTCTCATATGAGAGATAGAATAAGTGCATCTATGGTATTTGGCAAACACTTCTATTTCCTTTGATATCTATTTGCTCATATGGGATTTGTTTGTGTGGCTTATGCTCTGAGAGTGTTTGTGACAGCAGCTTGTCAAGCAAACAGTTGATGCAGACAAAACCAAACTGCTTCAAGGTTTTCTAAGGATACCTTTCATATTTTAAATAAAGAAGAATCAGTGAAAAAGGAACCGTTGAATTTTAAAAGCCCGTTTTTCTCTTTCCTTGAACAGAATGTATCATTACTCAGAAGTCATGTATTGACACGACACTCTTTCATTTCCAATATTTTTTTATGGATGTTTTTTAGTCTTTTTTATTTCGGAAAACTACAAAACATTACTGGATAATTTGTAGTATAATCAAGAAAATAAGGACTTGATTATGTAGATGAGTTGCTTTTAATATCTCTACTTACGTGAAGTTTGTCTCAATCCAGGAAATAAGGACAGGAATTTGTGTTGAATACTTATTTTTTTAAGTTCACCTCATGCCTCAGCATCTCCACCTCGATCGTCACTTAGAGATCCTCAACTCGATGAGGAGACTAATCGCTCCTAATGTCAATACTCTTGGATCTGTATTTCTGCTCTCATTAAAGACATTAACAGGCTTTTACATCCTGTAATTTGGCGGACTGCTCTGCAGCTAATGAACTCATTCTATACATGGTTTGCCATCCATAGCAGTGTCTGGTACTCTTAGCAGTAAGTTGCTCATTAAACATCCACTGTCACAGTTGAAATGCTGTTGCTGTGGTAAACACATTTCCAAGCGAAAGCAGGCTGTAAAACATGGACCACACCAAAAAATGAAAGCGTAAAAACCTGCTGGGTATTAACAGGGATGATGTATGATGGTGGGAGATACTAATAGTAGCTTTTCTCCCATATTATGTTCAGTATAAAAAAGTTTTGTTTAAATTTTAGAATAAAGTTGAATCATCCATCCATCCATCCATCCAGGATTCACTCCGTCTATTGTTCCTTATATCGTTGCCTGCCAATGCTGTCAAACCAGCTGCCAGGTCAGCTAAGACACAAGTCATATCCAATAAAAAGAAAATATTCTTTTTTTTGTTAATGAAACTGAGGGGAGGGTTAACGGGGAACAACAGGAAGAAGAAATGAAGGAGGGATTAACAGAAGAGGCCAGATGGCGGAGGGAGGGAGTTCAGATGGAGTCCTGGCCAGCCAACGCTGGGGAGGAGAGTAGAGCAGATGGGAGGATGAGAAGCCTCATAAAACCATATTACCACCAATATTACTGTTGTCATGATCACAGGAACCATACCGACGCAGCCATGAAGCTTATTATATCAAACATTAGATGGCCAAGGACCCAGGGCTGACTGATGGCGGGAGGCGGGGGGTTCAGGGCGGAGGGGGGGCAAGCTCCAAATGAGTATTTACTTGTTTGATCTAGTTGATGGGGAGTATTGAGATAAGGGCCTCCTCAGTTGGCATTCAGTGACTCAGGCAAGCTACTTTAGAACAGCCTTCCTGCTCTAAGAAGTTTCTTACAAGTTGTGCGTCATGTTTGTATCTGATGACTTCAGTTTTTCAAAACTCTCTACACGATTCTCTTTGCTGAGATGCAGCTTAGCAACGTCTGGGTTGCATTCATGGAACTAAAACCCTTGGTACACATCTCAGATCACCTGAACACTGACGTTTGCTCACAACTGTCACTTGGCGCACAATGACACAATAGAACATCATCAACAGTTTACATTACAAAATAAAGGATTGCCATTTTTGAAGACTCGAACCTAGAGCAAAAAATCAAAAACTATCTTTTTGCGTTGCTCATCTATCCTTTCAACCTTCTGGAGACATGTCCAGACACCCAGCATTCATTGTGTCTAAGTGGGACGTCTGATCATTTGGCTGGTTCAAACATTGTCCCTCTCCATGAGGAATGGAGAGATAGGTGGAAGGAAAAGTGACAACATCCTGGGACCTGCTGTAAAGCTGCCTGGGACTGTGAGAGAATGTTGAAACACTGTGTCATACAATTACAAAATGGCCCATTTCCTCACCAAGTACAAGTCTTACATAGAGGTCACCAAGTAATGTTCCATATCCCAATAAGGACTATACACATTTTAGCAGATGCTAGTCGCACAGGTCAGAAGCCAACTGAGAGGAGGTGTAGCCACTGAGCCAACAATTTCATTTTAATTGGAGTAGATTTGTTATCTAAACCAAACTGCGACTAAAAACTGAAAATATTAATAAAAAACTAAATGTAAATGTAGAGTGTAAAGTGTAGAAATAAACTTCTCAAACCCTGGTGATCTGGGTGCAATTCCTGAAATCAACCTGTTGGAGTGTTGGCTAACTTCAGTATTAACTAAGCCAATGTTTGAATGGCATGTTGTGGATTCACTGAGGTGTGTTTTTGCAGTAATGAATAAATGAGTGGGATGTGATAGCTGATTAGCTGATAGCTATCCAGCAATATTCCCTCGTTGAGAGATGCTAGCCAATCTAACGTCTCTGATCACTCCTGTTACTCATTTTCATCTTCTTCTCAACTTGCTAGCGCAATGCGCAAGGTTAAGGTATACACCACAGCCTGCATAATGTGGGTTATCACCATGGTTACCTTGGTTCTTAGCTTGTGACCAAGACGTTAACTTACCTTAGTTTGGGATGGTTAGACTTCAGGTTAGTGACATTTTTTCCATAAGTTTTAGTTTATCCTAGCCTCTGCCTTGAGGACATCGGTGCCGTTTCCTCATCGACTTAACCACAGAGAAAAAGGTTGTTTGCGAATATATTTCGCTCAGTTTTTGCTGACGACATTAATAATAATACAAAGGGAAAGAAAATGTATTGTCTTTTCAGTTAGGCATTATTCCACTATATATAACAGTTGTTGCTGCTTTAGTAAATGCTCTGAATATCGTATAGAGAAGCTTGAAGCATTTGCAGAAAGCTGTAAATGCAAAATCAAATCAATAACAGATGAAAGGAAAAAAATGCTTAAAAGTTAATTTCATATAGAATCTTAAATTGTTTATCCTCTCCTCTGTGGATGTAACGCAATACTGATTATATTGCATATCCGGGTATCATGGGAGCAATAAAACATTCTTCTCAGAACACTTTGTGTTTGTGAAAGCACAGGAAAGCACAGGATGCACACGAGGATGTGCTCAACAAAGATTTTAAATGTGGGTGACTAGACGTGCAGCGTCATCACAGTGCAACACACAGCAGTGCCTGAAATTATAAAGCTACTGGATGGAACGTGTTATTCCTTTTTAATCAGATTAAGATAAGATGATGTTTTTTCCCCCAATAATTTGACTGAGTGCAATGTCTGCATTTATTGCAACATTGAAGTCTGTTGTGTATTTAAATGTTTATACTAGATATAATCAATTGGATGAGAGTGAAATAATTAGATGCATAAGTGATATTGGTGAATTGGGAGAGGTGGGTGTGTGCTCCTTCACCGACTCAAGTGGAACTGAATCTTTTTCTTGCGTTGTTGCGTGTTTGCACTGAGATGTGGTCAGAGCAGATTAAACATGCTAAGATGTGCACCAACATGGCCCTACACCACCTGCTCCGTAGAAAGAAAACATGAGCAATGCCACTCCACCCACCTCAGTGCAGGAGAGTTGCTCATATCCACAACTACAGTACAATATGCGCCTTTTAAAGACATTTTTAAAGTGAGAAGGATATGCACATTACAGTCAGTAAAGCAACAACCGGAAAGACTGACTAGACAAGTGTGTCACAAACAAAACATATATAGCATATCCAAGGAAAATCACATGATTGGGCACATTGTTTGAAAGCTGGGCGAGTGAGCTCGTAAGAAGTGCAATGCAAAAACACCACAGCAAATGCGGCTTACCTTCCAAACTGGTGACAGCTTAAAGGAAACGAGGATATTGCTCGCCTGTGATGGCACTCTACGTGCTGGAGAATGACAATCCATTTCCTGAAGCTCAAGGTAAGCTTGAAATGAAAAGGAGCAGAGGAAACTGGAGAGGGGGGCACCTGCGATGTGACAGTGTAGCACTTGTGTATCCAAGATGAAGAAATATCTGTTTGCATGTGTTTCTTTGTACAGCCACGCTCTCGAAAATTCAAAAAGGTTGTCAAAGCATACCGGCTCTTTCTTTCCCAGATGGATCGCATAAAGCATGTGTGTGGTGTACATGCATAATATGTAGGCGTGCATATGATTATGTGTGTGTGTGTGTGTGTGTGTGTGCACATCAAGCTACGCCAAGTACATTTTGAGGTATTTGTCATGTAATTGCATCGGGGCTGCGTTCGCCACCATTAGACTGTGGATGGGGACATCCTCTGATGAATAATACAACAAGTTCATAACAGGGCCTTCCAATGAGCTGAGTTACCTAGCATTAACGGAGAGGGAGGGGGGAGGGAAGGAAGCTAGTGGAGGAAATGTTTGAGAGCAAGGTGTCATGAATAATTGAAGAGGTTTTTTGAAAAATTCAGCATCACCTTACCAGCTTGAAGGTCACATCCCAGTCATGATGTTTGCACCCCTACAAAAGGAGAAATTGAGATATCATGCATTGCTAAGCGAAGATCAGTTACAGTGATTGATTGCCAGGGAGTAACTGGGCCGGTACTGAAGCCGGACAAATGCTCAGTGAACTTCTGCAATGCCAAGACCTTGGTCCACATCTGATCTTTCGTAGAAGCATTTAAAGCCTGTAGCTGCTTAGCCTCACGTTTGACTTTTTCAGGCAAAGACACTGTTAAACAGTTTGAAATTGAAATAACTGAAACAAAAACAACAGAAATTCTTCTGTTCAATGTGTCAATTGAGGTTGCAGAAAAAATCATTGAGATATTGGGCCCTAGTTTCGTAGACCAGGCGCAGTCAGCTTTCAGCGCACCTGCGCCGCGCCGACGGGGCGTGTCCACCTGGACTTTGCAAGTTTCGTGCACCGCGCAGGCTCGCGCAGGCACACCTCCCGTCTCGCCCACCGGCGCAAGTGGGAAAGAGGGAGGAGAAGAAGGCGTGAGTGGGAGACGAGGAGGAGACGAGGCGTGGACTGGGATTAATACAGCCGATTCAGATCTTCACCAATCAAATGAGCTCCTCTCCTCTCCTTTAATGCGTTAGGGGAGGTCCAGTGCAAGATCCGTCACTTGACAACCCGATGACAGAAGCAGCGCCGCCGCTCCCACCACGCACATCACGCGCTGTGCGCGCGTATCATAATCTTAACAATGCCGATATTATAAAAAACAGGAGAGAGAGAGGGAGATGTTTTGGTCCGAGAGGCTGAGTTTCCGTTACGCGTGCCATCCGCCTTTGATCTGACGTCAGATGTGACGGGACAATCTTTATAGATATAAATTCACGTGTTGATTCAATTAGTTGCATTAAATAGCGTTTGTTGTGATTATTTATTGCATGTAAATGTGCCTGGAACTGTGGAAACCTGCCTGTGAGGTCTCGGTGACGTGTGCGCACTGCGCGCCGTCAGCCAAACTTCCGATCCGCCAGCTGTGATTCGCATTGAATCAATGGACTTTATTTACGCCTTGCGCCGAAAGTAGACCAGGTCGGAGCTGGCGACCTTTCAGCGCAGTCTCGGCGAGGCTTTTTGCCACGAAACTTCCGCTACGCCAAGCTGAATGTGTGACGCCTCCCCCTGCTGCGCCGCCACACCCATCTTGGCGCAGGCGATCCACCAAACTGCCAAACTGACGGTGCGCAAGGCTTCGCGGGTCAAAACTTGCACTGCGCCAGCTGCGCCACCCTGCGCCGCCCTGCGCTGGTCTACGAAACTAGGGCCCATTCACTCTACAATCTTTGATAAAAGTAGGATCCAGCTATTGTACACCATGGTATCATCTATGGTATCATTGGTCATGTGATCCACAAATAGAAGTGCTTGTTCTTGCTGCTTTGCCGAGAAATAGGATCTCTGTGTCTGTGGCAACATTCCCGCAAATTACTAAATTAGTTTTAGCTTTTTCCATCAGTCAGCAGCAGTTGGTCTGCCAGGTGGATCTATTCACGGACGTATGCTGCGTTTACTTGTAATCGGAAATCGGGAACTTCCAACTGCTGAGTCAAGCTCCCTCTAGGCTAAAGTTTTTGACACACATACATTTCATTCCTGCTGACTCAAAATGGAGGATCAACAGGCAGAGAAAGAAGACCATTCAACTTCCAGTCCCAAGAAAAATGAACAACAAACTAATAGAAGTGAAGAAGGAAAGTCATCAAGAATCAAAGTGACTGCCAACGAGGGAAAACCACAGACCTCCTTTCAGCGTGAAGTATTTGAAGGTATCACGCAGATAAGAGACAGTCGACACTGTCGGGTGAGGGAGATGAGGTCCAGGAGGCTCACCTGCAGTTCCATCTACCGCCAAAGAGGCCACTAGAAGCAAAGCATCGCAAATCTTATGGACTGCCACTTTAAACCTACAGGCCGAAAATCTTATGGACTGCCACTTTAAACCTACAGGCCGAAAAAGGGACAAAAGCCCCTGTGATTGTCTTTTTCTTCATTATTCTCTTGATCACAGCGTAATCAAAGTAACGATGAATGTAAAAGTGGTTCCGCTTGGAAATAAAGGCTGCTTATTAAGCCTGTGCAATCCTTCATATTGTTAGGCTGGGTGAACCCTGCCTGAACTTCCGGGAAATTTGGATTTCGCTCGGCAGTTTAGGCTGGACACCCTCAGGCTTACTTTCGCTGTTACATTGCCAGAATCTTTGGCTCCAATCAGAAACGGCCATTCTCTCCTGGCACGCTATTGGCCTGCTTTGATAGGTTGTAGGACTATCCAATTGCGTACGGAGTCATTTGAACGATGCCCATTGATCCCGCCTCTTGAGCAGTAGAAACAAAGCGCAGCTTCCCCAGACTAATGTTCAATCTTAAAAGATTGACCTTAGTATGGTGAAAACCAGACTATCATATTGTGCTTTTCATCGTTTCAGCATGAACCTCAAGATGTCTCCTGGTAAATATCTTACAAGATAATTAGTAGGTTTGGAATATGATCGATAAAAAAGCAATTAGTAAAGGATTTTAGATCTGTTTAATTATTGATCAATCTCTTCGGGAGTCTGGACTTGTGCTGCAAATTAAATAATTTGGTTCACCAAACATTGTAATGCAGAGCTTTGATCTGGTCCGGCCCGTGCTACCCTCTGAGCCTGTTGTTAATTTAATCATCAGTGGAAGCAGAATAAGGCTGTTGTCAGCAGGAGACGTGTTCGGGTCAAAGCTGCAATCACCAACAATGAGAAGAGAAGCCTCACGCGCTCAGATTTGCAGTTTTCATCTCACTGCTGCTTCTTCTATTGTTTGAGAGGAGGAGGTGTGCTTTTTTACAGGCAGGGATGTAGGGGATTGCAACCAACCCACATCTGTCATTTATATATAGTCTCTTTTGTTATTGTCCGAGCACAGTCCCCGAGGCCTGGATATTAATTGCACTCATGTTCAATGCATTATTCTGTGTATTATTTCTTTAAAGCATGGTGCAAAATGTGAAGCTTTTTTAAAAGCCTTTCTTGCTCCACTAACTTTGATTGCTTTTCTTTGGCCAGCTGTTACGGCCACTCAGTAGTATCAGTTTTAATGATGTGGAGACAAAGCTGGGACGGGACCAGAGGTTGACCACACTGCACAGTCAGTCAACCGAAAACGTGGTATTGAAGGAATGAATTGGGTCCCAGAGGAATGTTGTCAAAGCTTTCGGTTCACAACACCATGTTCCTCAGCCTGCATAAGAGCAATTCATTCACTAGTATGCTCCAAATCAACAGTGGTCTGCAAGCGACGGCAACACAACTGACAAATTAACAAATATGTTTAACCTGTACATAAACTGAATGTAAAAAAGGAACAGTTGTGGTTTTAGGAAGAGATACTGCAAATATTTTTTGGTGAACATCATCAAGCAAATTGGTTGAGCCTTGACGAGGTTGTTAGGTCTCGTACCGTTGTGTATGTTGAGAAATTCAAATCTGTGCTCACTGACTGTATCGGGAAATCTGCACTCTACTTGAAGACACTGCAGGCAGACTACTATTTCTTCATGTCCTGATGAAGAAGTAACTCCCATAAAATATAAAATTGCTGGATGGAATTTAAGACAATGTACTTCCTTCGGGAAGTACCTCTGTCGGTCTATCCATCCGTCCATCCGTCCGTCCGTCTGTCTATCCATCTATCTATTAATCCATCCATCTGACCCTACTTCTCTCTTGATTTATTAGCTCAGTAAATATAGACCAGAAAGCAGGAGTTTTAGGGTGGGGATACCCGGTGATTGACAGACCTTTACTACGATGTTGTCCAATCATGTCTTTGTCTTAGAATGACCCTTTACCAGTATGTTTTTAGTCTATGACAGTTACTTGACTGACATTTTGGTCGCCTAAAAATTATTTAGAAACAGTTTGACTTAGCTCGACGCTCCCGTGTCTCTTCTGTGTGCAAAAAAACAAGATGGCGACAGCCAAATGTCTAGATGAGAAGGCCAAATGGTTGAACTTGAGGATTGAAAACAATAGTCCACAAACCAGTGGGTGACATCATGGTGACTATGCCCGCTTCTTAATGCCATCTTCAAATATTCAGTTCTCGTAATTGTTCATATGTGATTCGTGAATAGTGTTTAAATCCAATATTACATATTTATATATATAAACCTCTGATATAGAGCAGACTATGATTTAAAAAAAAAGTGCCTAAAAGCAACAATGTGGACGCCTCACGTCAGCTAATGTCCATCATCCAATTTAATTAAACCAAAATGCATCATGCATCATTGTGCTTTTTTGTAATTGTGGAGTATTCTCAATTCGACAAACCTCCTTAGTTGTCTGATGATGTGAATGCAGCACAACATGTATAAAGCTTATTATTATGTTCTATTTCACTGATGGTTTAATTAACTATATGAAGTGTTATGACCCAGAAATGCCAAATTGGAGGACATTTCGTTGTTTGGAAAATAACTGAATACTAATGTGACAGAGCTGAGGACTCAGCTCATTTGGACACATAAATGTCAAGCTGTTTTCCAACCATCCTGGTTAATAATAGGTCGACCTCCCCATCCCCGTTGTTTGCTCAATAACATAAGCAACAAATATAGCTGGTTGCTTGCAGGGCACAAAATGTGCTTTTTTACAATTGGCACGTCCCTTACCCGACTCACTGGTGCAGACAGCTCTTTAACTTTCACTTTGTCACAATTCTCTCCTTGCAATAATATCTATGCGCATGAAGGACTCAGGAAATTGGATGGGAGTATTTATGCATTTTAACTGGAAGAGAAAGCTCATGTATTTTATGGTCTCTGTCATTGCTCCACAAGGCAGAGATGTACCCAAGATTAAAAAAAAAATCTGTAAATGGGACTACACAGAAGACATAAATCGTAGAAAGCGTTCCTACATTGTAAATGTGAGACAAAGTCTCACAGATGTGACAACAATAGCTCGGAGGAAAGACTGTAAGTGTTGATTGGTCAATGATATCAGGTCCTGCAGGTGTGGAGACATAGATGCACCAGTTCTCTGCCCCCTGGGTTATGGATTTGCAGTGCTGGGAAGACAGATTACCACGGCAGGATCTGAAAAGGGGCAGTAATTTCCTTCTGCCGGGGGGCAATGTCACCTTTGTGTTTAGCTATCAGCTTGCAGTGGGTGAACAGCAAGGCTTATTTGATGTGAGGCAAGAAGGCGAGGGTTCTCTGGGGTGTGTGTGGGTTAGGGGCTATGAATGATTCCAGCTGGCCTACAGTTGTTATCGGCCATTGGAGCAGAGGCAAACCAGAAAGCAATAATTAAGCTCCACCCTTAGACCCAGGCTCATTAAAAGCAAATGGATACTTGTCTTATGCCTGCATGAACAGCTAACCGGTTGGAGGCAGAAGAGTTTTGGGTCCTGAACTATACATAGATCATGAGATGCTGCAGCATTTTCTGTAAACGTTTGGTTTGAAAGAAAGTAAATGTAAAGTTCTGAAGTTACGGCTGCAGCATTTGTGTTGAAAGGATGGAAATAAAAGAAGAGATAACCTGCAATAAATGAAAACAAATGTGTTGCTAATGTTGCTGGGACTCTTATGTTGATAAAGACCACTTCAACTGAAACCGAGCCATGACCAAGGCCAACACATCACCGCTTACTTGATTGACTGGGCAGTGTGATGTTACACACTACTCACATTGAAATGAATGAGAGGGCTCCCACTGATATGTGAACGCATTCTAACAGAGGTCTCACAGTAGACTGCAATGAGGAACAGTGATGGTCAGTCACCCCACCAACAGTGACTGAAGGTGGACTCTTCCATAAAACACAATCCACACCTACCTCAGTCTTATTTCTAAGCTCCACATTGATGTGAGTTATTATGTTGGGTTGCATCATACAGTATTGTAGGCTGTTTGTGATATTTTCTTGACCTCTCGATCTGGAAATATGTTTCATTGTGTGACAGAATAATATTACTGTTTCCTGAATCTCATTAGCACAATATCCAGACAACAGTACAGTTGCTCTTTGTTACAAGGAGGACCAGTATTATGTTTACGATATTGGATAGGAAAAACGGCTACAATTAACTCAGATAGATTTATATGGATTTGGAAAATGAATGGAGGTACAAGATAACATTTGCAAGCTTGTAATCAAACCATTATGTAAAAATACTAATATATCAATAGTTAAATACTATGTGAATACTACATGGTGAATGTTTCGCTTGTTTGACCTAAGTTACCGCGAAAACATATCCTTCTAGTTTACCTCCAGCCTTCCTATCTGGAGACCAATAGGAAGAGAGTAGGGTCCCCAGATGTTACACTTCCTTAATTTGCCACTAAACGATAAAAGCAAATTGGTTTATTTTGACTCCTTTTGGCTCTAATTGAGAGGATATTAACCTGCGGTGTAAACATCGCTAGAAATTAAAGAAAACATTTCCACATATCACAGGGCAAGATATAACTTAATCTCCAGTCTTTTATAAAGACCTTGTAAGGAGTGTTGACATTTTCACTTTGGCAAAGTGTGGAAGAAAGTAGGATCCACATAAATGCTCACGTTAAAATAGCAACGTTTCTCAGCTAACCTGCATTGAGATCAGCTTCTTGTATTTGGTGATTTTGCGTTTGTCAGTGAAGTCAAATCTGTTACCTGTTCATCCTGAGAGGGGAGGAGAATACTGGGAAATAGGTGTTACTTTTCTATATTTCATGTCCGTTTTCGGTTTTATTCCAGAGGCTTAATAATTTAGTATTCCAGTATTTCAATAAATGTGCTCTCTGACTGCATGATGAAGTTTCCCTGTTGAAAATGAATGGATGTGAGTAGTCCTCATATTGCCAGAAGACAGCAAAAATACATTGTAATGAGAAAGTGGACAGTGTGGTTTAGCTTGCATGAACAATGTGAGCACATTTGGTAATTTCATTGACATATTTCATAGTATAGGAGTTTGTCAGCCAGCAGCATGACTTGTATTTACATCCCTCTTGCGGCAACATAGCCACACACTGTATGTCGATCATTGAATAGCCTGAATGAGTATAATAGAAGACACAGAGCACTGTAGGTGAGTAAGCGCTGCAGTAAAAAGGTAGTGTTCAGTTTGCAATGTGGAAGGTCTCACAGTAGCCTTTGTCTGAGAGAAATGCTTACGTTCAGTCACGTGATATGTTACTTCTGTACACTTTTACACAAATATTACTGGGACACCAAAGAATATTGCGTATATGGACATCGTCCACATTGAATATATGAGGTTTCCACCCAGTTTACACTCTCACTTCCATGTCAAAATGAATCTCTGCAATCAAAACCTCATGATCCTTTTTATAAAATGGCGTCTTTGCAACAAAATGATACAAACATGAACCATCTGAATGACTCTTTCATACCAGCAATAATATGCTAACGTACTTTGTACACACTGCTGTTTTACAACATTGCATCCCTTTTAATTTTCTTACAGTTCACTCCGTCTACTCACATTTCAGTAGAAAGTAGCTTCTTTTTTTGCCATTGCAAGTTTTTAAAACAAATAAATAAAAACACAAAGGAAAGCACAATTATAGGACAATCAATACGGTATGTTAATGTCACTGGAGCAAAAATGATTACAGTGAAATAATTTTGCAATGGTAAACAAAAACAATAGTATTGTCAGCTAAAGTGGAGGATTTATGGATCCCACTTCTGTTTGGTCACCTCATCCACATTACAAGCAATATCATGACTGCTGTCTGTATTTGTCCTCCTCCTCCTTCTCCTACTTCTTCTTCTACTTGTTGTTGTTGATGATGTTTTCCTCTTCCTCTTACTGCCACTAAAAAGGTGATCTTACCTGAAGGCTCAGACTGATTGTGTTCAGTGAGTCTTTTCATGTGGGTTTATTGCCAGTTCCAGGTCTGTTTTGCATTTTGAATAGTTGTGTTTTGACAGTGATTTCATTGTTGAACACGTGTTTAATATCAGACATAGTGTCTCGTGTTTTGTTAAGAGTGTTTTGCAGAATTGTAACAGATGCAAAGCAGGAACGGATTTATACTTTTGGTGCCTTTTGTTTAAGTTATGCTTACACACGTGAAGGTTTGGATGATTTTGTTGAAGCATTCAATTACAGTATATATATATATATATATATATATATATATATATATTATATGGCTGGACCGTGTGGTCACGGTGCTTCATTGCAGACCACATGACAGGGTTAAGCTCCATTTGAATAAAATGTTTGAAATGTATTTACAAGACTAAAACTAAATACTCATATCTTAAAATGTTTGATTTAAAATATCTTATAATGAAGCAAATGATCCTCAGTTTATGGTATTTCATTCATTAGTCAGCATTTTATACAGTTTATTTATAGTTAAAGTAATGAGCCAATAAAGCTGAAAGCAAGTCCTGCTTTTCTGGCACCCAATGGTACCTTTATTCAGGATCTTACTTAACAAAACGTAATTTCTTTAAAAAAAAAAAGTTTACTTGTTAACTTCATCATTGTTTTGTTGTTGTTCTTATTTTGTGTTGTATTTGAGTGTTGGCTAATCCCAGTAAAAATGCTTAGCTAACCAAGACAGTTATCACAGTAAAAAGCCCAGTTATCTCCAACAACAACGTATCCAATGAGCTGATTAATCACGTAAACATGTTGATGGATTTGTTGATGCTTCATTTAGAGTTTTGCTGTCTAATAGAGGTTCAGTTCGATTGTTTAGGCGCTGGCTGCAGGTGTGCTAAGGTTAGCTGTCGCTGCTGTGATGATTTCGCTTGTAGATCCACTGTATTCCATGTTCTAGACGCGTTGACTTCTCCAACTTTGCATTTCATATGACAAACACAGCAGCAGTGATGTCCGTGTGTCTGTGTCGAGTTTTGAATGCGACCGTTTCTGCTGCTCTGATTCCCTCAGACGACTGTGCTCACAGCTTCATGAGCAACGTCCCTTGGTGACGTGGTGCAGTCAATCAAACAAATTGTACACTTTTGGGGGGTTATTTAGTCAGATCTTAAAAGGCACCCTAAAATGCAAAAGTTGATACAAAATACAGTAGCAATTTAAAAAATACAGCAGCAATTTTAAAAGTTATCAGCAGCATTGAAAGATTTCTTTTCCTGACCAAAAACATTTAATTGTTTATAGTCCTGAGATGAGAAAACAATGAGTGTTTAGTTGTCCTATTCATGACAATAAGCCCAGCTTCTCTAGTCTAAACTACCTCGTACCTCCCTCCTGCTGACAGTGAGTTTCCCAGCCGAAATATACAACATTCAACACAAACAATGGAAATGTACATCAACGTGAAAGTGAGAAATATATGATGAGACGATGTGTGTTACTCCGTGGACGTAGTGCTAATGTGTCCGGTTCCATTCCATTGTTTTCTGCCCCGGCATGCAGGATGATTGTGAAACCATAAAGGGTGTCATTGTCTGACTCCCTCCAAAGCCATTCCCTTTCCAGCCTCTTCACAGTGAAATGAAGAGAATTCATACAAGACACACTGCCCTTGGGGTCAACATGACTGTCTTTGTGTATGGAAATGACACGCAACACTTCTTGTGCACTTTAAAGATGCATTAAATAATGCATAACTCATATCCACCTCCGTAAGCAGACGGCAGGTTCAGCAGCCGCTCTGATGGCAGACCCTCCACCGCAGAGCAGCTGGAAATCAGTGGGCGAATAGCTTTCTTTTCTTGTTGTATCCTGCTTTTTTTTGTCAAAACAGGCTGGAAAGGCAGACTTCTCAGACATCCAATTTCAGCACCTGGATTCTTAACATATGAATCCTTGACAACAGCCCTGACAACCCTACTGTTGGGTAATGCTGAACCGTCTCTCACATTCCTGTTTTAACGTATAGTTAAGCTTTCTTTAACTCTTGTTGAAGACTTTTCTTTGCTCATTTTGGCTTTCAATCATCTGTGGAGACGATACAGATTTTCTTCAGATGGCTCTTTGGCTGGAAATTATTATATATAAAATGTATCTCGGTCAGGGGTGTTTCCAGGACTTGAGGACATCCGGGGCTTAGCCCAGACCTACGTAGGGGGGTACAGGGGATCCATCCCATCCATCATCAACCACAAGCTGTATTCAGGGTCGGGGGGGAGGGGGGGCTGATCTCAGCTGACATGGCGAAGGCTGGGTACATCCTGGACAGGTCGCAATTTAATATTTACATTGCTGTACTGCATGTTATGCTAGTTTTTACTTCTCCCCATCTCAGAGTTAAATGAACTTTTTACTGCATATTTATTAGACAACTTTAGTTTATTTACAGATTCAGATTAATATAACAAAATATAATCAACTCATAAATGATGATGTATGATAATAGAATTAAATACCAGCAGTATATAAAGTAGTCAAAATGAACTCCACCAGCTGCAACATGAACACATTAATACAATAATAACGGGTATTATTATTCTTCATCATCATCTGCTGTCTGTCTGTCTCTCTCTCCACTGTTAGAGTCACAACATTTGTTTGATCATATTCACTGAAACAGATACTATGCTCTGATAGAACAACTAAATCATCCGTTTTTAGAAAAAAAAAACGCGTCTCTACAAGCACCGAGAACTTGTTTGTTTTGCAAAAATCCACCCGCCCGTATCATCCTGTCCCCTCGCGCATGTTACAATATCACAGGCACACACCTCAAGCTAGGCATACGCTAAATGACATTGCTATCTATGAGTAAGTTAGCCAGCCTACCTCTGTGTAGCTTGTACTCCATGCCTTTTATCTATGAGAGAAGACACGGACGCGTTCACAGGAATCTGGTGGACGCACACTGACTAAATACACCAAACTCCATTGAAAACAATGTTATATCATGTGGTAAAACACACTTTTTTATTAATCACTGTCAAGTTGTCCGGTTTCGTTTTGGTTTTTGGTGAATTTTTCAGTTTTGTTTGGTTGGTTTTAAGCACTGTGTTTTTTCCCCCAACTTGAAAAGGATGTGACACTGAAGGAGTTCTGGAGGCACTGGGTTTCATTCAAGGATTGGACAGACAACAGATGTTTCCGTTTTTGGTCTTTCCTCTTTTTTTTCTTTTTATTTAGAATACAGAGCACAAGTCCATAGGGTTGCAATTGTTAACAGTTAGCACCAGGAACCACTTTCTTTTGTCCTCTTAGTCCTATTAGTTTCTAGGTCCTTAGGTAAAAAACCTAAGACAAACAGACATGAAGATAGACAGAGCAGTAGTTAGTTGCCACTTAAATAAATGTGCAAAATGCAATAAATGTGCAAAATGCAAATACATGAATGAAATGTGCAAATATGCTTCCAATAACTATTTACCAAATTTGCCATGTTACAACACTAGGAAAATAAATATTAGCAATATTTCATTTAAGATTTGTAGAAAAATAGTAATCCGTACAAAGTGAGTATACATTAAATTGACCAGAAACTACCCAAATTCAATGAACATGAGCAACCCCACTATGAAATATGAAGCGCCCGTGCCCGACTGGAGATGCGTGGTTAAAAGAGTTACAGCCATTCCGCTAAAACCACAATTAATAGACTGCAAAGTCTCAGATGCAATGTGCCCAGGCCATTAAGCTTTTCATTCCGTTTTTAACCAACATTAAAACACTACAATGGTGACAATCAGTGCAAACGCCAAGCTCCAAACATGCCGACCGTATACGCCATAAATCAAATCAAACGAGACAAGCGCTTACCGGCAGCCTCTCCAATTTTCAGTGTTACGTTTCCGCACAGCACTTCTTCCAAACTGAGAGCAAGCACAGTTGGATTTCCATGTTACTCTCACCAGTGTCTCTTACCAACTAAACGCCAACCAGATAAATAAGCACCTGAGAGCTGAATCTGCAGCACAACCAAATCAGTAGAACAGCGAACAGCTGACCCTCGCAGACAGCTGACACTCGCGCTTCTCTTAATCAACTCGCATTTACCGCGGCTAACACACCACCTATTCTTTCTATTTTTTAATTCTTCTCCCGTGCATTTTTCCTGTGAATTCAAAACAAACCGCTGCAGACCTAGTCTGACGCGACAATCACCATCTCTGGTTTAGTTGAAACAAACCCTAAATTCATCGAGTAAGGTGTGAAAAGACACTCAGACATGAGAGAAGCAACAGGTAGAATCAGCTGTAGAGACAGCATATTCACAACTTACACAGTATTAAGGGTTTGTTCTGACTAAACCAGAGCTGGTGATTGTCTGAACCATGGAAAGACTAACCAGGACGGGTTTGGTGAGTTTTAGTTTGTTTCTGTTCCTTGTGAATGAAGCGTGTTTTATGACACATGACTCTCAAGAGCAATATAGCTGCTGATTCTTTACACTGACACTTTACTCTGCAAAATGGTCTATCTTTCCTTTCTATTTCAGACAATTATAATGATAGTCTGAGCCCGTCAGAGGCAAGAAGCAGCACTGTGATCCATAACGTGATGCTTTACCTTTTATCTTTTCAACCTGTTTTTGCTGCTGAGTTACTTTTACTCCTAGATACAGTGTTCACATGTATGATATAGACCCATCTGTGTGCCTCTCTCCAAAGTAACTTATTTTAACTGGATAATATTTAGGCAGCTAATGCAGTTATAGGTGTGGGCTGCATGCAGCGCTGACAGCTGGATGCAGCTGGGGCTTCAACATTGGTTTCAATGTGCTCCGTGACCTTCGGTTGAATTCAAAAGACGGTTTAGCTGCTGGTTTTGGCTTGAATAGTCCACATTTGCCTGACTGTGATGGGAGTACAGCACACTGAGCAGTTAGAGCTCTTAATGCATTGAGGCACAGATTGCAGTCATGTAGCTACCCTCTTTGTAGAATTGACTTTTAATTCATAATGAGCAATTGCATATTAAAGTACTAATAGCCTCTAATGGGAGTACATTTTTCCCCCTCGGGACACAATGTTAAGCAGCATCAAACGTTATGGAGGAAGAGGATTGAAATGATAATATCACAGATTCTTGAAAGTTGTAATTGTTTGATGTATTCCGCCACAGTGGTTGAGAGATACTTCTAGAATTAAAGGATCACGGGCAGCTGTGACTTCACTGTGAGACGCCCACAGAGGACAGCTTTAGATAATTTGCTAAAGGATCTGAGAGTCTGGAAGTGGTCAAATTTAGACTGCTAGGGTGTGGGCTAATTGAATGTGCTCATATTACAAAAGTAGTGTAGTAGTGTAATTGCTTCAGTAAAGTACTGTAGATCCAGCATGAATGAAATATGGCTGGAGGGAAGCAAAGGGAAATGCATCTCAGCTGAAGGAAGATATTCTTCATCCGTCTTGGGAAGGCTGTACGTTACAATAAACACAGACAATGTTGAAGCTTGTTCATCAGTGGCATTTTTGCCTAATAGGACTTGTCATCAGCAGTTTCAACGAGAAGAACAACTCAGATATGACAGGCTTGGTCACAGTGTTGAGTTTGATGGCTACTTCGTTAATTGTCATTTAATTTGTGTTTCTGAAGTGAAGAAAATCAAATCAAATACATTTTGACATAAAAATGGAGAAATAAACAAAAGGTCTTGAGTAGCTCAGAGGTAGGCTACCGAGCTTTTTTAAAATCAGAATACCATGACTTACTTCACTCAAAAAATAAACTATGAAATATGTTTTTGTGCTGCTTGAAAACGCATTAGTTGCTCACACATAAAGAAGAAAATCAAAAAGGTTCATCCTGAATGTTGAGTGCTACAGGGTTCATGCACAAGTCATTAATTTGTAGCATTAGCAGAATGGACTCATCATTCATGTTAAAGGTTCATATTATTTCTTGACTGGCTAATAAGTTAGCTTGACATTTATTTCATGCATTAATCACCTGATGTGGATGTTCCATTCCGTTTAACCTTGACTGTGAGGAGAAACTCGTGTGTGTAATTCACTTGCAAAAGCAAAAACCTTTCAGTTTGCTTTGTTTGCATATTGGATTCACATTTTTTCAAAAAATAAATAAAAAATAAATAAAAATAGACAGAGGTTCAATATTAAAACACATCCGATGAAGGAGTTAGCCAAAAGGATCTAAAGGCTGAAATTATTTAATCAAAGTTTCCAATCTGAACTCACAGAGAAGAACTTAATAGTTCTTCTGCTGACTGGAGCTTTACAGAATCAAAGAGACATCTCATCATCATCATTTCAGTGAGAGATTTGCTTTACTGACTGCCAATGGTGTATGAAACTCAACCGGAGTCTGTTACACTCTGCTTTGGATTCCCGTGAGACTGAACCTCTTTGTAACGTCTCAGAGTGCGGAATCATGTACTGTCATCTTGATTTCAATGTGTAAACTCAAGGAATGATTGTGGAAAAAAAGATGAGACCCCCCCCCCTCTCCCCAAACACGTACATTAATGCAATTATATTAAAATAAAATGAAATGAAGTTTTCCCAATCAAAGGAGTATTCAACCTATAAACTTTGTTACTTAAACATGGAAGCCACTGACCTTCAACACGACAGATATTTCTTCCAGATAACACAAATATGAAAATGACCCCCCTGCTTGCACACACAGCCCCATGTCCCAGAATGACGAATGACTATGAAATAAGGCTCTTGAGGCTGTACCCACCACTCAGTTAAGCATCTGACATCATGTCATCTTAAGAAAAAACTGTTATTTCCTCTTTCACATGGTGGGACTGGCAGCGAGATGAAGTGGCTCCGATGTTGATGATATCAGCCAGTATGCATTCAAGCGCCAACAAACTAAATCAGGCATAAAATGAATTTCAACAGGGACCTGTGTAATAAAGCCAACCCCCATTGTAGTCACGATCTGTCATCTGCTGTTGGGATCTGTCACTTGATTTGGCTTTGACAATCTGCAGGTGTTATAAACTTGTTGATTGGATTTTTGACGGGAATTGGGGGAATTTTAACAGAGCATGTAGATGTCTTTAGCCAAATGATTGACCATTTAACACTTAAATTGCAAAACAAAGCATTTCAAGAGAAAAGTGGCTAACATTGATATTGTGTGTTTCATACATGAATTTATAGATGTATAGATTGTTTAATGACTAATTGGTTGAGATTTATCAATGCTCACAGCATGAATCTGGTTGGTCCACCACTTTGATGCAAACTGGAGTAGAGCTGATGTATATAGTGTAAGATGGTCAAATAGGGTGGGATGAGGGGCGGCTCATTGGCCTAACGACCACAGGACTTTAACCCAGGAGACCATTGTTTGTGTCCAGTGTGAAACCAAAAGTCAACATTGACTTACTTTGAGACACTGGACCTACATTTAAAGAGCTCTTGTGTAGTCTTGTCAGCCATTCATGCTCCATACAAGGCAACTTACATTCGGATCTAAATGAACACATTCACATTATCACTCGGGAGCAATGCGGGATTCAATATTTTTCCCACAAGACAAGACAAGACATATGGCGACGCGTTCAATGTATGTTTTGTGCCATCCAATGGATGAATCCTAATGACTTTGATGATCCCCTGACTTTATCTCTAGCGCCACCATGAGGTTCACATTTGTGGCTTTGAATTAAATGTCCTGACAGCTGTACATACAGTCACGTCCCGTATTATTATTATCCCATAGTATTATAGAAGTGCTCGAGTCCTGTTCTGTCAGAAGTACCTCTTTTATGTGGCCGGGCTCAGGGGCTCCAGCCCCAAAAAGCCTGTGCATTAGAACGGCAGTGGGGGCAGAGTGTAAATGATGAAAGAATGAGGGAGGTGGAGAGTGGTGCTGTGACAGGAGGGGTCGAGACAACAATAGATGCAATTCTATCGGGTGGTTTTTCCACAGCCAGATGAGAGTTTTTCAGATTCACTTGTTGCCTTTTCCTTCTAAACAGCTCTGAGACGTAGTCCCAATGTTTCATTTTCTAACATCACTTTCATAGCGTCAGAGAAAAGGTTGATGTGCAAGTATTGTGTCAACAATAGATTTCAAGGAAATCAACACTGGTGCAAGAAATTCAGCACATTTCATTTCTCAATAAAAAATATTTAACGGGGGTTCAGTTCATTCAATCCCAACGAAATAGTCCAAAGCCATTTTTTCCAGAGAGAGCTCTGGAATTATTGTAACATTTCTCTGTAGTTGAAATGGTAACATGGATGCCAGACTGGCATTGATCATGATTGCTGGAGCTCTCATCACTCATCTCTTTCCCCTCACCCGTCTCTCAGTCTGCAGCATCAGCCTCCTCCCCGTCTCAAAGCCCAATATTTCAGCTGTCAAGGCCCATTTAGATTGAGCCTGAACAGCAGATGTGGTTAGCAGATAAATCCGTAATTTGGCTCCTTCTAATACCTTGCGCTGCTTCTACCCTTTATGGCTCTCTAAGTGTATTTTGGATAATGTGTATCTCTCCCCAACCATCAACATTCCTCTTTAACTTTCCTTTCAGAAAAGAACTCATGTTCAAACTGAGTTTTGAATTACTTCTTCTAACTTTATATGTTTCATGTCAACATGTTTACATAGATTTATAACAACAATATTTTTTCAAACAAAACACAAAACATGGACTTAGATTCAATATATTTGTGAAACGTGAAAATCAAACCTGGAGAAAATACGTTCCGTCAAAACATAACTGACAAAATGCAGTTTCATTATAAGGGCATGTTGTTTTTAGGAGACCGGTTTGGACAATATTATGATTTTCTTTTCTTTTTTATAAACGTAATATAAGACTTATTCAAATTCAGAGATAACAAGGAGCTTTTACCTGCTCATATTCCATGAACAAGCACAACAACTCATAAACTGTCATCTAGAAACTAATGAGGTGAGACTTGTCACGATCTGTCTGATGACATCATATGAGAACTTGGCTGTAGTCCGTCGTTATGTCATGCAAGTTTTACTTGTACTACTTTAAAAAGACAATACACTTACACACTTTTTTACAGATATTACAGAGAAACATTCAGCTATGTTTAAAATAATATTGAAAATGAACACAAGCCATTTATGCATGTGGTGCATTGAACATAGCAGTATTTTGAATACCTTCTGCATTAGAATTTTGTAACTGACCAGCTGTGATATAACCACCAACCATGTTAGGAGACCAGGCTCATAGGAAGCCTGTAGTGAGAGGAAGGCTTAAACAAATAACTATATTAGATATGTAATGTAGTAACAAATCAATAGACCTTTCAGTCTCTTAAAGTGGACATTTTAACTATAAGGGAAGGCACAGATGTAACTAATGTCTCCGTTCCCTTAAGGTGTGCCAAAATGCACAAACAACTGGAATTGGAATCTAACCATTTCAATACAACTGTCCACCTTTTTGAATACTCAATGTAAATCATATGACATCTTGGTCTTTGCAGCACTAGTCCAATCTAACTTACTCTGCCAAGGCAATTTCAGAGAGAAGCAGACATACCCTTCAAAGTGCATTTTAAGGAAATATCCTGGATGTCAAACTTCTTCAGCAGTGGAAACAGGTCAAATAATAATAATTAATGATAATTAGAAGCTAAAGCTACAAACTTAGCCATCACATCAGTTGGCGATTGTGACAGAAAACTATGAAATGAAGGAACAACACTGTGTGTTGACATTGCGTTTACTTTCAGTAGCTAGCATAGCATAAAAGTGTAACGCGAGTTGTTGAAGCACTCTGCTAGGTTTTAAGGTAGAAATGTAAAGATTTATCCTTTATTCATCCTGATCAAAGTATTTACATTTACAAGTATTTAGGAGGAGATCTAATAACACCTGTTTGTTTATACTGAGGATGCCTTATAGCTCGCTGCCGTTATAGAAACATATGGTGTGTATGTATTCAGCATAAACAATATTAACTCAAGTGAATTACTGTCAACAAACAACAGATGGAGGAATTTAGAACTCTACTTCAATGCACATCATATAACATAAACTTATGGGCAATACAATAAGTGTGCAGGAAATATACAATAAGCTGCTGTCGTTATGACCTAGTGTGTTGTTAGCACGCATTTCTTCAGATGAGCTCTGTAAATCACCACCTGTTTCATTAAAATGCAATAATGTAATCACACTTGAAATAGATTTAGTTATGTTAAAATTGATATTTATATATTTAATCCCCTTCTAATCACACGGTAATTATGGGAAAGAGCTGCAATTTTTAATATTGGCTGCATACAAATATTTTTACCTCCAACTCACCTCATTAAAGTCGGCTCCCCACTGACTATTTGAAGGAACAGAATGTGGCAAGAGTTTTCTTTTTTGGTTGTCAAGTAGTCAACGAGTGCCTCTGTAATCTGACAATATTCAAAGATCTGACCAAGGCTGCATTTAACTTATGAGTCCTCATATTCCGCCATTATCGGTTTCCTATCACTGTCAGTGATGCAGGTTGACTCAGAGAGTTTGATTTCATCACAAAGAGTGAGAAAACCAACCAGGCTAAAAATAAAATCATAAGCATTTGTTTTGTCTTGCATACAAGAAAGCAAATCAATTCTTAAGCAATCCCTGTCATTATTTCTGAGCAAACAGTCAATGATGTGTTGTATTCATCAGGTTAGTTCAAACAGCAGTGTGGACGCACGACTGTGTCGAGGGAACTTGAGACCCAAAAATCTTTATTGCTAATGACTTTAAAGGTTGAGTGGGTGATTCTATTCAGAAACACTTTCTGTCATATTACTTGAAATCCTCGGAACATAACGATAGCAATGATTAAAGTAAATGCTCAAACATAAAAAAAAAAACATTTTAAAAACCTGATGCAATCTGTGGCTTTAGCAGGAATGAAAAGTTGGGCCGGAGAAAATAATTGGACGGGCTGCCTGCCTGTCTGTCAATGCTTACTTCCTGATTGCACTCTGCCAACCTCAAGTACTTGCTTTGCATTCTG
Source organism: Chelidonichthys spinosus (assembly GCA_029853015.1). NCBI lineage: Eukaryota > Metazoa > Chordata > Actinopteri > Perciformes > Triglidae > Chelidonichthys > Chelidonichthys spinosus. The sequence goes on from CM056835.1 coordinate 9,725,488, forward strand.
GGGGAGCGTATTTGAACAAAGGTCAGAACGAAGGAGGCGGGACTTTTCCGTTTTGGCGATTTGTTCAAAGTCAAAGTCTCTGTAGATGTTCCAAATTACGTCCTCAACCTTTAAATGTTGTGCATTTGATTATAACTTCAATCTTGTTTTGTTTTTGTTTTTTTTTAAACTGGAACTGTTGTAAAGCTAGGTTTCAGTAGCCACTCTTCATCTGTGATGAAATGTTAATGTAAAAAGATACACACAACAGTACAAAGCTGCAGGGAGGCCTCGAGTATAACCCCACCACAGCTCTAGCTAGTGTGTATGTGTGTGTTTGTACACAGCAGACAATATAAAATACACATTTTGTGCAGTGCTGTCCAGGCAAATGCACACAACTCTAACAATAAGTTCTCATTTTGAGATCGGATAAAGTCAGGAAAATGAGTAACATTTCTGTCTGTTGTGAAATCCGGTTGTCTTCATGTCTGTGATGTCACCCAATGTCTCACTAATTCAGATAAAATATCCTATAGGATGAAGACGGCTGACCAGATAGTCCATGTCTCACACCAGTCAATGAACCATTGGTAGTGTTCATGTGTGCACACATCATGTTTGGCTTTACTTCCTCTCTCTGCATGTTAGTCAATGAGTTGTGTGTTTAATCAATGTGCGTCTCCCCCCTTTGCTCCTAATGTGTCCAGTATCCAGCATTAGGTTTACTCTAAGTCTTTTTTTTTATTCCTAAAAGATCCAACTTTCACTTCTGCTTAACCTGCTTCCCTGCCACCGAGACACAGGCAACTTTTAGCAGCCTTGATGTTAAATGAAGGTTTTTCATGTTCATGTCGTGTTCTGAGTGAAAAATCAAGTTCACTTATGTACATGTACAGTGTTAAACAGCACGGTTCCATCAATATCATTTTATAGATACAAGCGTATGGGCTAAATCCACATCCACACAGATACTCAGTAGGACAATAGACGGCTGAGGTTCAGGATCCATGCTGCATACTGGGGAACAACTCGCTTGAAATCAGCTTGTCATTGGATGTATAGAGGCTCTCAGAACGTAATGGCGAGAAAATTGAAAGGATGATTATCTGAGAGTTTTTGTTCGTTGTCAGAGGGCTTTTATTGGTGGAATGGGGCAATGCCTATTATTTTCACTGGCTCACTGCACTGTTGAGAATTCCTTTGAGTCTGACTATCTGAAAGGTTCCAGACTGTGGATGATGAGTGAGCAGTCTTACAGTTGTGCAGTGAAGGCTACAACAAGTGAACTGTCAAATCACCTATTTTACAGGTCAAAGTCTGAGGCTCATTAATAATCTGTAGCCACTAAATGCAGGATAATAAAATTTGGAACAGGAATTCTTCAGTCTGACATTTGAGACACAAACTCTATACCAACACAAACTCCACCCTGCTCATCTACTAAAGTGCTTCAAATGCAATGCTGACATAGTTCAGTCAGTTGCTTGAAATGTTTCATATAAGCTACCCATGATATTATCACCAATAAATTAATTTATGACCTTGACTGAGGGGTTGTAGGACAAGTGGCATATTGCAGCCTTTAGCTTAACTTGGTTACGATATAAGGTAGCTGCGTGTCACAAGCTATCACACCCTGAGTGATATTTTACTTCATTCAAATTGCATCACCCCCTTGACCAGTGCTCACGATGACAGAATGAATTAATGCACGTTTGAATGCAGAAAACACTCTGAATGTAGATGTAATTGTGTGTTTTTTCTCTTTTCTCCTTCTCTCTCTAGGTAAGTGAAACAAATTGTTTGGTCTGATTGAAATTGGACTGCCTTGGGGTTTCACATTCAGCAACACACCCAGCTCCGGTACAGTACCCAGCCTGCATCCTGACACTTCACTTCTCTCAATTAGCACACACACGCACACACACGCACACACACACACTGACTGGAAATCAAATGGCTGAATGTTACACACGGTTTTTCACATCTTGATTACGATAGTGGCTTTTGAAGTACTCCAGTGGATTTCGAGCAGGTGTTGATGGGTGCAATGAAGTGCATCAGTTTTGTGATTTTGTGGAGGCGCTGAGGCTCAAACCAAATGTGCAGTCTTGTTGTAATTTCTAAGCCGTGCTGGGATTGCTACCAAATAGATGCCAGCACTCCACGGCATTTATCATTTTTAGTGTGTTGTCGTGGTAATAAGATTACTAGATCCCATGTTACCCTACATTTCTGTATGATAATGCATACATAAATAATGAGCAGTTTAACAAAGGCATGACAAATGACTCATTACTGGCTGATTGTGATGTAAAACAGGAGTGTGCCTAATATTCATCTGAAAATTTAAAAACAGAATGGGAATTCTGGGATGCACCAAAACATCAATTGTTTAAGACAAATATTTTGTGATGGACAACTTCTGACTATAACTAAGTAGTGGCGTACCTCTTCACTGCGAAGGCCCCGCTCCCTGTGTCGCCTTCCGACTGCTCCGCTTTAATTAGCGACCACTGACGGCGCGTGTCTTTGCCGCATCCACGCGGTCCTCGCTGTCAGCCCTGTGGCCGCTGGCTCTGAGGTGAAGTCACTGCATTTATGTTTGACTCTGCGTGTCACGCAGCATAATTGAGTTCAGATTGAATATGAGCTAGCAATCAGTGCAATTAATGGAGGATTGGATAGTGTCCTGTGAGGGCAGGAGGTGGACCAATCTCCCCAGTCCTCACACATAAATACCTAAGCAGCCACGCAGGCACACAATGACTCTCCTCGGGTTGGTCACGCTCATGGCTGATTGAGGAACCTCTTGCGGTAGGCCGGCTCATTATTTTACACCAAATAAATTACAGTCAAAGCGTGTAATATATATCTAGTATTGGGATTATATCAAAATAGTTTGGGTTTTGGTGTGAGTTGCTGAGTGTTCGACATAGAGTAGACCCATAGCGGTGTCTGCCTGTGGTTCTCAATGCGTCAAAATAAATATATTTGAAAAACTATGTCAATGTCTCTTTCCAGAAATCATGACCAGGTTACTCCACAGACCTTATTGGGAGCAGGAACTATTTCATTCTGCTGAACTAAATGGACCTGTATTGATGCCGATGGCACAACCTTCTGAGCAATTGGGGATTCAGCATCCTGCCCAAGGACACTTCAACATGGAGGAGCTGGGGGTCAAACCGACCATCTTCTGATTGGCTCCATCTCTGAGCCACCCCAATCGACCGTCCCTGGATGAGCTCAGAGGTGCTCAGTGAGTTAGCAGTACTGTGTTGCGATGCAAGCTTGCTTCTGAGCAGTGATACGGTTGGCGGGTGTAGTTCATCAGAAAGAAACTAGTTCCAACATGAAACTGCTCACAGCGAGGTCTACGGATTATCTTGAGTAACGGGGTTATGATTTCAAACCATTGGCCCTATTCCCTCTAGAAATCCAGTTTATAATAGTACTAAACCATAATATTGGAGAGAGGGCAGAAATGTCGATATTTCAAATGAGACAACAAACACCAAAACAATCTAAACTGATGACGGAAGACGGAAATTATGTATTTTTTTTATTTTATTTTGGGGTGAACTGTCCCAAGAACAAAGACATAATCACAAATCGTTAATTCAACTCCTTGTGAGCAATAATCCAACAACATTGTATTAGCTAACTAATGAGCAATAGCCCAAGAGAATATGTGTGTGTTAATCCATCCAGCCCTGGCTGTGCTGCCACCTGGCATGGTGCAGCCCTTTCCTGAAATCCTGGGATTTTTAATTACAGACTTTGGCTCCAGAAGGATGTAATTTAGATATACTGATGACATTTCATGCCCCCCTAGTCTTTCCTTCACACTTCTTTTTTTCAGGGGAGAGCCCCAGATTTAATGCCATTAATCATTTTTTCTTATGCTCTGTAAAATTCTTATGTGACAGCCATGGTAATGTGGCACACTGACTCCTTTATGGTGATTTCCTCTCGTTTTATTCATGTCTTCTTGAATTGTATACTGTACCTTAGAAACTTACGTTGTTGCTGCTAATATGTTGAAATCGTTCTTATTCCACGCAATTGTCATCTGTGGGTTGAAGGATGGAATTACATTCTGAATGAAAACTCTTAATTTATTAGAGATATAATTACAGTAATTCAAATAGTTCTATTTATTTTTATGTCTAAGTTAGCATTTAATTCTGTTGAAGAGTTTTTAAAGGTCCCATATTATGAAAAACACATTTTCTCTCTCCTCTTCACCTATAAACTGGTCCTCCCTGAGCCTGTCAATTCCAAGGATGAGGAAAACAAGTGACCCCTGCATGGTCTCTGCAGCCCACCCACTGGTAAATCGGGGGAGTTGGTGTGCAAATGTACGACAGGGTATTAGGACGACTGTAGGTAAAACGAAAATTGGGGGGGGGGGAGAAGGGAGAGAGGTGAGCAATATTCTGAGAAAAAAAGTGGCAAATTTGCGAGTTTATCATATATTTACGATGCTTACAAACGCCATTTATGCTTGCTAACTTCCCATGAATTTACACATTTATTTTTCTAATTAATACATCACAACGTGTGCCTTGTTAAGGTCCTTAGGGTGATGGCTGTTGATGTTTATTGTTGGTTTTATTTATATGAGGCCAAATTATCATCTTATGGGTGTTTATTGATTGGGTGGTTGGGCTGAGATGCTAGCGGTAGCTTTTACTTATTGTCATAGCAACAGCAAACATCCGGTGTTAGCTGAACCAAGCACCTTGTTTATATAAGTGTTTAAAGTGGCAAATTTGTGAGTTCATACTATGTTAATTAGAAAAACAAGTGCATGCATTCATGGGAAGTTAGCGAGCATACATGCGGGTTATTAGCATTGCTTTTTTCAAACCTTTCGAATCGTAGACTAGAGCTTTAAGTTTATTCAGGCCTGTTGATATTTCACGTTAACACAAGTTATTGAAAACATCTAGGGGGTTAGCTAGGGGCACTCAGAATCTGTCTGCATGGGAGCACATGAGCATTCCACTTTCTTCATCATTCTTCTCTGCCTGCTATATTTTTTATCAACTCCGGTGTTTTTTTCTCTCAGGCATTAGATCAGGGCTGCCCAAACTGGGGCCCGCGGACCAATTATTTTTGGCCCGCTGCCCATGCTCGAATTGTTATTACTTTTACTATTATGTGCCAGCAGTCGGAATATCTCTTTTAACTTTTATTTATTGTTGCACTTCTTCTCCTGACCACAAATTAACATTGTATTACATTGGGGTTAGGGTGGCGCTGTTGAGCTCCCGTCAGCTCAAATCTGGCCGTGACCACAGAGTGAGAAGATCTTCTTCTTCTAACGGCGGCGGTTAGCAACCTGTTAGCAACCAACTAAAAAGAGTGAGAAGATGCTGTGATGGAGCGTGGGAGGCAGTGGCACTGTGATAAGAGGAAGTTTAAAAAAACTTGGGAACACGAGTACTTCTTCACAGAGATTGATTCCGTGGCAGTATGTTTGATTTGTAAGCAGAAAGTCGGTGTTTTAAAAGAATACAATCTTCGTCGCCACCACGAAACGCGGCATTCCCATCAGTTCGCAAAATACACCGGAGAGGAGAGAAAGGTGAAGGCTGCAGACCTGTTAGCAAAGCTAACTTCCCAACAACGCACCCTTCTCCAGCCCTCAACTGAACAGGAGAATGCCACTCGGGCAAGTTATCGTATTTCCTCCCTCATTGTCCGAAGCGGACGACCTTTCGCTCTGGGTGATTTTGTGAAACAATGTCTGACAGTTGCTGCTGACACAGTGTGCCCAAATCAGACGCGGGCTTTTTCCCACATTAGTTTGTCACGGAACACGGTGACCCGCCGTGTTGAGCACATGGCCGAAGACATTCGGGACCAAATTGTCCAGAGAGCAGGTCGATTTGCTGCCTTCTCCATCGCATGTGACGAAAGCACCGATATCTCGGACTCAGCTCAGCTGTTAATCTTCCTGCGAGGAGTGAATGAGGACTTTGAAGTGTGTCAGGAACTCGCGGGCCTTGAAACACTGAAAGGAACAACAAAAGGCACGGATGTTTTTATGGCAGTGCAGCGAGTTATGGATAGGAACAGCTTGAAGTGGGAAAACCTATCAGGTATCACGACCGACGGCGCCCCGGCTATGGTCGGTAAGAGAGTAGGTCTCACTACACTTGTGTCAGACAAAGTCCGCGAGTTTGGTGGGTCGGTGTTAAAATACCATTGTATTTTACACCAAGAACAGCTGTGTGCCAAATCCATCGGCCTAAAAAACGTGATGCAAGATGTCGTTGCCATCGTGAATAATATTCGCTCAAAGGCGCTCTCACACCGTCAGTTCAAAGCCCTCCTGGATGAGATGGAGGCACAGTACGGAGATGTGCTGTACCACCAGGAGGTCAGGTGGCTGAGCAGAGGAAAGGTTTTGCGGCGTTTCTTTGAACTGCGTGAGGAGATCGGGGCTTTTCAAGCAACGAAGAAAAACAACATTCAAGTGCCTTCCGACAAACACTGGATTTCCGACCTGGCTTTTCTCGTGGACATTACAGAGCTACTGAATATCCTGAATCTTCAGCTTCAGGGGAAGGACCAGATAATCAGTCAGCTGTATGATCACGTCAGAGCCTTCAAGCAAAAACTCCTGTTGCTCAGCAGACATCTCTCAACAGGTGAGGTCTGATTTCAATACTGTAATGAACAAAAAATAATGAATTAGGCTTGTTATTGATCCTAACCATGTTAATTGTGTGACCTATGCATCCATATGTTGTGTCAAATTAAAAAAAATTAGGCTGCATCATTAAATGGAGCACTAATTTCTTGCATCTTACATTGTTCCTTTTTTCTTTGTGTCTCTACATTCAGGAAATTTGGCACATTTTCCAAGCCTCAGAGAAGTTGGGTTGATGGAGGAAGACAAGCCAAAATACCTTGACATTCTCAGCAATCTTGTGGTGGAGTTTGACAATCGCTTCAAAGATTTTCAAGAAAATGCAACAGCATTTGAGCTGTTTGCGCAACCCTTTTCTGTACCTGTGGATGCAGTCAGTGAGGAGCTTCAAATGGAACTTCTGGAGCTTCAGGCTGATTCAGACCTCCATAGCAAGTTCAGAGAGCTTACCTTACAGGACTTTTACAGACGTGTTCCTGCACACAGGTATGCCAAGATCCGCAAACATGCACAGGTGATGCTGTCCCTCTTTGGAAGCACATACGTCTGTGAGCAGGCTTTCAGCCTGTTGAATCTCAATAAGTGTAAACTGAGAAATGCACTGTCTGACCCTCACTTAAGTGACATTCTCACTTTGTCAGTAAGTGAGCTGGAGCCTGATGTTGAGAGAATTTTAAAAACCAAGGGCAGGCTTCATGTCTCCCACTGAGAGGCCTTCTGCATGTTACTGAGGATTACATGCCTAAAAATTACTGTTCAAGGCAGTGATGAATGTAGCATTTTTGTACTAAATGTCTGGTGATAAGAGTATTATTGCACTTTTTTTGCATATTCTGCTCTGTATGGTTAATGTTAATACAGTCCAGTGATCATAAAAAGAATCTAAAGCTGTTGCACAATTATATTACTATTACTTACAAATGATTGTTCAAGGCAGTGATGAATGTAGCATTTTTGCACCACATGTCTTTCTATGAAAAAATACACCTGTCACTTTGAAGCATGTTCTGCTCTGTATGGTGCATATGTTAATACAGTCCAGTGATTCATAAAAAAATATATATATAAAGCTGTTGTAAAATTATATTTTTATGACTTTAAAAATGATAGTTCAAGGCAGTGGAGAGTATAATATTTTGGTCTCATAGAGGCATGTTGTTGAAGGCACAGGCCTTTATTATTATTTTTCTGCTTTCAATAAACAGCAGTGTTGATTTTCCAAATTTGTATGACTGTTTATTTTGCACAGTTATATCATAGGCATATTTAATTTAATGCACCGCAATATGAATGTCTAATTTTGGCCCTTGACCCTCCACCCCGAGCCATTTTTGGCCCTCCACTGAGAAGAATTTGGGCACCCCTGCATTAGATCCTCCCCCATCAAAGAGGTGGCGCTGGCTTTACTTCTAGCCATGTGAGGGCACATAGCTTTATATCAGCATCAGAATATGAGTTCTGAATGAGACGCCTCTGCTGCACAGCATAAAGGAAGCATCATAACCCCTGCTCTATTGTTCTTATTAAAGCAGTAAATATTGTGTCTTGGGGTCTCGCCCTGAAAGCCTTACGTTACGAGAGAGAAAAATAAAAGCCAGGTATTTGAGTATACACACACAGTCTTTCCATTCTAATACAGTATGCTCCATTGGCACTGCCATTATGCTAATGTGCAAGGCGATGCTGTTGAAGTGATTCGTTAGCATAATGGGAAGAAGCTAATTGAGTGAATTCTTGCCAAATTACCAGACGTGGTTAATCGTCTGCCAGAAGCCTCAGTCAGATGTGAACATACATACACAGGTACAAATGTACTCACAAACACACACGCACTTACACAAATGCATGCAGAGATGTGTACGGAAAGGGTGACTGCACCTCACCTATGACAGGCACTCCATTTAGAGCAGTGGTGCTACAAAGGTGCGCACTGCTCTGAGACAGATAAGATCTGAGAGTGGAATTGACTGCAAGCAAAAAAAAAAAGACATGAATACTGAGCAGCTTTCTCAGCGGCAATACAGCACAGCAACAGTCAAAACCCAGTTTGTCTTTCAGTTGACTCACCCACACACAGAAAGTGGTAGTAACCTTAAAGCTGATAAACGTGAAACAAGAGCATATATAATGCCTCCTCACTGCTCTCAACAGTGCAACGGCTGAGCCGGCGGTGTGCAGCTAACAGTACAACACAGAGAGAAAAACATAGAGAGCCAATGCCCCTTCCAGTGTTCTATTATTTCAGAAATACAATTTTACATCTATTTAATTAGTTGCTTCTTATAGTATAACTTAGTTTTTGAATGACACCACTAAGTGAACTTCATCTCTTGTCTCACACAATGTATGTAACCAACACAGCTGTTAGCTTGGCTTGCTGTTCACTCACACATTTAAGATTATCTTACCTGATGTGTTTTCATCCAGCAACTCTTTTTATGGGCCGGGAAGAGAGAGAATCAGCGAGACCTGTTGTAAGTGTGAGTAAGGTTACATCCTGGTACCGAACAGGCAAAGAAAGGCGTCATAGCTTCACCGAAAGATGTCTCTTAGGTGTGTCGTTTTTCGAATTCCCTGACTTATCTTCAACAATTTTATGGCAACACTCTGACTTTGACGTGCAAAATTATCTTTTAAATTGACAAACATAATATGTGTGATTTATAGCACAGAATCAAAGAATGATTTGTCTCCCGCCGTTGATTGCCGCAGGCTACATGATTTTTCCAGAAATAATGTTGCATGGGGAACACCCGAAGGGGCGGGACTTAGCCTCTGTATTGCTGACAGAGCTAACCATGTTTACTAGAAGAAGAGCCTGAGGCCGGCTGCTACACTTTCATACAGCGATGACCTTATAATCTGTAACCACTGTATGAGCGCGTTGCAGAGCGGCGGCAATGAGTCAGCCAGTGGTGCACGCTCACATGCACTAACAAGCAATAAAAGCATGTGTTGTCAGCTGCCTATTATCTATGTAAAAAAAGCACAAAAAAGCTCTGCTTATGACACAAAGGGAGAGTGTCTTCATTCTCTGCTCAGGGAGACATTACTTTATATATCCTTACAGAGCAAATAGTTGTTTTTTGCTATATGAATGCTGTGAATGTTGAGTTAGATGACACAGATGATTTTTGCAGCATGTAGCGTTTCAAGCAAATGCCTCAGATCTTGCTAAAATAATTTGCTCATCGACACAGAAGCCTTTATGCTTGCTGCAAGAGAGCAGTGTTGGTTAATCAGTTACCTCCCGTCTCTCCCCTAATCCGGATGTGTATGAGTGTCTGTGAGTGGGAGTGCTGAAAGAAACACTCTGGATAATGTCACATTAGCATACATCTATCCCTGTGCTGTCACGCAGTGTGAAATGGAATGGGATATACTTGTAGCGTCAGCCCTATACTGACTCCGCAAATAAGTCCAACGTCACCAGGAGTCAGCCATGTGTTTCACCACAGCAGCTGACATAACTCACCAGGGGCCGAGCCGGGGAATGGATTAGCTTTAATGGAATGATATTCCATTATGGTTCACCCAAGTAAAGCACAATGCGGCAAAGGTGCACACTTTCTGTCGAAAATCACACAAAATGTTTGACATGTGATGTGTGAATGCAGCCAAATTAAAGTCTGAGAGCTGCATGACTGCTGAGACCTGCACATGAAAGCTGCTGGAATATTGTAGCCAATCGACACATAGTTCAGACCCCCCACCCCCGTATATTACATATGAAATGACTGAGGCTTCCTTCAGGTTGTAGGAATGCATAACGTGATATTTGATGTGATAGATAAATTGGCCAAATCCCAAGGTAATTTATGTCATCAGGAACTCCATGGAAATTAATGAGGCTGAGAGGCTTAGTGCACCAGAATATGTTTAATACTTAACTATTACACAAGGTATAGAAAGTGTAAAACAGTATGGAGCTGCTGCCTTCATACCAATATTCTACAATACTAGCAGGTTGTATGAGCGGTCAATTATTTCTATATAAAAATCCCACTAAAAGTTGCTCAGAGATCCTGGTAAAGTAAATAATGCAGTGGCAAAAAAAACAGAAAATCCAGCCATCTTTCCCAGCCTAATGCTCAAAGAAATGGTGTAACAAGAACAGAGAGCCGTGTTTCTTCCTTAATAAGAGAGATCATCTATGCTGCAATCAACTGTTTTGCCCAAGTGAAATACCTATTTTAAAAACGTTATCCCTCACAGGGATTTATTAACTCTCCTGAACAGCAGCAGATGAACATCCCATCCAGAGAAAACCAGAACTTCGTCCTCTCGTCTTCCTTTGGTATAACGTGCAAGACAAAGTGTAATGTTCACCTCTTGCACATTGATGTCTGCAGCTTGCATCAATGTCTTTGTCCAAATTTCTGAGTTAGAATAGCTCTTGTTTTACAGAGCTGCGTCACTGTGTACCAGGTCTATAAAAATCTGACTGGACTTGAAGTATCACAGACTGGCCAGGCGGGAAACAGTTGCTAGTCCATCACTATGATATGATAAAGAGGTGCTGTCATTTACACTTTACAAAGCTAATACCACGCTTTAAATAATAATGAAATATGACACTTCATGCCATTAAACTTGTCTGTAAGCTTGTGTTAAAACAAAGTATTGACATAGTCGAAATTGGTGTGAATGCTGGAAGCGTTCACAACATATTTTCTTCTACCCACCAACAGTCTGATATTATTCTTCTCTAACCTCTTCCACAATTTTCAACATAGAAACTTTCAAACATTAAAACGTTCAGCTCAACAGCGATGTGTTTTTAACTTCTCATTCATACCTATAATACATTTAGAAATATTCATCATTCATATGAATGGATAAATTGACACAAATCAATACGTTTGTCTTCTTTGTCTTCTAATTCATACATTCATGTCCATTCCACATGTTCTAATGTGTTCAGCATCTTTTGAACATTCGGGCTAATATTCAACATTTACATCACATTCAAACCATCTTTGTAGCTTAGTAAAAATGCTTTTCTCTTCTTTTTTACTTTTTTCTTTTTTACATTGTCGTGTATTGCACTGAATGTTCAGAGTCAGTGTGAGCAAGTCAACAGAGTGGAGAGAAACTTTGAAATATTATTCAAAGTTCCAAATTTTGACTCTTTACAAATAATTTTAGCCTAATATTTGCTCTTTCTTGTTTTAACGCCTTAAAGGTGCAACTAAACAACCTGCCTTTGTATGTAAAACCGAGTCCTGTGGACCTTTTAAAAGATATTTAAAAGAATAGAAGTGTGTCCTCTATTGTCCTTAAAGCTGTGTCTGTATTTAGGCAGAACACTGAGGCAGAAAAGCCCAAACAAGTCGACATACTGACTAGTGTAACTATTAATTAAACAATACTACTCCCTAAAGCTGCGGTATTATATTTGTGGAGAATATTTGACTTCTCATACAAATGTCGGTGGCTCTTCATGTGGATGAGCACAGTGAACGCTGTTATTCCTGAGCCAATGTTAGCCAACCTTGAAATGACAGATTTGTTAAGACAAACATGGCTCGTTTTTTTAGCCTGCTCACCTAGGAGTTGGGAGAATGCTTTCCAATGAAAAGGAGGGCATCAGATTGTACGAAACCCCCGTCGTGTTTTGGTGACATCATCACCAGTCGCCTACGACAGCTACACATATGGCTGAAAGGATACTGCCTGGGGAAGGGTATTCCATTTGTGGATAATTTTATTTCTTTTTTAAACAGACCCCACCTTTTTAAACGGGACGGCCTGCATCCAAACCAGGAGGGGTCAAGGCTTTTAGCACTCAACATTGACCTCACTGTCCAGTCCTGCCCCACAACCACCTCCTGACTCACTACACCCACACACAGGCCCTCTGCACCTCACTCACACTCATCTTCACCCATCCCTATCATACACGCCCCTCCCTCAGTGACCGCAGTGGCACAGGACAGTATTCACACAATCACAACCATAATCTCACACAGACAGTTGAAACCCAGGACTGTTTTTAGACCAAAATGTGTTTTTAACATTCCACTGAAAAAATGTGATGAGCGCACGTTCAGCACAGACGTTAAAATGGCTGTGCTGAACGTGCGCTCTCTTTTAAACAAATCTTTTATCATAAATGATATCATTTTAGATAATAACCTTGACAGCATTCTCCTTACAGAGACATGGCTTGGCACTGACGCACCTGTTGTTCTCACTGAGGCTTCCCCACCAAATTTTAACTTTTTATTCTCAACTAGGGGGTGCAGAAGAGGGGGAGGTACTGCTTCAATCACAAATAACACCTTGAATATTAAGGAAGTATTTTTTAACAGTTACTCATCATTTGAGTACCATGCCTTCAATTTTAGCAGCCCACCGATTCTATGTATGACAGTCTACCGACCACCCCAGTATTCCAATTCTTTTATTAGTGAAGTTTCAGAACTTTTATCAATTATTCATACCACTTTTAACAGAATTTTAATAACCGGTGATTTTAATCTACACGTGGACATCTCCTCAGACTCAATGTCTAGAGAATTTTTAAACCTTTTAAACTGCCTTGATTTTAAGCAACATGTGACGCAGCCGACCCACAGCAGAGGGCGCACCTTGGACCTGGTTATATCTTATGGCCTGTCCATTGGTGCGCCCTCTGTTGTGGACCTGGCTGTATCTGACCACTTTTGTGTGTTTTTTACGATCACCAGTTTTAATCAACGGGAGGCCCCTGTGAGAACAGTGAGGAAACGCTACCTAACTTCTGAAGTGGCTGCAAATTTTATCCAGGTTTTACAGAGCACTCCTGCCGAAATTTTACCAGCACCCTGCAATTTTATCACTGACAATTTTAATAATAAGATAAAGTCGATACTGGACTCAGTTGCTCCAGTTTTTATAAAATCAATTAAAACAAGACCTACAACCCCGTGGAGAACTGAAGAAACTAAACAACTGAAAAGAGATTGCAGGAGTGCAGAAAGGAGGTGGAGAAAAACAAAATTAACAGTCCATTATGAAATTTTACGCCAACACCTCAAAAATTACAATAACACAGTCAAACAAGCCAGAATCTCCCATTTCCAAAAATTAATCAATGACAATAAAAATAACCCCAAATTCTTATTCTCCACCATCGATCTTTTAACAAACACAAATTTTAAAAAATCCTCCAGGACAGCAGATAACGCCCTTTGTGAGGACTTTGCAGACCACTTCAGAAGAAAAATCAATGACATCAGATCCAGTCTTTTATCCCAACAGCTTTTAACACCTGGATCATTGCTTTTACCTGAGGAAACACTGGAGAGTTTTAACCTGGTTGATGCGAGGACACTTGGTCGAGTTTTCTCCCAGGTAAAGCCCACAACCTGCCTTTTAGATCCAATTCCCACACCGTTTTTTAAAACACTCTATGGATTCTTCGAGGAACAGCTGTTGTATTTGGTGAATTGCTCTCTTCAGACGGGTGTCTTCCCCACCTCCTTTAAAACGGCGGTGGTGAAGCCTCTTCTGAAGAAGAGTGATTTAGACCCCAATGTCTTAAATAACTACCGGCCTGTATCCAACTTACCATTTTTAAGTAAAATTTTAGAAAAACTTGTTTTTAATCAAGTAAATGATTTTTTAAACTCAAACCATATTTTAGAGACTCATCAGTCTGGTTTTAGGAGGAACCACAGTACAGAGACAGCACTTTTAAAGATTTTAAATGACATCAGGTGTAATTTAGATAATCATAAACTCACAGTCCTGGTACTACTGGATCTAACCGCCGCCTTCGATACAGTAGACCATGACATTTTATTAAATAGACTGAGGAACCTGGTCGGCCTCTCTGGTACTGTTCTTAACTGGTTCACGTACTACCTTACTGATCGAAGTTTCTTTGTAAGTATGGATACATGTTCCTCAGGAACCCATAAGATAAAGTGTGGGGTTCCCCAAGGGTCAATTTTAGGTCCAACTCTTTTTAACCTTTACATGCTACCCCTTGGGGACGTCATCAGGAGGCACGGCATCAGCTTTCATAGTTATGCTGATGATACGCAACTGTACATGGCTGTGTCTCCTGATGACACAGGGCCAATTGATGCCCTTTTTAACTGCATTGTAGACATCAAGTCATGGATGGCAGCAAACTTCCTACAGCTCAACCAGGAAAAAACAGAGGTTTTAGTCATTGGTCCTGAAGGCCAGAGAGAGAAACTTTTACCAAAGTTACAGGATTTTAAACCCGCAAAATCTGTAAAAAATCTGGGCGTGATTTTTGACTCTGAGCTTACTTTTATTCCACATATCAAAAACATAACAAAGATAGGTTTTTACCATCTTAAGAATATAGCCAGAGTCCGCCCGTTTCTCTCTCAGGCCAGCACAGAGGTGCTGATGCATGCTTTTATCTCTTGTCGTTTAGATTATTGTAATGCCCTGCTCTCTGGTCTTCCCAAAAAGAACATATACAATTTACAGTTGTTACAGAATTCAGCCGCACGCGTGCTGACGAGGACCGGAGGGCGGGAGCACATTACACCAGTTTTAGAATCACTGCATTGGCTCCCTGTGCGCTTCAGGATCGATTTTAAGGTTCTTTTACTAGTTTTTAAATGTCTTAATGGCCTTGGGCCTTCTTATTTATCTGCAACACTTTTACCCTATCAACCCTCACGGACCCTGAGGTCCTCCGGTGCTGGCCTTTTAACCATACCACAAGTCAGAACTAAAACACACGGGGAGGCGGCGTTCAGTTTCTATGGCCCCGGATTGTGGAACAGCCTGCCGGAGAACCTCAGGGCCGCAGAGAATGTTGATGTTTTTAAAAAGAGGCTCAAGACCCACCTTTTTAATCAGGCTTTTAACTGACCTGTTTCATCCTTTTTACTTCCTTTTATGCTTCTTACATTTTTTATTATGATTCTATTTTATATTATTTATTTTAGTTTATCCTGTTTTACTGTTTTATATATTATATTTATTTATTTATTTTTATTGTTTTATTTATTGGGTCTATTCTATACATTTTGATGCATTTTACTGTTTTTATTCCCTCAGTTTTTAGCTTCTACCTTTTTATCTTATTTTACTGTTTTAGCCCCTCGGTTTTCCAGTGTTTCCTCCTGGGGGCCTACCGCACCGGGAGCTGTCTCTGGTCCACTGATGGGGGTGCTGTCCCGTGGACGGCCCTGGACCGGGTGGCTGGACAGCTCTACACCTTGGTGTGGAGCCTCCTGTCTGCCTGGGCTGGGGTGGTCCCTGTGGTGGCGCCCCCTTCAGTCATGGACCATGATTCCTCTCGGTGTGCGTCGGCCCCCAAAGGTAGCTTTTTCCTCACCTCAGATCTTGGTGCCCAGCCATGTCTCCTCAGTGACAGATAGTGTATGTGTGTGGGTGTGTGTGTATTTGTGTGTATGGGTGTGTATGTCGGTGCATTTGGCTATGTGTGTGCGTGAGTGTGTATGTCTCTGTGTATCTCTGTGTATATTTGTGGGGATGGGAGGTTTGGGTTTCATAGTGTTTCTTTGTTGTTCATATTTTGTTTTGTTTTTGGTTTTGTTTTGCTCTTATTTTCTGTAGGGCACTTTGTGTTACTGCAAAGTATGAAAGGTGCCATATAAATAAAGTTTGATTTGATTTGATTTGAAACAATAATTTTGTGTTTAAATGGTATCTGCAGACTAAAGGATTTTAGACCTTCTTCTGATACCCTTTTAAAGAGCACACCCTGTGTAGGAGCCATGTTTTTGGTTTCATGGTTTCTCATTTTTGATTTAGTTTTCATTTAAGTTATGACCACAGTTTGCAAGCCTGAAAAAAGAATGGTTTGCAAGCCTGAAAAAAGAATGGTTGGTTACTTATTTATTTATTTTTTGACACCTACCTGATTACGTCTTTTATCAGGTGGCACGTAACCCCTCCCCCCTGACTTGCCGGTGTACCGGCTGATTGAATAATTAGTTGGTTTAGTTTGAGGGTAGCGTGATAGCGAGGCGGAAAAGTTTCCGACCACACACTCACGTATTCTCGTATTCTCGATCCTTTGGACTGTAACGGAAAGTAAACCGGAATTGTTCTGATTAAAACACCATTCACATGAACTTTCTGCGAGTGCTTTTTCTGGAACAAGTGCGTCGGGACCCTCGCCATTCACCTCGCGTGGCAATATCCAAAGTAAAGAATTGCCACTTCACCCTGAGAGATGTGAAACCTGACAGGAGATCAGAACAGGCTGCTGATGATGTCACACCACACCTGAACCCTTTCATATGTGAGGACTCGTGTATAAAATGGGCTGTCTTTACATCATCATTTAGATAAAACCTGTATTACACTTTGCAGCTGGGAGGGCAGGGACCACGGACAAACCTATTTAAATGGGGAGAAGTAAAAGAAATAGCTTGAGTACAAAGGATAACGACCAGTTAGGGTACTTACCCATACTTTGAGGATTCAGCATGCATTTATGGTTAAAGCAGGCAGCAATGAGTACAGGGACAAAGCAGAGCCATTTGATTGCAGTGGAGAATGACAGTAATTTGCAACAATGCCATGCCATGCTGTATGTTATTTCAACGTATTTAAAAGCTGTTTTTCTGCTTAATTTCGGTCCTGACCTTGGGAACCAACATCGGTAGTACATTGTGAGGTCATATTGATTTTGATTTTTACACGGATAAGAAGGAACCAGTCCAATCAATCTTAATGTCTGGGGAGACACAGCGATGGACTACGCGTACATAGTGGAGTGGTGTACAAGATTTCCACAGCCTGCAATAAAATAATACAGTATCTAGCTTCTTTAGGTCATGAGAATTCATGCAAAGCAAAATAAAACAAATTATAAACATGTTACTGGAATCAAATATTGCATTTCATGGAAGGAGAGAAAAGAAACTTGATTTAAGTCTCTAGATCTGAAAGATAATTCCTCATCAAAAAAGAATATGTTACTTAATAATATATTGCTATGGTGTGACCGTTTCAATAACAACCATCTGGGCAGTTTAGATGGGCAATTTTTATATATGTGCTATGTGTCGGCATCAAACAGCAACTTAAGTTGTTGAGTTTAATGAGACTGAACCACATGAAAGGCTGCATGGATTCAAGGACTTGCTCGTGTCTGTACTTGCTGATTCTGATCTGGATGTAAAGACTCAAATATGGAGCCTGTAGAAACAAAATGTTGACTAACACAGTAAAGAATTGCAGATTTATAGGTGGTGGTACATGTGTCTTTGCTAAGGCACGCTGGCAACTCTTCTGTGATTACATTGCTGAATGGTGATAATATTATTTTCCAAAGTAATGACTTGGCCATTAAGTTACTGGTAGATCTCAGTAGAACAATTCTGCAGCTGTCAGCCAGTCAGCCAGTAGACCTGGCAAAATGAGCTTTCTTCCAGTCTTTCACTCTAAATTTGCAGAACAGGGCATGTTTTTTTTAAGACATTTATTAAAAGCTTCATTAATGTATTTTTTTCACAACACTTCTACATCATTGATGAGAGAAATGCTGTTCCAGTCGAAGCCCAGTCCTTAAAAATGTAATACCTTGTTTAAGAACAATTTGCTGCCCTAACTATGGGAGATGAGGTTGGCTGAGTGAAGCTAGACTACAATCGTCGCTCATATCCTTTACAAAAATACCAATATCCAAACACTTAAGAAGAGCATTTGTTAAAAATGAATCAGGAAGGGATCATTCCTTTGGTTGTTAAAGTTTCAGACAAGTTGAGCTATTGATTAGTTGTGTACTGACTAGTTGTGTACTCTTGTGTGACAAGAGTGGGATGAAAAGAACCAGTCAAGAAAACCAAGTCAGTCCAGCATTTTCATTCTGGGATTTCAGATGATGACGTTGCGTGACGTCAGATAAATAGGAAAACAAGCTCACTGAAGCAACCGTAAACTGGTTATAGAGTGGCAAAGTCTCGTCTGTCTATTTCCAGTAGGTGAGACCTCAAAATTAATTTCTGATGCATGTATTCCTATGGCGAGATCGAAATTATTTTCTGGTCCCGTTTGAATTGTGCCATTAATTTCTCATATGTTGTTTGTGTTTTTTAAAGATAATTTTTCATCAAAAAAAAAAAAAAAATGGATTTATTGCAAAGAAGTTTGATAGTGGTAGGTTTTGTGTGAGGCCGCTTTGTGAATCAGTCAGTTTGAGCCAGCGATTCCTAGTCTTCTCATCGGACGGGAACCGAAAAATCATGTTGTGTCAGGCTACAACGATTAGTCAAAATTGTTGACAAAAATCATTACAGATACCAATTCATATAGTGAGCTGAGATGTGGGACATTGAATTCACAGTTTTCAGGTTTGGTAATTCATTAATCCATTCATACTATGAATACATGTTCGGACACATGTCTGAGTTAATATTGTTATTATTAGTAGTAGTAGTATTATTATGAAGTATGACTTAGGTTATAGATTCTCATGAATGACTCTGTAATTAAGACTGACTTTTAATTAGTTACTGCATTCATTCATGGCCGAGTCCTCCATGACTCCTACAGTTCTACATTAACTCAGAATGAACTGGGCATTAGTTAAGCATCAGTCAATGCTGATGAGTGTCCACTTAATGTAAAGTTTTACCAAAATGTTTTTACAGTTTGACTGAATTTGTTGAACGCAACAAAACTCTGTGATAGAGTCTTCCTTAAAACACATTCCGAGATAAAGTATTGTTTTACCATTTAGATATGATTCACATGAATCTCAGACTAGATGCTCCTAGACAGAAACAACTCCATCACAGCTGTTTTGAACTTTTTGTGCCGTTGTTGCAAAGCGTTTAAATTTGATACAAGCACAGTCATTAGTTTCCTTATTTTTCTTGACTGTAATATTCATTGTGTGCCTTCCCAGAAAGCATTTGTTTGATAGAATGTTCAAATAGCTCAACCCCAACAAACGCTTCTGATGTCACTAATGTAACATTTTTAAAAATGTCAGCAGCTTACTCCCTTCAGACAAATTCATTTTCACCGTAATAAAATGCTTCATAGAAAGGTATATGTGGTGAATATAGATGATCTTCATGTTTATATGCGTTTATATAATTCATATTTTTCATATTGTACCTCTCATTCCTCCGTTATTGTTCTGGAGTCATTGACAATCAAAAGAAAATTCATTATTTTCTATTGCTATTTCATGTCTTAATGAAATGACCTTGTATACTGGTGGAAGAATTATGGAGCTTTAACTAAAAGCTGCAGCCTCCATGTTCTGCCGTTAAGTCACCCTGTCGCATGCTGCTGTGAGTTGCTCCTCCGACTCTTCTCTAGTGATGTATTATGCTGGATATTAAGCTAATATCATGCATCGCCAGAGAAAAGTGTTTTGTGGCTCACGGGAACCCATTCAACGTAATGTGCCTTCAAATTCAACCAGATACACTCGACAGAGTTTGGTGCATAGCAGCTTCCAACGTTTATATGCGAGGGAAAATACAAGATGCCAGAACGAGTTAGTGTGGCCCTTAGAGTGTGGAGTAGTGTTTATTTCATTGCCTTTTCCACTCCTTGAAAACTGTAACTGCCGCAGACCAGAGAAATGAACGAGTGCACTCTCTGAACAATCGGTTACACTAATGGATCAATTTAGCTCGGAGTAGAAGTGAAAAGCGAGTTAAAGCTGATACAGGTTTACTGCAAAAGTGCTGACAATTTCTGAGGTGATCACAGTCTAACAAGAGTAAGCTTCTCTGTAACTGTAGCGAGTGGCTGCTAATGAGCCGGGTCTGCTCCGCGTGTGCATGCGTGGAAGTGGTGGGTCTGCGTGGTGGCAAGGGAATCCCTCAGCTTTTATCCTGTTACAATGTCATGGTTTCTTTCAGGATCATTTCCTGTTCATAACTGTGATCTGTTGTTAAAGGACTTTACTTTCATGAATTCACTGTATTTGCAGTAGCATATACATTAGTAGAGAGGGTAGTCAGCGCTGAGGCAAATGAATCCCTGTCTGCACCCCAGGGCTTCCTGTGATTTGGGACTTTGGTCCCACGTGTGTTTTGTTTGCTGCATTTGCACGCTTAATGAATCTATGTTTTGCTAAAATATGAGTCACGCTGGGTGAGCCTCGGGAAAGCAAAACGTCATCAGAGCTCACATTAATAATTTCCGATCCGAAAGATGAAGGAAAAACAGCTAATTCTCTAAAACAAATGGGCAATTACTGCCGTGCTCATTTATATGATCAGATGGGACGATGTGTTGAGAAAAATATGATGGTTTATTTACAGGAATGATTACCTGACAGATTACAGATCTTGGGGAGCAGATCAGATGAGAGTTCATCAAGGTCAATTCAAGGTCATGCAATCAGGCCTGTAGTCAGGTTTAAGTAGATTTCGAAGGTTCAGGACACTTGAGTGTGCACTCTATTTGTAAGCTGCCCGAGAGCAGCGGCCTACTTAAGATGATGTGGAACACTGTGATTGGCTTATAGAAAGTCATCTATGTGGAGTCATGTGACCCTAATCATTGGCCCAATCCCACCATCCACCCTCAGACTTTGAGGCACGTTTCTGCCGCCTAGGATGGTTTTTCCCACCGTCAAAATCATTGAGTGCTTGAGGACTTGGAGCCCCTTTTAAACACTTTCCATAAGTCTGCATTTCTGTATCACAAGCCTCAAATAGCATCCACACTTCCCTCACTTAGTCTTAGTGCCTCCTACCAGGGCTGCATGGAGGAAACCATGCAAAGAGAAGAAATATGCTTTTAGAGAAATGAGCCGTCCGTTTTCTCTGAAGCGTCACGTGAAGCGAATGAAGCAACATGCGGAGTGGAGGTCGTGACTGCACACGTGTACTGTACAAATACTAACTCACAATAAGGCACGCAGTTATATTCTGTCCATTCCGACTGGCACGATACTTTGGAATTATTTATTCAGTATGTATCTGTATTCATTGATTCCCCGATTGTGATTGCATTATTTAACAACCCATAATGTCATTACAGTGTCTTTTGAACACGGGAAATTATTTTGCATGTTTGTGGAAAATTTAAATTATGTAACTCCTATCAAAGCTGATGCTCAGGAATTATCAGCCTGATGGGACTGAATGGAAAGGATGAAAATGATGTAAAACATGTGTCTTGCTGACACACAGACAGACAGACAGATGGACAGGCAATTTGACTAAAAGATATCCTCAATAAAAGTTAATGGTGGGAATAACAGATCGTGGCAAAATAAATCTTTCTAATAAATAATCAAACTACGTTTGGTCCTTAATAACAATTAGCATTATGGTGAGGCTAATTATCCAATCACTAACTGATATCCAACGAGGGTTTGTCAACCATGAAAAGACTTAAGAGAGGGCTGCTGCCGTGTGTTCTCCATCCTCGGGGCCGACATGGCAGCTTTGACACAATGAAGGACCAGAACAACTTCTGGGTCAAGAAGAGTGTGGAAATATCAATTAAGAGACTTGGGATGTTCCCTTTGCCTGAGGGAATTACCCATGAATCACAGCGTTATGACGTGGGGATGCCAGGTGAAGCTCAAGAGGACAGTACATGGATGTTCAGACTAGCATGTTACCTTTACACAGAAACTTTAAGGATTTAAGATGGAACATAAAACGCATGAAATCAGAGGAATGCAGATAATATTAGACTATATGAGAGTATTACACACCTAGTTTATTCACCAACCAGGTATTTTAATTGTACTCATACCTATTTTCTCCTAAGGCAAGAGCCTGGCAGACGTTCAAATCCGGCAGTAAATGATTTTTCTTTGTTTTTTGGTCATGGAAGTAACTGACAGCATTTCTCACCGCTGAGTCAAGTCCCATTGGTATTTATTCCATCTCAGGCCTTCACAGCCTCTCACACTCCACATTTACCAGGTGATGCAAGTTAAGTCCCTGAGGGTTCAGGGCTTGCCGCTTTAAGAGTGGGCCTTAGATCTAGACGTCCTAAAAAAAGGTTGTCCATTGGACTGGTCAGGGGATCTGGTTCAATGGAATAAATGATGTTGATGCACAGAAGACGTCTGCAGTTACAACAGGCACAGTGTGGAGCTCCCCGAAGACTGGCCTTTGGTCTGCTTTAGCAGCTGTGTGGTTCCAGATGTCTACTTCATTAAGAGACCCATACATCTTATCAGGGGAGAGGGTGAGTCAGAACAGGGACTGTTAAGTGTTTTTTTGGGGACAGTGGAGCGTCTCTTTACTTTTTTCTCAACCCAGATTCAGATCGGCCTCATTGGACCTCACCCCAATCACACAGGTTTGAACAACATGTCCAATTTGATTAACACAAAGTGGATCTAGTTAGTGATGAGCAATAAAAGGGTATCATGCATTGTTATTTCGACATGGCTCTACCCCTCTTATCATAACAAGTTAAATGCGTCCTGTGCTTTCACCCTGTAGTTATTTAGATAAAGGAGTTGTATCACTATTGTTGTAGCCTGGGTGTATTCAACTCAATTCAGTTTCTATTTCAGCCGGGGTGGGAGTCATGGAATGTCATGTTGATTGCCCGCCCATCATAATGCCAAACACTCAATCATCTCGTTGTCCGTGCTGAGCTCATTCTTCCCGTCCACGTGCACGTCCACTTGCATTCAGTGACAAGCCTTTGGTTTGTTTGCATCCGCCCGTTGTGGAACAACAAAGCACAGCTCTGTCCTGTAGGAATATTTATGTAACACATTAATATGCAAGTCATCCAAGGGTCCACATACAGTATTGCCCTCATTTGTCTGCATCTCTTAGAACCTCTGAACTGTTGGTGAATAGATCTGCCCATGAAACAAAGTTACATTTTAAAAATGTATACGCAAAGGAAAATAGAAAAGAGGAACGTTGACCGGCTCTATTTTTCACCTGAAGGTGATGAAGTGGAATCTTCTGCTCACTGGATTGTCATCCCAGTTTTCCATGCGTATGACTTTGCCTCCATCGCCTGGTCTTGTGAGGCTGACTAAGTGAGCACAGGTGGCCACATTTGACAGGCATTAGGAAGGAGCGGCAGCAGATTTGGCACGTCGACGCAGACGCTTCTAGTTATTTAGTCGGCTCAGGAGAGCTTTCGGTTTTATGCAAAACAGAGGGGAACCAAACAGATACTCAGAAATGGCCAGTGAGGAAAGTATACCTGTCTAATATCATTATATAGTCTCATATTATCATCTTTTATCTAATCTGATCATCAAAAGATATCATTTATTTGTACTGCATGCACCACCTCACATCGACTAATAACTGAGGCAGGAGAGTCTCCTCCTCTCACTGAAGGTTCTGTATTTGGTGACACAGAAAATGATCCTCTTCATTGTCACAAACACTTCAGCTAATTTTCAAACATAAAGTAGACATGAATAACTGCTCGACAGCACTCAAACACTGTCTGAGCTTGTATTATTAGATTATATCAATTATGTAGTTTCACTAAATTCAGATTGAGTCTAATAATGGGTGATCTTTCCTCCCTGTGCTTCATTGGAGTTCTCAAACCTGTTCCATGTAATAGTGTTTCTCATGGTGTACCCTGACAGCACAGGATGACATGAAGCACAATGAGATGTCTTACACTGCCGATGGGAAGTGTGTCGTATATTCTGTGGATTTAGCTTAACGGTTACAGAAAGCTGCTAATGACCCACTAGAGTACAACAGTACAGGAAGTGAGGAAGAAGTGAATGGTGAGTTTCCCGGCTGCTGTCCTCGATCAAAGCGTCGAAGTAGAACTGCTGCTGCAGGTCAACCTCAGTAATACATTTAAAGCATTAGTCCACATTGGAAAATCTTAATTTATTTTGACAGTCATTTTGAACTATGAAATAATGTCAACATATTTAGTCAAAATGAAGTAACTTGTACATTTTTAGTGAAAGAAATTATGCTTGTGAGAACAATGAAAAATGTCAGATGATAGAATTAAAGAACTTAAACAACGCTGCAAATCATGAACACATTTTTCTGAAGACAGAGACAAAAGGCATCTACTATATCTACTATATCCTCTCCTGTAGGGGGTTGTGAGTGTTTTTCTACAAGCTGATATTTAAATGCCAAACAGATATTTAACAGGATGCCTCACTTGAAAATAAATATTTCCAGAAAAGAATGTTGAATCTGCCCTTTAACGGTGAAACTCAGCCCAGTAAAGTCTCATCGCTGCGGACGATCTCAGAATATATGATTATCGAACCCACGATATCACCGAACGATTCCTCCCAAGCTTACTCTTCTGTGGAATAAAGAAAGGAGTAACACAATCCAACACAACGTCCCGCCACTGTGTATTGTTATTATTGATTCTGTACACATTATTGAGCCTAAAGGATTCTAACAGTAATAATCCCCTCACTTCTGAAATGAATCTGACAGCTCTGGACAGGTTTGGCCGTCTTACCAGGGACCGGTGGGACAGTGGGGGGTCCAACCCATGAATGATGTCTGGTCTGGGCCTTTCAGGTCTGGGGGGGGGGGGGGGGGGGGGGGTCCTAACGGTCACTGGGCATTTTTCGTGACAAAAAAACAATCAGCTGTTCCATTAATTTTGAATTACGGCTGTGTTTTGAAGTTGTCATGTCACTCAAAGAGAACAGGGTTCCACACACACACACACACACACACACACACACACACACAGACAGACCTGCTAAATGTCAGGTGCAACCAATAATAACATTTGGTGGCACATGTGCAACCTGAAGGGTCTCACTCTGGAGCTGTGATTCATACAATTTCTTTAAAGTCATGATGACATTTTATAAAAATGCAATTTTATCCCCAGTAATATTGGGCAATATGTAGGAATAATAATAATATTGGGCAATAATATGTAGGAAAAAAACGTTATCCTAAAATATGTTCTTTCTATAAAACATAATACAATGTATGGTTCCAACCAATTTAAACCGATAATCACATTGTAATATTAATAATAATTTGTTATGCTATAATGATGTATTTTATTGGTTGTGCTGTAACCATAGCTCATGTACAGAACCTGCCGGTGTTACCTGGAACAGCAGGCTACCTGGGCGATTAAGGATGACAGGAGTGACGATCATGTAGGTCCACATCCATTGCTGACATTTCCTCAGCTGCCTTGTTACACGTTTTGGCCAGTGGGAGCATCATGCTCTGGTGCTTACAACGGTTCATTTTCTTCCAAATTGAATAGTTCATAAGTTAACAAAACAACTAAATATAAATTCAGATTACTCCTCTATTTCCATTCAGAAATCTCAGCAGGAATAAATCACGAGCACTCCATTAACTTCATTTTAATAAGAGATCCAGTCAGCGGGGCAGGACAGCGTGCACATGTAGCCGGGTGTTGCTAATGTGAATGTTGTTGTGGTTTGCCTGGGACCAGACTGAGCCGGGCGGAAAACAAAACAAATATTGGCAATTCCATTGTGCTGGGGGAGGGAACGGCTCTTAAATGGAAGATTAATTTGGGTGTGTATCTTCGCAGCACCAATCACTCAGTGTGGAAACATGGTGAAATTACAAGAGGAGAAAGAGTACATAAACCGCACCGAGTCTACACAAATCAATGACAGTTAATTAAATGGGGAGATGGGGTAAACAGCATATTGAAACACCTTTAATGGCAGCCCACACACATTTGGCCATCCGGGCTGATAGTTGTAAATAAAGATTCCCAAACACTACAGCCAAACCTCACCTCCAAGCAACGTCTGGCACCTGTGTTTTATTGTTTGCTGTGATTTAGAATCCTTATCTGGAGCCACAAGTCCAGGGTATTGTGACAGAAGGCAATAAAGTCAATAGGCTTATAAATTGAACTGGATTCTATGTTTGCTCTGCATGGAGAGTAAACACTGCCCTCAGTGGCTTATCTATAAGGTTTGATGGCATTGCGGTCGGTTTTAAAGGAAGGACGGTGGCACTCGGTCTGCTGTTGGGTTCATATGAGAAATGTGACTTAGAAATGCCTCCGGCCTATCATACATCTTCCTACAGCGGCACATAACTGCTAATGGTTCATTTCATACGCAAATGAGCTGAGCGCGACGATCTAATTCCCCTAAAACTGCCACCGTCCTGCATGCTGTCAACAAAGTGTTAGCATTCTGTAAATGGAGGAACTCGTCTAAAGAAATACCAATGTGCCACTCATGTGCGTGAAATAGTCAATCTAGTGATCGTTTGAAGATAGAGTAGCTAGCACAACATAACAACCAGATTTTCATATTTCTCCTTTATTCAGCGGAAACATGAAACTTGCTATAATGTAAATTAAATTTCTCTAATTATCGTCTACTGTTGAGTTGTGATTCATGACCTCTGCTACGTTACTGTTATTCACTCCCACTATTCTGCTCATCATTGCTCTGATCCTTGTTTTTTTCCATAGTGCTCCTGAGTTACCTGTCAGAGCCTTGATTGCTCCAGTGGTTTCCTGGTTGACCCAAGCTGCACCTCGTTTGGCCTGACAATCCTCCCTGTGTTTAAAAAGGCCCTCTTTGTCTGTCTTCCAGCCTGGTGGCAGAGTTCTGGTCTATTGTGAGGGTTATGCGTTTATCT
Organism: Chelidonichthys spinosus; assembly: GCA_029853015.1. Taxonomy (NCBI): domain Eukaryota; kingdom Metazoa; phylum Chordata; class Actinopteri; order Perciformes; family Triglidae; genus Chelidonichthys; species Chelidonichthys spinosus. The sequence goes on from CM056835.1 coordinate 9,752,662, forward strand.
TATCTACATGTTACCCTTTATGTTAAGGTTTGGATGGGTGGGACTGGCATTCATTTGGTTCTCTGGGTTTTTTGTTGGCAGTTTAGTGATTCAGGTCTGACATCCCATGACGTGGCTGGCCTGAGCCCTTATTTGTTTTTCTTTTTGCCAGATCTTCTGATCTGATGTCAATTCTTTTTCCTCCTTTATGTTATGTGCCTCCTGTGATCTTTGACCAGGAACCCGTTTCAGAAAGCATTTTTAGTGAAAACCTTGAGTTAGTAAACCCTGAGATGAGGGAAACTCTGGTTTTTCAGTTTCACAAAGCCAGTTCAGCACAACTCAGTTGTCAGTTCCCCGGACGACATACTCCTAACCTGCTCGCTAGCAGGTTTGCTTCAACTAACCCTGAGTTTCCCCTGCTCATGGTTGAAGCCTGCAGACGTGGCGTGTCCATTTCTTGAGGAGCCAGTTGATGTTGAAGCGCAGAAATCTCCATCAGGAGAGGATTATCAGACCCCGATTGGCTGTATTATCATTCCCTTAGGGTACCTGTTTGAGCATTTCTGTTTCTCTGCACCATCAGTAATTTATCTAAACAATACTCTCAGCCCTCACATCGCTCACATGACTCATAGCTTTTTGTACAACATTGGTGATGGAGAGCATGTATCCAAGGCAACCGTCTGTCGGGAATGTGACGGTGGCATTGAAACAACTACTATACACGTTTCGTAGGGTTCCCAAGTCACAGACCCACCACACATCTAGAGGAAGCGTTCCACAGACTTGCAGGTATTGGTGTAAGCAATAATTAATGTTATCGCATAACGCTTTAAGACTTGAATAACTAATCAGTCAATTTGATATATTTTAGGGTTTCCAGGTGTGATTGGCTGCATTGATGGCACTCACATTCCCATCATAGCTCCTTCAATTAATAAAGATTATGTGAATAGGAAATCTGTCCACAGTATTAATTCCAATGTAAGCCTAAATAGTAGCTTTTAACATTCCAAATGCCCACATGATCAACAATTCCAGTACCTTCGTAGGCTCAGGGTCACCCCAGAAGGTGCTTGTGACAGCATAGTGGCATGTGTAATCCTACACAACATTGCCATAATCAACAATGTCCTACTCTTTCCCCTGATGATCCAGACAATAATCCTAACCCCCCTGCCGATGCATGAAATGGAAGAGCTGTTTGAGACATGCTATGCTTCAATCGATTCGAACTGACCCATCACCTCCCCAGTGTCAAAGAAAGACAATATGCCTCTTATCTTATGAGGTCTTCTTAAGTACAAATGTTGTACAGTTAATTTTTTGCTGTTGAAACGATTAAAAATCATCCACCTGTGGGCACATCACCCACCTTTTAACTGATGATCCAGCATCCATTTCCAGATTCAACTTATTGATTTGTGTTTGCAAATACACCTTGTACAGTTGTTTCACAGGGAGCTATAGGAACACAAACAATGTTAAATTTCACAGTGCCACATCTACTTTTGTGTCATAGTAAATTGTGGGTCAATGACGAAGGACATCTTACTGAGGAAAGCAGTGCTATGGAGGTTGATGGACCCTCTTCCTCATTGTGATTTCCAGCATTGCTCTGTTAGAGAGAGAAGCTGCAAGTTGCATTGTGGGACAATTCTGTCATTAACTGAAACCAAATTTATTTTAAAAATTAAGATGGGATGGCTGAAGATTTTGCTTTTTCTTTGTTTTAGGGGATTTCCCTAATTACTTAAATATCACTTTCACTTGTTGAATGTAGCCACTGACAGCTGTTTAATGAGGGCAGGCTAAACAACACCACAATTGCTTGTAATTAAATTATACCGTACCTGTTTGGACTATATTTTATCTTTAGTTGCTGCCAGGTCGGTTTTGTGCCTGTTGGGTTACACCTGTGTGCTCAAACACACAAAGAATATATATACTCAAGACGAAACATTTCTTTTTTTTCCCCTCCAATTAATACTCCCGCATTGACTCGGTCAGTAAGTTTCTGCCACACAAGCTGTCGCTCCTGTGCTGCTGCCGCAGGATTGCTTTTTCGTTCGAAAATATGCTCATTTTCTGCATATGTGGTCATTAATATTTCCAACTCCACTGGGGAGAAGTAGGAGCATCGAGCCTTTTTTTTTCACGTGTTGCCCTGTTGGATCATGTTATCTGCATTCCATTGATGAGGGCTTTTTATATCCTCATGCATAAGCTTCACTCAGGGTAACCTTGGCTGCCGTGGAATAGGAAAGGAACTCCAATGCTTCCTTTCAGAGCTCCTTTAGCATCGGATACAACGGACCTTCCTTTACCAAAGGAAAGGAGATCACGCCATCCCACAATTCCTTGTGAGAACAACGTTTAAAGTGCCGCACACCTCGGCCGTTCATGAAAACAAACAATATGCATATTTGCATATTTAACAATTACTTTCATGCAGACATATAGTAATTGGAATTGTGTTGATAAATGTGTGTGGACAGTGATAATAATTTAATGGTATTTTTATTTATTTCAATCATACACATTTTTGACAAAAAAAGAAAGAAACTAAAACCATAAATGAAATGTTAGTACAGGAAATGGTTTTATAAACAGTGTGTTCACTGACCAGCTTCACACTATTCTGAAACTGAAAAATGAGTTTGACAGCTGAGAGTTCGTCAACCTTGAGTTCAGGTTTTGACTCAGAGTTTGTAAAACTTGCTTCCTGAAACGGGCCCCTGGGGGCCATAACAATTAACAAAGACATTACAACAACAAGATCTCTTAAAGGCAGAGTAGGTCACTTGGAAAAACTGCAGAGACTTTGGCTACGGTCGAATAGTTGTAACTTGTAACATGATTGAAATAAATAAAAATACCATTACATTATTATCACTGTCCACATACATTTACACTGCCACACCTCGGTCGTTCATGAAAACAAACGATATGCCCATTTGCACCTGCCTGGCTGTTCCCACATAATGAATTCCCTGATCGAAGGAGCTTCACTAACAATGGAACACAGGTGAAGTCTGCGTAAATGTCGTACTTCTGACATTCTGGAAGTGTGGAAGCAAGCTTCATCACAACATCTTCTGACAATCCAAGTTCAGGTTTGGCTCATATTCTGTTGACAACTCGGAAGGTATCAAAGTCACACATCATGGCAGAGATTCCAGAAATATGTAAAGAAATATGCATCCCAATCACCAGCCATTTAGTCACACAATACTGCCTTGACGTGACGATACTGCTTGTTATGCTTTTTTAATTATCATACTAAAAGGAAAACATCCATACCCCACATTCAGGAACATTTTCACCCTTCCCAGAACTGAATTGTCTGTTGAAATCCTCTTTGTGGACAAAGTCATGGAATTTGAGGTCAGTTTTTAGCTGAGTTGCAGACTCGTAGCATAACTGGAACACCACGAGCATGACTAACACTGGCCGCCTTCATGTTCATCATCTGTCGCAGTCGAAACTGACAAACCTGAGGGAAAGGACCCCAGTCTGAGATAGATGAGCAAACTTTCATGCAGACAAGCAATTAATGTTGTAATCTTTTTATCTGACCACAATCCAAAATCTAAAAATGATGTTATTTCCATGAGATTTGGTAGAAAGTGAGAGAAAAAGCTACTCGTCTGCATGGCGACAAGTTGCTGGAACAACATTAAATAATCACATTTCTGTTCCAAATCAGCAGGGAGTAGAAGCTGATGTTTGAAAGTCATAAATCTCAGCACATTAACGGTTGATATATTGGTATTCACCTGCAGCCGGATCGCCCTCGCAGATATACTGCTGTCATCTATTGTATTTTATTGTATTACTTTATGGCACTACAAATCTTCGTTATTTCCCATTTGAATCCGTCACAATGATTACAAGCTAAAAGATCACACTGATTATGTGTATGGACATATTTTGCGGGAGTTCTTGTTTCACTAAATAAACGGACACTCTTATGGAAACGCAGCGGCCCCGCTGCTCTCCGCTACACTGTTCCACATCAGTGTTTCTCAATGGCTCCATTCACGGCGCTCGCTCTTATCGGCGGCGCTCGGAGTGGTCCCCATGTGGCGCACTGAAACCCCGGATAAGATGACTTGCCGGGGTTGATGATACAATTACACCAGGCCCCTTAGGAAGCTGCTCTGATGAAGCACTGGCGTAACTCCGTTTGGAATTACTGTAGCAGAGTTTTTATAATGAAGTCCGGGAATACACAATTAGCATGTGCCATTTGATGATGCGATATTGTTTTATCAGCTAGCGCTTAATTAATATTTCATAATGCTTAGCGGGCACTCAACGCTCGGTGTTCATATAGGGAGGGAAGGAAGACACTTTTTAATGGAGTGTGAATTCTCACGAGCAGAGAGTGAAAGGAAATGTAATTTTCAGCCATTTTACCTTTACGGAGGATTAGCCGCGGTGTGATTGTCTCGCTGTGTTGGTGATCAATAATAAACAGTGTTTAGTGCTTAGTTACACTCATAATCGTGAAATGCTCTTTTCAGATCAGCCACAGCAACGTGTGATTAATTAGCATCTTCTCATTAGACCTGCAGCAAGGGAAGGCTTTAGATGATTTCATCTCAAGGAATATTTCACATTTCCATGCTGGTATTCAGATAATTCTGTCTCTATCTGCTGAAAATAAATCTGCTGCCGTGGAAAATAGATGCGCAACCAGCCAAAGGCAAATCGGTGTGTGTTTTTGTTGGAGTCGATATTCACTGAAGAGGGTCATCAGAGTTTACGTGATCGGATCTTCACATGTTCAATAAATCAATGACCTCACCGACGCTGTGGGGCTGAAGGTTAGGGTCATAAACGTATCCAGATATATTTGCCATAAAAACGAGGTGACCCCCTTCTGGGCTCCTAAATATGCCACTTTAAAGTGAAAGCCTGTGGTGGAGCAGGAGGCGTCGGATCCCCAGCAGGCGTGTCCTTCACCTTGCTGTGTTGACATTGCTGCTTTGCTGCAGGAGATGGAGCGATCGCAGAGTGGCGCACGCTGCCATTTTTATGATCTCACTTATTTTGATGCTGTCTTCTGTTGCAGTAGAAACAATATTATAAATACTGTGGCAATCCCCAGCCCACCACAGCTATCACATTTTTCTTTCTTTCAAACATCCCTGACAACCGCTATTTCAGGGGCTGTTTTCTGGGATATAGTACTGATATGTATTCCGTTCTCACTTTGCATCAGATAACAAGGAGAGCTAGAGGGGGGATGCATGGCATCATGAACGCAGATTATTCATATTATTCTTTTTAATCTTTTGTTTTTTACCGCATATGTAACGTCAGTGATGGCAACCAACAATATCCGAAGGATTTGAAGGTTACCTCCCACTTAATCAGAAGCCAAGTGTCCAATCACACCTCATATGATTATGTGAATCCAGCTCATCATATCCCCTCCCAAACCGTGTCTGACTCGGTGATCTCCTGATCCGTTCATCTCCCGCTATTGACTTTTGCAGGCACCTTGTTGCAAAATGCCAGAAAAAAAGGCATGCACACACACTGTAATTATTACAGATGTTGAAATTGGTTTTTCTATCAATATGTGCAAGCTATAATTTGGTCCTGAGTGAATAGCTCTCTGCTGAATGGTTGCTTGACTATTGGGCCTCGATTCTACAGGAAGTCTTTTTGTAATGCAAGTTTCTGCGTGATCCCTGCTCCGTAGCTGTTAAAGGATTAAAATGGTGTGAAAAGGAGCACTAAGCACATCGTCGGCCTGTTCCGGAAATATGCGTAATGAGCATGCAACAGCGGGTTTAAGTGTGGCTGTTTTCAGCTGCCAAAGAGACAAATACCCTTAATGATTCCTCAGTGCACAGGTATTTATTGGATCATTCTTAAGCTTACATGCTTTCATACTAATAATGCAATACATCTTTGTTTGAGGGCGGTTATTGACAGAAAAACAATAGATGCGTTCCGAAGAAAACATCAGTTTCAATTTTGTCTTTCGACTACAGACGTCTTAAAGAGCTTCTTCATGTATTTAGTTCTGTCATCTGAGTTGACTTTGTCCCAGATATGATGGTATGAGCTCAGCTCACTTAAATCAAAGTTGAATGCTTCCGTAAAAACACATCAATCTTTATTGACAGCTCAGAGGAGTCAATGATTCCTGTTAAATTACAACTTGTTTGTGGTCTTCTTTTAACAAAGATTCGAAAGCAAAGTGAGTTTCGTTATGATCACTATGTTTTTTGAGAGCACAGCAGGAGCGCTGACTCACACCAGGATCATCCCGTCAGGTGCAGATTTGAAAAGTGCACTTTTGGCAATTTGGCAACGAGTTCTCCGACTGAGCTCCCATGGCCTTGGACCGACATATGCAGGATAAAATCGTATTTTTCAAAACCAAAAAATGCCCTGAGAAATAAAGGCAGCCTGCTCTGCTTTCTTACGCCGCGTACCCACCAAACGCGATGAACGCGATTTAATCGCGCGACAAATGAAATCGCGTCGCGCTAGACGCTCCAGTTTTGACGCCGGTCCAATATGCCAAAAAACGCCTCATCGCGGCATCGCGTCGCGCGACGAGCCCGCCCAAACAACAACATTTCTTCCGCCATTTCAATTCTCTCGTCGATCATGGCTGAGATAACCACCATCGCTGCACTGTATCTACTCTGGAGAAGTTCCCAGCTTCGTCTGCGGGCTAGGCGCCGACGTCGGTTCTGGGTGCATGCTACCCTACGGAGGCGGCGTGAGCTCGGCGAGTTCCACCGTCTCCTGCAGGAGCTGCGCCTGGACGACGGCCGGTTCCAGCGGTACTTCAGCCTGACTGTTGCCCAGTTTGAAGACCTGCTAACCAGGGTACAGGACCGGGAGGTTTAGCTGCTGCTCTGCCCAGAACTGGTGCTTCATAGCCGGCCATAAGCCCCAGTGATAAACAATCGCAAAAAGAAAAGATCTCTGTGTGTGAAAGAGCTGGGATTGTTATGTATGTATGTGTGTGTGTGTGTGTGTGTGTGTGTGCGCGTGCGTGCGCCCCCCAACTTTGATTATGGGCAATATATAATATAATATAATATAATATAATATATAAATATTGTGGCAAAAAGCGAGGGAACACCAGGACGTCCGTACGTCAGCACGTCGGTGACGATCTCAACGCTGATAGGCTGTCGCGGCGCGTCTTCAAGTTTCATCGCGTTTGGTGGGTACGCCCCGTTAGGTTAATGCTAACTAGGGTTACGATATTGTAACCCTATTACGTATTGAAGCCCTCTCCTGGATTCTATCGGTATTACTCTGCTGCAACTATGAGCACACCCGCTGGAAATGTTCATAAACGTAGCCAGCCAATCAGGATGTGCCTGTCCGAATACACGCAAACCACCAGGATACAAGGCAGCACACACCAAGATATACCCTCACCCCATCGAACAAAGCCACCCACAATGCTACGCTGTGTATAGAGTGTGCGGGAACCAAGATGCAAGAGTTTCTTCCTGCCTGCCTAAAGGCTTGGGAGATGAACTCACCAAGCCACCCCATCAGGCGTTTCTTGGACCGGACCACACCGTCCCCAGAACACACCAACAGCATTTCAGTGCATCTGATGGGAGGCATGCATTCAACATAACATGCCAACGCACTCCCAGTTGAAATATTTAGTCAGCAATAGGCCTCCTGCTCTCTGACCAACCTCGCAAATAAGGACGACAAAATATGTTTTCAAATCCATCAGTGATGCATCCTGTGAGCGAACGGAGAAGGCAACGCTGCATTCTCTCTCAGCCTCTTGACAGGTCTCCTCCTGTACATGCCCTGTCATGTCTGAACAGAAAGGCTCCTCCTACACCCTGCCTGAATGACAAATAGCATCACTTTAATAGATTATTAAAGCATTTCCTCATACAATGGTTTGTATCATATCTCACAGAAAGTGATTGGATATTTCATCTTCCTACAAATGTCATCTGTGAGCAGTCATGTGTATGAGAACAGTCAGCAATGTTGCACATTACATGTGAGAAGAGCTTATATTGACATCAATATCTAATTGCCACTTATCACAGATGCAGCCCTTATTGAATTTTTTTTTTTTTAATAATAACCATCAGTGAGGACATGGGACAGATGAATGAATCTAATTTTCTCTCAGCAAGAGGAAACCTCTGACCTCAACATGACATGAACTGAGCTCCTCTAATGTAGGTGTTAATGGGCTTCACACACAGGTGAAGTGCTGCAGAGTGCTAATGAAATGCACAGGACAAGCCAGACTGCTCTGCTCGGAGCCCAGCTTGAGGGGGAGGGCTTCCTTCCACGATAATTCATTCCCGTTTCACCATAGCTCCGGAGTGAGCTGCCCTGGTAATAGGGGAGTTATAAATCCAGGCTGAAATCTCTCCGATTGCATCCGAATGGCCCTTTAAACAACCTGCACTGCTGTCACCGTGACTCCATTGGAGCACTCTTGTCATCCAACTGCGCCACGTGAGTCTCCTTCGCATTCAAAGATAACAACAGAGGCAGGTAAATGGACTGCTTTTCTAGTCTGAGCTGCTACCAAAAGAGCTTTACAACATGAGTCAGCATTCCCACTCATACTTGGAGGAGGCCAGACCAGGTGTCACCAGCCTGCCAGCCCCTCCTGGCAAATCTTCTGAGGGGTCTTTTCCTCCTTTTGTTATATCACTTATAAGCGCAGTATACATGGAAACAAAGTGTTGTGTACACACACACATACACACACACGGTGAAGCAGAGCGGATGACAAAGTCAGTTAATGTTCTGCATGCCATCATCCTGAACACGTCGCTGACTCTCAGCCTCCAGTGTCTACTTAACGCTCCGCGCACTTCTCTCCAACGTTTGCTGTGTTCTGTGGACTTCCTTAATATCGCAACATTGTTTACTTGTTTCATGTGATTTCAGATGAAACCGATAACACTTCATTTAAATATTCTCCAGCAGGCATTTGCTGAACTAAATAGCAAATGGCGTGAAAAGTGCACTGTTTGAAAATATCTTGTAATGGCGTTTAAGAGGCACTAATTGAAAGGGGAAAGCTGAAAGCGATAAACTGAGTCAAATATCTCTATTTCTTAGCGGCCTGGAGTGAGAAGTAAAACCTATTAAAGAAAGTGAAATTGCAAGCAGGCAGGTTTTCTGGACAGAAGTCCACACAGCACACACAATGATGCAGACATAAAGTACAGGCACTAGTGCTGCTGGGGCAGCTGGGCTCTTCTGTCATCATGCCCACATATTTCACTGGTTTAAATAGGTCTGGTATCGGTGGTGTAGCTGGTGTGTCAATAAGGGCTTTATTACGAATGGAGTTGTGGTCATTTTGAAAATCACACCCAGCATAATGTGTGCAAGTGAGAAGAAGAACACCAGGTGAAGCTCATTGAGTCAACACACGGTGATAATGTTCTTGTTTTGGGTTGTTTGTAAGAAGAGTCATGTATCCACAAACTCACTGCATGTGAGTGAGAGCAGACATGCAATTTAAATTGGTAATTTAATTTCAAATGTTCCACTTTGATCGGTTTGTTACATTTCCCAATATTATTAATAGTAATCCAAATTTTAAATGCAATACTTTTATACTTATATAACATGGTTAAGAAGTACACATCCTGTAGTTTTTCATTTTGAACAACTACATTTCATAACTGTTTCAAATTTATACATTTTGTATGAATGGTGTGGTAGAGGTAATAACTGAGGCTTAAACTGTCATCGACTGTATTTGTAATTCTGTCTTCAAAAAAACTAACAACTAATCAGCATTTCCAATTATATAATGAGGGAAACATATTTTCTCCTGCTGGTCACAGTTTTGAAAAAGTAGTACAATTTGTGAATTGGAGGGGGAAAAAAATAAATTGGTAAGATTTATTAAAAGGTCACAGTTTGAGTTAAGATCACGTCAACATTGACTTTTAATTTGACACAAAGCCTGATCTACCCAAACCTCCTACAAACATTATCCAGGAGAAGATACGTTTCTATCCAGATGTAATGGTGAAGTTTTCGTTGTCAGGGACTGTAATGTTCAGGACACCAGGCTGGTGTTTGAGGAAATATAAGCAGGAATCTGAACATACCCAAACATCCATTTATCTGTGTATCTTTGGCACATCCTTGCATTTTAAAGCAAATGGAGCACATCCATGTAACCACCAGGGGGGAGCAGCCAGGTATGCTCCTGCCTTCCAGTACCTGAACAGCTGTGTGTCTACTATGGCTGTGTGCTTCATGTCACATTATACCCAGCTGCCATATGGCACAGACCCCCACCCCCCCACCCCCCTGCCCATTTCATCAGAATAAATTAGACTCGGTTGTCTGTCCAATTGGCGTCGTCCAAAAATAAGAGAGTATACATTCTTTAACAGAAAATGAATGATGTGGAAATGTGTTGCTCATTTTTCCTGTTGTTGTTCCAGATAATCAAGGAGCTGACTTTGTTCTTCAGGATTGAGCGCATTGATTGCGGAGTGTGGAGTGTGTTTCTGGTTTTCCCTGCTGGTGCGAGGTTTGTTCACATAATCATTACTGTCCAGTAATCAATGGAGATGGAAAGTGGCATGCCGGTGCCATCATTCCACACACGACTGACCACACACAGAGATTTGTATCTTCAAAGGTCAAACCAATTCCTGCTCCACGGCTAGTATCAGTTTATTTGTGAGGACGTGATCACATGTGCTCTTACCTGGGCACTCCACTCTTTCAGCAAAAAGGCTATTATATTTGCAGTGTATTAACCTTTATCGTGTACTCAAAGAAAGTCTGGTTGAGTTCAAGCCAAGCAATAAGTGCATTGCAATAAATAAAGAGTTGAAAAGAAAAGAGCAATGGTTGCCAATGAGGACAATGTGGATTGTTGGTGATCAATGTGAAAAAGGCTCAGATAGGAATCATAGGTAATGCTGCTGTCTCCAGCATGCTCCATTATGCACAGATTGCTTTTCGTCTGATGGGGGAGTGGAGTGGTGTTGTAGGTTGCAGTGCAGATTATATTCCATTAGTTCTTAGGTTTTATATAGACATGCATCAAAGTGGATTTATTCCAGCCTTATATGTCAACCTGAATAAACCACCATCCATTCGTGCACCATTTAAGGTTTTCTTTTAATGATCAATCCGATGTTTTGTACCAAACATACGTCCGCTGATGATGTCGGGGCGTGCATGTTATATCTTTCTTTCTGTCTCTCTCTCGCCTTGGGGTCGCTTTCCAACAGCTTTCATTGAGCAAATAGCATTTCTACTCGTGCTCTCAATTTTATCTGCCAGACACGGTAATATTGATCCATGTGTGCTGCTGAAGTTGCAACAACAAAGGTATTACTGTTGAATATATTCAACTGCCATGCAACACCACAGGGGCCACAGTGGGGGGCTTCAAAAGCACGGCCGTTATTTTGGGATAAACTGTTAACAATGGTTGGGGGGGGGGGGGGGGGTGCTGTCAATCTTCCATCACTTTGAAATTTTGGCGTGGCAAAGGATAAAACGAATAAAACGCTGAAACCATCAAAAAGGCAATTTGAAAATGTCTCCCCACTCCCTTCTGCTGCTCTCTCTGCACATACGTTAGAGGGAGTAGTAAGAGCTTTGCTCACTGCAGGTTGTGGATAAAGCAGCTCTGGGTGTCTTTATTGCGGTGCTCCCTGTTTGTGTGTTACTCAGCAGCAGCTGGCCTGTTGGCCCTGTAAAGAGTGCCTCCCTCTGCTTGTTCAGGTTCAATAGAGCCATCAGCCACGCTGTGCTTCCATAGCTCGCTTCCCAAGGGCAGAGGGCCCTCAGACACTCGCCATGTGATTAGCCAGAATATCACATACACCGTTTTCCAGGGCAGACAGAGGACATGCCATCAACAGGCGAGGAACGTGTGACGAGCCTGGGCGCCGTCCCTTTAAGGCTAATCCTGTTACGATTTAGTAGATGACAAAAAAGGTTTATTTTTCTGGCTAAAAACAGCATTAAAAATGGAATGGGACTATTCAAACAGAAGACAAAACACGTACTGCAAACCAAAACCAAAACAGGAGAACCAAAACTTGAGTAACAAGACGGCAGAAACCAGGGTAGCAAAAAACCAGGGTAGTGAAACACACAATGACTCCTTCCTGTTTGACCGTTTGCTGTATTTACATTTCATTTGTGGTTTTAGTTTAATTTTTGTCAAACATTTGTAACATGATTGAAATAAATAGAAATACCATGAAATTATTATCACTGCCCACACACATTTATCAACACAATTCCAATTACTATATGTCTGCGTGAAAGTAATTGTTAATAATGCAGATAGGCATATCGTTTGTTTTCATGAACGTACGAGGTGTTTCAGCGTTTTATCTTTAAAAAACAGGAACGTAAACTATGAAACCCCAAGATCATGATAAATCTCAGATAACGTTCATCAATTAATTTTGAGGTGAGAGTTTAGACGTCTGTATTACTTGATAATAATGTACCTTCAAAATTGACTGATGTACGCCATGATGGATGACACCTCTCAAGTGAGTCTGCTAATTGATTTTCTTTTTTTTTTTAAATAAATGTACAAAATTATTATTTTTACTTTACTTTACTTTTTTTTAATTAAAAGACAATTCATTTTACTGCTTTAGGCTGTTGTTCAACATTAACATTTTGTGTTGCAGATAAAAGTTCTATTTAAGATAAAAGCTACAATATTATATTAAAAATAGTGAATGAATGTCATTGAGGCAATAATAAATAAAGAGAACTGATGGTAATTTTATTACACCATAAAGTGGATCAGGAAGAGAATGAATCTGCTTGAGGACGGAGCTCTTAGGTTTTAGTTCAGGTATCGAGTGGAAACACTCAAAATCCTGTCGGTTCCATTATGTTCTTAGAAATTCTGTTGAGAGAATGTTCCATGGCAATCATCATGGACATTACAGAATAACATCTAAAGGAGTTTATTGATAACATTGTATTTAAACAAATAATAATAATAAAACATCCACAGAGCTTTTAGAAAGGTGCAGAATGTTGACGGGTTCAAAATGTTTACCTCTGTGTAGATATTTGACATGTGGCTGTGGCTTCTAGCAAGGCTTGTGAGCCAATAGAATAACAATATCACATGGTATCTCTGATTAGTCGGGGGTCAAGAGTTTTGGGGTTGCCAGTTAGTGTGGAAAAAACCACCACATCCATATTTGATACAATCTACAGTCTCATGCAACATATATGGTCTCATTGTAATCCATGCAGGTCTCTGTGCTGTTGATACCCACCTCTCAGCTCTATCTGGAACTGCATCTTGAATCATTTATTTACGCTTCAAATCTATTTTATCTCTGACAGTACGCGTGTAAAGATGAAGTTGGTGCACAATAAAAAGGAAAGGAAGAACTGTCTTTGGCCGCGCTGCTGTCCCTCCCTGAGTGGCACCAATACTCTAATAGTGTGTATCGTTCTGCTGGCTGATGGCCAAACACACCGTCCAAAACAATAAAGGTGGACAAACTGTTTGTTCACTAGCCGCCCCTGCCAGAATCAAACGGGCAATAAAAGGTATTTTGAGAAAGCGTGAATACCTACCAGAGACATCCTTGAACATGCAGCCATAAATAAGCACCCTAAAGATGATGTCGTTTATTGCAGCAGTATGATTTATTAGCCGTGGACAGACACCAGAGATGCACACACACACACTCACAGAAACACTAGGCTCATTATCTCCTAGTGACGACAATACGCAATGTAACTAGTATTTATTGGAGTGGAATATTGCACTATATTGTACAGGCACAGTAACTGTATGTAGGCTTGTATTTTATCATTATATCATGACTATAATTGTAATTTAACGTAAAGAACAGCAGCCAAACGTAGAAAATTCTCTTTGTTGCAAAACATTTCTACATGCTCCACAGAAGTTGGACACAAAAGACTTTTCATTAGAATTCCTCAATAAACCAGTGCAGAAAATGCGACTAAAGGTTATTTTTCATTACGTTGCCCCATTTGATGGCGCGGCCCACCAGGAAACCTCTCAGTGCTCGACCTCCCCTTGCTGGTTCCCGATGTCTTTTGTCATTGTTACGTACTTTATTACAGAGCTTCAAACCAATCACCCCGGGTAGCTCTGCTGTAAGTCTGGCTAACACTTTGAAATAGTGAACCAATAGTTTTGAGGCTTCCACATTGGCCCTCCAAGACAATCAGTGACTTCTGTTGAGCAAATCTACACACCATATATCATGAGGATGTTGCTGCTACTACATGGGGCAGTGACAGAAGGAAAGCATTAGGACAGGACCCACAAGGCCTGGGGATGGATCCTGGCATGCAAGAACACCTCGGGCAGTGGAACCCCTATACTTTGTAATAATGGATGAAGAAGTAGTTTGTTTATGATCGGATGACAGTAATGTACTCGGAAATGATGCGCTCATCATTTTTTACTTCATGTGTCAGTAAGTCGATGTAAACTCTGTCTCTGAACTTCCTGGCAGCACAGATATCAGAATAAAAGACCATCTTTACATTTACATTTAGCAGACGCCTTGTCCAAAGAGACTTACAATAAGTACATTTGTTGAAAGAAAGAAACCACAACCACAAGTGTTAGGTCCTCATCTGAGTAAAGTTGTAGCTGTTCAGCAAGGATACCTTAAGTACAACAGTGTTCTGATCAAATAGGTAAGAACATAGAAGTGCATTTTTTCTTGGGGGGGGGGGGGGATTTATGATGGTATTTATTAAATTATTGACATAATTTACACTCTTCACAATCACTAAACCAGCTAAAATTGTCTGGAAGGCGATTCATAAATATTCATTAAAATAAAACATACATATTTTATGAATGATCACCTTATTACATGTTTATGAGCACATGCCATGGAAAAGCAGACTGATCTTATTCATATCTGACTCATTGAACCTCAAATAGACGTGAGAGATGGTGAGAAAACAAGCGTGAACGTGGTTGGTTGATCTGATGACATGCTGTATTTATATTTATTTGTATTTCTATCATCCACATGCACAACACAATACATTCCCGGTGTAAACAAGAAGAGAGGACAAAATAAAGGAGTTGAAGCATTTCTTTGGAGCCGAGATGCATCAGGTCAAAAGTTTGCTTCTGTTTATTTCGAGCAAATCACTGCTTCACCTCCTGCACTTCCACATGTATACATGTATCATTCAATACAGAGAAGAGTGTGTGTGTGTGTGTGTGTGTGTGTGTGTGTGTGTGTGAGAGAGAGAGAGAGAGTGCAGGTTAGTAAGCACACACATCACACAGCATTTTAACAGCATGTATCTCAGGATCTTTAGAGATAGTATAATTGAGAGGGGAGTGTGTGTGATTTGCTTCTAGGGGCCTAAAATCCCTGTGTGATGGGCAAAAAAGAAGCCCTGTCACATTGCACAATGTTCTTTACTTATCAAAGAGTTTATTCAACTTATCTGTTGGACTGAAAAAAGCATTAGATGGCCTGAAGACTTCCTCAGATATGAAAGAAAAATGATGACACATATCATCCAGGCCAGCTGACTGGCTTCCCGCCTGCAGACTATGTGGATGGGAAAGGGTGAAAATAAGAAAAGAAAATCTCAAACCACATATCGATTTGATGTTCAAGTCACCTGAGCGATGATGGTGAAATGGATCGAAGGTCCACGAGCCGCTGCAGACGGGGAAGTCCAGAGCGGCAGCTCGGTTGGAGGTGACTCAGTCCGTCCCGACAAATAAAGAGAGCGATGCCAAGGCCCGGTCGAAGCCGAGGCTTTCCCTGTCACACGCAGACAGCAGACAGATTTCCACAGCTGACACCATCAATCTGTCTTCCCCCAGATCTGGATTGATGTAATGATCCCCTCTCTGTTCCGTTGCAGGAGAATGCTGCAGCTTTGAATGATTTAATTTGCCATGCGTTGAATGGGTGCGACTCTTAGCATTTGTTATATAGAACATGATGAGACATATTGTTGACGAGGTGTCTGGTACATTTGAAACAGGTTTATGGCACTGGCAGCTATAGAAGTGATAGAGTTGAAGACTGATAGAGAGGTCCGGTCCTCTTTGCCATGACCATCGAATAAAGGACTCTGCATTGCCGAGAATAAAAATTCATTTTACAAAAATGCTTTCTCGTATAAATGTCAGCAAAAACGGAAGGCATATTTTTAGTATTTGGTCAGACAGGAACAGTTTGGTAGAAACATATGTCCTTTTGCAATAATGTGAATAATTACCCACTGGCCTTCCGGTCCATTTAGAAATGCCAAATGTTTCCTGCTCTCAGCGATTCACTTAGCGGTTCTGGAATCAATTCAAATCGGTTTCCAGGTTTAACTACTTGTTAACAGGGAGGGAGTGACGCTTACTTAGATCTCTTTGGTTACTCATTTTCTCACTGGAGTTGTTAGACAGCTGTCAGATACAATACGTGCCAAGTCAACAACACACATTAAATGCAGGACTTATTTAAAATAGAAACTCTGCTCAGAGACGAGAAGAATAAACGTCACACGACAGATTGATAAGAGTCTCGGGCCGTGATCGTGACGGCGTTTGAAAAGTTATAAATATACATTGCAATTAATGGGTGCTTTGTTCTTTCATTATCTGAGTCTCTCTGTGTTAACATAACAAATGTGCTGTTGCTCACGATGGAAAAAAACTGTCCCATCCTTCAGCAGGCGCGTACAGCTGCTTCAGAGACATTTATCCTCGTTGTTTGAATTAAAAAGAAAAATGAAGTATGTGCCATCATTGCACTGAAACAAGATATGATACATTATACATGTTTAGGGTTTGGTAAAAGGAGATTATGGCTCTCCTTATTCATAGCAACACATTCTAGCAATAAATCCCAGGGAATCGTTTTACATCGATGTCCACTGCAAACTCATCACATAGAGGAGCTCACTGCGCTAACATTAGTCTATGATTACTAACGCAGTGGGATCAATAGGCTCCATTGACATTCAATGTTGCGATGAGACGTCAGGTTCATGTCCGTAAGCTGATCTTTGCAGCCGGTTCCTCAGGAAGCAGGAGGTCGTGTTCACCCGCGGGTCTATAACGTACTCGTACACGCTCATCCATTGTACTCCAGATTCAATAAGTGTTTACGCCGCACACTCCATTTCAATTGCACAGTGCTTAGCATAATACAGGAAGTAAAGGTACTTCACGCATGATGGTAACCTTTTTAGATTATAAAATGCATCGTATTCAATCTTCTTTATGGTCGGTCACGATATTTAGAACTTGATCGTTGCTTACATGAACTGCAATTCCTTTCAGCTCCATTATATTAATAAGGCTGCGGTCCAGTCAGCTGGTGTTGGAGCGGTGCAGTGCCCCGCTTCTCCATCCAGAGGAACGGGAGTCATTTATCAAGGCACGGCGACATTTGTGCAGCAAACATTGTGGGTGTGTGCAATCAAATGTGTTTCAACGGCAAAGCATCCTCCATGTTGGGTAAACAGACATTTACATGATGTGCTGTCATTATGTTCACTGGTTTGACTGAATTGTTGGTTGTCTTTATGTATGCAAATGTCCAAGGTTGATGATTTAAAGATGAATCGAAACTTATGCAATATGGACTGAAGGTCTTGACACCCAATCCATCAGTGTTTGTTGAGAGTCGTTCAAGTCTTTTTTACTTTTCTTGTTGTTTTGCAGTCTGAGTCTCAACACCAAGACTCTAGTTCCAACGTAACTCTTTAAAAATAGCCCACAAATATAGAGCCTGTTTGACGATAACATTTGAATATACAATATGTATTTTAGATGTTATTAACAACAGCCTGTGTACGCCTTCATGGATGTCTGGTGAAACCTGATTTTTTTGTGTCCTTATTCTTGGCTTTAGGCTGCTACTGAAGCAGGGCGGATGAAACCAGTCCTGAATGAATTACAAGAGAAAATACTCAAATAAATATGTTTACTGTTATTACTGTTGAATATCATTCAGTATCGACAAAAATGACAGAATGCTCTAGTGAGGATTTGTGGCAGCAGGGTGGTGGATGGGGGACGGAGTCCAGAAAACTACAATGAGTGTGTTGGTGGGGATGAAGGAGCATCTCAACCAGTGAAACAGTCATACTTGCACACTTGTGCTTAATTTACTTAAAAATCAGGAGGAGGTTATCCACGGGCACAGGAGGCAGAGTGCAGGTCTCCCAACACTTGTGATGTTGCTGTTTAACATCAGAACATCAGACCCAGATAATCTCCATGTCAGAGATTAGAGCCTCGGAGCCTCAATGGAGATAACGTTGCTGCTGCTGTGCTGCTGCTGCTGCAGAAGTCCGTTTGCATTAGTGGATCATCAATAGTACATCAACAAGAGCCTCCACATGATGACTTTGTGTAGCAGCAGCCATATCTTAAATGCACAGTACATATTCTTATGACATTTTAATGAATCGGCCAATTATTCCCAGTGATCGTTGACTGATTTATTGACGAATACCAGCGTGATCCTCGGCCAGCACAAGGAACAGCAACCCGAGGATAGTGTCTCTGACATTTTCAAAGACACTATACCCCCTGAAGCTGTTGTGATTGCTTTGCTCCTGGCGTTTCGGCCCAACACAACTCTCAACTACAAAGAACGTAGAGGACAAATTGGAAGCTCTATGCGAGGAGAGCAAAGAGATGATACTGCAGGTTAGCTGTCAGAGGATGCTTATGAATGGACGCTTATTAGATGTGAAGGACCTTTGGTGCCTGAGAATAGCTGTGTGATGTGCCATTCTCGTTCTGGCTGCATCCAGCACAAATTAAGCCCTGCTTATGCCATCTACTGCTCTGCCTTTCGAGGCGGATATCCACACTTAAGCTGCAACGGCCCCCTCCATCGAGCCCATTTTCAGATGGTAAAATACAGATATTCTGCCTTCCACTCTAACAATCTTTCTGCATTTAGCTGGGGACACCATAGAAGCCCTGAGAGGAGAAAATTGATCCCCTTGCTCCTAGTCTTCTTGTCTTTCTCCACTCTCACTGAACTAATGCTTCCTTTGAGCTTTACCATTTTCTTGTCTTTAAAAGGAATAAATCTGACTGGCAGGCTGCTTTTTTTCCCACCTTTTGTCCTTGTGAGTTGTCATCGGTCTGTGCCTTGGAGTTGGGAGAACCTTTAGCGAGCTGACTGGATTAAGCCTCACGGTTTCAGAGGAACGGAGGCACAGAATCAGAAAGAATTAAGACTGGTTCCCTTGCCCTCTTATTGTGGGGCAGATTAATAGAAAACTATTAGCACAACATAAGCAACCAGGCTAATGCTGCAGAGGATGTTGCCATGAATAGGAAACAACACATATGCTCAGAAGCTGTTGTGGAAATGAGTCATCCTCGTCTTTTAATCTCCTCATACACTCTGCAAGCGTGGTGTGTGTTTTTGTGTGGAATTGGCTGCTAAGTGGGAGGGCTGCTTTCTCACGCACAGTACATCAATAATACAGGAATGACACACACACACACACACACACACACACACACATGAGAATGAATGCAGAAATACATTTACATGCTCAATCTTATTGATGGACAATTTGAATTGGAAGGAAAATCCACATTATCATGGGGAAATATGGACAAGGGATAATCATTTAATATAAGGTCACCAATTTTAACTATGGAATTATTTGCAGCTCTACTGTCCTCTAGAGGAAAATGAAGCACAGCACACCTAAACGCCTCTGCAGTGAAAACTGTATGACAGCCCAAGGACGTTTGAATAGGAGAGGACAGAATGACTGCACTCTGAAAAGGACTTCCTGTTCCTTTTATTTCAGGGTTTTAACTCCATCTCTCATTCCTACATTCACTTTCTTTCCCCAGATAGTTGAAGTCTTTCAGATGCTCTGGCATTCCTGTCAAATAGACAGCAACATGCAGGGTGAGATGTGTTGATACACATGTTACAAGATATGTGCTGCATTGATTACCTCAGTCCGTCTGCAGCCTCTGAGGTTTGTTCTCTTCTGATTTCTTGCTCCATCCATCTGTATTCTACCTGCATTGTGTTTACGCGAGCACAAAGCAAAGCTCACTGACCTTTTAAAGGGAAGCTCTTGTGACACTTACTGTATAAAGTGGCAACCACTTGCCTGTGCATTTTCTCTTTTGTCGAGTTAATACTTTGTCTGTGCAAGTCAGCCTTTGAATGCATTTAATGCATTCAGTACACTGATATAAATACATACCATGTGTTGTGATTTTGACGCTGGCACAACTTCCCATTCAATTGTCGAGCACATTTTAATCACACCTTTGAAATTTTGCAAAAAAGATGTAGTGCAAATGGAGTATAGTACCATCAGCTGGGTCAGGGCGAGTAAACGGGGCTGTGAAAAGTGCAGTGTTGTTAGAAATTGGAGCTGTGGGCTTAACGCATGGCTGTAATCCTCCAGTGGAGACAGAAAGGTGGAGGTTGCAAACCAGAAACCAAGTCGCCTTGGACATCTAAACCATCTACGACAGAAAGATTGTGAGAGATTTTTTTTTTAATTGGGCAAATCTTAATTGTTCTTTCATGTTGGCTAGTAATGGCCATGTTTAATGCTGTTTGTATGCAGAATATTCATAAATATCCTGGAAGACGCAGGCTGTGGAAAGAGCTGATCAGTTAAACGTTCCCTACATCAGAATTTCTTTGGCAAGGGCGTTTCTATAATCCATCAAGAATCAAGAGCGAGCAAACCCACTTTTTTTTCTATAATCAATACAGTTTTTTGAATGTGACACTTCAAAATGTGCATGAAGGAATGCAAACACGGCTAGTCTGATAAAGAACTAACATTTTGTCTGAAGCTGCTCTCTGAGTCTTGTTGTGAAAATTGATTTATATTAACTGTATACTCATTCGCATTAAGCCTTCACTAACGTGATATTCATTGCTTTCTGGGGATTCCTTGTCTGCAGTCTTCATGTGGACAAAATGCACAGTGTTGCTCTACCACTGGAAACAGGTTTTTAATAAGACATCTACCATAATTTTGATGCTGCAGGCCTGAATTATTATTCTTTTTTCCCTCATGGATCCCAGCATATTAAGAACTCAACATCAGAAGTACTCCTACTGGTCCTCAAAGTCCACAGTGTGCAAAGTGGCTGGCTTGGTCCTCTTGTAGAGTTCATGGTTACAGTGGAGATGGGGAACCTTGTTTAAAGCACATCCCATGTGCTCTGGATGTTGTGGGAGGCACTGCAATACATGAATAGATTTAAACCATATTACCATGAGCATGTTCAATCTGCTGAAATTGACAAGCCAATGCTGCTTTCAGAATGATGCTTTGGGAATTTAATTTCCATTCATTTTCCTATAATGAACCGTGGCATGTAGCTGATGTGGTGTCTTTTGTGGATAATGGATAGACAGTGTCTTGTGCTTTCTTTAATAACATAATGCTATAAAAGTGCAGTCACAAAGTGTTATATTTGGAGTCGTGGAGACGAGATTAAACGTCTAATATGTTTCATTCTAACTTGACCTTCGCAGGTCAAAGACAGTGTGTGATGGATAACAGCAGCAGATGCAACTGAGTCTTATTGCTCTGCAGTAGATAAATGTGGCAATAAACTTGTATGGATTGTGAGCTTTATTGTCTGTAACAATACTATTACACCACTGTTTATACAAAGAAGGCAGTCATTTGAAATGTTGTCAAAGGAAGTTAATTTTCCAGATGTTTAACACTGTTTTAATTATTTTGCCATGCTTTTGGTATGTTATCCGTGTTGGTGTAAGCTCCAGTCTTGTGGCATCCAGGGAAGTTGGACCTTTTTTTTTTTTTTCAATTTGATAGCATTTTTTCATCAAATGGTGTCTAATCATGTGGTTGATGAATCAATATTAAGAAAAGTACTGAAGAAACATTCTAGTAGTTCTAATTCTAATTCCTTGTCATTCAGAGACCATACACATGTGCATAAATATGCAAGTGTCATGTGACCATGGCTTGTTCCTAATTGAAACCAGTATTTCGTCAAAGGTTGAGCCAGAGGGAGGCAATTCTGCATGTTCTATTTCATATCTTTAAAAGTATTTAATTGCAATAAACAGATAAAGAGTATGCCGGAGTAAAGATGATTGGTAAACAGTCCGAAGTCATGGTTTAAGTCAGTCTGCACGATATACAAATAACTACACAAACTGCTTGTTTTGGCAATGGCAACGGTTGGATTCATCAGAGCTAGGCTATGCTAACATGGTAGCTGCTCCATAAACACTGAAAATAACGTCTTGGCATAAATACGGCAGCGACCTTGTTTGTACCATAGACGGTCTCTGTTTTTTTTACTCATAGTTTGGTTCGGTGCGAACGCCCCTTTAGAGCTGTCGCTCTTGGCTTTTAGTCTCAAGGTGTTCACATCAAGGTCCACCAGACAACATACACCAGTTCATAAACGTAAATACCAAATTCTTGATATGGCAGGGAGAAACCGAATGTACCAGCATGTCAGCCTTGTGTGGGCAAAACACTCTCCAAACAGCACTGCTGCAGCAGAAGAGTGGGGCGAGAAATTATATATGATAATGGTCCCCACGCAGCCCACTAATCTATAATGGTCGCAGTAGAGGCACGCTGTCAGGCACGTGCACAAAAGCAGCAGATTGGGCAATGCTTCATCTGACATTAAGCACATTTAGCACTGAATGAGTGAGGGAGGCTCAGATACGTCTCAAAGGAACAGAACCGAGCATGGAGAATGCTGCTGCAGGTATCTGCCATCATCCCGCCGAGAAGCCATGGATCAGGAGAGAGCCCCAGTTCACTGCAGAGGCTCCACTCTCACTGCACTGTAGGCTTTTGTGATGATGTCACACAGCCAGTGAGACGAATGCTGTTTTGACAGAGCCACGCCTCGTGAGCGCCCTCTCGAATGAATGAACACTATGAAATGCTGTGTCTGCCTACACAACCTGCTGGGATAAAGTGCGCACTGGGCAGAGTTGGTGAGACACTTCTTTTGCCTCGTTCCGATGAGGCAGAAGGAGACCCCCGCTTGCTTACCCGACAGCGGCGAGGCAGCTTCATATGTAGGAGATCCGATGGGAGGAAGCAGCCAATCTGGCAGCCTGGAGCGAATAAGTACAGTCACTCAGCCTCCAACAATTACCCACCAAGACCAGATGGGCTGAGCCTCACACGCTGACCCAGTAGCTCGACATTTACACATCTTATATGGAAACCAAGCAGGCACAGTAAAGATAATCTGAGGGCGTTTAAATATTGCCTGTAACGACTTTGCACAAAATGTTGCTATTCCAGAAGTGTCAACAGCTGCCTGCACTGCAACGCAACCCCCTGACAAAAAGTCAGTAAATCAGCAAAGTGTTTCACAGACACAGCACAAATGGAAATGTTGCTAATAGTTTAGCTTCTGCAAAACTGCAACCAAAGGAGAAGAACTATTAATTCCTTCTAATAATTTAGCCTTCTGCATAAGCTGGGGCGTTCACTTATGCGACAGCTGAGATCAGGAGAAGGCAAAACTAAACTAGTTGCAACGTTTTCTCTCCATCTCTGCAATGCTGAAACAATACAGTATTGTTTGTCATTTGAAGTGTATTCGACATCGGTTTTGACAATAAGACTGCAGAATGACATTGTCTTTACCCGACCGCTCTGAGCTGGTTCGTGTTTGCCTCCAGTCTTTCCTTCTTTTTTTTTGAGAATTCATGACGATGCTTGAAAAGGGTCTCTTGAGAGTACATACTATATATGTATATTCTGCAGTAGCTTAGTGCGAACTGTAATGGTCACTGTAATCATTCATTGTTGGTCATGGCATT
Source organism: Chelidonichthys spinosus (assembly GCA_029853015.1). Lineage (NCBI taxonomy): Eukaryota > Metazoa > Chordata > Actinopteri > Perciformes > Triglidae > Chelidonichthys > Chelidonichthys spinosus. The sequence continues at coordinate 9,776,478 of CM056835.1, forward strand.
TTCCAAGTTTCCCTCAATGTCGCCTACTTCTGTTTCAAACAGTAGCTGTATCTGTCTTGGCAAGGCATGTTTCTTTCCCCAACTTTGTATGCATGTCCAGTATATTTCAAATACCCCGACAGATCAGTGGATGAGACTTTACAGAAGAATGCTTCTTACCGCCTCTCCCACTAAGGCGCTCCCCTGCTTTCATAGCTTCTGTAGCTTAGCAACAGCTTGGGTAAGTGGTTCGGAGCTGGAGCAGAGAGGAGGGAGGGGTAATGGATCAGCATGTAAAGTCCCTCACTCCCACGCGCCTCCCATTGTTATTGTCTCTCTAATTTGACACAGTTTAATTCTGTAGTTGTGTCTTAATGACACATAGATCATCCTGTCAGTGAGCAAATACAAATATGAGCATGGCCTTTAGTGCCGCTGACAGCTTATTGTTGGGGAAAAAAAGAGCCTTTGTTCAGCAATCAGGAGACAAAAGTTGACTTATCATATACTGCAGGTGCAACCTGTAATTCCACTGTGGCCTATTTAAATGTAGCCCGCATGTCATTGTTTCATCACCGCAATTAAATAGCACATCTCTTTCTGTAGATTGGAAGCCAAATGTTAGATTCATAGTGTTAACAAACATGTACAAGCAGACTCCTTTCGGCATTAACTGGGTGCAGACTTTTATCCATCTGACAGTTCTGTTCTGCAATTACCACGACTTGCACTATTTTACAACTTATTTCTCACTGTAGCCTCTGTGATATCTAAATTAGGAAATTTGCTGCATGAGGAGGGGAGTGCTTTACTTGCTGATTTCTCTTATGGGGCGTGCTGAAGGAAGACAATTCACAGAGACCCAGATCCAGCTCTCAGCAGTGGTACATCTAGTGTTTGCAGAGAGATGACACCTCATTCCTGCTTCAGCGGTGGGACCTGCTACTATTTGGTCAGGAGCGACCGGCAGCTCTGAGGGAATCAGGGCTGCATACCAGGGCTCAGCAATAAGGATTGAAGGAATGAAACACAGTTTTTTTTTTTCTGGAGCTGATGATGGAAGTAGCTTAGCAGTGAGCCATCAGATGAGAGTGCACATGTACATCCACATGCACAAGTACGACCCAACAGGTTCCAAGCAAATAGCAGTGGGTAAAGACAAATATTATGAGCTTATATATACTTATCCTGTAAACAGATGTTTGGGTGGATGTGGCAAGCTCCAGATTAATTTACTTCAAAAACTCTAAAGATGACAATTAACTGCTCATAAATACACAATTTGTTTAGGGGCAAGTAAAAGTTGATTTTAGGCAATTGCAATTCTGACCCTTACCATTTTATTTTCTGTTATCACGTTTGAATCAGAGTACTGTACATTTTTTTTTAAATCAAGAAATTATAAGGAATAATTCCTTTAAGTTACTGTTAATGGATTAATGACTAAACGTAACTATCAAACAAAATGACCAGCAGACTAGACCATGCATTGTAACCACAGACTGTATAGAAGGACATAGTCATGGTGATGTCACTCATTGGTTTATGGACTAAAGTTTTGAAACCTCGAGTTCAGCATTTGAGCCGTCGCCAATTTTTGGAACCATTGAAGGAAGTGACCATATTTGGACTGTGGAGGAGCGACGGGAGGATCTGATCAACACAGGCAGTAGAGCAGCACCCGGAGCAGTAACATCTGGATTCCGGTATGAAGCTCTTGACAAAGTTGGCTTCATAATTCAAGGTCAACTTAACAGCTAAGTGTTAAAGTCATCTGCATTGGTAGCGATGGTAATGAGGCCCTTGCACATAAGAGCAGAGAGGGTGTAAGATGCAGGTAAGTAGGGAGTACAAGGAGCATCTTAACAAGTGGCTGCATAGTGAACAGGAACTTCTGTGCTGAGTTTAGGCTGAAAAGGTCCAAATGGAAGGTACCTCCAAAAGGTGCTTGAGAAGGACCAAGCTTAGATCTGTGGGACTACCAGATCGGTCATCATGGTGGAGGACAAACAACAGAATACAGTAGTAGTTATAGATGTAGCTATCCCTAGAGACAGACGCATCAGGAAGAAGGAACATAAGAAGCTTGAAAAATGCCATAGAGGAGCTATAAGATGTGGAGAGCAGAGGCACCAGTTGTACCGGGGCCGGGACACCTAAACTGGGATACTGGCTCCAGCAGATCAACCATTTCCTTTCCTTAAATGAGCTCTTTGAAACATAATAAGGACTTGTTCTATGTTATCAGATACTAGAAACAAGTTGAACACATTTTGGATATTCTTACTGCACTAGCAGACATTTTCGCATTTTAAAGAAAATAAGACAGGACTACATTACGGACTGAAAGTATTTGTATTTTCATTTGATTTAATGTCATTTCATGATTGAAGCACATTTAGAAGCTAAGCATACAGTGTTTTGTATGTAAAACATTAATCTTCAAAAGCTGTAAGATAAAAGTGGTCGAGTAAAAAGTATAATTTTAATTGAATTTACCTCTGGCAGGAAGTGGAAGACAAAGAAATGCAAAAAAGAAAGAAAGAAAGAAAGAAAGAAAGAAAGAAAGAGAAGAAAAATGTGAACTAACAGTGTACATGTAGTACAGTACTTGAGTTATTGTACTTTACATTCCACAAATGTGCATCTCTGAAAGAATATTGTTGTTCTGCACATCTATCTATCAAGTCTCCCTTTCTGGCAGAGTCATAGTCACTCAGGATAGTGGTCTCTCTTTGGAACGGTCTCTCCATTTCACTTATAGGCAAGAAAAAAAAAAACAAAAGCTACAAACATAAACTATGTCACACATTTAATGAAAAACCATAACCTGATGTCCACTGTGCCAGAGAGTCAGAGTGGGAAAGCTCTTTGTTTTTGCATCACACTTACTTCTCAAGTAGAGAGTGATTCCATAAAAACTATGTATTGATAATGTGTCTGGCAATTGCATTTGGCCTCACTGTGTTCACTCGACACAGCACAAATCTGGTCACTGGGCCAGAGCGCAGCCTTCGATCTGCCCGCTCCAATCTGTGGGAGACAGCCATGTGCCTCTTGAAATTATGCAGCAAGTCTTGAGTGTGTGTTGATAAGCTGCGAGATCAGCGGGAGGTGACGGCTGTGTGGATACGGGCGGAAATGCAGCTGAGCAGGAAAAGCGTGTATAAACAATGCAAGAATGATCACAAACACTTAAATCTATTTCAGTGTTCTCAGCAAAGAAAAACAAAAGATATGAAGTTTTCACTGAGGACTGTGTATAAGCACGGTGGCTTTTAATATAACTTCAAAAGAGTCAAAGCTGCAGTCCAGTAAATCCAAGACTTATTTATACCTCCAGCAGTAAAGCTTTGATAAGACTGGAACATCATCTTTTTGCTGAGCCGGGAATGCAGAGCACACGCTTCTTATTCATTTATATGTATCAGGTCGAGCAGGTAGTCTAGACTGTCTTTCTCTACTTCCCAGAGTAAATCACATCCCTGTCTTTTCCCTTTGTCACTGGATCAATCATAATTGACGGTTTTCTCCTTTTTTCCCCCCCGCTCATCGTCTTCAGTATATCATCATCTACTTTGTACCCTGTCTCCTATAAAACGATGTTCCCATTCAACTAAACGGCAGAGGGGAACATATTTTATATGGTCGAAGTTTGAAGCACGTGGTTAACGTTGTAAATTGACACAAAATAAAAAAAACTCATCTTGGTTTGTCTGGAAATAAAGTATGAAAATTAAACAAATTTGATGACAGTAAAACTGCTACTTGGTTCACACGGGACACACATAGGACTCTCCTATAAAGCCCTGTGCTTTCTGGCCTTCTGATGACCTCCATGGACTCGTTTAAACATGATTTGTGATATGTCAAAAGCAAACGTAATCCACAACAGCGTGTTCCCTCGACAGTGCGGTTTTCTTGTGTGGGAATGTAATGTTCAGAAGACAGGGTCAGCTTTGGAGAAATTAGAGCATTAGCTGAAGACTAAAAGCATGGCAAGACACATTCATGTTGGCAAGACTTTCAGAAAACGACTCAAATTCAGCAAACTTCTGAAAGAATCCATGGCGACGACGGCGGGGGGATGCACAGCTCACACCATGTGGTTGGCAGAAGCTCACCCCAATGAAGCAGGCCTGGGGAACTGAAAATAATTGGTTTGACTTGTGATCTAAGGTGCCTGAACCTCCCTGTTGTGTGCTGTATTGTTTATGTGTGTTCTATCATGCGGGATTGAGTTGTAATCTGTGCCAGGTCGAGTGCTTCCCACACTGAAACATTCTATAAGGCTTTCTTCAGTGGAAGGGAAACAAAGGGCGAGACAAGTAAACCCTTGATTCAAACGTTTCCATTTCTCAGAAGAGCTCAAATGGCCACCAGGTGTGCTGTTTCCATGGGCCACATTTGTAGGAAGGGTAACAAGGTCAGACCCATAGTGCACTCCAACGTGCACAGGTACTTTTTGTTAAAACGCCATGTATAAAGATATACATGCCCTCAAATGGCTGCCAGAGAGCTGCTCTGACTGACCGGCATGCAGGTGATAAAAGATAGTAGAGAGCACAGCCAGTTTTGCCCGAGGCATCGAGAGGAACGCCTTTTTCTTTTTTTAAAAAACCCATTTCCATCACTGCTTTCACCCTGCTCAGTGGTGCAGCAAAAACATTTATATCCATTCGAATAACTCCAAACCATTAAAGTGAAAGATAGGGAAGTTTTGGATGCAGCCTTGTGGCTGGGCCAAAGGGGATGAAGTTGGATCGGAGGTGATATGCAGCGAATGCTTGGATTACTTTTGGCAGACTTCATGTCGGGTTAGAGTTCAATTTAATAGACAAATTGTTCACACAATGGAGGAACTGTGAGCTGCATATAAGTTGCACAAGTGCAATATTGCAATAAGTAATCGTTCAGGAATGGTTGTTTAAGAAAATAACGATTCAAAAATGAATACTTAATAATTAAATTAAAAAGACACTTGTGGGCTGGACTGAATTCAAAGGACGTGTGGACATTAGACACCTGCACAGTGCTGAAGGTCATAAGTCCACATACATTATATTGCCAAAATTATTCACTCACCCATCCAAATAATTGAAATCAGGTGTTCCAATCACTTCCATGGCCACAGATGTATAAAAGCAAGGACATAGGCATGCAGGCCGTTTCTACAAACATTTGTGAAAGAATGGGTCACAAGTCCAGTCGTGAAATTTCCTCACACTTAAATATTCCACAGTCAACTGTCAGTGGGATTACAACAAAGTGGAAGCAATTGGGAACGACAGCCTAGAAGTGGTAGGCCACGTAAGCTCAAGAACAGTGCGTTGAGAGCTTCATGGAATAGGTTTCCATGGCCGAGCAGCTGCATCCAAGCCAAACATCAGCAAGTGCAAAGCAGGTGTAAAGCACGCCAACTCGAGAGCAGTGGAGGCGCGTTCTCTGGAGGGACGAATCACGCTTCTCCAACTGGCAAGTCCTTTAACTTAACAGAAAAGGTTCTGATAATTTTCTGAGTTTTCTTACAGTGAACAGTCTTGACTTGAAAAAGTAGCATATTTCCATTGTTAGTATACTAAATAAAGATGTGTAAGTAGTCTAATGAAAATCAATGTTTTTGTATCATATGATAAGACTTGATACCAACCTTGACTTGGACTTTCTCCAAAAGATGTAAACTCTTTCGATTTCTGCAACAAAGAAAATGTACGGCATAAGAAGCATGTATACAAGAGGTGCATGTGTTTTTAATATACATTATTATTTTACAAAATGACCCTTGCATTTGTTGTCCACAGATGTTTCATGCCAACAGTTTGGAAAAAAATGCGTATTAAGAATTCAACGGGCAGCCGCCTCTTCCCCTGCTGCTCATCTCCACATATTATAGACTTCAAAGTGTCTCTTTAGTGGGAGCCTTCCTCATCACTTCCTCTAGGGAACACTTTCCTACACTGAAATGTTATCTTAATAAATGGTGTTTGTCTTCCCTCACCAAACAAAAAGATGTTGGGAGTGAGAGCACAGGGTACATCATCCATTCTTTTATTTATAATGTGCATACAAGGAGGCTGCTTGCTGTTGGATGAGGCAGCAGCATCCGGCCTCCTGCAACTATCTGACACTGCCGAAGAAATGTTGTTTTTCTATGTCTAGTTATCATACGAAAGGGAGAGCGAGGCATGCCTTCTTTACAAAAGAAGCCTGGATTTCACTGTAGACTGTTATTGCCTGTCAGGGAATCTGATAGGCTTTGATTGAATGCTATTGCCAAAAAACACAATTATAGACTTTTACAAACTGTGCAGGGAAGCAGAAACTGGCCTGAGAAACCTGAGGATGTTTCTTGCAGAGCAGCAGCCCCATCTCCTGTCTCTGCCAGGCTAAAGCAATGCTATTTATCTTCATCACCTGAACACAAACAGACCTGTCTGAGAATGAAGCCGGAAAATTAGTGTTACTTTGGTGTCAGTTTGGTTTGGATATTCCATTTATCACTGCAGATCAATACCGTATAATTTCATCCAGGCTCTCTGACAGAATTGTGAATCACAATCACATGTTTGCAGAAGGAATCTGCCTGATGTGAGCTTTGTCACTCTCAGAATGAATGTAGCGTCGCCTGAAGGTGCTGCAGCATCATCTGCTGTGATGATTTTGTTGATATCCAGATCTGCAGTGATGACTGTTCAAGTGTCCCAAGACATTTTCATGAACAGTTAAAGCCGGGGTAGGCAGCGTATTTGTGTTGGCAACCGCCACAAAGTTTGCGATAACCTTTCAGCTTTCTGAAGAAGACAAAACAAAAAAAGAAATGGAGAACTCCCCTCTCTGTGGACATGTTTCTTCTTCCAACAATGAACAGTTCTCATACTAGTCATTTATTTAAACATCGTCCGTCATACAGTAACATACAATGGCGTATCAGGCCCGCTGTAAAAAAGAAAATCCCAACTTTACAAGTTTTGGGAATGGAAAATTTGCTGGTTTATTAGAATCCTAACAACCAGCATCTACGCCAGCTAACTTCCCATAAATGTTGCATTTATTTTTCGAATTAAGTTAAGATGCTAGCGGTAGCTTTCATTTGTTGTCATAGCAACGGCAAACATCCGGTCAAGTAACGTGTTTAAATTCCTCTATAAACTCTATAAAAAAATCGCAAATCTGCGACTTTATAATATATATATTTTTGGTTAGTTTATTCGTTTATAATTTCATGGACAGTCCCCTTTAATTAACTGTACACCAAAAGGAGCATAGAGCCTGCTAATTTACAGCTGTAGTCCCCGGCCTGTTGTCAATAGGCACCCCTTACAGGTAATAAACTTAGGCTACTATCTAATACTTCCCCTGACCAAGATGCTATATTCTTGTGATTTTTGAGGTAGTATTTGATTTAGTAGTATTAGTATTAGGCTATTAGTTTGGTTGACAGTATATTTTTACATCAACAGTTGTTGCTGCCGAAGAATGTGTGATTACAGTCAAAGTCAAAATCAGAAGTGCCATCGAGTTCCAGTATCAACATGGTCCGTTTTAAAAATACCAGAAATGTCTTTGTGAATGTTTGTTTTTTTCAAGTCCTAGAATGAGTTTTCTAAACTGAAAGAGGGAGAATGAACGATCAGACCTGACAGATATTTGATGCAGTGTGAGTGTGATAAGTTGAATGCAGGCTGTCATCACATGACATTCTTTCTCCTTGCTAAATTAACTGCTTGCTCATGTGAGGAGCCAAAGCTTGAATGAACAGCAAATGGTTCTGAAGCTACATGTTTGTTTGACATTGTAGCAGCCATTAGAAAGTTTGTAACACTTAACACTCCCATCATGCATCATCAGAGTGAATAGATGCCAAACTCTTGAGTTCTCTCACACTTTTCAACTGAAGGAAGCTACTGCAGGACCAGTTAGTTAAGTTAAATCACGTAGAGACTATTAGTATCCATCAGGCCTGGGACTAGCTAACGCATCATCAAAGCCTTCTGTCTCTACACAGTGTCAGCCAGATTCTCTCTCTCACTCACTCTCTCTGGGATCCAGGAATCTTTTTCATATTTAATGATTGGCAGGAAACTGTCAGACAGAGTAAAAAAACACATCTTTATACCAGTCACAGTGTTGTGGCATTGCAATAGTTATACAGTCGTTCTAATTATGTCTAATTTAAATTCTAAATTCATCTTACACACCCACCCACACACACACACACACACACAAAATACAGCAAATAGTCAGCTGGCTTTTGTTGAAATGTAGAGGACAGCTCATATCCACATCAATTGAGATGGAGCACTCAGTTTATCCATCCTTTGCCAGCATAGCACTTAGGGCCATTCGATCCGTACAGTGCCTTGGCACATTTGCCCCCCCACAGGGGGTCCCCCGCCGGGTTGCACTCACATTGCTCCAGCCTAAACGGGCCTCGGCCCGATTGCCTCTTGTACAAACGTCATCACGTCGTAATACGATACACATGGCTTTATGTTGTTTTGAAGGAGCAGAGTCTCAAAGTCATCACAGGAGAGAACAACACAGAAAACATGACTGAAACTTTACTGACGTGTCGCTTCTGCACATATTTCTAGTAAACACTCGGCCTGCATCAGAGCATGTGAGTGGAGCTGAGCGAGCGGCAGCGAGCAGGCAGCATATTTTGGACGAGTACCTCTCCAGTTCTACTCTGGTTCCGCCCCAGTTCTGCTCACCCCACAAGTCTGAAGCCCCAAGCCCGACCCAGAATCCCTCTGTGTCCTACACAGTCATCAACAGTATTTTCAGTCATAAATCGGCTCGAAAGCGGGGGGAGATCCGAGTAGAACACTGAGTGATAATGAAAGGGACGGCTTATTGAGTGAAGCCTACTTCAAATCCTACCTCAAATCCACTTCTTCAAAGCATGCTGTACCGTTCTAAAGTATGGAACGGAGCACTCACACTGGCCATACAGTTGGTGTAGTGGGAGTGCGCCCTTAGTCCCAGTTTTAGCATCAGCTTGTCAAACCCTGTGGATCCATCTTCAGTTTCATGCAGTAGCCTGTTAGCTCACCATTATGACATTTTCTTGGTCTCACTCAAACTCAAAGCCTCCCTTTACTGTGCCTATATTCTCCTCTGTAAACACTTTTATCAAGTGACATACAGCCAGTTCTGACCGAATTCAGTATGGACCATGGACAGGGATTAGCATGTCTGGATGTGTAATATAACACGGTCGGAGAGTTGAGCATACAAGCTTACTCATGGTACAGAGTGATTGTTATTGTCGGTGGTCTCCTCTGCTGTTGTATAGGCGGATGTCAGTGGGCACAGATGAACATCTGCAGTGTTTTCTTCTGGGTGGGATGATCTAGTGGCTGCATGAGCTGTGGTAGAGAGAAGAGGGGTTAACAGGGATCCTTTCCTTTATCCTCCTCTCGGCCGCTGACTGCAGACTTTCTAGTCCACAGAGCGTGCCTTCCTTACCGGCTTGTTGAGTCGGCTGACCTCACCAGCCTTGATGCCACCAGGCCATCGCCAGTAGACAAACACTTTAACATTTGCATTGTCGAACAATACCAGTCTCATCCTATAATAACGAAAAAAACACAGCAACTATACAAGCAGAATTATCAAATTAATTTGATCTGGAATTTACCCAATCCAGGAAGCACACAGGCATCAGTCAGGCATCAGGCAGGCATTAGGCATAGCAGGTGATAGGCAGGCGATAGCTATGGCAGAAGTTAGGCATGGCAGGTGATAGGCAGGCGATAGCTATGGCAGGTGTTAGGCATGGCAGGTGATAGGCAGGCGATAGCTATGGCAGGTGTTAGGCATGGCAGGTGATAGGCAGGCGATAGCTATGGCAGGTGTTAGGCATGGCAGGTGATAGGCAGGCGATAGCTATGGCAGGTGTTAGGCATGGCAGGTGATAGGCAGGCGATAGCTATGGCAGGTGTTAGGCATGGCAGGTGATAGGCAGGCGATATCTATGGCAGGTGTTAGGCATGGCAGATGATAGGCAGGCGATAGCTATGGCAGGTGTTAGGCATGGCAGGTGATAGGCAGGCGATAGCTATGGCAGGTGTTAGGCATGGCAGGTGATAGGCAGGCGATAGCTATGGCAGGTGTTAGGCATGGCAGGTGATAGGCAGGCAATAGCTATGGCAGGTGTTAGGCATGGCAGATAATAGGCAGGCGATAGCTATGGCAAAATGTTAAGGCCCTGACACACCAATCCGATGCCCGATCGTCGTCAGAAAAAGGCAGTCTGACTGATCAGTCGGCTCCTGTCTCCCTGACATGGTCAAAAAAGTGCCTAGCACACACCTGAACGACTACCGACTTGAGCAAACATCCTGCGCTTGCGCCAGACGTAATGTCTCCATAACAGCAGGCGGCGCTAATCTGTATTGTCGCCCCCCCAAAAAAAAGAAAACCGGAAATGAGAGAACATCTCTAGACCAAAACACAGAGCATGCATGCACATGTGTTGCCATCGTCTGTGCTTTATCTGGTTTGTTTGCCATCGTCACATCTGGTCTTCTCGCTAGTCAAGGGCAAGAATGCCAACGGCTTTGACAACGGCCGATGACACAGGACACACAGAACAGACTCGTGTCACTGACGTCGGCAGTCTGTCTGACGTCGGCAGTCTGTCCGATGGCCGATAATCATCTTGGTGTGTCAGGGCCTTTAGGCATGGTATGCAATAGGCAGGCGTTCGGGAGGCGTTCAGGAGGCATCAAGCAGGCAGGGCTGAATTTGGCCAGTGCTGTAGAATCATCATCTAACATGGATTGCCAGGCTATTTGTGGATAGGGAAGAAGCCGGATGATGTGTTTACTGTCAATTTGAAGGAGTAATGAGCCCAGTTCAGTAAGACCTATTATGCTCTAAATGCTTTTACAGAAATCGTTCCACCTTAACAAGAAGACAATGCTGGAGGATATCTGTACTTTCTGTCATGGAAATGCAATTAAAGATGATGAAAACTGGCACGAAAGAGGAGCTGCTTGAGATTAAAAACAAAAATATCTCTACTGCTGAGCATCAATAGCATTCATGTATAGGCTGTAGTTTTCAAATTGTAACCTGCCACATAAAAAAAAAAAGGTTTTCAGCAGGGCAGGTCAGGTGACCACTGAATCAGACTTAATATCAGGAGTGGACATAGTCAGCGTGACCTGCCAATCACAAAGCATCCCCTGTTTTCTGGTCTGTTTGACTCTAAATGGACCATCATTTACTAAATGAACATCATGCTGGATTGTAGAAGACTTGAAACGAGAGATTGAGACCATAAACTCATATTTTCTGAAATAATACATCAAGTGAGAAGTTTTCTTGAAAACAAACTCATTTTTACAAGTTTAAGGCACTTCAGATTTGGCTTCACTTTTCAGAACCAGAGGATGATGCCTCCACTGAATTTAACCTTTGAATAAATAAAAACACTGTCTATATCTTAATTGTGTACGCCAGAGCACAGCATGAGTCAGCTTCTACATCTATATGCTGACAGGTGTTGTTTTCAGTTGAGGTTTCCACTTCTTCTCTCCTCTTCTGTACAGAAACCATTATAAGTGAAATAAACAATACTTTGTAAATAATTATTTATAAGGGTTCAACTACTAAAACCCCTTGATCATAGTTGTTTTATTCTTTGTATCACTAGCTCATTGATTTGATCGACTGTGCCTGTTGTTGGTGTGAAAGCTGTACTTTGATAGCTTCCAGCCCAGTGCTGGCTCTGAAAGATGTACGCATGCTTTACTTCAGAAGAATAGGGTGCTCCTGTTTACTATTTCAACATTTCTATGAGAATCTCATGATTGATTAATTACATAATCACATTGATTTAATTTTGGAGGCATTTTTAAGATTCAAGTTGAACAAAATACAGTTTTAATTATTTTTTATTTAATTTTGAACTGGTCTAGAAAATTCCCAAGGTTGCAGAGTCATAATGATGTTTTTCCCTCAGAACAACATTCATTCTGCAAACATGTTATGTGGAATGAACTTACCCGACATATCTTGACTGGATTCACTGCCTTATGAAGCATATTGTATTGATTGTAAGTTTCATCTTTGTCCTAGATAATTCAAGAATCTATATTTTCTATAACAGAGAATCACCAGTCAAATCCTGTATTCTCTGATGAAGGATATTTGTTGAAGCGTCTTCTAGTTCTGTTCAATATCAGTGTCATCAGTGAAACAGCATTCACAGCATCAATGTAATACATGAAAGAGCTATACATGTGAAGGGCAAAATAGAAGAGTGCAAGGTTGATAACGCAGCCATAACAATACAATACATCCTACACATGTAGTATATATTGTACATGCATACAGCAGATCCTTTGTTGATATTGTGGGTTTTTGTCAATCTGCTACCCTTCAAATAGACAATTAGAACAATGGAAGGAACAGCCATAATGGCTTCAGACTGAATTCATGTTAGTAAAAGAGGTGACAGTGACACAAAAGTTTAAACAGTGTGGTTACATTTGTCAGGCCCTCTCAGTGCAGAAATCAACTCTCAAAATCTCAAATTCTGAGCATGTTCCACAGACACCAAACGGCCTCTCCACCACATCAGCCCTGAGGTGCAACCCTCCCACACTAGATTGCCTCTCTCCTCTCCCTGAAAGCACCTATTCACTTCAAGTTCCATTCATTAGAGCAGATCATACCACCCCAAGAGCCAGCCAGCCAGGTCTCTGAAAGGCCAAGGGAGCGATCCTGATGCATCCCCTCCTTTACTCATTAGAACAAGGCCTCACTCTGCAGAGGAGCACAGTGAGTGAGGGAGGGAGGCATCGAAACCCATTGCTCTTCTTCACCTAATCAGGATTTCATTATTTGATTCTTGCGGTGGTGGTGTTTGGCCGTAGGGCGTTTGGGGGGATTAACTGTGGTTCAGTATTATGATCCTACAAGCCATAGGTGGCCGCGAGGCTATCAGCCCTGGGGAAGACGACTTAATAACAGCCTCATTAAGAGCGTAGTCCATTACTGATAAGGGTTCCCCTGAGATGCACTAATTAAAAGCAAAGAGGGGTGTCAGAGTGGTTAAATTGGACACAGTCAGGGAAACTTTAAGTTTTTTTTTAATGGCAAAACAAAAGCCTGACTAATCTGGCTTCCACTTGTGCGAGGCTTTGTGTTTGCACCGTACAGTGTGCTCCAGGTACTTCTTACTGCTGGCCATGCTAAGGCTTGAAAGGGTGACTTTGCACACTGATCTCTGCCAAATTTGGCTTTTTCTCTGTGTGCATCAAAGGCACACACGTGTGTGCGTGTGCGTGTGTGTGTGTGTGTGTGTGTGTGTGTGTGTGTGTGTGAGAGAGAGAGAGAGAGAGTACTAATTTAAAGCTGAGCCTGAATGTAGTTGCCCACTTGGTGGCAGAAGAGCTCTACACTATTGCACATCCCTCTCTTTGTTGCTGAAGTCAGAAGACACAGAAAATGAGCTGTGGGGTTCCTGACTAACATGCTGGTTCAGTACAGATCGACACACCTGCTCTGCTGGTCTCAGGATGTCAAATAGGTCGATGATGTGTTGCGGAGGAAGCCATTGAAATATTCCTATTGGGAGTTTCCTGACGACATGTTAAAAAACAAGCCTAGAGCCAATGTTGCCGTTTTACCTTCAATGCCATCTTCTTTTCAGAGAAGTGTTCTGTCTAATGTGGGTGTCTCGATCTTACAGTATTAGTTGTGGAATTAATCCTGAAGTTAATTGGAGCATAGAGCTAATGACTGTGACTAATTGTATTGTTACCTTTGAAATAAGTTTAACAGCAAATACATTCCGGTCTTGAGGACCATAAGATTGCAGCTACACCATGACTGCAGCAATGGTGCTCAGCAGGGTTAAAAGTTTGCTTCCATTACTGGAAGCCGCAAGTAATCGGTGTCGTACAGTAAAACCATTTTGATCATAGAGCGGTGCCCATTTGGCCACTGTGAAAAGCCAGGCAGGAATTATAGAAATGTGTCACCCATCAAAATTCCACATCTTCTCCCGGCGTTATATCGCTAAGGCACTTTTACATTGTTGATTTTATGTTTTATGTTGGGGGGGTTACAATGTTCCTGAAATTACTTTTATCCTTGAAAAGGGTAAAAAGAAGGGAGCGTCAGATAATATTGTGCTTGGCGGTCCATATGCATGTGGCATACGGTCCTATTTGGAAACAAGCATGCGTGCCTAATAGAATACAAGCAGAAAATACATTTCCTGCATCATGAACTCCAGTTTTCTCTAGTTTCATCCTCACCCATTCCAATGGTGCTGCTGGTGCTGTCAGTGATAGCAAGGGCAAGGCCTGTTCATACACAAACCATTTCTCCTCTAGGAAGAATTGATTTAATGACAACATCCAGTAGCCGCAATCGATGGGGCAGAGGGAAAGGTACATTATGAGTCAAGGAAGACAGATAATGGAGGATCACAGAGCCATTTCCATCACTCTAACTAGCATCCTTGAACGCTCCTCCCCTCCTTATTCCAAAAGTAACCAGTGGAACATGAACATGTTTCATTTCCTTCCCACATCGTCTTAGGGCCACACCCCCTTACCTTTGACCCACTGGCTCCTTGCCAGCCAGCAGAATGACAGCTGGGATCTCAGTAGGATTAATCACTAAAGGATGATCATTTCAGAGTACTTCACTGTTTAATGTGGCTACGCACATGACTGTGGCTGTGGATAGATATTGAGAGATGCCATTGTTTTTACCTCTGCTTTATAATCAAGCACACACATTGAAGATTCAGCTGCTTGATGAGAGTCTCTGTTGTATCTGCAACTAAGGAGCACATCCATTCTTAAAGCCTTTACACACCAGCAGCGATGCAAATAAACAGCAAATAATTCACAATAGTTCAGAGGCAAATTTTCACGTTACTGACTCACCTTCTTCAAATCCTGACATGATTTTTACAGATAAATTATTGTGGTTAAAAAAAAAGTTGTATTCAGGTTAAGGTGATGATGATCTGGTGCTCCTTTTACTCAATACAAAGGACAAAGAAG
The DNA here is from genome assembly GCA_029853015.1 of Chelidonichthys spinosus. Classification (NCBI taxonomy): domain Eukaryota; kingdom Metazoa; phylum Chordata; class Actinopteri; order Perciformes; family Triglidae; genus Chelidonichthys; species Chelidonichthys spinosus. The sequence continues at coordinate 9,791,495 of CM056835.1, forward strand.
GAAATACTTTGGTACATCCATTGTTAAAAAATAGAGGAGAACAGGGTGTCCAGCGAAAAGTTTGAAGCAGGGCTGCGACAGCTGGCCTCAAAGCCTGGAAAGTAACGGCTTGCCGTATGTCTGAGGTAGGATCGTCTTTTAGTGTTTGTGCTCAATTTAAAGAGAGTCCTGTATGATTGCGTCGCATTGCGCAGGTCACCTTTCATTCATCATTTGCAAGTTTGTATTGACTGGATACAGTTTCTAAAAATAAGAGTTAATATGTGAATTATCACGCAAAAATATGCACCTAGTGTGCCTCAAGCCTGCATTTACACCAAATCAGGCAAAAACACCAGTCCTCCCATTCATTTGGATGTGGGTAATGCATTTAACCCGAGGCGGTCTGGGAAGCAGGGGGATGTCGGAAAAAATGTTGTAAAAAAGAATCTATTTTTGGAATAATGTAACCATATGTCATGTTTCATTGGCCAAACACAACGTGGCAATCGAGAGTTGAAGAACTCATGAGGGAAAAATGTTGTTAATTGACCTGCAGTCGTTCTGTGTTAATGAGGCATTGAGTGACACCGCCACACACCTCTGTGCTCGTCGTCACAACACCTGATTGGATTGTGAGCCACATTCGATGAGTCGTCTCATCGAACTGAGAAGGCTTAATTTTTCTCACAGTGTAAAGATGCATTGTGGGTCCCACACCACAACCCACCATGACATTGTTTGAGATACATTTCAGTTATTATTATGATAATGAATGTCAATCTGCAGGGCACAGATGATCTTTTCTCCCAGATATTAAGACTTCATATTTCTTGCAAAATATTTGTTTCACTCTTGTATTCTGAGCTCACTCATAAGGGAAATGTATTGCTTGCAATGTGCACTTTGATGGAAAACTAAAATAATTGACAAGCTGGGAATGATTCAAAGGGCCCTGGGTAAAATAAAATCCTGGATATAGGCCTCCTGCCAGGTAATCACAGAAAATGTGAAAAGAGACCACATTTTATGCACAAGTCAAAGTCTGTCAAGTCCTGTCTATTCACATGGGATTGATAAGTTATTTAAGCGATGACTCTAGACTAGGGATTCACACCTCGGGCAGGTCGTGCAGAATCCTTGGTGATCTGGCCTCACAGCTGAGGCCAGATCACCTGTTGTGTCTGCTTCTGAACAGCCAACAGACCGTTGCCTGAGGACCCGATGCTGAGCTCCAGTTCCTGTAATGTGCTGAACTGGACTAAAATCTTGAGGATTATACCTTTTGCCTGTGGCGATGTCCTTAGTCCTTTTTAGTATGCGAGTATTCATTTTGTGCAGTGTCAAAAATGACCAATGTCCTTGACTGTTTAGCAGTGCTTGAAAAGTCAGCGGGTAAACTGGTCGAAGACGTCAATGGAAATCCTGGCTATTGTGCAGTAGTAGAATAGCAGAGAGTTGAACACAATATTCATTCAACGTTGCTAAATTCATCACACCACTTATGTTGCAATGCTACAGTGTCTACATTTCCACCACAGCCGAAAAGTCAGAGCTGTCATTTCCAACAGTCAAGCAAAGTCTTTGATAATAACCCCACAGTGGGACTCTGTTTGATGAGTTAGCTCTGACTACCTAAGTGCCTGCAGCACTTTCCCTGCCTGTTCATCTCTTGTTGAAAATGAATGGTGGCAGTCGCTTACTGCGTGTAATGGCCCTTAAGGTGAGCCATCATACTTTACTCTCAGCGAAGCCGTGATGTATGGAGATCTTCATAGTGCAGTGTTGATGATTTCTTGCATCTGTTGGGCTATCTCAGCGTGTGGTTCTTTTTTTTTTCTGTTATTTTTTTTTTCTTTAAAACAAAAACTGCATTAGAACACTTGGAAAGGGATAATTGGAACACTGTTGCAATCTTCATAATATGTAATTAGATTTGAGTGCCTGTCAGAATGCACAAAATCCATCATCTGTCTTTTTCTAGCCTTAATAACCCCCTGTCGACACCCCACTGCTTCATTCTCTGTCACATAACAAGTTAATGTTAGCTGTGCTGTCAGACAATGGAGGGGAATATACCAAAGTTTTCTCAAGTCCACTTGGCTAGTTAAAGCTGCTGTTGGCTGCTGTGGTTGTGTTCCTCCTCCCTTGGTTCCCTGAGCACTGAGGAGCCCAGGTGTTGGCAGTGAACAGCTTGCGTGGCAGCGAAGTGATATTTTGATGAGATGACAGTCAGCTCGCTTTGCAATTCTGCTGTGCGGCACAGCGTTGAGGCCCGGCGCCCCAGTGGGACAGGCAGATCCATGGGTCTACACAGCTGGCATTGGCTCCTGCCAACTGCGTCAGCTCCCCATCACAGATGTTCATGCAGCCACCACATTGGCAGCATCCAGCCCTTTGTGTTGACCTTATTCATGAGCAAAGCTACCCACAGATGAAAAGTGGAATGTTTCAGCCGCCAGATAACCTGTTCAAGGAGTATTCTGAGTTCATGGGTGATTAAGTTGTTGGGGTAAGTCGACGTGAAGAGGACGCAGACACCAAAACATTCCATGTTGCCACTAAAGCTTTTGATCCTGAGCATGTTTGCTACCTGGCAACATGTTATTTGTCAAAAACAGACACTCGGTCAGTACCCATCGGCGTCCAATTCAGCGCATGACGGATGGGAGGGAAGCTTGGATGGGTCGAACACAGGACTTTCACCCAGGAGACTGCTGTTTGTGTCCCATGTGCCACCAAGTCAATGGTGACTAGTAACGTTACTAACATAAAGGCAGAGTAGGTCATTTGGAAAAACCTCAGAGATTTTGAATCAGGAAGTAACCTCGGTCCAATTATTTTCTCTGGCCCGACTATTTTGATTGGACAGAATGTTTGCAGTCCTGCGACGGCTAGATTACAAATAGATAGATAGAAATGTTTTATGTCAGATAATTTAATGTATTCATTGCTATCAGTATGTTATAAGGACTCTCCAATCTTTTCCTAACCCTAATTAAAGACTTTTGTTGCCTAAACCTCAGCTGTTGTTGTGCCAGAGCTTTCCTCACCTCTCTCTCTCTCTCTCTCTCTCTCTCCTCTCTCAACCTCTCCTTTGCCTACATTTCACTTTCACACTCATGCACTCACCTCACCACTGATAACTGACTAGATATTTCAGGATATACCTTTGTCTGCGAGTCGATTCTTCCATTCTCTCCAGAAACAGACACTGGAGATTTCATTTGGATGCTAGTCATATCCAGGGACGACGTATGTAAATGTTTCAAAAGGGTTAATCCACACAAGGCACCTGAACCGGATGGCATCCCTGGCCAAGCTCTCGAGGTGTATGCAGACTAGTGTCTTCACAGAAATGCTTAACCTCTCTCGAATTGGTCCTGTAGGCCCTAATTGCTTCAAGAACAATGATTGAATTGTTCAAGAACAATTAGCCCCCCCAAAGCCCTCTGCCTGAACGACTATGCAGTCAGTAACACTATCATTAAGTGCTTCATGCGGTTAAGAGGCCGTCCATACGAAGACGTTTTTTGTGGGTAAACGCAGAAGTCTTGTGCGTTTCGCCCGGCCGTCCATACGGATACGGCGTTTTCGCTGCCTGAAAACGCACTTTTTTTAAACCAGCTCTCAGGGTGAAAAAGGAAAAAACAACACCCCTCCGTTTCGTGTTCGTTTTCATGTAGACGCCGAAAACGAATACGATGACGTCATCGGCCTGCCCCTCGACCCTCGAGCCTGACTTCTTTCCCCGTGACGTCTCGTCACAACAACAATAAGGGTGGCCTACGTGCTCGTAGCAGATATTCTGCTTGTCTGTACGACGGCGTATCAGGGCCACTGTATGAAAAAAAACGGAGCCGTGAGAGGGGGCGATATTCCGGGAAAAAAGTTGCAGATATGCTACTTTATTACAATGCTAACAAACAACCGCTAGCTAACTTCCCATGAATGTAGGCATTTATTTGTCTCGTTAATCCATCCCAACGTGTGACAACGCCTTGTTAAGGTCCTTAGGGTGACGGCTGTTGATACTTATTGTTGGTTTTATTTATAGGGGCCAAATTTGAGCATATTGAGTAGTCAGATAGACGTCTGACCCAAGTCACAGTTGGCTGATGCTACCCTACGACTGGCCAGTTTGTGTTTGATTTAGCATCAGGGCAGTTGGTCAATTGGTTTCCTGATCCAACATCGTTATGTATTAAACACATCATGCATCTCTGACTGTAACCAGAAGTACTTGTGCTGCTATATCATGGTCTTCACCGCATGTCATTTTCAAAATGAATATTCACAGCACGATGCTATAATAATTACTTGACAATGAGAGGACACTAATTAGAGAGGAGACAATGTATCTGATGATCATTGGGTTCCAGGATCTATTATTAATTCACTAGCAAGGACCACACCGTCAACAAGATGGGTTTAAGAATTTATTATTATGACAAAGCGAATGAAGTGTCGAAGATCTTGGTTCTTGAGCGTTTAAGTGCGTTGTGGGGATTCTTGTAGAGAATCCGCCGCCGCTCCCGGGCAGCGACGGACCCCCAAAACCTCCAGTTACTTAAGAAGAGATTGAATGGATTTGAGATCTTTGGGATCTGATGTAACAGTCGTACGTTTGGGAGGACCGGCGACCCACGGGACGTATGAAGTGTTCTGGGATGCCACTATTGGGAGGCCAGAGTGGCCACTCCAATTCTGAAGGAGTGCCCGGAGTAGTTGTCGGGCCAAATACCAGACAATGAGAGCATGAGGCGAAAGTGACGGTGGGACTAGAATCGTGTAGCCACTTGGCCGGACTCGGAAATGAGGAAGGGATCTGTCATGATGTGCACTGAGGTTTGTGGAATTGCGAAAGTTTGCGAGGTTTTCGAAGGGATTCAGTGGTGATTGGACCTTGAAGAAGAAGACGGGCGTGGGCAGACCGAATTGATTGGTTTGCTTAGCTGTAAGTGGAGCACCATGAGGTCGTCTGAAAAGTCGACGAGTCGAAAATGCCGGCATGACGGCTTGAGTCGAAGCGAATGGTTGAGGAGGTGAATGCGGAGCATCTGAGGAAACCAGCGAGGCGAGCAAGAACATGCCTTCCGAGGTTGGGCGACTTGAGGAGTGCCGTACCTGGAAGGGATCGTGCGGAGGCAGGTGGACTGTCGACAGTAAGTCGACAGTAAGAGGAAGACGATGAGAGTTTGTGGCTGGCTCTTGGCGTGGGAGTCCTTTAATGAGGGAAGTTATCTGGGGATGGCTGGTGGCCAGGCCCGAACTGCCGGTTATTAGCTTGGAGAAGAAGCTGGTACCGCTAAGGTACGCTGTGATGGTGTGTGTTTGGATTGCCCTGATGGAATGGGCGTAAGTGATGAAAGAGTCAAGGTGATAAGATCGAACAATGGAAAGGTTGCGTTGTAATGGTCGTGGAAGAGGTGGAAGCTTTTCCAAGTTGTCAAGTAGGACGAGGTGGTTGAGGGTGATATGGAGGAATGGCTTTGGAAAGGTATCGGCGTAAGGTGCCAAGCTTCGGAACTTCTGCAATGGGAAGCAGGAAGGAGAGTCAGCGATAGTGTTTGTTTGACCGTGAGCTGCGTGGAGAACATATTGATGTGTAACGGAGTGCCGGATGGGGCTCTGTATGAATTGCATGATGGATGGGGAGATGGAGCGTCCTTGTTAATTATGTCGACGACTGCAAGGTTATCTGAGTATATGATGGACTTGCGGGGACACAAATGGCGGTGACTAATATAGTACAGAACCATATTCCGTTGTTGAAGCCCCCAAAAGGACTGAAGGAAAAGCGTCAATGTACAGATGGATGTCATGTGGGTGAGTCCGTTGGTCTTCGTAGAAGAAAGTGATTCCGTTCCAATTAGTGAGAAGGTTGAGCCACAGACAGAGTTTGGCGAGGAGGGGCCCTCTGTTTTCTCTGCGGATGATGTAACTCTGAGGTCGGAGAAGACTGAAGTCGGAGAGGCCAGGCCGGAGGCAGGTGGTGATGACGGGGGGGGATGATTGAAGACGTATGGAATCCCGGTTGTTGGACAGGATCCAACAGAGGGCTTTAGACAAGTGGTCGAAGAGATTGGGGCTGCTTGCAGCCGAAGGTGAGCCTGACGGCAAAGTAATATGCACCACGTCAGCGGGCACCGAAGAACGCCAGAAGTCGGGGTAGAAAGGGGGACTTTGAAGGCGCTGGTGATGTTGGTTTTTTGAGAGCCGCGACCCTTTGCCGGCGAGTTTAGTAAGGGCGATGGCGTGGTTGATGGTGGCGTAGTGATGTTGGTTTTTTGAGAGCCGCGACCCTTTACCGGTGGGTTTATTAAGGCGATGGCAAGGTTGATAGTGGCATAGTGGAGAGAAAATTCTTCGCTCGGGATCAAGCTATTGGTGCTGGGAATAGTACTGCCATGGGGTGCTAAGAGATCGATAATGGTGCGTTTCTTGCCGGAGTATTTCCTGATTGCAATACTGATGCGATACCGATGCAGAGTTAGGAAATGGAGGATGGAAGACATGGAACCTTCCTTAACTTCTTTAGCGAGAAGAGGCTGGGTGAGATGGGGCACCGCGAAGGGAGCATGCGAGGGCTGCACGGGCTGCGAAGATGCGGCAGTAAATCTCGTTCTCGAGAGCGCCTCAGTAGGTGGCCTCGTTAAACTGTGAGAGGCGGGCTGCAACTTCGGAGGCGAAGTGTGTATGGTATTGATAGAAACCATGCTGCCAAAGCAGAGGGCGAGATTAAGAATGGTGGACAAGTAATCATCCAGTTCATTGCGTTGCGTGTGGAGTTTGGAACAGAGAGCGTCCCTGTAAAGGGAGAAGGCGCAAGCGAACTCTGTAGGAGTAAGCTCTCTGGAACGTGTGGGTGCTCTCACTTTAGAGTTGGGGCACCCTCGTATCCTTTTATAAATCTGTCTGTGGGTGGTTAATGAAGAGAAGGCGAGATAGTAAGTGTGACGTCGATGTAGTTAGTGCATCCCGGCACTGGCATTTTGGTGCCAGGAGCCCGGGCTGAAGCGCGCTACGGTGGTTATTGGAAAGCGGCGAGGGGCGCTAGTGGCCTAGTGCCAGGAGCCCTGACTGAAGCGAGTCGCTGTGGTTGTTGGAAGACGCGGCGGGGGGGGGGGCGTCTGGCGTCCCGGTGCCAGTGGGACCAGCTGAAGGAGTTGCTGTGGTTGTTGGAAAAACGGCGGGGGGCGCTGGCATCCCGGTGCCAGGAGCCCCGGGTGAAACGAGTTGCTGTGGTTGTTGGAAAAAGGGGCGGGGGGCGCTGGCATCCTGGTGCTGGGAGCCCCCGCTGAAACGAGTTGCTATGATTGTTGGAGAAACGGCGGGGGGCGCTGGCATCCCGGTGCCAGGAGCCCCAGATGAAACGAGTTGCTGTGGTTGTTGGAAAAACGGTGGGGGAGCTGGTATCTTGGTGCCAGGAGCCCCGGCTGAAACGAGTTGCTATGGTTGTTGGAGAAACGGCGGGGGGCGCTGGCATCCCGGTGCCAGGAGCCCCGGCTGAAACGAGTTGCTGTGGTTGTTGGGAAACGGCAGGGGGGCGCTGGTATCCCGGTGCCAGGACCCCCGGCTGAAACGGGCTGCTGTGGTTGTCCGAAAAGCGGCGAGGGGGGCGCTGGCATCCCGGTGCCAGGAGCCCCGGCTGAAACGAGTTGCTGTGGTTGTTGGAAAACGGCTGGGGGGGGGCGCTGATATCCCGGTGCCAGGACCCCCGGCTGAAACGGGCTGCTGTGATTGTCCGAAAAGCAGGCGAGGGGGGCGCTGGCATCCCGGTGCCAGGAGCCCCGTGAAGGTTAGCTGCGGTGACGGCTGGAACTGGATGGCGGTGGGCGCTGTGGCGTTTGCCCTTGGGTTGTAGGTAGCTTTTGCTGATGATGACGATCCTGATGGAAGTTGGAGGGTCCTGGAATCCGTCTGGGCGCTCCCTCTGGATTGTAGAGATGACGAGAAGTAGTGGCGGAAACTCCTGAGTTGTTTGATCTGGCAGAGGATCTCTGTCTCTGCTTTTGCTACTGCTCTTGTTTTCTTAGGGCTGTGTTTGATGGTACTATTAGCCCCCGGTTCTTTTGTTGGAAGCCCAAGGATAAACCAAAGAAATCCTCAGTTCATGAATAGAGAATTTGTTCAGGCCGCAGTAAAGTATGGCGGGCCTGGGCTCGGAATGGCAGGGCTCTCGCAAGATCTCCGTCGGAACGAACCTCGTTTCCTGCTGGCTACATTTTATTTTCTTGGGCTGGGACTGCCCCGTGAGGAAGTTAAACTTTCACGCGACCGAGTCTTACTGGTCGGTTGTCTCGGACGTGGACTTACGGAAATGTTATATGAATCGTGTTTGGGTGTTGTCCTTCAGGCGTTCGGGTTTTTGTTTATTCATTTATTTATTATTATTATGGTTATTATTATTATTATTATTATTTTTAATTTGTTTAATTTATTTAATTTATTTATTTATTTGCGCGCAAGCTGTGTTCACTTTTGATGCGTTTCCGTGAGCCTGAAACGGCTTGTTTCGTTCGATTCACGAGACTCGCAGCTTTCAAATGATGTATAATATGACGCAGACGCATTCGAAATAATATACGATTAAATGGAATGAATGCGAAACTAGTGCAAAACGGCCCACGGGTCACACTGTACTAATGTGCACGACCAGTGATTTATGTGGGATCGGTGAAAAGTATGAGTCTAAAGTGAACACGGTGAAAGCGAATTGTACCAGTACTGTCTCTTTAACAAGAGCGTCGACGTGTGTGCGTGGTGACGTCATCTGGAAGGGGCCTGGTGTTGACGGAAGGAGCGGCCACGAGTTTGGAGTTTGCTTTATTGTCGATCGATGTAACGTCTTTTGGCGTCTTTCCGGTTGGAGATTCTTTGAAGATGGAGACTGGTCTGTGGATCTCACTGGAGCGTGGTGACGCTGCGACCGGCGAGTTGTTCGGCCGGTGTTGTTGGGAAGATAGCGGGAGGCTGGAGCGATGTTCGGAGGCGACGCGGTTGGCGAACTCCGGCAGGACAGCGGCGGCGATGCGGTCGGCGAACTCCGGCAGGACAGCGGCGGCGACGCGGTCGGCGAACTCCGGCAGGACAGCGGCGGCGACGCGGTCGACGAACTCCGGCAGGACAGCGGCGGCGACGCGGTCGGCGAACTCCGGCGGTGAACTCCGGCGGGACGGCGGCGGCGACGCGGTCGGCGAACTCCGGCGGGACGGAGGTCTGTGGAGATACACAAACGGCATCGCTACTCCTACAGTCAACACCACTATATCCTCCCCGCCACCCCAACGTCCTCCAGTCTCATTTGCACCAGAAGCAGACGCAATTATTTTTCACAGAGAGGGAAATGTCATCAGGACTCTCCACAATCCTCCACATGCTGTCACCTTCTCTGCGTTTTTTCATTTACATGTTTCCCTTTATCAATTAAGTCTGCTCTCAAGATTGTCTCTGGCAATTTCATTACAGTCAATTAGCCTGGAGAGAGAGAGTTCCACGGAGGAGAGCTTTCCAGGCAGCAAGGGAGCTACAGATGAACAACGCACCTCTCAGCCTCTGCATACCAAACAGTGACAGCAGCAGGAGGAGGCGGCTAGCCAGAGAGCCTTCAGACCAGCCAAGGACATTTGCTTCTCTAAAGCCTAATCATGTGTTTGAGGCGCTCAGTGGAGACGGCACAGACACACCGCTGAGCTTTGTGCCTTCATGTATATTTCTATAAAGAAAGCTTGTGATAGACACGTTGCTGACCACAAATGTAGCAGCTCTAAAATGTTCTCCTCTGTTGGACGGTGTAACACAAGTCCAAGTCAGCGTTCGGACATGAGCCTAATCATAAAAAGATCTTTTATAGAGGCAAGTTATCTGTCAGCAATGTAGTTTAGTTTCATTCATTGATTTGATTGCTGAATTGTTCAAAGAAAGACATCAATACTGGAGATGAATATGCTGACTGCAATCACACAACCAGGGCTCACTATTCAAACGTCTCTGAACTTAGGACTGCCAGTTCTCTCTCTCATTTTCTAGCAGCTTCTCTACATTTACTTCTTGTATAAAGAGTCACACATATTTTTTTGGTCTTAACATTTTCATCTCACACTGATTCATCCTTCCGCAAACATCATTTGGGTCATTGCACAGAGAAATTCATGAGCCTGTTCCTGTACTGTTCTGTGTGTAAAGTGATAATTTGTCATGATACTATAAATAAAAGTGAAGTGAAGCAGGTAACACTTTATTTTAACTCACCTGTGTAGCCTTTCCATCAGATTTGACACTTTGAAACCTGCCTCTGAAGTATTTGTATACGTGTGTAAATGGTTCATAAATTGAAACAAAGTGTGCGATCTTGAATCATAAGTTTGTTATACAACGTCATTAAGCATTTATTAACTAATTATAGATCAGTTATAGGTACTTCAGAAGAGGCGTTCTAAAATGAATTCATTCATTAAATTAAAGTGTGTAAAAATGGATTTAATAAGGTAAATGGACCTGCATGTACATAGCGCTGTTCTAGTCTGCTTAGAATAAGCCAATAAGAATAAGTTAAATACATTTTCAACAGCCACGTAAACAACTTAGGAGTAGGAATATTGTCTTCTTTGGACTAATCAGAACATTTGGTGCATGTAAACGTAGTCAAGACACTCAATTAAATCCCCCATCCAGATTTATCGTCTCTCACACTCCCACTCAACATGTTTGCATGAACATGAACGCCCCTGTTGCTGATTAGCTGGAATAATGTTGGTTCCCCATTTACAGAGCCATGGCTGTGTATGAAAAATGGCTTTTTTTCAGAACAGAACAAACAGCGGAGCGTAAGGAGATTTTCAGCTGAATTTGACAAAATGCCTGTATTGGGTTAGAATTGCTGACTGCACTGTTCTAGCCTTTTCAACCACTCAAGGTGCTTTACTCTATCTATCTATCTAGCTATCTAGCTACCTATCTATCTTGCTATCTAGCTAGCTACGTTCATCCTTTGGTAATCACTCTGCCCCCTCACTCTGCTTTTGCATTGACCCTGAATAGTTTTGAACCCTTATGTAAGTGTAAGTGATTCTGCTGGTGTACTATCTCTTTGTGGTACAAAGGGTGTAACCAGGGCTCTTTAATGACATCAAAACATCATGGCTAATCTGCTGGCTAACTCTCCTGCAGCAGATCAGCCTGCCAGAACTCCTGGGAATCCACATTTGTAGTTTACTGCAACATTACCTGTTCTGTGTGTGTGTGTGTGTGTGTGTGTGTGTGTGTGATGTGTGTGTCATGCTGCATGAAGTGGTTAGACCTGCTGGTCCTTTAACAGCTACAAGCTGCTCTTAAATTATTGATCTCAGAGGCTGCTTTTAAAAGTCAACCACTGTTTTTTACACATGCATCAGCATTCAGATGAAAATGTCTCAAGGAAATTCAGAAAATAATATTTTTTGTAAACTGTTTGGCTCAGTGATTTGTATCTACAATCAGTACAAGAAATCCTCCTTTTCTACTAAGTTTCAACTTCCGAGGTTTGATATTAAAGGTGCAGTCAGCAATTCTAACCCAGTACAGGTGTTTTGTCAAATTCAGCAGGATATCTCCTCACGGTCCGTTAGCTGTTTGTTCTGTGTGTGAGCTGAAAAAGCCATGGCGCTGTAAATAGGGACCCAACACTATTCCAGCTAATCAGCAACAGTTCATGCCCGTGCATGTTGAGTGGGAGTGTGAGAGATGATAAATCTGGATGGGGGGATTTATTTGAGTGTTTGGTTCTTGACTACGTTTACATGCACCAAAATGTTCTAAATAGTCCGTAGAAGACAATATTCCTTCAAAGTTGTTTACATGGCTGATGAAAATTAATTTAGAATCCCGTTTACCCTAACATATTCATATTGGGGTATTCGAAGCAGCATCATGTGGTCCATGTGAGGAGCGCATCGCCACATCAACGCCATGCTCGGCTGCTTTTCAAGGCTCCGTGCCGAACCCTTACAGTGAAACTGCAAGAGCTGTTCCTCACATTTTGTTTATCGTTTGTTATCCAAACGGAATGTGATATTTACATGACTCATAGCAGATTAGGAATATTGTCATATTCAGAATAATCATGACATATGAGTGCGCTTGTGTACGTAGAAAGCAAAGCACGAAATGCAGCAATGTTTTCCTCTGCATTTGACTGGTTTTGTGGTTGTTATTTTGGATGAGAACTATTCTCGCTTTCTGTTGTAATTAATTCAAACAAAACAAGTCTTTTAAAACTTGTAGCAATTGCTAATCAAATCACAATAGGATGATTATGCTGCATTCATGCTTTTTTCAACACATCCATTTGCAGTGCACCTTTGAGATAAATAAATAGCATTCACTTGCTGTATTGTGTTATGCCTACTGTTGTACTTTTCATATTTTTTCAAGGAAGCTGTGGGTGGTAGACTGCTGAGTGGTGCTGCTTCTCAGCCACAACAGTAGTGTCACATAGCCCTATTTCGAAGGTATATTGAACCCAATTGTTGGCACCATGAAGAGTGTTTTTCTTTTTTCTTTTATGATGTCATCATTGTACATGGAGTTTAACTGAAGTTTGTCTGTGTGCCAGAAGTTGACATAAATGTCACACTTACATTACAGATTCCTCCTCCATCATAGATGATCTGATTAGATGTTAAAGCCCCTCGCTGCATTAGTTTGCATATGAATTAGTATAGAGTGAGTTTGAGACAGGCTCTACCCGGCTGTCTCTCTTTCTCTCTGCTGCCGGCTGTTACTCTAAAACCATAGTGGAGACACACTTTTAAACTTTTAAACGACGCCTCAGCAACAGGATTGGCAATTATTCCAGATGTCCAAAAACAAAGTTTGGTGGACATCTGAGGTGGAAAGACTGAAACATACAAGCATTTCTCCTGTTTCCGAATCAGGAGAAAGGAAATGCATCATGTACATGGGATTATGGGTGTGAAGAAGGCCTCAGAAGAATGAGGATCCTTGATATTTAGCAGGTTTTTACGGGGCATCCTTTAACTTCAATCTTTGACTTCGAGAAACATCCATTTTGCCTACAACAGTTCAGTGAGTAGTCTCTATGGTACCAAGCTTCTACAACCAAATATTTTAATTAAATTCATTTTGCAGCATCCATTACTGGTGTGTGTTTGCTTTAATCCGTGCGATAAATAATAGTTAAGGGTGTTTGTCTCAGATCCTCTCGCTGTTTCCTTCCGCAACACGCAGAATTGATTTCTCTTCTGTCCCGGGTTAAAATCCTGCAAACCAGCTGAGGAACCTGAAATGTTTCTTGATACAAAGAGCTGATGAGACGTCCCAACATCACTTGGCCCCACTGACATTCTGGCCAGGGTGTCCATATGTCCAGTGGCGGTTTTTCATATGGGCAGTATGGGCAGCCGCCCAGGGCGGCATTCGTGGAGGGGCGGCATGAGCGCCCGCACAAAAAAAAGGTGCGTCTGCTGATGCTGAGAGAGACTGGTTCACACCTGCCGTTGAAGCGCCGCGAATAGGCGCGGCCGCCCCATGACGTGAAGAGCGAGCGGGACTCGGCGTCTGCTCTATTTTTTGCGCGTGCTGCGAGCGATCGTGTCAATTCTGGCAGGAAATCACACAAAGAAACACGAGACAAGCAATTTTCAAAATAAAATACAATTGACAAATATGATATATGTGTATTTCAACTGTATATCTACACTGTCTACTACCATACACACTCTCTCTGTCTGTGTGTGTCTCTCTCTCTCTCTCTCTCTCTCTCTCTGAACGGATAAATAGATGAAGTGTACAAACTTTTTGGTTATAGAAACATGGCATATTTATTTTATGAGGTTATGATAAAAAAAAATAGCTCTGAACAAACAACAGATGAGCAGAAGCGCTTGTCGACCGTTGCAGAGAGTTACCGTCTGGTCTGAACAGGGGGGCAGGGGGTCCATTTGTGTGTGTGTGTGTGTGTAGGGGGGGGGGCGCTGGAGGTGAGGTTCGCCCAGGGCGTCATGCAACCCAGGACCGCCACTGCATATGTCCCACGCTTAGCAGGCATGGTGTGATTTCTGAAGCTGGTCACACCTCTGCGTCGTGCTGTCGTTTGATAGAGAGAAAAAGTCAGCTCACAAACAACTGTGGCGTCTTCAAACAGCATGCAAGGCGTTCTATTTTTTATTTTTTTCATCCCCCCATCACAAATATTGAGTGACAGATGGTCAGTTATTAATATTTCACATCAAGAACATCGTGTGACAAACATCTGCTCCAGTCGCAAAAACTCGCTGACAGTGTGAATGCGTAAGTTAGTAGTCATATAATATGACTGCCCCATCATAAGAGCACTACTTACCCCACCCCCCTCAGACTAAAAAATGTCCCTACGGTGGTCCATTCCATAAATACCGAACGGTCCCTAACTAACTGTAAAATCACAGGAGCTGCTCATGTGTTGCATCCATCACAGCTATTTAACGTGGACAGCCATTCCCCTCATAAGTAATGCAGAACTAAGTGAATCCTTCAGAGCATTCACTTTGACAGCAGCAGCAGCGGCTGCTTAAAAAACAACATCGCCAAAGGTTTTAACGACTACGCTTCTCTCACAGAGACACGCCAGGAAGCCTCGCTGATAATCCCCGCTCTCTGCAAAGGGTCAACATATAGAGCGCCACTGAAGTGAAAAATTGCATGGAAATTGAAATGGAAGGGTATCAATCCTGACAATGTGTAGGATGAAAGTGAGCCTGTCACAATTGAATGTGAAGCACGCCTACTTAAGACGTGTTTGTGGAAGGAACGGGGCCCTTTGTAAGAGTCGTAGCGGCGTGTTTACATCGGTGTGCAGCCGTGTGCTCCTTCGTCCCCTCTTAGAGTTTGTGCAAAGGTGCCAATTTGCTGGGTCTCAGGAAGAGACAGGAAGAGGCAGAAGAGACACAGTGAGCTTTTCCTCACCCTCTCCCACCCTCCATCATCACAGACTCCCACTCTGCTCTCCTCTTCATGATGTTTCCACAGTGTTCTGTTCCTTCTTCTTATGAGACAGATTATGCATCAACTTTTAATTGATCCCTCTGGGGTTGGATGCTCACCGTTAGGAGAGAATAAGGTACACAATGATATGAACCATGATCCTGTGATTTCTATGCAAACACAGTGTTTTGGATGCCTGGCTCCAGGCAGCATTAATTGGTTTTGCATAAAGAGGCTGGTGCTTCTGCACTGCAGAGACCTTCAGTGGAATGTTTGTGCAGTTGTTTGAGTAGCGCAAGCACAGGGGATGGGAGGAGGACAGTTAGATGTAAGATGTATACTGGTTGTGTGAAGGTTCTGCAGCATCGCTGTTGTTGTTGGATGGTAAACAAGTCTGAATTTATTATGCAGCAAAGACACTTATTCCAAGAGTCAGAACTGCTGCAACCAGTGGAAGCTACTCTTTATACTGGTGCACCTGTAAACCTGCCCATACATGACTTTTGAGAGGACGGGCTTCTGCAGTATCAAACAGGTTATTATTATCTGCACAGTCTGAAGAGAAACTTCCTGGTTGCCATTGTTCAATATTCAGCAAAGTTCATAACTTTTCATCAGCTTTAACCAGATATGTGGTTCAGTGAAGGATAACATTTGACCAATCAGGTGTCACTTCTACATGGTGATCTGGTCGGCACTGTATGATAGCTGATTAACTGACTTTAATGCTTTGTCTTTCTCACTCTCTCACCATGAAACAGGATATCCTTTTGTTTATTTTATCAGTGGATTAATTTAAACATATCCATACAAATATAAATGAACAATCAATTATACTCACAAAAAAGAGGCAGCATATATGACTTTTACTAACAATTTACAGTTTGAGAAATTATATTTTGAATTATTGACAAACGTCATATGCTGATTAGAGAAACATGATTATGGCTGTGGTTTAAAGTGATGGTTCGGAGTGAAATGCACCCTAGGTAATTTCCACCATGACATCCAGCCAAATACCCCTTGGAAGCAGTTTTAGCGATGGTCAGCATTGGTCAAGATAGGGCGATCAGCCGAAAGGCTTAGTACTAGCATGAATGGTACATTATGGTTATCTCGTAAATGTCCCCACTAATAATTGATGGAATGTTACCAAACTTCTGCAGTCGTACACATAGGGTCCGCACTCACAAAACAAGGCATTTGAAAGTTTGTAAGTACACCAGGAGTTTATTTAAAAGAACACTTGCCTGATAGCTTCTATCCTCGGCTGCTAACGCTACCGCTGCATTGACGCCACTTCCGTGTTTACCCAGCTGTTGCCGTTTCACGCGAGAGTATGAAAAAGTTTTGCTGAATTTTTATAAATGCTTGTATTATCAGGTCATACTGACATAACCTACACCAACCAATCTGTAAGGTTAAGTCTGATTTTTGGCAGCAGACAGCTTCAGCCTGAGTTATAAAGTGACAGCCAGGCTGGACTCAACGCTCCGTCAGCGGCGCCGTCACGTCTACCAAGCATTGCAGAACATAGGCGTCCTTGGATAAACTAAGCCCATATAAGGAATCTAAACAGGCTTTCTAGCATGAAAATATATTCTAACGTAATAAACTAACGTGCCTGGGTTGAACTCTCACAAGAACGACACACACCCAGATGCATTGTGGGGCAGTTTAATTTGTACATCTTCAGCAGACACCGAAATTGATTCCTCCCCACCGGCTTTGTTACCTTAGCTGTCTGGATTTAGGAATCAGACATATTGAACAGCAATGTTGCATATACATGCTGTTCAAATATGAACCAATCAGGGTGGATCATAGTACCAGGTGTGAGTAGTTTGCATGCAAACATTGTCATTTTGGAGATTCTTTGTTTAGTCTGCAACCGCTCAACGTATTATTTGGAGATCAGGGAGTTTGTGGGGAAAAGCACTGTGAGCTCGTATTCGTTTCCTTGTCTTCTCTTGTTGGTAGGTGAGTGTGTGTGCCCTCTTCACCGAGCATGACTCACCATCGCAGCCTTTAAAACTCTCTGTATCCCCCCGTGGGTATTAAACGTCCTCATCCTTGTCCCTGGACTCTTTCAAAGCAGATGATCCTCATTAACGGTGCCCCGGTGGAGGGCATGCGTCTCTGCAGCGTCTCCTGTCCTCACGCTGAGAAACCCAATCTGACAAATCCTCTTATGAAGATATCACCCCCCCCCCCCCCCCCATCCCCTTCCCTGCCTCCGTCCTCGTCAGACATCGATGCTGGATTCGTCCTTCCTTATTTGCACGCGGCATTGATCAGGTGAAAGCGGCAGTGAAACTAGGACAGGCAGAGTTCTAATAAATGATGAATATCCTTCGCCCAGCGGTGTTTGCTGGGACCTGACACATGAGGTACGGCGATCACAGTTAATACCGCCTCGCCGGCATGCAGATGAAGGGTCAGGTTGCCATCCCATCAACTACAATAATTGAACTGTCGTCCAAAACCACCGTGTTTCCCAGTTCTCTTCATGTATTCCCCTTTCTTATATATTTCATGAAATTTTCATTACCTCAAGTGGGGAGTTATATTTCCTGTCTTCATTTACTCAGCTAACTTCCTCTTGAGGACTTTGCTGACAGCGAGCAAGATCTGCAGCCGTGTTTTATCAGATGAGAGTGGCATGTTGATGAAAGAGCAGTTCAAGAGGGATCAGGGCGCTCGACCTAAAAATGTGTGCAAATGACAACTCGGCTCTTTTTTATTGTTGTCATCTTGTGCCGTTTAAACCCATCTCTGCTGTTGGGTTACTGATGTCTCACACAGATCACAGCTGCTCTCTATTGTGCATGGGCTCGGAATGTGGATGACACCCCAAGGTAACAGACTCGCTGGCTGTTGTGGTGGATCCATTTAGTGCGATAACATCAAGATGCAATGGCAGAATCTGAATTCCTCTGGAAAACATTCAATGTCAATGTGTGGTATTGTGTGTTGGGCAAAGAGGGGGGGGGGGGTTTGGTGTTCAGCAGCCGCTCTCTCCTCCTGTCTGTGCTTCGTGCTGCATCCTCGGGTAAACACACCTTTAATGGTGCGCTTGTAAAACTGTGCATTACTGCGCATCTGTGATCGTACTCAGAAAAACAATCAGTGAGGTCTGCAAAGCTGCACCTCGGCGGGCTTTTATTAAGTGGCTTCACCATCCGGTCATTTCCTGTTAAAGAACATAGTGACCTTTGACCAGGTTGGAACAGATTTAGCGCTATGTTGCATCGTCCACTGAGGTCAACTTGTTTCTATCTCCCAAATGTGTGAAATCATACGTAAATGTGCAAACAGGATTCATTAACAGAGCACCAGAATATCATTTTTCTTTATATATATATTTATGATATATGATACATATGACACTAAACAAACAAGGTATTTAAAGTCCAGAAACATTTCTGAAGCTGCTTAAAGTTACTGAAAATCAAAGTCTGAATAGTTATTCCAATGTGTACAACATATGCTTGTTTTCAATGACTTTCAGAATTCACATATTGGACCACATATTTCCAAGAGGAATAAACGATACAGTTTATATATTTATATATGCAATCTGGATGAATATAAATAATGAATAAAATAATTCCATGATGAAGGTTTGACTTGGTGCCAAACCATTAAAGATGAATGTGCGTTTCCACAGATATGAAAGTCTGACACAAACGGAGAGGTTAAAGATCTTTTGTCAGATTGCACAAGCATTGCCCAGTGTTTGAGCACAAATGTTCAATTCAATTTAAAACGGATTTTATTTCATCTTGCCGCATATTCAGTCGAGACTGCAGAGAGAGAAAACAAATCAAGGTGAACTTCAAAAAAATGCTTTCTCTGCCATGAAGGTGATGATGTGAGAATAAACCTTGGGATTCCACTTTTTGATAAAGCGTGAATGTTTCTAAGGTAGGTAGTGTTTTAGTGCTGCTATTCATCTTGACAACGGTTTACTTCTGTGCTCTTTGATATCAACTTCTCTGTGGGTAACAGACCAATTCATCATTATGGCAATGTCATAGAAACCACACATGAGGCCAGTGATTTTCTAAACATTGTATATCAATTCTTTGGGAGGAGAGAAGTGAAACAAAACAGCAAATAGGTACTTCAGTGTACTCCAGCCTGGTTATGTAGTCTGCTAACTTTAGCAATAAGGTTCTTAAGTAGAAAGTTCTAGATCTCCTACCAAACTCTCCACGTATCTCTAACAACATTTTACCAGCTATCCAATGCTCACTTTGATTGGCCAGTCTGACCATTTGAGGGGCGGGACTCAGCAGAGGGTCAGTTCAACGTTCGCATCCAAATCGGACCCGGAAGCACTTTTCTTTACCTTCAGCTCCATCCGGTCTCTTTCTTATCTTTTTTGTTTGTAAGTCTCGTTCTGACACACATTCTGGCACTCATCTCTCCAACTTTCCTAGCAATCTCCTAGCAACAAGTCACATGACACAACAACAAAGTGAAGAAAACTTTTAGATCTTTTTCCATAATGTTGAATAAGAATCTGAGCCTGTCGGTGGGGAAAATGAGCATGGATGTCCACTAAAAGTCTGAGGATCACATGGCAGCTCGTCAACGCTCAACACTGGACCAATCACAGCAGCTGTCACTTAGACACAAAAGATGGTAGATTAATACTGAAGTTTAACACCAGCGTGTGTTTGAGAGCTGCAGTATTACTGGAGTTCCTCATCGAATGTCAACCACATAAACACCCAAAGCTGTCAGCACTGCACACAGAAGAGAGACAGAAGCCCCTTTCCTCTGCCTTTTCATTGTGGGATTATCACTCCTTTTTTCCTTTCACGTCATTAGTGTAAAAGGTCAAGAAACTCCCGACTCTTACCTCTATTACCAAACATCTTAAAGCATGGCTGTTGGACGGCCAGAACTGTTGCCATAATGTCCAATTCTTCCATGGTTTATTGTATGTTGCTTAACAAAGGGAGTAGAGATTGAAATTAGCCATCTGGCTATAATCTCATGTATTTACATGTAAATATACATTGATATAATGTGCAATTAAAAAATAAAATGTAAAAAATTAAAGAAAGAAATATGCCTTCATGTAAACATGTAATAAGTCATTTTAATGCCCACTGGAAACAGTTTTGCTGGGATCCCCCAGATTTGTACTTACTGCCATTAATCCTCGGCCTCAGCCTGAAAAAGAAAATACCCAGGATGCATCAGCTGCCATCTGCTCAGATTGGCTTAATAAAAGCAACACGATGCCTTGTTATGATAACGAACGCTGCAGCAGTCAGCCCTCTGGTGGACTATCACTCCCTGCCTCTGCCGGGTTTTTTTCTTATAACCATTACGTTTTAGCCCTCCATCTCTTCTTCGCCATTTTCTTTTCTAATTCAAGAGCGTAGAGATGTTTTACCAAAGGCATCTTGAGAAGATGTAGACCTTGTAGGTTTCCATACTGAACCCTGGTTGGTTTCAGCTGTGAGATCATCTCCAGAGTTCCAGACGTGGTCTGAAGCTGTAAGCATTGCAGCCATTTTGTGAAGTAGATAATAAGCTTCTGTCTGAAGTTACTTGAGGGGGGTAAACTTCTACACTTAGGAGAAATGTCAGCATGATTGGAGCCCCCAGGCACTCATCTGTATTGGTTTTGAAAGGATTGCTATGTGGCATACATGGATTCCTCTTTATATTCTAGAGGCAGACTCCAGAACATGAATTCACTGAAAATGAAGAGATGTATTTATTTGTATTTATTTAAGTGTTATTTCGTCATGAACAGTGCACATTAATAAACATCAATATGTAAATGCACCAGAATTAGCCAAAATGGCTATTTTGCATCTGTTGTCCATGTTAAC
Source organism: Chelidonichthys spinosus (assembly GCA_029853015.1). Lineage (NCBI taxonomy): Eukaryota > Metazoa > Chordata > Actinopteri > Perciformes > Triglidae > Chelidonichthys > Chelidonichthys spinosus. The sequence goes on from CM056835.1 coordinate 9,812,296, forward strand.
AGGCCAGATGCACCTAAAAGAACACATCATTGTACAAGTAACAGATAAAATGACACATAAACATGCTGAAAATATGACAAACAACTACAAAAAAGAATGAACCTGTCATAATAAAATGAAAGAAAGAAAGTAAAGCAGTATTGGGCAGAGATGGTGTACGTATGACAGTCACCAATAAAGCTGTCAGGCAGACGTGGTTTGTTTTGTTTATTGTTGACAGGTCTGATTGCTAATTAGCTGCTTCTTGGATTAGAATGTGTAGTATGTTTTCATGTCTCTAATATAGAATGGTACTGTGTTCCACTCGTGCTGATTGGCCAAAACTGCTTTTTCTCAGCTGAATGACACAGTCTCCTTGCTGCGCTACATGTAGATCTGTAAGTAGATGGATTGGTTTTTACAAATGTATTTAAACCTGGATGAGCCAGACCGTTGATAATCGTATACACTATGCAGGAGCTTGTATATTTCTCCAGATTTCCCCAATTGAGTAATCTATATATCATTAAAATGAGACAGTGGTGATGATATTTGGCCTTTTTATCAAGAATAAGTGTCTGTTTGTACAGTGTGATGAGACCAGGATGTAAAACAATATGTGATGTGGGAGAAGATCATTGAGTGCATGTACATGATTCAGCCTCATTTGACATACAGTTGGTTATGTCTGAAATGTATCAGATTGAACTTAACTCATTGACAAACCTTTTTTATATGAGATTCAACTGATAGTTGATTATCATTAAGCATTCCATATACATACATTCTGAGACTAATGCAGTTCCTCCCCTGTTACAAATACATTCGGTTTTGTTTTTTGTTTTCACTTTTTCACTAAAAAGATCAATTAATAAATCCAGAAGGAAGAAAAAAACAAGATGACAAATGGAAAACATGTCAAACATATTGTGAATCGAACTACAGGATCCCAGCCTCACTTCCATTTTAATGATCCCAGAGAGATCCCACTTCTTCTACTGAGCAGACCTTGACCACATACACCAACTCACTCCTTCAGTGCTGAGTCCTTTCTTTCCTTGCTTTTTCTCCAGCAATAACAAAACACTTCACACTTGGGTGTGTTTGATATATCGCCGATTAAACAGAACTTTGGAATCAACAACAATTTCTAAAAACCTGGATCTGTTTACAGTGTAGGAAATGTGATGTTTTACAACTTCCTGTGGAGTCGTGACGGTGTGTGATCGTTTCTTATACATGTGAGCAATACCTTTGAATCTTCCTTCCTCCCATATTTTCCATCCAACCATAGTTTTAGACCATTAATTCAATTTATTCTCAAATATCCCTCTTTTGCTTCCTTAAGTTTCACATTACCAGACCCATAACTCAGGAGGAGCAGTTATTTTATAACATTTTGAAGCTTTGCAGTTTTTCCCTGATAGTTTCATATTATTTAAGATTCTTACCTGTAATTATTCCCAGAAATGTTCTTTTAGGCAAAACCATTCATAATATTGCATGACAAGAACAAGTTAACAATAGTGCCTAAGCCATGGGAACACGTTTGCTTCCATCGGGTTTCACCAACACATAGCGGGATGGCGCCACAACGAGGAGGTTCGTTGTAGATTATGTTTGAGTCTGAACATTATATGAATTCCGATTTGAGTGTTAACTAATTGGATTTGTGATATTATGATGAGTGGTGAACACAGTTGATGTCCAATCCATCCAGTCTGACCTTTTCCCTGTCATATCCCAGTACGTTGCTCGTTTTGGTTGAATGCAAGGTTGAATGATACACTTTAGGCTCGGGGAGCATACAGATATCAAATTACTACCTACAAATGATAACATAGTGCAAACAAAACACACACACACACACACAACTAAATTCTATATCACACAAATACACAATTTGAACAACACACTCCTATTACACACAGTTGCATGTGATTGATATAACTCTGGCAAGCCACGGCTGATGGGTACTACTGATCCCAGAAAGAGCAGTAAAGCGTTGCTGTGACATCATGACTAAACCAATTCACCTCGGAGGTGTGCAGACTGATTTTACATTATTCCTCCAAATTTCACACAACCCTGGAAAAAAAAAACAATATGTCTGTGAAATAAAATATTCACAGTATTATGAATGAATTGTGGTTCATTTTGTAGAGGGGCTGATTTAACAAACTGCTTTAGTTCTGCACAAAGGTTGAGGTGCTCTTTGATGGATTCCCCAGCTCCCCCTACATCAGGCTTCCAGTGGAGAGGCCCGTAGGCCCTGAGCGGCTACCTAAATCTACCACTGATAGTATAACCTGATAGTTTTGAAAAGGATTGGATGGTGACAGAGATCAGATATCATTGCCAGAATAGTGTCTGCATAAAGTAATAACTGGTTCTGTTCTCCGTCCCCTTTTTCAACTTTAATACCAGGGTTTGCTCTAATAGACACCAATGATCTCCATGAAAATTAGGAACAAAAATGGAATAGATCGACACCCCTGGCGTGTCCCTCTAGAAAGGTTAACAAAGAGGGACACCACTCCAGTTGTCATCACTTCTGCCTTTGATTTTTTATATTTTATATATTATATTTTGACCCTCAAAACAATTTAATCAGAGTTCAACCGAAAGAAAGAACAGAGAACAAGATAACATGAATCACTATTCAATCAGGACAAGGCGTTTCGCCACGTCGAGGGAGATAGAGGTTTTTTGGGTGTTTTCATTCTGGCTCAACCACATTAAGTGGAAACTTAAAATCTATTGCTCTCAGTTGAGGATCTATTTTTCAAAAATCCCCACCCATATGTCTTGTTTCACCCAGCAGACATATGGATACGATTTTAAGACAGAGTTTTCTAGTCAATCAACCAGTTTTGGGAATTATTGGAACTTTTAAAAGTCGAGGCTACATCCCATTATAAACATCTCCTAAACCAATTGCAATACTGGGGCATGGATATCTATTTTCAAATATGTTTTACTGAGTCATTAGACAATCAGCACAATTCTCATTCCCATTGACACCAAATAATCACAAAACCACATTAATTTGCATTTGCAAAGCTAAAAGGATATAAAATATACAGGATTGTATTTTGAGAATAGCATCAGGAAAAAATAATAAATAATAAAGGCAATAAATAATTAAAATAACTCAACAGCAAATACAAATAAAAAAAAGTGACATATCCAATGTGACTTTATGAATATGTCACCAGGGAAATCTATAAACCCTTTATAATACGAATGGAAGCCCATCATAACCTGGTGATTTTCTTTTGTCATGGGCAACTCCAGTCCCTCCACTTCCTTAGACTGCAGCTTGGGCACCCACAATCCATCATTAAAAGACTTCAAAACTTGGCCAGGTCCCAAGGCTGGCCTATGTGTCTCCATAGTGCCCATCAGAGCCGCCCACATTACCCTGGCAACAAGTCTGAGTGGAAGATGGATGCGAGCGTCGTGGGGCTCACTGTCGTGCAGAGCACACCAGTTGACCGAGAAGGGTGGTGGTGGTGGTGGTGGGGAGGATAGGGGGTGTCACTTCAGGTCTGGGCTGCCCACAGCTTTTGTGTGTCTGTCTCATTTCACAATTCATCAGCCGAGCGTGACTGTCAGGCGAGCCTTCAGCTCCAGCGATCCATCAGGGCCTGTCACCCAGCCATCACAACTGAGAGATGAGGCCCCGGCGTTCGAATTCCATTAGCCCCATCAGCCCTTGCTATACCACCAAGCAGCCCAGTCAGGCAGCCAGCAACTTGTTTCGGGACTCAAAGAGATAATAAAACCGTATCAGCGAATCAGAAACAGCTCCCTTCTCCTTCCAGCCGCTGCCACTCCCTCCGACTTCCCGCGGGACACGCTGCTGTATTAACGCCACGTTGAGTGACATTACTTTTCTCTCCTGCCCTTTCACATTTTCTCCTCCAAATGAAACATTTCTGCTTCTTCCACCTCCACACGAGACACTTTTCATTGGACAGAAAGAAAATACAGAAAGAAATAGACATGAGCTTGAGATTTGTAATCATGGACATCTGGTGATGTCCAGCTGCATTTTGACACTGTCTCTGTGATGATGGTTCGCCTCTTCATTCCAGGACAACAACATCTCTGTAATCATGAACACACAGTTTGAGTCACAATGACGGACAATAAGAGATGACGTGACATAATATAATATATAATTATAGAACAGATATGGATTTCTCTAAATTAACAGTGCTAATAACTGATTCTGATTATTTAATAAATAATACATTATATGACAATATTATGTATTTTTTATTATTTTGTGAATTGTCACAATTCAAAAGTGACTTTGACTCACTTAATACTTTGTTCTACATTCTATTGTAGCCTATATTGACAGGATATTGACCCAAGCAAGTGTATGCCCTCCCATTTTACCAACAATACCCCGAGTGACAGGATTATGTCCTGTCACTCTGCCTTTCCTTAGTTCAGCCGAGCTCCAGGATATTCATAGAACCCTGTTTTTTTTTTTTTTTTAGAAGGTAGAGAAGATGAGCAATGTTGTCTCATCGCCAGCATTGGCATCATTGCCTTTCTCCTTAATCCTTCAGGCAGTCAATTTGCAGCCAGCGAAGTGTGAAGCTCTGTAATGATGGCTTATTGACCCGTTTGCTGTTTGGCAACGAGGACAGCAGCAGACTAAAAGGATCGTTCCTAGTTTTCCATGTGAAATTTTCCATGGCTCTTTGGCACGGACGGTTGACTGTCTGATAATGACCACGCAAATACCGGCCAGTAGTAATGCTTAATGAAATGACTGTATTGGTGTGCAACTCTAATACCTCTGAAATTGTGGGTTAATATACATTGTTGCCCGTAAAGTTGGAATATTTTGTTTTCAGACACAATCCTCTGTGTATTCCTATTTCAATGCATCAGTAATCACTTTTGACCAGATGCAATGTTTATATGATAAGTCCCAATTACCCAGGTGAAATTAATTCATCCATGTTTATTTTACGTTATAAAAGACAAGACATTTGCAAAATATTCCAACTTCATGGGTGACCCTGTGTGTGTGTGTGTGTGTGTGTGTGTGTGTGTGTGTTTGTGTGTGTGTATCCTTGCACATTTGGATTTAGAGTATTTTTTTAATCAGTTAAACACAAAGGAAAGATGCAGTAATTTAACCTGGTTTTCTGCTTGCAACTATAAAGACATATTTGTAGTATAATTGGGAAATCTGAGACGTGCTGCATTGAAGCCCAGCCCACAAACACACACAAGAAAACAAAGTAATAAGTTAAGTAATACAATTACTACAATTGCATTTCCCACAATTCAAGTTTCTCATTAATTTAAAAGACCAAAGCTTTTATTTATATGGCAGGAGAAACAATTCTAGCACAACGTCAAGGATATGCTGACAGCTGCTTAAAAAGTTACGCTTAACTGTAGCCAGCACCACAAAGTATCATGCGATGCAAATGAAACACCCATAGCTCCATATGTCCATTTTCAGGACTCCCCAATAAAATCCAACTTATTTGTATGCATTGTGGCAGAAAGAAAGTGAAACGCAGGTCTTGATATGTCACCTAGAGAAAGTGACATAATCGCGTCTTCCTGGGAAGCAAGGCTTTCTGTGTGTGTCTGGTTTCCCTCTCTTTTTTTCTGTCTGCTTCCCATGAGGTTCTGGTGGTTATCTGTCGTGACATGAGGGAGGGGAAGCCTCAGGGTTGCGTTGACAGGGATTCCTCTCCATGATTCCTGGCAGCTCTCGCCATTCCCCCCACTGTCACTGTCGGGGGATACGGGGGAGTCATGAAAGAATGCTGTCATGTCACTGTCACAGAGACTGTATGGAACCGAAACGTCCGGCAACAATCCCAACTGTGAGCTGCAGAAATGTCTTTTCTGTGTGTGTGTGTGTTAATATTATGTCTTTGTGTGTTAGGGCAAGAGTACCAGTATGTCTGTGTATAGCTGCCAGGTTCATATGGCGGCTTCAGTTCGATACTCTATGGTCCTGTACTAAATTGAACCAATATTTAACATTTACTTAATTTCCTATTTTGTTTCATTTAAAGGACGTAATAAGTTGAACGAAACTTGGGCTTTATTGAGTCACATTTTCTGCAATGATGTTGGTTTCAATTATTATTCATCATGAGTCAAAGGACAGAAACGTGTCCATCGGCAGACAAGAACATCGTTATTGAGTGATTCAGCAAAACCTTTGATAACCTCCACACTCAAAAACTTGCTTTCTATAATACCTGTGAAATTAGATGCAGAACACATTTTTTAACCGGAAAAACATTGAGAATAAAATGTAATGACCCCTGCATAACTATCTATTCACATAATGAGGATGTTAATTCAAATATTTGGCAAGTTGCAAAGACGTTTATTGGACATATCAGTAAAATAATCACTGGTAACACATTTGTTCTGATCTTTTAAATGACTACAGCTTTATTAAACCTTTGTGTGGTTATGTTCAAATTGATTATTGCAACCATTTCATTAGGCGATCGTCACTAAAATGTGAAATAATTGCTCATTAGTCAGATAGTTGCGTTCGCTCTCAACTATCATTAATAAAAAAAGTTCAATTTGCCTTCATTTTCTCTTCCAAGGAAGTATGAGGTTTGTCATGAGCACTCGTGCTTCAATTCCTTTCTGCAAAATGACTAAGCATCACGATTTATTTATTTAGATAGTACATATTTTTTAAATTTCCAAAAAGGAATGACATTATTAGAAAGCTACGAAAACAAGGCAGCGGAATCAGGCTTTAATGCTGGGGGGCTGTAGACATGAGACAACAGCAAATAATGTTTAGTGGATATTTGATGAGAGCTTGTTGGTAGAAAGAAACTCTCTTTGTCATCGGCTCATCTGTACCAGTTTATCAAGCCGACAACACATGAAACTTACTTTAGTGGTTAAACATCAAACCTCTTCATATCTTTCTATTATCTAGAGTTTCTGAAATGTTATTTTCAGCATGCTTTACATATGATATAATAAACAGTTATCAGACACAATTACTATGACGAGATATTAGGCCTACCGGCAAAAACATCATGTTGATCATGCACTGGTCAGTTTAGAGATTTGGGTCTATATTGCTTCTATAGCATGTCTTCTTCTCGGGTAATGGAAATAAAACATCCCAAATACAAATCAACATGTTTGTTTAACACTCTGTTTTTGCAATATTTAAATATAGTTTTCCTGACTGATTAATTGTCACCTGTAGTGTCTCATCTTAGAGATGACACACATATATTACTCTGTTGTACATTAAACTAAAAAACAGCATATTTTAAAAACCATCATAGTCCTTTTACTATTTGTTGTTGTTTATGCCAAAGAATGTCCAAGCTGTGATTTCTTCTTCGGATGATTGATAATTGAGCTTTGTATTTTAACAGTGTTTAGCAAACAACACACTGGCTTTTAGTTTAACATGCGTGTCCAGTGTAGATAATCGTTGGCATGATGTAGTTGTTTGAACAAAGTGTGTGTGAAAGCAGACGTTAGCATCCCTGGTCGGTAGATGAGTTTGTGCTCCCAATGATTGAGCCACGAGTACCAGTTCTTGTGTTTAGGCAAAAAGACTGTAAAGGTCTTTGTTATGTGGGATTGTGTGAGTCAGTGTAAACTACAGTAGATGGAGTTTGGAGAAGCAGACAGGAGCACTGGAGCAAAGCAAAGTGGACGGGGGCGCAGCAACAACTATCTTAGACACCTCAAAGAAAAGCTCACCTTAAAAAAAATCTATATCGGTTCAAGCTTTATTTAGAATACTTAAACAGTTTAACTTACCGTGAGACATGTGAAGTCTGCTTTGATGAGGTCCTCATCCATAGTTCGTACAACACCCCGACTATCCCTTTAAGAGAGTCACCCTTCGGCTCAGAGTGAACCAAACGGACCACAGTAAGTCGCTGGATCACGACGGCTCATGAATAAAACATAGTGTTTGGTTTGTGTGTGGGTGTCTGTGTGGTGTTCACAGGCAATGGCATTACAGGGCAGATGATCCACAACCCACTGTTCCATACGATGTGTCTCATTTCATATTTGGATATTTGTTTGAAGTGAAAATTCGAAGCACATGAACTTCCAGCATATGGGCGGACTCTGCTGTGGTCTGTGTCGACACGAGGCATTTGTGATTTACAGTCGGAGACTGTAATGAGGAGCAGTTATGTAAATGTTGAACAAAGGCCGAGCCTCGGGGCAAATTCTCTCATGGAACAGAAAGGTTTTACAGTAATTATGGTTGAATAGTGGAACAAAATGACCTGCTATTGGCAAAACAGGAAAAGAGCAAATGTCATTCAATATTAATATGTTAATCTAGTGATTTGGAAAGGGAGAATAGAGAGATTATTTGGATTCCAAAGTAAAAACATTCAGCAGCACACTGTTGGTCTGCCTTATCAGCAGCTTGAAATAGGCTGGAAGATGTATTACAGAGAGCAGACCTTGACTTCAGGAAGCTGTTGGAGATCTGAGTGTCATGATTAAACCTTTCCACTGCTGCCTTTTTGAACAAATGGTCGTCTTCTGTTTTCTTCAGGGCCCAACGCTTGGTTTAATGATCAGGCAATGACATCATTTAGTCATCCATCTGTCCTTAGCCATGTTGGCTTAGTCCCAGTGACCTTTGCAGCGACTGGAGTTGTTACTTAGTACAAGTGACTTTGCTCTGCACGGCTGCATTCAGCGATCCATCGCCATGGTAGCAGAAACAGCCTCGGATGACTTTCTGACATACAGGAAGTTCTTCATCTGCGAAATGGCCGCCTGTGTTGTTATGCACCTTGAATTTGTAATTCTTTCTCTGTCACCTTGACTTCCCCACCTCCACTCTGCAGCTGGTCTAATAACCGTGTACAGGGGGAAGTGTTTCATGTAAATGGACTCCTGCTCTGAGCTTGGATGATAGAGGGAGAGGCTCGACTGCTCTCTGTCATCATGGGAAACCTGGGAAACGGGAAAGGAACATCGAATTCAATTAGCGACTGAGGCAGTGGCCGTGGTGTCGGGATGCGTCTGCAGGGGACAGACACTCACCCCGGCCGGTGTGATCCATCAGGAATCCAAGGCTTACCATGCTCAGCCACCCAGCAACTTGTACTGGTCCACATCTCTCATGCTGATGGCATATTTCTCTTTGATATCTTCAAAGAAACCCTCCAGATTCCCCCGCTATGCGACGGAATTAAAATCGTTTTCTGTAATGCAGAACAAAAAAAAAAAAGTCCAGCCCCAGCAAAACAGTTTCCAAAAGGGTCAATGTGGATGAAATAGACTTAACTGGAAAAAACAGGAAGGTTAAATGGGTTTTCACAATTTGAGTGTAAGATATTGGGTTGTTTAACAATTTTCCTCGGGGGATACCCTTCTCTTTTATTGACAGTTCTGTCCAGGAATCATGCCGGGTTGACTTGGAAGAAGTCTGTGATCAACTCGAAAAAAGAGCAGCATGGTTATGAAACAACTGTGGGGTGTCGGACGTCACCTTGGGCTGACTTTGTTTTTGGATCGATTGCAGAGAGATTGCACATGACTTCATATTTTTAATTGAGCACCACCATGACCTCACTCACCCCACTGGAAATGCCAAGAGCCAGCAAAGCATGGAGAGAGAAATAAATTGGGCCAAGGTTATGGGAAAAGGAGCGCATATTAAGCGTATTGAGAATGTCGAGAGAGAAGGGGTGATTTCGGGGTGGTTGAAAGTGTTATTCTTTTGTGCGACTGCAAGTAATAAAAGATAGATGTTATGTGTGCAATGCCGTTGAGCTTTGACAGCCAAAGCTGGTTTCCTTGTCAAACAAGGACTGCAGTGTCTTTTTCTCCTCTAAAGCTGGAAATAAAAAGCCCAGTGACGGGAATCAGTTGCAGTACCCAGAGGTAGGCGTGCTGTGCTTTATGCATTATTACTGCTGGGGACAGCAAGAGAAGCTTGTTATTTCTGCAACATGTGTGACCTCCCTCAGGAAATTCACCCTGTAATGACTGCTGATGATGTGCACGGTCAGAAATAATTCCTAGTAAAAGCATGTATGCTAAACCCTGCCCTTCTTTCTCCCCCATTAATGCAGAACGGGTTGACTTTATTGGTTTCGTAGACATTTTATGTCCTTGGTAATGACTTATTTAGTGAGTTTATACCTTTCAGAAATATTAATGCAAGGATGATTGGTGCAGCCCGTATATATCTTCTATTCCTCAGTGTTTTAAATAAAATGCTCAGCAAAATTATATTTATTCCCGCAAATATGAAATAGATGCATCTAGTTTGTTGACATACTTAAACATAACATTTTAGTTACTGTCTTAATGCCAGCAATAAACTGGGGACGTTTCATAGTAATATATCTATGAGTGACATGTTTGACACTATTCAACATGTGTCTTCAACATGTATGTCATTCAGTTATCCATATTGTTATATCTTTTAAAGCCCTTTTCTTTGAATGTGTTTTTCTCTCACACTGAACCAGAAATCTCCACTTACATTTACATTCACCAAACTTTCCAGTTTCATTCCTATCGATTTTCTGAAAGTTTTTTTTTCCGAGGGGTTTGTTAATACATCTTTCATAGCCTCATTTATAGAATATTTTATTACTAAAACATGGTGAAATGGATGTTGATTTATGCCAGGTGATATTATCTGATGTTTAGAATGATACATTCAATAAAGCATAAAGCATACCGGTAACCGTTAAAAAACTTTGACTCTGCTATGTCAACAAAATAGAAGAATAATTTTGAACCCGTCTTCATCCAATGTTCGGATTTCTGTCCAATGGCTCCAGCCCCCCGCGACCCTGAATACAGGATAAAGCGGTAGAAGATGATGGATGGATGGCTCATTTGTTCATTTCACACACAATCTTTGAAAACTTTCATGGTCAAATATATTATTTTTTAGCCTATTCACATGTAGTCTCTCCTTTTTAATGCACTGCCCTTGAACTGTGTCATTAGTCCTTGTCAAGAATATTGTAACGTTACCATTATAGTTTAATGGCTCATTTGGCCTTCATCACATCCGATGAAGTAGCTGCTCTGTGCAGTGGAATCCATATGTGTTAGACTAGTTGAAAACGGGCATACAGTGTGCCATGCTGTCTGAAGTCTGGGGAATACGGTTCACAACGAAATACTACATGTGTTTTAACTAGAGCGTTGTTATTAAATGTAGCCCTGCGTAAATGAGTACAAAGACTTCTAGTTTTCAGACTACAAGGCCAGCAGAAGATCTCATTCAATGAACTGTTGGATTCTGCTAAACATTTCATTTTTTACACCTGAACTCTCCAACCTTTAAAAAAAGTATCATTATCCATTCTGTTCCCAAATGCCATATCAATTCCAGTGGGTTATTTCGAGCTATTATTTCATTCCACCATTATCAGGCTTTCTCCCTGCATTAAATATGGCAGACGCGTCCACAGGCTCCGTAGAAAAGTCTCCATTAAGCGAACTGAATGTGGCCACGTGGTGAGTGAATGAGAACTTATTCACACATACATTGAAATCAATCAAAGAAGCAATTGTAACTGCTTTTGCAGTTGTGAAGTAAAATTACATTAACAAAGGCACAATGGAAATCTTGAAGGTTTCCAGTCATGTGCAGCAGTATTTCATAGAGACTGCAGCAGCTGTATAACTGGAATGTAACACTTTCTATTGTAATTCAATGGCAGACGTCACTCAAATGTTAGCAGCAGCATTTCCTCTTGTTTGGAATTCAAAAACCCTTTTATGAGAGGAGAACAAAGAGGTTGTGGAACATTGGCCTACATCTCAGCTAAGTCATTAAAACATTTAAATCATGTGTGGGAAATGATCCCACAGTAGGTGGACTATCTGCTTCATTCTCACACTTTAGGAGACATGCTGATGAGTAGCATTTAGACAGCAGTAAACACTTAACCTCAGAAAATGCTTTTAATGAGTTGCTCTTGAGGTGCTGCAAAGGAATGTGGCCCCAGAGAACCCCGTCATTATAACTGGGGCTGCAACCGAATGCAGGGAGTAAAATACATCTTCTTCTTCTTAACCTTGTGGTAGACTACACACAGGGACAGTGATATCTTCCCTGTACATCTATATAATAATTGGGGGAGAGGAAGCTTGTATTCCTTTGAATGTACACTATTAGATTTCAGAAGGGAAAACTTCCCAAAATATAAACATAAATGCACACCTAATCTGCAAAGTATATCATTCCCTATGCACACTTCAGGGAAGAAATGTTGCTGTTACACGATAGTGAGTTGCATCCTCAAAGGTATATTTTTGATTCCACAAATGTGTACTGTCAATGACAATGAGTTTTTTTTTTTCCTGGGGCAAAAACAACATTTAAATCCAGCATTTCCCAGGCTGTGGCCCTTGGCCTGCTGTACCTAGCACAGCAGAGAAGAAGCACAGAGAGCAGCAGCAGTGCGTGTGAAAAGGTTGGATTGGAACAGTTTTCCCATTTTATCATTCCAGCCAGACAGTAGACATTATGTGAGTTCACAAAATACTCAGCTGCTTAAAAAGAAATGGTTCTCGTGTTTATAGTAGCTTAAGTCGATCCAAAAACAAACATGCCTGCATCACAAAGTTATATTTCCATGTATGAATGTACAACTCTTCTAATTAAATTAAGATGTGTTACATACAGCTTTTCCTTACTTAGAAGAACGACAGAATAATTACCGTGTGCTAAAATTTCATGTGTCGAAATGTCTTGATAAAATGCATTGTGATATATTCCTGCTGCCACTTTTAGCAGCTCTGTTTCAACAAAGCTGGGCTGAAATAAATGCAGGTTGTGGTGTCGACATGGTGGGAGATGCAGTGACTTAAACCAAGCACTAACAGTCCAGTAACTAGAAGAGCCATGAGTATGAAAGTCCAACTCTGCTCTGAGAAAACCCTTTTTTTTTTGTAGATTATAGTGCACTTGTAATGCACTGCAGAATGATTTATGTTTTGTTTTTGTAATGCTTATGTACTGAGGTGGCTCACACAGATACTGGTCTTGAAAGAGATGCAGCTTTTCATATTACAGACTTTTGTAGATTCTTAAAAGCACTTTATAAATATGAAATATAGTTCAAGATTTATCCTGCTGCTTGTATTAATTGATGAAGAAGTAGCCAATTGCATTAACATGGAACATTGAGGATGCGATGCGGTGAGATGCATCCAGAATTGTTAAGATGTAATAGTAATGAAATCCTGAAATGTAGATGATTTTGGTGTCTAAACTCTTGTCTGTAATTTAACCAATAGTTTGATATGTAAAACCTGCTTTTCTATAAGCAGCTTTTGCACTGTGAGAGCTAGATTTTCCCCATCTGCTTAAGTCTTTTCACCCGTTGTGCATTTTGGGCCGACATCAGACATATTGTCAGAGCAAGAATGGCTGTGCACCAGGCTCCACTGGCCGCCCCCACCTCCGTGTCCATATCTGAGGGCAGATAGCTGGAAGAGCAGCCTGGGACTCTGGTTGTCCTCGCTGTCTGGCCACCTCTTTCTCTCTTATGTGAATGTATGTGTGTCACACTTACCGCCAAGTAGGGCTTGCTTCAAAGAGGGACCATTGTGTTTATTTGCCAAATCCTTCACAAGGATTCCTTGTGAAAGACGGGCAATTATATTGCAAGTGAATTTACAGTTCACAGCTGCTTCTGCAGCTCAAAAAGTAAACAGAATAATTATTCTTTGGGAGACATGGGGGAGAGATTTGGTCCAAAGTATAACTTAAAGAATTGCTGATTTTAGAAACCAGCAGGTTAGTCTTCATCAGAAAAAGATGTATCGAGTATTCATTGGACTAAATCTCTGAAAGCTCTCAAGTGTTCCAGACTGTGCTACTTTGAGAGCGCCTGAAAGGCCTGTTCTTCCTTATGAGGATGTTGCAATGCGTTACGTCTCATCCTTTATTATAATTATTCACCATAAATTCAGTGGAGGCTGCTTGGCAAGGCGGAACATTAAAGTCTTGTCGGTTTATTTTACTGTTGGTACAACCCTGTCTCCTACAAGTGACTGTACTCTCAATTATATGCTCCAAAACTACATAGATTTTAGGTTTGTAAGTTATGTTCAAGCAACACAACTACTTTAGATAGGTAGGTTAGGTTAGAATTAGGCAACAAAACTACTTATAAATTAAGGCAACGCAACTATTTAGGATTAGGCGACAAAACTTCTTAGTTATATGATCAAACAACACAACTATTTGATTAGGATTAGGCAACACAACTACTTAGTTCAATGTGCAAGCAACACAACTACTTGGTTAAATGTTTAGGCAACACAACTATTTGGTTAGGATTAGGCAACACAATTACTTGGTTAGGATAAGGCAACAAAACTACTTGGTTATATGATCAAGCAACACAACTACTTGGTTAGGATTAGGCAACACAAATAATTGGTTAGGATTAGGCTACACAACTACTTGGTTATGATTAGGCAATACAAATACTTGGTTAGGATTAGGCAAAACAACTATTTGGTTAGGATTAGGCAACACAACTACTTGGTTATGATTAGGCAACAAAAATACTTGGTTAGGATTAGGTAACACAAATACTTGGTTAGGATTAGGCAAAACAACTATTTGGTTAGGATTAGGCAACACAAATACTTGGTTAGGATTAGGCTACACAACTACTTGGTTAGGATTAGGCAACACAAATACTTGGTTAGGATTAGGCAACAAAAATACTTGGTTAGGATTAGGCAAAACAACTACTTGGTTAGGATTAGGCAACACAAATACTTGGTTAGGATTAGGCAACACAACTACTTGGTTAGGATTAGGCAACACAAATACTTGGTTAGGATTAGGCAACACAACTACTTGGTTAGGATTAGGCAACAAAAATACTTGGTTAGGATTAGGCAACACAACTACTTGGTTAGAATTAGGCAACAAAAACTGAAGCGTAATTAAAATTCAGTTTGAGTGTGAGGGAATGTCAGTTTTAGGGGACCAGGCTGACTGGTCACACAGTGGTGCTTTGGATTGCACTTAAAGATGAAAAGTGTTGCTGGTGGTTTTATTGCCAAGATCATTTGTTTCCGGTATGTGTGTTGGGAGATAGACCACATTGTTAGTGTTACCAATAACAGCAGGAGAAATATGCAATGATGCCTTGCTTGATGCTTGCCTTCCTGCAGCTCGTTCCTCTAAATGGAGTTCAGTGCGTCTTACAGGGGATGCTGGAGACCTGTAACCTGCAGTGTAGCCTGGTATTAATCTTGTATGAATCCACCTTCCCTTCACATCCCTGCTTCTTTGTTAACCCTTTAGAGTTTCCCTGGAAACACATGCAGATAGAGAAAGATATGCTTCATTGGTGCATTAAATATTATGCCACTTCCATGTGGTAAAGGTGTCTCTTTAAATTTGTCTGTTCTTCCTGTAGGACTTCTGCATATATTCTCATGCAAGAACTGACCTTTCTTGTTCTGGCGTTCACGTCTTAATGCAATTTTCTCCACACAGAATATCCAATGCATGCGCACTCCTTGTCCCAGTTGCCTTTGAGAAAAGATGTCCTGGCCAGTACATTTACATTACATTTACATTTAGGTCATTTAGCAGACGCTTTTGTCCAAAGCGACTTACAATAAGTACATTTGTCAAAAGAAGGAAACAAAGAAACCACGACGTATCATTGCCGATAAAGTAAGAGCTAAAAATAGAACAAGTGTTAGGTCCTCATCTGAGTAAAGTAGTACTTCAAGAGCAACAGTGCTAAGATCAGAGTGCTATAGGTAAGGTTTTTTTTTTTTTTTTTGTTTTTTTTTTGTTTGTTTGTTTTTTTTTTTTTTTTTTTTTTGGGGGGGGGGGGTGTCGAGGGAGGGTGCTAGTGGGTCATGCTATGTAGAGTCAAGGTGAAGTCTGAACAGGTGAGTCTTGAGCCTTTTTCGGAAGATGGCAAATGACTCTGCTGTCCTGACATTGGTCGGGAGTTCGTTCCACCACTGAGGCGCCAGAACAGAGAAGAGTCTGGACTTTGCTGAGCGACATTTGCTTGATTTCAGCGATGGTGGTACCAGCCGGCCAGCTGAAGTAGAAGAGCGAAGTGCTCGCTTCGGGGCATGAGGTTTGACCAGTGTTTGAAGGTAGAAGGGTGCCGTTCCATTGATGGCCCTGAAGGCCAGTGTCATCGTCTTGAATTGGATGCGTGCTGCAACAGGGAGCCAGTGGAGGTCACGGAGGAGGGGGGTCACGTGGGAGAATTTGGGTAGATTGAAGATAAGGCGTGCTGCGGCATTCTGGATACGCTGTAATGGTTTAATCGCAGAGGCCGGGAGTCCGGCCAGGAGAGAGTTGCAGTAGTCAAGGCGGGAGATGACCAGTGCTTGGACCAAGAGCTGCGTTGCATCCTTTGTGAGGAGGGTCCGAATCCTGCGGATATTGTAGAGGGCGAATCTGCAGGATCGGGCCACAGCAGTGATGTTGGGGGTGCAGGATAGTTGGTCATCGAGGATCGAGGTCATCGAGGATTACACCCAGGCCAGTAGGAGGAATAAGTGCAGCTCCTTCTAAGAGCACAGGTGTCATGTGATGGGAAACCACACCGGTGTGCCCCAAGGGCAGCCATGACTTTCTCCTATCTGACACCCTCAGACCTAATTCCTCTTCTGCTTAACAGGCCACTTGATCATCCTGCCGACTTGTGCCACCAGATCAATTTGAGCAGAAGCAGGGAGAAGGGAGGGTAACGTTTCTTCTTGCTGATTGGAAGCTGCTATTCACTAACGGGCAATGAAGCAAGACAGGCACTGCTGACCCCTGTGGCCTCAGAGTTATATTGTGGACTATAGTCTGAAATGATAGCTTGTTTCTGGTGGACTGGGGGAGGGGGGATGTGCTGGAGCTGAGGTGTCATTTTGCTGTCATAACAATACAGAAATAGCATTTTGTCTTGATTTTCTATCAGTCCAAAAAATCCTTACATTACTGTTTTTCCAACATTGCTTTGCTCCATCGCTGTGTGCTTAGAAACATACGCCTATTGGCATTGCTGTTGATCAGTCATAGCTTTTTAAAACATTGTCTAATCTGCATTAAATAATACTATTTTTTTTAATTAAACAAAGAGATAAGTGACAAATAAATGAGATGAAAATGTGAATCTGCGGGTGTTTCAGCAGTTTTAATAAAAGGTTCCAGTCTTATTCTGTCTGCCAGCGTTGAATAGCTGGAGCTACTGTAAGAGTTTCCTTAATAGCAATATGCTCTAAACTAATTTGAGTTCCCACTGTGAAACTATGTTTAAGCTATTTCTTTATTTTATATACAGATTGATTGGTTGGTGCCTCTATTTGCGGTGCACAACCAAATTGTATTGCTTTTTCTCTGCATTATATATTTGCATCCTGTGTGAAAGAACTCTTCAAAAAGTTGCCTTTCAAACAGGTCTTTTATGTTTAACTGTTGATTTGTATGGTTTTGGCTATATTTTGATTGCAGAGGCGCTTAATGAATGTACTTTATTATATAAATAAATTTTGAATTTAATGCTGCAATGTCATGTTTATGCCTTCAGCGCCAAGGCCTTAGATCCTCTCCTATTCAGGCTATTCTGCTATGTCAGTGGAAATGCACAGCCTTGACCCCAGCTTTGCAATAAGCGCGGCGACACAAGTCAGCACATCAGCATTTAGTTTGTTGTCTACAAAACCAAGGTTAGCATCTCATTGGGAGGCTGTGTGATTCATCAGACTACAGGGGAATCCAGCGGGAATTTTGTTTGAACTTTAAAGAGAGACATGCATTAAGTTTACCTGCTCTCGCTCCTTTGCAAGGATCTAAAGATGGCCTCTCGAGATGGCACAAAAAGGCATTTTTAATGAAGATTGATTTGTTTTACTCTTATATTCAGCACTTTGCTTCACTTCCCAAGGCAAAAAATTCTGCGTGTGTGCAAGTCCTTGTTATTTGCCATTTAACCAAGAAGCCTGTCTTTGTTTGTCCAGTTAATTCTTGTTTGCTGAGTTAATTAATATTAAGGAGGTAGGGGAAAATGAAGAGAGGCACAGTGATTGTTTGTGTAACATTTTTTGCATTATAAAACAGAAACAACATTTCTGTACATCACAAACACTGAACAAACATATAGCACAACATAATCTTCATTCAGCAAAACCTACCGCAGCACAAAAGCTTATCCTTAAGGGAACTTAAGGACAAGCTTTACATTTTTACAATTTTTATGGATGTATACAATGGAATATGTTGATGACAATTTGCTCTCCAATTTGTAAGTCATGTTTAAGATGGCCTATTTCAGAAATATCCCAAGGGAACATTGCACATACTGAGGTCTTTTACAGGGGACTGCAGACATCTGACTAACCCTCATTAGCTTGGCCTTATTTCTAAGACTAATGGCCCTCTATCAGTATGAATTTTTTTCTGCAGTGTAGAGAAGAAGGTGAGAGAGCAGTATGACATTCAACAGACATAGCAGTTATATGGAATGTGCTTTAAACTCTCGGCCACCAAGGCACTCCTGGCTAATGCCACTTAACTGCTTTTAGCACTTTCCACAACAGCACCTAATAACAGAGTATATGAATGGTGACAAAGTCTACTTTCTTTTCACATTCTCAAGTGTTAGACCCACTTACACTAGTGTTACAGCAGACCACAATGCTCAGGCTACAGCTCCTTCTCTTCTATTTTGTGTGCCAAACACGAGACAAGTGCCACTGTCAGAGATATTTGAGTGGAACATTTGTTTGTGTCTTTCGTGCAGTCCCTCGTGTTAGCTCTTTGTCAGAATGAGTCTGTCTCTCTGGTCTCCGACCATTGACTCGTGTGTGATCGACATTCTGCTTACCGACAGCCCAGTCAATGGGAAAGCTTCAATTAGTCAGACTGCTTTTCAATCAGGGCAGTGACTGATCCATCATTAACAACAAATGTCGCTCAGCAAAGTCCAGACTCTTCTCTGTTCTGGCGCCTCAGTGGTGGAACGAACTCCCGACCAATGTCAGGACAGCAGAGTCATTTGCCGTCTTCCGAAAAAGGCTCAAGACTCACCTGTTCAGACTTCACCTTGACTCTACATAGCATGATCCACTAGCACCCTCCCTCGACATCCCCCCCCCCCCCCCCAAAAAAAAAAAAAAAAAAAAGAAAAGAAAAACCTTACCTATAGCACTCTGATCTAGCACTGTTGCTCTTGAAGTACTACTTTACTCAGATGAGGACCTAACACTATGTTTAGCTCTTACTGCATCGGCAATGATACGTCGTGGTTTCTTTGTTTCCCTCTTTTGACAAATGTACTTATTGTAAGTCGCTTTGGACAAAAGCGTCTGCTAAATGACCTAAATGTAAATGTAAATGTAAATATGGTTAACTCCCACCATGAATCGCAGTTCTTGTAATTATATAATGATTAGAATAATCCACAGAGCTTTTAGAAAGGTGCCGAATCAAAGTGTCACTTCTAGTGATACTTTATTGTGAATTAATAATTAAAAAATATTTTTAATACGTTTATGTGTAAAATGCCTTCAGATGAAATGTGAGCGCCGACAGCTGTGGTTCAGATCAATTCAGAAATGGAGGCAAAATGCTAAGGTCGTGTTTAGCGAGAGAGCCATGGATAAATGTAGGAATGACAGGAAATTGGTAGCAGCTTTGTTGAGGTACCAGCCTACTAGAGATGATGGTCTGTAACTAAAGAACAATGGTTTATGGATATATAAGGTCTATCAATGAAATGCATACCAGGCAGTATCAGGCAAGGACTTGCAGGTAGAGTGAGGGTAGTCTCAATATCAGCTGGGGTAGCAGACATATGTAGGGAACAGATAGGCAAGGCAAGGCAAGGCAACTTTATTTGTATAGCACATTTCATACACAAGGCAGACTCAAAGTGCTTCACATCATAAAACAAAGTGAGAAGAAAAAAAGAAAAGAAAAATAGAAGAATTAAAAGAAAATAATAAACATTTTAAAAATGCATCACAGAAAGAAAATAGAATAAAAACATATTTGCAATAATTAAAAACAGTGCAGACATTAAAAGATTTAGCAGAAAGCTATGGTGAACATAAAAGTTTTCAGTCTAGTTTTAAAAGTGGTCAGAGTTGGGGCAAGTCTTACAACTTCAGGAAGTTTATTCCAGCCATTTGTTGCATAGTGACTAAATGATGCTCTCCCGTGATTGTTGTTTACTCTTGGAATCACTAACAGATTGGTCTCAGAAGATCTTAGTGGTCTAGAAGGCTTATGTAGTGGGAGCATATCAGTGATATACTTCGGTCCCAGACCATGTAGTGATTTATATGTGAGCAGGAGGATTTTGAAATCAATCCTCTGACATACAGGGAGCCAATGTAAGGATTTAAGAATTGGTGTAATGTGCTCACATTTTTTGGTCTTTGTAAGAACTCTAGCAGCAGCGTTCTGAACAAGCTGTAGCTGCCTGACAGTTTTTTTCGGAAGACCTGCAAGGAGACCATTACAGTAGTCTAGCCTACTAGTAATAAAGGCATGTACAAGTTTTTATAAGTCTTGAGCTGACATGAGCCCTCTAAGTCTTGCTACATTTTTTAGGTGATAGTAGGCTGATTTTGTGACTGATTTAACGTGACTGTCGAAATGTAAATCAGAATCCATAATAACCCCAAGATTTCTGGCTTTGTTTGAGGTTTTCAGGGACAGAGAGTGAAGGTGTTGAATTACTTTAAACCTTTCTTTTTTAGCACCAAAAACAATTATCTCAGTTTTGTCCTCATTTAGTTGTAGGAAGTTTTGGCACATCCAGTCTTTGACTTGCTCAATGCACTGGCACAGAAGATCTATGGGGCGATAGTCGTTTGGTGATAGTGCTACATAGATTTGGGTGTCATCGGCATAGCAATGGTGGTCAATGTTATTATTTTGCATGATTTGTCCTAGTGGGAGCATGTAGATGTTGAATAAAGTTGGCCCCAAGATTGAACCTTGGGGGACTCCACACGTTACATTGGTAGATTCTGATACAAAGTCGCCAATGGAAACAAAATAGTTCCTATCTTGTAGATATGACTTGAACCAGCTTAAGACTGTTCCTGAGAGCCCCACCCAGTTTTCCAAGCTGTCCAAGAGTATTGAGTGGTCGACAGTGTCAAATGCAGCACTGAGGTCTAGTAGCATTAATATTGAAGTTTTGCCAGAGTCTGTGTTAAGACGGATGTCATTTACAACTTTAATAAGGGCCGTCTCGGTGCTATGAAAAGGTCGAAATCCTGACTGGAAGTTGTTGTAGCAGCCCGTTGAAGCCAGGAAGTGATTTAGTTGTTGGAGGACAACTTTCTCAATTATTTTACTTATGAAGGGTAGATTTGAAATTGGTCTGTAGTTGTTGATAATAGAGGCATCTAGGCTCCGCTTTTTTAGAAGAGGTTTAATGACTGCAGTTTTGAAGGCCTTTGGGAAATTGCCTGATTGAATGGAGTTATTAACTATTTGCAATACGTCTATTGATGTCAAAAACATTCTTAAAAAAGTTGGTAGGTAAAGCATCAAGGCAGCAGGTGGATGATTTTAGATTTGTCACCGTTTCCACTAGAGTTTTAGAGTCTATGGCATTAAAGCTTGCCATCATTGCTGTGTTACTTTTGCCTGAACAGGGTGGTGATCCAACTTTTTTGTTTGAGATATTGATGGCGCGTCTGATGCCTTCAATTTTATTAGTATAAAATAATGCAAACTCATTGCATTTCTGCGTGGAATGAAGTTTAGCTGGTATTTGTGTTGGGGGGTTGGTCAGTCTGTCAACAGTTGCAAATAGGGTTTTCGCCTTATTAGTGTTGTTGTTTATGATATTGGAGAAGTATGTTTCTCTCGCACTTTTTAAGACTAAATTGTAGGCCCGGAGGCTCTCTTTATAGATGTCATGGTGAATATGAAGTTTAGTACTCCGCCAGTTTACAAGATCATCAGCATGACATGGGTTTAGAGGTGGTAACGAGGAAATGGCATTTTTAAAGAGTACATTGGCATGTTCATTGATGTACCACTTTTTGACCTTATTTGATTCTGTTTGTGTGTCAGGAATGAAAGAAATATTAAAGAAAACACAGAAGTGGTCAGACAATGAAGGATCAGTCACAAAAACATCAGAAACATTGAGACCTTTTGTGATAATCAGGTCCAGGGTGTGTCCCTTACAATGAGTAGCCTCTTTCACATGTTGAGAAAGGTCAAATGTGTCTAGAATATTAAAAAGTTATTTTGCACCCTTGTCATTCAAATCATCAATATGATAATTAAAGTCACCAGTTATAACTAGGCAGTCAAAATCAGTGGAGATGCTAGACAATAATTCAGTAAAATCATCGAAAAAATTTGACGAATATTTAGGTGGCCTGTAAATAATTAACAGGAGAACTCTGGGAGAGCATTTCAACACAGCACAAAGATATTCGAATGATGGAAAAACACCAAGTGACATCTGTTTCCCCTGAAATGTATTTTTAAATATAGCAGCAACCCCTCCACCTCTTTTCCCAGATCTACAAACATCAATAAAATTATAGTTGGGGGGTGCTGTCTCGATCAGAATGCTTGCACTATTATTTTGTTCTAGCCATGTTTCAGTTAAGAACATAAAATCAAGTTTAGAAGTGGTAATAAAATCATTGACTAAAAATGATTTGTTATTAAGAGACCTTACATTTAGCAGACCCATCCTGATGGTGTTATTGACAGGCTTTGAGGTTGACTTTGATTTTGAGAGAACAGGAATGAGATTGTTTAGGTTAGCTGTGTGTTCAAGTTTCCCAATGTTTACTCTCTTAGTAGTCACAACAGGAATGCAGAAGGTGCCATGTTTTGATGTAGGCGACCTTGGGTCCAGCTGATAATGCGGTCTACTGCTGAACCCTTTTCTGTCTCAGTAATATTCAGGGCTGCTGTCAGGGTGGGGAGGGGGTGGCCAAAAGGGAAGAGGTGGCCATAAGGGAAGAGTCTTGGAGGTCTTGGATTTTAGTGACTTAGTTGCAGCTTTGAGAGAGGGGGTCTTGGATTTTGGTGACTTCATTGCAGCTTTGGAAGAGGGGGTCTTGAGTTTTGGTGACTTAGTTGCAGCTTTGGAAGAGGGGATCTTGGATTTTGGTGACTTCATTGCAGCTTTGAGAGAGGGGGTCTTGAGTTTTGGTGACTTAGTTGCAGCTTTGGAAGAGGGGGTCTTGAGTTTTGGTGACTTAGTTGCAGCTTTGGAAGAGGGGGTCTTGAGTTTTGGTGACTTCGTTGCAGCTTTGGAAGAGGGGGTCTTGAGTTTTGGTGACTTAGTTGCAGCTTGGGAGGGGGGGTCTGAGTAGGGCAGGGGGTAGGTGGGGGTAGCTCCTGGAATTCCAAGGGGGAGGAGGGGAGAGAAAGGTTTATTGGAGGGAGGGAGAATGACAAAGACCTGGATTGGGATTTGGGAGGGGTGGGGGAGGGATCCACATTCAGTCCTCCTTCGACGTTGTTGATAATCTGAGAAGGGCGGGGGGTAGGTGGGGGTAGCTCTTGGAACTCCAAGGGGGAGGAGGGGAGAGAAAGGTTTATTGGAGGGAGGGAGAATGATGAAGACCTGGATGGAGATTTGGGGGGGGTGGGGGAGGGATCCACATTCAGTCCTCCTTCGACGTTTCTGATAATCTGTGTTTCGTCTTCCCTCTTTGTTGGTTCCTCTCGTCTCTTGTCCTTGGCGACAGATGGATGACGCAGGCAGTAAGACATGTTGGTGATGAATAGCTTTGCCCCTAGCTTATTTAGGCAAAGTCCGTTTGTCTTAAAAAGATGCCTGCGGTCCCAGAAAAAGCGGAAATTGTCAATAAAATGCATTGGGCGGGCAAGAGATGCAGTTGAGAGCCATTTGTTGAGCCAGAACAGTCTACTGAATGTCTCAGCTCCTCTCCCGGTCGGGGGCAGAGGGCCACTGATGAAAACCTCAGCATTCACAGAGCTGACTGTTTCAAAGAGTTTGTTGAAGTCCTCTCTCAACTCTGTTGATCGTTGTTTTTCAATGTCATTAAATCCAATGTGCAGAATGATATTTTTCACAGTTGGGTGTGCAGCCACAATTTCCAGGATTCTTTTTTCCAAATCAGACACCGTATCCTTCGGAAAGCAGAGTACTTTGATGTTATTACTGCTTTTCATATCTTTTACAGAAAAGTCACCCACAATCAGATTTTCAGGCCCTGTCGTTAGCTTTCTCTGTGACTTTAAGTTAGCAGGTCTTACCCTGCTGCGTGGTGGTGGGGGGTTATCCAGGCAATCAGAGGGGGATCCATGGTCCTGCAGCAGTGGAGCAAACCTGTTCTTTAGTTGAACAGTTGTTTGCTGGGGAGGTTTCTTGGTAGCTCTCCTCTCCCCAGCTGTCCGCTGCTGTGTCCTACGAGGCAGTGGGGTTGAGGAGACGCTGTGCCTGGATGGAGATGGTAACGCAGGCCAGCCGGTCAGATCACAGATATCGGGGCGCTGGGTCCTGCCAGATATCCGTTCTCCCATGTCACAGGGAGATGGTCTTCTCTTTGGCTTCGCACCAAGTGTGTTCCAGGGAGGATTATCGCTGGTAGATTTATGACCGTGTACAGGATCCTCCCGTTTCTTCATAGCTTCATTATAGCTAGTTAGCTGTGTTCTAGCATGCTCCTGTCCACTGTTTTGAGTCAGTGCTAGAGTGGTGTTGTTCCCACAAAGTCCATTCACTTCTACATTTACTTCTAACCGATTAATTTTTGTTTCCAGCAGTAAAATCTTCTGTAGGAGTTTATGGTAATCTTCCGTAGAGAAGGGAGGCATCTTCTGCTAATTACCTTTAGCAGGCTCAGGCTTATCTTGTTTGGTAGGCCTCCTCCCGTAGCGTTGAGGAAGTCATAAAAATATTGAAAAATGCCCGTTTTATCTCAAAGAAAATATAATCCCACTGGTTTTGTAAATATCCAGGAGCTGTTGCTCTTTGTTTCTTATTGAGGAGAAGCAGATAGCAAAAAATAGCAGAAAAATCGCAGGCAGGGGTGAGAGCAAAGAGGAAAAGCGTCTGCACTGTAGCAAAGCCGGAAGCATTCCGGCTTTGCTAAGGAGTAAAGTAAGTAAATTAACATTTAAAGAAATCAGTTCAAATCAGCATTTTAAGGTATGTAAATTAGGGAAATTGGGGAATCTAATATCAAACTAATCTTACGCTGAAATAATATTCGAATGAGTGTTATTTTTTTTTTTTATAAACGTGTTGTCTAACGTTAGCAAATCTCTCCCTCCTCGTTTGAATGTGAATCGCTATAAACAAATGCTTTTGTTACATGAAGTCTGATGAAAAATAATGTTTTCTGAATCACAATCTCACTATCAGAAATAGCCAACAGCGGCGCACACATGGAGATAACACAGCGCTCGGTGAAATGAAAACAAAGATGGACCGGACCTCAAGAAGCGATGCCGTCATGAAAAGATGCATTCATGCTGATTAATACTGCTAGCTAGGTCGAGATATCGTTACTGACAAGGACAATAAGATTAATTAATATTTCAAGATGCACAGCCTGATTGATTCAGATGACATGACCTCTGAAATGCATGTACACCTCTGGACAAACACCAACTTTTCCAGAAATACTGTAGGGTAACACAATTTAAGACGTTAGCATGCTGTTACGGGTCTTTGTGCTGCCGCTTCAAATGGACCAGCCAACACTGTATTACTAACTAGAGTTTGAAGCCGTATAACATAAATACAGTAGATTAGTTCTGTAAATTAACAGCAATTGCTTACAGTGTGTGCACCACGTATATGAAAACCAACCATGCAGGACAAATACCGAGAAAACTTTTAACCTTAGAAGCAATACCTTGTTTGATTTGGGAAGAAAGGTTATTTGATGAAACAAAATGGTTAAGGCTGAAGAAAGAAGACAAAGAAAGTTAAGAACAGAGAGCAAACCCACTGCCACATTAGATGACACTATGGAAATGTGGACTGGCTGCCCTCACTATTTTCAGGCAGTGATGTGAAGACTATTACGACAATGCAGAAGACAAGAGCAACGGCTATAGCATGAACTGTAACAGCTTGAGCAAACTCTCCACAGAGAAACTAGACCCACCATTACTGGATCACTCTCAGCATTGTGCTTTCCTTTGGTACCACGAATCAGGCTGATTTGGCGAAACATATCTGAGCTGAGTGAATGTTCTGTATGTTTAATTTGACACTTCAATATCCTATGTAAATTAAGTGGAAACACTTTTAAAACGTGCTAAATGTGTATTTTAATGGTTGAAATAAGAAAATATGGCTGCCTGTGCAGTTATCTTGATAATATTTTGTTTGTTTGTAACTTGTTAGGATGTGCTGCTTCAAAAGGGGCTAAGTTCAAGGAATTCTTGTTAACTGAGGTTATTTTATTTCGAAACCAAGTCATGCTCAAAACTTCCACAGCAATACTACACTACAGTTAGATGAGAGAGAGAGAGAGAGAGAGAGAGAGAGAGAGAGAGAGAGAGAGAGAGGGAGAGAGTTGGAGAGAGACTGCTGCTAACAGTAATAATAATAGTAATAATAACAGAATACTGATGATGGTAGCAGGTGCAACCAGGGTGCAGGTGATCTATTGATGAAGAAGCCAAATTATGAATAAGCATTATTGGGACACACCAATGGAGAGAGGAGACAAAGAGAAAGGACTTCAGTGTATCACAGGACATCCCCGGCAATCTAGGGCTACAGCAGCTTAACTAAGGCCAGCCCTAACTAAGCTTTATCAGGAATGTTCTGAGCCTACTTTTAAAATGGCCTCATTTACATAGTGCTTTTGTCCAAAGCGCTTTACAGTAATGACTGACATTCACCCATTCAACCACACAGGGCGACAGCCAGCTCGTCAGGAGCAATAAGGGTGAGGTGTCTTGCTCAGGGATACCAGGCACTCAGCTAGGAGGAGCCGGGGATCGAACCGGCAATCTTGCGGTTGCCAGCCAACCCGCTCTACCTCCTGAGCTAACCCCCCCCTTTAAATGTGGAGGGAGTGTCTGCCTCCTGCACTGAAACTGGGAGCTGGTTCTGTATGAAGTTGTTAGCTGAATGCTGTGCCTCTCATTCAAATGTTAGAATCTTGAGGAACCTGCATTCCGGGAGCATTGTACTCTTGTGAGTAAACAACAAATATGGAAGCTTGTGGAAGACAGGCAGGCAGGCAGGCAGACTGGTAGGTAGGTATGTAGGCAGGCATGTAGGTTGGTAGGTTGACATGCAGCTGGGCAGGTATGTTGGGAGGCAAGCAGGTAGGTAGGTTGGTTGGTTAATTGGTAGGTAGGCAAGTAGGTAGGCGGGTGAGCGGTTGACAGGCAAGAAAGTGGACAGGGATAGGTATGTATGTAGCTAGTCAGGTAGGGAAGTAGGCAGGTAGGTAGGTTGAGACATAGGTAGGTAGTTAGACAGACAGGTAGATTGACAGGAAAGCAGGTAGGAAGGGTGGGACGGATGGAAGGTGAAAGGCAGGTAGGCTTTGCTGGCCAATGGAGCTTGAGAAACAGCTAATGGGTACCATTTGGCCAGTAGGGCTGCAGCTGCTGTAATTGCTGAAGCAAAAAC
Organism: Chelidonichthys spinosus; assembly: GCA_029853015.1. Taxonomy (NCBI): domain Eukaryota; kingdom Metazoa; phylum Chordata; class Actinopteri; order Perciformes; family Triglidae; genus Chelidonichthys; species Chelidonichthys spinosus. The sequence goes on from CM056835.1 coordinate 9,839,889, forward strand.
AGCAAGTGTCGGATGAAATTGGGAAGACTATGGAGAAGGACTTTTGATTGGCCTCAAGCTGTGATTAGCAATAGAGGGGAACTGCTAATCGCTGCTAATCGACCGACATGTTCTGCACAGAGGATGCAGAGTTTGAAGACGTAGGGGAAGGATTCTGATTTCAAGAAGCAGCCCGGGGGAGGAGAGTGTCTAGTTTTGGAACTTTGGAATTGTGTCCCTGCTTTTTGCAGATGATGGTGGTTCTGTTGGCTCCTTCAGAATGTGACCTGCAGCGCACTGGGTCAGTTAGTAGCCCAGTGTGAAGCAGTTGGGATGAGGGTCAGTAGCTCCAAGTCTGAAGTCATGGTGCTCTACTGGAAACCGGTGAGCTGCACCCTATGGGTTGGGAGTTGCTGCCCCAAGCTGGTGAGTGTATTAATGTCTTGTTCACAGGTGAGGTGGAAAGACTGTTGCAGCGGCAGCAATGATCTCTCACTTTACCAGTCCATCTACGTTCCAACCCTCACCTATGGTCATGAGCTTTGGGTGGTGACCAAAAAAATGAGGCTGAATATACTGCTGTAGGGTGGCTGGGCTCAGCCTGAGAGACAGGGTTAGGAGCTCAGACATCCGGAGGGAGCTTCTAGTAGAGCCGCTCCTTTGCATTGAAAGGAGGTAGACCCAGGAAATGCTGGAGGAACTATATAGCCCATCTAGCCTGGGAACACCTCAGGGTCCCCCAGAAGCAGCTGGAAAGTGTTGCTGGGGAGAGTGATGTCTGGAATGCCCTCCTAAGCCTACTGCCCCCACGACTCGACCCCAAAATACTTTAACTGGATGAAAAATGAGAATGAGATGTTTTAATTGTCAAAGTTTAGAGCTTGATTTTCTGGAGAATCATGGACTAGCTTTAACATCTGAATATATGGTTTGCGCATTTACTCAGTAATATAGCTTTGAGAGATGTTGCTCCAACTGCAAGTTTCATGCAAGGCTGAACATTGCAGTATTTAATTAGTTGATTTCATCCTATAGTTTATTAAAAAAAAATGTTCTTTCACATCTGAAACTTAGGCAAGATAACATTTCAGAAAGCATGTGGCGGAATTCTTCTGAATCAAGGGTATTTGATTGGAATATAATTGTAATGAGCATATGCATATGAATTATGCATTCTATGAATTTTTATAATTCCCATAGTCCCTGACAATGACAACAATCTGTCATTGTTTTGTTGATTGCTGCTGCTGCTTCCTGTGTTCCATTTCCCCCCAGTACCTTTGATGGGAAACCACACACTCATTTACGCATTCGCTTGCTTGTACAAACTGAGGTGAAACATTTTTAATCACTGGCATGAATAATACAGCCCTAGAAGTTTCTTTCATAATTTGCTCAGTTAGTTAAATAATACAGCTATTTTTTCTTTAATCAGATGATCAACAAAATAAACAGGGTTGACACTACCATCTTCTTCCACTCAGCCTTTCCTTATGTATAGAGCAGATATCATAATGATACAGAATTGATGTCAGCTCCTCTAAGACATATTATCCCATAACCACAAATCTGCTATTACTGTACAACACATTTTTGTATGATCTGTACTGGGCTGTGAATCCAGTTGGAATAATCCGGGTGGAGTTCACTGCTGACAGAGAAGTGAGGATGGAATAGTGGACTTCTGCCAGGCTGGGGGATGCAGACTATCCGCCCACCTTATTCTCTACGTAGACTCATTAGATGGTTTTAATACACAGTCTCCAGCAGTGTTTGTGTGTGTACTGATATGACAAAGATCAAGGTACTGGATTGATGGCAATGTGAGGTGAGAGATGGTTAAATATTTAATACGGTGTCTTTACAGTTGGTCTCAGAATTCCCAAAGTGGAGTTAAGACACTTTTATTGCGGAATCGACTGCACAGGTTTATTTGACCTCCATGTTATTGCTTAGGGACAGAGAGACACCAGCGGTCTAAGATGCTCATATTCAGATTGTATCTATTTGGCCAGAAAATCCGATGCTCTTACAAGTCTTGTGATTTATAGTTATTAATACAGTGTGGATTTATTCTATAGACCTTTTTTCGCAACATACATTTTGGCTTGTCATAGTAAGAAAAGCACAGGTTTAATTAATAACTAGATTTGGAATAAGTGCATATATTTTAGGAAAGCTTGTTAGGAAAGCTCCCGATGTTTCACTGGAACACCCAAAGGTTTTTTATACAATATTCATACCATTAATAGCATAGCAGAAAACAAGTATGTTCTATGTAAGGGTATGGTTGATTCATGTCGACATGAGCAGAGAATGAAGTCTCTCTCACTATGTGTTGTAATCCAAGCTTTTCCTTGCCTTGTTGACATTGCCGGCTGGCCACACATGCTTCCGAGCATGTATGTGAGCCTGCTCCACTGGCTGGCTAATGGCTACATCCCCGCACTGCTCTCATACAGTGGTAAAAGCTGATAACGTCATCCAAACCGTCATCAAGTGTAGCATGCATCCTCCGGTTTCCCCTCCAGTTAGCTCTGTCAGCACCGTTGCTATTATTTGTACTGTGAGCATTATAAGTAATGTTAGATGCAAGATGCCGGCTCCAAGTTTGGAGTAGTTTTGATATGCTCTGAATTGCAAATTTAGCAGCTTAAATTAAGACCACTGCTACGATGAGTCAAAACGTCTGGTGTGAAAAAAAAGACAGCGATTTAACAGACTGATGGAAAGATGAGATCCCTGAATCTCAGCTGTGACAAAACACTGCCACCCATTCACACTCCTCAAGGATGGGTGATGAGAAAAGAGGTTGGGTGGGTGACTGAAGTGCCGGAGTGCTAGTAAATCAAAAAAGGCTGGTGTGTGGATTTCCTAAACTAAACAAGTTGTTCCAAGCCGTGTGTAATTCACCCCACAGATGATGGGTTTTACAGCCTTTTCGCCTGTATTCTATCCAGTGGGGATCTGTAAATCTGTCAAGGAGAAAGTCAATTCCATTCCCCGTGCCGTAATCTCATTTGCCTCTGGTGCCAATGGTGCATCAAATGTCGTCGCTGGCTCCTGTGGTTGGGTGCAGTGACTGCCTGCCGCACTGCCGAGTCAAGCCCGGGAATAAATCCCACCTGTCCCACATGAGGTGCTCCATCAACCACAAAAATTCATTATCCCAGAATGTTTTAGGGGGCTAATGGAATCCTTATCTTTATCGTGCACAGAAAGAATTTAATTACATGCAGTAGTAAAAGTCCCCTCAGTTTATCAGGCCTACATGCACATCTGTCCTCTTTTACAGGTCTCAGACTGTTTGTTAGGATGTTCCCAGGCTGATGTCTGTGCTTCACAGTAATGACTGCTAAACATCAGATGCAGTTAGTATACTGTTCCATCATGGGTTAGGCTTTTCTTCATGTATAACCTCTGCCAATAGGATAATATCAAATTCAGGCAGTCAGAATTGTCTTAATCCTCCTATATGCCCTGAGTGTACAACATTTGGCATTTCCCTTCAAATCTGTGCTGCGTCATTTATAGGGTGGGGTGCAGTGATACATACATTGCAGTAGTTTGTAGTGGATCTTTGGCTGCTTATATTTGGTCTTCTCTTCAGCCTTGCAATTTTCTCAGAAGCTTTCCAACATCCCCTTCATTGTAAACGGTAAATGGACATGCATTTCTATAGCGCTTTTCTTGTCTTTTTCAACTACTCAAGGTGCTTTACGCTAGATTCAGTCTACATTAACCCATTCACACACATTCATACACTGATTCAAGTCAAAGTCTTGCCCAAGGACACTTTGGCATGCGGACTGGAGGAGCCAGGATTTAAATCACCGATCTTCCGATTAGAGGACAACTTGTTCTACCTCGGAGCCACAGCCACCCTAGTTGCAATAGTTTGGGATTGTGCATGCGTGTATGTGTGTATGATATGCATATGTGAATGGAGGTGGTTGCATGTCAAAAGCAATCTCTTCAGGGTAAAAGAAAGCAGGAGAGGGAATGCAAATGAAACCGAATACTTGCTGTTGTCACATTAAGTTACCAGTACGGTGATACTGCAATATGTTTTGTTTTCAAATAGTCTGGACGAATAGCTTTGATGGTGAGCTTCTAAAGTGGAAGCTGCAAATATTACAGTTGGAGCTTGTTAATGCTAAGCATGTCTCTGTTCATCTGTTGAGGGTCTCTGTGATTAGGAGAGAGAGAAAGCGTTTCTGTGGCCTTTTGTTGCGCGTCATTAAAGGCACCTTCAAGTCCACAGAAAGTTACTGCAACATAATAATTATAGATAATTTCTACAAATTGTGGTGACGCAAGATAAATACATAACAGCATGTGAGAGTTGTTATTAAGGGAAAAATAAAAAAAAGTTTACTTCTTGTTGATTTAGTTCTCTTTAGAATGAACTTAGTGCTGCTCATCTTTTGCACCTGTTACTGTGCACCTATTCTCCATTTACTAACACTTTGATTGAATACTGTAAAACTATTTCAATTATTTCATTGTACATAAATAATTACCATTGCAGCACATTTTTGCAAAGATTTGCATAGGTATGTTATTTGTTCTGTGACATCAATTTCATTAACGTTGCTGTCCATCACCCAACCTCCATGAATAACGACTTCTTGCATTAGATGCAAATATTGTGCATTAAAATAAAAGTATAAGTATAATATGAATCTAATTAGTAGGGAAAGTAGACTTGATTATGTGTTTATGTTTTGGTTGCTATTTATTTTTATTTTTTTTAAATGCTTTGAAGACTAGAAACATACACCATTCACCTCCATTCACCTTGACATACATTTACCAAAACTAACTGCTTAGCTAACACTTATTGTAGCTGGTTTTGGTATAGTGGCCCTTTAAAGATGAGCTACATCTGTGCAGGTGTGAAATGTCAAATACACAAAGAGATGGTTCAAAGTTAAACAGACAAGAACAGGGCAACCTCCATGTAACAGAAAATTTAACACCACTATCATTGTGTCTACATGTTTCCCAGGTACCAATATTATCATGGTATTGTGAAAATGATGATGAAAATGTTCAAAAAGTACTGATACATAAACGGTAATAGGTTCACTCCATCTATTCTGTCCTCCAGTAATGTTCTAGGTGTTTTATAGATCTCATTACTTTCTCCTGCTACAAAAACACTTGACAATGAAGTGCAGATACGTCTTTTGAAAAGTCAAGATCTCTGGTCCAACGTTACCGTGCATTGCTCTGGTTGTTGAGCCTGTGAAGATGTGAATTTCACAGTGAAGAAGATGCATTTTCATCACAAATCAAGCGCAAAGAGAAGAGTAGAGTCTGCTTGGGAATCTAGTTTTCGAAAACTCTTGCTATGATTACAGGCTAATCTATGATTATACTGAAGACAGCACATTAAACAGCTCTGTTCTGCCTGTCAGCTATGTGTAAACTAAGGCTAACTGACTCAAGACTACGTAAGAGTTTAACGATTTACTGAGCTTCAAACAAATACAAAGAATGCAGTAACATTGTAGCTATGCTGTCAAATCCATTCAGAAGAAGGAAATAAACTGGTCTAAATGGTGTTTAGTCAAGAATATGCAAATACAGATTTAGCCTTCGTGGAGGTCAAACAGACATTCAGCTAGCTACAAGGCTGAGCACGAGCTAGCTACATGTGCAGGCTAATGTTAGCGTTGTTACAGGAGGACGTAACACTGACAGTTCAGCCATTTGAAAGTTAGACCGACAAACCAGGACATCAAATGTTGAGTTAATGTATCTTTAAAAGAAGAAAGAGAACAAGACTTAAGCTTCTGTGAGCCTATAAGGTATACAACATCAGATTACATATTATATAAGTATTACACTGATGTCTCACACCAGCTATATGTAGAGAACATGTGTAGTAAACAGAGCAGAGAAAGAGGAACATTATCATAACAATGTTAATGTGGGTGCAGTTATCTAGAGGGTTTTATTATTATTTATTTTATCTAGAGAACAGCATTGTCCTGGTAGAGAAATGTCTTCCTACACGGGGATGTGCCCCGCCAAAGAGCCATTACATGGATTTCAGTACATTTACACAGTTCAGTTCATACATATTTACACACTCACACTAATAATTCAATTCAATTTTAGATAACTATAAGGAGAATGATGCTTTCAATATTTTGTGACAGAAAACAGAATAAGAAACAGTCTTGGCACAGGGGCACTAAAGTTAAAGGTTAAAGATAGCATTTGATTTCTTTTGGGAGGGGGGGGGGGGGTTTCATGTTAGCGTCTAGAGCGACGGTTGAATAAGCTAGTGTTCGTTGCTGTTTCTTTAGACTGAAGTGTCATCCAAAACAGACTTTGTTATTTCACACAAATGGCGTGTAAACACCCAAGGACACGACGCAGCGCAGATCCAGTTAGGGTCTGTTAGATGACTACAGAGAATACGTTTAAAGAAGCTGAGTGCATTAAGAGAGCTGCCACAGCTCAGCAAGTCACTATTGTTTGTAAGTAGATAAATCAATCATCGGTGACAGTGAAGCAGGTAATTACTGTTGCATGTTGTTTTATTTATTTACCCAATGAAAACCTGCAGTCTATAGAGTCTCTGCTTGTTATGTCCTGATTCATATCCAAGCAAACATGGGCTGCAGAGTATTGTCTGGCTGCTCTGGCTCACACAATTGGCCTTGATCCCATCATTAACTTGATGTTAATAAAATAGCTTATCAAGAAATAGAAGCCTTTCTGCTAGAGCATTGTACAAGCACCAATCAAAAGCGTATCTGACTATACTTGTGTATGTGTGTGTGAGAATATTAACTTGGCTGTAATCGTTCATGCAGTATAGAAATAGCTTTATGTGTGACGGAAATCATGAAACAGATTTGTTTTGCGACTGCTAATTTGATTACAAAGAGCACATCTCTCGGATATGTTTTAATGACAGTGCTGTCAGCAGGAAATTGGCTCTTCTTTAATCAACTTTGGATGGTTTGGAAGAAAATGTCACCGGTCCAGGCGCTGCCCTTTCTCCTGTTTTGGCTCCACTGATAACATCTGGTTGCAATAAAACTGCACTTTCAATATTTTAATCTGAATGTCAAGGAAGCAGTGGAGCCATATGCACATATACTGTTGCAGGTTTTAATTTGAAGGTTATTGTTTTAAATTGAAACACTAATCTTCTTTTTGGACATTCTGGTGATGGACCAATAGATAGACCAGAGGTTGCTTTGCAATGTGGCTTAGAACTATGAATTTGATGGTGTCTGTATATTAATAACAGACTTAAAGAGGCCTTCATTCCCATCCATGCATACATTTCAGGAAAGGTCAGGCTTGAGGTTGCAACTGATTGAATGAGATGATGATACAATTGCAAGCACAGAAAACAAATCATCAAGTCAACATCAGGCAATTAATTGTGTTATGGATTGCAATATGGGTCTGTCAGTCACTCGCTTCCACATTCAAGTGAAACATTTCAACAAAGTGTGGGTGGGTTTTTTGGACAGATATTGATGGTGCCCAGAGGATAAATGACTTTGATGACAACAAACTTTTACTCAAGTGCAACAATGAGATTGGCATTTGTAGTCCTGCCAAAAATAGCTGTACCTTTATGGATGATTGAGGATACCATCTCATGACTTTGCTGATCCTCTGTATTTTCCACCAGCAGGTCAAGTTTCATCTCTATGACTTTAGTGATCCATTAAAGCTCTTGTTTGAAATCTTCTTCCAAAATGTTTTGTTATTCATTATTTTTTAAATTCACATTGTGTCAGCAATCAAAGAATCACAATCAAGAGCTCCGGCGAAAAAACAAAAGAAGACCATGGACTGTCATTATGCACAAATGAAAAGATTGGATGCTGTCTGTCTACCTGTGAACAGATTCTTCATAACATGTTCATTTTCTACCTTCATAATGATCATTTTTGGGGTCTGAAGGGTACCTAGTTGGCAATTTATCTTTAGATTTAGCAACTTTTGAAGCTAGTGTTGATATCTGCTTTCATTGGAAATGAATTGGTGACACTGATTTGTTGTTGTTTTGGTTTGTTTTTTGTTTGTTTGTTTTTATGATCTAGTGTCCTTTTGTTTCTCAACATTTCATCAAACTCCATCATCCGGTCAAGGCTTCAATTTGTCCAAAAGGCTACTTTGCTTCAACAAATGTCTCAATACCAATGCCATTTCCATCAGCTACATATTTCTCACATCAACATGTAATCGTAAAAGTATGTTAACATGCTGAAATTCAGCTCAAAGCAACACTGTGTCTCTAAGAGCCTCACAGAGCTTCAGACTATTATGTTTTCTTGCTTCCTTGCCAAATGTTTAAGTGTCTTAATAAAAGGTTGAAAATGAACATCTGGTGTTTGCCCTCTCCTGACTGGAGAAAACGCCAATGTTTTATTCTACAGGCTAGGGAAGGTTAAACACACACACACACACACACACACACACACACACACACACACATACACATACAGTACAGTACATATATACACCCCAACATGACTGTCTAGGAGGTGTGCTGGTGACCTTCACTGCTCGGCTTAGCAAGAGAATTATTTCTTGGGGGGTCAGGGGGAATTGTATGGTGACAGCTAGCTGACCCAGTAAAACAAAGAGGAGGAATTACTGTCTTTAAATATTGTGGAGGCAGCATGACCTCTCAACATACAGTACATAGGAACTGATTATAACGTGTTATCAATCTTATATCTCTGTCGCTGTATTTTTTAAATAATAGCTTGAGTGTTCATCTAAATCTGCAAGTGTCTGACAGGATTTGATTCACGGTTTAGGCAAAAAGACCTTGCATGTCCATTACAGCCTGCCCCAACCTGTGCATGGGTCAAGTCAGAATAAGTGGCTGTGAGAACATATTGCACTGATCTCGATTGATTAAACATACATGTTGATTTAAAGCCCTTTAACCAGACTGCATCCTTTAATTAACCACTTAATCTTACAGAGTACAGATGTCCAGCATTGTTGGAAAGTCGAACATGCTGGAGGAACATCTGCCGGGCTCCACACTTCCAAGCCACACTATTTGTTGGCAGGTCGAGTGGATCTGACACACTGCTTTTCATTCCAGCACAATCCCTCACTCTCCCACCACCTTGACAGGCCTCATCAACTAAGAGGCAGGTCTGAGGTCGGCATTTAATCTCAATGGCCCCACTGCCATGGCACAAGATGCAAGTAACACAGCAAGCTGTATCATCTTTAAAAAGGAGAGGAGAATAGATGGGTAACCTAGAAGTGTCTGGGTTTTGTGTGAGTTACATCCAGTGTTCATCAAGGTTTGCAGAATTTGTTGCTGCTGTTTGAGTGCACAACTTCCTTTGTCCAGTTATCACTCGCCTACCAAAAATATCTTTGCAGCAGTTTATGGCCAAAAGGAATCCACGGCCTCGACCTAGAGGTGTAGCTTTGCAGCCCACAATCTGCAACTCACTTGTGTTGTGCTTGCATCGACGTTTTCAGTCAAGTAAATAGTGCAACCCTGTCAACATTTCTAGACAACTGAACTGCATTTATTTTCAATTACGTTTCACGGGAAGGGAGAACATTTTCTTCAAGATTAAAGTTGCAGTTTTAGCACGTGGTTAATTGGTGTACATTTAAACAAACTAAAACAAAGAAAATTATCTCTCTCTATGATGCAATTCAATCAAATGCTGTGATACAGATAAAATATGCAATATCATCCATGCAATACAAACGCAACCCCCCCATGTTTTTCATTTTAATATGAGTGATTGGACTCCATATGTTTCTGCCTGTGCTGACATGACATCATTAACAGGAAACAAGGCAGCGATTTCTAAGAACTACAGAGTCCATATTGGATCTTGAGGCTTTTAGGACCATCTATCTTGTTTTGTTTTAATGGCACATCATATTTGGGGTTCACAATTTAACAGCAACTTAGCAGCCAGTTCCAGGGATGGCAACCTAGTCCTCAGCTGCGGAAGAAACAATCAAACATATCACATAGACGAAGGCATTATGCAGACTGGAGTCAAGGTCACAAATCACACACACTGTTCTGGCATCACAGCAGTGACATCAATCACAGCTTAGACCTGCAAACTAGTGACAGCCTCGGAATCGACATGATGACACCCAACTGGAAGTGGGAAAATACAGACTCGTTGCTGGCTTTTAAGACTCATTCCTGCAGCACTCCATTCATACAATGTTTATAACACAAAATAAGTACCTGTTTCAAGTGGTTATTGATGTATTTAGCTATAACTCCTGAAGCATCCCCTGATCTATGAACAGTATAATACGTCTAATTATATATCATGCAATTATATAATTATATCTTTATTAGTTTTGTGCAGAACTTTTGAACAGTTTTCACACTTTTTTTATATTTTTTTAACAGTCAAATTGTTATGAGTCACTGTGATAGGTTATGATTGCCATTCATACATTTATGAATAAGAAAAGCTCAGGGTGTTTTAAACATTTTTGAAATGCTAAATTTAACCTATAAAAATCATGTTAATAATGACATTAAGCAAGCAAGAAAGTAATTATAAGGCAGAGGTGGGAGTAAGTCCCACATGTGCAAGTCTCAAGTAAGTCAAGTCTCAACCTTCAAGTCTCAAGCAAGTCTCGAGTCATTTTTGTGAGAGCCAAGTCAAGTCATGGCTTTGGTCAAGCAAGTCACAAGTCAAGTCATAAAATTGTAATAAGCTGGAAGACAACCGTCTTAAAGTACTGGACTTTTATTAGCAACAAATATTTCAATATTTCGCAAAAAAACATTGCATCAAAAAATGATCTTGAACAAGTATGACTTCATTGTCATTACCCCTTCAAAGAGGCCTCACTCTTATGTGAGAATGAACCTTTAATGTTACTTGTTTGTGTCATGTTTTAACATGTTTGCATTTTAGACCAAGACAGGGACAGAGAATATGTGTACAGGGGATAAAAATTAAGAGGCAGAATTGTTTAAATAAAGATTAGACTAATACAAACAACATCAATAACACTTTTTAAAGTTAGCCTAGTATGATACATACTTCCAAATGGCACTTTTGCTTTGTTAATTTCCTACTAAAACTGGTGTTGAAGGCCCTCCAGCAGCAGCACTAGCTGTGTTCAGTCAGCTCAGTGTTGTTGTGGTGAACATGTTCAGCTGCAGACAGAGTTGTAGCTGTCTGTCTACATTGCTGTAGTCCCTGTAGCTGTCTGTCTGCAGCGCTGCTAGTCTACACCGCTGGAGTGATGGGTGCGTCAGGTTCGCCCACATGCAACAGGAAACATCCGATCAGAAAAAAATCATATTTTCCATAATTCACATATTAACCAAAACAGCAATGACTTGTCAAGTAATTTAATGCAAGTCTAAGTCAGGTCTCAAATCATGAATAGCAAGTCAAAGTCAAGGCAAGTCTTTTATCACTCAATCTGGCGACTTAAGTCTGACTCGAGTCAAGTCACACGACTTGAGTCCCCCAACTCTGTTATAAGGACATCCTTGTTTGGAATACTCATCCCTAGACTAATGGAAGGCGCTGAGTGTGCGACTTTACAACTGACATCCCCCTGATATTTTCTTGTTTTGTATTTTTTAATTCATAGTCCGACCCTTGTCAAAATTCAATCCAATCAGCTTTTATCGAGTCAAATATAGCTTCTGCTTTAAATCTGTCGTAGTATCAGGAGCAGTGACCAGCTACGACACAGCGGGCGGGGAGTGGCTTGGGGAAACAGCGCTTTGCTCAAGAGCACATCCCAGGAGGCAAAATTACACCTATCTAGCTACAAGTCCACCATCTCTACATGGTCCACGAGGGGCCTTGAACTAGCGACCCTGTGTCACCAAAGCAGGTCCCCACAGACTTGTACAGCAGTAAGACACATAATCACCGACTACTAGCGCAGTGCGACCCGATTTGTAATCCTCTAAAGTTCAAACACAAAGTAATAAGTCTGTAACCACAGAACACAATGAAACATGCTTTGATTAGTGCTGCCCTTCTGTCTCTATATGCTAACTGAGTTCAGAGCCGCATGAAGGCTGCTATATTTTTGAGTCACTGCTCCTACAGTAATTTCACACACGTTTCAATAACATTTTCCTCTTTAATAGAATTTATATAATAATGAAAATCCTCAGCCTAAAAAAGTCAAAGTTTGGGTTGCCACAAGGCTTTGCATATTTTTTTGGTTAATGTATTATTAGTCACAGTAAGCTCCTTTTTCCATTCCCGTAGGAGAGCTCCTAGAGGCTTGATTTTGTCAACAAAAAGAATATAACCACATAATAATTAGACGTGTGCACCTTTCCGCCTTAAGCTGACACTTTTATAAAGCTTTAGTGAAAAAACGCCATAGAGCAGCAAAAAATATGTTTATTAAAGCGCCTCTACTCAGGAGAAGCAAAGACTAAGTGTGTGTGTGTGTGTGTGTGTGTGTCTGTGTGTGTGTAAAACAGCTGTTGTATCAGTATGTGTATGTCTTCCCCTTGAAAAAAGTGCTGAGATGAATAAACAAACAAGCCCACACCATTGCCATTAATAATTACTGAGCTGCTCCCCAGCTCTCCAGATTATTAAGACATGTGAAGATAAAGTACTTTCTTCATATTGTGCACTTAAGCCTTATATTGCTTTGACCTGTGTGAATTAGTGAGTCCATTGCCTGCAGCAAGGTTTTTTTTTTTATGTTGCTCTGACCACATCTAGTTGTTTACATGGATGTGTTGCTGTATGATCTATGGCCATACATCATTTCCCATCCGTGCACATTCTCAAATGGAGCCGAAGGACAAAATGAGATGCCTGTGAAAATGCTGCTGCTGCCTCTGTGGCGAGGCGTCGCTGGATCAAATGTGGTTTTACTGTCTCCGGGGTGACGACAGCTGAGGATGTGTCACTGCTAAAGGTTTTTTGTTTTTTTTTAAACTGCAAAATAGAAGGCAATTCACTAACAGAACAAGAAGAATATGACAAGAACCGTCAATACAGGCCAGTAAACAACAAGTACAAGACAATATTGATTTGTGTGTGTGTGTGTGTGTCCGAAGGACGGGAAAGCAGAGGCAATTAAATAAATAAGTAAATAAATAAAATAGAAATAACATAGAGTCCTGGTTTAGGCTCAGGTTCCTTCTGTGTGGAGTTTGCATGTTTGCATGCTCCCACAGTCCAAAGACATGCAGGATGGGGACCTGTCTGTCAGCCCTGTGATAGACAGGTTACCTGTCTGTCTCTACATGTCAGCCATGTGATAGACTGGTTACCTGTCTGTCTCTACATGTCAGCCATGTGATAGACTGGTTACCTGTGTGTCTCTACATGTCAGCCATGTGATAGACTGGTTACCTGTCTGTCTCTACATGTCAGCCCTGTGATAGACAGGTTACCTGTCTGTCTCTACATGTCAGCCATGTGATAGACTGGTTACCTGTCTGTCTCTACATGTCAGCCATGTGATAGACTGGTTACCTGTCTGTCTCTACATGTCAGCCATGTGATAGACTTGTTACCTGTCTGTCTCTACATGTCAGCCATGTGATAGACTGGTTACCTGTCTGTCTCTACATGTCAGCCCTGTGATAGACTGGTTACCTGTCTGTCTCTACATGTCAGCCCTGTGATAGACTGGTTACCTGTCTGTCTCTACATGTCAGCCCTGTGATAGACTGGTTACCTGTCTGTCTCTACATGTCAGCCATGTGATAGACTGGTTACCTGTCTGTCTCTACATGTCAGCCATGTGATAGACTGGTTACCTGTCTGTCTCCATAATGTCAGCCCTGTGATAGACTAGTGTACCCTGCCTTCGCCAATGTCAGCTGAGATCGGCTCCATCCTGGAGGAAATAATTTTAAAGGACTACTCCACCAGTGAAACATGAATTTGTATTGAAAGTGGGTCATCTATGTAGTCGAAATGAAATATACATTTAGGATTTGGTGCCTTCTTGACCGAGAAAAAGGCAGACAGTGACTTTTTGGCACATGTGGATGGAAGACAACTCCCACAATGCACTGCTCCGCAGGCCACTCCCATTGTTCTGTCCCCCAAGGACGCGCCGGCGGACCAACCAGACCGACCGACCGACCAGACCGACTGGAGCAACTGGGCGGCGGCCAGCGGATTTTGGACAGAGCACAGAGCGTCATTTTTATTCAAAATGGACCGGTCAAGTTCTGCTCACACCCCAAGTCTGAAGTGAGGTCCCACTACTGGTCTGTAATAGGTCTGTAGTCTCAGTGGGTCCCACCACTAGTCTGTAATAGGTCTGTAGTCTCAGTGGGTCCCACTCACTATTTGCGGGTTGAAAACATGAGGAACTAGTGTTGTAGTCTTACCCCCTCTAACCAAAGCAGCCTCCGATGACGCAAATGATGATATTCGCGTCATTGGATGCTCTTTTTCAGAATTGAAATACGGAGATTTCCATCTCTTGGGAAATCAGGGAATGATGCACGACCATTCAAAAATACTACCAGGTTCATAAAGATACAAAGCCTTATGCAAATGGGTGAAGTCTTCCTTTAATAGCAATTATGGATCATTGTTTTATTTTGTAGTTATTGACATGAAAATGTATCTATGATAAAGCATATCAAAATAACAGAGGGGAATGTAGAATAAAGATTAAATATAATATAATAGGCTACAATATGATATCATATAATATCATGCAAAAGTGAACTTTACGTGCCTCCCAGTCAGGAGACGTCACTAATGGGTGACGAGGAGGACTTTGCCAGGATCAATCTCTTTATTACAACGTAATGGTCACCTTCTCTCGGGGCTGTCGAACACTGAAGGGCCTCTTTGGCAATGATTGCTTCAGGCCATCATGATTAAGATCTTGGCAAATGCTTGCTCTTGGTGAATGTTGGGGATGAGAGGCGGAGTGGAGCGTGAGCCTCCAGGCACGATTGTCCTCTGATTGTGTGCCAACATGAAACCTCTCCCAGACCACAAGCATGCCGTCCTCACAGCCACTCACTGCCTCTCCCACAGCTGTTATCACCACTGTTTGTTCACTCTTAATTATTGTTTTTCACCAAGAGCCCAAACCCCAAGTCAAGTGCTTCCAGCACAATTACTTAGACATGCAATCACTTGCATACAATGGGGAAATCTCGCAAAAACACATTCACGGTGTCTCTTTTTCTCACCAGCCCCTCTTGAGATCTAATTATACTGTGAGCTTAATTCAACACCGGGAGACATGTGACTGATTAATGTACACATTTGAAATCATCAGGATTTTCCAGAGGCTTCCTTAGCGCTTCACCACTTACAGTAGGTCGAGGTGTCCTGCTGACTTCCTCGTTAAGAATCCTCCCGCCCCACTCGGTCCTGCAAGGTGATATTTCAGGAAGACCTCATTACCTCAGCTTCCCTCGTGGACAAAGAGAGTCTTAAAGATGGAGGATGACCATCTGGAAGTCATCAAGAGGGATCTCGGTGCAGAGCAGCAGAGATAACCATTTAACTCGCTCTTCACAACACCAGCGTGATCCATTTCATGCACATCTGGCCCCTGGCTCCTGAGTTAAGTGTAAATTACACCGGGAGAGGTATCGCAGGCTGCAGCTGCTCGGGTTCTGCTGTCGGTTTGACGCTTGATGCTGTATTCTGTTTGTTCCTGTCTTTTTCTCAGCACCAACGGAATATGAGTTTCTTTCTCGCCGATCTGACAGCTTCCCCCACTTAGCAATCATTGGTTGTCAAGACAACCAATGGCAATATAATTTATGAGCTATTCAGCCAGTTTGTTCTTGATGATGATATGCCGTTTGAAAAGATTGCAAAGCACCTGTTATATAAATTCAGTCGTGGTGTTTGTGAATCACCGTTTTGATGCTGGACTGGCTGTGGAATTAAAGAGATGTGTTATGTAAAATCCTAATTGATGGGTTTACAGGACATGGGAAAGGGTCTGGACATTGAAAATGAAAGCATCCTTCTGTCTGAAGCATCAGGCTAATTAAGCCAGCAATTATATCAGCTATTGTCTAGGACCATATCTGAAGATAGACAGGAAGTGGATAAAAAGACAGACAGGACTTAATTATCAGTTTGCCTTAGGCTGACTATGTATTTGTTAATCTGGTGTGGGAATATATGCCAACCCTCAGAATTACCTTTGTATGCTCCGAAATTGCAGCCGCAACTATGTTTTGTAACAAACATAATGATGTGCTGATTTTGTTTTTTTTAAATCAACTTAATGAGGACATCAGTATATATGACCTGCAAAATTTAAATGATCCTCATTTCATTCATCTACAATATCCATTCACAGTACCTGAATAAACACACTGATTAAACATAATCAAAGTGTTGGTTGCTTGTGAGAAATATTGTGGTCCTTGTTTTACATGTAACTGAAAACATAAGCCCTACCGTTTTGTTGCATGAACGTTACCTGGGACAACTCTGCCTGTCAAAGTCCATGCTTTGTACAATGTAGTCACCCGCTTCCTTCCCTGAAATGAAATATGATATATAATGCCAAGGATTTCAGCTGCGACCATAACCGAGTCTCTCAGAAAGATTGTGGATATTGTTAGTGCTCAATGTTGAAGTTCTGAAGCAAAAACATCCTCCATAAATATTTCTCATTGGTCTGGTTTTATGTTCACCATAGCTTTCTGCTAAATCTTTTAATGTCTGCACTGTTTTTAATTATTGCAAATATGTTTTTATTCTCCTTTCTTTCTCTAATGCATTTTTAAATTTGCCTTTATTTTCTTTTAATTCTTCTATTTTTTTCACTTTGTTGTATGATGTGAAGCACTTTCAGTCTGCCTTGTGTATGAAATGTGCTATACAAATAAAGTTGCCTTGCCTTGCCTTGCCTGGTATCACACAACCATATGGATGAGGTGAAACACTTGGTTTGGTTTAGACAGCAAAACTACTTGGTAAGGTTAGAAAGTCCATGATCTGTGTGGAAAGGGGGATTGGCATGTCAAGGTCAGGTCAAGTGTGTGTGTGTGGAAGTGTGTGTTCATGCCAACTGGGAAAAAAGCAGGTGAAGAAAGGCTCTGATGGGAGGCTTCATTGGTCTCAGCAGAGAGTTCCTTTTTCATTTTGCCAGGGAGGTCAAGTGTTTGTGTCTGTGTGTGTGTGTGTGTGTGTGTGTGTGTGTGTGTGTGTGTGTGTGTGTGTGTGTGTGTGTGTGTGTGTGTGTGTGTGTGTGTGTGTGTGTGCACATCTGGATAGCTTTTTTTAGGTGTGACACTATGACTTGCAGTTTGTGCGTTTCAGCTGTGCAGACTTATAATGAGTTTCAGTCATCGAATACCATCAGTTATAATTCAGGCTCTCAACTCACAGTCGGCCTAAAGATTTGATTTAGCCTCAGGTCTACTTCCCCTTAGAAAGTTCAGAATCCATACAAGAAAGACGAAGAACTGTTTCAGTCTTTGATGGTGCATATCGTATTTTAGAATTAATCTCTATATATCCGCTAATATACACACTCTGGAATCTCGCTGGCATTAATGAGCAGCTATTTGTTCATTTGACAGCATCATTTTTTTTAAAGATTTTTTTAGGCATAGATGCCTTTATTAGCAGTGGACAGAAACATAGGAGAGAGAGGGGGTGTGACATGCAGAAAAAGATTCGAACCTGGGTCTGCTGCGTATGTACGTTCATACATGGCATGCACTCTAACCACTCCGCCAGCTGCCATCCATTTGACAGTATTCTTGAAACACGTGCAGACCTGCATTACGACTGTACAGCTACATGCTGAGGAGCGGGCTGCATTTGATGGGTTTGCTTGCTGTGTGATTTCACTCTGAACCCATCGCCGGCCCTCCACAAAAGGTACACTGTAGTGTCTACCATCAGAGTGTGATGGTGATCGACATGTTCGGAGGATTGCCTAATAGTGCCCATTAAAGTGATTACTCTGATTAGCGTGACACCTTGACGCACTAAACGTCCATGACATTCACCTGTCAGTCTCTCCTCCGTCATTCATTCCAATTACAAACTGATCAAAGGTCTTCCGTCGCCTTCAGGCGCACTGGGAAATTGTGTGTTTTAAAAAAAAAAGAAAAAAAAAGAAGCTTGCTTCAGCGGTCAGTCTGTGTTGGGGTCGAGGAGAGGAGCGTGCTTTTACAGCGACGCACTGCTTCACACTGGGTCGTGGCGGGAAGCTGCCCGGTCTGCTCCGGTGGACTGGGCAGAGGCTAAGCACTTTGCTCGCTGACATCTTGACAGTATTTTAACTGGGGGGGTCACTTCCTGTCTTCAGCTTGTCCCTGTGGTCCTGAGATGCAAACCACCCAATTAGGTCTGGGTGATTACCATTAGTTTAGTTAGACATCATCTTCCTCAAGTAGAGGGGGGGGCTTGTTTTCCAACTCGTGGTCTGCTTGTAGTCTTTGCCACCACGTTGTCATTCCCAGGGCATCGTGACGCCTCTGGAAAAAAATAAATAAAGAAATCATAATTCATACAGTAAATTACCATGTCTTTTTTCCATCATGTGTCCAAGTAACATGCCATCCAGCCAGCTTACCGACTACTGGATCAACTCAACCGAAGGTGGTTCACATGGAGAACATTGGATGTCACCAAAGGAGACTTTCCTGGCCCGTTCATTTACTTGACAGCCTCATTCGGGTGAGCTGCAGAGGGGCTGCAGAGCGGTGGCATTTATAGTGTACATGAGTGGAGGTAGAGCCTCCATCTTGAGCTGCAGCAAACGACGTGACCGTATAGCTTCCCAGCAATGTGCCGCCTGGAGGCTCCTTGTTCTGGATGGTGACATTTCATTCTGTCCCTTTTGAGATCTGGACTATAAAACAGCTTTGATACCGTCAGGCCTCAAGCACACCCACTCCCCCCCCATCTCATAATGGAATGCTTAGAGCTGGAGGGGAGGAATTTGTAACAGTTGCCATAACATCCATATGATAGATATTCGCTAAATAAACTAAATATGACACGTTTTCACATTTTGAGTCCTGTAGTTGAGAGAATGCATGATAGTTTTAGTTGGATGATGACAAAAAAGTTGTCAGAGTGCTGTGGCCTTGAATCCCAGTAATGCATACAGGATGTCATATTCAGATTTATAATGGTTCCTGGCATTTATTGGCCAGGCAGCTGCAGCGTCTTGCGTCCTTTCAGGCACGAACACAAATGACTAACTTGCACCTTGAGAGTCAAACTAATTAAAACATAATATAATTCCGCTGTGTGGATACCTCAACTGGAAGACCAGGGAACCTGCACATGAAGTACATTATTTCAGATTTGAACAACAGTCAAAATGATGAAAACATATAGGAGAAAAAAAGTAAATTGCATTATCAAGTTATATAAATGTGGATTGCAGTCCTGGTGATCTATGAATTCATTACCTGCACTCGGCCGTGTGACATATGGAGGTAAAAGTGCTGAGTGTCAAAATATTGGTTGGTGAAAGGCGCCGGTGAATGCTGGGATTAAGTGAGTGAAAGGACTAGCAGTTGTGAGCAGAGGACGGAATAATTGCATGCTTGGTTTCCTTTCAGTGGGGTTGTCGCGTGTTCTGCTATGAATGGGAAAAGGCAGAGGACACTGCTGACAGACCTGCAGTAATTAGGCCAATTCACGCAAACGTGAATTTGAGCTGTCGTTCCATCCTTTCACATTTGATTTCAACAGGCATTGTAACAATACAAACATCAAATATAGCGTGATTAAAAACGTGCAGCTTTTTGTATTCAGTCTGAAATGTTGCTCAGCTACTGTTGGCCTCCAGGCTGAAACTGCCATTGTCGCAAGGAATGCGTACGACACAAAGGACCTACAGAGGCGGTGACTCAGTGCCGTATGATTGTCCCTCTCATCATCCATACATCGCAGCGGTTTTCTATTTCTTGCGTCAAGCGCCTTGCACTCTGTAATTTCGCTGCGTGGGTTGGCTTGTAGACTGAGAGAACGTATAACAAAGCACATCACCTCACTTCTTGTGCAATTCCCCTTTGTCCCCGCATCGTCCTGCTGCACGGCTCGCATCTGTTTAAAAAGTGCACGAGCTCGCTCTGCTGTGTTACGAGGGTTTTTGGAGGAATCCAAGCCTGTGCGACGTGATGTTGGTCTGTTTCTGTGTTGTGCAGGTTGGGCAGAAAGCCAGACATTTTAACATTGTGAAAAATAGTTTTAGGAAATCTCTCATCCGCATTCCAAATGACCTCTTTCACAGCCATTTCAAGCCGCGACCTGTTATTGACGTTTGTTTGATTCGTTCCCCCCCACCAGCGTCCCACAAAGAGCCACCTTCCTCTGGCTCATTGGCTCTTGTTGCCTTCTTTGCAGAATGTGTTAGTGAGAATAAGTGTTTCCCTCATTAAAAAGAACACATTTCATCTGAGATGTGGATGTTTTCATAAGGACAGCCTTCTTAGTGCTCTCATATATAATTACAACGTCCTAATTATGGGAGACATGTCTTCTAAACCCTGCCTTTAAAGATGGAATAAAATGACAGATACAGCAGAGTTAAATAGGATTGTGGGCTCATAATTAAAAGCAACCTTGATGTTAATATGACGCGTTGATTATCAATGAACCCAGGTCACAGAGGAGGAACCTTTGCACCTTCATGTTGACTCTACTCTGACACCATCATTCTACAAACAGGGCGCTGACACGATCCAGTTGATCCAAAAGCAAACCCTTCAGCTGCTTTTCAGCTGTTTAAGCCGTTTCAATACCGCCAACGTGTTTTGGTATGGCTTACTTCATGAACCGCAGATGAGAGAATCCTCAGAGGTTGTTAAAATGAAATCAGAGTAATCAAGCGTTGATTGCGCTGAGAGAAGGCCCGACGCGCTCAGTAAACAGGAAACAGAAAAAGAGACATCGCAACATGAATCAGGAAATGTTGGGCACAAATACTCGTTTGCACGTATTCATCACAGGCTTGCAGCTGTCACAAGCATCAGAATGAAAATGAATTGGAAAGGAATAGAAGATGAATGGTGTGAATTATAAAACATAATATGTGCATGATGTTTGTGAATGAGACAAAAGGTAAGACACTCATCTTTTTTCTTTTTCACTGAAAAGAAAAAAAGAGATATTTGAATGTATAGTATTGATATTAAATGACATCACAGCAAAGCAGTGTGGGTCATGTCGTTCTGTGATGTTGCTCTCCGACTTGAAGGGCTCCTTTGATATTACTACTCACTCAGTCATCCCAAATCAGCTTATTAAAGACATGCTTTTATGTTTTTAAAATGCATTCACACAGTTGCAAAAGGTGATCTTTAATGGTGGCGTACATAATTGACACTGTAATAGATTAGAGTGATTTTAGTACGTTTTTTACATTCTATTGGCATTTTAACGTGAGTCACTATCAGTGAGGCCAGTTTTCAGGACAGTTGTTTCCATTTTGCCTAAAAAAGAAACACTCATCAAACTCATCACAGTGGGAGAAAATCACATGTCACAGTTCACATTAATGAATAATTCAATCATTTATTCAAGCGTGGACAAAACAAGTGAAGCAGCTCATTGGAAGTGAGTAGAATTCACACCTGTGCTGACTGTCACGTGTCAGAATGCCTTCCATGGAAAAGGCCTTACAGCAGGGATTCACAACCTTTTGTGTGTATATATATATATATATATATATATATATATATATATATATATATATATATATGGGAAAGTATGGAGGTCCTAAAAATCAGTAGGCCTATAAGAAAGAAAGAAAGAAAGAAAAAAACTATGCCAGGGAAATATGAACTGGGCTGTAAATGTGCATTATGCCACTGTCAGCAGTAATGAGCAAAATACATATTGTGTTTGGCCTCAGTGAGATACCGGGGAGAGTTATTAACTCCCAGCACACAGGCAGGCACCAGGCTTGATAAGCTCCTCTACCATTGTAAAGGGTTATTCGCTACAAGCTAAAGGAGCAGTGACCATATAGCTGGCTTTTCAAATTGTTTGCTCATGTTGCAATGAGCTTTGGTGTATATAAAATATGACTTTTCGTTCGCAAGCCCCACGAGCTACTTGAATATGTCAACTTTTGGAAATGGTGCTGTATTATTTTTTGTATGAAAGGAGAATATAACCAAGAATTTGAGGACTGGGAGGGTCCAGGTGTCACATGACTCTCACAGTATTAACGACCCCACAAGAAGTCAAGTACCTGAAGTCCCCACTTGACAGGTAGACCTGAAGAACAGCTGCCTACCATAAAGATCCCACACATGTTCTGTTACTTTACTGATATTATTTATGAGAAGAAACCAAAGTTCAACGATATCCTGGGGATTGTTTAATAGCCTGTAGGAATAGAATTGGTATGCTTGGTAAACATGGCAACAGAAGTACAACATCACACAACCAGAGGCGCGTTACATCTCCGACTGCTCCATAAAGCAGCGTGAACTCCGCGTGGAGTCTCAGCGCCTGACTCACTATAACGTCTTCTCCCCGCGGCGCTCTCATGTAAATGTGCATCCATTGTCATCACCACTGTCCGTCCGTGACGTAGACGAACAGAGCTCCTAATCCGGAGCCCGCCTGACGACTCACTGACAGGCGATGCTAATCGCAAACTTGGCGTCTCCCTCCTTCCTTCTGAACATGACTCTGGCGGGGAACGTGCTCTCTGTGTCGGCCGCCTGCTTTCTAGGGAATTAAAAAGGCAGCAGATGATCGTCTGAAACAGCAGCGTGCGCGTGTTTTGCGTGTGGGACTGTCGCTGTGTGTTGTTATGTTAAAGAAGTTGCCGCCCGGACCGGGATTCTAGTTCCGTGTCCGTGTAAGAAGAGTAAAGAGTGGATGTGTTCCCGCGCAGGCAGATAGGGTCGAGTGTCTCCTCCCCTGCACACCGCGGCTACCTGGCGAGCAGGATTTGGATTAAGACTAATGAACCGGGGGGTAAATAATCTCCACGGGACCGCGAAGTGACTCATTGTCTCGCTGTGGGATTTCGCTTCTCCACCTCCCGGCTGAAAGACGATGTCCGTCCGGGGAGACTTTGTCGCTTTTTCCAAATGCACACTTCTTCTTTCCCTGAGGATGTTGCTTCTTGTGCCTGCAGGGTTGCCGGTCCGCAGCCAAGGGGACTCTCAGTCTGACAACAAAGTGATGGACAATATCACCGTCCGGCAAGGGGAGACGGTCTTTCTCAGGTGAGTCACTCTTTCTTTCTCTTGTCATGTGTTTCTGTCGGCGCCGCCGCCGCCGCCGCCGCTGCTGGATGTCTCCCCAAAGTTGACCGCCGCCTGCAGGCTTCCCTAATTGAAGTGCTTAGTGAGGAGAGAGACGGAGAGGCGGCTGAAGTGTTTTATCATGTTACTGCTGTTGGAAAAAAAAAAAAAAAACAGGGGGGGGGGGGTTGTTCAGAGGATTAGTCTTTGGAAAACACTCAATTCAGAAGCGATACTCTGCTAATCTTTAGCAGCTGTTAACGAGAGACTTAGCGGCTTTAATTGTTGTGTGACGGTGCAGAACTAAAGGTGGAGGGGAAAAGTGCGCTTGTGGAAGCGGAGAAAGAATAACAGAGCGCTGAGGGCTGGAGGGTGCAAGTAATATCACTCACTCACACACACACACACACACACACACACACACACACACACACACACACACACACACACACACATATATCACATACAATAAATACTGCGGGGGTAGAAACGGATTGACTAGCAATTGCTCAAGATGGGAGATTGTCTGCGGTGACCTTTCCCCTCCTCTGCGCCCTCAAGGCTTACTGGACATAGAAGGATTTATGTTGCTTTCAAGTGCTGTCGGGAATGTCCAGTAATAATCACAAAGGCGAAAGGGAAGGGTTTTCTTGTGATAGCAGAGTTGGCACGGTGTGATGTGTGGAGGTGGAGGTGGAGGGCATGGGCCAGTGTTAACAGGCGGTAGTCTAAGTCTTCACATCGTAGTTACGGATTGAACCCAGAGGAGCGACTTGAAAGCAAATGACAAGGAAGTCTGTTTGAGGATGACACCATGAGGACATTTTCACCATGGGTGTTTCTCACCAACAGTCATTTACTGTATTTTCTTTTATTTATTAAGGCCTTATTTTATTACCCAAACCAAGCTGTCTAAGGGTACACAGTCCAACTAGATCCATCACAGGCCTGTGGTCACACAATAACATCATTATACCAGAAAGGTGCACTCAGCGGGATGCAGACCTCAGCCAGGTGTGTCTGCAACAACCACTGCTTTGAATACAAACCACAATGGACTAAATCCCTGTCTAGACTGCAAGTGTATCTGATGTGTTTTTCACCCGCAACAACACCAAGCAACTCAAAGCATCAATTTAGGCTTCAAGTCTATTATCCCCACGTGAGTTATCACTAGTCGCCCGACCGCAACCCCAAGCCCCCCATAACTGGCCATCAAAAATATAGTATGGTTTGCTGCAGCAGAATAATAAGAGATTAGCCATGGACAGACACAGAGATGCACACTCACTCACTCACTCACTCACTCACTCACTCACTCACTCACTCACTCACTCACAATACGACCGTAACTCTTGGGGGAGTTAAATATAATCCTATAAATTATGTATAATAATAATAATTCCACCAGAATGTGTGATTCCCATATAATTTCAAGTCAAACAAATTGATCAAAGTATAAAATGTAATATGTATATAATCAGATTTCCTGCATAGCTGTGGCATCCTGGATGTTTTAATTACTACAGGGAATCTATCCTGTACAGAATCTGTCTACCAGCAAACTTTGGCTGACAATAAGATTAATCAGTTATTGCTAAAAAATTAAATTCTTTGTATTTTTTATATCCAATTATTAATTTTTTCTTCCTGGAAAACAAAATATGATGCGTGCATACAGTACTTCAGGTAGTACCAAATCATTTAAACCAATAATATCGTGATAATCTTTCAAACGTTTAACAGCACAGAGCTGGAGACGGTTGTGAACTAATTGTTTCTGCTGTTTTTAATCCATTTTTCACTTCCATTCAGTGTAGTTTATTTGCAAACATGGTGGTGCATCATGGCAGACTCTGTAAACAGCAACTGCTCCCGATGAAGACATAAAATGTGCAGTCTAAGCTAACATTAACAATGGTTCTCTGTTTCAGGAGATTATACACTAATGAAAACACTAGTTATATAAATATTATTCCATATCTTCTAGATCGTCTTTAATCCTGCACACTGTACGTTTTAGGTTGATATGCTGAACGTGTTATCTCATTCCACAATAAGCAGTTACACAACACAACCATACAGGTGTAGTCCTGAAGGAGTTACCTGTCTCTTTAGCTGATGTTAAACTTAACAAACTTAATTATCTTGACTTTCATACCTAATTAATGCCACTTCCATGGTTATTATACCTAAACGTTTCCTTATTTTTTACATAATCTCCGTACTTCCACATGCTTCCATTCCAGACACACTTGCTACAAACTACTTATAAACCATATAGCGAGCTTTAAAATGCTCTGACTGAGTTCTGGCCTTCACTGCTGTCCTCCTTCAGCACCATGGACAGCACCCTGCCTAACTGTTGCTGCAAATGGGAGCAGTCGGAGAACGACTGAGCAACAATCCCATGAGTCTGCTGGATGTCTTTTTTCTTATAATTGTTCTATATAATCCTGTGTAAACTGGCCTGCACATTAGAGCCTGTATTATTGCCCCTATCGGCATGCAGTGCCACTTTTGACTCCTCTGTACAGACTAACAGGTCAACAGCACTGGCAGCTCCATCCTGGTGTAATGTGCAGCAATATTCCAGGCTGACTAAGTAGTAATGGCTGTTTCAGTCCCACACTGATTCACACATTGGCCGTACTTCACTTTCATCTTGTTGGCGAGTGCCTGCTCATGCAATCACCTGGCTGCTTGCTGTTATGAGGCTAGATGCTCAACTTGTAATGCTGTGCAGCTGTCTATAGCGGCTGCTTCAAAGTAGATTCAATTTCCTGCAGCTCATAATTTGCCCATGAAGTCGGGCTCTTTCATTTTCAAAGATGGAAGGGATCTCGTGAATGGATACCAACTGCATTTGCTGAGCAAGTAGGTTATTGAAATGGCTTAACTGTCTCTACTTTAGGCGTGTGTCTGATTTTTGATGTCAATAATACTTCAGATAATGTTTCTGTGGCTTTGCAGGGAATATTACATGCTGTTAAGCTATACGGCAGGATTTCCAACAACACTGATAGGTCGCACACTCAAAAGTTTGATAAATTACACTCAAAGGTTTGTTTTTCTT
This sequence comes from Chelidonichthys spinosus, assembly GCA_029853015.1. NCBI lineage: Eukaryota > Metazoa > Chordata > Actinopteri > Perciformes > Triglidae > Chelidonichthys > Chelidonichthys spinosus. Next base: position 9,866,132 of record CM056835.1, read on the forward strand.
TTTGTCATTATGCTCCTGAGACATACTGAATCCAAGCCAGTGGACTATCCAGTAGGTGTATTCAGGCCCCCTGCCAGCTAGTCAACACTGGGTTCTGTCCCAGCTCTCACTCAGGGCAGCTTCTGATACTAAGACATTCACTGCAGTCTCCTTTTCGCTCTGTAGAATATACTCAACTGACATCCTGAGTGATGCCCACAATGACCTTTAAGCCAGCTATACTTAGTGCACGCAAAACTGAGTACTTAAGTTGCTTATTTCTACAGGGTGGTGGGGTTACAAGGCAGCAACGAGAAGAGGCAGAGCATGAAAAATCCAACGGCACATTTGAAGCACATGGGATATAAGAGCAATATTAGCAGCCGTATCAGCAGTATCATACGTGATGTTGGTCGGCCACCCTCCATTAGCTTGCAGTGATCATCCTGTATGTCTTAGAACCCACGCTTACACGGGGAGAACATGCAAACTCCACACAGAAGGAATGGGAATCGAACCCGGGACCCTCTCAGGGGGAGGCGACAGTGCTACCCACTACACCACTGTGCAGCCCGTGTCGGCAGTCAAAAAAAATGTTTTGTTGTATTTGCTGACGTTCTGCTTATATCCTCACAGCAATTAAATCAAATGCTCGTTTGTCACCAGAGACTTGTGCAAGCTGCTAACTTGAAAGCTGTGAAAAGTAACAGTCGCCATGTTTGCTGTTTCCCTCCAAAACAACGATGCTGACTGGGCTGCCAGCGTTGCCGTCTTTGTGACTATTAGAGCGAGTGCAGCTCACACTGTATTTCTTCTTGTTGATTACACGTCTGCTGAAGATGACGTTTGAGGAGATTAGATGAGGGAAGTGTCTCCGTGTGATTGATCGAGCCGAGCTTTGCTTCACAAAGGCCACATCGCCACCGCGAAAGCAAATTATGGACTATTTTAAATTACTGACGGTAAATCTCCTTTCATAATAAATTGTCTCCTATAAATGTACAGCACTGTGCTTGACATAAAACCGACTGTAACTGGACTCAATGAGAAGCTCATTAATTTCCCAAGGCCCTGCCCACTCAAATGGATTTAAAAAGAGACGTGCTGCCTCATGAGACGGCGATTAATGAATGTCAGCACAGTGGCCGAGGTGAGCCGCCAACCTCCTGAGACGTTTATCTACCTGCACAGACCACGCTGGTCTCAGAACCATCGTGTTAACATTCATCCCTTTCTCTCCCCGTTGCCTGAGGAACGCATTCGGGATTCTGGTTAAATGTTTAGGAAACAAACAGGGAGATTCTTTTAATCGCCTTGCAGTTTAATTTGCATGTACAAGTGTTTGCTTGACGTGTACAAATTGGTATTCTGACATGTCGCTTTCAGCATTTCTGGTGTCGATGTTATGAGTGGAAAGCTTTGCTGTCACAGATGAAGCTTTTTTTTTTTTTATCCAGCCCAAGCTTGGAGTTAAAGCAGCTATTTTTATTCCTCATATGCCACTGGCCAAGATTGTAAAGCTGATAATGTAATTTTACAGAGGCATGCTAACAATTCTCTCTGTAATTCCATTTTCTTTAACCTTGCATTGTCTAGCCAGGCTGCCATCCATTAGTCCCACGTTTCCACTTATTGGGCCCTAGTTTCGTGGCGCAGCGCAGGGCGGCGCAGGGTGGCGAGCCGGCGCAATGCAAGTTTCGACCCGCGCAGCCTTGCGCACGGTCAGTTTGGCAGTTTGGTGGATCGCCTGCGCCAAGATGGGTGTGGCGGCGCAGAAGCGGGAGGCGTCACAGATTCAGCTTGGCGTAGGTTTCGTGGCAAAAAGCCTCGCTGAGACTGCGCTGAAAGCTCGCCCGCTCCAAGCTGGCCTACTTTCGGCGCAAGGCGCAAGGCGTAAATAAAGTCCATTCATTCAAGGCGAATCACAGCTGGCGCAGTGGAAGTTTGGCTGACGGCGCGCAGTGCGCACACATCACCGAGACCTCACAGGCAGGTTTCCACAGTTCCAGGCACATTTAAATGCAATAAATAATCACAACAAACGCTATTTAATGCAACTAATTGAATCAACACGTGAATTTATATCTACATAGATTGTCCCGTCACATCTGACGTCAGATCAAAGGCGGATGGCACGCGTAACGGAAACTCAGCCTCTCGGACCAAAACATCTCCCTCTCTCTCTCCTGTTTTTTATAATATCGGCATTGTTATTATTATGATACGCGCGCATAGCGCGTGATGCGTGTGGTGGGAGCGGCGGCGCTGCTTCTGTCATCGGGTTGTCAAGTGACGGATCTTGCACTGAACCTCCCCTAACGCATTAAAGGAGAGGAGAGGAACTCATTTGATTGGTGAAGATCTGAATCGGCTGTATTAATCCCAGTCCACGCCTCGTCTCCTCCTCGTCTCCCACTTACGCCTTCTTCTCCTCCCTCTTTCCCACTTGCGTCGGTGGGCGAGACGGGAGGCGTGCCCGCGCGAGCCTGCGCGGTGCACGAAACTTGCAAAGTCCAGGCGGACACACCCCGTTGGCGCGGCGCAGGTGCGCTGAAAGCTGACTGTGCCTGGTCTACGAAACTAGGGCCCATTATCTTCACTGTCCCAGAAAAGGCTTTTCACCATCAAAAATTAAAAAAAATGCTCCGAAAGCAAGAATGGAAGCAGAATAGGATCACTCATCATTTCTGTTGTAATATAGCTGAAAGCATTTCTCTCATTCGATTAAGCGCCAGGGGATGTTTTTCTCTCTTAGTATTTATCACTTAGCTTAAGTGGCAAAGAGGGACTGAAGTCATTCGGTGTTGTTGTGCACAATCCATAAATCATAAATTCTTTCCCTGCATTTCTTCTATCATCCAGTATGAGGGTATTGTAGCACAGTGCAATGTGGCTCTTGGCCCTGTTTTGGAAAGCATGTGGATTTCACTGTGGTGCAGTTGTGCTCATGTTATCAGTGGAAGTGCACAGACCTATTTTGATGTGCAGAATGTATCCATATAATAATAATTATATCAGGAAGTAGAACCTTAAACCTGCTATAACTGCATTTTTAGCCACTTAAGGCATAAATTGTTCATACAATCACCTTTTAAAGAGGTTTGGTGGTGTCCAGCGTTGAGGTGACAACCAACTGAATCCTGTCCACCCGTTCTTTCCACAGGTGTCAAAATTACTGAAATTCTCTCCTCAAGTAGAAGTACACATACTCATATTTATGAGAAAAGAAAATCAATATTTCCCCTCAAATGCATGAAAACCATAGTAACAAGTAAAATTAAAAATGTTTACTTATTTCCCACCTCGTGTTCTCTGAGGCAGTGTTTGGTTTGTCTGCTCTGGGCTACCGTAGAAACATGGTAGTTCAACATGGCGGACTCTGTCAAGAGGACCTGCTCTCTATGTAGATAGATAAATGTCCATTCCATTTCTACTAATAAAAAATGTTAAATCCTGCAGACTGTACTTTTTGAAGTGAAGTTGTTATCTATATTATACATTCAGCAACATTATCATTCGTTTGTATTGGGGTTTGTGGTAACCAGATCAGTCCAATATTAATTCTCTGTTTTGCTTCTTTCCATGTCCTGGCACATTAACTGAGGCGGTAGTTATTTTAACCCAAACGTGGAATGATTTGTTGAATAAATAGATGAAAATAAATGTTGAGTTATTTGTTATGTAACTTCTGAACTTAAGAAAAGCCACTTCTGCTGTGATTTGAACCACAAGGTTGGCTTATTTGTCACAAAAAATTGAGATTGAGTAACGAACCATCTGTAGTTATTTTAACCCAAATGTCAAGTGATTGTCACGTAACTTCTGTACTTAAGTAACGTCACTTCCATTGATATTTCAACCCAGATTTTCAGGAAACCAAGGTGTTTTTTATCCTGGCAAAACAAATGTTCACAAACACACATTGTGTTGACACACATTTGTAGGCAGATGCATGGAATTTTTTTTTTTTTCATTAGATATCACAAACCATTGTATTAGGACAAGTTTACCAGCTAGTATTAATGTTAGGGTAAATAGCAGAGGGGCTGATATTGATCCTTGTGGGACACCTTTATCAAACATCTAAGAATTTAAAATATGACAATACATGCCTTAACAATACTTACTTTGACACTTGATGGTGGTTTGTCCTTTCATTTGTCACCCAGCCTTTATATGTATTTGACTATTAATTGGCAACAACGTGTGACCAAGCCATCATTTAAGACACCGATTGTTAAAACAATTTCAAGTGTGATTTGAATCAGCAGCTAACAGGCAGCAGGCTGAAATCTGTCATGTGCTGCTATCACATACTTCACCAATGCATGTTAATGGAAATAGATCATAGAGTAGTTATTGCTGTTGTATTTCACGACATTGACTTGTGCAGATGCTCTGGGAAAGAGCTTGGCCTACATTAACAGTATTGTTGATGAGTATAATCTCATATCTCCAGTGGATTACAGAGTAAGGACTGGCTGAACTGTGAAACAGTGGCGGTTCATCATTAGTAATTTCTGGAAGATATCTTTTTTTTTTCTTCTCTATTCTCTATCTGTCTCCCCTCTCACACTTGTCTTGCTTTGAAGTGATTTAATTCCGCCTTGAATGCTGTCCAGGAAATTACAAAGCTTCTGTAATGAAGTGTGACTGATTGGACAAGTGCCCTTGTGTGAACATTCATTTTTCGGCTATTCAGGAAGTTTGAAATGAGTACTGCAAAGGTTGGATTGTGCAGATTGATTTTTATAGCCTAAACGGGCAGCAATTTGATGCTTTCTGGTACCCATTCTGTAAAGTTGATAATCGCCTGATAGCTCTACAGCACAAACAACCACGTTGTGTTTGTCATTTCAAACAGCTCGGGCTTGTAATTGTGCCACAAATAAACTGTTCCAAGATAGTTAGTGCTGTCATGTTCAAGTGATTTCAGCCATTGTTAAACAAAGCCTGCCCCTGTATGGAGCCCCAAAGCTTTTCAATAATAATACAGACAGAGAGAGAGAGAGAGAGAGAGAGAGAGAGAGAGAGAGAGAGAGAGACCGAGAGAGAACCCCCTTTGAATTAAATTGAATAGAGAGAGAGAGACTATTCCAAAATCGTAGCCATTCATGATATATTTTATTTGGCTGATTTTAGATTTTCAAAACGTCCTTTTTGAACTATTAATGACAATTTATATAATACATGATGTCACTTTGCTTAATGCCACTTATTATTTCATAATGTTGTGTGACATGCCTTTGGTGACACCAGTTCCCGCCCCCTCACCTCACCTCAGCCAATCACAGCAGCCTTCGTCAGCTCCCATTAGCTTGACAACCATCAATGCCAAAAATAATTCTGAAGTTTCTTGATATAAAATGCCATTTTCTTTTAGCTTCCTTGTTAATCAGCGGTCAACATTGTGTCAACATTAAGACTAACACCATGTTACACATCCGCATTTAATTTTCCAATCGATATGTCATCTTATTCCATCCAATGTACGTGGCCACACTTTTGGAAACGGTTATCTCCCACAATCAGGGTATAATATATATGAAAATGTTTTATTTATTTATTTATTTAATATTGGACTCTTTGGGGCTTGGTGCCACCAGCATGCTTTCATTTCTACTCTTAAGCACGACTCCAGTGCTGTCTGGGTGTTAGAAGAGGAGAAGGCTGGGAGACAGCTGAAGAGATTATGTGCTTAAAAAATTCTCAGCTCCACCTCCACTTTAGCACCAAGACATCAATGCTGCAGGGCACCGCACTCATGGATGCACACACACACACACACACACACACACACACACACGCATGCACACACACATTAGGGGTGTAAATCTCTGGTTTCATCACGATACGATATTAAATCGATTCATTGGACAACGATACGATATTTGCCGATATCAAAAGTCTGCCGCGATACGATTTTGATTTGATTCGATTCAGTGGCCTGCGATCGATATGAGACGATATCATATGCCCATTTAACACAACCTGTTTCATTCACATCAAAAAATCACAAAAACGTAATTATAATTTAAACATTTTATTGCTTTGCTCTTCCAGATGTTAAACAAAAACCATACATTTGGGAGCTTTGGGAGGTTTTTCTTCAAAAAATAAAACAAACTTAACTTAAGAGCCTGTAATAATACAGCGATATGCATCGATGTTTGAGCGTTGCATCGATGCATTTGGATCGTTCGCCAATGTATCGATATATCGATGTAGATCGATGTATCGTTACACCCCTAACACACATGCACACTGTTTGCATTGGTATATTAGTTATGGATATACCTTGCCATTTGCCGGATCAGGCACAGAGGTTAGACAATCTGCACAGGTAAAAAAAAAACGTGACTGGAAAAAATCCATGTTCAAAGTATAAACAAATTTTGGGTAAATATAGTTTGATATAATCTGAATATTCTTCCCTTTTTTATATCTTATTGCAACATATATTACGTATCATGTACATATCCATATATATATATGGATATATATATATATATATATATATATATATATATATAAGGAAAGACGTTTTTTTTCCAATAACATGCAACAGTTTGTTTGTGTCGGTTTGAGCAATAGTCTGATAACATTAGAACACGTTAATTGCACCGCAGACCAAATGATACTATCTGTTTTATACACATAGGACAATTAGAAAAGTATGGAATTCAACAAAGAAGCTGAATATACAGTTTATAGGTGAAGCTGTTGCTTTTTTCAAGCAAAATACCATACATTCCTTTGTTTCTGCCTGTCAGTTATGAGGATTTCTCTTCATCTTCAGCGGAAGAGAAATTCAACTTTTGGACTGTTGATGGGACATAACAAGCTATTTGGAGACTTAACCTTTGAACTTGAGGGAATTGTAACTGGTAATTTCACTGTTTTGCTATTCTGTGGACGAGAAGATGAAGCAATGTATCAACAACATTACCAGCAGGTTATCGACAGTGAAAAGTTACTGACCCTATAAAGTTTGCAAATCTTCCACATCAGAGACAGAATTACATCAGGGCTGAGGTGAAATCAGGTGAAATCCATTCTCCCCCACTGATATTTCACATTTAAAACATGTTTCATAACGCTCAGATGAGGCTGGATATTGAACTTAAGTACACATCATCTGACGCGTCAGAGTGTTGATGGCTGCTCAGCGCTAAGGATTTGGTCTTTTCAGGTTTTTTTAAGGTTTGATCTGATTCCTAAGCTTGTTTCATTCAGCATCATTTAGCTGTATTTAATTTATTTTAGTCAATATTTTATTTTATATTAAAAAATAAATCCAAAATGTGAATTTACCTTTGGCCTGTATGCCCATATATTAAAGATATATAGATCTGAGATAGATACTGAGCAAATGTACATTAGGCAAGATGATGTAAAAAGTAGACTTCTATATCACTCTCTACCCTTCATAACTCTCATTCCTAAAATCATTGTTCAGCCCTGTTTAAAGCCCTGTATAATATTACTATAATACTACGAGGTGGTGCATTTCAGTAACTAACGATGAGCCAAAGAAGAGTGTTGTATTACCATCTGGTGTTACAGCTCCACAGACGACACAGACAACGGTGGAAGGCAGGAACCCACACAGTAATTCTCCTCAAACTAGATTCATTATACAAATGTTTTTATTTCACTCTGTGTCTTCAGAACATTGAGGTGACTAAATTACAAAGTCCACCAAAATAGCAAAGCAAATAGAAGGCCACATTCAACACATTGAACACTACATTCCCACCATGGACGGCCCACTGCAGGATATTCAATCTGGCCTTAGACAATCCAGCAGTGTACAACAGTTACATTGATTGTACAATCACACAAAGGAACCTGGGATGTGATCTTATTACACCACAGCAGGGATTTTGACCGTATTTTGACCATCAAGCTGTTTAACTCCTCCCCTTTCTGGGACATCTTGAACACTGGGCACTGAAAACAATAATATTCATGGCATATAACTATTATATCTCAAAATCATGTATATTATTATTTCAATATATCATGTGCAATATAATGTATTATTATTATCTTACTAAATACATCTTGGTATTCTATTCGTAGTTAGTGTTGCTTATATTATATTCCCTGCTCTTTTGTTTGTATATGCTTAAATTGTTACTAATTGTAGTTTTTTTTCTTATTCTTGTTTAATTTTTCATCAATCTCTGGCAAAATAATATCCCTCGGGATTAATGCAGTTCTATTTCATTTTAACAGCGTCTTTGCTGGGCCCTTTGGTGAGTGTTGCCTTGCAGACTATGTACCATTTTATAATGCATTTATATTTATACACACTCACACACCCACACACACTGTTGTTACAGTCCTATGTTAAAAGTAGTCACCTCTCTGACTTTTCATGCTACGTCAAGAAAGGGGGTTGATGCCAAAAGTAATGCTAGTTCAGAAAATGAAAAGTCTGAGATACACTGTAAAAAATAAATAAAAAACCCTGGGTTGCTCTTCCAGATGCATATGTCCTTGCATCTGTGAAGGGTCCCATAAAACGTGTCACTGGATGATAAACTGCAGCATCCGCAGTAAACATATACTGTAGCTGCAGGATCTGGCATCTCGTTCCCATGAGCAATGGCTGAGAACAAATGAGTGATCGAATGGGCCCATCCGATCGATGTGAATACCCCACCTCGGCTTTCACTCAAAAGCCAGCTGGCATTTAGGGGAGAAAACAAACAGCTTTATTTATTTCCAGCCATAATTGTGCCCAACAAACTTCTCCTCTGGCTAAAATAAGTTTTTACTGACTTTACACTTCAAAGTGGAGAGAGGGAAGAGTGGAGTTGGAACATCCAGAGCTCCGGGCTAAAAATCCAACACACCCTTCATGGCTGATCTGAAACGCTCTCCCTGTGTGTGTGTGTGTGTGTGTGTTTGTGTGTGTGTGTGTGAGAGAGAGAGAGAGAGAGAGAGAGAGAGAGAGTGACAGCATTTAGCACGTCCTCACCAGTGGCCAGTTAAGGTTTGGGATTAAGATTTGGTTGTGTGAAGGTGATGTTAGAGTCGGGACTTTTCGAATTGTGGTCTGAATTAGGATTAGGATTAATAGCTTCAAGTGAAATAATCTGGAATCAGGACCTGGGCTGAATGTTACAGAGATGATAAAGCCACTGCACATAATTGATGATGGTATTTCCATCATGCCACAAACAGAATTTGCGGCTCAATGATTTTTTTTCCCCTTTAATTTGCTTGCGCTGGAAAGTCATACATTATCTCAATCGGCCGGTGTGTACAAGTTTTGGGGATCCCTCAGCAGAAATTGGATATAATATTCAGAACTATGTTTTCCAGTAGTGTACCATCTCCTGAGACTAAGGACCGTTATCGTCGGCTTGAGCGGTGGGAACGGCCACCTAATCCTATACACTCTCTTTGAGAATACCTTTTTCGTTCTTATCAGCCCGTCCCCGGTGTGATACTGCGAGCTATGACGCCCATTTATAACATTTCAATGAAAAGACGTGTGACAAAAGTGAGTGTCCTTTCTGTGTCCTGTCCTGTTTCCTGTATTTTACTGCGGAGGCCACTGGAGGAATTGGATGTGATGAACTCCCACTCTGCCGAGGCTTGTGGGTGTTGGGATGACTGGATAGGAGCGTGTGTTGTCGGGAGCGAGGCAAGGTCAACAGGCAGCAACTGTTATTTACCATTATAAAAGAGCAGGATTTATTTGACAAGCAATTTAATGCAGAAATATGGAATACACTCAGTGTAGTAAATCATGTGTTTGTGGGGCTTTTACCCAATCACACGTTTTTACATGGCTGTGGTCGAGGCCAGTGGAAGCGGATTACATTGTTTACTAGAATGCACAAACAGTTGCTAATCTAGACTCTCAAATTGGTCTCAAAATGCAACGGATAGATGCACACACATATATATAAGTGCATCTATCTATATATAGGGGGATGCATGTTATAGAAAATGTTATTTTTTTCAATAACATGCATCCCAGCAGCAGTTTGTGTTGTTTTTAAATTCATAATTTAACCCAGTTCTGAAAATGTCATCTTTGTTTCCTAAAATAATCTACTTTTAATGTTTAAGGGACATTACATTTATGTAAATATAACAGAGCAAAATATGGTTTCTGTTTTTCAGGCTCACAGATAATTGTAATGCGTCTCATCTCCCTATCTCCCTGACTCGGTCCACCCTACCTGTGTGACAGCTGTGTGTGTGTGTGTGTGTGTGTGTGTGTGTGTGTGTGTGTGCGTGTGTGCGTTTCATCACGGCCGGAGGGCTTCATTTCATATCATTATAACTGGCATTTAGATTTATTTTAGACAGACAATGGTTACGAAGCATGCTCTACTTTATTAATGTATACACTACAGAAACAGACATACACTTGTGGGCTTTTATTTTGAAACATGAAGTGATAAAAGAGCTAAATATAAATACCTTTTCGTGAATGTATTATCTATTCATAATTAATGTAATATGTATTAATTTCACCTACATATATAGATATCAAACCATAGTAATGTTGCTCATATGATGTCAAATACTGTGAACCTGCGGTGCACGGATGTGAGACCTCAGATCTCAGGAAGACGTGCAGCTGATCTCCCAGCAGGGTGGGAGGCTGCTGTAACCTGTTAACACGGACACCCACTGCTGGCTCGGCTGTTTCGCAGGATTGTTGTCTAAACTTAACCAAGTACTTCTCTTGTGTTTTTTTGTTTTCTTTTCTTTCAGTTAACAAAGTTAACCGTGTCTTTCAAACTGCGACTGTAATCCAGCGGGAAATACATTTCCCTGGAAACGTAGTTGAGTGTTTAGTTGTATGTGAACGTGATTTTGGAGAAGACAGAGCTGCTATTTTAAACAGGACTGTGAGTTAAAAAGCAAAATCATATTAAAACACAAGCAGGAGTCTAGAAAAACACATTTACTAGAAAGGAGCTGTGCCGGATCTGTGTATGTTTGCTCAAGCCTCCCTCTAGCTCCTTCATTATGGTGTGCAGGATACCCAATTGCCAGGTCACGAGCAAGGTTTAATCAAATAAGGGAATTGGCACGTAACCATGGATACTCACATCCTGACCTTTCCTCTCGTGCCATTATCAGACCAAACAAGAGAGCATATAATGAGCACATAAATTCTCCCAAGAAAGATTTAAATCCTGGACACTCCACATGCTTTCATCTTTCTTGGCTATCGGGTCAAAATGTCAACTTTGCATAGAAAAAATCCCACAAACAAAACCACGGATGTCCATCGCAAATGCTGAGTATGCTCATGCTCAAGCATGCAACATTTGTATTTTAGTGCCTGGTATCAGTGATCCTTGACCTGCTGCCGAATGTAACGCTTTGTTTTCATTCGGCACAGTTATCGTGATTTAATGAAGGTTGCAAAAACCTTTCTTGTGTCTTTTTTCACATCTCTTATTGTTTGTAGTGTACTTTTGACTGTGATAAGACATATTATACTAAGTACTGTATAGCAATGAGCACCTTATTTGATGGCAATCTTATACACTACAATACATTGAACATTTTCTCATATTAGAGTGAATTCTTCTTCTGTTTTGCTATTGATATTGTATCTTCCATGAATATGCGATGACAGTGAACTTGGGGAGAAGGGTAGGTCGGAGTCTGAGAGCAGTATGTGTTGCTGATTACTTAATGCTCTGTGATGTGTCATCAATCCATTTTTAAAATCGGTTGTTCCCCAAATGCCAAGCGTGTCGCAGATGTAACAATGCACACATACCGTTTATTAACGAATCCCCGGTGCCATTACATTTAGGGCGGTTCAGAAGTTGGTGATTTGTTTTCAAGCTGCGTTCTATTCCTCCTGGGCGTCGGCTCCATTAACCACATGGAGCTGCTGGGTATCTTCCTGAGGGGTGAAGTAAAAGTAAAATCAGGTAGAATTCAAAGCAAATTATCTTCCCCTGAGCAGCGGTTCACCTCACTTACCTTAAGTGTTCACATGCCTGATTCTATAGTGGGAGCGGATATCTACTGTACTATAAATGATGGAATTCTTTATCATTGGTGCACCAGGAGGTGGGTGTTAAACAGGAGGAAAGTTCCTGCTCACTACTTTTCTCCATCTGTATAACAGTGGAACACAATTTACGGGACAAGTAGAGAGCTGCTGCAGCTTCTGTTCATCCAGAGAGAGATTCACTCCCCATGTCTCCATTCATCTCTGTAATATGGTATTAAATGAAATACACAGAGTCCTCGAGTGCAGCGTTTTGTTCTGCTTGCTTCCCTTCGAAAAGTATCTACCTTCATGTTTTTGATTGAAAAATGTGGCAGCAATGGGCAAGTTATTACAGTGTGGCAAATAATTACAGCGTTAGCGCATTAACAGCAGTTCAGAGAAGACATGTTGTTGCATTTGGAGGTGTTTTTTTGGGAGTTAGTTCCAGAGGGATCGGGCAGCTATGGGAACGCCTGGTTACCCAAAGTCCAGTTATTGGTCCTGAATGGTTATGAATTATTATAATTATAAGAAATTGTACTAATACTAATAATTATTTTTCATTAATTCATTATTAATATGGAAGAAGCGTTATGGATAAGGGGTGAGAGTAAATTAGTTATTATTCTTCTCACTCCTTTTCCAAGCCAAAAAAATGTTGGACATTTAAATTGTTGCTCTGCAAATATTGCTTTGAATGTCTAATTGTTTGTCTATTTTGATTTTTGTTGTTTTTTATTCCTTATGTCTTTACTTCTTCGGAACAAATAAAAAAATACAAATACAAATGGTGGAGAAAGTAGGATGGTGAGCCATGAGGTTGCCTGGTTTGGATGTGTGTGTTTTTTTTTTTTTGTGATTCTGGAAGAGGGTTGTTTTACTTTCTGTCCAGTAGAGGGCGCTCCAAAAACATCACCAATAAATATGTTGATTTACCAACAGGTGACAGCTTTCTAGATAAGTAATAATTAAGCTGAGGCACAAAACGAATGGCCTCAAATTATCAACTTTAATGAGATTTGCTAACGTTTGACATGTTGACATGTTTATTAAAAAAAACACGAATAGTAATTTCAGCTTTCGGTTAGTAGTGATTTTTTTTTTTTTACTACTACTCAAATTATATTTGATTCCCGAATTTAATTCCAACAGCTCTACTGTGTTTTACAGGTGAAAATGGTCACCATGGTGATTTGATTGACATGGCAGTGGAAGGACAGGTTGTGTGTGTGTGGGAAGGCAGATGGAGTGGTGCCATGGTCATGGATACTTCTGTTATCTACACTGATATTGCTCCCCATTGTGTCAAGCTCAGGAGTAGTTGTGTCCAATTTCATGTGCTGTCCATAATTGTCTGCTGAATATCTGTAGGCAGTATGTCATAGAGCCATTCAATTATCATATTGCCATCTGTCTGTCACTTTAAAATAATCAGAAAATAACTGTAGATCACTGAAACTCCTGCATCACATGATCCTCTTGTAGTGACAGTCCATTTCCATTTTATATCGGATCAAGATGTAAAAGCGAACATGGCGACTAGCGGCAGCAACCAGTGTCTTCGGTTCTCTTTCTTCAGTAACTGGATGCTAATGGGGGGGAACAGATGAAGTCATGTGTGTTGATGAGCTGTAGATTTAAAATGACTGGCTGTTTGGGCTCACACACACATCCACAGCTCTAACCCTCCAGGCCTGCAGCTTTCAGAGATTCAACAAAACGTATTGTAAATCAATAAGCGTTTGATTCAGTGCTCCACACAGGAAACAGACATGAAATGCAAAGTGCAGCATGATGCACGTTGATAGAAGCACTGGGGCATGCAGTTCTTCATTTTTCTAATTAATATTAATAATTGATAACGTCCACAGGGTAGATCACGGACCAGCTCAGTGTCTCTCTCTCAGTGCTGTATCCCATAATGCATTCTGATTCTTCACTTTTGCATGCTGGTCTGATTGCAAGGTGTGTCCTCTCAGACCCAGTCCACAGTTTGACAAGCTGTCAATGTCAATGGGGTGGAAGCATGTCTCTGATGGCTGTACCTGTCTGTCAGAGAGAGAGAGAGAGAGAGAGAGAGAGAGAGAGAGAGAGTGTGTGTGTGTGTGTGTGTGTGTGTGTGTGTGTGTGTGTGTGTGTGTGTGTGCGTGTGAGAGAGAGGGACAGGAAGAGCCTATAAAAAGCTGTTTTTTTCCAGTGCCATTTGTGGGTGCTTTTATAATCTGTTTATGAAGCCAGGAAAATAATTTTTGCCAGAGTCAAGTTTGCCATTGTTAGAAAGCCCATGCTGTTAATGTTTGTTAACTTGTTTATTGAACTGTGTTCCATTCAGTAATGACTTGTTTATCGGTTAGTTTCCATGTCCCATGCTCTTGAACGCACCATAGCCGATGCTAATACTGTTAATGTGCATTGTTTAGTTCTGAATAAGCTATCTTATTATGCTGGTGTGTTGTTAAAGCTAATAAGCTAAGTCATGCTGTCCGTGTGCCTCGTGTGAGGTGATTGGTTCAGGTTATATGATCCATATGATATACTAGAGTACTAAATACAGTCCTTTGTAACCTTAGTCATCTCATTATGTTTGTGTATCATGTATAGTGTACTAATTGTTACTTTGTATTGTTATTACAGACCACAGCTAAATAAACCAAACTAAACCAGGACATCTGTATCCGTGTTCTTTAACGGGAACACCAACCCTACACCTTGCCGCTCTAAACCAGTTAAATTCCGGGAGACAACCACTTCTCTCCATTTCAGCCATTTTGCATTTAAGAAAATGTTAGATTCTGCAATTGATTTTAGATCAAACATAATATCTTTTTTTTTTTTCTTATGGCAATCTGCATTTTGTTGCGTAGTTCCGTTACATGCAGATCTGGATCAAATGGTGTACATATAGGCTCTGCCAACTGTGCAACATGATCAACTAAAATCAACATAAGAGTAGAGATGGGATGAGGCATATTAGCTACAATAGGGAAAAAAAGAAGATATGGAAATTGATTTTTTAAATGTATTTCATTATAAAAAGTTTAAATATTCAACAGTTGCTTATTGGGTATAATTTAAAAGTTAAGGCATTTAAATTCTTGCATTTTATCAGTAACAAAAATGAATCACAGAACTGTCTGTAATATAAATGTAGCCCAAAAATTATTTCTGATGGTGTAATCCTGCCTCATAAGACTAACCTGTTTATAATTCCTGTTAATACTGATGAACAAACCAGCCAACTCACTAAATTCCACATGTGAAGACTCAATGACATGCTTCGTATGCTTTCAGTCTGTATCGTTTGCGATCGATTGTGGTCACAAATACAAGGAACACTAAAGCACTAAGATTGGCTCGTCCTTCAGTCCGTTTATGTTTTGTCCGCTAATCGACACCTGCAGGTGATGCCGTCATGAAAGAAATGTCTGAAGTGTAACCTCACTGGGTTTTATGAACCAGGCTAACTGGGCTAAACTAGCCGCCGCTGACATCCGCTGGTGCACTTTCTGTTGCACATGTGCAAGCCTTAGAAAACATGTTACGTTCCAACCTATTTACCTGTACAAAAACTTGACGAAGGATCAATTCAAATTGACTGAAACAAATAGCAAATCCATAGTAGAAGTCCCTTATAAGTGTTGTAAGGTTATTAATATCATGGCCTCTGCTTCCCATAGGCAGAGGCAGACAGGGCCTCGTGGATTTGCTTTTAGAAATCCAGGGTTATTAGAGGTACTGTACCTCCAGGACCCTCACATGCACTCCTGCCAGTCTCGGTGAGAAAACAAGCCGCTCTATTTGAAATGTTGCATGCCAGCAACAACACACGAAGAACAATTTTTTTCCATGCATGTAAAAAAAATAGCAACAATATATGTGTGCATTTTGCTGGTGCATTTACAAATAACGCAGCAGACGGGGCTGCATAATGACTCCAATTACCTGGTTCTAAGCTATTTGCAGCAAAGTCATGACAGCATCATATATAGCTAATTCTACATCATCCAATTGAGTAATATCAGTGAAAATCTCTCAAAAACACATCAATTGCATTGAACTCGATGAAATGTACGTAAACAAGGTTCATTCAAAGGTCTAGAGAGCAAATCAAGCTTTTCACCTGCTGACTCCTCTTTTGGAGCAGCAGAGTAATTTAAGGGCTCTTGGTTTAGTGGTGTCATACCTGCTAATACTCCCATGATCTCTATATTATTTATAAAGAAATCCATCATGTTTTCAGAGTCCTTGCTCCTTCAATAGTCTCCCCTTTTTTCAATCCAGATAATTCCAGTGGCTAAGACATGCTGCCCTATTTCCTTATTGGATTGAACTTGGTGTCAGGAGGCCGGGCTGCCATTGGCTCACAAGAGCCGGGGTCACAAGTGCAGTGTGAGTGACACATTCCTCAGCAATTTATTGTGCTTATAGAATATGTAATCAAACGAAACTGCGGTTGTGGGTACTCCGCGATACCAGGGCACATTTCGCTGCCCTTGCAAAAAATAAATAAATAACAGCCACTACGTGTAGGCGCAAACTGCTGCTGATCAGCTTGTGGAAAATGTTAATGTCAAGCAGTGTTGAGTTTCATTCAAGACGACTACATTTGTGAAGAGCAAGGACACTTCAGATCAACTTAATGATGCCCAACACAATTGGTTAAGAACATCGTTATTGACTTCGGTGCAAACGAGGTCCTCAGCTTTTAAGTACCATGCACGTCTTTTGTTGAGTCAAGCATCTTTCACGAAGATGGCAGTGGAAAGGGAGAGTTGACAAGTGGAGGAAAAAAAAGCAGCTCTTGAGACAGCAACTTAACATACTGAGTGTCAGATGAAGCCGCTGATGAGGGCCCGATGCCCCAGCAGAATGTCTCTCATCACTGATGCCCTCACTAGTGAAGCATTCTCTCCCGTTCCTCATTACCTTGTGATAAAAGGACATCTTTGTTCTCTCATCAGTGTCAGGACGTCTCACTTCTGCAAACTCTGCATTGCTGCATTCACTGTTAATTGCAGGAGTCGTCCCACCTACATACATCTTCTGGGGAAATTCATCAACAACAAATAATCTGCTGGCCTTGCAGTATTTTAGTTTCTTCAGCTTGATGTTTACGGGGAAACTCCCAAAGAAATGATAAAACATCAGATCTGTTGAAGGAAGTTCAGTAGCATAACATTGGCTGATCTGGAACACTTCATATTATAGGGGGGTGATGAAAGGAGATGTAATAAAACCACTCATACTTCAGGTGATAGAGATCCAAGTGTTATGGTCAGAAACATACTGTGTTGAGTATTTTGTAGAGTTGACAGTATCATGGTGCTAGAGAAATGACCTATGAGAGGGGAGAAAGCCTAGACACACAGCTGGCAGCATAGGCAGAGGAGTGTGGTTGGAAGCCTGAGAACCGCCCAGTGGAGGTTGGTTATAGGGACGTGTGTCCCTGTTAAATGAACTGGTTATCTAAAGCAGTGAAACACATGGTGGACACTGTGACTAGGTCCAGTGAACGGCTGAAGGTTAGGTGTGACTGGCAGGCTTCCTTTGATGGCAACGTGTTATTTAGCATAGCTTATTTAGTCTTTGACATTGTTTTGACCCCCACTATGCAAGTGACAATGGTTTTTAGTGGGGGGGGGGGTTGCAATAAAATATTTGTTGTTAAAAAAAATGGATCTCTTTTAAACATATTCTATAGGCTGTTTTAAATTATGTGGTAGATTGATTGAAGGATGCCTCATATGCATGCATGACCATAAAGCCTGGTCACTGGTGAATAAGCTGTTGCTTGGTTTGATAGCATGGGGGCCTGGTGGATCAGGAATGGCCTGATCGTCCCATGTCCCAGTCAGGGTTGCTATGCAGGGAAAACCTGCATAGCATGAGTGTGTAGTTCAGGCTTGGGACACACCTAGAAGGATGTTGGTTGTGTGTCAACCTGCCTGATCTTTAAGACTCATCAAAGGACATGATTCATGTGTGAGCACGTTAGTGATACCAGCGTGGTTGCTATTTAGTGATGGTGGCTAGACATGCCATTCAGATGGAACTTCCTATCATGCCAGTGGGGCCAGCCTCTACACTATAACACAATGTCCGCTCAGTGACCAGGCTAATGATCTGGTTCACACTGAAATATGGAACATGAACATATGGTAATTGTTGCTCTGTATTTGCTCCTCTGTTCTCTGCAGTTTCATTATCTAAATATTTTCTGATTTATATAATTTGGTATAATTTGGGATCCACCAGGGGCTAAGCTTTCACTTCTTGTTCTCCCCATTCCACCTGCATTTAAATATGTATGAGGCATCTGTCTTTGTGGAGAATCATATTTTTTCTCCCTCTGCTCCACCAAGGTACAGCTTGCAGTTCTCCACGTTGGAACCATTTATCAGCTGGAAAGTTAAATTTAGGCAGGCAAGCCCCAAGTGTACATCTGGCACCCCGGCGAGAATTATTTATCGTCAGCAGGATTGTGGTTGGCGGGCAACAAAGTCAAGCATGTCGCCGTTTTCATGTGAGCGATACCTTATCTTACCCTCAAGGTCCGGTGCTAGCTCATGCTAAGTGTTTCCATCCTCCCCGTAGTTGACTCCAGTGTTGGGCAAGAGAATTAGAAAGCGCAGTGAGCTTAGTAACCAGTTACTCTACATCAAATGAAGCTCAATGATTGGACTTCACGATTGGCTTAAAGAAAAACAAACAGTTTTGAGTGTTTTTGGAGATCGTTCTGGCTATGCAGGACTACTTCTGATTAATATACGCCAACACTCTTGGATCACTGATCCAAATGTGGTGAAGATATCTTGGAGTTTGTTTCTCTGCCACTGCTTTTAGTTTTATTTAGGTTGTTTAAAGACTTCTATTATAATTCTGTTTGTCTTTATTTCCTTTAGTCCACAAAGTAATTTATTTCATATATTGTTTTTCCATTATCTTTAAATAACTCTTCAAGTCTGATTTATGTATGAAATGTGAGTGACCAAAATAACGTTGCCCGGGCTTTTACTCACCTGCCGTCTGTGAAATGATCTGGGTGTTTAGGTTGTTCTCTTACAGATCCATCGTCCAGCTTAATGCAGCTCCTGCCTGCAAACAATCACACACATTCATCTCTCTACATATCTTTCCCATCATCGCTCTGTTGTTCCTACATATCTGTAAGACATGCTGCTCCTTGGGCTACATATTAGAGTTTATTAGCATATATTGCTTTTTTTTTTATTATTCTTTGTTTTTTGAGGTTGGTGTTTAACAAGGGCTGGGATATATGGACAAAAATCTAACATTTCCATGTACTAAAATGTTATTGTCTCATACATTTTCGTACTGAGCAGGACTAATGAAGGACCTGCGTCTCACCTTCACATCAACCCCACATTAACATCAACCTCACCTTCACATCAACCTCACCTTTACACATCAACCTCACCTTCACATTAACCTCACCTTCACACCAATCTCACCTTCACATCAACCTCACTTTCACATCAACCTCACATTTACACATCTACCTCAACTTTACACAGCTACCTCACCTTTACACATCTACCTCAACTTTACACATCTACCTCACCTTTACACATCAACCTCACCTTTACACATCGACCTCACCTTTACACATCAACCTCACATTTACACATCAACCTCACATTTACACATCAACCTCAACATTACACATCAACCTCACCCTAACACAGCAACCTCACCTTTACACACCAACCTCACCTTTACACATCAACCTCACACTAACACAGCAACTTCACCTGTACACATCAACCTCACCTTCACATTAACCTCACCTTCACCTTCACATCAACCTCACCTTCACATCAACCTCACTTTCACACCAACCTCACATTTACACATCTACCTCAACTTTACACATCGACCTCACTTTTACACATCGACCTCACCTTTACACATCAACCTCACCTTTACACATCAACCTCAGCTTTACACATCAACCTCACCTTTACACATCAACCTCACCCTAACACAGCAACTTCACCTTTACACATCAACCTCACCTTTACACATCAACCTCACCCTAACAGAGCAACTTCACCTTTACACATCAACCTCACCTTTACACATCAACCTCACCCTAACACATCAACCTCACCTTTACACATCAACCTCAACATTACACATGAACCTCACCCTAACACAGCAACCTCACCTTTACACACCAACCTCACCTTTACATATCAACCTCACCTTTACACATCAACCTCACCCTAACACAGCAACTTCACCTGTACACATCAACCTCAACTTTACACATCTACCTCAACTTTACACATTATCCTCACCAATACACATCTACCTCAACTTTACACATAAAATATGCATTGAGATGCAGTGATAATCGGTTTAATTGAATCATTGACCTTGAAATCTGAGGTGCCAAGAGATTCCCACCCCTAATTATTAAGTAGTAATATAAATATTTGGAAATTTGTAAGTTTTTCCCGCGAATATTTTGTTTTTGTAAGTCTTTGTTAACAAATGAAGGTATTTTATCCACAGAATAGTGCTTTTTTGCAGGGGTATTCCACCGGCCCTGCAGTCACGGCGGTCCTACGTTACTTTTTGGTTAAAAGGGACATTCTAATTACTCATACTTTTAAATCTACTACTTATTACTTACTAATTTTCATGACATTTTACATAAAACATCTCATTATTCAAAAGATAGTTCCATGAAGGAATAAGGAAAGACAGTTTCATGTGATTTCTTTACACACTAGTTTGAGCTTGAAAAAGTCTTCCAAGGTCTATTCTAACATAATTCCCTCTATGTAATACTTTTCCTTCACCGCAGCTCAACTGGTGGAGGGTTTACAGAAAAACAACAACCGCTGTTTGGTACACTGAGAACAAAACGCTGTACAGTGCTTCAATTGGACTGACAACTGAAAGGGCAGAAAGAGACAACGATCCGTCCTCGGAGAGGGATTTCTCCTCAGTTTTTCTCTGTCTCTGTTTTTTCTCACACAAAGCAAAGGCCGAAGACTATTTTTATTTATATAGCACCAAATCATAATGCAGGTGATCTCAAGACACCGCAAGACACAGCAGGTCTAGACCATACTCTGTAATTAACAAAGAACCAGAATTCCCCCATGAGCAAGTGGTATAGAAACTGCTATAGAAATGAACATGACTGAACTGGACATCCCTCTGAGCATCTGGTAAGTAAGAATAGTAGAAATCACTAGTCGCAGGTCAAGCGAAAACCTGAATTCCCTTTGAATCAACACTAAAATCCTGCAAAGTTTAGATTCAACAAATGCTGTATATCACAGACTTGTAAATTGTGTAAATATTATTGGACCTCAGGTGTATTTATTTCTGCCTCCTGTATGTCGGGGGTTGCAGGGGCCTTGCGAATGACTACTGACAATGATAATGTGTCTAAAGATGGCTTCTATTCATCTGCCATGGCACCCTTTTGTTGCTGATGGAAATCTCATCACTGGCTTCAGGATTGAGTATTGAGCTCCCGGTGAAATGGATGGCATGGCCACTCCATGTCGCAGTCACATTCGTCTGAAGCCAAAACTTAAATGAAAGAGAAGCTCACCACATCATCTCTGGGCTAAATGCATGGAGGAGGGATGGGTGGATGGATGGATGAATATATATATATATATATATATATATATTATACATGTTGCTCCCAACAGTAGCTCACTGGTTTAGAGGTCACATTTCACGTATGTATATGACCATTGTTAAAAAGTTATTATTTTCCACGCTCATAAGACCATGGATAAATTTAATTGGGCTTGAGGTGTGGATGCGATGAAAACAGAAATGATTATCTTTGTCATTATCTTTGAATAAGAGTCTTCAAACGAGCTCTTTGTTTGGTGACAGGTTGAAATAGAGAATTCTTTATTGCTGCCGATGCCTCATGAGAGTTTTTGTTAGTTGGAGCAGACGTTGACTTAATTGAGGAATTAACTGAGTGTTATTCCATCACCAGTATGTGTTGATCATCTCTTTGAAGTTATTTTGAGCCTCTGCAGGTGATTTAAAGTTGTAAATTGACATCCGGTTCAGGGATCACTGTCATCCCATTTTTCCTTGGTTTGGTAAGTGGCCTAGTATAATACAAATGATGTTTCCGATCTCGTCCCCCGACCACACTGAGACGCATCACATCAAGTGTGGCCATTCCTTTCTATTTCATCGTGATTAAAAAAGCACTAATATCAACACTTGATTGAATTGGCTACTTGGGCCCAGTGTGACAGTGAGGAGCGGCAAGACTCATTGAATGCCGATGCATGTAGGAGAGGAGCACATGGCTTGTGAAGACAGAAAAACACAAAATCTCTGGTCTTAAGAAAAGTCAACCTCTGTTTCATGACCTGTTCTTAAACAGCACAAATGTTTGTACCCATTTTCTCATAATGACAAATCCCATTGTCCTCATAAATAACTAAAACAATAATGACCAAATGGACGTCTGGCTGATTTACTTATTTCTGGGAACAGGTAAATCAGTAATCAAGTAAACATTAGGATATCAATGAAAATCATTTTCTCTGTGTAAAATTGTAAGTTGCAAAACCTCACCGAAATATTGTAAAAACAAAAAAAAATGTCAATATACTAGATATCTGTTGATCTTTATGAATCCAATATCTGACAGTCTGTCTGCTGAAGAAATATTAAAAATCAAAAATCTATTTGAATCTTGTCTTAAAATCAAAAGTCAAATTGAATCTTGGATTTGGAGAAGGGCGATGGCTCTGATATTTTCCGACGATGAAGAAGACAAGCTGTGGGGGCAGAATAACGGAGGTCGTCTCCGCTGTGGTCCATAGATGAAAATAAGTGCACCTCACTGTGCTCACCTGACTGCAGCCGAGTCCCCTGACCGAGTGACCGACTGCTACGAGTCACTGACTCCTGCAACATGAACGAACACTTTGAAAGCTAGCTATCCAGAGGCTCAGGCTAATGACAAACTATATAGAGATGTTTATACTGCAGCTCTCCCTTCAATGCCTCTGCTGGTAAGGCATTTAGGCAATAAATTGCAAATCAATTAAAGCAATGCTTTATAGCAATATTAGAGTTTTTATATGATTTTAAATCAGCAGGATTATGGAAGCTGGTTCTTCATTGCTCCTCATCCCCCACTGAGGTGAGGCAATGATTAAAATACTGGAGTGGAATAAATTAATCAAAACAATGATATTATGTTGCTCCTCCGGTCTGCTGATCTGCTGTTTGGCTTTCATAGTTCTTCAACTACTCTCATGATGACCTCATGCATGACTACTGTCGGGATGTTGTGCCACTTTGGGACAAATTAGGTCTCCAAGTCCTTCAGAAAGCAGACATAATGTCACTCCAATCACCCAGTGAGCTAACGGGGGGCTCTCCGCTGCGAGGGTCTGAGGGCAGAGCGAGTCGTACACTCAGGCTATAAAACTAAAATTGACTTGACTGCAACGTCACATTTCATCCTCATTTCATCCTCCTGTGACTCAGCTCTCAGCCAGCAGCTCTGGGGTCAGGGGCAACGTTGTCAAACCAATGTGTTTCCTAAGTTGTCTAACCTCAAAGGAATATTTGATTTGAAATAGTTTTGCAGAACAGAATATGTGCAATGTAACACCTCAAGTAAGACACTCTTTTAATATAGACGCTCATTATAGCAGAGTGCACCTAATAGTGCACCTATTACACACAACCACTCATTAGTCACCTTCAATAAGACGGGAGACCATATCTTACTCAATTCCTTTAAGAAACATGTCACCTTGTGTTGCTTTTAAACACGTGTCTTCCTATTGGTGCTGATAAAGCACATACATTTATCAATGTAGCATCAAGTATTTCAGTTACTTCACAATGGGAGAAGCACGTATCTGTCAACATTAAAAAAAATATGTTATGAGTGACTAAAACACTTAAAGCCAAGCAGGGCTGGCTGCTACAACAGACAAGCAGATGCCAAGTCAGTGTTCACACATAGACAGGAAAGTGTTCTGCTAACTTCATATAATAATGTCATATTTTTTTTTTATCAAAACGTAATAAAACCCCAAATTATAATAACCTGACCAGTGATTAACTTGTTTATTTTATTGTCACAACGGAACAGAGGAATATCAAATTATATTAATGTTCTGATAAATAAAATGTATAAAAATACAAACTTAAGATATAAAACTTAAAGTCCTTTGAACAAAAACACAATAACAACAACAACCAAACACAAAGTTACCAGTATTAAAAGCCTTGGTAAGCTTCATAAATATAACTTTGAACAAGACTGGAGACAAATTCTGTTAAGTTCTATAAGGATGTTCCGTACGTTTTTATTTTATTTTTAAAATATTCATTTATTGGCCATTATAAATGCCGATACCGATTGTAACCGATAGTTTGGAAAATGCCTAATATCGGCCGATAATATTGGCCCGCCGATATATCAGTCGGGCTCTACTTTTAAACACGCGTCTTCCTATTGTCAGTGTTCACACAAGCAAACGCACTCCATGATCCCTCCAACTGCTGTTATAGACATGAAAGTGTTTTGCTAACTTCATGAAATAATGTCATATTTTTTATGAAAATGTAATAAAACCCCAAATTATAATAACCTGACCAATGATGTAATACAATGTCCATACTGTTACTGATAATGCCATTTGTTTTCCAAACTAGGTGTAAAAAAAAGGATCCAGAACATACTAAGTTCAAGCAGTGGTTCTCACACATTTTGGTGGGGTCCCCTTTTAAAATGGGTAGATAGCTGGATGGAAATTTCAGGGAGATGAAATTGACATTCCATCGTTTGTCATCTTCTAATGGCGTCTAGTCTAAGATCCACCATTCCATGTTTCAGTCTGCTAACGTGACCTTCTGTAGGTACTTTCACACAGTGTGAGGAAAAACTGCAAACTTTTGTACATGATTAAATAATGTAAAGTTCACATTTGATTACATTCTTCCATATTCTTCTGCTTCACCATGGTTTACTAGTCTACTTGTTTTGAAGTTCAGTGTTCTCTAAT
The DNA here is from genome assembly GCA_029853015.1 of Chelidonichthys spinosus. Lineage (NCBI taxonomy): Eukaryota > Metazoa > Chordata > Actinopteri > Perciformes > Triglidae > Chelidonichthys > Chelidonichthys spinosus. The sequence goes on from CM056835.1 coordinate 9,891,155, forward strand.
ACACTTTGACAACAGCAGCTTCTGTGTTCAATGACTCAGAGACACTTTTAGATCCACTTTCCTGGGTCGCATCCCAGACGCTAAAGGCGATTGAAAGTATATTTGTCATCCACACAACAGTTAAAATAAATTGCTATTGATGTTGTTATTGAACTTCGGTGTCTGGTTAAATCAGGACTCTTGAATCACAATATTTTTAGAGCAATATCATTAATTGCACATTGGTTTTCTGTCCAATCTGTGTTCCAGCATTTTCTTCTGTAGCAGCTGTGTAAAAACCCAGCGGTGCGTATAACAGATGAAGCGGCACGAGAGATAATCAAATAATTATAAATGAGAAACGTTATGCTTCGTTATGCTTCGCTTTGAAAAATGCATTGCCTCATTTTATCCATGACAAATGTAAATTAGATTCTATCCAAGGCTACAGGTGGTTTCATGTAGATTTAGTCTTGATTAACAGTATGCTGGTAACGGTACACATGTTTACAATTCAATTCCCTGCACAGATGGCAGCTTCTCTTCTTGTATGTGTTCACACTCCAATTGACAAAAGTTAGAGTATTTATTAATAGTGTGCTGCATATACCATTGGCACAGAAAATATCACAGAGGACAGAAACATGGCTCAGAAATGTATTTGCCAACTGAAAATTTGAAAGAATTTGAAAAATTTGGAAAACTGAGGAGCATAGATGGTTTTTAACATAATTACATACTATTATCATTATTCTTGATATTATTAATAGTTGTAGAAGTAATAACACATTTCAATAACATATTTACACCGAAAATGTGTAAAAACAAAAGGATGGCTAGTATGAATAAATAAGTAGGACAATGTAATCGAATCAGCTAAAATAAGTTTCTTTCATCAGGGCTTTTTTTGTGCCAGTTACTAATATTTGCTTGACATGAACATCACGGAACTTGGAAAATCATCTCTTTAAAAATAATAACAATAAAAATTACAGTTGCAAGCAGCATTGATCAGGCCCACGCATGTCCGGCTTGTTGGTGTGCCGCTGTTGTTAAATACATCTTCAGTTCCTGTTCGCTGGTAGAACAAGACAATGCCATCATGAAAGTCCTTAAGTGGTAGCTACATTACGATACACTACATTCACTCTACATTTACCCATTGACATGCTGACGGCAGAGATTTAAATTCTTGCCCAAGGACACTGGATTGCAGACCACGAACCACCAATCACCTCTTTGGAGGATGACTTGCTCTACCTCAGAGCCACAGGTTGGCTGATCAGATTTCAAGGACGGCACCACTCTGAACACGCCTCTGTCAGCACGGAGTCACATCGGTATGGGAGTATCACCCCTTTTCCCAAGAGATCTCCTCAGTTAGACCGCTTAACTGCTTCTCCTCAGTGTCAGTGTTCTGGGTGGATTTGATTGGTCAGGACAAGAAGGTTACAAAGATGTGATGCCCTTGCTAAATGTTGTGTGTGTGATCTGTGCTGGGTGTTTAGATGGTTGGTCGTGTGTGTGTGGAGAGAATTCAACAAAGAAATTGTATTGGTGGAGTAGCTGTAGCGTGCTGTTCTGACGCTCATCTCTCATTGACTCCAAGGAGGAAAGAAGGGTCCTGTTGTTAAGTGAACTGCTAACAATGGGCCGTGAAGCCTTGAAGTTTATTAATATTAATAAAATGTTCTGAATATTCTTGGGTCTCCAACAATCCACTCGCCAAGTGTGAAGAAGATCAGATTCGTCTCGAGGAAGGCGAAGGACACACAGTTTCACAGGGTTTCTTTGTTTTATCTTGCAGTCTACATTTTGTAGTGTAGCTGATGCGCAAAATAAATATAATAATATCTATAAATATCTAAAAAGTAGCAATGATGCTGCTCTTGATTTAATGTAGGTCACAGTGGTAGAAGGTTTTATGTTTTAGGGGGGCATGGTCACACTGCATCCAACCCTGATAAAGAAATACGAGAGGGCAGTAAATACACTTTGAACATGAGATTATGAGCGCCAAGTACAATGAATAATAAAGCCAGATTAAATAATATTTTTAACATGATATGATGAACTAAGTTTAGGGTTCAGGTTACACTTTGCGTATGTGGCACAGACGAAAAACGAATAATTATGATTTCAATAAATTAAAAAAAAGGATCAATGCAGTGAAGCCTTGACTTGAAGACAGAGAGCTGGAAGTTGGAAGATACAAAGAGCGTTAACATTTTTGGTGGGTCACATATTTCTCAGACACTGTGCTGCTGACTGCTAAAAGGCCAATAAGAGTGCAGGGTTGAGCTGCTCTTTCTACTGTTGTAACCTTAACCACAGTGCCGATGATAAAAACAGAGTGGTGAGAAGGTCACCTGAGACCGGGCTGCATGTCCGGGTCTCCATTATCACGCTTTATTAGAAGCGATACCTTCCGCTCTTTCAATTATACAGGGAAGAGATTAGGACTTTTTCATTAACCTTCTGTCTCTCTTCCATAGAGAAGACGTTATGCAGCGGTCACGCAAAATTACAAAAATGATCCCTGATAGCCATCTTATTACACTGCTGGATTGCCTCTGCCAATCATTCCCACCCAATCATTCCTTCAGAATTTAGGAAACGGATTAGTCCTGATTGAGAAAGTGCTCTCTACTCAACACATTCTCACTCCCAACTTGTCAAAGCCGGCAGCACTACTAGGACGCTCTAGGTTCGCCTCTCGCATCAGTGTTGAGTCAGGGACAGTGTGTTACACACAACTTAGTCAAAGGAAAGGACTTAATTGGGTTCAGGAAAAGATTGGTTGACGTGAACTTTACTAACAACTCATGACAACCAAATGACTGATGACTCACATGACTAGTGAACCATACTAATGAATGATTCGTCAGTACAACGACTGACATTATAAAACAAGTCAATGGTGACTTGTAGTTTCACATGGGATAGTCCCACAAAGGCTATCAAAATTGCCCCAAAATAACAGAATCTATTTCTGTGCGTTATGTCCCTGACGCTGTGTCCTGAGTGGTCACGAGTGACAAAGCACCTTTGTATAAATTTCTGATTTTATTTCTATTTTTTCCTGCTGCTCACTTTGAAAGTCCGCAATGGACCAGAAACATCTGATAGGTGAAGTTGAAATGATGATTTATCAACACAATTCCTCCTCATTCTAAATAAGGTGGCGGCTAGATGGAAGTTAATTGCCCGAACGTTTCCTACTTGCTGCAACATTGTATGGTGTTTCCATTAAATATCACAATATTTGGGAAACATGGGAAGATAGCAAGATCTCCAGTCTGATCCATCTCCAGTCTGATCAAATACAAATAGTTCCATTGGCTTTTAAGAGTATAAACATTATGTTAAATCAGTGTTCCAATGGAATACGTATTAATTCATAATGGAGCACTGTCAGGTTGCTGTCAGGGGCTGTCTCTCTCTTCCATCATGATGGTTACCTTTTGAATTATTCCTCATTCAGCTTGACCTAAAGTCACGTTTGATTTTCTGTTCAGTGCTGTGCTATTGCCATTCTTTTTCACCATCAAATATTGATCTTGATATTTGAATATCTGTTGTTATTTTTTTTTCTCTTTTAGTACGTATATTCAAATTTGGAATATCTTTTGCCAGCTAGGAGTCCAATGTGAAGTAGACTTTCTGCTACTAGTGGAGGGAGGAGGCTGAGCAGAGTCCAGGTGAACTCAGAACAACAGGGTCTTGAGTCTCTTACAGAAGATGGGGAGTGACTATGCAGTCCACACATCGGTAGGGAGCTCGTTCCACCATTGCAGCACCAGGACGGAGAGGAGTTGTGAGTTGGCTGTGCAACCTTTGCTCGCTCTTCGCAATGGGGGGTATATGTACTTTTATTAAGAAAGGTGAGTTTGTGTAATTGGCTCAATCTTATGTATGGTGCTGGAAAACACTTAAAATAAATGTCAGAGCACTAAGACATTGATTTCTCATGTTAATATACAGTGTCTGGGATCATTGATTGAAGTAACACTTCAACTAATATGCCTTTAAGTGGTGTCGATATTTTATCTGTTGAGCAAAATGTCAAGATTTTCTTGAATTCTTCTTATAACACGTCTCCCATCTGAAAAATAACAATAATACTACATCCATTTTTATGTTATTTCATGGTGTGGTGGCTCATTTCCCAGTGCCATCAATTGTTGATCAGTGGACTTTACATGAAAACTGCAATGGGAGTGAAAACAGAATTACAAATTTAAATCAAATAGTTTAATCACTGTTATCATAATTTGCAGAGTTCTAACCTCCTTTTTAGCAGCAGCCTCTAACTGAATAGCAACGTGGCCACAGTAATGAGTTGAGAAAAAAAAGGATTTGGTTAAACTTGAAATAAACGTGGGCCCGGCACAAAGAGTCCAAATCGCCTTAGAAAACGAGGCTATCACATTAAAGCTGAGCATTATCGCCATTTACAGAACGCACAAGTCAGACAGTTATCTGAAACGCAACAACTGCAGTGTTTTCAAAGTGTCAAGCTAGAGAAAATGCTGAATACAATGAGAACCATATGAGCTACATTTTTACTTAAATGATAAGAATACAGAAAACTTTCCTGCTTATGACTTTGCAAAGAAGTATTCATATTTAATCAAAAGTGGGAAAATGAACACAATCCTTACAGTATATATTTTCTTTATTATTCTGTCAAACGCTGTTTATATATTCATACATGACTTTCCGCATTTTGAGGGCCCATATAAATGTAAATACTGTAGCGGACATAACTGTGTTGTATGTTTAGTGAAGTTCTCTAATCCTTTGATTCAGATTTGAAGAAATAAGCTGGTGTGTCTGTTTTATCCCAATGAATTGCACATTGAGAGCATACGTGGGATGATGCTTCCTTCACCCACCTGCAGTGTGCATGATGTGTTGTTTAGCTTATTTTGACTTGACTAAAGGCTCATCTAATTTGAAACATTGCTGTTGTCATTTATTGTTGTCTTTAAAATTAGAAAAATGTTGAATTGATTTGATTCAGCTGCTGCTCAGCTTGGCTACTTCATCAAACTATCTTTGAATACTGAGCAGAAAGATCCCTTAGAAAAAATATACGATATTTCGCGATAAATACCAAATCTATATTAATTGCCATTACTTAATAAAATATTAGCGTGGTTGTAATAGTCTGCTAAATACTGAAAGGCCTCTTCCTTCTGTGATAGTTACAGCAATGTAATATGCAGTGGTGCATGTAAAAGCAGTGTAACTATCTTACTATTGACCACTGCCGTGTCATGTTGTGACCACTTGCTGGATCGGACCAGACGAGCAGGAAATGGCTAAAACTGTCTGATGGACAGGTGCGTCCTATGAGGCTGCTGTCTTCCAGCAAGATGTACACAGAAAGAGGTTGATAAAAGCTCAATCTACCAAAGTGATTCCTCTGGTACTGATTATGCAAGAGTCTTAAATGATCCAACTTAATGGACTACTTTTTTTTCTTTTCTTAACAGGGCAGAAGTGAGTGGCCAAAAGTCTCTGCTTCTCTAATCTCCAATTACTGATAGCATAAGTAATACAAACAGGGAAATAATATGGCCTTAAATGGATACTCAGCTGATCCCCCTTTTAGCCCATCATGTTGTTGGCGTTTACTTATATTAGACTGGGGAGTGTCAGACATACAGCCTATGGGCCTCACCCGAACCGTAACCTCTAAAGAGAGCTAAGACCCGAACCGTAGCTTCTAAAGAGAGCTAAGACCCGAACCGTAGCTTCTAAAGAGAGATAAGACCCGAACCGTAGCTTCTAAAGAGAGATAAGAGCCAAACTGTAGCTTCTAAAGAAAGATAAGTCCCGAGCCGTAGCTCCTAAAGAGAGATAAGACCCGAACATAGGCCCTAAAGTGAGATAAGACCCGAACCATAGCCCCTAAAGAGAGCTAAGACCTGAACCATACCTTCTAAAGAGAGATAAGACCCGAACCGTACCTTCTAAAGAGAGATACGACCACAACCATAGCCCCTAAAGAGAGATAAGACCCGAACCGTAGCTTCTAAAGAGAGATAAAACCCAAACCGTAGCCCCTAAAGAGAGATAAGACCCGAACCGTAGCTTCTAAAGAGAAATAAGACCCGAACCGTAGCCCCTAAAGAGAGCTAAGACCCGAACCGTACCTTCTAAAGAGAGATAAGACCCGAACCGTACCTTCAAAAGAGAGATAAGGCCACAACCATAGCCCCTAAAGAGAGATAAGACCCGAACCGTAGCTTCTAAAGAGAGTTAAGACCATAACCGTAGCCCCTAAAGAGAGATAAGACCCAAACCGTAGCTTCTGAAGAGAGATAAGACCTGAACCGTAGCTTCTAAAGAGAAATAAGACCCGAACCCTAGCTCATAGAATCGAGCCCTGAATCTTAAACCAGGATATGAACTGAACCTTGAATTGTAAATCAGGGTATGAATCGTACCACAACTCCTAAACCACAGAATGAATAGAACCATGAATCCTGAAGCAGGGTATGAATCGAGCCTAAACCAGGGTACCGTTACTTTAACTGAACCGTTAATCCTTAACCAGGGTATAAACCAAACCCTGAGTCCTAAAGCAGGGTATGAACCGGACCCTGCATTGTAAACCAGGGTTTTTATGGAACTGTGAATCCTAAACCAGGGTATTAACTGAACTGTGGTTTTTGTGTACCGTTACACCACTCATCTACGTTTTGCACACACATTGGGCAGGTTTTCAAAATTAATTCCTGGAAATGTGGTTCCTCCACAAGTGAAGATGCTGTAGCCAGAATGAAAAATAACATCAGCATCGAGTTCATCTCTGGTACGGTCTCACACCCCCAGCCTGCCTTTATACCTTAAGCTTTGATATGGCTGTTGTTTGATGTAACCCCCTGACTCCCTTTTCTTCGCATTGTTGGGCCTTATCATTTCTTCTGTAAAATTGGCCTGCATGTGCTGCTGTTTTAATTTCAAGCTTATTAAAAAAGACTGATGAAACGGAGGGAGAAGTATTAAAGGGTAGAATTAGCATGTGGAGACAATCCTCTGTGAAATTACTGCAGATGAGGGCAGCCGGAGTTACCTGCCAACATGCAGTGTGTCAAGCAGATTCACAATGTTTACCTGTGTCCCCAAATCCTTAATTAACCCATCAGTCACTTCTTAACCCCTTGTAATAATTTCAAAATCAGATAAGCCATCCATTTTGGTGTGTAATTGTGAAAAGTCATTTAATTTAGGCTGGCAGATCATTCCTCAAAGAGTCATAGGGGTAACATGAGCACTAAATCTACCATATCACATTTTAAATACAGTGATTTGTATAATTTTGAAATGGAGGGAAATCTATTCTTCCAAGCTCACAGGCAGAAAACATCTCACTGCCAGCTGTGCATGCTAATGCAGTTGGCAAACTGCTCCCAGAAGAGCTGTGCTTTAGTGTATGGACTCTACTTTCAGGATGGTGAATGGAGAGACTTAATGCCACCCTAGGGGCATGTTGTACACTGTTTTTTCTCATATTATTCTTGTGCATGTTTGATGCTTTAATAACTCTTTAAATTTAGCTTTGCTCAAGTGACTCATTATGCGATGTGCAAATGATATGATCAAATCATATTGGAGAAGCTTGGCTGATGTGTGTTGGCAATCAATTATATGAATCCCTCAAGCAAGATAAATTACAATATGTTACACTCGTGACAGACCTTTAGTATGAGCTGTGGTGAATATGGAGGAGAAGTTTAAAGATGGACTGGCTTGTTCCAACTTGTTCTGACATCATACTCACCACATGCCTGAATAAGAATTCCAGTATGTGTGTAGACTATCAACAGTAGTTTAACAGCGGATTATGTTTTGTGTACAGAAGAGAAATGAGCAGGATGCACCAATAGTTGGATCTGTGTTGCTGTGTCGCCAATAATCACCTTAAAGCAGACTGGGGATCACTCGATGCCACTGCTCCATACAGTTATATTTTATATTTGATGAGATGAGCGAATGTTGCTTAATGCTACTGTTGGTACTATGCTACCTCTTACATGTGCTTCACAATAGAGGCATGTAATTATGGTGGTAGACTACTGATGACGTTTCATAAAGGACTGACTATACACGAACATCTTACGAACGAAAGCAGCTGGAAGTCACTAAGTCAGATGAGTGTGAAGTTGTGTACATTGTTCTGGGGTTGATGCATTTTAAAGCACCATTGTTCAAAGCATGATCAATGAAAGTTCCCACTTAGAATTAAGAATTGATGCATAGTTACAGTATGACACTGAATGCTGTCAGTTCCACACAGAAAATACTTTTACAAATTAAAAATGTGGGTAAATAAAGAGCACTGGTGTCAGACTGGTGCCATCAGGTAATATCCTAAATTGGATACCATTATTAGGAAGGAGGGGAGGGGATTCGGGCATCCCAAACATGTAACAACAGCACGTTCCATCTTAGATGCTTTGGTAGTCAAATCTACCACTGGCCTAAAACTGCCAAACATGTCCCTAGCTGATATTTAAGAAAATGTGTTACTATTTATAAGTGGATTGCCTTTGTGGAAAATGTTGTGATGTTGACACAGAAGCATAACATCATTTTCAAAAAATCACACAAATACAATCCGTTGAGTTGTATAAGTTTGGACAGCGAATTATATGTTGTTTTTCAACTAAATGAGTACTTCAATATAATGTGTATCCTTTGAAAAGCTTTTGAGAATCCCTGAGGGACAATGGGCAAAGCGCTCTGTACTTCTGTTCCTGCTTTGTGTTGGTGAAGGACATCTATGTTGGCAGCATTGCCATCACCTCTCTGTGACTGTTATTCTACTTTCATTGTTCTTTCATAATGTTATGGAAACAGATTATCACACTCTTAATAGTTATGACCCTATGTTGGAGATGCTGGCCCCACTTTAGAGGATAATTTGCCATTTTAGGCTTTATTTACCGCTTGAGACAATCTCAGGGGTGTCCCCAATTCAAGGCTGCTCTGAACAGATTATCTGCCCAAATCATCCTGTGTTACGGTTTACAGAGATAATCTTCAAGGAATAGTATCTTGTACAACATACTTATCGGCACCCCTCCAGTTTGCAGAAGCTGTTTCTCTAAACTGGGGGTATACCAGCTGTTATTATCATCTAGAAGTATGTCAAACAACCCCAATTCAAAACACCCAACTATCCATTTAATATAACCCACTGGATTAGAGCAGGGGTCTCCAACAAGTGGCCCGCAGGCTACCAGTGACTCCCTACCCATTTCTGAGTGGCTCGGATATCTACATCCAAAACAAACTTGTTTAAATTTCTATCTGATCTAATTCACAGACATCCTGCTCTCTTATGACATAATGGGATGATTTGTTAAGTTAACTCATGCTAGTGGTTGCATCAGTGGCTTTGTAACATTAGGCAATGATGATTGGACACCAGATTTAAAAGTGACCACATCTAAAAGGAAAATAGCCTGGCTAATAAGAGGCAAAAAATATGCATTACATAAAACATATATGTATATATATATATATGTATATATATATATATATATATATATATATATATATATATATATATATATTTTTTTTTTTGTCAGTAGGTCAAAAATGTGATACATTTTATCTCAGCAAATTTTCATGGGACTTGAAGTCTAAGAACCGTGGCGGTAAAGGAGCTGAACACAAGGCAGAGTTCACGTTTAGAACGGAGGTCTTAAACTGGTATTCAGCTTACTGCTTCATCACAACTGTGCTGGTATGCATATGTTGATGTTCATGTATGAAGTGTACGACTCCTCAACTGTCATCACATTTGTAATCAAATATTGGAATACCACCAACAGATGTCTATAAATTTTTTTTTTAATAAATTTGATATTTTGTATTATAATACGGCCCTACAGCGGTTGTAACACTTACATTTTATTTGAATGTGTGTTAACCTATCACCTAATTTGCATTTTTCTTTGCATCATTTGAAAAGTTCACTGAAATCTATGTGATAATAGATTGGAAATATAACAGTGACTATCAACTCCACAAACCTAATTTATTCATCATGCATCATGTATAAAACCTCATTTTTTACAAAGTGAACAAACCACAAAAAAACAAAACTAGAACATAGTTTCAATGTTTTTCCAAACCACAAATGAAATGAAAAGTGTGTATGAATTCTAAGCTAGATCATGTTCTCTCAATCAGAATGTTATTTGAAGTGAGTCCCTGACTAGAAGAGAGGATACCATCAGGGACAATTCTTTGGAAACTGGAAGTGTGAGCTCAGTTCAACAGGCAGCATTATGAAATGTGTGTAGATGATGACTGAACTGGAACTGCTGGAAGTACCATAACCATACATGTTTCAACTTCAAAACAAGACTTATTTGTGATGCTTATGGGAGAAAGAAACATCTTAATTCCATACCAATGAAGTGAAAACAGTACCTTAACCTTTCTGCGTGTCTTTGCACGTTTTACTGGGATCTTATGAGTTCAGGATTCCAGCCAGTCTTAATTCAACCCCACAATCAAGCAGTGGCAAGTGGGATGTAGCAAAATGAATGTCAGAGTCGTGTTGTACCTCCTGTTGCACATTGTTGTCTGCTGCTTGCGTCAATGTCCTTGACATGTCTTTGTGTTAGGTCAACCTGATGCAGTATTATGAGATGATACACAAGCTTGACAGATATTTAGTATATTTAGTATTTTAGAGTGTGCTGATGGTTAGAAGATTAATGTGTGGCTGGTAATGTCTGGTCAAAGAGGGGACGACGTTACACATTCTGTGCTATAACAATATGCCGAGCCAAAACTCCTCCAATATACCAGGCTCAGTAGTGCATATCAATAAGGCAATCAGTAATGCAATATTTTAAGTGCAGGTTGTAAAATGTCTTTCTTTGGCCGTCTCTACCCACACGTTGTGCTCATCTTCTCTTTATCTTATTTACAGCTGCTGTCAGCTGTCATGTTGTAGTTACACAACCGCCTCATAAAAACAATACAGCAGCCTTTTCTCGTATCACCACACTGGCGAAGGAATACCAGCGCATTATTCTCTCTACAGTAAGACACCACAGTTTGCCTGACATCCCACAGAATCTGTTGATGTTGTTTACAGACGAACGTTGTTATTGTATTGAGCTTTGTGCAGCGCATCAGAGTTCTACTTCAGTGAATTCTATATTTTGGTCGCAACTTCCTCCAGTAAAAGTTTACTGAGGTAATAAGGTGTCGAACATTAGCAGCCATGAGAAATGTGATGGTTGTGAATACATTTGAATATATATTTTTTAATTGGTGTGAAATAACAAAACAATGAAATGCATATATGTTATGATCCATGTCAATACAAGTAGAGAGGCAGGCAGACGAAGGAAGGACACAGGTTTGGTTTTGGACATTATCAGCCATGATAAAGATGATGATGATTATAGTGTAGTTGTCGAAGGGTCTTAAGACCCATGTGTCCTTGAGGTAAAAAGGCTTAAAATGTAAACGGACCTCATTGCTCAATCTAGTTTTGTTTCCCAATTTCCGTTTTCCATTACTGACTAAAGTCAAATCAAGTATTTGTTGCTTTTGCAACCTGCTGTACATTTCTCAAAACTTGTCAATACTGATGAGGAGGTCATGTGACCTGACACCACCACAGACACCAGGATTAAAAAACATCTTTGGTCCACAGTTGAGTTCGATGTCAGACACTTTACAGGCAACTTGCTGTGTGTTGCATCAGCAGCTCCACGTCTCTGTGAGCTACGATGAAAACTTTATTAACAATCACTGAACCAGAGGAATATTTTTTACTTCTGATTCATCCGGATGAATTAAAACACAATTGATGTTTAAGATATAAGTTACTGCTCAAACTTAGCTGGTGACACAATAATAAGTCCTAGAAAAGCTTTGGAATAGTGGGTTTAGGCACTCAAAGCACATTATTTAGTTAGAGAACCATGGTGTTCCACAATGACTTAACCTGTGTGCCGATTGGACAATCGGGAAAGATTGGAGACTTGGGTTACCACTCGTTTTCACCAGCATTGTCAAATCTTTCTTTAAAGCCCTCAAGGTGATTGTCATGAACCAAGCTGGCTGTACCGTTTGGTTTCAGAACACTTCATTGTTGCTACCAGCAGGAAACAGGACGCAGCCTTCCAGAGCATATGTGGGTTCAGGAAGTTCTCCGACCTCTCAGGCTTAGAAAAACCTTCTAAAAACCCAGAGGTTTGACAGAAAAATTAACAGTTGTCAAGCTGTCCTGGATGCTCTTTTGCTTCTTCTTGAAGAAACGTCATCTGTGGAGATAGGAAGATTTCATCCTGCAAGCAGTGAATGTGAGTTTACCCTAGCCTAAGTGGAAGTAATAACAGTCATTTCATTGACATGGGCAGTTGTTTATTATGTTGACATTCAGGATATTTTAATGTCCTCCAGACAGCATAAGTCCTTTGATTGGTATGATGTGGAATAAAATCATAAAAATCAAAAAGACATCATGCACCGCGGGTGTTTTGACCTTGGTTGTAATGTGTTCTTGTTGTGAACAGTCATTCATTCAGATGGATCCAGCTGCTCTAACACATTGCCAACAGAGTCCTGTGGAAGTTATTACTTTTGACACCTTTATTTTTATATAGGTTGATGAATTGAAAGATAGTAAACTAACCCCTGCGTTGAGTTGCAGTTGGAGTCCTGCTTTGCATCTCGTTCCTTCTAAGAATAGATATTGCTGACATGTCCATTGTTTTCTCTTCTTCACTTTCAAATGTTCTGCTCAAAAGTTGTAACTCTCTTTTAAGATCCACACAAAATTACCCTCCATAAACAATGATGAACGGGATCAGTAATGAATGATTCTTCTGCACTAAATGGATGAATCCCAAACCATAATGATCTTTTTTTTTTCTGTTTTACAATGTGGAGACATTCCTTTACCGTCTTGTCTCCGGTGTTAAACGAGGTGTTACATTGTGAGAGTGCCAGAAGACAGCAGCAGCTGAAACAAAAACAAACTAAAGATTGATGTCCCTGTGGAATATTTGTAGTGATCTGCTTGCAAGTAATGCAGCACAAACTGATTGTAGTCAGTGCAGGCTGCTGGGTTTACCTGCGACTAAGCCACACTCCACTGTGTTCCTCAAAGTGACTGACTGCAATGTGTCAAAAAGCACAGCATCCTCCTCCTCCGGAATCAAGTGCTTTGTCATTTCGGAGGAATCGTCTGCCTTTTTAGGGAGTCATTTCTCCGCTTTGCACTGAGCAAAGTTAGTTGTCACATGAACGATTTAAAACGCGCCTTGTCAGCTGCTCCGCGGTCAGCCGTCATTCCGTCTGAGAACGTTACAGAGGGAAGTGAGGAGTACTTCATGGCTCGCTGCAGGATGGATCTGATGATGCAACTCAAGCTCAGCAGAACAGTTGTGGGGATAAGACTTGGGATGAACAGATGTAAAATGAATATGAATTATGTTCTTTGCTTCGATAGGAAGACATTGGGAAGACAACGGCTGCATGCTGGTACTGACCTCCTAGTAGTTGTGGCCAAACACACATATATGGTTGACGTTTATATATATATAACATCAACCTTGTTATGTTCCTTGTAATGTGCATAATTAACAGATTCAGAAGGGGGGAGTAACATTGCCACAAAAAAGGATCATCACACTCTTTGAATTGCAATGTTTGCTAAATTAGCAAGATAACTTCATGGCAAAAATGAGTAAGTACAATTACTCAATTACTGTACTTAGATACACATTTGAGGTACATGATTAAGTCTAATTTACTCTACTTTATACTGCTATTCATTCATCTGACAGTTTTAGTCAGGAGTTACTTTGCAGATGAACAATACAAAGGAGAATCAATGAATAAATGATGATATTATCTCACAAAGTAGCTCAGCTCCTGGGTGAGTGTGCAGCAGAGAGTTGGCAGTAAGCTGTTAATACAATAGTGAGTCTCAGTGTGAGCTACTGCTTGTCACGAAGCAAACGCTGCAGCTCAAGAACCAAGAGAACCGAGGCGTGTTGACCAGCAGTCAAGCGTAGTGACGGGGGTAAACGGCAACATGGAGGCAGCAAACTCCTCCGAGCTGCCTCACCACCGTCACCAGACCCAGGACCAGCCAACATGTTGTAGTTGCAGCAATCATGCAGATGGAATTAAAGTAGGGCCCTATGAAATCCTTTTTTTTCCAGATTCCGTTTTCCCTAAATTCTGTGTTTTACATTTTAATTTTTCTAAATTCTGTGTTTTACAATTTTAGAGATTTTTTTTCCCATCAAATGGTGTCTAATCATGTGGTTGATGATCAAAATTAAGAAATTTACTGAAGAAACATTCTTGTAGTTCTAATTCCCCGTCTTTCACGTGTCTCAGTTCAGTTCACTTCTGAACGTTTCTGATGTGAGATTCTGTTTTATGCTGCTCATCACACGGATTCTTTCGGTTCAAGTCATTCTTATGTTGAAACTCAGAGAAAAGTTAGAATAAACGTCTTCGACATGACTATGGATGATTGTGTGTGTGTGTGTGTGTGTGTGTGTGTGTGTGTGTGTGTGTGTGTGTGTGTCAGCCTCGTCCCTCGGTGAAACAAAGAGGAGAGTTGCTGGATGAAGCGGTGTGCCGTTAATTACACTAAAACACATTAGAGACTCTCGACAACGTGTTTTTTCTTTTCTTTGATCTCCGTTGCAGTGACAAAAACTTATATTAGAGAATTGATTTATATAAATCTTATCCAGATTTTGACCAATTCCACGAAATTCCGCGTTTTACAGTTGATTCCATTTTTATCGTCAATTCCACAACTCCGTTCGCATTTTCCACATCGCGGAAACCATGGGGCCCTATTAAAGGAAGCCATGTGCTTTTGTTGAAATCCTTTTGTTCCATGACTTACTTCAACTGTGGAGAGATGGGAAACAGAGTCACGCTTTACTCGAAGCTACTGAATCTACTAAATAAATGTCAGAGTCATAATCCCAGGACGGGACAGTCGTGTCCACAAAGACCCTCAGTCATTCTACAATTCTAAGAGAATATCCTCTTCAACAGACAAAGAGACATACACGGAGAGTAAACGTGCTCTGAGATGATTACAGAGACGAATAAATCATTGGCACATAACTTTGAGACAGGACTGTAATTACCATAAACAAACGTGACCATCTCTCAGAGGACTGGCAGGCTTCACGTGTATTTATATTGTGAGCCAAAAAGTCAGATTTTGGATCAGGACCAGGATCACCTGGATGGATTTACAGCACCAAATCAATAGTTTTCTGTTTCTTTAGCACAACACAGATGAAGAGCTTCATCGCATGGTCGATGTTTGTTATCAGCGAGCTTTCAGAGAAATGTACTCCCATTTATGAGAATCATGAGTTACAATAGTTGGCTACTACATTCTTCAACTCCAAGATACAATAAATGTATATGATGAATTTGTATTGTCGTCTAAAATGCAACATATAGCATTGGTTCTGGACCGTGCAGAAGATTTAGTACATTAATGACATTATTTTGTCCCTGCTGTCCTCTCTGGTGAACACTATCAGCTGTCTGCACACGTTGGCCCTCTGGATCATTCCTGTCTCACTCTCAATGGCCAGAACAACAGCTTTCTCTTCATGGGTGGATCCAATGGCCCTGTGGCACTGAATGCACTTGCCTCCATATAATAATCAATCCTCCACAGTGATGGCAGTGCCCTGGGATATGTGGGATATGGAGTTCAGATAAATGTTGGCTTTTACTTAGTGGTGGGGAGAAAAAAACACAATAACAAATTGTTCACCCCTCAAAGGGCAACACTTTGGCATATTGAAACCTGATCAAGACGTGAGTCATGTTGAGGATATAAATGATACTGCCAATAGGCAAGCTGCTGCTTGCCAAGTGATTCATGAAAGAACAGCTGCCATTCTGTTGCACTGGTTAAATGAGTAACACCAGCAGCAAGCAATCAAACCACCACTCTGGATTGGTTTGACTAAGTAGTGCACGCATTAAATTGCAGGTTTCGATTAACTACAATACTTGAGTGTCCACATTTTGCATAATTGGGTCGACATCTGGCAGGGGAATTTCCTGCATCCGTTCTTATGAATATGTATGCTGAAGAGTGACAAACAGAAATGGACTTAAAAATAAGTCACTCGAGACTTTATCACCACCAGTGCACACTATGATTGCAAGGCAGACCAGGCAGAATCATAGGCAGAAATAATCGGATGGATGTTCATCATACTGAAATGAATGGTGAAGGCATGCTGATGTATTACATAAGGCAATTACGTTTTAGAATTATGCATGTGCACCCCTGCCCCCCGCAGCGATTATGCACTTGCCAGAGGGTATCTGAAATGACTATGGAATTAGAAAAACCAACATGATTTATATTGTTATGTTTCTGAATAATGATTTTCAAGGATTCCAGGATCATCGATTGCCATTGTGAAACTCAGGGATGCAGTCAAATGAAGTCGAAGCCCATTAGCTACGCAAGAAACAGAACAGTTGTGTAAACACAAAAGAGAGATTCCAACATTTTGAACAAAAATGATTGTGATCAGCAACAACCAGAATTCAGAATTGATGGTTTTTCTGAAGATCATTTCCCTTCTTCCTGTGCTCCCTGTCTTTATGCTGTATAGATTAGGTGTACAGTTCTATTTTTTTTGTTTTTTCATAAAGAAGCATTTTATGGATGTATTTTCTCATTCTGGGAAAAGGAACTGGTATGGGTGGAGTTGTTTTCGATTTTTGTTCAGTTTTTTTTTTCTTTCTCACTAGGGCTGGGACGACTCATCGACATAGTGGCCTACATAAATACGTCAACATGAATCATTTGCGGCATTTGTAAACGCTAGTTGTCGCGCTGCTTCCCGGTGTTGCACATTTGGCTGGGCTGCCACTAGGCTGATGATTGACAGGTGCTCTCCTTCCTACAATCATGCGCACACTTTATGGCTGCACCTGATTGGATGACGCTTTCACTGGTGGCCTGTGCGCTCCTGGATTTCAAAACTGACCAAAATGGCGGCTCGTTTGGATACTTTCTCTTATTTTACGAAAATAGTTCACCGAAATGTGTTTCTGAAAACATTTTATGCGAGAAATATGCTAGGCAGTTGCTGAGCGCTGCTAACAAGCTATAATTAAATCCACAACGACTCCGTTCCATAACCGTTTCTGCCCGTCTGTCAGCAGCAGCTCTTGCGGGGCTGAGTGAAAGCGGCCAGGGGGCTGCGGCCCAGGAGAGCCCCCCTTCTCCCCACTGTGAGAGACTCATCATGTCTGAGCAGCAAAGACCTTTTAAAGTCTCTCTGTTCCGCTCTCAGGACTTTTGTAGCTTCTAACTGGAACTCTGTGGTCTGAAAGTTTAGTTTCTCATTACTTTCAGAAAACGTGTACGTGTTTTCGTGTACTTTCAGCTGAATAGGACTCATGTTAAGTTACCGCTCATGGAAACCCGACATTTTCAGTTTCTGCAGCTTCACAATAAAAGCTTTAAAGTAACAAAGTAAGGGGGTACTTTTATTGTAAATAATTTATAAAAAAAATAATGTGTTGATTCACGTTAGACCCAATCCTAAAAAAAAAAAATAAAAAAAAAATAAAAATAAATCGTTAGATTAATCGAAAAAAATAATTGTTAAATTAGTCAATTAATCTAAAAAATAATCGCAATATTATTCGTTGGAAAAATAATTGTTGGCTCAGCTCTAATTCTTACAAACAGTGAGTGCCAGAACTTTTATCATCATCATCATCATCATCATCATCATCAGTTAAAAATTAAGGGTAGCTGACACCTAAAACATCTTAAGTATGTCATGTTTTGTATAAAACAAGGATATTATTAGATTAGAATTACAGATGAACCTTTCTTTCTTTTTTATTGATTTTATCTTTTTTTTTATATATATGTGTCTTAGATGTCTGCAATAGACTGGATGTAATGCTTTAGTGGTGCTCACAGCATTGACAAACGACATTTAGGAAACAGCAACAGTGTTCCCGCTTATCTGGCCGATGCAGAATACACTATACAGTTTCTATAGGGACTATTTAAATGAGATCCTCTGAGCACCACCTCCATTGTATTTGTGTGAAGGCAGAAATAAAAAAATAAAACAAAAACTGCTAGAGGGCACAACATATGATTTCTTTGGGTGATTTGTTTGAACCGACTCTTATTCATAAGCCTGGAAGGTGTAGAAATGATCAGTGGCCCATGGACAACTCCTGGATCTGTGATGTGACGTCTACAGCTCAGGCATAATGAGATGTACTCATGCCATTGCTTACTCCCATCATGTGTCGCTCGTTTCATTATGGCCGTCACCACTGACGACATGCACCAATGGTCACTGCGTTTGTATCCCTATTTGCCAGATAAGGTAACCGATTAAACCGACGTTCTAAAACCGCTAAACAAAGCCACCCACTTCTTTTGTGCTTTTGTCTAGAAAGCTGCCTGCTGCCTAGCCCTGCAGCTGTCTGCTTTTCTTCCGATTCTCATATTAATGGAACACGCTGTTGTAAGACGGATCATCCAGACTCTTCCTGCCATATTTACTCTCTGGGAGCTTTGCTTACCTGCGCCAGATTCCATCCTCTCCCTCGGCTTTTATGTCCACTTAACTCTGAATCGATGTTCATCAGCGGGGGCCAGAGGTGACTGTGAAGGCCTGACAATGGTGCATTATTGATGAGCACCCACCCAAACTAATGTAAACGGCATATGGCATTATCAATAGCTGGTAGTGACCCGCTGTATTACTTTTCAGTGAGTGTTGGTTGGGGGAGGTGGAGAGGTGAACAGCTGAATGCTAGGTAATTACAACAGAGAGTTGTGGAGTCCATGATGATGTGATTTGCCAGCAGCCACTGTGCGTTTGTTTGAACTCTCCCTCTGTGATGGACATCTGGCTGGTGAGGTCACCATGTAAAACATAAGGATGAAGCCATTTATTTCTCTTAATGTCTCCAGGATGTAGCCATCGTCAGACTTCTCCTGATTTTTAGGTCCTTGATATTTTGACTTTTGAGGATTGTTTTTGGGATTCATTTGTTTTCAATTATAGATCTGTCTTTATATACACAAAACAGGAAAAATGGGGTTTCACCACCTCCACCCAGTTTGCTGTTATGACGATTAGCACAACTTGTCGAGTTATTCCAGGCAAGGGGTATAAGTTTGGTGAGTAGACTAATATCAGAGGGGGTGAAGCCGTGACCCGGCATGTTTTAAATACAGAGGCAGCATCTCTTGTGCCAGAGGGCCGGATCTAACAGCAGGTACTGAGGTTAAGAGATGAATCTTTGAATTTTACTTGTTTTTCTTCAATGTCCTCTACCCATAAAGCTGCTGCTTTTAAGGACGCACCCCCTACTTCACACAGACACACAATTTTGTACTTTGGCAGACTACAACAAGGCGAGCTGTTAACCACGACTAGCACCTAACAGTGAAACCTCACACAATATGTATGAAGTCGCCACTGTGACAGACTAGTGGGGGGACCGATCCTGGTGGAGGGACAGATCCTGGTGGAGGGACTGCCTGGTGGAGGGACTGATCCTAGTGGAGGGACTGGTCCTGGTGGAGGGACCGGTCCTGTTGGAGGTACCAGGTCCTTCTTTCCTTTCCACGTCTCCATAGCAAGCTAGACAGCGTTTACAATTCACTCATGTGATGACATTCACTATTATCCCAATCATCAAAATACAACGGCATCAACTAATTGTGTAAAAGTGTTTTTCAATTGCAATCTGTCATCAAATCCTACATCGTCCCATAGTTGCAATTACACAAGTAGCAGCTGTCCGTCTCCTCTGGTTGTACATGGAACATAGACCTGAGGTTAACTACACTTCCACTTCTAAATGTGAAGCGTTAGTCAGAGCAAATTGCATGATGGCAATTATCAGACTGAATTTTTAGATCCAAAGGCTCGACATTGCTCATAATCCTCTTTAAGCGTTTCACTTCCACTTATTCGGGGCCTATTGTGCTCACTTTAATGCTTCTCTCATCTTCTTTTTTTCCCTTTCAGCCAAGTTTTTCTGGCTGACTTAAAGTGGGAAAGGTGATAATAAATTGTTACAAGGTCACAGAAATGATAAGTGAATGATAACGACTTAGGAACTTCCACCTGTAATGAAGCCTCTACTGTATCAGAGCTTCTATGCTACTTTGCTTCTTGTAGCTTCCATAAATGATACTGCGGCAGTATAAGACATTTGCATTTATTAACTGTAATTTAGTGTATATTTATCTTACATTGTTGAGGTAGTTATTACATTTTATGAATTATTCATATCCCCTAATATCGCTGTTTGTCACTTGTTTGATTTGAAGATAATCAAAGCACAATGTAGAAGAGCTTTGTATTCTTTCGTTTTCTGGGTCAGAACAGAAACATTTCATACATTGTGACAGATGAATCCCAGAGAGAACCGAAGATCTGAACACGGATGGCATGCTATTCATTGATGTATAACTGACTTATTTCATATTCAGCGACCAATATCAGGGTCTGCTGCTCTAGCGTTGTTTCCTGCTTGAACAGCAGGAGATGAAAAGCCTTAAGCTTTCTTTAAATGTGCTTTTAATATTCGGAAAAATCACAGATTTGCAGATGGGTAACGGAGAGTTCATATTGTACATTTTGGAGAAGAACTGAGATGTAAAGACTCTTGTGAGATGATATCTCTGACTGCACTGTAGAAATGAACCCTTTGACATCCAGGTTTCCCCTTTGATTTCCCCTCAAGTAGTTTTGAGGTTGTTAAATACATCTTATTCCACACCTGCTGACAGTATCCAGCTTTTTATTGAAGCTATATGCTGTGCACACTAAGCAAACTCAATCACTACTCAAACTTCAATCCCAAGAAGAATCCCCGATTTGTTGTGTGACTACACTATACTACAACAAATACATATTCAAGTTGTCATTTTATAGACATAAAACTCAGCCTGAGAGAACTGCATTATGTTATTTTTCAACAATTACACGATTGGTCTTCTACTCACAGCAAACGTGTTCTGGAAACTGAGCTTCTGGCCATGACATGGATATAATACTACATGTTTGACACATCAGTGTGACATATCATGTTTTAAAGGTCCCATATTATACTGATTTTCACACAGCTGTCAGAGGTCCAACAACAATGTATTCGATGCTGAAATGAGCTCTGCTGAGAACAGGCTGTTTCTGTGCCTGCACCTTTAAATGCTAATGAGCTCCGTCTGTCAACGCATACTTGGATAGCCACGAAGAAGATGCTGCTTACACTAGCCGTAGCATGCGCCAATGTTTACGGTGGATGTATCACTATGGCTCGCCTATGTGACTCAGGTGAAGTTGCTGGGTCCCGTATGGTTGGGACAGATCCTTTAACAGGGGTCAGTGTCGAGGCAAAGCTTTGTACTGACCCACGTTACTGAAGCAGTCTGATGTGAAGTGGTTAGCACACACATACAAGCTAACACGAACCGGCACATTGTCATTAAAAAGGAAAACTGTCTCTTCTGTTCTTCTGTAGCTGAGACAGAATATAAACACTTATGTTATTTATTTAAACAGGCTTTCACTCTAATCTACTGTGTGTGAGCTAAATTATGGAGAAAATATTTTAACAGTGTGTTGCATACGTGGTGGAACATTTTGTTTTCAGACCGCCTCCCTTCTAAACAGATGTACTGTAGGTGAAAGCAAAGCCTACGCATTTCACAGTTAAATCAGCAGGAAAGCAGCGCTATTTCTTTCTTATGGACGTGCCTCTGTACACAACAGGCCACTTATCAATTCAACTCTAACTGTACTGTACTTCCTATTGTTAGGGCCACAGTATTCACATTCTCCTCCATATGGAGAGATGAATGTGCCCACCATTAAGGTCTGTTAAGATCAATGATTCCCAACGAGACCTGATGCAACTTGCAAAAGAATCCCGAACGTCATCATAAACATTCTAAAACTGGGCCGTTCACATTAAAGCGCACAGACGGATGATAGTTTGCATAGTAACGCACTGGCATACCCCACTAATGGTTCTGTGACTAAAAAGCATGTGTCAAGCTTGATTCCATTAGAGTAATCTGTTAAATGGCTGTCCAGAGTTAGGGCTGTAAAGGTTGAAAAAAAAAGAGAATCACATTTATTTTGGTAAGGACAGGGTTCGGTAATCTTGAGATCATGATTCTCTCACAGTAATGGTAGTGTTACACGTTAGTAGGCTAGGTTTGTAGGCCAAATATTGCAGTGCAGTGCAGTGTAGTGAAATGTAGTGCAGTGCAGTGTAGCCAAGTGTAGTTTAGGGCAGTGTAGTGCAGTGAAATGTAGTGCAGTGCAGTGTAGTGAAATGTAGTGCAGTGCAGTGTAGTGAAATGTAGTGCAGTGTAGTGAAATGTATTACAGTGTAGTGCAGTGCAGTGTAGTGAAATGCAGTGCAGTGTAGTGAAATATAGTGCAGTGTAGGTGTAGTGAAATGTAGTGTCGTGGAGTGCACTGTAGTGAAGTGTAGTGAGATGTAGTATAGTGCAGTGAAGTGTAGTGCAATGTAGTGTAGTGTAGTGAAATGTAGTGTAGTGTAGTGAAATGTAGTGTAGAGCACAACTTGAACAATATCAATTTTAGTTCATGTTTTTTTAAACTATTGTTATTCTCTGTCTAACTTTGATTGTGGGATAATCATGCTCATGCAGTTTAGGAAATGCAGTCCCATCATTTTTGGGGGTGTGTCTGTGTGTTTTTTTAAAGGAAGCCTGGGGAAAAAACTTTGACTGGTCGATCTGTAATGAGTCACAGTCGTTCTCTAAACTTTAACCACCAACTTAGTCAATGTAAAGTCATTGATAGTCTACGCTCCTACATTCTCTACGGCACTCAGAAGATGACACTGCGGGCGTCCTGTTCGTGATCTTGCCCCAAGCTAAACAAGTTCCGGGGTGTCATTTATTGTCGTGTCAACACTTTGTAGGATCCACACTGTGAGTCTTGACTGGGTACTTTGAGCCATCCTACATACTAGACAGACTAGCACCCTTATATACAGTCAGTGTACAGCAGGCCATTCAGGATGTCAGGCGTAAAAAAAAGCAATTTAAAGTTTTGCCACGTGTATTGGACTTCATCCATCCGTTTCCATCCGCTTATTGTGGGCTGGGTCAAGGGGGGGCAGCAGGCTAAGTACAGTCTTCCAGGTGGGCCTCACCCGAGCAATGTATTCCAGCCCTTCCAGGCATCCCCAGGCCAGATAACATATAATTTCAAATCCAGCACATACAGGTGTTTATTGGACAGAATCTGGTTATTACATAGAGCTTCAGGAATGACACCCCATACTTAGAATAAACTTAGAATACCAGAGGTCACCAATGGCTTATTTTACAATCCCGCTGAGCACAATAAGGCACTGACCACAGACTCACTTTGGAAGAGAGGGAACGGAGAGAGGGAGAGATCGAAAGTCTTCACACAGCACTTGCTTGAATATGTCATTGTGTGTATACGTAGCCCAACTTTATCCCTCTGTTATCGGTTTTCCAATATGTATTTGGACCCTTCAATTAAATTGGGTAAATTAAAACTTGCATTGCTTCGAAAAGTCATTGCTTTGAACACTATGGCAGCAATAGAGGGGAACTGTGTGAAAATGTTTTGCGGCAGAAGGATATTGGATGACCAAGCGTATAAAAAACCTATTTAATATTTACTTAATATTTAATTTGAGTCATTCTTTTCTTCCTCTTTGATGTGTGACACAGATAAGTGGATAAATCATATTAATTTCGCACTTTCTTTCAGTGTAAAATCTTCCCCACAGTCATGCCGTGCTGCGTTTCCCCCACTGTGAAGGACACACACTGTGGTACTTAACATGAGTATGCAGCCTTCGCCCTTCTGTCTCCTCAACCCCGGTGATTCTCAAATAGAAATCAGCAGACCACGTATAGATTTGTGTGAGGGCCTTTGACCCTGACACTTGACCTGGTCGAACTAATTAAGATGTCCGATCTGCAAAAAAACTAAGGCTACTTTTAATGAATAAACCAGGTTAATAAAAGTCAGCCAGTATGGGATTCCTTTGGTTCCTCCAAATGTATCGGGTGTGAACGTTTGTCTTCACTCTGAAATACACTTGCATTAGTCTCTTTTTTTAAAGCCAAAGAAACTTCTTCAAAGCTAGAGATTTAGCAGTGGAGTTAGTTAACCTTGTCCAGAGTAAGTCTTTTCCCCACTTCCACGCTCCCCTTAAGTGATGGGCCTCTCATAGCAGCCAATTAGGCTGTGTCATTCCTGGAGGTGTACAGGCCCCGTTTGATAGATCATGCACCAGAAGCATGTGGAGGGAAATGCAGCCAAGCATGCTCTTAGGTCAGCTCCATCCAACATACTATCAGTCAACCAAGGCTGTGTGATCAATGGGGAGGAAACTGTGTAGCTATTATTTATAGGATCACCACGCCATTAGACCCAACCATCCACTTAGCCTTTGCCACTGACTGCTTCTGTGTGCCAGACTAGAGAGAATTGGAGATTGAGGATGGCAAGGCAGCCTATATTGTGGGAATCATTCTTTTCATTTATCTCCATCCACACTAAATGTACTCTGGGCTCCAGTGCTGATGATGCAGCATACCCACCAGCATTTTGAGGCAGCCAACAGCAGATAATTTACAAACCACATTCAGTGATGTAGAACATCTTTGTACAGTCAGAATGTTGCACACATATTGACTGCTGTTATTTCTTCACTTTTCTTTTGCAAAGCCATCATGCACCATCATTCAGTCTGGGAATAAAAAACTACATGAAATGTGTACTCAAGTAAGCAGAAATAAACAGTACAATATTTGGTTATTACTATAATAATTAAATAGAGTGAATGCTCACTGTTATTTGTAGAAGCATCTGGGAAATGGCATTTGAAGTAGATAGAGGTCATGTAATGGGGACCTTCCTTTCTGAATGATCTCATGATACAGGAACGTTAACTGACCTCATTTAGTTTACACTTTCTCATTACTTCACCATAAAAAGAGTTCATGTTTTATTTTATGAAGGCAAGGCAATCTTATTTGTTAGCACCTTTCAACAATAGGGCAATTCAAAGTGCTTTACATAAAACATTAAAATCATTGGAGATAAAAACATTAAGACAAGTAAATCAAATTAAATACACATTTAAAAAAGTACAAATAAAATAAAAACAAGAATATCCATCCATCGTATACAGCTTATCTTGTATTCAGGGTCGCGATCCTAGCTGACATTGGCAGGGTACACCTGGACAGGTAGAGACAGACCGGTAACCAGTCACAGGGCTGACATGTAGAGACAGACAGGTCACTTTCCTGCATGTCTTTGGACTGTGGGAGGAAGCCGGAGAACCCGCACACACGGGGAGAACATGTGAACTCCACACAGAAGGAACCGGGACTCGAACCCGGGACCCTCTCGCTGTGTGGCGACCGTGCTTCCCACTACACCACTTTGCAGTCCAAAAAATATCAAAGAAAGAAAGAAAGAAATTTCATTGCTGAATAAGAAGGTCATAATTGTATTGTTAACTGAAAGGCAGCGGAAGTGACTTAATACATTTTGTAATAAACATGTTACTTGTGTTCCTATTTACTTTGTATAATGCCTAGGGTTGTAAAGGGGCGGAAAATTCCCGGTAAGTTTCCGGAAATTTCGGGTAAATTTGCACGGGAATTTAAGCATGGGAATTTTGGATATATTCCATATTTGGAAACTTTCCATGGGAATAATGGGAATTATGGGAATTAATGGGAATTTAGGGGGAACTAACTGGGAATATATTATATCCAAGCATAAATATGAGCAGAAGTCATAAGAAAACATCCATACAAAATGTTTCCAACAGATATTTCAACAGATTTATTTGAAAGTAGAACAGAACATGTTTTAATTAGTTGTTTCATGGGTGAAGTCAAAATTCCCACAAATTCCCATGGAAAGTTTCCACTTTTGAAAATTCGCAGAATTTTGCAACCCTAATAATGCCACTTATGTGTATCCGCATAAACTATATGCAACCATATGCAGGTATCCCCTCTGATTTCTCACCAATATCCATGTGATCATACTCAATGATCTTTCCATTTCTCATGATAAAGCTTGGACGCTGCCCATTAACACAGTCGGCTGCAGTGCAAATCAATATCTCTCCAACAGATCAGCATGAAGGTCATGAAGGTCCTTAACAAACTGCAGGATGGAGCCACGCATCGGCCAATCAGAGTGCAGAGTGACAAATAAGCGGGACATCCCGCCCACCCCTAGGTCAGACTTCAAACATGTTCCTGTTTTTCAAACCAGTTTAGTGCATATTTAACTTCTGTGTCACTTCAATATTCTCTCACTTTTTTGTCAATTCAAATCAAAATCATATTAAGCAAATCCTAACATTAATAATAACCATAATATTAATTGTAATTATATACAAAATAACTCACTTTAGGTTATTCTATAAAAGTCCGTTATAAGAGTAGTTCTCAAGGCTGTGGAGGCCATTCACTCCCAGCAAAAACCTGCTGGATATAGTGTTTCAAAAGTGCAGACCTATGACTCCAATCCTACATACAACAGTGTCATATTTCTGGGAGGATTGTGTAGTGAAGAGAAGCGTTGTGAGTGCAACAAGGGAGAAAACAGTGAGTCCCACTGTTCCCCTTAGAAACAATAGTTTGTTGTAAGCAGATGCATCATCTCCTTTCTTTCTCCGTTTCTAATGACCCCTTTTAATTATTCATGGTGATTGAATCTGAGCTGCAGTCTCAACTGAAGGTCCTGTCCAGCTATCTCTTTGTTAGATCGTTGCTGCTCAGACTACCAGAGAGAATCAATAATGTCTTTTGAGTGCAACATGATGCCACACATTGAAATAATGTTGGTTTTTCTTTC
This sequence comes from Chelidonichthys spinosus, assembly GCA_029853015.1. Taxonomy (NCBI): domain Eukaryota; kingdom Metazoa; phylum Chordata; class Actinopteri; order Perciformes; family Triglidae; genus Chelidonichthys; species Chelidonichthys spinosus. Next base: position 9,918,109 of record CM056835.1, read on the forward strand.
CTTCTGCATCTGTGTAGCCCACCTGATGTAGGGTGAGGGGTGATCACCACTGCCCACTAAACAAGTTAATGTCGTATTTGTGTGACTTTGAACCCCGACTCCACAGTACAAATAATCCACATGATTGAAACCCGGTATGGACTTTATGGTCTTGGTTACACCTGCCGTCAGCTGTATCCTTGTAAGTGTCCTCATGTGACACTTCAATGTGCCTGATCGGATAGCGATGGCATAGATTTTGTGGTCAAAATAGTGATGAATGCATTTTTTTTTATGTTGCATTTTCGCAATAAAAGTCCCTTGCTATTTTTGTGCTGATAATCTTCCTCCCTGCAGTATTTTAGTGAAGAACAGCTGCTAACAAAGCTCCTCTAATTTAGTAATAACCACATTTCTAGGGTAGGTGTAGCACTGTCACCTCACAGCAAGAGGGGTTAGGTAATTCAATATTTATTTTTTTTAAAGGCTATTATCTTGAAGCAGAAAAATAAGGAAATATTGTGTATTCTTCAGCAGTGACTAAGCGGGACTCAGACAGTAAGATTCAGCTCCAGTGTTGCTCATCTCTTCCCTTTGTTCTCCTCTGGAGAGGAACTCCCGTGTGAGGGGAAGAAGACAGAGACCTACGTTTGACGGATTGTCCCACATGCTGTCCACACCTCGCTGGGATCCAACTCAATGTGAGCCAGGCTAGGGATGTGGTCTGACTGAGGGAAATATGATCTCGGAGCATACAGTCTTGTTAATGTGTAACGACGGCCTAACTGATGTGTCATCTCGACTTGTTTCATACATACTCTAATAGCCTTTGCTCCTCCTGCACATCAAGCTAATGTTGAACACATGCTTCATTCAATCATTAATCCTGATAAATGATCTGAGAGAGCCCGTCTCTTTCCGAACTGCTAAATGCACACAGAGCTGGGAATAAAACTATAAAGTCATCACCAGCGGTCACAGTTGAGCTGGATGATATTTGGCATGTGCTGTTGATGAATGACCCAGGCCACGAGGACACTTTGGAGAGCTAAAATGTCCCCGAGTGACAAGTGAGCTGCACTACGCTTCCCAGCCCCACAGCCATCCTTGAACTCTGTGCTTTAAGTTGATGAGAGGCTAGTGGGTAATATTTGCCAAAGGCACCTTCAATTGTGTGGGTCTGTGCAGCTGTCTCACTGCGTTTTCCTCTGGTGAAGGAAAACTCTGTTCACATTCAGGCCACAGCTGTTTAAGCTTTTCCTTTACAGTTTTCAGACTATTTAGTTTTGAGTTCTTTCAGGGTTTTAAACTGAATGCAATCACATGTATTTGTCTGTCTGGTATCAGCTGATGTCCTAACAATTGTCCATGAAGTACAAGAGTACATTAGCAAGCAATCTGTTGCTTGGGGTAGTTTTAGTATGGAAGATATATATACTGGGTTTAAAGGTACATGAAACTCGACATGGTGTATTTGTAGCTCAGTCGGTTTTTGCATGGTTTATGTCATGGGATATTGTTTGTGTGTCCTTCCTTTACTCCAATAATGTTCCCTTGTTTCGGTAAGGTCTTTGGGTTTGAAAACATCGCTTCACTGTTTTGCCTTCTCTCACCTGTGACTGCTTTGAACTGTAGCTGCCAGTAACAGGGCTCCAGAGTGCGACCATTTTGGTCGCATATGCGACCAAAATTTTTATGAGTGCGACTGAAAAAAATAGTAGGTCGCACTGGTGCACCTAACGCTGCTCGAGTGAAAAAAAAATCATAATCTTTATGTTCTCCTGACGGTATCGTGGTCTAAACCAATAAGAGACAGAGCGCAGGCGGGTCCTTGCCTCTGATTGGCTGTGGTCCTTTTCACTGCTGTAAATTGTGTCAGTTCGAACAATGCGAGCGAGCGGAGCAGGTACTCCTGAGCGCTTCGATTCTCTTTGAAAGTGAAGAGAGGCAGAAAGCCTCGCCCCGAGACTAATTAAAAAGCCCCAAAATATGCCTTCAGACAGGACTGGTTGAAGCAATTTCCCTGGCTGATGTACGATAAAGAAAGGGACTCAATGCACTGCATTTATTGTCGGGAGTGCGGTCAGAATTTGTCCGGTAATAGTGCGTTTGTGGAAGAGTCAACAACATTTCGCATCGAGACATTGAAAAGGCGCAATATGTCCAAAAAGCATACTACATGCCGTGATAAGTGTGTTAATAAAGTGCCCCTCATCCCGCTGCATTTCAGCGTCAGGCTGTATCGATCAGGTCCGCTGAGGAATCTGAAATGATTATAAAATTAAACGTTGCATATAATATTGCAAAGGAGGAGTTGCCGTTCACTAAATTTAAGTCCGAAATGATTCTGATGAAAAATAATGCTGACACACTAAAGAACAAGAACAAGACAGCTGAGGTTGGAAACGTCACGTACACGTCATTCATGATTGACGGCGACACAGACGTCTCTACGAAGGAGTGCGTTATTGTCTACTGCTGCATTTTGCGTAAAGGGAGGCCGGTCAACATGTTAATTGGACATGTCGAGGTGGAGCATGGACACGCACAGTGTTTGAAGGCCCACATTACAGCATGAGTCATCATGAATAGGAAATTGTATAGTAGCCTATTCCTAATATTATTATTAAAAATGAATAACCTAAGTAAAAATATAAGTAGGCTAGGCTAAGATCACATAAACAGTTTTCCATTTGCAATCTATAGGCTAGTGACCTGTATGATCTTTTTATGCTGCCACAAAGCAAGCATTTACTGCGCTTGGGCATCAGTGTGCAGATTGGCTGGAGAAAACGGTTGCTCTGGGTGCTGATGGTGCTGCAGTTAACCTAGGCCATAAGGGGGGTGTCATTATGTAAAAGGAGAGCAATAAAAAGGTGACCTTTTGGCATTAAAGGCAACACGATGAAAAATGTGGGTGCACCTAAATTTTGTGCTGGTGCACCTAAAAAAAAAAGTTAGGCGCACCAGTGCAACCAATGCAAAAAGTTAGTCTGGAGCCCTGCAGTAAGCTGATTAGTGTTGAAGGGAACTCAGACCCCTATGACATGTTGGACAATGCATGACTAGGCCTGGTTAAACATTCTCATTTTCATGGAATTTATTCCAAAGACATTGGATATGTGTTTTCAGTGCAGATTCCAGCACAACTGGATGCAGAACAAGCTGGCAGTGCTTTAAATGCACATTTACATGCACTTAAGTAGCTGTATTCCAGACGTTTTTCTTCAGTTAGCTGGTTTTCTTAGTCAGTCATGTAAATGAGGAACGTGATCAATGGAGGAGATCTCTCTGCCTTGTATCCAGGTAACATACATACGCATGTTAAGCCAACATCAGTAACAGCATGTTCACATGAACAGTGTGTCCTCGTAGCTGAAAAACTCCAACCATGCTTGGCTGGTTAAAATAAGATCAATAATAACAATCATTGATACAGTGTTTATTGATCTCCCTTTGTCATACATTTTTTTGTGAACAAACATAATTAGAAGAATATCATTTTACAGAGCATTTCCAAAATAATTACATATTCAGATGAAAACTGTAAATTATACATTTTAAAATAATTATCACCACATTTAACCTATGTTGGCATGATCTATAGGAGTAAATGTCCACGATGTAAAATTTTGTATTTTAAATTTGCAAACCATTGAATTGTCTTGGTTGAGGACCCCAAACCCAACACCTGGTGTGTGTTATTCACTGTAGATTTAAACATGTAATGATGGCTGATATGTGAAGAAGTTCAAGTTATAGAAATGTTTTTTTGAGTCTCCTCCCATAAAAGAGCAATCCCAAATACAAAAGAAAAGTGTTCAATCAGTATATGTTATTCCTGTGATCATACCGCTGGCAGATCAGTCAGTACGTATAAATGAACACGACTTTGTCCTAAAGCTATGAACCAAAGAACAAAAATCCTCTCTTTCTGAGATGTTATCAAAAGACAAAAGTTTGTAAACTCAAAGAATGCATGAAAGGTCTTTTAGAAGTTCTAAAATCATAGTGCACAATGTCTACAGTAAATTATATTAGCTGCTTTTGCTGCAGGAAGATGTTTTCTTTTCTTCTTAATGACATTGTGAGTCTAGGCTCATGTTTCACATTTGAAAGTTTTGTTCCTTTTCCTCAGACAAGAGCAAGTTATCCGAGAGATAAGCATCGCTGCCTTTAATGGAATTTGGCCAGAGTGAGCTGATAAATGAACCGGATGATTCCTGCATACGGGCCGGCTACTCTCTGAATCTCCCGAGACAGAAAAATATCTGGGACGTTCAAGCCATTAGCGGACTTAATACTTTAAATGAGCCTCTTTTAATTTTCTGTAGTTTTGTTGCACGGAAGGGTGGGGGAGGGCATGTGGCATCTGATTTATAGCATTTATTGTACGCTGTGCAAAAACGTTTAAATGAGCTAAGTGGAAATGAGTGCTCCAGCAAATTTGCCTGATGTGTGGAGCTGTGAGTGCGTTCATATTATTCACAGGGGTGCTTTTATCCCTGGCTTAGCTTTGTGTCCGGCTCAATTAAGCAAAGCTCATACACTTTTCTCAGACACTGAGCCTCGATTATCATCAGAGGAGCTGCTGGCCACCTCCCACCAGCTCATGTCCTCGCTCTCTTTTAGCGTTGTCAGAACAGAAGGTGGGAGGAAGGGTGGTGGCGGTGGAGCCGGTGGGGGTCTAACCGCCCTATTTCAGTGTGTCAGTGTGGGACACAGTGGGAAACAACGGGTGTGTTGATATTTCCTGGCCATGTCAATTGCTGTGAGCAGAAGCTGAAGCTCCTTCTGGGACCAATTGTTTCCTCTTTTTTATTTAAGCCCCCCCCCCCACGCACACACACACACACACACACGCACGCGCACACACACACACACACACACGCACACGCACACGCACACACACACGCACACACACACACACACACACACACACACACACACACACACACACACACACACACACACACCCCACAGAGGACAAGACCAAGCAAAATGTGCCACATGAGCATGGAGTGACCTATCCAATGAACGAAGGACTCAAAGCCGTGTCCAATCCAGCCCCCATCCTACTTTGCAGGTCAATCTCAGTTCACGATCTTGGTCTCTGTCAACATGATGAAGTTGAGCATCACTTTCTGTCCTCATTTTATCCACTATTTTATTCACTCCCTGATTACATTTGACTCTCGGTGATTGTCTGTGAGGTTTTACTCCGCCGCCCACACTATATTTCTGTTTTTACTTCTTTGTTGATGTTGCGTAACAGTTCCTTGACCTTTTGTTTATATATACTACTATATATACTTTATATATACAGTAAATATGCCGCTATTTTTCAGCATCATCATTAATATGTAATAGTATTATTCTTATTATTTAGAATGGTAGGTATACTAGGAATATCATGTATGAAACTGTTGTCTGCTGTTGGTACATCCCCCTCTTATAAATAATAATATATATAATTGCCCACTTACTTTCCTGTTACCTGTGCCTCCATTGTTTATTATTCTGTCCTTCCCCTCTCTCTTTTTTTCTTAGATTTACCTTTTGTTCAGTGTAACTGTAAATAGGGCATCGCTGTAAAAGAGCCAGCTCACTCTGTATAAATAATGGTTAAAATGGAAATTAGCTCACAAAAGCTTATCTATCAAAATGATAGCAGGCTTTCTCAGCAGCAGCAGCAGCATCTGCAGTTGAAATAGCACATCTTATTTGTTGAAAGGGCGGATCCAGATCTGAATAATAAGAGATTTGTTCCTGCTCAGGCTCAGCACGAACACTTACAGTGTGGCTGTGCAGGAGATCCTGCACGGAGCAGGTTCTTATCTCACATGCAATAAAGGTGCAAACAGAGGCAGGTCTGTCAGCCATGTGGGCTGATACCTGATCACCTGGTAAACTAGGCATCTTTCACAGTAGCCATATGATAAGAATAAAGGAGATATCTTGTTCTTATACATACATCATGATGTGAACAAATCAAGGCATCCACATGAGGAAGTCCACACGTGCAAGAAAACCAATGTGACAAGTGATTCATGTATTTGGAGAGTGGGTGGAATTAGGTTGGGACAGTTTGTTTGGTTCTGTCTGCTGCTATAAAACAGTATGAATCATTTTGTCAGCACGCCTCAAAGGAAAACATTTACTGTTGTGAACATTGTATTAAAGGGGCACTCTTGTGATTTTACAGCTGAAGGTCAGTCTGCTCCTCGTGAGGAGGACTGCTCTGTTGTGTGATGTCTTCTGGAATTTTTTACAGCTTCAGGAAAGAAACCTAGGTGATGCAGTTGTGATGTCATCATCGTCATAGTTTTAACGAAAACCTGGAACTATTACTGGAGCTGTGGAGTTGACAAAAAAGTTGTTTAGAAAAGCCACTGTTGGAAATGTAGGTTCTAGATTAATTTTTTTAAGTTTAAGACTATTAGAAGACTTATTTGATAAAATATTCCTTAAGTAAAAAGATAAAAAATAAAAAAGCAATACAAGTATAAGTGGAATCAGTTTACACCACACTAAAGCTGAAAAAGCCCAGATGTTGCTGTGAATAATGATCCATCACATCAGACAATAGTCAGACTAGATATGTGTTCAGTATGATGGTCACTCCGCGCACAGGATTTTAAAGAGTCAGAGTCTTAGGGCCACTCTATTAAAAAAAAAAAAAAAACAGCGAGAGGTGGGCAATATTCTCAGAAAAAAAAGTCACAAATTTGTGACTACTATCAAGTAGCATGAATGTTGCATTTATATATTTAAATGTGACAACGCCTCGTTAAGGTTCTTAGGCTGTTGATGGTTATTGTTGCTTTTATTTATATGAGGCCAGACTGTCATCTTACATTTTCTAAGATGCTAGTGGTAGCTTTCACTTGTAGTCATAGCAACGGCAATCATCCGGTCAAGCTAAGTGTTTACTTCCTCTATGACTGCTATAATAAACTCGCAAATCTGCGATTTTATAAAGTAGCAAATTTGTGCCTTTTTTTTCTCTGAATATTGCCCACCTCTGTCGGCTTTTTTTTTTTTTTTTATTTCTACAGTAGCCCTAATACGCCGTCGTACAAGTCTCCATGAGACTAAGACTAAGATAAGAGGTGACAGTGACCACTGTTTAAAGTAGCAAATTGGCCCAGAGACATGACACTCTACATGTCCGTCCCTGACCAATCACTGCTGCTTGTCTTTCACCACGTGTGTGATGTCATCTTTACTCACCAGGCTGCTGAAGTACCTCGGCTATTTCTCTCAGAGATTTTTTCTGTCTTCACTCTGTCGTGATCGCCCCTTGAGGAGACATAAGAGAAATAGTGGGTTGTTGTTGCCGTAGTAACAGAAATGTTTCCTCCATTTCACAATTCCACCTCACAGCAGCAAGATTGTTCCTCTTTTGCTTTGCACCATTTTTTTCCATTTTCGGTGGAAGTGATGGAACATGTCGTGGAAGGTAAAACAAACTGTTGGGACGAGGTGAGGCGTTCCAGAACAGCGTCGGCTGTCGTCTAAATGACAACTGTATAAAACGAACCACTGTTGCTCCTTTGAGCCCATGCTGCCGTCGGGCTGGAATCAGGCTGTAGTCTTATACATGTAGTCTGATATCATGTAGTCTGAACAGATATCACAAGCTTCATCTGCAGCAGGGAGGATACTACTGGCATGCTGGAAATAGACAAGTTATCCCTGCCAGGCATCTGTGTATCATTTTTTGTTTTTGCTTTTTTCATATTTAACAGGGAATCTAATATTTAAAAACATGAAACATTGATGTGTTATGTTGTTATTCATTTATAATTCCAACACACCAATTATATAAAAATGAGAGCTTGCTTTTGGCTTTTTTTTCCCTCAAATAAAAAAGGGAATGAAAAAATGGAGAATAGATTCAATCTGATTTAGATTTTTTTCTGATTTCTGTGACCATGAATGTTACACCAAAATACGTGTTTATTTGTTGTTTAAAGCTTTACAAGAAACAATTTGTATAATGTTGCCATGGATACAGTAAGTTTGCCATGGATACAGTAAGATCGTGGGCAGCAACGTGAGTTCTGTTCTATGCTTGTTTACAGTTTGGTAGAGGAAATTTGCTGAATTAACTAACAAACATTTTTTATCACTTGATGAACTAACAAATATCACGGAATGATTTTGATACTGAAGAAATCTGAAAAACAGAGAATTCCCAGTACACACACACACACACACACACACACACACACACAATACAATCAACAGTATATTTGCAGCAATTTGCAAAATATTATAGTTTAACTTTATAATATGGTCACACAAATCTGACACATTAAAAATCAAAATCACCTGTTTTGTTTTTGTGTTGGATTCAAAATGAATATATATATATATATATATATATATATATATATATACCGCGACCCTGAATACAGGATAAGCGGTAGAAAATGGATGGATGGATGGATATATATATATATATATATATATATATATATATATATATATATATATATATATATATTTTTTTTTTTTTTTTTTTTTTTTTTTTTTTCATTTTTTAATTGTAGATTAATTTGGATGAGTAGGGAATGTATGATACACAGATTGTTTTAGCTTTGTTTTATATGAGGACTGTTGATGAACTCAGGTAGACAGTAGATCCTCAGCCTCCTCCCCAACACCACTGCAAGACTGTACCTGACAGGTGTGAGGCTTTGGACAGCTACATGACACATTCTGGGGCCGTCCACATGGAAACGTTCTTTTGTGTGTAAAGGCAGAATGACAACAACAATGGCGGCCAACGGGCTTGTGATCGTGCTGCAGCAGATATTCTGTTCCATTGTATGATGCGTATTAGGATTTTTGTATAAAAAAAAACTGAGCCGAGAGAAGGGGTCAATATTCGGAGAAAAAAGTTGCAGATTTGCTACTTTACTACGATGCTAGAGAACAACCGGCATTGTAATAACTTCCCATGAATGTTGCATTTATTTTTCAAATTAATACATAACAAAGTGTGACTCGTTATGGTACTTGTGATGACGGCTGTTGATGGTTATTGTTGGTTGTATTTATATGAGGCCAAATTGTCATCTTATGGGTGTTTATTGATCGGGTGGTCGGTTGGATGTAGCCGTAGTTTTCACTTCTTGCCATAGCAACGGCAAACATCCGGTCAAGCAACGCGTTTACTTCCACATGCTCCATCACTTCTTCTCCATTTTTGGTGTATTTTTGTAGCAAAAACAGCGCCACATATAGGCCAGGAATCCAGTGGATTCGTGTGGACGCAGATTTTCTTGAAACAACGCCAGAGAAGAACGGAGAAAAAAATATTGTGGCCCCTCAGTGTACTGGCTGATGGTGGATTTGAAGAATTCCCTCTGCTGGACCACAAACATAAACACTGTGAATTTAGATTTCAAACAGACGTCCCTCATTAATGTTTCATATTTACAGAAATGGTCTGAAGCAGCTTCCCATGTCAGTGTTTATCAAAATGCATTCAGATTTAGCTAAAAAATACATTTGCATTTAGCTCCGAATGCATTTGCATTTCCTCATATTCTAAGAGCATGTTAGCGTGGATATGAATGTCCAGGAGAGATATTCCAGTACAGAAGTGGCTCGACTCAAAAGTCAGTTCCTGCACGCTTTGCTCAATGAAAGACTAAGCACTGGCTCTAATGGGATTGTAAACACATGCACAGCTCCAGCTGCTCTGCTAACGTGCTAACAGACACAGACAGTCCACTCGCTGTTGCTGCTGTTCAAAGTTTGAAGAATAAAAATTGGAGCTCTCTTCCAACTCAGAACCTCAGAATGTGACTCAGTTGTAGGCTTTATTCCTCAGTCTCTCACTCTCTCCCAGCTCTCTTCCCCAGAGCCTCGTCCAATAACAGGGCAGTCTCCCCTGAACGTCCCCACGCATGTAGAGGACATACTGTACAAGGGCTGTTCTAGAACTTTATCATTATTATTTTAAGACTTAAAGGCCATCTCTGATTGTCTGGTGAAGGTACAGGATAAGTGGTGATCGATGATGGATGGATGCATATCTATTTTACAAAATTAGACTCTGGGATTAAATGTTTCAAGGAGAACAGACCTTTAGGTGGATGAAAACGAAGAAGGTGAACCATTGTGTTATTCTCTCCTCAGCCTCTCTTAAAGTCCGCATGCTGGAAAAATAAACCATGCAAGCAAAATGTAATTCAACCTGTAGCCTCTTTCATCATAATAGCCGCTTTTGCAGGCTGCCTCTTTGCTCAATCGCCGCTTTCAGCTGAACTGACACGGCCAACTAACTACAAATCTGTGGAAACTGGCAACATGGGGCAGCGCAGCAGTCGCACCGACGGCTCAGCAGTTACACTGCAAGGATGCAATGCAGCGATGATGAGTTGACTGTTTGAGAGAGTAATGTTCCCTGGAAGATGTCCAAGCTTATATATTACAACTATTTATTACTCTCAAGCGCTGCAGCACTTAATCAAGCCAGGCGAGACTAAATAAATATATAAAAGAGAAGCCTTGCTGCTCAGGACACAGCCACTGCTGCTTTAAAGTGGACTCCACAGTTTAAGGGTTTGCATAATGTCATTCCCATGAGCTGCGATAGCTAACTTAATCATTTCTTACAAATGAACATGACATCATGTGATGCTATGAGAGATGTAATGTCTGAAGATGCTCTGGATATGAGGAGGAGGATCTCTGTGTTTAGTTCTTGGAACAACCAAGAGAGTCAAGTAATGAAGTAATAATTATTAGGATTTAAAAATGTTCTCCACTGTGTTGCTGTGGTGTTTGTGGACTCTCCCTCTCAGGTCTGAATCAAAGCGCCTTCTTTTCCTTCTTACTGTTTGTATTTTCCCCCGTACGATTCTTTTATATAATATGTTTTTCTCTTTTTGAAACTCTTGAACTTTAGTCGTGAGTACTTTTACACAGAACTTGCCTTTTTATATATATATATATTTTTTTTTTTTTTTTTTCATTTTTGGAGCGAGGATGTGTTTTTTTTAAAGCTTTCACACCGGGAGTGAACAACATTCCTTACAGATGTCATTCTGTTCTTACCTTTCACAATAAAAGCTCAAGACGTATACATAGACATGTTCACCAGAGGGAACTCAAATTCAGTTGGAGCATTTTAAAGAAAACTACACATAACCTTACAGTAGCTTAGGCTATACAACAGTTTAGCTCAGACCGACCACCTGACTCTGCTCTGGGTCAATGGGTCCTGGATCTACCTGCACAAATCTATTCATTTTACTGAAAAAGTTTGAAACTTTTGGAGATATACATTGAATAGATCTGATGTTAAATATTCACAGGCGAGTATTTATATACTGTAAATGTATATGCCACATGTGTATGTTTTTTTGTCATGTTCCCGTGGGGTAAAGGCATAAAGACCCTTTTCATGGTTTTTCAGAACAAAACCACTGCTGCCAGAAATAAACAGTTCACTAAGGAAAGAAAATAATCAAAAATGTTTTTTTTTCATGACCTTGCAGCTTGTTAAATTGTGTGTTAAATCAAAAAGCAACATGGAGCAACAATGAATGCATTTTTGTGAAAATGTCAAAAAACGAATACTGTAGGAGAAATAACGTGTGTTCAAAAGGTGGTGAAGGAGGCTCACCTCACTGGCACCGGGAAACGCTCTCCACTCTAAATGATTCATATTTTCTGTTTTGGGGATTGTGTATTCAATGCATTCTTCCAAAAAGATTGTTTTCCATATAAATGTTATCACCATGTTTTCAAATAGACAAGTGTGTTAAACGTGTGTATATGTGGAAATAACTAAGGGTAGGACTAATTCAATTATTATTAATTAGTTTCCGTAAAAGAGGTGATGATTAAACAAGAACTAGTCCAGCCTAGTTGAGCAGGACCCGGATACATACCAGTGGGAATATGTGTTGATGAATTATGATGAACGTACACGACTATCTGTGTATCGCATGTCTAACATAGCAGGATGTTTTGCTGCACTTTAGGACTTCACACCTTTGATCACGTTGAATAGGAAGAAAACTGTCCAGGGTTATTTATAAAGGGTTTGATTCAGGTTTTTCCTATGTTAGCCCCTTAGCGGACCTATGTAGTCCAGCTGGAATTAATTAATGTTAGACTTGAACATAACAGCAGCACAGGCTTTCAGGATAACGTTATCGGTAACTTGACTATGTAAGCCAGCATGAATATCACCCGTATTAACAATGCCGGTCCTGACCAATTTGGTGCCCTAGCTGGCGCCCCCCTTGCATCGTGGTCAATTTGACTACCAACCTTCACTCACACAGAACCAACCTTCACACACATGAATAGAAAATAACCCACAGGATAAAAAAAAACTAATTAGAAACAAGTAACATAAAATGTATCTGCAGGGGTCTAAAGGTGGACCAGGATTTGCAGGAGAGTGGTTTAAATATTTGAAAAGTTCAGCTGAAGAGTGACAAGAAGTCTATGACAATTGGGTTTCACATTTTTATAATAACAAAAAATGAAAAAGATACAAGGACAAATATGAAAAATGAACAGATGCATCGGGTTTGCTATTCATAAGACTAATAATGGACATGAGATGAGATCGCCCAATGAAATGTTATCTCCAACCAGTGCAGTGAACTGTATAATGAAGGTAAGATAAGGAGTATTAACAGTAATGATGTGCACTTAACAAACACACGATACCAAGGTGAGTGTTGGTAATGGATCGATACTAGCGTGATGAGATGGATATTTTTGTTGTAGTTTGTCTTCTGTAAGTTTGACAAATCACTGGGATTTCTTCACAGTTTGTGTGAGTGCAGTGTCTCTCTCAGTCCTATCTCACTTTGCTCACTCAGGTTCACTAGCCCCTCCCCTCCTCCCCTCCCCCGCTGCCTGTAAAAGGCAAACATGTAAACATGTTATTGTTTCTAAACAAAAACATGGTTCGGTTGTAGATTGCCCTGCAGTTGAACAGTTTTAGGCTAGACGGTAGGCATAGTGATTGAAGTCATACTTCGAAAAACAAGTTCAATCTTTCATTTTCATTTCTCACCTAAATAAAAAAAAAAAAGGAACTGAACTTTGAACTAGTTCAGAATTGAAATGGTGAACTATGAACGTGAACAGTTCACTTTGAACATGTGTGTACTGAACTTTGAACTTTTTGATGAAAAGTGTGAACTTGCACAACACTGTCTAAAGGGGATGGAAAACGCAGAGCTTTTTACTGACTGTTACAAGCTGAGCACACGTTGGCTAACCAAATGTCAATAGTGGCTAGCTTAAAATATCCCAGAAAAAAGTGTAACTTCACTCACTCACTCACTCACTCACTCACTCACTCACTCACTCACTTGCACTTCCTTGTTTTGTCTTAGTTTCTTGAGCTGAACTCACACACTGGCCTCAAGGAGACAAAGGGAAGGTTAAATTGATTGTCATTTGTCGTTCCCTCCATCTCTTTTTTTTGGAAGGTGGTTCAGTCTGCTTATCCTCATTCATTCCTTGAGCCAGCGCTCAGCTAAAGAGACTGGCCATCAGCCAGGCACACTTGATGCAATCTTTTTAATGTATCTCACAGTGCACGTCCTTCACACGGTGCCACAACACAATTCACTTAAGTTCTGCTGCTTTATACTGTACAATACAGGACATTATCTCATTACTGGAAACAGTGCTTCCTTACCATCGTTTCCCACCTTCAACCAAGTGCTGTGAATGCCGAAACATTCAGGAATTATACTTCCAGAGGATAACAAATGAAGCATGATGTCACTGTTGACGGGTTCATAACCAACTACATGTCTTTATTAGGAGTTCAAATAATAAGTGGACCTGATGATCACTTTAACACAATGATTTTCTAGTGTGATCCTCTTGCTTCAGTTACACCTCTGGACTAATGCAAGATGGAAAGCAATATACTATTGATGTCATATTTAATTTTAAATGTTGATGAGCTGAGCTTACTGGGCAATACGGAAGCACATATACCCATGAATAATAGCCAGTCACGTAATGAGTCATTCATATTTAATATTTGAAAATATATAAAAATAAATGTGAAGTTGCCAGTTTGAATGAGCCCGATGGAGCTGATCAAATTAATAATAGCATTGTTATCTCGTCGAAACTAATCTGTATAATATTGTGAGGACTGGACTAATAACCACAGCTCACTCACTGGTATGATTTTTCTCATGAAATGTTCATTTCATGTATTTTCAGATTGCCTGTAGAATAAATTTGATGAAATACATGTTTAAACCTCATTCTGTTCTGTATATGTCAACATATTATTAAACTGACAGATGGAGCCGACTATTTAAGCGGAGGGAGGCGTGTAGTGGGAGCACTGTTGAGACTATTGTACACGCTTTACATGACTGGCTTCAGTGGACTGCATGGAGCCGCCAGCACTGAGTGAGTCTCTCACTTTGTATGTAGAGAACACACATGCGTTAATAGGAGTAAAGCTGATTTGGTCCGGGACCTTTTCAGGGGTGCCAACCTTTCTGTGGGTGGGCCTGCCTACATCTACCTACAAGTAGCCAGTAATCTAGCCTTGAAGGCACTGCCTACCTAAACATTAACATGAACTTCCTCCTTAAAATGGCACCAAGCTGTGAGAGAAATGATGTCTTAATGACAACAAATCTCAACGTGCTGTATCGCTGATCTGGCACACACAACTACACACACGTGTTAAGTCATCCCAGGACACCAGCACATCGGCGGCCCCTCATGCATTCACAACCACCAGTTCATGCAGAAGTCAGTCATGCTGCTTCAGCCTTGTGAAATAACCTGAAGCACCACAAAGTGCCATGGGGGTCCCATAGTCCCGCCGTCTATTTTCTCTACATGCTGCAAGCAAATCTGGGAAGTAAATAACCTGATATAGATATATTAGATAAAATGATAATGATGTAAAAAAAATCTCACTCTGATGACATACTCGTCACTTTATTCCACTCTTTGCCGGCTGTTCTCCTGGAGTTTCAATTCCCCCGATTTCCCTCCCACGTGATCATGTTTAAAAATCCATCCACTATATGCAATCACCTCATGTCACTGATGTTTTCTAAAATATGACATATTTATTCAACATAGCTGTGTCAGAACAGAGAGGACGAGCAGAAACACATGCACACACAAGCAGAAAGACAGACAGACTGACTACTGTAATGTAGTGCTTTTGCTGATGTGAAAAATGTTCATCGCCAAACTTGTAAGACTCGACCCCCGATTTGACTTTGTTGAATGAATTATAACATTCAAACAACCGTACAACGCATCATGAGAGTACAGAGAATATTTAGTGCTCCAACCTATTTTAACTTTATATTAACTTCTTTACAAAATCATCTCAAAATCCAATTCTACAATCAATCATACCTGACATTAAAAGAGTTCAAACTATATAACCAAAGTAATTAACCATAACAAAATAAACCAACATTTGAACTAAACAGACAAACAAAGAAACAAAACTAAGGCTGCAAAATGATATGCAGTTCAATGCTGCAGTTTAACAAACAAACAAATAAAACTATAAAGTAAACTAGTGAGTTATGAGAAACTCGTACTCCACTGGGCCGCGCTTGAACAGCTTCAGTGGTTCAACAGCTGGGATAAATATTAAATACAAACAAAACAAAATTGTTTTAAAATAATAATGCGGGGAGGCAAACAAGGAGACGAAACAAGGCCAACACAGAGTCTAGACACATAGTCTCGAGACAGAGTCCAGAGAGAGAGTCCAGACTCAGAGTTTAGAGACAGAGTCCAGATAAAGGGTCTAGAGACTCCACTCAGAAGGAGCTTGACACCACTCGGCAGCCTGATACAATAAAACACAAAGTTAAGACTAGAAAAGTAATTGAAAGAATAAATCCACATCACTTAAGGCTACATATCGATCAGCCCTTCTTAATTACCTCAGGGGAGAGGAACACCTTGTCACTCTTGTCTGCATTGAGACACAGACATTGACCCTTAAATGGACCGGATATTAAATTCATGCCATTCAGCGTAAAAGAGGAGAGCACTTCCCGACAGCAGTATGGGTTAGGGTTATCAGAGGAGCCAACGCCGTTCTCTGACAAACAAACACAATCAATGTGCAACGGAACAAACAAAGTGGAGCGCTTGGCCATACCTGCAGTGTGGGGAGAGGACGGCGGCAGGATGCCAGGTGACAGTTCAGGGGGAGAGTGTTCCTGGGAGTACCTGCCTGCTGAGACTGTCTGATGGAACCATTTAATCCTGCTACACCAGTACGTTGACACAGAAATGTCCCCTAATGAATGTTTAGATTGGGTTAATTAACAGCCCAAGCAGCATAACAGGGGAGGCTTAATACATCACTGGGATTATAGCGAGACATTAGGTCACTCATTCCATCGGGTCGTGGCAGCGTTTGTGTATCGCTTTGTTCAACACCGAGATCGAAGACGTGGATACTTACTCATAGCACAGGGTCAAGCAGTTATTCATCTCTGACATTCTTCAGCCTTCTGTTTCTCTTTAGATGATCATGAAAGGAGTGAATCTGAATCGAAACTTTTTTTTGCCTACTGTTGCCTATGAATATCTCAAAGACATTTTACTCTTTAGTGTAATGGTACAAAAAGGCCACTGGATGGCAAAGTGCTAATTGTTGCTTTCTGTGATTCAATGTCAGGTATTACTTGACAGAGCGGATCGTTCAGTCATTCACTGGATAGGAATGTTAGTGAGGTTAAAGGTTAAGGATGTAAGGAGAGATTTCAGTGGGCTTCTTTTTAGACCATATTTTAATGACCCCTACCTTTTATCAAGAAAGACAAGGAACACTGCATTAAACTTAATAGAGGAGCAGGGATACCACTGTCTTTGTTATAGAGGTAATATTAATATAGGATTTATAGTGCACTGGTTGGTAATATTTTGTGTAGTATTCATTTATTCAAGGCTTTTATGGTGCCATGAATCACTCATACTGATCCCTGTGGAACAAAACTCATGTCGGTAGAGATAGATTCATACACATAGCTCAACTCAGATGCACATCAGTGGTATGCATCATATTAAGTCATTTATCTGGAGTACTGGAGACCACTTATTATATCATCTTCCCATTGAACTCAGTGTAGCGTTCAGTTAAATGTCACACCTTCCACATTTCTGAAATTATCTGAGTGTTGTGGAGACTCAGACCCTGATAACAACCGATCCCATGAACGACCCGGACTCAGACCCTGATAACAACCGATCCCATGAACCACCGTGACTCAGACCCTAATAACAACCGATTCCATGAACCACTGCGACTCAGACCCTAATAACAACCGATTCCATGAACCACCGAGACTCAGACCCTGATAACAACCGATCCCATGAACCACGAGACTCCGACCCTGATAACAACTGATCCCATGAACCACCGAGACTCAGACCCTGATAACAACCGATCCCATGAACCACCAGGACTCAGACTCTAATAACAACCTATCCCATGAACCACCGAGACTCAGACCCTGATAACAACCGATCCCATGAACCACCAGGACTCAGACTCTAATAACAACCTATCCCATTAACCACCCGACTCATTACTCTCTTTCCGACCGAGTCTCCTACAACTCAGACAGTAAAATAAACCCGTCCCATCCGCCATTGTGAGGTTTTAATGAAGTCAATGAAGCGACGGATATGCCTTTGTAATACATAAGTCAACTTAATATGTATAGCACATTTAAAAACAACAGGAGTTGTACCAAAGAGACTTGTGAGCTACTATAAAGGTAATAATTAGACTGTTGAGACTAGTAGACGGTTTTATTCCAGGTTTTAGTGCATCTTTAATGCATCTTTGTCATGATTGCATCGCTTCTATCTTTGTTTTCATTTCACCGAGTGCTGCCGCACGGTAACTTTATTGAAGAATTCATGTGACAAAAGCATTTGTTTATGCGGGTAGGCCATGTTGTGACATGCGAGCTGAGATGGGGCTGAATGTCGATCACTGGTTGGTGGCAGTAAAATATCCAATGTACACCGTACTGTACACTGCCAGCTGCACATGTCATGTCTTTAGTTTTATTCAGTTTTATTTTAAAGTTTGTTCAAAATGTTAGAAAACAAGAAAAAAACACATTTGAATATTCATTTCAGCATTTGATTAGTATTGATTTTTTTACTATTCTAATTATATTCAATATCCGAATTTCATTCCGACAGCCTTGGCTTGCTTGCTTGCTTACTTACTTACTTAATGTGATGACACATTCATGAATGAATGACATTGACCATAAAGGCCCCTAGATGTTTTCCACTACATGATCTGTGGTCCTGTACACATTATGTCAGAGTTGGAGTTTGAGAAAAAAAAAATCTGAGTGAGATATCCTATGACGCTAAGTCGCTAAGCTTTATGGTACGACAAATACGTCATATTAAATTGTCGTCTCATGGTAAGGAATGGATGTATTGTCAGCTGCCGCCGAGCAGCGTGTGCCTAATGATGATGCCTGAATAGTTTAATTATTTCTCTTGGTCTTTTAATGGAGTTGTTATACATTTATGCTGATGGTTTATATGCTCTGCGCAGTGCGCTGTGTTTTATGTTTTTGAAAATGTAGGCTAAGGCTATACTGCGCATTAATGATGTTTTATAGCATTTGTTGTGGGCAATAGTTTAATGTAGCCTATGAATTATGCGTTGTGTAGGCCTATGATGTTTTGAGTCAGTGTGTTCTGGCTATAGGGTTGTCTTAAGCCTGTTTTGATGCCCATGTCAGAAGCGTCAATAATTAAGTTTTATTTAATTTATAACAGTTTTATATTTCACGTGTTTGTTTTCACTGTCAATTTCGGTGCAAGGCTGTGCAGCAACATTTGTCACCTTATCAAACGGTTATGGTTAGTATCAATCTGTGTGCGTTTTGCATTTTGTCGCCTTTTTTTGACAGTGATGTATGCCTGTGCTGTGTGCCATGCAATGCTAGTATGCTGTCCTGTTACAGCGGCGTTTCAATAAAATACAATCAATTTTGTACCATTTCAAATAAAGCCTATTTTTATGGATTTCTGGCAAACTACCCCCCACTACAGCACCTCCAACCAAAACTCACTTCCCACGGCCCTGCTTGCAGACGTCCTTGTAAACGCATCTGTGTTCATTATCGATGCCAAACACTTACCGATATTACTGCAAGATGCATTCAGCTGAAAGTCATAACTTAACACGAGTTAAACTGAAACACACCTTGCTCTTTAATGGTCATGTTGCTGTCGGTGTACTTTAGAACTTGAGCCTGACACGTGAATAAGCTACAAGCAGATTTTTTGATGCTGGTAACTGTTTGAATTCAATGCTTAAAGCTTTAACTTATCTGCCGAACGTTGCTAACATGCACACATATGTTTGATGACATGCCATCACATTTCATTATGCAAAGCCATACTTTAAAGCAGAGGCTCTCAAAGTGGGATCCAGGGACCCCTGAGGGTCCGCGACGCATAGCCAGGGAGTCCGTAATATCATTTTCTATAAATTATAAATTTCTGCTGCTATCATTAAATAATGAAGCTAAATATTATCTACAGATAGCTAGCTAGCTGGCGACCATAATAACACCAAATATTTGAGTCAGTCCACATAGTCACATTAAGCTGAGCCCAAACTGGCCAAATTTAGAAAATATGACGACTTTTATATTGAGTTTCATTTTATTGAAAACAGCAACGGGAGACCAGAATGCGTCATGCGTCTTCAGGTAGCGAATGAAGCCAGCCAAGCTAAAGCAACATCTGATTACAAAGCATCTGGAATTTAAGGGCAAAACAAAATAATCAAAACAGTTGAAAGAGCAAGAAATACACCCACCAGAAACCATGTCCACAACTTCAGAGAAAGCCCAGAAGGCTCCCTATTTGGTCGCTCAATGGATTTACTAAAAGTAAGAAGCCACACACAAGAACTTGCACAAGAACTCAAATATCCAGCGGCAGTTAAAATGTTCTTAATCTGTGATAAGATTATGAGGGGGTCTTTGCAAAATGTTCTCCCCTGTAAGGGGTCCCTGGCCCCAACAATTTTGAGAACCCCTGCTTTAAAGACCTTCCATCCAACAGCCCAAAACTGTCTGTTGTGCTTTGGCAGGTCATTCAAATGGAAACAAGCTGGGAGACATCTGACATTTTTTAGACATCCAGCACCAAAGTTTGGGCTTGAGTTGCAAACAGTGCTTGTGTTGTGTTGTCTGTTAGTGGTTGCCAGTCCATGACTCAGAGGACACGTAGGGGAGGTGCATTTCATCCACAGCCTGGCTCCAAAACACACTAGATGGCTAGAATGAAACCTGCAACAGGACTCTCTGCCACGATGGTTGGCACGGAGCTCTGCTGGTCAACAATCTATACACCACACACACAAACATTTTAACGACACTGACCAACGATCGGGAGTTTTTATTTGTTGTTGTCGAATAGACTCAATGCTTATTTATTAAAGGCACCTTTAAAATATATTATCAGTTATTTGTTGAAATTCTCTTTATCCAATGAATGTCTGATGAATGGTTCACCAACAGAAATGGCAATTATAGCATAAAACACACTTTGGTCTGTTGAAGCAGGACATCATAATCTAAGAATTATGATGAATTAGCTTTGTTAATTCTTAAAAAAAAAACTAAAGCAATATATTTTATTCTTCTTTATTTTATTGTGTACTTTATTTTGTCATACACATACATGCAATGTGACCACTGTGTTTCACCTACCAAACATTTAGGATCAGATCAAACTGGGTTTCAGTGTCTCGATCAAAGACCCACTGAGCTAAAGCCTCCCCATGTGAATGCATGAATGTTGCTTATTATAAAGGAATACAATACTTTAGTGGTAGATCTGAGAAGCTGACTTCACAGTCAGACATTAAAGCTGCACATTTGGCAACAATCATGACTTCAAATATCACTTACCCTTAAAAGTACCCCAATGTATTTAATTTGATCTCAATTGTATTTTTGAGCATGTCATGCTTTGCGTTACTGCTTCATACGATGCAAATCCCACTCACACATTGATACACGTTGATGGAGCCTGTTTGATAGCACACTTCCACACATCTTCAAATTATGTGATTCAGTCTTTTCAAGGATGGAGTTTCCTTTCTGGCAACATCCAGGTGTAGAAAAGTGATATAGAGAGAACGAGTCGAGGAAGAGATACGACTAAGTGATGACAAAGAGCTCTTCACCGAAACACAGCATCCAAATCATCCAAGATGGCAATGTGGGATATCCCTGTGGTCTGAGGGACAGTTCCCCAGCTCCGAAAAAGAACACATTATACGTAATTATTATCACACTAAATCAACCACAACCCACAGAGAATGGGACAGCAGGTTTGCAAAATCCGACCGTGAAAAGAGCTGTTTGTGAGGCCATATGGCGTCCGCCTTTACTCATGAGTAATCAGATCATTCTGACCATAATTAAGTGTTGTCTCTATCTATCTGTTAAGTGTTATGGGCTTCTTGAAAACACATTTCCTTCCGTTCTTTACTGTCTGTAAACCAAGCTTACATCCCCTTAAAGGGATACTTTACACCCATTTGCATTAAGCTTTGTATCGTTAGAAACCCGGTAGTATTTTTGAGTGGCCGTGCACCATTCCCTCATTTTCCCCAGAGACGTATTCCCAAGATCTCCATATTTCTATTCTGAAAAAGAGCCTCCGATGATGTAAATATCAACATGTTGTGTCATCGAAGGCTGCTTTGATTAGAGGGGGTAAGACTACAACACTAGCTCTTCATGTTTTCAACCCGCCTATAGGGGGCGGGACCCACTGAGACTACAGACCTATTACAGATCAGTGGTGGGACCTCACTTCAGACTCGGGGTGTGAGTGGAACTGGACCAGTATTTTCGGAACTGGACCTGCCGAGCTGTGCATTGTGGGGGTTGTTGTTTTCCATCCACATGTGCCAAAAAGTCACTTTTCTCGGTCAAGAAGGCACCAAATTCTAAATTTATTTTTTTATTTCCTCTATATAATATGACCCACTTTCAATACAAATTAATGTTTCCATCGGTGGAGTACTCCTTTAAGATATGCATTAAAAGGGGAATATTTATCTTAAGTGTTTTTTTTAAAGTTCAGTTTGACTGCATCTGAGTCATTAGGAGTTAATGTGGATCTATTCAGTGGCTGAATGTTGAAAGAGATGAAGGTTGCACTCCTGGCAGCAAAGCTACTGATGACATAGCTTTAAACATTAACTCAATTGATCCACCGTGTAAACAATGTCTACCAGCGATATCTAATTGTGGAGCAACAAGTGTCATGTATTTTTAATGATGGCTGCTGTCAGGAAGCACACAGGGAGGAGAGCGGAGGAGCTGTTTGCTTACGGTTACAGTTTCACCTCCCAATCTCACATCTCCCCTTCCCCTTCCTCCTTTCATGCTTTTGAGAGGATTGACTATTTTTTTGGATTAAATTGTGTTTGCCATCTGTGCAGAAGCGATAAGAGGAGGAAATATGGTATGTAAAATATTTATCCCATGGTTTTTCTTCTTGCTGCTCTCTTGGGGATTTAGCTGTTGAGGCATATCGGTTTTATAACAATAACATCCTACGTCAATAGCAGATATGCTTTTCATGAAAGTTCTAAAAATATTTATTCAAGAAGATCAAGAGGATCCAATTAGAGCTGAACTTTTTGACTTCTAGGGATCTAACACCAGCTAATTTAAGGGATTTCTGTGTTTTTTTATGAGAATTGATTGGAAGTGGAATATAATATTCATCCATATTCAAGTTTCCATTAGTGTACAATCACCTAGATGAGTAATCACTGGGCAACGTTTGTGTCAGCTTAGAATGAGCCCTTCATGAACACATAGGGCGCCGGTCCTCTTCCACGGAATCCACCATGTTTCCCTGCATGTTTGTACGGTAGCCCAGAATGGACAAACCAAACAATGCTCTAGACAGGGACTTTTGCATTTTACGCTACCTGAAGGCCACTGTAGTTCTCAGATTTGTATTAAGACTACACAATCTGTATACCATACATCAACCTCTGTCCCAGGATCCCTCTCATGGGAAAAGGAAAAACTACTCCATCCCCCAAACAAACAAAAAAGTAGATGTCATGTGTACGGAATAAAAAACTAAAATTACAAAAGTCAATAGACTACATAAACCAAAGGTAAGCTGTGAAAAATAAATAATTATCTTGCAGTATATTTGTCATACATAGATATGCAATGATGATTGCTTGATAATGTGTTATTTAAGGAACATCCAATGCTGTGAAATGAAGCTAACACATTAGAGCCAAAAACTGAAGTTCCTCAAATAGACACTAAAAAGAGAGTCAATCCTAATCCTCATAGACCACCATGTTGAAACACCCACTTTACAGCAGAAACAGTGGTCCAAAAAAATGTTGGTCTCTATAGAAAATGCCCCTGTACGGGGGTGAATTGCTATGTCCAAAGACATGCAGGATGGGGATAGGTTCATTGATGACTCAATGCCTTCGCTCAATGTCACAGGGTAATGACCAGGAATCAACAGGAGAACCAGTAGGCTTGTTCGAGATGAGCCAGTTTTCCGCAGAATCGATTGCCCGCGATCGCCACACAATGCGTGCTGGTTAGTTTCGTGTCTGACTTGATCCCAACTTGCTCTGACGTCATGCACATGTGGGCAACGATAATGATAATGATAATGATAATCTCACGAGATCAAGGCGGTCGCATTTGTTAGAGCCAGGTGCCGCAGTTGCTCTCAACTGACTGTAAGCCCCGGGGCATGATGGGAAATGCCTGGATCTCGCCTTATCTAAGAGCTGATTGGCTCTTAGTTTTGACACCCAACAGCAAGTTTAGTAGAAAATGCAAATTTCCTGCGTAAGTCTTAATATTTAACGCTCGATCGTGGGCTGTTAGTCTCATGTTGTGCAATTAAAGTTAAATGTGTTAACAAACATCTCATGTGGTTGATAATATTAATCCTAATCATAAAAAAAACAATAAAAGAGGTTATTTATATAGCCCTTATCAAAATTAGCAATTAACCTACGGTGTGCTTTAAGAGGCAGTCATTCAAAAAAAAAAAAAAAAACCCAGATACTCATTTAATACAGTTTAACTATCAAACTTTCCTTATATGCACTAGATTATATCATACTACCTCAACAGCAGATGCACTACTATACCGTATAATGTTTTGTATACATACTTATGTCATTACTTCTACTTGGCATTATTTTATATATTATATTTTTATTCTTATTCGACTCTTTCTTCTCTTTCTCTTATAAAGCAACTGCTGCTGTACAATTTCCAGAGGGATTAATACATTATTCTGATTCTGATTTCCACAGAAATCTATTGACAAATATGAATAAATGCGAATGTGGTCACAAACTACAGATAGCCTACATATCGCATCTAACAGGATGCAACTTTTTCTATGACTTCCTGTCACATCTTAAAAAACCGATGGAAACTGTCCGACTAGAACACAGCTTTCAGGCTCCGCCTCCTGCTGCTCCGCCTGCTCTCGTCCACTTCCCAGGCGAGGCGCAGTTCATCTCGAACAAGCCTAATGTGTTCCTGCAGCTTGCGGGGCGTAACTTATTACCACCTGCAGCCTGTTGGGCTTGATAGAGTCAAACACCACACCCCTCATGTGTGCACATGTCAGTCTCACCCTGTCAATCAAGTTAAAAACCACAGCTACTTCCTAGCAGACATTGACTGAACCATAGCACTACCCTATACAGTCTGTGGTCAAAATGCTGTGTGTGTGTGCGTCCACTGTGCAACTACCATAAGCCACCACTTTAGGCTGAATAAACAAGCATGCAACAATGTGAATGAGCATTTCTGTACATTTAAACTGAGAAACTCTGCAAACATACTATTCACCAGAATACTCATCGCAAGAGGCACTGGAGCTGCTTCCACTCTCTCTTTCCACATATCTTCGGACATGGTCTTTCATCCAGCTCAAAGAGGCAGCACTCCCACTCACAAAACATGACTCATGAATTGGAAATCACCAGGAAAGCGTCAACTGTGTCACCGACCCTCTTAAATGAAACACAAACCACTGAAGGCTGTGTTTCCGTAGGAGGCACAGAGCATAGCCTCGACCTTCAAGGCCGATCAGTAAACAGGAGGAGGAATTCTTTGAAAGCCACACAATCAGGATCTTTTTGTGAAATGTACACTGATTCCCTCCTAGTTTGTGTTGCACTATAGCCTTAGACAGAAATCCAGCCATCTCAGCGGTTGGTAATGATGTATAGTAACTTCTGACACTTTTCACCAATGTTCTCGCCTTTTAAAAAAAATTTACAAAGGGTGATGTATTTCTGACAGGAATAACATAATGATTTCCTGCTGTGGCCACTCACTCAGCCACAGCAAACAAACAAGCTGGAAAGGATCGGAAGAAAATAAAATGGGCATCGCATATATGATGTAATATTGAATATCAAAGTAATGTATCAAAATGCCCAAGCACTCTTGACACAATCCAAATTAAGTGGTAAAGTCTCGACTGTGTCTCCAGCTGCAGGCTGCTCAAAGTTGCTGACTGATTAATGGATGGATTTCCATCCATCCATCCATCCATTTTCTTCCGCTTATCCGATACCGGGTCGCGGGGGCAGCTGCCTGAGCAGGGACGCCCAGACTTCCCTCTCCCCGGACACTTCCCCTAGCTCCTCCGGGAGGACCCCAAGGCGTTCCCAGGCCAGCCGGGTGACATAGTCACTCCAGCGTGTCCTGGGTCTTCCTCGGGGTCTCCTCCCGGTGGGGCATGCCTGGAACACCTCCCGAGGGAGGCGTCCAGGGGGCATCCGATGCAGATGCCCGAGCCACCTCAACTGGCTCCTCTCGATGTGGAGGAGCAGCGGCTCTACTCCGAGCTCCCCCCGTGTGACGGAGCTCCTCACCCTATCTCTAAGGGAGCGCCCCGCCACCCTGCGGAGGAAGCTCATTTCGGCCGCTTGTATCCGGGATCTTATTCTTTCGGTCATGACCCAAAGTTCATGACCATAGGTGAGGGTAGGAACGTAGATTGACCAGTAAACCGAGAGCTTCGCCTTTCGGCTTAGCTCTCTCTTTACCACGACGGACCGATACAGCGACCGCATTACTGCAGCCGCTGCACCGATCCGCCTGTCAATCTCGCGTTCCATCCTTCCCTCACTCGTGAACAAGACCCCAAGATACTTAAACTCCTCCACATGAGGCAGGAACTCCCCCCCGACCTGGAGGGAGCAAGCCACCTTTTTCCGGTCAAGAACCATGGCCTCGGATTTGGAGGTGCTAATCCTCATCCCGGCTGCTTCACACTCGGCTGCAAACCGCCCCAGGACATGCTGGAGGTCCTGGCTCGAAGGAGCCAACAAGACCACATCGTCCGCAAAAAGCAGGGATGAAATCCAGTGGCTCCCGAACCAGATCCCCTCCGGCCCACGGCTGCGCCTAGAAATCCTGTCCATAAAAATAATGAACAGGACCGGTGACAAAGGGCAGCCCTGCCGGAGTCCAACATGCACCTGGAACAGGTCTGACTTACTGCCGGCAATGCGAACCAAGCTCCTGCTCCGGTCATACAGGGACCGAACAGCCCTTAGCAGAGGGCCCCCGACCCCGTACTCCCGAAGTACCTCCCACAGAATGCCACGAGGGACACGGTCGAATGCCTTCTCCAAGTCCACAAAACACATGTGGACTGGTTGGGCAAACTCCCATGAACCCTCGAGCACCCTGCGGAGGGTATAGAGCTGGTCCAGTGTTCCACGGCCAGGACGAAAACCGCATTGTTCCTCCTGAATCCGAGGTTCGACTATCGGCCTAATTCTCCTTTCCAGCACCCTGGAATAGACTTTCCCGGGGAGGCTGAGAAGTGTGATCCCCCGATAGTTGGAACACACCCTCCGGTCCCCCTTTTTGAATAGAGGGACCACCACCCCGGTCTGCCAGTCCAGAGGCACTGTCCCCGACTGCCACGCGATGTTGCAGAGACGTGTCAACCAGGACAGCCCCACAGCATCCAGAGACTTGAGGTACTCAGGGTGGATCTCATCCACCCCCGGTGCCTTGCCACCGGGGAGCTTCTTAACTACCTCGGTGACTTCAGCCCGTGTAATGGGTGGGTGAACCTCTGAGTCTCCAGCCACTGCTTCCCCAATGGGAGACGTGTCAGTGGGGTTGAGGAGATCCTCGAAGTATTCCTTCCACCGCCCGACGATATCCTCAGTCGAAGTCAGCAGCTCCCCACCTCCACCGTAAACAGTGTTGGTGGAGGGCTGCTTCCCCTTCCTAAGGCGCCGGATGGTTTGCCAGAATTTCCTCGAGGCCGACCGATAGTCCTCCTCCATGGCCTCCCCGAACTCTTCCCAGACCCGAACTTTTGCTTCAGCGACCGCCCGTGCTGCAGCGCGCTTGGCCTGCCGGTACCCGTCAGCTGCCTCGGGAGTCCCCCGAGCCAACCAGGTTCGGTAGGACTCCTTCTTCAGCTTGACAGCATCCCTTACTTCCGGTGTCCACCACCGGGTTCGGGGATTGCCACCACGACAGGCACCGGAGACCTTACGGCCACAGCTTCGAACAGCCGCGTCAACAATGGAGGCAGAGAACAAGGTCCATTCGGACTCAATGTCCCCAGCCTCCCTCGGGATCTGGTCATAGCTCTCCCGGAGGTGGGAGTTGAAGACCTCCCTGACAGAGGGTTCCACCAGACGTTCCCAGCAGACCCTCACAACGCGTTTAGGTCCGCCAAGTCTGTCCAGCTTCCTCCCCTGCCAGCGGATCCAACTCACCACCAGGTGGTGATCAGTTGACAGCTCAGCCCCTCTCTTCACCCGAGTGTCCAAAACATACGGCCTGAGGTCAGATGACACAACCACGAAGTCGATCATTGACCTCCGGCCTAGGGTGTCCTGGTGCCATGTGCACTGATGGACACCCTTATGTTTGAACATGGTGTTCGTTATGGACAAACCGTGACCAGCACAGAAGTCCAATAACAGAACCCCACTCGGGTTCTGATCGGGGAGGCCGTTCCTCCCAATCACGCCCCTCCAGGTAACACTGTCGTTGCCCACGTGAGCGTTGAAGTCCCCCAGTAAAACAATGGAGTCCCCGGTTGGAGCACTCTCAAGTACCCCTCCCAAGGACTCCAAGAAGGCCGGGTACTCTGCACTGCCGTTCGGCCCATAGGCCGAAACAACAGTGAGAGACCTATCCCCGACCCGAAGGCGCAGGGAAACGACCCTCTCGTTCACCGGGGAAAACTCCAACACATGGCGGCCGAGCTGGGGGGCTATGAGCAAGCCCACACCAGCTCGGCGCCTTTCACCGCGGGCAACTCCAGAGTAGAAGAGAGTCCAGCCTCTCTCAAGGAGTTGGGTTCCAGAGCCCAGACTGTGCGTGGAGGTGAGCCCGACTACCTGTAGCCGGTAGCGCTCTACCTCCCGCACTAGCTCAGGCTCTTTACCCCCCAGTGAGGTGACATTCCATGTCCCCATGGCTAGAGTCACCGTCCGGGGATTGGGTCGCCGGGGCACCCGCCCAGGACAGCCACCCAAATCCCACCGCACCGGCCCCTTCTGAACCCTCCTGCGGGTGGTGGGCCTACAGGAGGGCGGGCCCACGTCGCTCTTTCGGGCTGTGCCCGGCCGGGTCCCGTGGGCACAGACCTGGCCACCAGGCGCTCGCCTGCGAGCCCCAACCCCGGGCCTGGCTCCAGGGTGGGGCCCCGGTGACGCCAATCCGGGCGACGTGAACGTCCTCGATTTTAGCTTCTTCATTAAGGGCTTTGGAACCGCTCTTAGTCTGACCTGTCACCTAGGACCTGTTTGCCTTGGGAGACCCTACCAGGGGCATTAAGCCCCGGACAACATAGCTCCTAGGATCATTCAGGTGCTCAAACCCCTCCACCACGATAAGGTGTCGGTTCAAGGAGGAGTGGATGGATTTCATGAAATGTATTTGATACTAGCTGATGTAAGCATGTGTAATATTTTGTTTTCCAGGAAGAAATAGATATAATAATATACATAATTGATAGAATGTATGTAAAAATATGAAAACATATATTTTTCGTATTTATTTTGGCATTGGAATGGCAGCTTTAAAGACTAAACACCAGAAACAAGATACTAAAGGGACGTTAAATCACCCTTTAAATTATGATATCATGCAAACCAGCCGTTTAATTCTTCAGGGATGTTGTAGGGCAAACAGTTAAAACCTATTGTTGCTGCTGTTATTTATAAAGGTTGTGAAATACATTTTGCAGCTCAGAGAAATTAGTTTGCAGTAGACGTTGCTACTTTGAATCCACTTTGTCATAGTAAATTGATCCCTCGACACATCTCCCATACACTGTGATCCATTACTTTTGAAAACCTTATTGATTGCACATGTGCACACACACACACACACACACACACACACACACACACACACACACACACACACACACACACACACTGTTCCCCACCATAGCACCACAAATGCCCCAAGGATGCCATTGACCCTACTGCCGCCACTGAAGTGGAAGTGACTGATGCTGTAACAAAAGCTGTGACAGCGTAAATGGAGCTGAGAGTCTCTCTGCTGCAACGGGTTGAGCTCCAGTTACATTTTCACCATTTTAAACCGTTAATGTTCAAATGGCCCACTGCCCTACTGAACGTTGGGAAATTAGGCTACCCAAAGTTAAATAAACCCAGATAATGAACAGGCACTTGGCAGCCAAAAGCACAGTTTTTGACGTTTATTTTGCAAAGTAGGATTTCCTCCCTCTATTGGCAACCTTGTAAGTGTGGCACTTTTTTTTTACATGTATTACCTTTTGGCAGCGCTCGATCTGCGGGATGCAAAACTCTGCGTCATGGAACGGCAGCAGATGTGGTGCTCTGTGGAACCAGTCAAACCGGTGACCCAGCTCCTGTATCAAAGCAACATTTTGTGACTGCTGAAACCAATCTGTTGAGATTGCTGCGGAGCTCGGCGGTGCAGTTCTCCGCTCATTGTCTCAATCCTTTCTGAATATCTCCAACTAAGTGTGTGGGCAGATTAACAAACGGAACAGCATGGCTGCTGGAGAGCCTGGTTTGCATATTGACAATGTGTCGTGATACCGAGCTTATTGAAACATTTTCAATATTCCAAGCAAGCTGTTAACATGATTGTTAATACCTCAAATGCTATTAATATTTCCATTCTGATGTTTTTTATTATTATTAAAATGTCACCGTCTCATTACTGAATTGGGAATGGCACTTATGTTGCCAATATTGTATAATGACCCGTATCAGTACTTTGCATAATTCACACAATTATAATACAGACAACGTAGTATTGAAGTAAAAGACAAATGGTGGTGTGTCTGATAGTGGCCGCATGTATTAGTAAGGCATTTTAAATAGGATTATGGGCAATGTATTTTCAATTACAACCAACCAGTTCATATCCACTAATTGCAACTGTTTAATATAGAGATCCGTATTCCACATAAAGGCCTTTTCCCACTGGTGGCGTGACAAATAAATTACACTAAATTGCAAAAGATTCGGCTTTGAATATAATATCCGGGGCTGTTATTGTGATAGGTTAGAAAGGAAGGAGTGGATCTGGTCTGTGCTAGTCCTTTGTCAAGGAGTAATAAAGTTGGCTGTAAATATAGGCGCAAATCAACCTCTACCACAATGTGATTGGTTTATGCCTTTATTCGCAGTGCAAAAGTGTCTGATGTGTTGAGCCGTTCTGTCCACATTCCACTGCCTCATGCCGGGCTCACTCTACTGTACTCAACTTTGCCCAAATTCTGTCCTGGGTTTTAACTAATTAATACTTTAAAGGAAAATTCTCCAAAACACTTAAAGGTCATGAAAATTCATTCAGAATCAGCAATTTGATATTGCAATAACCGTAATTATTAAAAAGGTATCTGTATCTGTGATACTGGCCTTGTATTTACTTGGTATCGGATCGATACCAAATCTTACAGTGTTGCACACCACTACTCCACTGTCTTACAGCGTCGGCTCTGCCTGTATACTGAGCCTTTTCTGCAGTGGGGAAAGTTTTCACCTCAACCAAACATTACACCGACTGGTTTCACTGATTAGTTCCTCCTAATCAGTGGGATGATTGTCCACCCCAGCCAACACGAAAAAATGTGCAATGAATAATAAAGAGTTTGCCTGTGATTGTAAATTTGATTTTAAATAAATATGCTGATGACACGACAGTGGCGGGCTTGATAGGAATGCTGATGAATCAGCCTGCAGGCTGAGGTGGGCGTCCCGAGTCTCGGGAACATACCTGGTTTTAAATATCGCTTAGACAGAAGGAATGGTACTTGACCCGGGGTTTGGATTGATGAGACATCATTGAGCAGATAGCCTTTAAGTTCTTTGGTACCAACTGAATGGGAGACCAACACCAGCCACCTTCTCTGTCCGTTTACAAAGTTTGGTGTGACTGGGGACACATGGTCCATCCTCCAGAGAGGACAGTTGGACGAACAGGTTTTAGATCAGTGGCTGTGATCTTCCCTGTGTCTCCCTCATATGTGCCTCACGTATCAGACCCCCCACTCCTCAGACAGATATTCCAGTGATTCAGGTGCAGGACATCTCACCTCAGGAACAGCACACCTGAGGCTGTTGAATCTCATAAGTACATTCAGTAGTCGAGCAAGCATCAGCCAAGCACTTTCAAAGAAGGAAGGCAGCCACCAGCAGCTGGAAGCACTGTAGGACTTCATTATAACATAGTTTTAATGTGTAATTGAGATGCTATTATATTACATATTTGAATGTATTATTTGTCTTTTTTATGAGCTACACTGAGGCATCTGTCTTGTATTGCATTGAATACAATTGTCAATTGACACAATGTCAAGCAAGAACACTGGATACAAATCTGACATTTGACGTTTGTCGCCCCTGTCAATTCCTCAGTTCATCCTTTGGTAAAAGCTGTTTTGTTTTCTCACTTCACAGGTGTTCACAGGGGGACGTCGTCACACACACAGCATGGCTAAACCGCTCCAGCATACTGTATGCTGGAGAAGACAAATGGTCGGTGGATCCCAGGGTCAGTCTCGTGACCCTTAATCAAGAGGAGTTTACCATCAAGATTGAAAACGTGGACATGACAGATGAGGGGCAGTATGTGTGTGCAGTCCAGACAAGCAGTCGACCGAGAACCACCTCAGTCCACATCCTCGTCCAAGGTAACTACTGCTAAATTATAACAGCACATAATGCAATATAACTGACTTTCTATAAAATAATTCATTAAAAATGTCTTTTTAAATATCTATCACCAATTAATCTGTATCCTGTAGTCTCAGGTAACAATCAAAGAACATCAACATGCCAGTTAATGTACACAATCATCAGTATCAGACACATATACAGATGCAATATTGTTCTCCTCTGTATGATTGATGTTATTCCTGAGCACCAGCACACGAGGGCATAAGTGAACAAACCAGAGAGCAAAACTAGGCGTGTGCTCTCGTTTTCTTGAATCTCATTTCCTCAGTCATTGCTCCACTGGAGCAATTAGAGGCTAAATGCCTTGCTCGAGGAGAGGGAGGGGAGTGTGTTCCTCATTCACTGCGTGAGGTGAGGTTAATGGGGAATACCAGATGTTAAGATCCTTTGGCTAAAATGATGTGTAGATGCAATGAGCGTCCTCATAGAGATGCAAGACACAGTGGGGTGCACTTTGCTGAATACACACAGCATCAGGGCAAAGTTCAATGCTCCCAATTTGATATGCAGATGGTCAATGTAACATAAAGTGCCGTTCATGGGATGCTCTGCTCAACTTCGTTAGAAAGATAATTTCCGGTCAAGTTTGGGTTTCTTTTGCTCCTCATTTTCTCTACAACATGATGCCAATCCTGCGTTTTAAAAGCCAGTTTGTTTTTATTTCTAACATAATTGTGGAATTATGGAAGTAGTTAGCAACATTCACTTATTATTTTTTTAAAGAAGTATAATCATTGTATTTAACAACATTTGATACTGATTAAATCAGACTCATTGGCAGTTGCACCCTGTCGACATCCTGTGATGATGTGTGAAGATTGTTTTTATTCCTATGGCAATCATGATACTGACATAGACCTCTGACACCTTTGATTGACACACCAGAGAAGAAATGCTTTTTGTTCTTGGTAATAATGTGCACACCGACACAGAACTACTAACTTTTGAAGAAACAGATAATTATCTTTTTAAATGTGATATCTTCTTACAAACAAAACCAAAGTACCTCCTCTTGTATATACAACTGCTGACAGGAACATACATCTCGTACATTATTGTGCACTGTGTGGGATTCTGCACAGATTCCACATATGTGAAAGAAAGAAGTCTCATCTTAGTTGTCATTGTGACATAATGCGAAGAAAATTACAAACTGTTACTGTCCTCAGAAAGCTGAAGCAATCTCTGCCTCTGCAGAGGGCACAATTTGAATATAAATTAAAAAACTCATAGTCTGCTTAACATTCATGAGACATATGGGCCAGCATCACAATAGGCCCATATACTGAATATACATAGACGCTAGGTACATCATCCAGTCAGAGGAGCAGACATTAGTTTAACTGATGAGCCAACGCCTTGTGTGTGTGTGTGTGTGTGTGTGTGTGTGTGTGTGTGTGTGTGTGTGTGTGTGCTAAAAACTAACAAAAAAAAAATTAACTAGGGGATACCATCACATGGCCATGGGCAAAGGATTTCAATTAAGCACTAAGCACTTTTAAACACTGACATTATCACTCTTTACCCACATCAGAGCATTGTGGTGCTATGTAGGTCTGCTGATGTCTGGAGAGGCAGTCTATGAAGAACAGCTGGGCTCAACACACAAGTGGGGTTGCCTATTATCTGCTCTTCTTATCAGATCACTGATATTATTTGAACCATCTACTCCATCTTTCATTTTAAATGAGATGGAAATGAAGAGTTCCTGTATCTTCGACAGAATGTTAAAACTGAACACACTTCCAAGAGCCATTCTTAATCCTTAATTCCACTGTAGTGTTTAATTAATTTCTGTGTGTATTCCTTCTAGAGATGTCCCAATATCATTTTTTATTTCCTGATCCCTGAACTTAGGTATCATCAGGCGGCAACCTCCAGTTCTTAGTGAAGCTGTAACACTGAAGTGGCTTAAGCTTGCATTCTCTCTACAGGCCATCAGGGGGAGACTTATTTCTGTATGCAAAAAAAAAAAAAATTGTCAAATGATGGTCTATTAGAGTAAAAAAAGACCATAAAGCAGGCCATGCTTTAGGGCGTGGTACCATTGCTACCATCACTACTACGCTACCACGCACTTAGCTACAAAGATGACTTAGCCTAGAACACTTAGCTGTAAAGATGACCTTGAATTATGAAACTCACCTTGTTAGTAGCTTCACACCAGAATCCAGATGGATCTAGATCCAGAAAGGTTGCTTTTAGGGGTGCTCTACTGCTTGTGTTTATCAGATCCACCCGTCGCTCCTCCACAGTCCAAATTTGGTCACTTCCTTCACTGGTTGCAAAAATTCCAAGACGGCAAAAACTGAATCGAGCATGAACTCATCATAGTGTAAGTCAGTGTAAGCTATGTTAGCTGTGAGCTGACTTTCCTGCCCACCAGCTGCTAACGGATAACAGCTCATACACATAGACATATGCAATGTAGCAAAGAGGTCAGGGCACAGGGGCAGGAGTGAGCACATGAACATCCACGCAGGCTCTGGGTTTCTTAAATTGGAACATGTTGACTGGTGCTGATATATCTTTAACCACCACATTGACCGATATCATGGAGGGTTGCATTAAGTTATTTTAGGGGTTTGTTCCCCTCATCTTTAAACTTTTAAGAAAATGAAACTGCGAAATTAAGGCACCAAAATCTCCATCACAATCCTGAAGCCTGGAGATCTGCTGATGATATGAATGATGGAAAATGAAAACCTGTCTATGAATAGCCTTCAGTTTCAATCCTCCATCTCAGGTTGTGGTCAGAGATTGTTTGTGTGACATTTATCATTCAGCTGACATTCTAGCCAATAAAACAACCTTTGCAATAATCTTTGAAGGGTTATATATCCATGCACCTGAGAAGTTGAGAATTAATGTTGGTAATATAAATTATACTGTGCTGTCACTGTAACTTGGCAGTTCATTTAAAATGTCCAAGAACAAAACAGTCAAGGTTGTTTGGAATGTCTTTTAATGTATCTGCAGTAGGATTGTCTTTAAACCCAGACACTAACTAGATCACTGCATTTATGCATGATCTGTTCTTTAAAGCCATGAGCTCACTGTGCTCCATGCAAAGTCATTATTTTGCTGCAGCAGAATATAAATTAAACAGCTTTCTTTAATGACATGATCAAGGAAACCAGCGACATAAGCACAGTGGTGTCAACTTTTGTGAAGGAGATAAGCACTTGTTTGTGGTTTTAAAGAGAGCTCATTATAGGGACCTGGCTCTCCTCCCTCTCCTTTAGAATATTTTAAACAGGGTGTTGAGCTCTCCAGCATGAGCAGTCAGTCCCTGGAACCGTGCCCGATCGCAATCACTCGTCTGATGTCAAACAGCAGTGTCTGATTCAGATGACTTCATCGATTATTTACAACATGTAAGATCTCAGCAGAGAGTTTACCCACAGTAGTTTGGAGAACCTTGAACTGGAGTGTTTAAAGTCTGATCACAGATTAGAAGGGAACGATAAACATGCATCAGCGTGTCCCTGGACAGTCTTTATTTTGTTTAATTACGGGCCGCATGATCTCCGCCAGAAGGAACGTGCAGTCAGTCCCATCTGCAGAAGAGTGTGTGTGCATCTCTGTGTCTGTCCATGGTTAATCTCACATCCTGCTGCGGTGAGCTGCATTCAATTTTGAATTCAATGCTCAAGGACTTCTCATGGTTGTGGTAACTAACACTTTCTCAAAACACCCTTTATTACTGCTTTAGAGCCGGTGTCCACGTAACACCCTTTTTTCCAAACACAAGCATCTTTATTAAATTGTTCCCAATAAGGAGAGACGTATACAACCGCCTCTACAGAATGGAAATGAAACAGCAACTCTAATGACGTGATCAGGGAAACCAGCTACATGAGCACAATTTTCTTTGTTCGGAATGCTCCTTATATCCTGAGTGTTGTGCTTTTATCACTGTACGGTTGTCTCCGACGGATCGTTCTGTGTTCTAACGTTACATTGAGATTGAGTGTTGACATGCTCATTCATTCATATGGATATCCTTAAGCATATAAATGGCCTCATATGGTGCTTATGGTGAAAAAAAGTAATGCAATCAAACAGATAGTAGCCCAATTACATAATAAAGGCAACGGGTAGATGCTAGTCCATCAAGCAAGGGCAGTTAGAGTGGTGAAATACTGTCAATATATTGGTGATAAAAAACAATGAAACAGTGGGATTAAGCTCCTGTGAAGGCTTTTCTGACAGAAAAGGGGCGCTATGTGGACAGGCCTTTATAATGCCATACTGACTCACTTCTCATAACTGGTCCTCAGTTCAGAGTTCATCACACAGCTGAGTGAATTGCAGACTGTTCATTTTCAACTCTGCACCCACGGGCGAGAGATAACAGTTTGTGGTGTGTTTGGCTAACAGTGCTAACAGTGTGATTGACAGCTAATGGAACTACCAGAACACATAAGGCCGTGTATCTCTAGACCTTTCTCTGCATCCCACTTTTATAGGTTTGAAAATGTGTTTGACTGAGCTCTAGGATGATGTATCTTACACGATGACTTTAAGCCAGTTTCCCCGCATACATCATCGATTTTCGAGTTTAAATAGACTTTTACAAGGCTTTACTATATCAATGGTTCTTATTTGGCCAACATTTATTGTTGTTTTTGGCTAACCCTCTAACAGGGTACACTGATGTATCGACCCAATCATCAGCGAAGCTAAATGGCCAAACAGCTTGAAGCTTAGCAGGTTTTCTGTAACATGTCTCATACCCAATTGACTTTAAAGTGCCTTAAACCCTATTATAGTCTAGATGGGGTGTTAGCTAATCTGCCATGACGACGATCTGCATATAAGGACATGTCCAAATGAGCACCTTTCCAAATCTGATCACAACTAGGGATGGGAATCACAGAGAAACTCACAATACGATAATATCACAATGTTTTGCACACAATAACAATATTATGATTCTGTGATACACTGCAAGAAATCATCTACAATATGCATCACGATATCTGTGTATCTGAAGGAGATAAAAAACCAGTGAAAAGGCAAAAGCAGGAATGAATGTGGTGTCAGTTTCACAGAATTTGTGAAACAAAGTGAAGAGTTTTAGCTTAGTCCATCTTTAACACACGCCGACTGTGTGTCTACATGTGCCACCACTCTAATATAGCCATAAACTTAAGGAGTCATGAAGAAGTGACTCTGGTGGGGCAAATGCATGCAGGCTTAATGCATGGAATCAGTAAATAGCGCCTGCATATTTTAATAAAAATACACAGATACACAGATATATATATATATATATATATATATATATATATATACATATTCAAACATTTCAAACACAGGCAGTTTCTTGACTTCCTGACCGTAACATTCTCTTTGTATGTCTGCTTGCTATTTTGGTGTCCAGTGACATGTCACGTCACACTGCCACATCCAGACAACGGTATGATTTTCTGAAGCAGCATCTCTTCAACTGTTATTGTGATTGGCCTAGCTCTCGGCTATAAGAGCGGTGAAGTGACTGTCTTGAACCAGATCGCAGGTACGGTTTGGAGTCGCCCACACAGCAGCCAAGACCTCACTTGCACTCATTTGCACTCTGCACACAGATGTGTCTAAGCAGGTCATAAAACTGAACTCCAGTGGTCACTTCTTTGATTGTCTCTCTATAGACTCTATAGCTCATCACGGAAAGTGAAGTGCCAGCTGTGCTGAAGGAGAAGGTTTCCTTGTAAGGGCTTTGTGACCATGTGGATTCCGATAAAGAAATGTTTCAAGTTATAACATTTTTTAAATATGCCATATTTATAAATTGCATCAATTTCTAAAACAACACAACCCATGATAGATGTTAAAAGCTTCCTGCAGTCTTGCGTTAACATCTACCCATTATATACAATACAAAGCTTGAACTTTGAATGAAAACCACAACTTGGATATAGTCTTAAATCATTGTTGGTTTAATGTCAGCAAAAGCAGGAGAAAAGTGGGTTTGCTGAGGCAGCCAAGAAAATACTCATCCAGTAAAGGTCTGAATATAATGTGTGAGGTTACTGTATGTGCTGCTGTTGCCGCCACTCTACCAAACAACACAGGGAATGAAAGTATTTGCCACCTGACTGAAGCCCATCTTCCAGCTTTCCTTCTAGTAGGGTGGACAGAAAAGCCCTCAAGCATAGTCTATTACAAGTTTTCTTATTTTCTTCTTTTTTTCACAACCCACACAGAAGTCTTGTTTATCACAACAAATACTGTATTGTAGAGTAGACCTTAAGATATGTTTTGTGTTGGAACCTGAATATGATGATGTCAGTGTGTTGGTTTATCCAACATTTTGGTTTCGAGCCTTATTCCATGTGATCAATTTTTAGTTCTTATGGGGACATTTATTAAACATGTTTTGGTAGACATACAGCATACACACCCTCCACACCAGAATCTCCAAACAAACAATACATGATATGACAGGTCTCGAAAATAATTTTACGTATTGCCATGAAATTTAATACCTAAAATGGTCATGAATTCTTTTTTTTTTCTCTGCAAATCTGTTCTCACTCCCAAATCCTGTTGTTAGGTAAGTTCAACTTGGCGTCCATGTGATAGGATGCACCGTATAGTAGTGGTAGCATAAGTGTAATGGGTGAAGGTTCAAACAAACAGACTGCGTGTTGTGCCCCATGACAACCAACGTCTACAACTTCTTTTACCCTACTATTGCTACGTTTCCTTTTTAAAAATAATTGTAATAATTGTAATATATATATATATATATATATATATATATAAATGTATATATATAACCAAACCTAACCACCAAGTAATTTTTGTGGGGATAGAGTAAACCTTAAAACTAAGCAGGCTATGTTGGAAGCTGTCCAGAGCAAAGTAACACTAGAGGGTAAAGGGCACATAGGTGTCATAGGTGTCATAGGTTAAGAGTATTTGATGAGTTAGGAGGGACAATTTATTGTTTCCACACAATTAGGGTTGGGGCGATATCCTGTTTGACTGTTTCGGTTCGGTGTACAGGGCTAAACCTGATTCATGATGGGTGATGTGCAATGTTAAGTTTTCCGCCACACATAGCGTTTTGCATTTTGGCCAAAAACTTCAATTTTGGTCTCATCTGACCCGAGGACCTTCCTCCACATGTTTGCCATGTCCCCTACATGGCTTGTAGCAAGCTGCAAATGGGACTTCTTGCCACTATTCCATAAAGGCCTGCTTTGTGGAGTAGCACTACTAATAATTGTCCTGAGGACAGATTCTCCCACCAGAGTCTCTGCAGAGTTCCCATGGGCCTCGTGGCTGCTTCTCTGATTAATGCTCTCCTTGCCGGCCTGTCAGTTTAGGTGGACGGCCATGTCTTGGTAGGTTTGCAGTTGTGCCATACTCTTTCCATTTTCAGATGATGGATTGAAGGGTGCTCCGGGAGATGTTCAAAGTTTGGGATATTTTTTATAACCTCACCCTGCTTTAAACTTCTCCACGACGTTATCCCTGACCTGTCTGTTGTGTTCCTTGGGCTTCATAATGCTGTTTGTGTACTAATGTTCTCCAACAAACCTCTGAGGCCTTCACAGAACAGCTGTATTTATACTGAGATTAGAATACACACATGTCAACTCTTCTGAAGGCAATTGTTTGCACTGGATTTTATTTAGGGGTATCATAGTAAAAGGGGCTGAATATGTTTGCACACCACACTTTTCAGTTTTTTTTTTTGTAAAAATTCCATAATTGCTCTGCTCCATGATTATGCGCCACTTTTTGTTGGTCTATCACTTCAAATCCCAATAAAACATACATTGCGTTTGTGGTCGTAACGTGACAAAATGTGGAAAAGTCCAAGCAGTATGAATACTCGCAAGCCACATGTACATATACTCTACTCTTTGCACCCAGAATGTGTTGTGTGTCCTGCTGCAAGAGAACACACTGAATCCCTGTCGCTTACGGTCAAGCTAATATTAACGTCATATTCAATATTGTCATTTCAGATCATCCCTTTAGAAAGTTCCATACGGATGCTTGTAGGTTTGCTATCTTCTAAAGCAAATATGTTGTGGCCTTGTTCACACTCCCGTGTAATCTAAGATTTTTTATTGCTTTGACACCCATAAACAAAATTTCTAGAGATCACTGGAAAAGTGTTTTCCTAAAAAAAATGTATATATTGTCAGTGAAGCACAGAGATGTGACTACATCAAGTGAAACAAAGCACATAAAAGGGAAAAAATGAAATTACATTACAGTCACACTTTTAATGTCCACCAATACATTTTAATAAGAATTGTTCACTGTTAAAGGTGTGTAGGATTTGGGAGTGTTAGGGCCTTGGAGCCATCAGTGTTTGTTGTGTGTGTTGGTGTTACCTTCCCCTACTGGAGCAGGTGATTGAGCGTGGCTGTCTCCAGTTGACAGTCACTGGTGTGGAGGATATAAGTTGGGGCCAGAGTTGAAGCCGCAAGTGTGTCATCCAGCAGTGTCCCTGCTGTGTGGTTTGCGCTGACGATGAGAGATGTGCTTTGTTGTTAGCTGTATGCAGAGTTGTTTAGTTGGTTGTTGAATGAACGCCAGGGCCCTCATTTATCAAGTGTGCGTATGCACGGTTATGTGCGTAATGGGTGTGGACGATCATTCCCATGCAAAGTGTGGAATTTACCAACTTAATTAGGCCCGGTTTACACGAGGACGCTTGTGGGTAAAAATGACAATATTTTATCGGAAATGCCTATCATTCAGACGGTGACGGCGTTTTTGGGGCTTAAAAACGCAAAAATCTGAAACCACCCTCCACAGTGGCAAACTTGAAAACGCTCCGCTGTAGCGTTTCCATCTGCACTGCCAGGACGCAAAACTGTGCTCAGATCTGCTCATGCCGTGTACGCGTTTGCGTCACGTTTTGGTTTTCGCAGCGCAGATAAAAGAAGGAAGATTCTACGCATGCACTCAGACATGGCGGTGTTGTGTGATAGTGTATCACAGCGCCACCTAGCCGGCTGGCATTCATACCCAATCGAATTCCACAAACTTTTGCGTCACCGTATGCACACAGATTTCCTCCCGAAAACACTCGTCTAAACGCAGAATAAAAAGTGAAGATGCGACGCCACTTTTGCGTCTTCTGTTCAGACCATCATCATGTAAACGTAGCCTCAGAAATGTGTGTAAATATAAGCACAGCTGTGACTGTGCTTACGCACAGCATCTAATGGTAGAATAGGGGAACTGTATATAAAAACATTGCGATTGTCAGAGCGTGCGTTCAACAATCTCAACATGCATACATGTTCTGTATTTTCTTTATTAAAAATTACTCAGTTAGTATTTTTGTGTATAGTTATGAACATACATATAGCATAATTCCTGTCAACATCTATAAAAGACACCTGTGCAGGGCTCCAGACTAACTTTTTGCATTAGGTTGCACTGGTGCGCCTAACTTTTTTTTTTTTAGGTGCACTGGCACAAAATTTAGGTGCACTCGAATTTTAACGCCATAAGGAGACCTTTCTTGCTCCATAACTTTAATATAACGTGAATTTCCAAACAAGAATATTGAGAAATCCTTGTCTTTATTTGAAGGACATTGACATAAGAAAAATAAGGTGTTTCAAGTGCTTCACTGAGCTGAAATCGCAAAATAAAACATTAAGCACAATAAAACATTCCCAAATAAAACAGTGCTTGTGCTTAAAGTGCTTCACTGAACTGAAATTGACTATTTCGATTAGAGTTGGGCGGTATTCAAATTTTGATACCGTCAAACCTCCTCCCTATTTTACCCCGGTATACGGGATTACCGTGACTAATTAAAACTTATGACGTAAGGCTCAGCCGACGTCACCAAACTCATTAGAGTTTAGCTTCTCTGCCCGAGCCCGACCCGTGGCCGAAATTTCCCACCACTACCCTCGGGCTGGGTCGGGCCGGGCCTTTAAACAAGCGTTTGTGTTCGTTCGTTCGTTCTTTTTTTTTTTTTTTTATCATTGCATTTATGCCTAGTCTTCTCCCCTAATCTGAGGAGAAGGCTAGGCATAAACATTAAATATTATTGGTTATATGTTTAGCAGAGTAGGTTTACGTAAGAAATGTGTACAAAGTTACACAAAATAAAAAAAAGGACGCTACACATAGTGCGCACGCATCATTCATAACGGTTCCGCCCTGTGCAGCTAAATCAACGAATAAAGAAGTTACGCTAAAGTGCAACATGGGACTTGGAGACATAAAGGATAAATTAAAAACAGGACAATTAACGTTGAGCAAGTCATCAGGAAAGTCCGAGGTACGTGATCATTTCAAGTGACTAGTGGGAGAAGGCGATAACATACGTGTCGGCTTTGTCCAGTCATAACCTAATCGCGGCACCAACGTAACCTATAAAATGATTTGTATATTTTTGTGACTGAGTAGTGGTGCAGCCGGACCCCCACTTCCCACGGATATGCACATAGCCTACAACAGCCTCATTCATGAAAAATAATTGTCGGGTTGAAATCGGG
Organism: Chelidonichthys spinosus; assembly: GCA_029853015.1. NCBI lineage: Eukaryota > Metazoa > Chordata > Actinopteri > Perciformes > Triglidae > Chelidonichthys > Chelidonichthys spinosus. Next base: position 9,960,913 of record CM056835.1, read on the forward strand.
CTCGGGCTCTTAATTACATTTAATATGTCGGGCCGGTACCGGTACCAACATGTGTTTCGGTACTTTTCGATACTTTTCGATACTTTTTCAAATAAAAAGTGAATCCAAAAAATGTCATTACTGACTTTATTTTAATAGAAAATCTTAGAACAATAACATATTAATCAGCAAACAAAATAAAATACCACAAAGACAAGCTTTTCTAATGCACACAATTTTAAAAATGTTAAAATATAAATACAATAATATAATATAAAATATAATAATATAAATAAACCATTTTTTTTTTCTTCCAGAGCTACTTTTGTTAAGAGTGAAGGGGGATGGCGCTTGCTTTTAGCACTGAATGTGACTTTTCTTCCTGAGTAAATGACCTGTCGTTCCCTGAGCTCAGTGTGCAGGTCTGGGGGCCTGTCCTTTAAGTGTTTGGCTAAGTCGGAGGTGTTTCCGCCGTTAGCCATGCATGTTTTTAAACACCGTTTACACAGTGGTGCATCGGCGTTAACTGCCTCGCTTTGCGCATTTGTTTTTAGCTAAAGTACGGCCATATCGCACTTCACGGCGCTGGTTTGTCCGCAAGTTGCAGCGTGGTGACGGTTGCAGTAGCCGTTCTCCTCTCCGTGCTTCGCTCGCTCGCGCTCTCTCTCTCTCTCTCTCTCTCTGTCTCTCTCTCTCTCGCGCGCGCTCTCTCTCTCTCGCGCTCTCTCTCTCTCTCTCTCCTCTCTCTCTCTCTCTCTCTCTCCCTCTCTCTCTCGCGCGCGCTCTCTCTCTCTCTCGCGCTCTCTCTCTCTCTCGCGCTCTCTCTCTCTCGCGCTCTCTCCAAGCTTTCCTCCTGCTCCGTTTGTTGTTCCAGTCCACGCTGCTTGCTAACTTGCTAGCCGTTTCCTCCGGCTTGCTTGCTTTTTCTTTTTATCTCCCCAAACTGCGGCTCGCTCCTCGTCCTCTCAGCTGTAGTTACAACGCGGTGACGTCACGCGGCGAGTTCGCCGCGCTGGTGCGGGCGCTGCCGGCGTCGCTGCAAGTACCGGTCCTGTCCAAATGCAATATAGTACCGTTTTAAATGCCTCAGTACCCCGGTACCAAATTAGTACCGGTATACCGTGCAACCCTACTTGCCACTCAGATGGCCAGCACTTGTAATGTGGCCTTCTTGCCCGTTGGCCTTGGCTTAACCAGCTTGCCACACTCTCCCTTGCATCAAAATCCTCCAAACCGGGCCCCTCCACACTGATCCTGATCAGTTCTTCCACTGTGTCTGTGTGAAGCGATGCTCTAGCATCTGACTCGATCCTCTTCTGTGTGGAGAATCCTCTCTCACAAACGGCAGATGACACGTGGAAGACCAGCAGAATGTGGACAATGTTCTGAAAAATATACAAACCACATTCTCATTGGGATGTACAAGCTGTCAAAGTTGTTTTTATGTCAAAGTTGACATTGATTTTGATATCAAAATGTCAAAAAAACAAAACTAGTAAAACCTTGTACTCTGAACAGTATGGCTCTCTGGTTAACATTAGCTCCCAAAGGTTGAGGTAGGTCTTGTTCTTGAACATCCTGGCAATTAACAGCTTCAGGCCCACAAACTCTTCTTTTGCCAACTCAGTGTTAACACCATTTCTGAAATTGACATGTAATAAACATCCAATCAGTGTCTAAATTAACATGATTGCCACCAGACCTACAACTATGTAGTGGTCCATTATGCTACCTTGTGAGGACAGGGGAGAAGTGATCCAGGAGGAATGCTAGGTCATCAGCACCATGGTCCACTAAGTCCTCTTGGTCTTCTGGCCAGCTATCATGATTGAAGGTGTTGAAGCATTTGACAGCCTTGGCTGTGGCAGTGGCAGATTCGGTAGCATTATCTCCTATTGGAAGGATAAAGACATATTAATAAAATGATAAACACATAATTTCTGGTCTGTGTTCATAAGACAGAGGAGTACACTTGCCTAGGAGGCTACAGAATCTTGCTTTCAAGTGTTTGACAGTGGAGTTGATTGTTGCCTCCATTGCTCTCTGTAGTCTAGTGATAGCACCACCAACCAGCTCAGAGACTTCTCCCTTGAGTGTAACTGTCTGTGTGGGACATAAAGCACAAACACTAATTCTAGTTAGAAAATATAAATACTGTATATATTTATATAATATGCTTTCCTATGTCAGAAACAAAACCACAAATGTACTTGGAATTTGTAGAGTGGCATTTCACTCTGCTCATCCTGCTGCCTCTTCTGCAGCCTGAGGTCAGCCATGAACTTTGACAGTCTGCCCCCAGGCTTAGGTCTTGCAGCGATCACCTCTGTTGTCACCAGCAGATTTTCAAGAGCACAAACTGCCTGTTAAGACATATCAAGCACTTTAATAAATACAGCTGAAGCTAATAACAATCATAACTGAAAATTAAATTCCATTTCATCCCCCTTACCTGAGGTAGGATGGTCTAATTTTTTAAGCAGGAGGCTAAACTTGGTTATTCCAGCAAAAACATCAGCCAGAAAGTGACAAAAAGCCACAAAAGTGCCATCTTCCATTGATTTCTTGACCTGTAGCATACAACCACAGTAACTATTCATATAGCCTTTAACATGAATTAAAAATCTGCCCAGGGAAAATGGCACTAATTTAGTCAATTCCGTGTGGAAATCCACTTACCTTTCAGGCTCGGCCTGCAATATCTGCATTGGAAGAAGATTCTGCCAAATGGTCCATATGAAAGTAGACTGCAGTGAACTGGCCATGGCCATTCTGTCCGGGTCTGAGGAATATCTTCAGGGCCCTGGAGACATCCCAGGACATCCACTCCCAGGTCTTCCCAATGGCTTTCAGCTCCCTCATTGATTTGGGGCTAATATGGTAGGTCTTCCACACCAAATGTAGCAGATCATATACTTGATCCACCATAACATTGTCCATCTGGACTGACAACATGGCCAATTCCAATCTGTAAGGATACATTTCAATTGGTTAGATAAGCTACCTCGTATTGTGAAAATGCACAAAAGCCTATATACTGTAATTAGGCCTACCTGTGAGGTAGGGTTGGGCGGTATGAGCAAAATCTTATATCGCGGTATGAATAATTTCATATCACGGTAACAGTATATATCATGGTATGGTTTTTCCCCCTGTAAATTCAATTAATGGCTTAAAAATAACCATAATGTCGCATTTGATCATTTTCCTCTTTTATTTTAATTTTCTCACAGCAGCATAACATTATTTTAAAGAAAGTATAATAATATATTATTATATTATAATAATAAGCCACAAAGAAAGTGCAAATGTAAACATTTGAACTCCAGCTTTAACTTAAGCTATAATGTGTGTGCAAATGTAAACACAGAGCTCCATCTTAATAAGAAATGAAAATAACAAATGAGAAAAAGTATGCGTCGTGATGGCCACCGTTATCTCCCTCCATTGATGTGATTTATTGTCATACGGGCTGCCTTTGGCGAAAGACTCATAATACTGCTTTGCATGTTTTAACTTTAAGTGGTGGAAGAGGTTACCGGTGTTTCCACCTGCAGCAGCAACAGTCGCGCGACACTCTTTGCAGAGTATCGCTTTTTGTTCGTTGTCGGATTTTCTAAATCCGAAAAAGTTCCACACAACAGACGTAGCGCCCTTTTTTCGGAACGAGTTCCTCCGCTTCGTCATGGGTGGGTCACGCTGCCTCGGTTTCCTCGTGACGTTCACTCTCCGCCTCCGCCATGGTTGTTATTACTCAGGTAAAGCTGTTTCTTCTTCGCCGTGCTCATGCAACCACGCAAGCAGTCTGTGGCAATGCCTGCAGTGCCCCGTGTGTGGAGGCGGTGTAATTACAGTGACTCAGAGCGATGTCGCAGACATCTGCGCTTTCTCCGGTATAAACGGTATTGCTAAATATCTACCGGTAGACACTTTTATACCGTCACACGGTATAATACCGTCATACTGCCCAACCCTACTGTGAGGCATACAGTGAAAGGGCACAACAAAATATCCTGCATCTCTTTGTAGAAGGGTTATGACCCCCCCTTTGCTGCCGAGGTTCACTGCAGCACCATCAGCACCCAGAGCAACCGTTTTCCCCAGCCTATAGATGATCACACACTCCTTTGTAGATACGTCTGTGTCCCCGTTAATCATGAATTCCATGTATGTGGTGTTTCCGACATCCACAGCTGTCTTTTGTTTTATGGTGTCAGCTATTACCCCAATGAATTGGGCACATGCGGTATCATTGCTGTACGTCGGGTTGACGTTTAATCCGTTCTTCTTCATCAGAATAATTTCTGATTTAAATTTGGTGAAAGGCAGCTCCTCTTTGGCAATGTTGTATGCAACATTAAATTTCATAATCATTTCTGATTCCTCAGATGACCTGATTGCTGCTGCCTGCCGCTGAAATGCAGCTGGGAGAGGGGCCACTTTCTCCACACACCGGTCCCGGCATGTAGTTTTTTTAACATGCTGTGTTTTTTTAAAGTTTCGATACGAAACGTTGTTGACCCGCTTACAAATGCACTATTACCGGCCATAATCTGACTGCACTCATGACAGTATACACAGTGCATTATATTACGTCCTTTATCGTACCGTAACCAGGGAAACTGTTTCAACCAGTCCTGCCTGAAAGAATACGTTTTCAGCTTTTTACTTTGAGTCTCTGTGCCGGGCTCTTTCTCTGACTCGGTTGTCTCCTCTGGTTCTGAGTCTGATGCCGCCGAAGGACCGGGCCTTGGCATCTCAGCAGGAACTGAGGGAATGGCAGAAGGGGTGGTTGTCGGCTTAGATTGTTTAGTGAAAAAACTTGCAATGCTTCTGCCCCTCTTCATTTTCTCCTCGTTTTGTTTATTTTCTTTTCTTTTCCCTTTCCGCTGCTGTGGCGCTCAGGTCGCTTGCATCGCTCGCATTTTTTTTTTTTTTTTTTTTTTTGCCGCTCGCAAAACACACAGCGGAGAGCAGTGACCACAGCCAATCTGAGGCAAAGTTCTGCCCAAACTCTGTCTCTTATTGGTTTAGACCAAGATAATGATCTACCATGATTGTCAGTTCAGTCACAGGAGAACACAGAGAGATGATGTGCTTGCAAAGTACATTTATATTTTTTAGATGCACGGTGCGACCTAGAAAAAAACTTAGGTGCACTCCAAAATGGTCGCACTCTGGAAAACATGGTTCATCTTGCACTACCGGAAGATTTAGTAAACGATGCGCTCCGCAGCTCATTTCCAGAGAGTGCTGATCTGTTTGGCGGAGAGATCAGAGAGGCTTCTGAGTCGGTACCGCTTCCCAAAAAAGATATTACTAGATTTATGCCATGATTTGGGACCGAGAGTGATAAAGGAAACAATACATACAGGTCTGGTCCACCTTGTGTTTTTGGCCATGCCGTTCTATCACAAATGCCCGAGATGAAAATTTCCCAAACTACATCCAGTTCCCTTACAGGAATCCTCAACAAGCTGAGATCAAACGGAGATTTCAAGCTGGATTTCCAAATAGAATAGGAGTGATTGACTGCACCAACATAGCAATAAAAACACCATCACACAACACATTTAATGATGTTAACAGAAATGTGTTTCATTCCATCAATGTACTAATAATACTCCTGCACCAAGTGAACTGCACCTCCATTTCTGTTGAGGAAAAGTTTCTTTTCTTTGGTCTTCCCTTACATTTTTTTAATGTTAATTACACTTAATGTGTAATGTGTGTAAAGTGTAATGAGTACTTGTGTAATGAGTACCAAGAAAACACGCAGAAGAGGCTTGTTCTTCTCTGTCTGTGGAAGAAGGTCTAAACTATGAAAAGGTTAGAAGCGATATGTTGAGATTATATGAGCTAGTGCCAAAGGGTTATAGACAGCGTTTCCGAGGCCTCAAGAAATCCTTGAATCAGACTCACGCTGACTTTGCCGGGGAGAATAGAATCCACTTTGGCCGATGGTGTTTGAGTGTAAGGCAGGTGTCACAGTGGTTAGGGTAGCCCCCCCATGTACAAAGGCTCAATGTCCTCAACGCGGTGGTCCCGGGTTTGACTCCCGCCTGTGGCGCATTTCCCTCATGTTATCTCCCTCTCTCTCTCCCTGTTTCCACACTGTCTGAAAAATGAATGAAAAGGCTTCAACGGCGCTCTAGCCTCTCTTTAAAAAAAAAACAAAAAACTGTTGAAGCGTACCGTAGTAGTATTCCTCCCACCGTGAACCTTACCAGAGAACAGGGGAAATGCAGGTCACACGTTCAGCTGATGCTCCGTGAGGTCGGGTCCAATCCTGAGGAAGTACTGTTATAACACAGGGAAGGTTGGGATGAGGGAGTGCCGTTTGTTCTCTTTGTCATTTGTGATGAAAAGCAGGGGTCTCGCGGGTTCAGTCCTGCTGAACTCGTGTTTAGTCACAATGCGCGGGGTCCAATGAAGTTGTTGAAGTAACAGTTTATGTCTGGCTCCTCGAAGACTTATGTGTTGGACTTTGTGCAGGCACTGATTGCATCAGGCAACTTCACTGGCAAAAGAGGCTCTTTCTTTCTCACAGGGTACTAGGCTTGGGCGGTAATACGGTATACCACGGGTCTTAAAAATAGCAACGTATCAGTTTCAATACCGTCATTAAAAAATGCAATGCACTTATATAGGAGAGAGAGAGAGAGAGAGAGAGAGAGAGAGAGAGAGAGAGAGAGAGAGAGAAAGAGAGAGAGAGAGATGGTGAGTCGCGCACCGAGTGACCTGGTCTCAAAGAAGAACACGACTTCTGCAGTTTGGCAGTATTTCGGGTTCCAACCTAATGAGAAGTAGAGCTAAGTTCGGGCCCAGAAAATCAAGCCCGACCCTACCCGAGCCCGTGCGCGTTCTGTCCGAACCCGCGCCAACCCGACACATTAACTGTAATTAAGAACCTGAGCCCGATTTCAACCCGACAATTATTTTTCATGCATGAGGCTGTTGTATGTGCATATCCGTGGGAAGTGGGGGTGCAGCTGCACCACTACTCAGTCACAAAAATATACAAATCATTTTATAGGTTAGTGCCGCAATTAGGATATGACTGGACAAAGCCGACACATATGTTCTTCTCTCACTAGTCACTTGAAATGATCCCGTACCTCAGACTTTCCTGATGACTTGCTCAACGTTAATTGTCCTGTTTTTAATTGATCCTTTATGTCTCCAAGTTCCATGTTGCACTTTAGCGTAACTCCTTTATTCGTTGATTTAGCTGCACAGAGCGGAACCGTTATGAATGATGCGTGCGCACTATGTGTATGTGTGTTTTTTTACTTTGTGTAACTTTGTACACATTTCTTACGTAAACCTACTCTGCTAAACATATAACCAATAATATTTAATGTTTATGCCTAGCCTTCTCCTCAGATTAGGGGAGAAGGCTAGGCATAAATGCAATGATAGAAAAAAAAAAAAAAAAGAACGAACGAACACAAACGCTTGTTTAAAGGCCCGGCCCGACCCAGCCCGAGGGTAGTGGTGGGAAATTTCGGGTTCGGGTCGGGCTCAGGCAGAGAAGCTAAACTCTAATGAGTTTGGTGACGTCGTCTGAGCCTTAAATCATAAGTTTTAATTAGTCACGGTAATCCCTTATACCGGGGTAAAATAGGGAGGAGGTTTGACGGTATCAAAATTTGGATACCGCCCAACTCTACAGGGTACATGAAAAGGTGGTACGACAAGAACACAGCTGAGCGATAGTTTCTGTCTGGTGATAAAGTGCTAGTTGTATTGTCTATGCCTGCATCTGCCCTCTATTCCTGTTTTCCATGCCCTTATGTAGTGGAATGCAAAGCGTCAATTGTTAAATGCACTTGAGACCTGTGTCATGAGTACTTCTGGCTTGAGTGAGTTTGATTTAATTTTCCAGTGTTACTCCCTGCAACCCCTAGTCGCCTCGGGGACGTAACAGGGGGTATCACAGCAAAATAGGATTTTAATCAACACGGCAACTGTGAGCGGCTCAGCAGCGGGAGATGCAGCAGAAAACACTCTGAAATATATCATGAGTTGATGGAGCCGGTGGTGAAAAATTTAATTAAAAATAAAATAGGATCTCTGGCTCCATATTAATCAGATAAAGTTAGTTACCTCTACTATGCTCTTTCTTGTCGACCAAAGCTGGTTTCTAGGCAATGCAAGGGGCAAAGGTGATGCAGCAAATCCTCTGTAGACCAGACAGTCTCATTTTGTTGACCGCTGGATTCGACCTTCGTGGGTTTCAAAGGACAAAATGTGAAGGTTGCGTCTTAGGAAGGATGGGGCCACTGAATTGGGACAAAGCGCTTGATTTGTAATTTCTAGGCTACTAACATGACAGCCGTTTTATGAAGAGGACTCACTTTGTGTATCAAAATACTGTAAATGAGTCATTCTAAGTAGGGCTTTTCGATTTTGCCCAAAAATAAAATCTGATTTTCGATTACGATTACGAGTATTTTGTGAAATGACAAAAGGCAAATAAATGATTTCAAATATGCAGTTTTTTATTGAACATTTTGCAAATAATTTCCTCATTGGGATTTGAGTGCAAACCTTGCTGTGTTTAAACAAAAAATCCCTCAAGGGATTAATAAAGAACAATTAATGAACTTTTGCCATCTGGCTTTGCTCCATGTTATCTTCTTGTAGACCTCTTGTAAAAAAAACAATCCCTTTGGGATTAAGAGAAAAACCTCACTTTCACATGTATCTTAAGGTGTGTCCATTAAACAAAAACAAATGAATATAGTGCAGAACTTTAACTTAACTAAAAAATAGTTTTACGTGTTTTACGTTTTTAACATCGTCCTCACTACATAATCGTGATGGCGATTTAAAATCGATTAATCAAACAGCCCTAATTCTAAGACTAAAATTATTTTATTTTCTGCTAATAATACATTGAAGAACACAAAGGTACTAATATGATATTACATTTTTGTCAAAACATCCTCTACATGCTTTTTCTTTTAAGGGGGGGCTCTTCTGTGAAATGTGTACTCATCCTACAAAAAAATAATTAAAATGTAGCACACTGTTGGCACCTGTAATTCCTCTAAAGCTAAGCAAAACTCTTCATATTGTTTACTTTCACTGAAATTCCAACATAATTGCAGCTTTTAATGTAAATTCTCTTGACAGCTTCATTAAAATAAATAGTGACATGACTGTCACCACTGTATGATATTGAAGAGTCAGCCTTTGTTGGAAGTGACACAGCACAATAAATCCTTTAGCTGTATGCATTGGATGCAGTGTGAAATAATGAGAGAGAAGTTTGTCCAGTGCATTGATAAATCCTCCTTTCATCCCAGCTCCAGTATATTCATTAATCCTGCTGCCAAAAATGTACTGCAGAGTCCATGCTTTGCTGTGTGGATAAACCCTGATGCATGTGGACAATATCGGCTTAATTCCTACTGTTAATATGTTAAAACTCAATCGGGAACATGTTTAGCTTACCCGTTGTATGTGCGGTCAAAGGTCAGAGTCAGCTCCAGCGCACCAGCCCAAGAGCGTTCACCTCAGCTTGGAGGGTTTCACAGGGATTTAAAATCTGATATTCCACTGAAACAACTTGATTTTATTATCAAAGATGTCAGGGAATGACTCTTTATCTGGCTGTTCTGGGATTTTTTTTGTAGTCTGATTATTGACCAGGCACATTCAACGAGTCTTTAATTGAATGCACGTAAACACTCCGAGACCAAAAGAGGGTGGACACAGAAGCAGAAATGCAACACGGATATTCGTTGGTTTAGTTTTAACTTGTTGTCTCTCAACTCCAACTCCAGCATCATATTTCAATTTTAAAATGAGCAGAGAATGTATTGGCCTGGATATCCCGTCTAACCCCTGAAAAAAATAGCTTCTTGCTCCCAGAGGTTTATCTGTCAGAGCTGATAGCAAATAGGTTCCCAGATTGCATCAGCAGTAACTATGACACACTACTCACGGAGACTACGAAGGTACTTTAATACCATAAGATTCTGGTTCCTGCCATTTGTGTCAAAATGCTTCTCAGAGTTATAACCCAGTCAAAAACGCCAATCTGATGGCTCAACACACACACATACATATATGTAAAATGGACTGCAGGTAATAAGCAGTGCACCAGGTATATATATATATAAAATCACACTGTCGGAGCGAACAAGGATTACACTTTATTCACGGTGTATTAAAATGAGTGATATTCAAGAATTTCGGAACCTGACAGCTTGGATTGAACACATCAGAAAGTCAACCTTTTTGTTTTGATTCCACAAACAGCAGTTCAGCCTTGGCCTCTCTCACCACAACGAAACAGCAGCAACGCTGACACGCTTGCTGTGTGCTTTTGTCATTCATGAAGGGTAAATGGGGATTAAACTGACATCCAATAAATTATTCATAGAGATTTTTGTCTTACAAACAAGTCTGATGTGACTGAAAGAAGTTTAAGCACTGGTGACGCTCTGTTCAGAAGATTGTAGTTGATGTGTCCTTGTTACTTTGAAATGGAAATGACAAAAAGATCGCTTGGACAGATCTGTCAGGAATTTAAAAAAAAGAGAAGACCCAACAGTATTTATTCAGGAAAACTGAGAGGCAGACAGAAGGAATCATCACAGTCACATGCAGACAATTTTGTCTTCAGATGTCCTGAGACATTTGTTATTTATACGTCTTTAGACACCCACAGACAACTTTAGGAGTGTTTTTATGATGTGAGCAGTGTGAGTCTACACACAATCAGCGAAATTTGCACATCAAAAGGAGTGAAATCGGAATGCTAATGGATACGGAAAACATGGACATATTAAATACAGGTGTTAATCAATGGATAAGTTAATCAAACTGTAAATCCATCCTTTTTTATATTATTTTTCTAGAGATACATATCATATGCTCCTAAATACAACACTCACAAGCTCATGTACTGTAGATTGAAGGAGTTATTGATCATTACTACTGTATTTATTCCACCTGGCCATGAAGTGATCCCTTACTAATGCAGCTCGGAAGGCTGAGTGTTCAGCTCAAGCCATGTCATGTCCGTGTGAGTCTAAAAAATGGGCCTCATCCCAAGGCTTCATGAATCTGCTATAAAAACCCAGAGACAAGAGGAAAGAGACTGAAGGATGTTTCTGCTGGGTTCAAAGAACACTGCTGAGCTGAACACAAACACACAGACTCGGCTACAGCTATTTTATATAATTTATTTGACAGCGGCAGCGCATAGCTGCTGAGCTGTATCAGAGTTAGCTATACGCTCTTTTACATCTGTAGTTGACCTTGAATTATGAAGCTAACTTTGTGCGCAGCTTCATACCAGATTCCAGATGGATCCAGATCCAGTAAGGTTGCTGCTCGGAGTGCCACTCTGCTGCTTATGTTCATCAGATCCACCCGTCACTCCACAGTCCCAATATGGTCACTTCCTTCACTGGTTGCGTCCACAATTCCGAAATAGAGGCTTTCAAACCGTCAACTACGTAGACTAAGAGTCTGATAAACAATAACAATTAAAAAGGACTATTTCATCACATCAGCAAGATTCAACATAACATAAAAAACCCATAAGATTTTCCAACATTAAGACCCATCAATAGTTTGCATTTGTGTGTGATGGCTTCATGATTGGGCCATGATGTCATTTTCAATTCCAAATCAGTAAGGATATCACTCATTTAGAGTCCTCCTCTACACTCTCATGTGACTTGGCACTGAGCTCTAAAAGCTTCTTGATCTAACAGAGAAGTCTGATCTGCCAAACGCAGTAGATCTGTGTTGGACCGTTGTATCGGAGCTCTTTTAATGGGCAGGAATCAGATCATTGATGTAGAACCAGCAAGACACAAAGCATTTTTTTTTTCTTAAACACGTGGTGCATTGGTGTATATTAAAAAAAGAAGAAGAGAAATGCAACAATGCCACATGGTAAGCTTTATTAAAACATCTTGGTTGGCTTAGAATTAGAATTGTAAGTGAAGGACATAAACTAAAATAAGTCAACATTTTTGCTTTCACATGGGACCAAGACAGTGCTCTGCTGGGTGAAAGTCCTGTCAACAAGAAAAAAGAAAACATAAGGACATTAATGTGAGACGTGACTGGGAAAGGGTAGAGCTGTAATGAACAATGATTCTGCCTCGCTGATGAGCTGAATGTCAGTCTGAGACAAACAGAAGTACTTTCTTTTAGATTTCCGGGAGGCTGGACGCCCTGTGGAAGATTCCCGCCTCTCACAGATCAGGAAGATAAGAATGAAACAATACAAAATGAGAAGAAAGCAAATCAAATTGAGCAACACTAAATGCATGCAAGGAGAAATATACATAAACCTATGGATTCCCAACAAGTGTATTATTTGGTGTTATTAATAGAGGGCAGCGGTAGGCCAACGTGCCCCACAACAACAGCCATCACCACAACAGTCATCAACACAACTCATCAACACAACAGTCATCAACATAACAGTCATCACCAGCGGGGTGTACTGGACACTGACGAGATACTGTCATCATCTTCAGACGGGGGTGGAATGTCAGCACGTAATGAACCTGGAAATGAAACTCTTGTCCCCCAAGATCTATTTCACAGAGCTTGGTGAAAAACTGCATCTTTTAATCGCCTGCTCTACAACCATACACGGCATCATCCCTCTCCCGTACTGTGGATAGGTAGGCAGAGCCTGAGAGCATCTGTCCAATAGTTAATTTAGAAGACAGCTTGATTAAACAATCTGCCTGAGAAAAAGGACCGGTGGCCATAAAACTCTCTAGCTGCTAAAAAAAATCAATACATTTTTGCAGCAGTTCCAAGTTTATACAGCTGAAAGTGCAAACACAGTACAACTCAACATGGTTTAAGAGTTTATTCTGAATAAATTGAGTACTAGTGCAGTAATCCTCAGGAGTTCTTAGCAAGTCAAACTGCGGTGAAAACAGGTGAAATTAGCTCACCCCATTCATAAATTCTTTGTAATTGTTTGAAGGAAGACAACCAGACAATCTGAGTCTGGTTCCCAAAGCCTGATTTGAGCCCTGCATGTTCCACAGGGTGACGAACTGTATTAAATCTGAGTGCCAGGAACCATGAACAGAGCCAGCAGCGCTGTCAATCAGGCTCGTTCAAGCTAATAAGATGTCTCACACATAAACACAAGATTTTACAGCGATCAGACCAGACCAGAACAGACCAGGGCAGGTAGCAGTTATCTTAAAATATTATGACCATTGTTTTTGTATGTGACTTTAATTTTTTTTTGCCTTAAATAACATGACTAAATTCTGAATTACACGTTTATTCATGTAATATTACAACGTTCTATTAATATTCTGAACTAATTTGCATTAAATCCTGATTATTTTCTACCCATCTGCATGTTTCTTTTAATAGTATGACTGCATAGTTATTAAATGAATGTATTATAGTAATATGACAACTTATGTTTTTCAATATTATGACTTAATTCATGATTTAATTATGCTTTTCTTTTTGCAAAATATAACTGTTTCTCATAGGGCAGATATGTGGGATATATTAAGGTCCAGGTGTTTACACATTAATTAGATGAATTAATGTTGATGATCCAAATGCACATTTAAAGACAAAAGACACAGAGGACAGAGGAGTAAATCATTCCTATATGTCGACTCAGCAGAGATAACAGAAATATCCCCCAAGTTCATAACATGCCGTGCCCACCTCTCCCTCCTTACCATGTACCATATGTCAGCTTTTTTGTTGTAATTTATTGTCTTATCTCTGTCTTGCTGCAAAAACTAGTCGCCCTTCGGGATTAAATAAAAGTTGAAGTTGAAAAAAGTCTCTGCAAGCCGCTGAGCTCAATAGCAGGCAGTTATGAAAGCTTCTAGCTAACCAGTTTCATGGACTTCTAGTCAAGTCAGGAAAGAACATGTCTCACTCCCACTGCTTGTCGTTCCTACACATCCCTGATATCGACAAACCGACACCTGATCACCAGACGGACCTGAATCCTCAGTGGACTTAAACCGAAGCTCAAGACCCTGGTGACGTCCTAGACAGCCAGGGTGCCTCCTGGTCGGCTCACCAGTGATTCTTCCTTTCGACCAAGAGGAAGCCGTCATCACCATCGAACATGGCTATTTGGCTGCTCCCGTTCCGCGGAGTTTATCGTCTTGCGTTGACTGGAGGGCTGTTCTCCTCTGATCATTGCGATAGCCACTGCTGGAATTGGGAGGACTTCTAAATTGGGCAATGGCCTCCTCTGTGTCCCAGGCGGATCTATGAATTAACGACGGGCAGTCATAATTAGAGAGGACCAGCCTCTCCTCCAAGCAAGCCGACCCTTACTGTCTGACTGATACTCTTTCTTCTTTGTATCAACTGTTAACCGCACGGCCAAAATGTGAATCATTCACATGTACTCATCAATTATTCTTCACATTTAAAGATCCTTTTTCATTCATTCTAGTTTTTCCTATTAGGATTTTCCCATCAGGCTGTGCTGCAGCAGCTCTTGTCAGCCTCTCACTGAAACACTGTTTGACCTCCTGATGCTTCCTCACAAAATGCCCAGTCTGCTCAATAACTCAATCAACCTCAATAACAACCAAGTGTTTTAGAAGTACATACAAAGGACTTTTTTTTTCACATCAGAAAAAAAATATCTTCTCAACATAACGACTCCATGCTCAGTGCCACACTCACTCTCTATGCTTTATTGGAGGGTGTGCCAAACTAACAGCTGGGCAGATATAATGCAAATGTGTTACTTGGTGACATCACAACTTTATTTTGAATTCAGGCGTTTGAAGCAAGGAGAAGTGTTTCTGTCCTCATTTGGACTTTAGACTCTGACACTGGAGAACTGTTGCATACACAAAAAAACAATATAAGACACTAAAGGAAAAGGAACAGAAAAGCATAATACATCCTCTTTAAACTGGCATGATTCTTTTAGCATGTGCAGCAGGACACCAACATCGCTCAAGCTGACTTTCTGTCACCTGTGGAGTGCAGTCTATCTGCTTGAAAACTGTCTTGAGATAACTTCTGTTAGTATTTGACACAAGAAAATAAAATTGACTTGACCTACACAACCTTTTTTCTACCCGCTAGTAGCAAACTGGAGGTGTAGTCAGAGTTTACACCGGCAAAGTTTCAAGAAGGAAGTTTATCAGATACTGACAGAGCAGATTGGATTTTCTTTTTCAAGTTGCTATCAGGATAGGGATTTCATTGTATAATCTGGAATATATGAATTTTTTTGCTTGGTTCTTTTAATTGGTTAAATATAGCCAGACATTACCAGACCAAATTGGGAGTGAACGATGACTAGATTATATATCATTATAGTATACTCTACAGGGAGATTTCTGATCATGGGGCTATTACCCCGAGCAGTACCATGATAAATCCCCCGTGGAGTCTAGACATTGGTGGAGGTGGTGGCTGATGATGCCGTTGAGACTGGCAGGCTGATGTGCTGAGGCATCTGTGAAGAAGACTGGGGCAGGGGATCTGGAGGGTCATGCTTAACAACAGCGTGGACAACCCGGGCACTGAGCTATTGGATAGGGCAGCTCCTGGTAGTGACAGCACAGAATAAGAGAGAGCCTGCTCGAGTGTAGTACATGCAGGATTTACGACGACGGTCTTCCTAACCCTTTGTGTCTGTGAAAGAGCGTTGCTGGTTTTGCCATCAAATCATAGGAAAGGCCAAACTGTTTAAGATCAACTTGTTCATCTGGGACTTTGACAAAAAGTCAAGAAAAATGTTATAATAGTTGTGTCCCAATTCAGCAGGTAGGTGCAAGGACAGCAAAGGTCAAACGGCGGTCTCTGAAATGAGATGGTCTGGTCTGTAGAGGATTTCCTGTTTCCTGCGTCACCTTTACTGCTCTCATCGCAGAGCAACCAGCCGCGGTTGATAAGAAAGAGCTGGGCCGCATATAGTCTTTGAAAAAGGGAGGGTCTTATCTCAGCCGCTGTGATGCATTCCGTCTTCAAATGCAGCCTCCGAAGTATGGACGCTGGCTTGGGACACAGCTCCTGGCTTCACTTCAAAACAGCTCCTGTGGAAACCATTGGATGCAAACGTGTCTCTCCACTTGCTGTTCAGCAGCCAGGACTCTGGCGCTCCTCTGTCATCAACACGGCCCGTATTAAAGAAACTGTTCTGACTGGTCCGACGGACCTAAATTACTGTAAATCTGTCCAAAGGGGATGAAACGCATCAGCAAGAGCAATTAAACAGATGGATCTGGTTCCCAGCCAAGCTGCAATATAGTCTCATCTAAAATGTAATTGGTAATCTGAGGTGACATTACTCATACATTATTAAAATCTGATATAATTTCAGCAATGATTACAAATTAATTAACATCCCCAAATACTACTAGTAAAAGTTAAATGTTTCCATTGTAAGATGTGACACGCTCAATTAGATTTGATAACAATACACAATTTCTACTGATTGTAAGCAGTTCAACTTTGATATTTGTTTTCAATGTGTTGATATTAACCACCCTTCGACATTATCCCACTAAACTGTCTTCAATGCATTACAGCAGTTTGTATGATGAAAAACAATGGCAAATCACTTTAGGGATGTATTTTAAATGTAACAAATACTAACTCAAACGCAGCATTCCAGTCACTTTAAGGGGTTGAAGTAAACTTGCAGGAGACAAATATTTTTTTTTTAAAAACAGTCAAAACAAAATAATAAAAACAATAAACATGATGTATTGTTTCCCCTTCAACTTTGAATTAATGTACACAATGTCCATTTTCTTTCACAGTACCACCAACAATCATCAACCTGTCTAGAGATCTTCTGGTCAATGAAGGCTCCAACGTTACCCTGATGTGCCAAGCCAACGGTAAACCAGAGCCATCCATCAGCTGGAAACTCATCTCCCCTTCAGGTAACTTGTTTGTTCTTCAGATACGTACACCAAAAAAAACATATCCTTTCCTCTTACATGTATCACATTTCCTACTTGATTTTCCTCACCGCTCCCTTGCTGCCTTTCTCTCTTCCCCTCATCCCTCTCCATTATCGCCCCATCTTTGACTTTGTTTGACCCCTGGTGGATTTCTCGCTTCACTTATTACCCATCATTACCTGTTTCCAGATCATCATTACGATGTAATTATTCGCAGGAAAGTAAACTGACCCTGTTTTTATTGGACTAATTAATTAGGGCGACAGGATAGATGTAAATGTTCTGGAGGCACTTTGAATGTGATTATTAACACAATGTGGAGCATTATGCTATTTACAAGCACCTCATGGTAATTTTGCACAAAATCAGGATAGTTGCATTGTGGGGACTCAATGGCATTCATGCCATTATGCCTTAGTGATGAATGAAAGAAAGCAGCCACTATTTCTGTATCAGTGTGTCCACGGTTCACTTCATCAGGCAAGTTGTTTGCATTCATAATGAGTTACTTTTGTGCTTTCATCTGTGCTGTCCTTTGTGCTGACGCTGGGATCTGGGAATTGAGATGTTAATATGACACAAGTGTGACTGACCTGTCTGTGAGGAGATAAGCAGGGAGAGGGGACGCTGCTGGCTCCTCTTTGTGAAACATACACGGTTGTGCATAGAGCATTGTGCAGACTGTGTAGAACAGACTGTTGTTTTATTTCTTTTGTTTTAAGGAGCAGAGGCAGATGGCTGCTACCATTCACACTGTTTTGGGTCAAATGGTAAAGAAGTCTGGGGACTATCTACAACTACCGTGATTCCATTGAGTGAGATGTTGTACAGATTGGAGTATCTTCTTGTTGACACTGTGATTACAGGCCAGCATGCTTGGATGCAATCTGTGCAATATTTTTCAGCTACAGAACCTCACAGCTTCTGTAGGAATAACAGAATCTGTCTCCCCGGCACCGACTTTTCTATCACCCGTCTTCTTGTACATTGTCAATTATTGTTGTTTGGAAAATTAATGACATTGCACACTCTGGTTTGAGTGACATCTAGTTTTTGGCAACCAACGACCCTATATGTTTAATGAGTGTTGGAGCACAATGTTCTGCTGTGTCTCCGGTTTCCAGCCTGCTGCTGTATGCCCAGCATACTAAGGTGAGAATGCAGCACACTTCTTCTGGTGTATTACCTTAGACAGGAGGAAAACCTGCCGGACCGAGGTGGGAAGATCAAACAGAGAGTGTTTGTGCAGGATGCAAACATATGGTAGCACAATACTTGTCTCAATGGCTACAGATTTGCCAAGCACAAAGGTTGTAAGTCTATTTATATTTCAATATGAAACAATATAAAATGAAACAGGTGGAATTGTTTGGCCCACCGTTAATGCGTTAATCAATCACGCTTGTTAAAAAATGTTTGTTTCGAGTATACTTTCCTGCAACCCCAGCACTTCTTTCACTTCACCTTGTTCCTTACATAACTTTTACAGTTTTTGTATTTGTTTTCGTCGTTGACAACATTGTGGAAGAAGCTCTCCTCTTCTGCCTGGTTCTAGAAGAATCAAGTTAATTTTGTAAAGACGGGAGGTGAGCTGACATTACATCTGTACAAGATAGCACCGGCTACGGATACTCAGTACCAAGCAGTATTGAAACTTCTCCAGTCAAACGAAACCTGAAAGTTATCCTTTTTGTGGCCAGATGTAAAAAATAATAATTTTGTCACCGCAAGAGTTCTTCAATTTAATGCGCCGATGATTGGCCGACCACCACAGCAGCTACAAACCATACAGCCGGGATTACCTGCCAGCACACGGCTCCCCTTTCTTCCAAACAGGGTTCCTTCATGCATAGTCAGCTATTTCTGTGCTTTGTCATCTCAGCCAGAAATACATATACATCTAACCACTGCCTCTCCCCTTTGACTGTTTATCCTTTATCCCGTGCTTCTAGCATGAAACAAATGCTGAAGAGGCCCACACATTGTCCTCCTGTGGAAGCATGGCAATGTTTCATTGTTTATCCCAGAAAAGTAGTTTAATGTTTTCTCTCAGGATGTGTGATGCATTCAAATCATACACGTGCACTGGTTTGAAGGGGCAAGCTCCAAAGAGAAAGGCTTATTAGCAACTGTGTTGTTTTTACGGTGTGACCCCTCCAACAGCCTGAGATTAAGTCAGTGACATCACACATTCCAATCTGCATACTCTGCAGCTGTGGTTCAACCTGCAGGGCCACTGTAATCTAGGAGTCTGAATGTACTCTTGTCTGTCTTTTTCCTTCTGGCCAGTTGTAAGGAGACAAAGAGATAGGTTGGAACTAGAACCCATAAAGTCGAGGCATTCCCACTTAGACTTGTATTTCTTTAGATCAGGGTCAGCTCCACCCTACTGCCTTTTTTGTCCTTCAGCAGAGCAATAATCACAATTCACACTGGGAATGTGGCAACTTAATGGTTGTGGTGACCATGCCATCTGAACCTTCTAGAGTTAGTCATTGCATGTGAGTGTGGTGGACAGTAAAGTCAAGTCCAGGTTAGTTTATCTCATTATGACATTCTGTTCATATAGCAGTGGTAATAATGAGTAGATGAAGAGACAGAGTCTTTACCAGCAGGAAGTCAGAGTAGTGATTTTGGCTTGCTGCTTTAAGTCGATAACATTTGAATCTGAATCAGCTTTATTTGACTAAGCGTTCACGGACATAGAATGAATTACACTCCTTGTTTTTGCTTCTCTCACAGTAAAAGCTAGGATAATATAAATGAGAAAATATAATGGGAAAAATGTCTATATACAAGTCAAGTGTCCTGTAAAATGCAAAAAAGAAAACACTGAATGAATGTATATGGAATGATGATTACATACACTACTTTAGTTTAAATATGTCTCTATACTGTATAGACATTGTGTAGGGTTTATATTGACAGATAAGATGCATATATTATAAATTAGCAAATTGCCATTTCCTGACTCCAGCGGCATACAAGTCCTGGATGGAGGGCAACAGTTTTCTCAAATCAACGCTTGTGCATTAGAAACCATTGCCTCTAACGGGAGCCATTGTGGTTCACCTTACAACTTGATTGTCTGCTTTCAACTTTTTTGAACATCAGTATTTGAAAATTGCATATAACATGCATCCTTTCTTCATTATCTGCTAGAATGCCATAGCTCACACAACAGCAGTCATAGTGGAGCTGATATTATATTTGATGCGTGTTGGTGCATTTCAGATGTTTGCTTCTCTGCATTTCTGAGAGACAGTTTGGAACAGAGGCTTAAGTTAAGTCGCTATCAACCACGTCACATGTGCCGCCACTGTGCACTCGGCCGACCAGGAATATTTGTCTCACTCAGTTCCTGTGATGTGACCGGATCATTGTGTATGGTATCGAATAGAGCATGCTGAACACATGTCATTTTGGATAAGACTGGCTGTCATCTCTCAGAAATGCTGCACGACCCTAAAGGCATCATTATGCTCCAACAGAGGTACTTGTTGGATGGTTGAATAGCATTTGAACCCCATTTACCCCGCACCTTTACAATCTTGAAATTGAAGGGATTGCAACCATCAATTTCTCTAACTTTCTGAAACCTCCGATCAGACATTCACACCCACTGCAACTGGCTAAGGTGTGAGTAGCTGAGAAAGTGGGCAGAATTTGAATTATCTATCACTTTCCATTACCACATCCCACCGTTCACCATCATTGGCAGCATTTTACCCTGCCTCACATGTGGAATTCAGGCGTTCTGCCAGCATAACCATCAAAGTTAATATTGCTCAAACTTGTTTGTTTCAAATCAAGTCAATTTAATCTATTCCAATATTGCAAATCACTTTGTCTTTACAACATACAGCAGGGCCGTCAAGAGGGTCCTTCGTCCCTCGAATTAAGATGACAGAAATACAGCTAGATCGGAAACATGTGAAGCTTCAAATTTACCCCCACCTTAAAGGAAAATATACCAGATTAGGATCAGGATTCTGAAGAATGTCTACAGCAAACCTCCATCCCAGTGGATAGGAAAACTTTCACTCGCTCTCTCTGGGTTGTCTCTGGTGACAGCATCCAACAAATCCTGCCCACTCTAACATTTATTACAGCAGAATTTTTCAGTTTCTGATGGAATCGAACGGCAAGTTGGTGTTTGCCCTCAATAGCTCAGATTCAGTCCCTGCCGGCCGTATCCTCCTCCTGCTGCTGCAGACTCCAGTGGCTTCTCTTTGGCTGAATGTGACTGGAGTCAGCCAGAACACTGTAAAGTAAATTCACACTGTAATATCAAAACATACACTACTCACAAAAGGATATTTGGCTTTCTGGTGAAGTTTATGGAAAATGTAAAGAGTTCACGCTACAGTGATATTATATCATGAAAGTAGGGCATTTAAGAAGAAGCATGATGGTGATTTCTTCATCTCAAACTATTTATTGAAACAAAAGCCAGCAGCAGTGGTGGGTATACCACAACAAAACATGTCAAGGTCTCAATAACTTGTCATGTGACCAAAGGACGTCCACTTCTCTGCCTTTCTGGGACTCTTCCCGTCTCTCTGTGTCTCTGTTGCAACCTGCTGATGACACTCTGTGACTCTCTAAGGTCAGTGGCCACTTCCCTCTGACAACATCCTGTTGAAATCCTCGCAATGGCGAGGTGCTGTTGATCAATTGTTAGGTGTGTTGCCTTGGTCTCATGATGTGAAAATGTGAACAGCATGATGAAGAGGACTGTTTAAATACAAATTCTAATTGAACCAGGATATTGATTGGTCAATTCAAGGATCAAACACCTGTTGTGAATTTTGCCGTTCAGCTCCTTGTTAGAGAACAGCAAGTTGTGCAAAAAGTACTGAAACATCAAACAGTTGGACATGTGCATTCAAAAATTAAGAGAAGGTCAAATTAAGTTCACCTGTAAAGGTTATAGTGAACTTTAGGTTCATCCTGAAATGTCACCTGAAAGCTGAATATCTCTAACTTTTTGGGAGTAGTGTATATTGGGATTCTGTCTTTACCTTTGGAACTAAACACAGTCATTGTGCCCCAATGCCCAAAGCTGAGAGGAGGACTCTGTAGTTCTAACTGGGATGAAGAAGAACACCAGATTAACAGCTGCACCCCAGAGACGGGGAGAACACCAACTACAACTGGAGGTGTTTCATACTACACAACAAAGATAGACAGAGATCGCTATGTTGTCATAGCATTGTCATTGTTTGAAAGTTGACTATCATTACCTTGACATGCTAAAAGCCTTTACACACCAACAATGATGAGAATAAACAGCATGAAATTATGAATAATTCAGAGGCAAATTTTGACATGCCTCACACTGCTGCGACAATTTGGCCCCAAGCCTGAAGAAGCAGTATTCTTTTTAGAGACTTTACTTTTTTAACATTCAATTTAAGGAAAGTCCCATTGAGTAGCTTGTTCAAAAATAATTCCGATCCATCCTGAGTTAACATGTGATCCAACAAGACTCTATGCTGAGTGTTTAATAAATGACACTATGTGTTGGCCTTTTTGGGGGCTCTGAGGCCACAATACCAGTATCCATTGGAACTTCTTTAGATCTCGTTGAATGTTTTTGAGAACTGATGTCGTTGAAACATGCCTGCGAAAAAATAACAAAATTGACTGCAAAAAAATCTATGTCTCAATATCGCTCAGCGAAATGACGTTGCTCATGTGAGAGCTTACATTGCCTGAATACAGGTTCAAAAATAATATTACCGTGCCTCAAGGCACATAATACATCATATCCTGAGGCTATGAGAGCTCTTACCTCCTCATCATCTGTTCAGTCCATGAACTGAACATAAAACTGTGGCACCTGGAAGCTCTCTTAAAGCACCATTCACTTCAAATGGAGAGGGTCCCGGGTTTGATTCCCGGGTTGGGTTTGAGTTCGGGTTCCTTCTGTGTGGAGTTTGCATGTTCTCCCCGTGTGAGCGTGGGTTTTCTCCGGGTTCTCTGGCTTCCTCCCACAGTCCAAAGACATGCAGGATGGGGATAGGTTAATTGGTGACTCTAAATTGCCCGTAGGTGTGAATGTGAGCGTGAATGGTTGTCTGTCTCTACATGTTGGTCCTGCGATGGACTGGCGACCTGTCCAGGGTGTACCCTGCCTTCGCCCAATGTCAGCTGGGATCAGCTCCAGCCCCCCCACGACCCTGAATACAGGATAAGCCTTTGCAGAGGTATACTTTTATTTTTTGTGTTGTTGTATTGTTGGTGTCAACACTAGGGATCGACCGATATGGATTTTTTAGGGCCGATGCCGATGCCGATACCGATTTTTTGATCATCAGTCTTGGCCGATGACCGATACGGCCTGCCGATTTTCTTGAGCCGATATTTGGAGCCGATACTAGTTTTGCTCCCTCAATTAACATGTTAAAAATTACACTGATAACAAATGTTACGAGTCTCAATTTAAAAAGGAACATTTATTGAACTTAAAAAAGGTGAACAAGAACAAGTAGTAGATTAACAATATTTATATTAACAACAGGTGAGGTAGAACAAGTAAAGTGCTGAAAAAGTGTCAGCCAGTGCTGCAGGAGTCGTCTCGCTGAAATGCTGCCACACTGGATTGGTTTTCTGAGTCTCTGCCATTTCTTTAAAAAGAATAAACAAAAGCACATATCAGTGTCAATGTCTGGTGCAATCATCTTACATTCATATCACCCACATTATGGTTAACATATGGTTAACTTTGCAAGGGGGAAAGGCTTCCACATCTACAACACAGTCTTGATGCATTGCTTGCTGACATATTATGAAACAGATATAATCAGATCACTAAATTACTTTTGTTTTGTCAACACATTTTAATCATTTCCGAAAACAATAAACCTGAAAATAGCCATCGAAATAAAATGCTTGATTTGTAAGTTAAGACTGCCATCAACAAAGTATAAAAACATTCTCTCACAGTTAAGGCTCTCCTTCAGTCAGCTCATATATGGCTGTGAGACGCGTGTGCGCTTGTGCGTGCGCGCGCGCGCGTCATCGAGTGGGACACGGACACACGCCCCTCCCCTCTGTGCTCCTCCGAGCTCGTATAGTTCTCCCCTCCCACCTCCCTCTTATTTTACGAAAATAGTTCACCGAAACGTGTTTATAATAAATAAATAAGCTATGCAGTTGCTGAATCTGTCTTTATTATTTATTTTATTTAGATCGACAACGCTCAGTTTAAAAGATTATTGAGAGCTTGCGGGAGGAGGCGGCGGCGTCTCTCGACACTCGCCGCGACGGCATGCACGGCTTCTTACATAGACAATGAATGGGAACGTCCCGCTCCGGTAAAAGTAAACAGGACGGCGTTTAGTTTCCCGGCGTGTCCGGGACTTCCACAACATGTACAAAGCAGTAATAGTGTTTATTACGGCCATGAATGATGACACGTGTAAATGCTGCGGGTGCCGGTCGAATTTCTCTCTCACCCCGACTGCAGTACGTCCAGGATCCCAAACTGCTCGCCGATCACTCGCCAAACCCCCCCCTCCCCTCCTCCCCGCTGACGCCGCAGCCTCAGCCAAAATCCCACTCTGAACTCAGTAAAACACTTGAGAGCCTTGGTTTTATCATAGTTTCAAGCAAAACGGAGCATGTTTTTGACATTGAGTGTTTCCACTTTCAAAGCACAAGGCAACATTTCAGCTCAGCTAAACAGTTAAAGAAAGTTTAAAACTCACCTTTGTTTTGAAGACCATGCTCTCACTACTGCGGGGGAGGGGAATGTCCGGGCTTGTGTCAGCGTTACCAAGCAACACGCAGCTGCCTGCGGCGCCTGACTGTAAATGCCGGGAAAAACAATCGGCCAAAACAGCAGTCCGCATCGGCCGATACCGATACGTTCAAAAAATGTCAAAATCGGCCGATAATATCGGCCGGCCGATAAATCGGTCGATCCCTAGTCAACACATTACAATCAATTTTTCATTAACACCTTAACAAGAGATTAAATTGAATCTGAATTTTGAATCGCTCTCCATCACTCCAAACTTCCTTGACTCATCATCCAGCATGTAGGATCCAGTTCTTTGTTCGTCGGTCTACATTATTTGGGACTAATAGACTATTGGTTCTCGGAGATGAGACTGGAGATCGATGATGTGAGCGGTGGTTCACTGATTCCACTGACCTACTGGTCGACTGTATCTACTTTCTGTTTCAGTTCTGCTGTAGGATTTGGAGAGTTTTACAAATGATCATCACTTACAAATGTACTGACTGTAGCAGGGAACTGAGTGTGAGTGTTCCATACCGATACCAAGAAAAGACAAGTACATTACAAAATACCAAACCATAATCAATTTACCAACGTATGAGCATCTATTTCATGGAATAATGCCAAGTGGGAATGACACTTAAATAGCCGTATGAAGTTAAAAGGATCTTTTTTCCCCTCATGTCAGAGCTCATGTTTTGTAGCTGAGAGAATAGGGAGATAAGGAGAGACTAATGAGGAAAAGCTGCTCATTTGCTTTTTTCCCCTCTTCAACAGCCAATCAATAGCCTTATTTCAATATGAGCGTGAATCAAATTGGACTAGTGCACCTAAAGAGGTTTTCGAGAGAGCAGTCTCCTCACGCTTTTGTAATTTTACTCTTAATTAGGCCAATAGTGAATTAGTGAGTGAAGCCGAGGGGAGAACGGTCTGACAGGATTGACTGCAAGGCCAGAGGTGTGGGACTGAACCACTCAGCCATCTCTGGGAACTATGGCCGTGAAATCTCATTAACTGGATCCAACAGCTAGTTTCACTGCTGCTTTAACTTACTGACTCTAAAGTGAACAACAGAGCTGTTTTCTCTTTAGACCCCATAAAGGTGCAATCTATTATAATAGGCTATAAATACATTTTCATGTGGGAGGAGATTGAGGACGCTGAGTCATCCGTCGGCCAAATTAGTTTTACTTCACCATGCCGGGCTGCAAACTCTTGTGTATCTTCTTCGGTGTGCATGTTCTCCTTCTGCCTGTGTGGGTTTTCTCCTGGTGCTCCACTTCCCTCCCACAGTCCGAAGCCATGCCGACTAGCTTAACTGGTGACTCTGAATGACCCCCAGGTGATGATTGTCTTTCTGCTTTATGTTGGTGAAGAGTCCCCCTTTGTCCGTGTGGTTCATAAATGTGGACTACAAGCTGCAATCATAGCATTCCTTGGTAGCTAACCACCCGAGGGTGCCCACCATGCATTTGTGACATCAATGGTTTGGAATGAGGTTTCTTTGCTTCTCTCTTGCTTCTTTCATGTTTTTTCATGGTGTGTTTTCAAATACAGCCAAGGCCTTAAAACAAATCTTTTATAGAGGCCGTTCAGATCTCAAACTCTGATCTGTGTGTGTGTGTGTGTCTTTGAGTTTGTGCATCATGTTTCTACTCTTCCACCAAGTCTTGTTCAACTTCAAACTGATTGGGAATCTTTGAGTTAAACAATGAATTTTTTATCCAAAGACTCATCTGATCACGTCATGATCAAATGTATGCACTGACTGGTTGCTTATGTTTATCTGTTTTAAGACCAATTCTGAGAAAGGCATCAACAAAACTACAATACAGGGATTGTCTGATCGGCTTTCAGTTTGGAGTGGGATGAAAATGTAAATAGAGTAGATGGCGCTTGAGAAGCTGTTGTTTTGATTTTCCTCATGCAAGATAAAAAAAACAAAACAACGACAACAAAAGGGATTCAGTCTTTTCCGGCTGCTTGTGTGGTTGTTTTTCCTCTCAGATTGTTCACTTTCAACGTGCTGAATTCTAGTTGCTATTTTTTTTAGCCTTTTTCTTATCAGTTTAATCTCCAGCATTCAACTAAGGTCCTGATAAGCAAGCGTGGTAAAAAAAAAAAAAAATCCACATCCCTCCTCCCCCCCAGAGTGAGAGCAGCAGAGTAGAGCAGAAAATGTCCCAGTACTTGTTGTAGTCCAAACTTCTGTTCCAGTATCTCCCTGCTGCAGAGCAACTCTCCTCCAGCCCGCGGCCATTCAGTGTGAACCCTGCTATTGCAAGCACTCCAGGGTGTTAAAACGAGTGAATTAAATAAATAAAGATCCTGTGTGTGTGTGTGTGTGTGTGTGTGTGTGTGTGTGTGTGTGTGTGTGTGTGTATGTCTGCATAAAGATTGATGATTTCAGGCTGGGGCCAGGGCTCTCACACAGCCGTGACCCAGCTCCCCCTCACCTTTGATAGATAGATGGCTTTAGGGGCTTGTGGCGGATCAGAAGTGATCCTCGGTATCTCCCACAGACCACACAACCTGACTGCAAAGTTTGTGAGCCCAGGCAGCCAGCCGACACCCCGGTGCATTAAGGCAGCCGAATGAACATGCACATGATTGAATTTGGCAGCAACAAAGGTTTTCCAGATTTGCACAGGTCTGGATGCTAGAGAAGATTCATTTGAAGTTGGAGTTGATGGAGTTGGTAGTCATAGTAGAATGGTCCCTTTTTGAAAGTGAAGGAAATAACTTCAATGCCATGTTGGATGTTTGTGGCGGTGTTAAGTTTGGCTCCTGCTTGGCTTTAGTCTGTTAATGAAAATGTATTTTGTCACTTGATTTTTCTTACTTGTAGTCAACAGACGGTATAGTTTTTGTCTCAAAAATATTTATTTTTGTCTTCTAAGTGTTCTGTGGCTACAGCAGCAGCCATATTTGATATGCATTGCTGACATTATTCCAGGTGTTTCCTCATCTATTGCAGCATTAGCAGAAAAGTACACTATTTACCTATTTGTAGAAGCCAGTGATTGTGCACACGTCACTCTGCTCTGCAGAAGCACAATGACTGACACTCCTTACTAGTTGTTATTCCTAAGCTCTGCTGTTTGAACACTGTTGTTCTTGTTCACTTGTCATTATTGCAGCTAGCTGTTCTCTCCACTGCAGAGCAGCCTTATTATTCAGTCTGGATTCACTCACCTGTTCCCGAAAATACGGATCACTGTTCACTGTTTGGGCCTAGACAAGCAGCTAAAACAAAGTCCAAAATAATGACCGCACTAATATTACTTTAGTGACCAAGAGAATTCTTACTGAGAGTCTATGAACATGGCATACATGCATAACTACAAGTAACATTAATGTTCCATCCACAGCCCTGTGATAATGTTTCATTAACATTAGCTTAATGTTGTTTTTCCTAAGGGGCCGTGCCACTGCCTCTCTTAGCTTTGTTTTCTATTGTAAAAATATGTGACCACATGTAATTGTTAGCACATCTTGTCTTCAGATTTTTTTTAATATTTTAATGATATTGTTAGTATTCCATTATGAAGTGCAGGTTCCTCGTATGGCTTCATGTCCCTGTACCCCCTAGACTAGACTTAAATTAAATAGAAATTGTATTGGGTTTTTTAATTGAAAAATGTAATAATTATTATTACCGCAAGCGTGATAATAATCAGGCTAACAGCACATGGTCAGAAGTTTCTAATTATGTCTAAAGCTGGCCTTCAGACAGCTTGAAAATCTGAGCTTCTCCACTACATCAATGGTTACCAGGTCTATGTGGTAAAACCAACCTGACAGCTCAAAAACAGCCAAATGGCCATCAAAAACAGCTAGAAACCAGCACAATAGCCAACAAAACCAGACCAATAGACAACAAATCCAGACCAATGGCCAACAAAACCAGAACAATGTCCAACAAAAGAACCAGAATCAGAACTTGAAATATATCAAACAATATACACTGTTTTAAAGTCAAACAGTATTGTTATCATTGTCAAATAAATTGTAATATGTACAAAGTTTAGTGTGCCAGCATTTAAAGGAGTCTTCGCAAAACAGTTATTTTTTTTCTAAAATGACCTTGTGTAATTAGATTCAGTACATTTCCATGAGGAAAATAAAGATCTATCAATGCGTTGACCAATTCACTGACACAAACTATCCGTCTGTCTTCCTCCCTGCCTTGACAACATGAATGTACAGTTTCTACTGCATGAATTTACTGTAGTTAATACAATACCTTATTTATATCCATCCATCCATCCATTTTCTACCGCTTATCCAGTATTCAGGGTCGCGGGGGGGCTGGAGCCGATCCCAGCTGTCATTGGGCGAAGGCAGGGTACACCCTGGACAGAACGCCAGTCTATCGCAGGGCTACCTTATTTATATAATATATAATATATATATAATGGACACCAGAATTGTTTTAGTAAAGAAAAACAAGGGCATTAACTGATGAGAACCAAGACAAAGGACAACAATTGAAAGCGAGTCTTGATGACGGCCCTGCAGGGCTTCCATCTAGCCACATGTTAGACTTATAGGAAATATATGTGGAAATACCTTGTGTATTTCAAAAATAAAGTCCTATGCACAAAACATCATTAAGAGTTGGGATAGAGTTGGGCAGGAGTGTGTGTTAGGGTGTGTAAGGGTGTTAGCATTTCTAAGGTTGTTGTGATTGACATTGGTCTTTCTGATCATTCCTGTGTTTTCTTTGAGAGTGCTATCTCTGTCCAAATGTAAAAAAAAAAAGTAATCACCTGTGGAACATTCATTCAGGTGTTCTCCTCCACACAACATGAGCTTGTTGATAATTTTATCTGAAAATTACAAATATTATTGATGCCATTGTGCCCACTAAGGTGAAAGGCCAAAAAAGGTCTCCATAGAGAAATGCCACATTGGTAAGGACTGAAAAAGAGAGTATTGGAAAGCTGAACGCAATTGGTGGAGAACAAATCTCCAGGTTCACTACACTGATATCTATAAAGAAAGACTTCTAACTGAGAAATGCAAGACAATCCTTCTTCTCTGACATCATTGTCAAAAACAATAACAACGTGCAGACCTTGTTTGCTACTGTCGACAGGCTAACAAACCATCCTGTGTCAGTAGCCCATGGTCTGCTTTCCACCAGGGCATGCAATGACTTTGCCTCCTTCACAGAAAAAAATCTGAAAATTAGTTAAGCAGTCAGTGCCTCCATATCAGGTGCAGGACATGTGTTGTCCATGTGTCCACTCAAAATCAATTAAAAAAACCATGGTACAATGTCATGTGATTAACCATAAAACCTTGGAGGACATCATAAAACATCTGAAATCCTCCTCCTGCTGTCTTGATATTCTGCCAACAGGCCTTTTAAAAAATGCATCAAACTGCATGGCCCCAGATCTTTTACAGATGGTAAACACGTCTCTTCTCTCAGGTGTCTTCCCACAGGCCTTGGAAACTGCTGTTAGCAAGCCTCTCTTAAAAAGAACAATTTAGACACTTCACTAATGAACAATTATAGACCAATATCAAACCTCCCATTTCTGAGTAAAACAATTGAAAAAGCAGTTTTTAAGCAGCTGCATGACTTCATGGTAATGAACAACTGTGTTGATGTCTTCCAGTCAGGATTTAGACCACACGACAGCACCGAGACGGCTCTTATTAAGGTCTTCAATGACATCCACTTAAACACGGACACGAACACGGTGGAATATCAGTCTTAGTATTACTGGATCTCAGTGCTGCAGTCGACACAGTAAATCACAACATACTCCTCGAGTGTCTGGAAAACTGGGTGGGACTCTCTGGCACAGTTTTAAAATAGTTTGAATCCTACTTGAAGGACAGGGACGACTTGGTGTGTATAGATAATTACACATCTGAGCGGGCAAAAATTACACATGGAGATCCCAAGGCTCCATTCTGGGGCCTCTTCTGTTCAATATCTACATGCTTCATACTGGCTCATCATGAATCATGAAAAACAACAAAATGTAACTATAACTACGCAGACGATACACAAGTTTACATAGCAATATCACCAGGCGTCTATAGTCCAATACTAATACTGATTAGATGCATTGAGCAAATCAATAATTGGATGGAGCAGAAGTGTCTCCAATTAAACACAGACAAAACTGAAATCATTGTTTTTGGAGCCAAGGAAGAACGATCAAAAGTTAGCACCCAGCTTCAAGCACTAATGCTAAAAATCACAAACAAAGCTAGATACTTAGGTGTAGTCATGGACTCAGACCTGAACTTCAACAGTCACATTAAAGCAGTTACAAAGTCAGCCTACTATCACCTAAAGAATATATCAAGGAATAAAGGACTTATGTCTCAGCAAGATTTAGAAAAACTTGTCCATGCTTTCATCTTCAGCAGGCTCGGCTACTGTAACGGTGTCTCTACAGCTCTCCCTAAAAGGTCGATCAGACAGCTGTAGCTAATTCAGAACGCTGCTGCTCGAGTCCTCACTAAGACCAAAAAAGTGGATATTACTCCCGTTCTCAGATCTTTACATTGGCTTCCAGTGCTATACAAATAAAATTGCCTTTTGTGTGTGTGTTGTGTGTGTGTGTGTGTGTGTTTACGTGCTTCAACAAATTTATTTCAACTGGTGAATTGTATTGGGGGACTATTAAACACTGAAATGTGAGTTTTTGGTAAAAATCCGTTTGCTAATTGAGGTATTTGGCATTGAGGTTGCTGCTGTCCATCTGCTGGCCCTGGGCAAATAGACACAACCATTTAAAAATAAAATGAATAGAAAAATCTAAATAGTTCATTCTAGCGTACTCTATAAGATATATGGTGTGGGTTCTCAAGAGTTATTGAACAACAAACATAAGAGTAATATATATCCTTTGATATTCACTTACATATTCTTCATAGTTTAAACTCAAATGCTGTTTCCTGCACTTACACAGCTGCTTTTCCGAAACACTAAGTGAGATACAAAAAGACTTGTGGCCTGTGAGATTAGTAGCCGCCATAGTTCTCATTTTTCTTTGTGTGCTCAAAAATATGTATGCTATTGATGGGTCAAATCTAAACCATACTGTCACAATAGATTATCTCCGCTGGCAAACCTCCTCAATAGAAGCAAAGCTGCCTTATTGCATAGAAGTAATACAAAGAACCCCAAGCTACTATATTTCTACAATTCTTTTTTTGTCTGCTCGCCCCTTTCATGTTTGTTTCCTTCAAAGAGGATGGTGCATCAAAGGCATATTAAGAAATACCATATGCCACAGGCTGATAATCAGTGGAAAAATAACTATATATATTTACCTCGCACAGCGGCAGCAATGGAGGCATGGTTTACGAGTGAAGCTGCAGTGCAGCAGCAGTCGGCCCTTTCATTGTCTTCTCTGACATCTTTTAAACAAAGATTCATTCCGTGTTTGTCTGAGTAACAAAAGCTTTTGTCCCTTCTTCTTTAACACATTTCACTCCGACTTCCTTTCCCTCGAGACAACACTGATAACACCATCTCCACTCTCCATCTCTCTTTGGATATGTGTGCTTTGCTCTCTGTTAACAGCTCCTATCTGCCATTCTGCTTCTATTTCTCTTCCTCCCATTGCTTGGATTCATCAATTTAAATCCTGCCTCACCGTATCCTTGTTCCTTCTCCTTAAATGCCTATATCCCTCAAGCATCTGCGCTCCCGTCCCCCCCCCCCCCCCTCCCCACCTTCAAACATGTTCCCCTTGCCCTGCACACAAATATCTTTCTCTCTTTCCATTTTCTACCCCATTTTCTTCGTTGCCCTTGAGTTTGAGGATGGCATTTCAGGGACACTGAAAGGGTACATTATCTTCTGGAGGCCTCTCCTGAGACTTCCTGGCCCTTTTTGCTTTCTTTTCCCCATCCACCTTCTCCTGTCTGCCCCCCATGTCCTGCCACTTCACCTTGATAGGACTACTATCTCACTAACGACTCGCTCACAAAACCCAGCAGTCCTCTTTAGCAGAGACATTTGAAAGGCAGCTCACTTATAGAGTTATGGGTTGAGACACTTGAAGAAGTTGTAAAACATCAGTCGTCATGCTGTTGTCAATTTTGTTGTTCTTTGGGAACACAATTGTAAAATGGAAGATTGCTATAATGAGGGACTCATTGTGTATTTCTGGAGCTCGGGTAAAGCCGTGTCTTGGGTACTGAAGTGTTCTGTGAAATCTGTCTTTCTGCTGAGACAACATTTGTTCTCTCTCTGCTACATAAAGAGAAACATGAGCCTTTGGCGCATGGTGTGTGTTGTTTGCAATGGTTTCACTTGCACAGTCGGGTGACTGGTGGTCAAACCTACAGCAGGAGCATGAAGCAGACAGAGCAACAATAATAACATTTTATACAGCAGGATCATTTGGCAAATACTTTACATTTAAATGAGCGTTGGTGCAGGTGAGTTTTTGGGAGTACGATGATGGATGTGGAGGGTTGTATTCTCTGCTGCCGAGCCAACTGGAAAACTGACAGACCGAAATATAATAATGATTGGTCATATGTATTGACTGGTTTGTGAATACATGTGGTGGATACAAACCCATTCTCACTGCCTAGGCGTCAAATAAAGCAGCGTGCTCAGTGCTTCTTCATGTCTGGCGCTAACACTCATTCGGCGTGTGAGCTTGCCTTTTTGACCCGTTGCATTACAGACCGAGCACATATTTATAAAATCCATGTTGGATATTTGGTCGGACCGTATGTTAGTGCTCCTGAAGGATTTTATACAGTAGGATTATATTCTGTTATGACATACTGATGCATCAATATGCGATGTATAAATGCCAAAGTACTACTGATTTTCTTTCTTGCAACTCGTTTCAAAGTACGTAAATGTTTGGTTCTGCAGGAAGGATGGCTTTAGCATTGGTGAACAATAATATTATGTGAAATACTACTTTTTCTTTTTCATTAGCGATTTGTTTA
This sequence comes from Chelidonichthys spinosus, assembly GCA_029853015.1. Classification (NCBI taxonomy): domain Eukaryota; kingdom Metazoa; phylum Chordata; class Actinopteri; order Perciformes; family Triglidae; genus Chelidonichthys; species Chelidonichthys spinosus. The sequence goes on from CM056835.1 coordinate 9,994,513, forward strand.
TGTGTTGTAGATTACTTATTTTGCTAAATACATCTTACTTTTAAACACTTATTACACGTATTATAACTATATATAACTTATTATTTGACTATGTACAATAAATATTATATAATATTTTCACTCGTTTTTTGGCTTGTTGCAATCTACTTCTTCTATTTTACTTTACTTATTTTGTTAAAATGTTTCTTATTAATTCTCATTTTGCACAGCTTTCCTTATTTGTATATAACGTAAGTAAAAAATATTGCTTTGAAGATTTGAGGACTGTGTTCAACACTCATACAAGCTGTACATGAGATGGGATGCAGAGCATATGAAAAACTGGCACATTGCTATGATATACATAATATGTTTAATTGAGAGAAGTGAAATGGCTCCAGCATGATTCGCTAACACATTTCACAAGAGGAGACTCAGCCTTCCGAGTCCAGCAGCAAGCGTAGTGTTCCTTTATTCAACGGTCTCAGGATGCTGTCTGTGAGTAACTTCCCAAAAGGCCCAATTTAAACTCCAGAGTCAGCGATAATTAACCATAGCTAATCATTTCACCTGGAAAAGTAAATTGCCCGAAAAAAAATGAGAAGCTTTCTAACTGAATGTTGTTCTATGTTAATCAAATAGAGTAAGAAAGATGCAAAGCTTTGGCAGGGTATGTTTTTGTCTGACGATAGTTCTATTATTTTCTAACCTGGAACCAGATCCAGAATGGAACATCACATCTCCACCTGAACATGATTGATTTTGCTGTATCTTTTCTGTTACAAACTCACTGGGTTTTCTTTCCCCCCAGCATAGCAAAACAATGCTTTGATTACTTACTGCAAAGCTATTGTACGACTCAATCGCCTTCTGGGCTGAGAATTCCTGACACATCTTCTCTTTTTTTTTATCAACTCAGTGTGCAGATGACAGTTTAAATAAACCAGCTAGCTCATTAAATACATTGCCTCTGCTATTTAATGTAGCGGCCGGGACGTTTTTCTCCAAGCTTTACATAAAAGTGATGTAGGTGTACCGTAATGCATTCTTTAGTCAGCAGAGGCACTCAGTCTTTCATGTGAGACACTGTGCTTCCATTACAATAAACCCTGCTGTGGTATAAAACAAGGCTTTGGACTTCAGTAATGACGTGAATTAGTTGAAAGCAATGTGGGCACCTGCTCAAATCAGACACAACATTACTATTAATAGGAGGCATGTGGGAGGAATCCTTTCATGGCCATGTTCAGATTTAATCGTTTAAGCCATTAAGGGAAACATTGATCTCAGGCGTCAGTCTGGGAGACGGTAGCCAATGTGAAGCTAGCTGCTGAAAAACTGATGCTTGATGTGAGGACTGGCAGCTCGTCTTGATTAACTCTCCTTGGAGGGTTACAATGTAGTTTTAAGTGACACTGTGGTCTCCATTGGCAAAATATAAGTAGCATCCTCTTTTGGGAGAAAAGAATCCTGATACTCGTCAGGTGATCAGTGTGCCAGTGAATGCTCCTCTCTGTAACAACCTTCCCAGGTGCAATTCAGTAATGTGCCTGGACCCAGCAAAGTGAATCCAAGTGCAATTTATTACTGTCACCTACCAACATCTGGGGAGGAGGCTTGAAGTCAATTACCTCTTTTGTTCTTTAAGTTGAGTGCTGTATTAAGTGTCTCTGTCAAGCGTGTCAAATTGATACAGGAGAAACTAGCAGGGCTGGCATTTTCTCCCACGTCATATTGTCACACGTCAGTGGTAGTCCTGGTGTGCTTGCAGGCATGAGAGACGCACGGGAAGGAGCAAAATACCAAAGTTCTGACAGCCAATTGATAATGAGTGGAGGCTGAACAAAAGCACTCACCGAGTGTTATAACTTCCAGTCAGTAAGCTCAAGAACTGTTGGTGAAAGAAACACAGAGAAGCCTCGGTGACAGAATTGGACACATGTCCTGATATTTGCTTTTGTACGTTTTGACACACATGGAGGTGTGTGTGAAGTCCGCCTGTCAATGTAGATCAGGTTGCTACAAGAATTACCAGGACCTGTCACCGCTCCTGCTGCTGCTTCTGAACTCAGAGCTTTGATTTCTGTGAGGAACTTCTCTCTTCATGTTGATAATTCCAAAAGATGTCCTCTTTTTTCCCCAAATACCAGGATAATTACTAATGCACCGCTCTGCATCGCATTTATAAATACTTGACTTGTAGTTGAAATGATTTCTCTCCATGCCCCAGTATGTCAGTTACTCTGCAGATGCCACGCAGGAACGTAGTGTGAAGATGACTCATCACATGAATCACCATCTCCACCTTGTTCCCCTTTCATAGGCGACCTGGCATCAGACGACGAGTACCTGGAAATCCCGTCCATCTCCAGACACAGAGCAGGGACGTATGAATGCACCGCTGTCAACGATATTGACACAGACGTCCAGACCGTAGACATCACCGTCAACTGTGAGTCCACTGCTTGAAGAATTTAATCTTGTATTTGAATGAACAGTGCTGAAACAATTAATAGACTGCAGGTAACCTCCAACTGTGCATATTTCCTGACCCTGACCTAGAGGAGACTGTAGTTATATGTCTGCATATAGATATTTGTATAGTTTATTGAAACTCTTGTTGCACATCATTAAATATACGTTCTGGAGTCGAGGAGAAGTATGAAGTCATTACTTTTAGTCACCTTTATGTCAAATGCGGCTTCTAACAATGTCATTTACAGGTCTATTTTTAATAGTATGACTTATTACACTATTACTTGTCGAACCAATGAGTTGATAGAAAGCAGAGTGATTTAAAACCATTGAACAAATTTGTCTTTTAACTAATAATTTTCAAGCAAAAATGGTGGAAATTGCTTAAGTTGCCCCTTATAAATTATATTAATTATTATTATTACATTTTTATGATTAGCACATTTTCTACTACTTTTCCTCTAATTTGATGAATTGGAAATTGTCAGCTTTTGGACTGTTGGTTGGATATAAAGAAGACATTTAGGACGAGTCACATTTTGTTTTGCAATTATGTCCTGACATTTCATAAGCTATTAGTCTTTAAATTAAGAAAATATTTGGCGGCGTAATTGAAGATCGGGCTGAATGGTCCCCATATTCAAGGACTCAAAGGCTGGTTACCAAGGCACAGAGGGCCCAGAACCCCAGGACTAGGAACCGAACCAAAGGCCACATTTTTCCCAAACAGCTACAGTAATAATGTGACTCTTTTGTTACTGCAGGAGACATTTAACGGAATGTATTCAATTAAATCCTGAACCGTTATTGCCTTCTCATTTCACCCTGACACCATGCAGTTTTGCCAGTGTAAGGAATCCTGTACTCCTACTTCCTGTGCACTTGTGGCCATGGTGCAGATTATCACGGCTGACGGGAGGGAAATGATGTGACCCGTCTGCTGATATCCTTGACTTGTGCTGCCTTGTAGTCCTGATGGCTGAGCTCTCATGTGTTGCTGCTTGCTTGTAGACGCTCCGACTGTGTCAGAGGGCAGAGACGTCGGCGTGACTCTGGGCCAAAGAGGAGTGCTGGAGTGTGAGGCGGATGCCGTGCCTGAGGCCTACTTTGAGTGGTATAAAGATGACAGAAGGTAATTTCACATTCACATTTTACGCCGGTAAATGGAAGACGCAAGTGTGTGTCTGTGTGTTTCACAGTTATCGAAGGTTGTTGATCAACTGCCAGTTGAACTGGCCTCAAGTTTACTGCATTGTATTTATTTATTTTAAATCCATTTGATTATAATTATTACACTAAGGGCTATTAGTAACTTTGCATGTGATTAAATGAATAAAAACAGAATTAATGTGGTAAGATGCATTCTCTGGTTTCTTTCTCACATCTAGGATCATCAATGGCTTCGAAGGCATGGACATTATGAACGCTGGATCAATGTCCAAGCTGACTTTTTTTAATGTGTCTGATGGAGATTATGGCAACTACACTTGTGTGGCCATCAACAAACTCGGGAGTTCAAACACAAGCTTCCTGCTGTATGGTGGGTACAGGAATCTGACATGTTAATAGTACTACAGGAAGGGAAATATAACTGAAATACTGTCATGTGTAAGATTCAATAAAAGCAACTTTTCTTTCTGTAACTCTCCATTTAGCATCTATCAGTTTGATACATTTCCTGACAACTTTTACAATAAGCTTTTTAAGCATAAAATAGCTCTTTTTATAACTCAACATCCTTGTTTGCACATAAAGTTATGCATTCATGTGCAGACAGAGTGTGTAGAGTAAATATACAAAGATGTCACAGTCCATTTTTATGTGAATTAATTATTAAACCATGTAGATCTGAGTCTCGAGTTTGTTGGATTCACACCGTTCATGTATGAAGAGAACGGGATACTTTATTCTGTATTAATACCTGATATACCTAAAGATGAGAGTCTGTCTGACTTCCTGCTCTCGCTGACCAATGAGGAGCTCCACTGCTAAAATGATAACAATAATCATTCACTTTCTATGACATTCTATGATGCCTACAATGCAGTATAAATGTCATTACAGTACAAATAATCATTCCTCAGTGTTATTCTTCTTTTTTATTTTTGTAAAGGTTGTGTATTATAATTCCCATGAAGTACTAATGCATTATAATATGATTATACATTAAGTGGTCATTGGTTTATGAAATGTTTTATATTGGTTTATGATTATTGATATAAAGCATCCTGGTTAGCTATGAGTGCTTAGAATGACACACGGCTAAAAACAGATTATTAACACATTAGGATTGTATTTCTAATGCATTAGAGACATGGGCGTGATAGAACGTGTGCTAAACCTCTCCGCTCCCTCTGGCACCAGGTGCCAAATATCCTGTCGCCGTGTGTCATGTAATGCAATGTAAAACACTCCCCTGTCACAAAAGGGGCTTCTTCAGGCCAGTAGGTGTCATGTGACCTGGAATGTCGATGATTTATTGCTGCAAACCAAAGAAATTAGCATATACAGTGTATGGACACTCCATAAGCAAAAGATGGACTCTGATTGGTTGTTGTGTCTCAGCTTGGTCTGTCACTAACGGCCGTCAGCGCTATCATCATTTTGCGAACCCAAGTATTCAACTGTGGAGACACAATGTAAAAGTCCATTCAGCAGCCTACTGTTCATGCTTTTCACAAGTGCTGTCGATGATTTGTTGCGGTTCTGTTTCCAATATGTTACTCTGTTCCATTTGTTTCCCCGGTGTAGTCGTAATTGAACCCACTAGCTCAACGCTATTGCAAGGTTAGTATTCTGCACCAGCATGCTCCTCAGCTGTTATGGTGGGAAAAAAATAACTGCATGCTGGCACATGACAAACCACCATTTTCACAAACTGGCTGATGCAGTTGACTTCAGCGTCACTGGAATGATCCATTTCTGTCAAAATGATCCTGTTTTTAAGAACTCTCTTCATGAATTGACGCGTTCAAGCTGTTGCATGGCAGACGGCATCTTTGAAGAGGAGGAATGTGGAAGCAAACGCACAGCTCATGTGAATCTTTGTGAAAATGGTCATTTTGCTAACCTTTGTTTCGTCTTCTCCTTTGCAACCCTAACTGCCTCGCTGTGTGACATCGCTTCTTTTTTTATTTTTGCATGCCTTTTTCTTTCCAATGTAAGTATTCATCATCCTTCACTATGGTTGTTTGCATCTCTAGTTATTGTATTCCAACTGTACATTCCGCACAGACAATAGGGAAAGCAAACATTTAGGGCTGCAGAACCCCACTGCAAGCTGAAATGGTTTCTTGTAAATGGTGATTGCAGATTTCTGGCGTGCGAAGCCGTGGTGATAGTGCAGCGATAAACACCTCACCCATTGTGTCTTTTAATGTGTCCTTGTGACTGGTGGTTGCAGCATCTTGTAAGCAAACCCTTCTCCATTAACACAATACAATTGTATTAATGGCTTTGATTTTGACTACGGGTGAACAACATTATTCTAATTAGCCATATGCAGGATTAGGGCTAATCCACTGTGGCAGGGTAATTGGATAGATGCCCCAAAGGAAAACTGTGGTGAACTCATGGAAATCCAAGGGAAATGAGTCGTCATTGTGTTACCAACTTCAAAGCAAAACGTTAAAAGGTGTCCTCAATCCTCATTCAATGTTTTTATAAGGATGGGACTTGTCTCATCTCTAAAAAGAGCATGATGAAAATATTGTGCGTTTTAGTTTTTCCATTGTAAAATTGTATTGCATTATTGTGTTACATCCCCTCTGGTGGAACCAAGGGTAAAGGAGGACAGGTAAAACTCACAAAAGCAGACCTGGACGTGAAAGCATAATTTTAACAAAATGATGTGGGTTTTAGATAAATTCTCAAAACTAAGAATACACTTGTCAAAGACAGACTGAGCTTATTAAAGGAATAGATGCTGATCAGGGTTCAGTGTTAATCCTCAGTCCTGCATTGATGCTGCATACCTGCCACGTTGGTTGTGACCCTCGAGAACGGATGCTCTCTGCAGCACTAAACATACTTCACCTCCTGCCTCACTAATGGAGGCTTTACTGTATCATTTTCATGTCATGTGTTGTTCATTCATGCTTTGCAACAAAGGCTGATTCCTGCCCCTGGTTTCCTGCTTCTGTCCGCCACTGTCATCCAAATAATATACGTATATAAAAGTATATAATAATACACGTATATCCAGCCATGTCTGTTTTAGAAGACAAGTATTCACAACATAATGCTTGTCAATTATGTACTGACTGAATCACAGACGTTGACTCACTAGCAACACCTGAATCTGGAATAAATACAGATACAAGATGAATTGGCTGCAGATGATATTGAGTGAGTATAAGTATTACAATCTATCAATGGTATTTTATAGGGAAACAAAACTAGTATTATTTTCAGTGGCAAATTCTTTTAATTGAAGGAAATGCAATTGTTTGTCCCAGTCAAATCCATGCTGGTGCCATGTGACTAATAAAACCTTGTAATCCATACCTTGTATTCCCCAGTAATTGCCACCGATGCACGGTAATCACAGTGACAACTATGATCAGTCATTACGTACGCTGACGTTTGTATTTTTACACATCTTTAGGGTGAGGCTGGAAGGGTATTAAGCTCCTGAATTGTCAGATAGTCAGTTCATAACATACCCCCAGCAGTGATGACACAAAGATCACTCTTGAATGGTGAAACTCACATGTTTTCCATCCCTTCTTTCTTCCGTCAGGACCGAGAGCAGTTCAGGATGGCAGTGGTGGCGGCGCTGTGGGGGTGCACTCACACACCGGCCTGCTCTTCATGGTGTTCCTGACGTTCCTGCTCAGATTTTATGAGGAATGGATTTAAACACAAGAAAGTGTGTGTGCGTGTGTGTGTGTGTGTGTGTGTGTGTGTGTGTGTGTGTGTGTGCATGCGTGTGTGTGTGTGTGCGTGGGTGCCTGTGTGTGTGTGTGTGTGTGTGTGTGTGTGTGTGTGTGTGTGTGAACGCCTGTGTGTTACTTTTTCTGTTTTTCAACTGGAACCATAAACTGATGCACAGTGAGTGCATGAAGTATCCTGCTACGTAACCATGTTGACCCACTGAATAAGTACGTAACAAAAGTTCCTGTTGTTGTTGTTTTGGCTTTTTTTCTTTTAGATTTCAAGGATGTAACAAATGCTTCAAATTTTGATTGAATTATGTTGGATGTGTTCACTCTAAATTATATTATTCTGGATTATCTCTTCTTTTTTTTACATATAGAATGTCTGTTTTTTTAATTGCAGTGTCTCTTAGTCAAATGGATTTGTCTTACTTTTTAGACACATTGCATATTCATCACAACTCCAGGAAAAGACAAATTTACAGCAAGTATGAGAGGTGAATGTTAAATACCTCAAAGTCAAACTGAGACAGTGAAGCAGAAGGAATTTAGGTTACCCTGAGGCTGGAAGCCTGGTATTATCATATTTTAATGTATAATAATGATCATTCCATCTGGTTGTTGAAACAGAATTGTTTTTGACCTTCAAGTATTTTTGTTCTCAGCATTATAGTAATATACTTGCAGTTGTGTAATGCTAATCATTCATTTATTTTATTTTTCAATTGTTTAGTTTTAAATATTTTGAGAAGGGAAAAAATTGAAGTTGTAATTATTTAGGGAAAATATCCTAGATTTATGTCTTTGTTGTTTTTTTTCTTTACCAGTACAGTTGTACACAAAAATGGTGTCAAGAATAATTATGTTATAATAATGTAGTTAAAACTGGAGGAAGAGTTGATTCCACTTCTGTGGACTAGACGTCTGACTTAAGTATTGCAAATGTATTAATGCTGTTGCTACTTGTTTGAACATCATACCATTTCTGCGCGATATAATTATTTGAGAAAAATGTTCCTGTTCATGTTGCAAACCAGCAGTGAAAGGTTAGACACCACTCAGTAACGTCACGCTCACAGAAAACAAACACCTTTTGCATGTATTAAGACACCGATAGGAATAAGAAAGACAGATCACAGGATTTCTGTTTCCTAATCACCTTGTCCATCTTTTCCATACCATTGTCTTTTCACAAAAGAGGCTCAATATGTTGTGTTTTAATATGGGTTGGACATGGGGTCCTTTGGAAATCTAAAATTATAGATACCTTTAAACCAAAATGTACAGTTTGTGGTTTTATGACTGGAATGCTCATATGAACATGACATTTCCAGCTCTTGAGGAGAAAACAATTGCAGGCTTACTGTACAGTATGAGAGTCAGAAGCAATAACCGGGATTGATCAGATCGTAAAAGGATAAAAAATAAAAAAAGCTACAACTGCTCTTATGATATATGGCTTGCATTGACATATGTGAGAAAACAAGGAACTAATATCTCAGTGTTTGCTTATGAGGGAAGATAAGCAGTCAGGATGGATATCCGTTCGCTCATTTGGATGTGAGAATGAATTACATGCAACAATCAGAGACCTCTCACAACACAGCAGTAAGAATTTAAGTCAGTGAGTTATGTTTTTAAATTTCCTGTGTTGGCACACATTTTACACCAACTGCCAGACCTCACTCAGATCCCCCCCCCAGAAGTGGAGTTAGGCTGTAGTGGAAGGGATGCCTCTCTAGCAAATGCATTGTTTGTGTTTGTGGAAGTACAAACACAAACATCTAGTAACTGCACGTCATTGGACTGCGTGCAGCACTAAAGGATTTGTAGGATCCCATTAACACAACATCAAACAGGAACAGTGAATTACAACAAATTAGTGTGTGTGTGTGTGTTTAGTGGCGGGCGATGATGCGCTTCTTATGATCCCACGGCTCCGATTGAGTGTTTTCATGTGTTATTTTTAAATTAATGTGAGCTCAGTCGACACTGAGCAGGCACAAAAGAAGAAGAGCGAGGCAGAAGCAAAGATCTCTGCTCCACTCACATGCACCTCCTCCTCCTCCCCCTTCCTCCCCAGTTTGCCACAGCTCTGGTAAAGTTGTCCCCCTTCATCCTTCCAATTTTTTTTTTATATTAACCTCAGCCTCACTGTGGCTCTTGGGGGGTAACGAGGTTTGCACTCCTTAATGTGAAAAAAAAGCACCATTATCCAGATCAAAATGGCATGAAACAGATCGGCCATTATTGAAATTGATCAGGGTAATCACCCACTGAATCTGACAGGCTAATCATGGTTTGTTTTCTCACCCAAGACAATGAAGAGAGAGAGAGAGAGAGAGAGAGAGAGAGAGAGAGAGAGAGATACACCACATACTATTATTCATCTCCAGTGATGTTTGGAAATGACATGGTAATTATTCCATCCCTGCTTGAAGGATCTCACGTCATTTAGCAACAAGATTAACCACATTTAAGATGAACTGAAGTGGGATCACCTCCCAATGAGCTCTGTGTCGGGATCCTTTCAGAAGAGTTTGCATGAAGTGGTTGCTGTCACTGTACAACAATCGCAGCCTCGTCCCTTTGAGTTCACTTGAAAGGTGGATGTGCTGAACAACTTTGCCTGGAAATATCACACACAGGGATACACACACTGAGAGACACTGAGGAAAGACAGTTTCTTGTATTGCCCCCTATTTCTTTTGTAGATCAAGCACATGTTGTTAAACCTGGTCATTTATTTATTTTTTTACTAACACTGAGCCGTTGCTCAGCAAGTTGCCCAATTATTAATCCATGCAGCAATTACCACCTTGCAGTCGTATTAAGATGTGGTTATGTGTGTTTGTGTGGGCTGGAAGTCCAGCAGGGCTCGTCCACACCCTCGCTAATACCACACTGCTCTACTGTCGGGGTTGTTTCTCCAGGAGCATCGCGGCGCTCCACAGGTTGCAGAAGGGACAGAGCAAACATCTGTCTGTTTGCATTTCACTGCTTCTTTCCTGGTAGCTATCATATTGTTGTTGGTTTTTTAATGTCATATTAAACACAGTATCATTTCTCAAGCCAAGCACACTATTACTGGAGGACAAACCCGTGTGCATACCTTCATAACATACACAGATTTGTATAACCCAGCCCGACTTCTGTCAAAATATAAACCTCTAGATCTAGATGAAGACTCCTCAGAGGTTGTTTGACTTGCGTCACCTAATAACCCACCTAATAATAGCAATGCCATATGGTCTATGCGCTTCAGAGTTGGGTTGTACTGAGAGTCAGACAACACACCAAAGCTGTGCACATTAGGCCTATTCTTACTTTAGGTGATCATTAAGAGGAACCCCGCTATTTCTAAATATCAAACAAGCATATTGTTCTGATGAGATGAGGGGGGGAAATAACGTTGTGAACTGTGAAGCCCTGAGCAGTCAAAGAGCAGTCTGCTCTCTGATCTGAGGATACAATATTCTGCCTGTTCAGTGGCGATGGAAAGCAGTCTGCACCTTGTCAGATCACTGCTGGAAATCCTGTTAGATCAATATTCCTAAAGTTTTGGCCTCGGCCACATGCAGCTAGCACGAAGGTATCATCTTCATTTCCTTGTTATCAAATCCCTGTTGCTTCGAACGTGTAATGAGAGAAGGCATGTGGAGAAAACCTATGCAGGCTTCGCTTCGATTGTTTTCTGACCCGAGGCCTTTTGTATTACTTAGCACCAGTGTTCTCAATGCATTATGGGCACTGGTAGCCTCAAGGTTATACAAGCCGGCGTGCAGAGCACTTAAATAAATGCAATCACATTACAGTTAGTGAGACAGTGTGATGATTTGTGCTGCATAACACAGCTATTTGCCATGTTATGGCTCATTTGGTTGAGAAGACTCTAATAAGCTCCCAGTTGGCCTTCATATCATCCTGTTAACTGAACTCATCCATTACAGAAGTCTCACCCAGTGTGATGGTTGCAGCTCTTTGCTAAACACAGTAACATCCTGTTTATGGGACCGCTCCCTTCAGGAATTAAGTAAAGTAAAAGAAAAATAAAAAAAAAACACAACATTGCTGTATGTTTCCAACAGCTGCGTATGACATGCATCATGGTCAGGCAAACTGAACACAGCAGACATCGTCATACCTGTTTCAATGGGAAATGAGCAGCTGCCATATTGAAAATAATGTACCATCACTCAGACAAGTCGTAGGCGCTATTGCAGTTTCTTCCTGCATGGCATTAAATAAGAAGTCAGCTTCTGTGCTGTCTTATTAGAGGCAATGCTCCGAACTCCCACCAAGCATGACTTTTCAAAAGGATATGCAAGACACACTGGGAGTCCCATTCAAGCCAAACTTATAATGAAATAAAAATCTAGCAGGAAGAGGATGTTGGAAATATCACCCCCAAAGTTCAGCGAGGAAACTGCACTGAGAAGGCCTGAATACACAGAACTTTTTTTTCCTGTTCTGACTCCAGTCAGCCAATTCTGAATCACAGCCCATGACGGCTTATATTTTGGCAGTAGCACTGCATATTTATGGTGATATGACCGATTCCATTGTCTGTTTGAAGACTGCACAAGAAATGCAGGATTCATTCTTTCTCTCCTGTGTTCCAACTGGGCCCATGTTTACTTGGGCTGAGATGGGGGGAAAAGTTATGGGTGTATTTCTTTTATTTGTCTCCATATGTGCAAGCGCAAGAGAGCAGTCTGTGAAGAATATTTGATACCATTTAAGAAAAATGACTGAGCTTGTACTGCACCTATCAGATAGTACTCTTCATTTTAGGTGTTTTGTGACATTTGTGTGGTTTGCATTGGAGTCAGGAAGAGATCATTTTTGGATGTGATCTTTGGTTAGACATGAGAAGTCAAAAAGTTGCTTCAGCCGGGGATTATCAAAGCAGATGCATGAAGTAGTCTCATGATCTGTTGGGATTTATTTTGGATGATTCACATGTAGAAAATTCTGCCCTTTGCCTGGTAAAAAGTTCACAGGGCTCTCTTCAGATCCGGTTGTTCCCAAGTGGAGAGGGACCTCATGCTATTTGACTCCCTGCATTGTAAAGGATTGTTGGTTCATATATGTATTTTCTTGATGAAAAGTGTGTGCTCATATTTAAGACTGACAATAATAAAATGTTGTATCTTAAGACAATATGTTGTGTTTTGCATGTATTGTTTGTTTTTCTTTCACGTTGTATTCATACTGAATGTACAAATGGCCAAATTATATCTTTGACTATACTGCTTTGCCAACAGATATTTCCAAGGTGCACAAGCAACAGAGTTGCCCACATCCATGGCACCTATCCAGAAACAAGACAAACCTATTGATTTTTCGATCCCTCAGAAGTCCCGACCTTGGACTGAGCTCATTGTGGTCTGTCCGCTACATTACCAACAACTGCTAACTGCAGTTCTTCTAATGACACCAGTGTGTCTTTGAGCCTGAACACAGTGTTTTTTAACAGTTCCGGTACATCAATTATGCATGAGCGCAGCAGGAGGTCTGCCATAAAGCTCTGGAATGTGTTTCTCTTCCTCTACTGTAGCTGCATGCAAAAGCAATTTTCTATTCTAATTCATGTTAGAAGAATCTGGAGGTTTCTGTTTGTTGCCACGGTGCTGGTAACCTGGAGCAATAATTTACTGTGCAATAAATAATGTAAAGTACGTCAATGATATGAACAGGAATGTCATAGGAAAGTGAGCTTCATATTGCTTTTTTAAAGCTGTGACAGAAAAAAAACAACCTCTTTGCAGTTGATACCACACCACTCTAGTTCAGCCTCGACAAATATTTAATTCATGCAAACATCTGCTCTCTGCAGTGGCGAGTTGTTCCATACACCAGAGACTGAATACAGTGTTGGAAAGATAAAAGAATGCCGTATGTTGGATGCCAGAGTATGGAAAAATCAAAGCTAACACAAAGAACCGCATTTCTAGGCCATGCAGACTAAGCTATGTGATAATTGCATTTTTGAAGCTGTACTGAGTTTAAACACATTTTTAACTTGATCTAAGAGAAATGACCACAACCCACATGGTGGTAACACGCAATGGATTAAGTGCGTGTGTCTATATATATATATATATATATATATATATATATATATGATATATATACTGTATGTATGTATATATATTCAGACTGTGTCTGTAACGTGATAATTAGCCATTGTCTCACACATTCATGGTCGTTAAAGTTAGCCAGAAAAGATAAAACTGCCAAATAACAATGTAAGCTGATGCCCGTTGCCATGTTGTATTACCGTATCAGCAGCTGTGCAGGAGCTATTACTTAACTTCGGGGGACGATGAAAAAACATTTAGAAAATCATTTTGAAGTAAGTACTACTAACAGAAACACGTTACACACATTCATAATCCTAATATATCAGAATTTGGTCCGGGCAAAAAACAGGACAGTGATTTCATGATATTTGGACCTCATGTTGGTGCTAGAGTAGTTACCAAAGTCTTCAGGATGATTCATCCTCTGGGAATCTTAAATGAATGAACTTGAATGACAAAATAGCATGGCAATCCATCCAAAGTTGTTGAGATATCTCAGTCTGTACCAAACCTGTGGACAGACTGATAGTGCCTTCCCTGGATCCATGCTGCTAGCATGATTAACACAGAAGCTTCTCCTTATTTGTCCACACATGCTATAGAAAGAGAATGGCAAAGTGCACAGAAACTTCCACCATGCTGAACTGAAGTTACAAATTCAAAGGTAATTCAACTTTTCATTGTCTTGTCAAAGCTCTATCCAACAAGTGAGCTACTTGCAAGTAGTACTTTTCTTTTACCATAGTTCAGATCCAAGTAAAGGATCCTGCAGGCTACTGAGTTTCCAACAGTACCTCAGTGGAACATCTCGGGTCAGCTGTGTGCGGAAAGCCTGCTTGTTGGTGAGGAAGTGTGCTCGCCAGAGGTCGTCTTCATTAAGTGGCCCATCTCAGGTTCGAGAAAACTATTTTCTATGTTTCTGTTGTTATTTTCGTGTTATTTTCTTGTTTGTTATACTTCACTGTTTACATACATATTTGATATAGCCATATCCTCCTGAGGACCAACAGAGAACATATCTGTTTTGCATGGGTCTTTTGGGAAAATAATAAACCAAGCTCAATACATACTTTGGATGTGCTCTAGCCGTGTGATTTTTTATTTTTTTTAATCAATCAGAAATGTTTCCAGCCCAGTCAATTCACATATAAGTATTTTATTACTATCCCCCAGGAAGTTTGACCTAATGGATTGGTCTCTTCAAGGTTGGTGGTGGTCTGGACCAGTGATTCCATCAGGGTTGTGGATAGTTGAAATTGCCTCTTTTAAAATCCACTGCAGAGGAAACTATTAAGGTGTAATAAAGAATGTATCCATTCATGGAATTACAAAGGAGGCACTCAGCACTTTGACTAATCAAAATACAGTATTAATCTGTCGTTTTAGTTTATGACAGTGTCACTTTGCTGCTCCACTGGAGGAATGGACACCCACATTGGAAGGAATTATTCAGTGGAGACCATGAATACACATAAAAGATATTCCGGCAGTCTATCCAGTTGTTGTTGAGATATGGCAGCACTGCCTCCTGTCTTGTGTTCATATTAAACTTGCAGTATAAATATTCTGAGTAAGAAAATTAGTATTAATTTTGTATCAAATCTGGGAGGAAATGCTTATTTATAATACCTACAAAAGTCCACATACATACAGTATGTTATTGTATATGTGTAAATAACCACTCCCATCAGAGCTGTTTATTTAGATTTCACTGTAAACCCAGAGAATCTTGAAAAAATCAAGGTAACTCTTTGCCTTAAAATGTTTAAGTAATGAAGCATTAGTTGAATAAGGGAAGTGGACTACGTCCAATGTACTTGGACCCACAATGGAATGGAATAGAACATGCAAGTTCAATGTACTAATAACCTAGTTACAGAAACTGAATATACTAATTTAACTCAGCTTGTTAAGTAAGCATTACTCTTTTTTATTGAACATGTCTTTTTTTCAGCAACAAAAGAAACACAGCCATGGCCTAATAGGCTTCTAGTGTGTACCTCCAATCATTACAATATTGTTCTGCACATCTTCAAATGTGGTCGACAAACTGACAAGATAAAACTCAGCCCTGCTGAACACTGGCATCCTATCATTTATACTTCAACACTTTACATTTACGCTTCAGATTTGGTTGACAAACTGGCAAGATATAACTCAGCCCTGCCAAACCCTGTCATCTTAACATTTACAAATAACAAATGTGCCCATGGAAAAAACAAAACGTGTGAGAGAATGAAAGAAGAGAGAACGGGAGGGTGAAAAAAATTACGGAGAGCAGATACCATATGGAGAGCCCGTACTCTCCCCTCCACCCCCCCTCCTCTCTACCCCACTCCTCCATCTTCGCAATTGTGAACTCGATCATCAACAAAAAATGTTTCTCTGGATAAATGTGTAAATACCAAAATACGGGTCCTTCTCTCCTTACCCTCTTTCTCTTCACTTAACTTTACTTTTACTGCCAATTACTAAAAAAAAAACCTCACATTTGACAACTTGGGAAGAGGAGATGCTGGATCTTACATTGCAAGCTGATTCTTCAGTGTTTGAAGTTTAGGTTTCACATCTGTCTTACCTAAGTTCAGAAGTAGGCCTACCTGTTGAAAAAAATCAAAAGTGTTCATCATGTACTTTGGGTAGTTGAGATGCAGTACATAGGTAAGTCCGAAGGACAATGTACATGGCTGTGGGCAGGCTCTCAAAATCCATCACAATGTTTCCCTCCAAGATGATTCCTACTGAGGATGCATTGTGTTGAAGGGAGTGCGTTTGTGGAGTGATGTTTTCCTGTTCATGGCAGAGGATCCCCACTGGCACATCATTGTACAACCCTTCCTCATCATCAATGTCCTGAAAAAAGGAACAGGGCATGATCACGTCAATATGACAACACCCTCTATAGGTGCACAGCCTACATGTCTGCCCTATCCAGTGTCCATCCACTGCCCAATGCAGTGACCGCTACGGAAAATCACTCAGGACAGGTGCAAGCATCCACAAATGATCTGGGGTGAATGCAGGTCACAATTTTGGAGTATGCTGCCTCCAGAGAAGTTTTTTTTTTTTCAAACAACAATAACAATAAAAAAGAAACTTAACACATGCACGCCTTAAAATAAGATGTATGGTAGGAGGGGAGGTACAGAATGGGGGGAGCAAAGGAGGGAAGCTAACATTAGCTAAATAACAAAACCTTGAAGAGGCATGACAGCTAAGAGTAGGACAAATAGCCAACTAACAAAAAAATACATCTAAATAAATCTAGAAATTAAGTGAGCTTGTTTGCACCAATTTACCAGGATGTTTGCAGGTCTGTGGCTAGCTGCTTCACCATCTCTGCTTCAATTTTAGCTGTCTGGAAGCAACAGATTAAAACGTTTCAGTCGAGTCGAGTGGACATATCAGCTAGATGTCACATTAAAAGCATGTAGAAGTGAAGATTTACTGCCGAGCAGTCTATGAACGAGTATGCATACCCGGACACCGCGCCGGACTCGAATTGTACCCAAAGCGGGTGGTCGCCGGACTCGTTGGCACAAAGCTCAATTTCTATGACCGGGCATACTCTCTGTACTCCAACTCGGTGTCACATAAGTTTTTTTTTTTTTCCCATTTTTTTTTAAATATCTACAGTGCTATAGAAATGAAGCTTTGATATAAAGATATACTGTACTGTATATCTGATAGATATATAGACTACTTTGAGTTGTATCAACATTTTCATTTATATAGTGTTGTCCCCATGAAAACATAAAATACAATATTTGCTAAAATGTGAGAGGTTTAAGTAACTCACTTTCGTGACATACTGTAGCTAAGTTACCTCAGCTAGCAGTCAGGACTGTAATGGCATGCAACCAGTGCCAGTTTCCAACTTACCGTTGTGTGGCTGAAATCAGGTCATTCACCGAAGGATGCAAACGTGGGTGGATCAGCTTGCTTGCTAGAACGTCAGTTGTCGAACATTTCAATACAAATGTTTTTTTTGTCTTTGTTCTGTTCCATCTCTATTCTTTCTCAAAAAGTCCAGAGCTCATCAATGCCACTCTGTCAAAACTGGTACCAGTAAGGAGATTTTTGGCAGTTGCACGGGAGGCGTCAATGCGTTTCTATTAGTAACAGGCAAAGCTTGATGATATTGAGTTGTTTTAGCTCAAACACATAATTACAATTAGATAGGCCATTAAAAAGTACAGTTTACTCAGAATTTATAATGCATGTAAATAATGACATGTTTAAATAATACAAACTCAGTATGTCTGAGTAGAAACTACTGATTGGACTTAAAATCACAATTAGAATGAGAAAGGTCATGAAAAAGTTCACCTTAATCAGGATTAACAAGTAATGCCAATAAATTAGACATATTTAAGTAATATGAACTCAATCTCTTTGAGTTGAATCAAAATGTGGGTTTACAGTGTGGGGAAATATCATGGTCTTGGTCTTGGTTGATACCATGTGTCGATGCCTTGACATCAGAGTCCGCTGTGTTCACTCAACCATCCAGCTTTTATTGCTCAATCCTCGAGGCAGCTTCTGATTGAAAAAATAAATAATAATCCAGTCAGTACATGCAATCCAGGCAGCAACCATGTTTTTGCAGGTACACTGTAAATGGTAATTGTCAGTAGGTACAGTATTTGTGTTGCAGAGAATCCATGATAGACAGTAAAGCACTGGAGAAAAGTCTTGCTGTCTACCTTCTAATTCCCACTTGGAGACATTTCTTCTCTCTCACTCTCCGTTATATTTCAACCTAATTAATGTCAAAACGGAGTAAAAACAATTACAGATCTGTCTCCAAAAGTTGTTGATTTCTCTTTCCACTTCACTTTCATTGAGGCGAGCAGAATCGGCTAATGGCTGGTAAACATAGTTTGATTGGCCTGATTGTCTCACAGGACTGTGGATGTACTGCAGCTGAGCGTGGAGGAGAACTGAGAAGGAATAGCGTAGCACTTATCAAAATCAACATCTTTACTGAAAGTCTGCAGCATCCTCCATGCAAATTCAGATAAAACAGCATTTTCCAAACCCATAATTAGATGCTGTTACACTCAGATGTGACTCACTAAGAAAGTGAAGTCTTCTTACTGCACTCATCTGCCGTGAGTTGAGCCTGTTCCTCAGTTAAAAAATAAAAGTCAGGGAGGTGATGAAGCATACAATTATAACGTTACAACAAAACATTTAGGTGTAATTATTTTAGAGAACGCACTTACTATTTTGACTATAGAGCTCAGTTTAATTCAGTTTCATATTTGCTATTAAAAAGCATGACTTTACATCTCTTTTTTAATTCAAGCAGTATTTTGCCAGTGATAATGATTTTCTTGTTTTGTGAAATCATCTTCATCGTTACATCTATAAGAGTTTGATAGCCTACTAGTTTTCAAGAGAAACCATGGGTGACTAATTAAGAAGGCATAATTAATTACACTGCATACGATCAAATGAAATAATGACACCTTCTTCAGAATTTGAAATCATAATTAAAGATCCCATATTATACTGTTTTTCAACAATTTCACACAGCTGTCAGAGGTCCAACAACACTGTTTTCGATATGCATTGCCCCAAACCCATCCGTGGTCCTGAATTTCAGCTGTCTAAAAGTTGATCAAATGAGCTCTCCTGAGAACAGGCTGTTTCTGTGCCTGCACCTTAAAATGCTAATGAGCTCTGTCTGTCAACGCATACTTGGAGAGCCACAGAGACGATGCCGCTTACGCTAGCGGTAGCATGCACCAATGTTTATGTGGATGTATCGCTAAGGCTTGCCTATGTGGCTCAGATGAAGTTGCTGGGTCCCGTATGGTTGGGGATCTGATCCTTTTACGAGGGTCAGTGTCGAGGCAAAGGCAGCTTTGTACTGAACTTCGTTACTGAAGCAGTCCGATGTGAATTGGTTAGCACACACATACAAGCTAACACGAACCGTAGCCGGCACATTCTCATTAAAAATGAGACCCCCCCCCCGGGTTCCGTCCGACTGGAGGAAGCAGTGAAGACGCACCAGAGCGTGTGTGACAGATCTGATCTGTCTGAACAACAACAGGAGGAGCTACGCACCCTGCTGCTGAAATAGAAGAAGATGTTTGCACAACACAATGAGGACTCCGGACATACAGACCTGGTACAACCCTGCATCCACACTGGCGACACACCACCTGGCCGACATCGACCTCTCCCCCTGCCATGTATAAAACGAGGAAATCCCTACTCTCAGGTATGCTGGAGAAAGGAGTTATTAAAGAGAGCTGTTGCCCATGGGTGGCACCCATAGTACTGGTGACGAAAAAAGATGGCAGTTGGAGATTCTGTGTTGCTTACAGGAAGTTAAATGCAGTAACCCATAAAGATGCATTTCCCCTGCCCAGGATTAAAGAACTCTTGACCAGTCTGACCAGAGCATAATGGTTTTCCACTCTCAACTTTGAGATGAACCCCCAATACTGAGAGAAGACAGCTTTCACCACACCGCTGGGGCAGTATGAATTTCAGTGTATGCCCTTCGGTCTCTGCAATGCGCCAGCTACCTTCCAGCGTCTGATGCAACAATGTTTAAGTGGCCAATTGACAGAATCCTTACTGGTGTATTTGGATGACATTATCATTTACTCACCTGAGTTATCCTCCCATCTGCAGCATCTAGATGAGCTGTTAAACAGGCTGTGGTGGCATGGGTTGAAACTCTGTCTGGATAAACTAAGAGATCCTAGGCCTCAGTCAAAACCTAGGTGGCATTGTCGTCCCCCGTTTTTAACGTATCCAATTATTGCAAGGTGAACGATATTTCACGGTTTGATACCTACCCAATGCCCTAGATCGATGAACTCCTGGATCTGTTAGGCACTCTTTGTTTTTTTACGACTGTGTTTAAGCAAGGGTTACTGGCAGATTCCCTTGTCTCCCGAGTCTAAGGAAAAATGTCCTTCTCCTGTCCTTCCAAACTTTGAGGACCTGACCAGTCCCCTATTGACCTCAACCAGAAAGGTTCCTCAGAGGAGCAGCACACTGATGATGGAACGCGTTGTGTGTGGAAAATAAAGAAAATATATTTCGATCAACCTGTGTCCGAGTGGTCCCTTGAAATTTACAAACATAAGGTAGCAACAGGGTATGCCACACACTTCAAAGTTGAAGATTCTACGGGCTCAACATGTTCCCGCTTCAGGGCCGCCAACACCTGCTCTAGGTCCCACACTGGGACGGCAGACCTATTGTGCACAGCTCGCCTCTGTGGCCCCATGAGGAACCACGAGTTGAGGCTGCAGCAGCCCTCCAGTCCCTTAAGGACCCACCCGGGCAGCCTTGACAGCCCCTACCATGCACCTGAGGATTGATGGTGACTTTCCACCAGTAGGTCCTGTAAGTGTGTCTCCTGTACTCTCCATGCACCATGACTCAAAAGAGTCCCCAATGGTATGAATACGCCACTTTTTTTTGAAGATGCACAAGAGATCTGCAGAGTTTGGACTACTGACTAAGGGAGAATGCCAAGAGCCCATCCCTCTCAGCCTGTGACCATACAGGAAGGGATGGAACAGGGTCCCCTGAGCCTGACTCCAAAGTCCCCGGTGGACTGATAGTTCTGAGGGTCTGCCGTCCACAAGGGATGCGATCCAAGGCCATGGCCAATCCAGCGCCACCAAGATGGGCCTCACCTCTTCCACCTGGATGCTCTGGAGCAGAGCTAGTAGGATGCTTCATGGTGGGAAGGCATACAGCAGACCCTTTGGCGACTGGTGAGCCATCACATCGACCCCCAGGGGAGGATCATATCTTTTTTTTCAGAAGTACAACGGGAAATGTGTTGTCAGCCTGGAGGAAAACAGATTGGCCTGCAGCAGGCAGGGCACGTATGGTTGGCTGGAGCCCTTGAGCAGTCGCTGTCTGATTTTTTTATCTGAACACTTGGCAACAAGCCTCTCTGATGCTTGCTGACATGAGCAGCTTATACATGAGGCTAATCATTCATAGCTGCTACTCCATGCTTGAATCCTAGACAGAGCATGCAGAAGTCAGCAGACATTCTCACCCCACAGTCTGTATAAGCCATTACAGACTAAAATTGTGCTTATTGCCGCTGAAGGTCTTTTATTTAGAATCCCGACCGGACGTATGGCTATCTGCATCTTTTTTGTTTCAACAAGTCCTTCAACCATTATCTTGAAGGGACAGACAGAAGTACAAGCAGTACTTCCCCCTTCACTCAAAGTAGTTTCCTTTCTCCTGACGGAGCTGCTGCTTCACCTGCGATACTGGGCTTCCAACCAAGGGGGGCATTTACATGTTGCACTTCATCTACAGCTCTTTGCTGCTTCTGTAGTGTGAGTGTAATGTGGGCAAAACAGGGGAGACACAAGACTTTTGCCAACTCCAAGGGCTACATACTCCCACCGACCCCCAGTGTTGATTTCAGTATTGTGAACCTCCTGGAGAAGCTGCAATCGGATAGGTAATCAGACTATACTCCCACCAGCTCCTTTCGACCCATCTTTGTAAGACTGTTGCACAGTTTGCCAACTCTGTATGATCTAAGAACCTTCAAAGGATTATTTTGTCTTTGCAGAAGACCTATTGTTCCTGAGAGGGGGGCCGGAGACCAGGGGCCCGTTTCACAAAGCAGGTTCAACAAACTCTGAACCTAACCCTGAACTCTGAGTTGAACAACTCTGAGATGGGCAACTCTGAGTTTTCAGTTTCAGAACAGCGGTTTTGAATTAGTTCACTCAACTCTGAGTATGTAAACTCTGAGTTACGCGCGTGCCTGCCGACTCTACAAAGCCATCATCAATGGATCTCCGATACTACGATTCACCATGGCAACGGGGAGAGCGTCATTAGATATTACTGAGTGTTTATGTAGAAAACGAGCTCATCCTGAGAAAGCGGAGCAACGTAACTGCAGCAAAGTAGCGATAGTTGGCGTGGCAGACAATTACTGCCCGATCCAATGTGTATAACTGAATGAAACAGTCTATTGATCTAAAGGTAATAACTCTTTATTTTCAGGCTTGCACAGCGACGCTGTGGTATAATGGTTGGCAATGCTGCCTATGGTGTGGGTGACAGCGGTTCGATTCCCGTAGTTCACAAAGTAGTGCAACAAATAAATTATTATTTTTATTGGGTGTAATCCCCCCAGGTACAGAAAGAAAGTGGCTTCAGTTGAAAATTAAGCATAAGAATATTGCGCAAATACGTTGACTAAGGCATATGATTTTAATCATATTTCACATATTAAACAGTAAATATAAGCAGGTATTTCAACACAGGAATGTACTTAAACATTTCATAAATCTCCCGTTCGCAAAAACACTACCTCCGCAAAGAATCTGGTTGCGGATTATGTCCGCGATATGAAATGTTGAAAATGTCGGAGAATATTGTTTAGATAATATCTAATGTGATTGAAAGGAAAGGTAATCAAAATCCTCTCCCGACGCAAAGCTGCTAGAATCACTTTTATTTCCGTATCGATTAGGTTGACGATGAAAGGACGGCACAATTTTTCAGAGTTGGTTCAGATTCCGGAAAAAGGCGGAGACATGTAGGGAGAAACTCAGGGTTTGTTGAAGCAAACCTGCTAGCGAGCAGGTTAGTTTCACGGAGCATGTTACCCGAGTAACTGACCCAGATTTATGCTGAACTGGCTTTGTGAAACCGAAAAACCAGAGTTTCCCTCATCTCAGGGTTAACTAACTCAAGGTTTTCACTAAACCTGCTTTGTGAAACGGACCCCAGCTCTCTTCCCAATAGGAGGTGGATCTCTCACTATAGCCTTCTGTGCTCTGACATTCTTGTCTTTTCATTCTCTATCAACACGCCTGTTGCTCAAGTGGAAATCAAAGAAGCAGTGAGTATATGCATACCTGGGTCTTAAGTACCTCTGCATGGGCCATGTGGTGTATGTCTTCAAGGAAATCACCACATCACTCTGAAGGAGTTGGTTCAAGTCCCCATACACATGTAATGTAAACTGAGTGGAGAGATACGATAGGGAACTACTCTTCTAAAGGACGTATATCATCCTTGACTGGATTGATGCATATCCTCATTTCATCCTCATTTCATACGACTGAATGATTTTTCATCAATTTAAAACAGGTTGTAAAGGTCTTCACGCTGTTCACCCAGACATGTTGTCTTTACTTAAAACATTTAAGAAAGTAATTGCCTTTTAATGAATTCACTTGAATGCCAATTGACTGGAAGTAACAATTTATTGTAAGTTAAATATAGTAAGATCCAAATTAAATGCACTACATGTTACACTGATAAAATGTTTTAACTTTACTCTTTTTCATCATTCGTGTGTTTATTTAAATTGTATTTAAAATGGCATTAGCAATAAAACACACACTGTTATTTTCTCTTTTCATAGAAAACATCTCTGAGAACTAGAGTTCTCAACGGGCCTGAAAATTACAGCCCGACCCGACCCGGCCCGCGGGTTTTTATACCCGAACCCGACGCAGCCCGACACACCAGCATGAATTGTCGGCCCGAACCCGACCCGAACCCCGCGCGCCTGCATTGTTTTCCTCATACACTTGTTATCACGATCAGACAGACAGCAGACGTGAATTCAAATGAAACTTTATTTAAAATTAAAAGATTTAACACAAACAACCGAAACTTTAAATAGCCTATATAAATAAATATGCCGTAAATAAATATTAAATTAAATCTTCACACAATATAAAAAGAACTCAAACACTTCAATCAGGCAACTATTTCACACCACACATCGTAAACACTAAAATGGACACACAATAGGCATCTAAGTGGAGGTTTATAAGGCATCGTGGAGGAACAGTAGTGCGTCCACAGTGGATGGACTGAGGCGCGTCCTCCTCTCCTCAATGGTACGGCCAGCCACACTGAACACTCTCTCGCTGCTGCTGGCTGGCACACAGAGCACCTGCCGCGCCAACTGAGCCAGTTTAGGATAGACACTGCTGTTGGTCTTCCACCAGCCCAGCAGGTCCTGGTCGTCACTCATTGTTGGCCTTTGACGGACGTAGCTGTCCACCTCATCCTCGTCTGTTCCCGTCTCACCCAATATATTCTCCCACTGGTCGAAGCGCGGTGTCTTCTTTGCAGCGGGAGCGGGTGCTGCTCTGTCTCCTGGCTCGCGTCACCTGGGCCCTCCGGAACCGGCTGCTGCGCAGCTAACAGGCGGGACTTTATGTACAGCTGTACATCTGCACTTTGGCCTGCGGGCAGCATCCACAACTGGTTGAATTTCGGCCAAAGGAACGTTGTGGAGATCAGTGATGCACTTTGCCAGTTTTTCCTCCAACCGGTGCGCATGCCGTTGACGCACGGCTGCCAGCTGTGCCGTGTCGTCTGCATGTTGCTGGCAGTGACGTCTGAGTCGTTCTGCCCATAGCAGCACAAGATGCAGAGTGGGATATTTGTCCCCCTCCAGTTCACGCTGAGCATCATAAAAGGGCTCCAAAAATGACAACATGCCCAGAGTGTCGGGGGTTATTTTTTCTATTCGCTCACTCTCTCCACGCGCGTCCAGTTTCTCCTGCAGCTCCGCGTAAATGTCTTTAATAGATTTAAGGGTCAAATACACGGTGCTGAATCGCGTATCCACCATCTGCAGGAGTGTCTTGGAAAGCTGCGCTGCCATTCCCGACTGCTTCACATATCTATATAGAGAGAATATAATTAATTCAAACTGAGGGGGGAAGAGCGTGCTCTTACACAAATGAGTAGTAACTGTCACTGTGTAACAAACCATCACAAACTAAAGACTCAGATGGACTATAGTAATATATTAATGGGAACATGTGATGGATTATCAGGATAATAATATCGTTATAACAGTATACAACTAGTGTAGCCAACATGTGTAGTTTACCTTACAAGCTCCTTTGCTGAAGTCACTGTTTCACCGAAGTCAGGGGCCACCCGCATCAGTGTGTTGTTGTCAAGACCATGACGGAGGACAGTGTTTAGGACATGGTCCATGCAGTCAAGTCTACTGTATGACCTGAGAGCATTCACGATGTTTGTTCCCTGGTCTGTCACCCAAACAATGTCCTTTAAGGATAGTGGATCAAACCCGAACTTTGTCACCAAGAGCTTGGCGAGTTCTCTCCTGATGTTTTCGCCCGTCTTCTTCTCCTCCACGGGAAACTTTGCTGTGGTCAGATTCTTCCCAATTAAGGCGAAATCTTCCGTAACGTAGTGGCATGTTATTGAAAGATAGTGAATCTTTCTGAAATCATCCGTCCACATGTCTGTTGACATTCCCACTTTTCCTCCATTCTTCAGGATGTCTTTTACCTGCTTGGCAAATGCGTCTCTTTTTTCCTCAGCCAGATCCTTACAGCGTTTTGCCACTGTGTTAGGGGATGGGAGGACAGAATTAGCTGGAACTCTGCCGTGAGTTGCACCGACATTGATAAGTTCCTGCGCAAGTTCTAAAAAGCCTTCTCCCTGCACAAAGTAAAACGGCCTAATGTCCTTGGCGCACATGTGCACGCATTTCACGGTCACTGCCTGTTTGGCTGTGAGAGGAACATTTCTGGCCACAAACTTTGTCATCGATGACTGTTGTGGCTGCGTTGGCGCAGTGGTGGAAGGCAAGCAGTTCAATGCATGGCGGCTAAGGCTGGACGATCCTGTTTTTTTGCTGTCGTACTTCATCAGCACTTTACATTTTGTGCATTGTACATAACCTGTTTGGTTTCCATCCGAATCCACCACCATTGCAAATGTTTTCCAGACCTCTGATTTCCCCACTCCTCGAGTGGCAAGGATGAATTCGCCTGTGGCAAGTTTGCTTTTGACCAGCTCCATCTTCTCCAGCTAGGCTATAGGCGTGAGTGCGTCACGCAGCGTCGTCAGGTGTGCGTCTGCCCCATGAGGCAGCCAGATTGACCAAACGTGAACAGCGATGATTCACAGCAAACAATATATAATTTACAACCTACAATTTTTTTTTTTTTTTTTTTTTTAATGAAATGTGTTTTATAAAAAAAGGAAGCCCGAGGCCCGACCCGACCCGGCTCATTTGCGTATTTTTCGGCCCGGACCCGGCCCGAAACTTCGGGTCCCGTCGGGTTTGTCGGGCTGGGCCGACCCGTTGAGAACTCTACTGAGAACTGAGTTGACCAACTCTGAGATGGGCAACACTGAGTTTTCTGTTTCAGAACAGCGGTTTTGAATTAGTTCAATCAATTATTATGCAAACTCTGAGTTATGCGCGTGCCTGCTGACTCTTTAAAGCCATCTTCAATGGCGCTCCGATACTACAATTCACCATGGCAACTGGGAGAGCGTTATTAGATATTACTTTGTGTTTATGTAGAAAATTAGCTTATCTTGAGAAAGCGGAGCAATGTAACTGCAGCAAAGTAGTTGGCATGACAGACAATTACTGCCCGATCTAATGTGTATAACTGAATGAAACAGTTGATTGATCTAAAGGTGATGCTTTATTTTCAGCTTTATAGAGCGACTGTGGTGTAACAGTAAGCAACGTTGCCTACAGTGCAGGCTACGGGTTAGTAGTTCACAAAGTAGTGCAGTGAACAAATAATAATTTTCATATAGGTGTTATCACCACTAATTGGTGACTCTAAATTGCCCGTAGGTGTGAATGTGAGCGTGAATGGTTGTCTGTCTCTACATGTCAGCCCTGCGATAGACTGGCGGCCTGTCCAGGGTGTACCCTGCCTTCGCCCAATGACAGCTGGGATCGGCTCCAGCCCCCCCCCCCCCCCCCCCCCCGCGACCCTGAATACAGGATAAGCGGTAGAAAATGGATGGAAGGATGGATGTTATCACCACAGGAACAAAAAGAAAGTGGCTTCAGGTGAAAATTAAGCATACAAATAAGTGTCAACACAGAAATGTCCTAAACATTTCATTAATCTCCCGTTCGCAAAAAATCTAAAGAGCTCTGCAAAGAATCCGGTTGCAGATTATGTCCGCGATATGAAATGTTGAAAATGTTGGAGAATATATTTTAGATATGTGATCGGTAGGAAAGGTAATCAAAATTCTCTCCCGACGCAAAGCTGCTAGAATCACTTTTATTTCCGTATCGATAAGGTTGACGAGGAAAGGACGGCACATTTTTTTCAGAGTTGGTTCAGATTGAAGGTTTATTACGGTTTATTGAAGAAAACCTGCCAGCGAGCAGGTTAGGTTCACGGAGTATGTTGCCCGGGTAACTGACTAAGATTTTTGCTGAACTGGCTTTGTGAAACTGAAAAACCAGAGTTTCCCTCATCTCAGGGTTAACTAACTCAAGGTTTTCACTAATCCTGCTTTCTGAAACGGGCCTCTGATGTCTGATCTGAAAACTAAACACAATATGTCTAAATGTAAAACAAGAAAAGTAAATATTATTTTTCCTTAACACATTGTCACAAGCTATGTGTAAAAAAACAGCACCAATTCAAATTTGCTAATGGTAATAACATTAGGTAAAGATGTTGACATTAATTTTGAAATGTCGTTTAGTCTAATTATAATCCACAAAAATATTTGCATATATTTCTCACGTAATCATAACAAGCTAATGTCCTCATTGACGCTATTGAATGCAGTGATGTATAGAACTATGGTAGAGTAAACTAACCAGTAGACACTACAGAGGGAGAAAGTAGCTCAGGTTGCTAACTAACGCCTAGTTTAAAATGTCTGCCTTGTTCTAGCTCATGGGAATTTGAGCAACTGCTGCAGAAAACGAATCATAGACAAACTCAATAGGGAGCTGCCCATACAAGGATTTAAGCCTAATACATATCTAAGACTGATGGGCTGTCGAAGGCCTACAATCGGTGTAATCTGAGGGACAAAATTAGATTTTGGACACCATTAGTTACATGGTTGTGAATAAACCTGTCTCTTTGTTTGAGGCAGTGAGAACAACAATAAAACAATAAAAAAAAGTAGACTGTGTGAGATTGTGTGCATATCCTTTGTGGGGGGACGTGGCCAGAACAGTGACGTATACTCCAAGAGGACTCTCTCCCAGATAATATGATGAATGAGCTGACAGTATCAACCTTCAGAGTCCTCACTGATTTCTTTCAAGGCCAATAAATGTGCTGTGAGCAACACAATTCAAAGTCTTTGAAACGATGACACTTCCCAGTGTACATCTGAAAAGAAATTCCAATATCCGTGTTTTGTGTGCACATGTGTTTTATAATATCAAAGGAAACGAATGTCTGTGCCAAATCTTCTGCAGTGCCACAATAAGTAAAACAAACAGTAAATAAAGTGCTAAGAGCTCTTTGTTGGGGGTTTATTTAATAGGGTTGTGATTTGTTTGCTTTTTGCGTATCATGTCTGAATACATGGAGTTGAGATCTAGAGTTGCTCCAATGGTTACGCATTATCCAATTTGCTGTTTAAAAAAAAGGTTAATTGGATTTAATTGCACTTTTGCTTTATCCATTACTCTTGGAACGTAGTTGAATCCCTTCTCTGACTTTAGCTAAATGCTTTAAAGGAGATGGACCTTTGAGAAAGCAACCCTAAGGAAGGATTGAATTTGATGGATAATGATTTTAAGTCAAAATTAACTCTTGACACAGACTTGAATTTAACTGGGAGAACATTCTGTTGCAAATATGCAGATAGTCCAGGACCACATTAGCTGTCTGTTTACAGACTATACTTTCGAACTACTCACATAAAATGTGACTACTCCATCGCCAGGGAGCGCTGCGTCTGATTAGTTATCTGTGTCATAGGCCAGTCAATCTAGCCCAAAAAGACAAAAAATTTGCAACAGAAATGGTTCATATTATTTATTGGTCCTAACACCCCCCTGAATCATAAGTCTTAAGCCGTAGATGGAATGGAACATATATATTTTCTAGAATAGAATGAGAAGAATAGGGGAACATTTTAAATTAACAGCTTTGAAACTTCTCCAGTTGATTAGTGACATCATAACAAAGAAAAAATGTATTACAAAATGTTGAGATTTTGTTTATATATGCAAATTAGGCATTTATTAATAAAATATACCATAATCTGCATATAACAAAACACAATCTGAAAATTGGATGAAGCCAGATTAAAAATGTATTGTTTCATTCTGGAATGATAAGACAACATTACAGAAGGGACTGTGGCTATGTATAATTTATATAATATTTCACCTCCACTGTAATTTTGAGAAAACACCCTTTAAAGACTTTAGTGAGAATGAATACATTTTTCAACAGAAACCAATATTAACAGACAAGTCTTTGATCTTGAAATCTGTAAATAGACAATATGTACCCAAAAGCAGAACTCAACAGACAGATGTAGAGAAAGCCCAGTAGGCACTTTAATGTACAAAATAGGAGGTATTTTAAAAATAATAAAATGTCAATGGAAAATAGAAGGTATTTTACAAGAAAACAAGTTTAATCAAGTTTGCTGACATATTTGCCCATATGCCACATATGCCAGGGAGCAGTCGAGGCCATGGCGATAGCAATTACAGCACATTGTGCTGCAACCAGACTTGCACTTGCAGCGCACAAGCTCAAACAGAGATTGAGGTGCAGGGTCCTGGTCATTAGTGATAGGAATGAGCCAAGAGTCTTGTATCCTCCAGCCCCAATCCTCTGGTGACAGCAGGTTTCCCATCCATTCCTGAACTTAATAGTACACCCTCAAGCAATGAAACCTAGCAGTTGCAGATGTTGTTGGCAAGTTGCGAGGGTGGATGGCCATTTTACTGTCTGTCACCTTACTATAAAAGCGTGTCACTCTGAGCTCATTGAGAGAGGTGGCTTCGGTTGTGATACAACATCCAGAGTGTTTGGAGTTGGGAAAGGGGTATCTCTGCATCTGGTTCAAGAAAGTGACACATTCAGAGTACAGCCCAGCATTTTTCTGAAACAATCTGCTACTGAAGATGAAATTGCTGCTGCAGGGGAAAAGGCAATGATACAGATCTACAAAGGCAAAGAAGCCACCTCTCTCAATGAGCTCAGAGTGACACGTTCACAGTGCAGTCTGTGAGATCTCACTGTGACCAGTTTTGTTCCTCTGTTACAAAAGGTTAAAGTCTTCATTACACACATTAAACACAATGAGCTGACATTAGTTCATGTACCATATCAAGCCTGCACAATTGTTTCACCTGAGAAACCATAAGGGCATTCCCTCTTGTTTATGTTGACCGATATGACATCTAATCAGTGTAGGGTAGGAGTAGACAGAGGAGGTGATACCATCACAGGGGAGGAACATGGGGAATACAACACCACTGGGAGGATTGTAAGCTAAGCAAATAAAGTACGGATCTGTGAAAAACCGCAGTCCTCATGCATCAAACCCTGAAGTCTATCACATAATATCATTCTGCTCAAACGTCACGCATTTAAGACACAAGTACAGCTCATGAAACCATCACACTAGAAAAAAAAAATTTGTAGAGTGATTCTTTTTGATGGTAAAGGTGAGAAATGAAATGAGATGGGGGAAAAAGAAAACTACTCTTAGAGGAGATGAAGAAAAACAACAACAACATTCTTGAATCCTTTTGCTGGTATCCAGCCAGTTTTATAGTATACGTTTTATTTGTCCAGATTTTGCGATGTCTGGTTCTGAGATTTCTGTCTCCACCCCGACACAAATGAGATGGAGTGGAAATATTTGTTGTGCCCACAGCATTGTGTTAAATGCCTGTTTGTTGTGTGTGTGAAAACCATAACAGTGTTTGGTAAGTCAACCATTTCCCCCCCTTAAACAGAAATGTTTTTCAAACATTTTTCAGACTGTATTACAACCCAATTTGTAGAAAATCTGGTCATCTAGTAATGACTCTTTGACATTATCCTTATTATGTACTTAATATACATACATTTTTAGAGGGTGTTGGATTTATATGTGATATTGGCTTTGTGTGATTTTTGGATGAAAAGAAATATACAATATATATACAAATTAGGGATGCAACAATACAGCCCACGGTTCAATACATACCTCGGTTCTTGGGTTACAGTTTCAGTTCCATTTTGGTACGCATGTTGTGCACAAGGAGAAAAAAAGTGCTTTTGTGCTTTGCTTTATTTTGTCTCATGGGTTTTAGTTGTTTAAATTTCAGGAGTTATTTTGTAGTCTTTCTGTCTTGTGTTGTCACGTGCTTTGCTTCCTGTAGCAACAGAGAGCAACAGCATTACAGCTGTGAATGTAGCAGTTAGCCCCGACATTAGCAACTAGCTCAGGGATAACGTTTAAAAAAAATAATAATAATCAGTCACACTTAAGGTGGGCTGACCATTTAAATTGGGCTGATCTTTAAGCTGGACCAGCACTATTCTCTCAGTGACAAGCTGCTCCTCTGAGTCTCTGAGCTTTAATATTAATATTTATTTTTTTCAGGTTAAACAGTTAATTATTAATATGTCTACTACTGTTTTATCAAGTTGAATCCTTTCACAGTTATTGTTAGAACTGTAATGGTACTACAATGTACTTTATATACTCATATATCCCTTATGTTTGTCAAAAAATAATTATGTTAACAATATTGTGGGTCATTCTAACTCCGTGTTAGACCTCGTCATAATTATAAGCAAACCTCATAAAACACACAAGGCAATAATATCAGTACTTGAACCCTAATTATACAACATGGTATCAATGAAGATACAGGCATTGGTTTTAGTAAGAATAAAAGGAAACCCACTGAACTAAGGTAGCATACTGCATGGAAAACCTTTGCACCAATCACTGTCCCTCATCCCTAATATCCAATCACATTTTTCATCCTGTAGTATTTGGTCAGCACCACGCCTGCCTCCTGTTTACTGGCTGCTTCTCTCCTCCCTGTCTGAATAGGCCGAAAGCCTCAAAGAATGTCCCCCGCCATCAGAGTCTGCCGCCAGGACAACTCAGCAGATCTCTGTTCCAGACAGTGTCCATTCCCCATAATCTCTCACACCAAGCCCGGATGTCAGCTACCAGTTCTCACCCCCCACACACACACACACACACACACACCGTCCTCCCACCCCCTCTGGCGGAACAGGATGCTCTCCTATGCCTTTTTGTTTCTCTCTCTCTCTCCTCCACTGTCTGTTCTTCACAGCCTGTTTATTCAAGCAGCTCCTTGGCAACACTTTCACAGCTTCACAGCTCCTCTGCAGGACACGCAGCCCTTCCCTGCTGCCCACCTCTGCATGAGACACGTTTCTGATGCACACAGTCTCACCACCTCACCGGTACCTAATCTCCCACCATCACTTCCTTTTGCCAGCTTCACTTCCCCTCCGTCGCTCTGCTTGGTACTTGGGTTACTATGGGCTGGCAAACCTTATTCATATCCAAAGTGAGATTCACATGCCTGTTGATAAAGCTTCTTGATTCATGGCTCATTTAAATAAGAACAGTGTCTGGCTTTCATCTTGAAACCCAAGTAAAACCACACCATGTTGTCAAAGAAAATATTTGCAATTCGCAGGACATGCAGCTCTCCTGACCCAATACATCTGCTGAACAGGAGCAGACTATTTCAGCTTGCTGAGTAGAAAATGGCTCAGCGGGCAAATTTTACTGCAGGAGAAAATCTGAATGGAAAACACTGTATAATGAAGCAATTAAACACTGCTTAGTGCACTGGGTGAGGATGGTAAGTTGTTCATGACCAAGAACAACATAATTCTATAGTAGCATGGAATTTGGGCTGGCCAATGGTTTGACTGGCTTTAATAAGCAATAGCCTACTATCTATTGGCCTGGATCAAACCTATTTATTGGACTGGGGCTAAGTTAACCCAGCTTGGACCAGAGGTTATTCCACCACCCAGCCTTCTCCAAGCTGATGTCCTGTTGTTGGAAAATGAGATGAATAAATTAGACTAAGGCTAACCCAGCAACTGGAGATCAGTGATGCTGTGCCTCCATTTTTACAGAGACCAGGCTTCATAGTAGCATCCCATAACAACACACAATTTCTAGTCATCCATGTGTCAAACCTGTCCTGCAAAGGTCATAGAATAGTGTGTTAAATAAAGCCATAACAAAGTCATAGTATTGGTGATAGTAATGATCACTGTGGTGAAAATAATATGTTATGGTAGTAGACGACCCATGTAGGGCTCAAACAAAGGCAGGTTCAGCAAACGTTTTTTAATGCTTGCTGGTGTTTTACAGAATGCAGTAAAAAGGCAGAGGTATCCAAAAATGCATGGATTAAACACAAAGGCAGGAAACAACTGGGTCAAGCACAGAATACAACAACTGTTTTTTGTTTTTAATCCTTTGGGTAAATTTGATACATAATAGTTATTGTAACGCCTTCTCACTCCAATATCCAATACTCAAATGATGCAGCTTGGTCAGTGGTAAAATCCCTCAAACTATGATGCTCCAGCATCGCTTTTGGATGGATCAATGACAGATTGTCAATATTTGCGGTGGCATCCTATCACAGTACCACGCTGGAATTCACTGAGCTCCTGAGAGCGACCCATTCTTTCACAAATGTTTGTAGAAACAGTCTGCTTGCCTAGCTTTTATACACCTGTGGCCATGGAAGTTATTGGAACACCTGATTTTCAATTATTTGGATGGGTGAGTGAATACTTTTGGCAATATAGTGTATGTACTTTATATACTGTACACACATATATCAATCAGGAACAATAAATAGCAGGCCTCCAGTTAATGATCTTTTCATGTCTGGTCGATGTGTTTCTTTCAGTCTATGGAAAACACTTCTGGCATATTGCTTTAAATGTGCTCTACAAATAAAGCTTTTATCGTTATTATGCTGCTGGAATGCATGATATAAATTCCCAGGTTTATCTTTCTTGCTGCTCCAGGCAATTATTGTTTTACCGTTATTTCTGTATGGCATGAAAGTCAGAAGACAGACGACTCTTGACACTCAGGCTTAGAGTCTCATTATCATTGCAGGATATAGGCCTATACACATTTATTCAATAGATTTTCAGCATATGGAAATATATGGATTGGCAGTAAACATTCATCCAAAAATGTAGAACACACTAATAGAGTCTCAAAAAATGTTAGCTTTGGGTTGGCAGGGGTTTTCAGTTAATGTGGTTTACTGATGTGGATGCTGTGTCTGTGGAAGTAAGACGCTGCTTGGCTGTTCTTACATTTTAACTGACATTACAACAACAGAACTATTTGTTTCTGCCCTTAGCTTAACAAATAAAAGCTGCCAAAACAAAATCATCCTCACAAAGTTTCATAGATAATATTCCACCCAAAAGAACTCAACAGAAAGGGAAATTAATCTAAAAAGTGTAGTCCTTCATAAATTGAACAATAAAATATTAAATAGATTTAATGTACAAATAAAGTGTTTTCTCTTCTGGTCGAGCAGTGAACTTGCCTGTGAGAGAAACTCTGTACACCGAGATATTTGACTTTTATTTAAATTCTGCATCACATACGACTTTATCATTTTATGTTTTCGGTTTGCATTAAACATGAACAGTTCTCATACACATTCTGTAAGGTGGAAAGTAAAAGTAAAACACACACACACATCTGGGTGAGAGTGTAAAACAGGACTAAAACTGGAAAGCTTTCAGACAATCATGTGGAGGTCTTTGGGAGTCCCTGGAAAATGTCCAGACTTGAGAATTTGTGGAATGACTGGAAGACACCTGCTCACAAACGTCTCCCAGCCCAACATGACCGAGCATAAAATAATGAGGGAAGAATGGAAGACAAGCCAAAATCAGGATGTGCTATGTTATTGCACACAAGGAACCTTGTAGCTAAACGTGCACCAATAAAATAAAGAGTCTGGGGAGGAATATTTCTCTTTGAAATAATTTTTTTTTTTTTTTATTTAAATAAAATTAGCCTTCGCCCAAGGATAGCTGGGATCGGCTCCAGCCCCCCCGTGACCCTAAATACAGGATAAGCGGTAGAAAATGGATGGATGGATGGATTTAAATAAAATTATATTCTAACTCAGGGGGTTGGAAACATTGGCTGTGTTCGAAATTCCATAGCCCACTAACGTCCTACTCGTACTAAAGTGTGACGTAAATTTGAGTACGTAGTGCGTCTACGTACAATAGGATGTGAATTTGTATACGTGAGAAATGCCCGGATGTATACTGCATTGGCAAGAATTTCTGAGTATACAGCGGACCTTGCTAGATAAACTTCCCCAAAATGCATTGCGGCTCTTCTGACTTCTGAAACTTTTTTGTAATGGCAGACGAATGCGGCGATCCTGGTGCCAGCAACAAACCGGTACAAATGAAGTATACTGTAACACGATTTTTATGTTTTTTATGTTGCTTTGTATTGAATCGTATTGATAATGAACGTTAACCTTACGAATCGAAGGTCCTGCTAGCCGGCTAGCCTACTGATGGTAATCTACCATAGATGTTAGCGAGCTTTAGCCAAGCGGCAAATGTGCAGTTTTTACCGACGTTAACTAAGAAGACAGTGCCCGTCTTAAAAGGTGGTTCTATAATTACTACCGGTTATTAATAACGCTGTGCATCGTTGTTCGTTAAAGGGGCGGATGCAGACACCAAGTTCCTCATTCAGTGGAAGGAACGATGAGGAGAAGTTCACCGGCAGGAGGAATGCTGCTATGAGAGGCTTCACATAAGAAAATGACTTATTAAATGTTGGAATTCTCATATGCAGGGCTCTGTTTAAGTTCTGCTGTTGCATATTTAGCTACTCAATGATATGAGGTTGAAATCCATTGATTTAGTTACGTGAGAGAAGATGAGGATGAGATCTCAATAAAGTAAAAAAAAAGATGTAGTATGAGATGTGTATAGTAACTGTGTGTAGTTTTAGTAGGCAGTATGCAGTAAGTACACATTGAGTATGTAGTAGGCAGTACGTTACTATGGCATTTCCTACACAGCCACCCTCAGGCCCTATAAATGAAGACTCTGTGGGCTGTGAATCCTCGCAACTCCACGGGGACGAGGCAGCTCCGATCTGCCCTGATGCAGAAAGCACAGTCATAAATCAATGATCAATCAACAGCAAGAGCTGAGCAACAGCGTCACATGGCGCCATCATTAGTAGACTGATGCTGAAGAAGATTCTGCTGATTTCAAGCATGTTTCATTGAAAACTCTAGAGAAATCTGTATTCACATTAATGTCAACTTATGTTAACATCAAATGTAAGAACCATGAATATTGATCCTGTCAGGTAGAACCAACTTATTTCAATGTATAACATTTAATAGCAGAACTGAACATGATGGAATGTCTACGAAAACAATTTTATCATAATCAGGCTATAAGTAAATGTGCTTACACACACCCCACTTTTTTGGAGCTGCATCCACTCAGAATATCTCACAACAATTTATGAAGTGTTAATTCAGTCGAGGCATGCAGTGACATGCAGAACAATATAACAACTAATAATATAGAAACACACATAAAACCGGACTCCTGGCCCCCAGTATCTGGCCTCATGCTTTCCTACCTCAGAACTGTCAATCATATGAATGCAACTCTCAAAATCGTGTTACCTTAATGTCAAAGACATAGCTTATCCTCATCCTTCATCTAACATTAACTAATAAAAGCAGTTTCCCTAATGTTTTTTTTTTTCCTTTTCTGGGATCACAACCCAATTCAGAATAGGCCTCGTCTCAAGTTTCTTGACCATTTTTAATCATTTACTTTCATTTAGTCATTTACTCACCTAACATTATGTTGAATAGGTAATCCAGCCATTTAGAAGACTATACATTTGATAAATCTTTGCTTTATGCTTCATATTTAAATTAGATCAAATTAATGCATGTGGTGGAGTTGACAGACTGAGTGTGTGCTAGCCTCGATGTTAAAAGGTTACAATTATCAGAACAATGTGAACATTCATACACCCCCATGTAGTTCAAATCTGCACAACCAGATGTATTATTAGCCCTGCTTGTAAGGCTTTCTTTCTATGTTCTATGTCTATGGTGTCTACACTGTAAAAAATGTCGTTTTTTTACAAACAATGACATTTATTACAATTACTTGTAACTTCGGCGTCCGGCGTGAACCCGGCGTAAGATGTTGGTGCCGGGAAGGTTCTGCTGGAGAAAAGTGTTACTATCACTGCTGATCCCGCACTAAATACATATAACACCTCCGTATTTGTGCATTCATGTGAACAACTAGCCATGTTCATCATCTTGTTCATTACTTAGATTGTTAACTTGTGTTTGTAAGGTTTGGAGGTAACTGCTGTGCCTCTCGTTAAGATGTGAAGTTATTGTGCCAAAAGCCTCACTTGTATTTGGATATCACTGTCGATGTTTCCAACCAATGGAATGCCAATCGAACTCAGTGAAGTATCTGATAAAGGAAATCACATGGGGGCTCATGTCTGAGGTCTTCCAGGCTTCCAGTCTTCTGGCTCAGCAGCACCTTGGCACTGCACTTTGTGGAGTTAGGATTAATCCTGACTAAAAACCTGATGACAAGATGAGAATAGGAGTTCATGTTAAATAACTGATTTGCAAAAACTCACCATCTGACCGTTCCAAAAGGTGTTCTAAACTGAGAGTTGTAACATTTTGCAGGAGTATAATTTGATCAAGACTGGCGTCCTGTCCAGAGTGTACCCTGCCTTCGCCCAATGACAGCTGGGATTGGCTCCAGCCCCCCCGCGACCCTAAATACAGGATAAGCGGCAGAAAATGGATGGATGGATGGATGGATAATTTGATCATTGAGGAATCAAACTAAGTGGCTGCCAACGTGATCTGGTAGGATTCAAATAATGTTCTGGAAATAAAGTGCCTAACAACACCAAAATGGTGAAAATCCACCCACAGCAAATGCAGGTTAATTGAGTGCACAACAATTCATAATAATAATGAATACCTCTGAACAATCTTCAGCTCTGTGGCTGCTTCCACCTG
Organism: Chelidonichthys spinosus; assembly: GCA_029853015.1. Taxonomy (NCBI): domain Eukaryota; kingdom Metazoa; phylum Chordata; class Actinopteri; order Perciformes; family Triglidae; genus Chelidonichthys; species Chelidonichthys spinosus. The sequence continues at coordinate 10,032,819 of CM056835.1, forward strand.
AAATTCAATGTTAAACACAACAGGAGAAGAGAGCGGCCAAGTCAGCAGGTGGGATTACGACTCTCCCCTCCATCGACAGCTATTATCCAACAGTGAATTCTTTACATAGTAGAGACTGATGTATTTAAAGCTGTAAAAACATGTACAAATTGAATAGAATAATAGCAGTCATTTAAGCTGTGGTAAAATTACAGTGCATACATGTATAATCATTTTTTACATCACATTTGGTGGATTGTAAGCTAGCTAGCTGGCTTACATTTAGCTTTTAGCCAGGGACCTGTAGCCTAACAATGGAATAGCCAACTAAAAATATGTCTTTACTGGTAGAGAAGGTACTTATTGATTTTCTGGAAGTCCTGATGTGTTTTTTGTGGCTGGTCAGCGTAGGGCTGGGCAATATGCCTTGTTCTTCAGTTAGAGCCCAGGCATCTGCTTCTTGACTGTGTTTTTTGAAGAAGCTCCAAAACTTGCGTTGCTTCTTCACGCCCAGTGGTAGAGGTGGTCCAGGCCGCATTCAGTGACTCAAGAACATGTCCTGCCATGTTGGGATCATGTGCCTGTTGTTTTTGTCAGAAGACAGAACTTCAGTGATGGCTTTTTGTTGCTCTAGCACCCTTGCTACTCTGTAACAAGCTGGTGTGTGGGAAGATGGAGATGATGCTGTGCTTTGGAGAGCACTTTTTTTTTTACTTCCATGAGTAAGAGAGGCAGAGACAACTTCTTGCACACACTAGCCCTGTCCACTCTGCTATCCTTTCCTGCTGCACCTGCAGAAAAACAACGACAGCATAAATAAATAATAATAGATAAGGTGAGTCAGTCAGTCAGTCAGTCAGTGTGTAAAGCTGTTTTTATAGATAATAATAATAACAATTGTATTTATTTAGTTTTATCTCAAGCAAGGGCCGCCGTGGCTCAGTGGTAGTGCGAGTCGTCCTCCAATCAGAAGATTGGCGGTTCGAATCCCAGCTCCTCCAATCTGCATGCAGAAGTGTCCTTGGGCAAGATACTGTATGCTCCTGAAATGCCGATGCTGCGCTGTGTGAATGTGTAAGTATGAATTAGATCCTGATGTGCAGGCGGCTCCCAGTGTATGAATGTGTGTGAACAGGTAAACGTGACTGGATCTAGTGTAAAGCGCCTTGACTAGTTAGTTAGCTAGAAAAGCGCTATATAAATGCAGTTCCATAAATGCAGTCCATTCAACATACTGTAAAAGAAAAGAAAATTCAAACATAAATCAGATTAATTCAGACATTGAATACATTGAGAAGGAGCAGACAGACGCAAAATGCTTATAAAATCCTGCCCCTACTTTCCATATGATATTAAAAATATATGTGTATGGTTAAATACATAACAGTACAATTCTATAATTTACCTACAATATTTATCTGTGATTTTGTTTTAGCAATAATCAGACTCAGTTTCCCTCCTCTCTATATTGGTAAAATATTGTTTTCTTATACATTTTATTAAATTGTGAAACGCTATGACTTAGTTAGATCTCACTATTTAAACCATTCCACAAGATCACCCCACAAACTGAAATGCACATGCTTTTGAATGTAGTTTGAACAGTTAAACGTAAAAGGTGATATCTTCCATCTAATTATATCATCTTGATGTATTGGCTAATAAAAGCAACACAGGAACCAACATGAGCGACCATGTTGTCTTCAATCAGAGTCCAGGACAACAGTGCCTCCTTCAAGCCTTCTGTTATTACTCCTCCAGCCGTGGTCTATGAAATGAACGGTCAAGCTAACGTATGGCTCAGAAGTACAGCTTGATCACAGGTCAGAAGTTGTGGCAAAGTACTTGGCTGACAATATAGTCCGGGTCAAGCATGTGGATGAGCTTTTTAAAACCAGGCTTTTCGACAGAACTCAGCGGAAGCATGCCCTCAGCTATGTGATATGCCACTGCCAGGGTTATATATTTTAGATGCTTTGTCATGAGGCACCGATGCTGAGTACCTCTCCAAGGTGGTCTGCTGCTGCTTTTGTGGTGTTGCATTTGCAGCGACGGATGTTGTTGGCCGTTGCTGTTGAGCGCTCTCACACCACGCCGGTTCTGTTTTTCAAGAAACAAAAACACGAGAGAACGAGATGGTTACTTTACTTTTAAAACAGACCGATAATTCAAAGCTCCAATGATGCATCCACACAAGCAAACCGAAAAGTAGAGGAGCTTTTCTACCGCCGGTAGAACTGTAGGTGCAGAACAGTATTGGCAGCTCTTGGTTAATAATAGATACTATTTGATTCATGATATGTTTATGGTCGGCTCAGTAAAATCATTTGACAAATGTCATCATGATCAGCCTTCAAAAATTGTCAATAAAAATTAATGAAAAAAGACACTACACTACAATATGTGTGTCTACACATTAATAAGTTAATTAAAGCAAATATTTAAACATTACTTGTATGAGTAAGTTATTACTATTATATGAAGTAATTGGTAGAGAAATTGATCATTCATTTTTATAAAAAAATAACTAGTGATTGTAAGTATGAATTGTATACACTAAAAATATTAATACAATTCTTCATTACTTTCAGTACATTTTTTGAACATTTTTTCTAGGAATAATTCTGATAAAAATAGGATAAATATGGAAAAATTCAGTAGTCTACTTTACTACTGATGGTACTACGATGACTACTGTACTTATTAGACAGTAATGTTTTAAATACTGTGATTTTCCAGTTTCCCTACTGTACTTGTGTCACTTGGACCAATTTTTTTTTTATATTATACGGCACTATACTATAAAAATCATATACAGTAATGAACTGTGTATAATACAGTAAATAACTAGATTTACAGTGTACAACCTGCAGAGACTTGTTTTCTTTGTTTGATTAATAAAAGTATCTGTGAAATATTTTTTTTAAAATTATTCATTTCAATTAAAATGTTATCAATATGACCTTCAAGTCGGGTCCTGAATTGATCCCCTTTATGAACCGGCAGTGTCTGTGCACAGCACGGCTGAATGGAGGTGATCTCTCCGTCCCTGCAGGTATCAAGGGATACCCAGAGAAATGAATGTGCCAGCGAGCCGCTGGCAGTGACTGATGTTGTTTTTCCACCTGAAGACGGGAACAGTCAAGGGCAGAGATCCGAGCGCATTTATATGACATGTGTGAGCGGATGATACCTGCAAGGTTGAACGATGCGCTGAACGAGAATGACATCTGTTTTTAGCTGGATGGTCATTTCCTGTTGGGCGAAGCACTCATTTAAACATTTTCTTAGTCTGATTTACATATTTAAATTAAAAGTTTCAAATTGTTCAACCTGATTTCAGATAATTGCCATGCAATAAATATAATTGGATTATCTCTCAGAGCATGATGAGGCAGGTTTCGGTCATATCCTCACGTCAGCGACAGCTAGTGAGCAAAACAGAGTAACACCATGTTGTGGACTGAAACTTTGTCTCCTCTGGTGAAAGAGGATGGAACTGTTGCCTCGTCTGGCCTGCATGACTTCACCTACTGTCTTGTGCAGTATATGCAGCTATGTGCACGTTACACCACTCAGACATCAACGGTACTAGTAGTGTATAAAAGTTCAATTTTATTCCTTTACAGCAAGACAAAACAGCGAGTTCAAGGGTACATCACCGTGCACACACTCCGTGTTCATTTTTAGCTCCGACCACACCCTGAAAAACATATCTTCTTCTAAGGTATCTTGCAGTAACTTGTCACAACAACTCACATCTCATGTAGCCCCCTACTGGCGAAGTGAAGAAATGCATAACTTATAATAAAACTGTCTCAATGCATTACTAAACAGAATTCAGATTCCATATGAAGTAAACAAAACAAAAACACTATTAATATGGGTATTTCTGGGTGCTACACACACAACCCTGATATGGAGATGATTTAGTCTCATTCATGCAGAGATCAACAACTCAGTTGACTGGGGACCTCAGCAGCTGGACTGCCCTTTGATTTGTCCCCTACCCTCAAGCCGTGGCCTTGACCTGTCTTTGCATTACGTCAGCTGCGCCCGCACGCACTCAACATTATGCCCATATGGACGTTATCCGACAGCCAGTGAACCTTTCATCATATTCATGCTTTATTCACAAATAAAATCATGCATTCATTTTCTCACCTTTCGCAAACAAACATGGAGTCATCTTTTGATGGCGGCCTTGTGGAGGTTAGGTTTGACAGAGTAGCTGACATATGAATGCATGCGTCCTGGAGAAGAAGCCAGTGGCTGTGCAGTGTATTTAAATGACTGTGGCCTATGATAATAATATCACATTACTATGTATGCAAGCAGTCTCTTGATTGGTGGTATTAAGGCGGCCATGTGGAAGGATCAGTGTGCATGATCATAGCTGTTGGAGATTATTTGGTTAAGGGAATAAAGGAGAGCATGCAAGGTTAACAATGACGGTGAGGCAGAGTAAAACATAAAAAAAACAGAAATAAAACAAGCACTCGAGCAAAAGGAACACAGAGGGGCTGCCAACAAATCCCACTATTCACAAGCAGAGATGTGGGGCTGAACTCAAAGACTCAGTCAACGAAAAGATACTTCAGGTCTGTCAGCACTGGTAGAGAGTCAAGAATCATCAGAGAGTGGGACTCTAATCATGTTGTTAAGAGTTTATACAAAGACCATAGAGAGGGCCTGGTATCCACCAGCCTTCCTTCCCTTTTCATGTTGCTAAGGTCTTTTTTCTCAAAGGTGGATTTTTTTTCGGTTAAATGTTAAATGTGATCCAACTGTAAAAACAGGGTAGACAAAATGTAAGTCTGAATGGAAAAAAAAAAACTTTCTACTGATTTTCCAGTGTCATAATATTGTAACCCCAGTTATATTCCTACAGGCAGAGCCCTCCATTCCACTCTTTGTGTGATACTTTCTTCCAATCACAAGCACGTGTTCGCCCATTGAAAATTTGCACTACTGTAGCCGGCCAATCAGTGTCTCTGCGCCGCCCATCCAGAGAGCGTTGCGCAGGATTCACAATTCACTTCTATGTGAAGCTAAGAATCGATGCCGCAGAGATCCCCAGGGTTAGGATTGGCATTAGCTGCCGACATTGTGCTGCTGCCTTCGCTCATCCCTGCTGAGACATGGCCTCATCTGCAAATGAACGGCAATGATGACAATAATATCTCTCATATGCATTAGCCTTCTGCAGAAACTCAGAGCTGACATTGCTTTGCTGGGACTTTCTACTTAATGAATACTGCGTCAGGGCGTGTTGGGCTACCGCTGCTCCCCACGCTTCCACCCAGTAGAGCAGTGAGCCATCTCTTTTCTTTCAGCTCGATTCACAGCCCAAGTGACTTCTGGTTTGCCCCCTCTATCAGGCATCTGGCAGTGTGCTGAGGCGCTCTTGGCAGCAGCCAGTGAAGACGAGGGTCCAGAGTGCAGGTTTGGTAGATTTCCTCAGGGTGCAGGGTCGTACACTGACATCTTATCCCTGTGTGCCCCCTCTTAACTATGGCCTTGTGGCCCACCTCCTCTGGCAGTCAGCTGGTCAGAGGGCAGGAAGCCTCCACTGTCGCTGTGGGCAGCCGGACATGAAGACGCTGGAATAAATCGAAAAATACTTCAACTAAGAGCCCAGCTGGATTCAGTTTGTAGCAACCTGGGTGAGTTTGGCGTTTTGATGGCATCTCCCCAACCCCCACCATGCCGTCTGAGACTGACATTCTGGACTGTTGCGTCGGCCAAATAAATAATCTGATTCAGGTTGTTGCAACAGCTGTGGGCCGAGTGATGTTTCCAGCCACAGTGGACCCACTCAACCGCAAAGCCACTTCCATGTTCTTCCTCACTAAACTCCACACAGGAAACAGAAGGGATTAGATGACAGCACTGTCATGTCTGCTGCAGCATTTTGTTGTTGTCGCAAGTGGTGACGCATTCAGGGACCTCTTCTCCAGTTCAGATTTTTCCTTTTACCCATGGACAAGCCATGTTGTGTGCTGCCAAATTCATTTTGGGGTTCACATAGATTCAGGTGGCTATAACCTTCAATACTTCCATAGCTGTTAGCCCGAATTACATCCATTAACAGCTAGCGTTAATTTGATGTCTGAGAGAAATCAATGTCTCTAGATTGGCACTTGGAGTACTCTTTTATCAAACATTGAGGGCATTTTGAAATACTTCCCTTAAGTCATCTACTTATCCTAGCTAGCTAATTTAATGAGAGCATTTGAGGAATATAGGATAAAGCAGGATACAACAAAAAAACATTTGCCTCTGCGAACCATGTCAGAATGAAGTGATTCATCACTCTGGCTGCTTGAGATATTTATTTAAGCAATAACTTCATCTAACATTAAACCTGTCTGCAGACAACAATCCGGATTGAATTTGTAATATCAGAAAGATTTCCATAATTGTGTTGTACTGTCATATTTGCGACAAAGGAGAATGGAAATTGTGAGAGATGAAACGGCAAAGAAATCCAGTTATTTTTAAAACTATGTTATGAACAAGGTTAAGTATCACTGCAAGCTGTCAGAAAATAGTTATCATGAACCTTTCAATTGAATATGAAAGCTACTCGAAGGCATATTTTTGTTATTATTTTGTCCATATTGGATATCTAAAAATCACTTTTGGTTGTTCTCTGCTGAACACAAAAACCATGACTTTTATTTCCTTTTCAGAGAAACAATTTATAGTTAATACATCAGGCTCATCATATTGTCAGATTGAAAACAATATTTATCAACGTTTTGAAGTCTACAATGTATATTAGTATTCTAAGTTATAAAAATGGTTCGTTCAATATGTGTCTGGTTTTCACAGTAAAACATGCACCTTTTTCTGACTCGGATTTTGTGTTTTTGATGTGATTTAAGGTCCAATGTGTTAAAACAGCAAGAGGCAAGGTAAACTGTTTTCAAGGTGAAATATGAAGGTAAAATCAAAAGTAGTCAAAATCGGCCAATTATACCCTGGACTCCAGAGATTTAACATCCATCCATTATCAGTCAATGCTCATCCAGTTCAGGGTTGCAGGGAAGCTGCAGCTGATCCAAACTGACATTAGGCAAATGCACAGTACACCATGGACAGGTCACCAGTCTATCACAGGGCTGGTACATAAGACAACCATCCACATTCACATTCAACGTAACATGCCGATGCACAAACTGGGCAAAGCACCGGGCAAGAAGCATCCAGTTGTATAACCCTCGACATGAAACAACTTTGGCTAAAGGAAAGATTACGGTCACCAGGCAGCACCAAGCAACTCTCCCGAGTCTCCCCTGCATCTGAAGAGCTGAGGAAGATGAAATGCAAGAATAGCCTGTATATCAAAGCTACGTCAAACTGAAAGTATCCGCCTTAAAGTCAATGGTGGTGAACCAATTGCCCTGCTGAACCATTTCAAGTAACCACTTGATGGTTAATATGCAGAACGCCTTGCAATTTAGGATGCACAGATCCAACATGGTTATGCAATCCTCCTGGAAGCCAGGAGTTACGTGGAGTAGAACATTGTCGGTCTGCCGTGAGTGGGAATGATAGACAGAGTCTGTTTCTGTAACAGGACCGGTGTCTCCCAGGAGTCTGTTTCTGTAACAGGACCGGTGTTTCCCAGGAGTCTGTTTCTGTAACAGGACCGGTGTCTCCCAGGAGTCTGTTTCTGTAACAGGACCGGTGTCTCCCAGGAGTCTGTTTCTGTAACAGGACAGGTGTCTCCCAGGAGTCTGTTTCTGTAACAGGACCAGTGTCTCACAGGAGTCTGTTTCTGTAACAGGACCGGTGTCTCCCAGGAGTCTGTTTCTGTAACAGGACCGGTGTCTCACAGGAGTCTGTTTCTGTAACAGGACCAGTGTCTCACAGGAGTCTGTTTCTGTAACAGGACCGGTGTCTCCCAGGAGTCTGTTTCTGTAACAGGACCAGTGTCTCACAGGAGTATGTTTCTGTAACAGGACCGGTGTCTCACAGGAGTCTGTTTCTGTAACAGGACCGGTGTCTCCCAGGAGTCTGTTTCTGTAACAGGACCGGTGTCTCCCAGGAGTCTGTTTCTGTAACAGGACAGGTGTCTCCCAGGAGTCTGTTTCTGTAACAGGACCGGTGTCTCCCAGGAGTCTGTTTCTGTAACAGGACAGGTGTCTCCCAGGAGTCTGTTTCTGTAACAGGACCGGTGTCTCCCAGGAGTCTGTTTCTGTAACAGGACCGGTGTCTCACAGGAGTCTGTTTCTGTAACAGGACCAGTGTCTCCCAGGAGTCTGTTTCTGTAACAGGACCGGTGTCTCCCAGGAGTCTGTTTCTGTAACAGGACCAGTGTCTCCCAGGAGTCTGTTTCTGTAACAGGACCTGTGTCTCACAGGAGAGTCTGTTTCTCTAACAGGACCAGTGTCTCCCATGCCCCGGTCGAGAGACGCTGCAACTGAGTTATTCTCTCCCGTTTTGCAGCGTCCATTGACTCTGTTAACATGCACCCATAGAACAGTGATATCCTGTGGTGGCGATGGTACAGCGGGTGCTGGGTTTAGCAGTAGTCATCACAGCTGGACGTTTCAGCAAAGCAATGTTGGCGGTGGACTTCCTCGGGAGTCTGATGAACCAGATACTGATGACATATTGTCACCATCACCGTCACCCACAGATGAGGCCGGTGAGGTCATCTTTTTACTCATTTTACAGCTTTGCTCTGATGAAAAGGTCACACTGGAAGGGGCCCAGGAGCTGCAACTGCAGATCAGTTCTGAGAGCAGTAACGTTGAATATTCGTGTTTATTGGGAATGGGGCAAAATAAGAGACAACTTGGTTGTTACTGGAGTACAGCAGTTTGTTTTTTCATGATATATTTAATGCAGATGTAATATTATATTGGACTGCTTAGGCTAATGCAGGTTTGAACCCTCATATCTGTTAGCATGTTATCTCACAAACTATCAACTATGATTTTATTTTCTTCTGGATCTTCACAAGCCTGAAATGCAACATCTCTCATCAATGCTATATTAATGCCACACCTTTTGCCTTATTGGTTTTGATTGATTTTAAGCACCATCTTACCTGATATTCTGATCAGTTACTCACCTTTCACCTTTCCAGTTTCCAAAGGGACTTCATTTCCATCGCCAGTCAGAGAGTGTGGAAAACTTTAAAACATCACTATCTATCCCATTTTCTTTTGAAAACCATCTTGAAACGCACGTTTTTATAAGTGTGTTTGAGTCCCCTTAATATTATTATTAACTAGCTGCTTTGAACACATTTTTTCACAGTAACCTATTTATTTTACTTTAAATATCTTTGTAAATACAGTATTTTGTTTTCCTGTATAAAGAAAGTGAATTGGATTTACTATTTACACATTGACAGAAATGGAGCACCATTAGGAACAACTTGGGGTCGTGTTTCTCACTACAGATATTCAGTATAATATTCAATCCCAAGTTTTTGATCTCCACCAACTGAAAAAATATTCGGCCCTTTGATATTCCACTATGTTTGCCAGCTATGCGCTTACTCTGTGAGTTGTTTGGTGCTCAGCTGCTAGTACACATGTAACGATGTCGCTGTGTTACCCTTCTTTTTTCAACTTCCGGCAGACTAGACACACATGAAATGCTGCCCTCCGTCGGTTAAATACAACAAGGCATTTGCTCTTTACAAACGGAAATGATGTACGTGTTTATTTGCATATAGAACGAGGGAGTGAGGTCAGATCACAAGTGGTCCCTCAAGGCGCAGGTGGAGATGAATTCTATTGGCCGCTGTGAAGTGACTTGTGACCTGATCCACATGTGAATGCCAGGTCTGAACAGGGTCTTTGAGTGACACCTTTCATGTGACTTTTAGGCATCAGATTTATACATTTTATATATATATATATATATATATATATATATATATATATATATATATTTAAATGGCTGCAGATTTAAAACAAATATAACAAACTAATGTGTTCAGTAATGGATGGCATCGTATACAGAACAAATGATTGGCAACTTGAATTCACATTTAACCAGTTTATGGACATTTTTGCAATCTCTCAATCAAATTATACGATGACTATATACCACAATAGTGACTACCCTATGCCGAACCTCTATTAAGGTCGGAAAACATTTCAAACAGGTCAACAATGCAGCGTTCAGTGTTTGAACAGAAAAACAAAAGCCAAAAACGAAGAATGAATTTTGAATACTGCAAACTTTAAAATGCCCAGAGAATGATGCATTCAGGAGGATTATACAAGAGATAAAGGGAACACATAAATCATATCCTTGAATCATAAAAAAAGGAATATAAAGGAAACAAGACACAAATTACACTGGCCAGCGTGGTCGTTCATGGTGACATATGCAAAATACACCTTAAGTAAATTCCAGTATCAGTTCTCTTTTAATGGGGATTTTAAACAAATTGATTCAAGCTTAATGACATCAATACTTATATTCATCTATCTGGGATGGCAAGGGCTACAATAACCCTTCACTTTAGTTTTGCAGGCATCCAAATCTTACCTGTGTTTTTTGCAACCCCCTAAAAAGTCAAATCACATCCTGTGACATCGTCTGCAGCTGACTGGTTCACCATCATTACAAGCACAGAACTTAACATGTGAGTACATCAAAAGCATTCCCACATACATCAATCTCATCCCCGTTGTTTTGTCTTCAACACACTTCTTACTCATATGTATGCACGGGGGTGAACTGGACAATAGCAGAACATCACATAATCAATCACTTGTGCTTTAAGTATATTCTCATCACTGGAAATTTCTGTCTGAGGCAGACTTAAAAAATGTCCCTTGAAAATGCATCCACTGACAAGAGAACAGGACAATCACTTCTGCAGTCTTCAGATCAGCGTCTGCCGTTTACCTCGGGGCAAACCAGGTTAAAAGCACACATTCATAACACCTGAAAAAAGCTTCATAGCAGCTACGCGGGACATTCGTCATCATTCAAGCTGACTCGACTATCTAGCCGTGAAATATTGTAGCTCGTGTCATCTGTGGCTTGGATGTGGGCTGGAGCTGTGTGACTGCTTTGTAGTTGAAAACGTCGGGGGAAAACGGCCTCCCCAGGTAAACTGAAAGAGTTTTCTATCAATGACCGTTATCCAGCTTCTCCACCATTTCACATTAAAATACTTGGGTGGTAAATATGATTAAACACCTGTTTTATGGTTGAATATAAATGTTGATTGTAATCTTATCAACTATCCTCCACTATCATATGAGAATCAATATACAGATGTCGGCTTGAGATACAAGAAGTGCATCCCAATGCACACAGTGGTTTTTGTTCATGTAAGACATGCTTTTGATTTGCATTACTAAACATTAATACCTTCACCTTTACAATATACGCAGACAACATGTTTATTGAATAAAACAAACATGTTCAGCAGCTAACAGCAACAACAGTGCAAACAATGATAACAATGGTGAAAGAGCTAACAGTGACTATGTTTACACGAACACCCAAATTCTACTATTCAGAATATGAATATATTCCAAATGTCATATGGGTCATGTAAACATCATATTCAGTTTGTATATCCTGAATATGGCTTTATTCTGAATGGAGCATTTTCCCATGAAGACGTGTGATATGCTGATATTATTCATGTTTTAGGAGCATTCGCCTCAATTGGTGTGTTTACGTCACTTTCTGACACACATCCTCTTTGTTGTCTATGTCCAGCTCCGTCTGTTGGGACACAAACCAACTAGCCAACACGTTGTAAAGCTGGAGTAGAGATGCACGACCAACAGAAACATAAGCATAATGAAGGACTTGGATAGTAATGGATTTTTTAAGAAGGTGGTTGAAAGAAGGAAAAAGGGAAGCTGTGTTCACAAAGTCCAACAAGTCCACCGCTGGAAACCCCCCAAGAAGCAGCTCTACTTTTAATGTGATGAACAACATATCGTCTTTTTGGGAATAAGGGCACCAACCAGAATATTTGGTGCATGTAAATGTAGACAGTGTTTGTGGGCTTTGCTTCTGCAGCAACGCCATCGTACCAATTGGCGTTATCAGCTTGTGTATGAGCACAGTGCAGATCGGCTGCCATGCGCTAGCCAGTGGGGCTAGCATGCAGTAAAGGCACAGCAAGGAGAAGCTTGGATCACAACACACACAGAGGGAGAGTGACTCCATTCTCTGCTCAGGTAGACTTCACTACTGTATATCTTTACATAATTAATAGTTGTATGCTGCATTATTTATGCTCTGAATGTCGAATAGAGAACCTTTATGTAAAGTCCTGCATTCAAAGCCTTACTCAAGTAAACCTATAATACATATTATCAGCAGAATGTGGTTAAAAGTCCTTGAAGTTAAATTATTGATAGTGCAGTTACATGTTTTACTGTTGTAGCTGAGTTTCTGGACTGGTATTATTGCTGCTTTAATGTGCATGTTGCATTTTAATGCTGGAGTTGTTTTTAACTCCTTTTTTATACTGTTGGCTAGTGTTATCTACAGCAATGCTTCATATTCTATGAGATCACCATGTGCTACCACTCCTGTTAGAGCCATGCATCTCTCAAATGAACTGCAACACTATGTTAAGCTTTGTGACGATGCTTTTTTCCCCAGCAGATACAGAAGGCTTTAAAAAAATGTATTTAGGAAGTAGGATAATTTTCTATCTAATCAATCTAACTGTGATCTAAAGGTGTCAGACAAATGTAGTGGAGTGCAAGTTAATTTACCTGGTGAGGTGTAATAGAGAAGAAGTATAAGGTAGCAGAACATACTAACTCAAACATATACTTAGATACAAATACTTGAGTCAGTGTATCGAATTAAACTCCACCCCTGCAAGTCACTACATATGTAACAACCTGGTATGTTAAGTTAATACGATCCATTTTTCTTTTAAGTAGCTCCATCTGCTTTCACATATTGACAGTATATATATATATATATATTCCAATTGAAGATTGATGGGAAAATGATAAGCTGCAACCTGTTAGATCCACACAAAAAAAGAAGCTTCAATTGCATAAAAGCCCACTGATCAAGCGAGAGACCTCGGGAACCACAGGCTGCCTGAGTAAATTAAAGGCTATTTATTAAACCTGTTTGTATTTTTGCTAATTTTTCAAACCATTAATGCACCATCAGCGTGAATCAAACTAGCTGCAGGTTCAAAACAAATCTATAATTTTATTTGACAAATTAAATATAGGAACCGCAATTCACGGCAGCAGTGAAGTCAGTTCATGTTGCTGATTAGATTAGACCACCCATTAACCCGACACCTAACGATGCCATCAGCGCTACCTGCAGGTTGTCTGTTCCATTACACAAGTTTCAAAGAACAAAGCCACACACTCACCAACACTTCTGTCCTAAATGACTTTTTTGTACATAAATGTCTGACACGTCATTTCAGATTAAGTAGCCTGCTGTTCTGTGAAAATGCCGTGAAGCTGCTATGACTCTGCGATTAGGTGCTTCAACAATGCCGTCTAATAAGTGTATGCATTTTGAAAAACAACAGTGTAGGAATTTGTCCGTACACAATTGTACATTTTCTACACACAAGGATGGAAATAAAACAGAGGATGCACTATGCTGTAGGACTTTGCCTGAGAAATAATGGTGGACTGTGTTTTTTTTTTATTCTGAACTGTTTATCGTGAGGATTTGTTATTCTGTTTTGCATACAACTGTAAAAATACAGTAAAATTGAACAATCACATTGCAGTTTTCCTTTTTTTTGTAATTTACTTAAAAAAGCGTAATGGTATTGTACAGATATTGAACAGGACATGACACAATAATAATAATGTACACTTCAATATTGGGCAATAAACAGTCAACTATCAACAGTTACATGTATTTTTCTTCTTTTTCCCTTTTCACATACAAAAAGGTTTGGGGAGACACTCAGTAGTTCTACCATCATCAAATTAGTGCATGATTCAAATTTTTCCCTTCCTTGGATTGATGCCTCTCACTCTTTGCGAGTCGACAGAGAACAGACTCTGATGCAAAGCCAGAAAGAAAAAGAAAGAAAGCTAAGGGTGAACCACTGGCACTCTTAAATTTCCATTCTTCTCGTAGGACTATAAGTCTGTTCTTGCTGCTCAATGCTGAGAGAAGCTTGAAGGTCGTCACATTTCACATCAGAACTTCAGCAGGTAGAGAGAGGTCACCGTCAGCAGGAGACATACGGAGAAACGGGGCAACACGGCTGCTCCGTTCACATCGTGCATCGCACCGGGACCTGCAGGAAAATCACACAACACTTACTCTGTCACCAGTGTCAGCATGTCAGGAATCCGAACTTTGGTCTGCAGCATTGCTGTAAAATGATGTGTGATTAACTGAAATTGTCCATGTGGATCTGGCTAATAATATCTGGCAAATGAAAGCTTTACATCGGTGTTGCAATTGCCATGGAAACTAGCGACATTGCATACAGTGAGTGACCTTCATGTCAGAATACATTTTTTTTTGTAGGTGTGCAGAAATAATCACCAATAATAGTCAACTTGAAAATAAATTACAATAATTTGAACATAATTAACCATTTCATTCACCCCTCACACTCAATTAGCATATATATTCTTACCATAAAGGATTATGCTGGCATTGGTGATTCCCATGGTGTTCACGGCAACACAAGTGTAGTTTCCATAGTCTTCTTCCGAAACGTTGAAAAAGACGAGCATTGACTGTTTACCTTGAGTTTCTATCTTAAGCCCGTTTAGTCCATTGAAGAGCCTGTAAGACAGAGAGGAGCAGTGTCAGTGTTTGTGCAGGAGAGCAGTAAGTAAGGTTGCTTCGGCCTTTTTGCCAGATCTCTAGCATATGTCCTTAAAATTTAAATCAAGTTAGAAACATGTTTACACCTATAGGCTGCAAAAAAAGACATCAAACAAAAAAAAGTTTCACATTAGAGCTCAATGTGTGACTGCGGCTCACTGCCTTATCCAAGTGACCATACATTCATTTGAGCACTTCATCTTCAGCGCACAACAACCTTCCTTCTGTTTCACTCATTGCATTTATTGTTTCATTGCTTTATTTCATTTTTGTGGGTGTCATTTACTTAACTGGCGAGGACTGAGGTTGTCTTTTGGGGACTGGGAGGCAATGCTGCCGTCACTGTCAGGGACCATTTAACAGTGCAACATAGCCTACATTTACATCAGCTTACCAGCTCTGGGGCTGTGGCTCACAGACATCTTTCCAGTCTCCAGCCTTCAGTTGGAAAATATATTATATTAGACTAAAATATCCTCTAAACCTCCAAGCCCCACATCGCACTAACATAAACGAGTCCATTACAATGTTTTGCTAATGATTTTGCTGAATAAATAATATAAAACAATGATTTTTCATCATTTCATTGTAATTATCGGAACTTATTGCTCTTAGGTAGAAGAAAAACAAAGAACATGAAGGATTAACTCATTCCATCAAAATAGCAATCTTATTTTAAACAAGGACATGTGTGAACAGGCATTACATATAAACAAAGACGAGACAGCAGTCTGGCTCATTTCAAATAAAGTAAGTCCACAGCCTGAAGCACAATGGCTGTCTTTGTGTTTCTGTAATACTGACTTCAAACAAATCCAAGCCTATAGAAATCACAGGGCTCAGAAGAGAAACTTGCCTGCGGTCTTCTTTGTACCACTCAAATTCTGCCCTTGGGACAGCAGAGGCTTCGCATTGCAGGACTCCTTTTTGTCCAACTGGAGTACCCGTACTCCTCGCTTTAGAAATGAAGGGAGGATCTATAAAACAATGTGAAAACCTTTTACATTGACATCATGTATAGAACATACTATTATCTCATACTTCTCACTTATCCTGTGAATTGACAACGTGCAAGCAGAATACAGTTTGTGACTTTATTTGGGGCCGCATCCAACTGAACCTTTACTCCACATTGAACTACAAACTACTGAAGCTAAACCATTGTATAATCCCGATGTTATTAAGACAGTTGTTTATTTGGTAAAAGGATTGCATGTAAGACAACGAAAGAAAATTAAAACCAAAGAAAATCAAATGATAAAAACTAAATAAATGTTGGGATCAAGGATAAGCGGTAGACAATGGATGGATGGATGGATGGATGGATGGATGGATCAATATGTCTGGTATGTTTCCACTGTGAAAGTTTGGGTCCTTACAGTTGACTGTGACTTGCACTGTTCTGACGTCAGGGCTTGAAATGTCATTAGAAGCAATGCACTCGTACGATCCTGACTGCTCTTTGGTGATGGCTATCAGCTCCAGATGTTCCCCCTCTGTCACAAATTCATGACTGCCTGGGGAGAAGGAAAGAAACAAGAAGAGGAAATGCATTAGTCCTAATATTGGAAAATACAGTAAGTGACATGTGCTGACCTTAAGAGAAATGCACTTCCTGTATAGAAACCAGTGGTGCAGATACTGTATTGAAATACAGCAGCCTGTTATTGACAAAAGCAATAAAGGTACGTCTTCTACGTCGACCAGACAAGCCATCACCCTGAAGTGGTTTGCTTAGCAATTATCTGTAGTGCAGTGCCAGCGATCGTTCCCACAGTAGTCTGTTTTTAGCTACATGGCTCTAGCTTTGGCAATAGCAGTCAAATACTCATTACATCACGTTGGTCCAGACTGAAATATTTCAACAACTATTAGATAGGTTGCAAGGACATTTGGTGGAGACATTCAATGTCCCCAGAGGATGATACCGACTGACTTCCCTGATCCCTGTCCTCTGCCTGCATTTTGGCCGTAAGGTCTATAAAATATAGCAAACAGGTTCCAGATCAACCAAGAGGAAGCTTTGAAAGTGGAGGACTTTATCCTAATTCATGGTACTTTCCTGCTGGTGAGATATTAGAAAGAGTCACCCATTAAAAGGAGGACTAGAAGACTATTGTTAAGTAGTCGAGTAAAAATGGGCTGATGGAATTATATTTTATGGATACACTGTTAACAAAGTCATGAACACTGATTATATCAGCTTTTAGATGGGATCGGCTCCAGCCCCCCTGCAAACCTGCAAACAGGATAAAAGGTAGGCGATGGATGAAGGGAATATCAGCTTTATTATACTGATAGTATAATAAATGCATTGTATAAATATGCATATTCAGGGTCCTATAGTTGCACAGGTTTTTTAATAATAAAAAAGTTATTTTGCAAATTTAAATAAAATGGACAAAATGACTGAATGAATGAATTTACAACAAAAGTCAAATCAACAGACAACAGTTTCTCTGTTTCCAAATGTCTCTAGAGGGCAGACAGCTCAGGGACTCCGCTCATTACACAAAGAAAATAAATGAGCTAATTGCATCGAAACAAGCCCACTTGAGTAACAGCACAAATTAGCCCCGACACCGGCAATGTTAAAAGCATGTTCTGGCGACAGAGAGACCTTAAACTATTGTTGCGTGGGTGGGGAATGGATAGGAGCACTAATCCCAATCAGTAGAAATGTCAATCCAGCAATATCTCTACATTAGCATAATAACATTATGTTTTCCAAATCCTCAGCTGCAGACACTGTTGCAGCTGGCTAGGGATTCAGTGAAAAGGTTGTGGGCTCGGGATAATCAGCATGTTGCATGTAACCGGGGGAACTGCGAGCACAGGTAATTGAACATTCTCATCATGCATAACTGTATTAGGCTGACTGTGGGTGACAACATGCTGCTGGTACAGTGTGAATGCTTTAATGATGGCCAACGGTGGAAGGAAGTTTACTGTAAAACCATAATCTAATTACCTCATTGGCATTTAAGTACACTGGATTATTACTTTCTAGATTTCACAAGCAGTTTATTGCGTTCTTGTTTCCCTCTAGTATACAATTCTTTGAAAACCTAAAATTGTAATTATCTCTAAGTTGATGGAATTATAACTAGAAAACGTTTTCTACTAAACTCATTTTATGAACCAACATATTTCTTCATTGAGGCTAAACATTTTATTCAAAATTTCACACATTTGTGTTAATTTGGAATACGTCAAACCAACAGATTCTAACAGAAAACAATATGATTGTACATTTCAACCTTTCGATATTCCGTTCAGTATTCCAGCTTGCTGAAACCTGCTAAAACACCTCTCGACAAAATGTTTATCTTATGATTTTGTTTTCAGATAATTGGTTCCTTTTAATATTAAACACGCAGCGTGAGTTTTTTGTCAGAACTAATGAAGTAACAGTATGTTTTTTTTAATCAACTTTGTGCTTATTCCCACTTAACCCGCTGCTAACCCGACACTAGGTGTGTGTAGGTGTCACTAGGTGTCAACACTATTGATTCCTGTTAAGAAACAGCCAGCATGAACAACAGATTTGAGAGAATGTAAACACACAAAGACCCGAAAAAAACACGGTTCCAATTGAAGAATCCTAACATAAATGTCAATCTAAATTACCCAGACGAATGAATAAAGAAGTCATAATCATCGCATATTAGTCTGGATGAATGAATATAAAAACAATCACCATCATCATCAACACCCACATCAGTGGTCTGCAGCGACGGCCATAATTCCAGCACAACATCAGTGTCAGTACAGCATGACTGGATGACTAATAAGAGAGCCATTAAAGCACCGGCTGGCAGCCGGCACAAATGTCGTCTAAAAGCACTCGGCGGAGCACCTCAGCAATATTAGCCATTAGCTTAAGGAGCTCTGCTGCCTTGATGGCACCACGTGCAGCTTTTGTAAAAAAGATTACCACAGGCCAATTACCAGCATTACGATGGGAAAAAATATACCTGAACAAACAGTCTCAGATAAACCATAAACTAAAAAATAATAAAGAATACAAAAACAGAATTGTTCCAGTATGCATTGATTATTTATTTCCAATCAATTTCAACATAACAACGTAGATCAAGTCCAGTAACTGTATGGTTTATATGTAACGTGATTGATAAAATCTGATTCGTGTGGCACTTCCTGGTTTTGATCTGCTTTTAAGAGGCGCAGAATAGAGGCGCGCTCTCACTCGCATTTTTTGTAAATACAGGGCAATATCTAATTAGGGCAGTTAACGCTTACCCTCCCACTTTCCCCGCAATCCTCCCACAAGCGCAGATTGATAGCGCTACTTACTACTATGTGGCATACAATCTGCGCTTTTACCCAAGTGACCCTGTTTGTAAATACCGTTCCATGTTTCCAAGAGAGGACAGACAGGTGACGTGAAAATAACATGTATCGGTAGTGAAGGACACGCTAACGAACCCACATATTCAGTGTTTTCATCTGAGCTCGAACAGAGAATATTCAGTTAAAACCTGTAATCGTTGGCCGCTGTGAAGTTTACAGGAAGTGATGTAATGTGGCCACTACAGTAATGTGATCACACAAAAAGAGTTTAAATTTAAACAATGTTGTATAGGATTTATTTATAAAATGGAATTTGTTTCTTTTCATCACGATTGCAGTTTTTCTTTTTATTGGAATCTACAAATATTGCATAATATTAGGCCAAAACAAATAAAAAAACAATAAATCACTAATTTTAGGATAAATATAAACTGATATAATTTGATATACTGCTGGGTATATTTTTTAACCATAATAACATCATTAAATAAAAAAATCCAATAAATAAACAAATGTAGTGCATTAAAAGTGACAATGTCACTGTCTGAGATGTAGTGGAGTAATAATATACAACCAGCGTAAATAGTACTTCAGTACCGCACTTTAAATGAGCAATTTGTTAGCAACATTCTACAACTGTTAACAAAAATACATCAAATAATAATCTACTAAGATACCAATCTTTTTGAAATCACAATTCATGATTACATTTCCTCTAACGCAAAAAGCTGCACTTGTTCTAAAAGACTCAGGGATTTTCTTTCCTGGTGACAAAGGATTATATTGGCATCTTACATGGCATGTTTACTATATGTAAAATGCCTTGCAAGTATGATGGTTGCAAGTGTTTAACAGTACGCTATTCCACTCTATTCTCACTGTTTCTGTGATGATACATCAGCCTAAAACAATACATGGGCAAGTTTCCTGACTAAATGCTCCAAATATCCTGAAATAAGAGATTCATTTTTCAAGTTGTCATGTCCAGAAATCTTCCACCACAAAAATGGGAGGAAACGTCCCTACACCTTGGGAAAAGGAGCAAAATAAAATAATTTTAATTCTAATTCATGTCTAGCCATGTGTAGTACAGTGTGATATCATCCCACCCACAGACCATTCACAAGTTCGAGGCTACACAAAACATAAAGATTTGATGAAGTTGATGGAAGAGTGCCATAAAAACAGGGCATTGGTGTGAATATTTCACTCAGAGTTGAGAACATATAGTGTCACTTCGATGAAGAGCTGGAACCAGTTGAGACATGGTTCATAAGAGATACACCCAGAGTGCATTCAATGTGTTGTTGTTGGGGTTTTTTTTACGTTAAAGTCACTAAGGCAAGGTGTGAGGGTATAATCCAGATTTTGCTCTTCTAAATAAGTGGTGAGAAAATCACTGGTGGCCAAAGAGCCTCCGGCTGAAAACGACAGATTTAGATGGCTCCAACTGTATCATTTTATCTGCTAACTCATCAAACCCCACATTGACATGTGGAGGCTTATCTATGTTTCCAGAAGGCTACCTGGCAAAGACATATAGTGAAAAAAGAACCAGTAATTAGCATTGACATCTTTGCCTTATTGGCATCGATTTTCAAACTTGTTTTGTTTTAGATGGATGCAAAGGTGTAACTGCAATTGAAGGAATAATATAATTGCTTTAATTATTTGCTAAACAACCAAAAAAGAAAATGAAACATTTGATTAAAAATATAACAACTATTTTGATTAAGTACTTTAAAGTAAGGGTAAAAATATTTGGTCCGAGTTATTCACTATAATGTAAAAGTCATTTTTGTCGACCTGGAAGGACCATCTCTCAACCAGAGGAGGTGGTTTAATACACAACCTATCAGCCAAAATCTAAACAGTCCTCAGATCAGTCCCCAGACAAATCATCAACCATCCACACGTGGACGTGTTACCATAACGACTCACATTTTAGCAGGATGGGTCAATAACTCCTCCAACACCTGAGCCATGTGAATACTTTACTTGATAGCTCAGGAACCATCTGCCCCCACAAAGTGCTAACGACTCATTATTAACTTGAGGGTTGGTGGGTCCAGGAGTCACATGACTCACCATAGTGAGTGACAAGTACCTGAACTCCCCACTAGTCCGTTAGAACTGAAGAAGCATCTTGGGTGAGAGGAGAAAAAAACCTAAAGTCCAGCTGCCTATAACAAAGCTTTCGATGACCATATAACAGAGACCAGAGAATCATTAAGGGACACAGCTTTAAGGATCATACCATTCACCACCAGTAAGTACTGTTGCTGTAAATTGTATATCATTAGCGTTCATCTAGTGTTCTGTTCTTTGTAGGGAGGGAGGGGAAGCTTTCACAAGCTGTGACTGTGAAGGAAACTACCCCTCAGTGCAGTTCATTAATCACGCCATGTAATTGTCACCATCAGTATGAAGCAGACGCATCCTCAAACACAAACACAAGCAGATAAATCAAACGTGTCATCCCCGTGCAATGTAACTGTCCACCAGTTTTAGTGCGAGAAACCAAAATGAATGGAGAAGGTGAATGTATGTGCGACCCGTTCTCACTGCCCGGGCGTCACACAATGCAACCTTGGTCATTGACACCGATGCTCATTTAGCGTGTAAGCTGGACTTTTTGACTTTGCTGCCTTATGGGCAGATCATGTAAAAAGGGAGAGATAGTCTACCGAAGGAGGCAGGGGAGGTGGATGGGTCAAACCAACATGGGACTTTAGTCCAGGAGGCTGCTGTTAGTGCCCCATGTTAACTGGTTTTGTTGCCTAAACTAAACTTCCTGTGACGATGAAAGTTTACTTTGAAAAGTCACTATGCATGCAACACGTGCTAATGTGATGCTGGAGGGGAACTTATTTACATACATACATATTTTCAAGCACTGATCAAGCGGCATCATTTGATGCATTGGAGTGGGAACGTGTGGGAATATGCGTGAAGTGGGTTGGTCCTTTTTCAGAGAACAGGGATGTGGGAGAGGAAGTCACCTGCCCTAAAAAAGACACTTGAGAACACTGGATATGAAGCAGTGTGTCTGTGCTGACAGCAGCCAGCAGGTAATTGTAACGTTCCATGGTTTCGAGCCATTTCCGAGCCCTGTGGTCCTTCTCTAAGCTGACTTCTGTACCCAGCAGAGAGAGGGTACTTGAAACGTTCCATGGTCCATTTGATGGCTCAACACTCCAGGTGCCCCGTCGAGTACGGTGTCTCCCTCAGGACTGGTTTCCTGCTGACACCAGCTACTGGCCTTTTCTCTTTTACCTCACCTTGCTGTCACGTCCCACCAATACCTCCGCCTGAGGCAACATTCTGGGTGTTGAAGGGCACACTAAAGTTTAGTTGCATCTGCCATCATCTTTATCTTTTTTGATGACCTTCTTGGACCACCTTCACTCTCCCTCCACTGCTCCCCCCCCCCGGGGAGTTAAAACACTCTTACAATATGGAGGCCAGTGTGGCCATATCCTCTGGCACTGTTTAGTCTCAAAAGAGGTGGCTGGGCACAGACAATCCTCTTACAGCCCATTCCTCTTGCACTGGAAGCACTTTCCCCACATTACACACTCATTATGTCCTTTTGATTCCTTAATAAAATGTCAGTGTTTCGAGCATCTCAAAATCTAAAGATAAAGCATAATAATAGTAATAGCTGTTCTTATGTGTTAGATCTCTAGATTTGCAGATGATGACAGTGTCAGTAGGAGAGGCTTTTCAGAGAACCATACTTACAAATAAAGATGTTTCAGGCGCTGAAGGCCTTTGGTCAGTAACAAATCTGTTCAAAAATAGTATCTAAAAACAACTCCAAAATAACTTAAATGAAAATGTTATCCTCAAGGAGATAAACACTGCTTTTGGCAGCATTGATGTAGAACAGCAGTGTGTGCTGAGACGGTGGAGATGGCACAAAGCAAAGGCAAGATGGCTTCAATATACTGATGCATTATAAAGTCTGTACATTATCCGAACACCACGTGTCCTCTTGTTTCTTGTCTCAACCCTCTCCCAACACCCTCTGCATGTAGCACCACTACGTGAATAATGCATGGGCGACAGCGTCCCCGCCCATGTCCCACGAGGCTCAAACAATTACCACAGTGCTGCAGAGCTGCTGTGATAGCAACAGTCCCAATGGGGCTGAATACATTTCTGCTGTAGCCACTTTTCTGCTGTTTAATTATTTGATGCAGTTGTCGCAGGTGAATATTCTAGCAACTCTGCATTCTGGTGTGAATCCAACTTTAAATTAAACTCACAAAAAGTAAAACTACTTTTCTTGCCAGCTGTGCTTTATTGGGGGCTTAAACACCTAATCACTACGAATGCTTTATGTAAATTCTGTAAATAATATTGGATGAGACCTTTGGTAAATAGGAGGATTTCTTAAAACCAACAATAGTGGTAATGACCTGTGCTTTGGGGCATTCCATAGGTCTGCCGTTCCATGCCTGATCTCCGTCAGTTTAGCCGAGTATGCCAGCATCATAGGTTGTCATCGGGAATAGATGCATGGTGGACGATTCTGCAGCTTGCAATTTAGTTCCAGTGCCACCAGTTTGCAGCTAAACTGTCTTTAGCTGCTAAAGTGTTTTGTAGCAAAGCAGCAAGAAAGGGTAGAGGTTGAGGATTTGGATGTGGGACTTTCATTCAGCTGACTAGACTAAGGAAATCCCCCCTAAAATGTCGTTTGTCATGACAACCAGTTGCTTACCTTGTTGCCCTGCTGCAGTGATGTACAGAAGGAAGCTGTAACTGACCCAGTGATGTTGGGTGTAGACAACAGTAAATGACAGACCTGTGCATCAGGTTCAGTATAGTTTCTTTGGGCAAATGACAATGACGATAATGTCCTCACTGCTGTATAGTCCAAACAGGACATGTCTCCTCCCTGTTGTTTTTTAAATTGACTCAAATTTGTCTTGTGTGCCACTGATGTGCCTGGGAGTAAAGTCATTTTGGGGCTTAGAAAACTATCTGCCTCGCATCAGGCTGATTCTCAATTAAAAAAAAATAATTATGCAGATGTAATCCTTGGTTTTGATTATTGGTCCCATATTGACGTTCTTATCTGGCGTTAAAAATAAACAGTCATTATTCAACCAACCTGAAGAAAAAAGCTCCACTGTATGAGATACCCTGCTATTAATACTGAGTGAGGATAAACAAATTATCTTACAAATAATTTAATAATTCTTAATAATTGGAATTGAATTTGAAATTCATAATAGTATGTTTACCAGTACGATATGAAATGAATGATGTTCTATTTATTTGGTTATGTTTTTTCCCTAGTTTATGTTGACAGACTTACAGTATATAAACAGGTAGGTTCTTTAAGGATCTGTGAAAATATGGTGTTCTGTGTCTATTTGTCTATTTGTGCTATTCAAACCCCAGAAACCCCCAACCTCTCAGAGGTCAATAACAGAGCCACTCACATGGCACTCTGCATAGCACATGACCCTGAACAACCCCTCGACCCAGTTTTAACTCTATTCCCACCTTCGCAGATAAAGTCCACGTAGATGGAATAACATGTTTGAGTAGAAGTCTCAGCACTCTGAAGGCTCCTGAGTCAGATATAATGCACACTCAGTGGAAACTAATCTTCTATTTGGAGACCATGAAATCTGGATCAGCTCCAGCTGTGATGTCACCGCATTCACATGTTGGGTTAACTGCGGCTGTCTTCTCTTGTGCCATTGGCTTCATTGTGAGTGTGAAGAGTCAGTCAATTGAAGAAATAGCATTGCAAATAATTTCCATTATGCAAAACATAGAGCTTTTGAGCCCAGTGCAATTTAATAGGTTCCGAATCAGAATGATGTTTGCAGCGCTGGAAATCAGATGAAGACCATCACTGTGTATTTATGAAATGTACAAACATATCTGTTCCTCTTTTTCTCTCTTCCAGCTGCTTCTTGTTATATATGTCAATCTGTTTTATTATATGAAATAGGCTGCCATTTAATTATAATTTACACGAATGAAAAACACAGATATTCTTGTTTTAAAATGTCTCAACAAGTAGTGTAATTATTGAAAGTTACAAAACCTCTCTTGGAAACAGATGAAGACCAACGCTTCCACCTCACAGAGGAGAAACGTAATATAAGAACAGCTGCTGAAGCATCGAAATGTTCACTCTTGTCACATTTACAGCTCGGCAGTAAACGGCAGGTGGGAGTGTGATTTAAATAGTTGGGTATGTATGAGGGAAGTATTTAATCTCTAGTCTTTCATTTTTAAATGAAACTGTAATCCATTGTTTTCTTACTTAGAGCAACTCATACATCCTGCTTTATGTGAAAAGTTGCTTGAGGCTTTGTGATGCTTGGTACTCGGCAGGATCCTCCTCCTTTTCATAAAGTTGCTCCGTTATTCAGTGTTGCTTTACATGAACTGACCAATCACATTCTGGATCGGCCAGGACGTTAAGAAACTAACATTGTTTATTTAATATATGGATATAATACTAACATTATACGTTAATGATGTTGTAGAACACTAAAATATGTATTATTAATCCAGGGTGAGGAGAATGCTTCTGCAGAGGACAGATGTAGACTGAGGACGTGATTTCTGATTATTTGAGGGTCGAGGGTCAGGGGTCAGAGGTCTGAGTCAAAAAGTCCACGGTTTAATTCATTCCCAATCTGTCCTTGTTTGATGATGTGAAAATGTGCCCTGACATATTATGCAGATGAACAAACTAGCTTTTATTATTGCATGTATTTCATTCAGTAACCAAAGTGACTGTGAGATGTAGATCTTGTTTCTGGATATTAATATGGCCTGATGATATTTGGGAATCAATTAATCCAAAAACTGAATCAATGCTGCTTCCACAATCATGAATTAGTGATTAATTTGACTTTGCAGAAAAGACCCATCTGCCTAGCATGGAAGTGTCCTGTAGGACAAAAACGAGGCACAAACTGTTTTCCGATCTTTGCTGATCAACAGATATTTTCTACGATAAACGTGTCCTTGATTGTGAATGAAGAAATCTCCTGATGAAAGCAAATTACGTTCAGTCCTTCTGGATCTACAAAGGAGAACGTTTTTGGTTCATACACATACATGAAGTCAATGTGTAATCAGTTTGTTTGACATTCACAGTATATATCGGGCAGTAACCATGTCCAAAACATTCATCAAATGAAAAACAATATTTTTGTCAAAGTTGGTATTGTCTTTATATATATATTCAGATACTTGCATTTCACATCAATCAAGCTCAAAGGAGTGACATGGTTTTGGGGTGAATAATGGCTGACCGGGGCCCAGTCGTCAATCTCACAGTCCATGGCAGCCTGAAGTCGGCCTGAAGTCGGCCTGAAGTCAGCCTGAAGTCGGCCTGAAGTCGGCCTGAAGTCAGCCTGAAGTCGGCCACGGCCTGAATGAAGTCGGCGGTCACGGCGCAATGCTGCGGAGGGAACGTGCCTCACTGCCTCAGAGAAGTCTGGTAAATCACCTCGTCACTACTTTCCACTCTGCTGTGAGCGACACTTTATTCAAGAATTGTTAACAACTACAGGCCTATCTCCAAATTATGTATTTTAGCCAAATTATTTGAAAAATTGGTCTGTGATCAGTTGAAGGATTTTCTGGAATTGGAGAATATTCTCGATCCCCTTCAATCTGGTTTTAGGAAGCAGCACAGCACTGTTACTGCTGCCCTGAAAGTTCTAAATGATGTGTTTGAGGCACTGGATTTGAAAAAGTTCTGTGTGGCTCTGTTTATTGATCTATCCAAGGCTTTTGATACCGTGGACCACAATCTCTTGCTACAAATTCTCCTCAAGAATGGTATTTCCAAACAGGCTGCCTCTTGGTTTGCTGATTATCTGACAAATAGGACACAATGTGTTCAGATGGCTGGAGTAAGCTCCACCTTTCTTGAGGTCACAAAAGGTGTACCTCAAGGCTCAGTCTTAGGACCCATCCTTTTCACAATCTACATAAATAATCTGTGTGCAAACATATCAAATGCCTCATACCATCTTTATGCAGATGATACTGTAATTTATTGCTGCTCTCGTTCGATTGCTCAGGCATTTGAATTTTTACAGTCCGCCTTTGATGCTGTACAGGTTCGACTGGAGAAACTGAAATTGGTTTTAAACGCTGATAAATCCAAACTGATGATTTTTTCAAATTCAGCTGTTCCCCTGGAAAATGTCCCTTCCATCAGAACTGTCCGGGGTGAAACTCTAGATTTGGTCACCAGTTATAAGTATCTGGGATTCATTATTGATGATGCACTTTCATTCAAATTGCACATTAAAAATTTGATCTCTAAATTAAGGGTAAAGCTCGGTTTCTTCTACAGAAACAAATCATGTTTTTCACTCAGAGCTCGGACGTTTCTGATGTCAGCAACCTTCATGTCTGTCCTTGATTATGGTGATGTGGTGTATATGGCAGCTTCATCCAGCTGCCTCAAATCCTTAACTCCAGTCTATCACTGTGCGCTGAGGTTTATTACTGGCTGTAGTCGCCTCACCCACCACTGTGAATTATACGCAAAAGCTGGCATGCCTTCCCTCAATGTAAGACGCCATACACATTGGATGACCGTAGTTTTTAAGGCACTTCTTGGCCTGGCTCCGATATATTTATGCATGTTCCTTCAGAGAACTGGAAGCCGCTATGCCTTAAGGTCAAATGACATTCTGCACTTCACTGTTCCACGAGCTCGGACTGAATCGGGAAAAAAAGCATTCAGTTTCGCTGCCCCTTCTGCTTGGAATGCTCTCCAATCTGAACTGAGATTATCAGAACTTGTTTCATTGGAAGCATTCCGCTCTATTTTAAGAAAACGTCAAAGGAAAACTTTGTGCCTATGTTTTTAATTTGTTACTGTATCTATATCTTCTGCACTTTATTTGCCTATCAACTTGCATTTTAGTATTTGCTTATTCACTCGCACTTTAGTACTTAATATTTTAATGTTTTCATGTTTGTTTTTTGCTGCCGTTTGTTGTTGTCTGTTTGTCCTGATTGTCATGACGTGTGCTGCTGCCTTTCGTGGCCAGGTCACCCTTGTGAAAGAGGTCTTGATCTCAATGGGTTTTTTATCTGGTTAAATAAAGGTTATAAATAAATAAGAAGGAGGAGCGATGGAGCTATCAGGTTTGGCCAACAGTTTGTCAACAGTTTGATTTATGATGGAATAATGGAATATGGAGATACAAGGTTTCTGCCCAATGGAAATGGTATTCATTATACACATGAAACGTTTTCATACCTTTAGCAGTATGAGCAGAGTCCTGCTGTCTGACGTACAGCAGCCTCTTGATTATATGATATTAAATACTGCTCCTACCGAGCTAAAATAATAGCTGCGAGTGATGATTTTGATCTTTGTCTCATCAACATTTTGCATTCTGACTAGAGGGTGAAATAAAACCTATACATATACAAATATGGACACCATTTCTTTCTTTACTGACAGTACATTTACAGAGAACTGACGTGTGTCCCTACATGTAGTCAGAGTCTAAAAATACCATTAATGTGTCCGTTCAATGACACAAACAAGTAAACACCCTCCAATTTCCCCTTCCACACTCTGACGTCCCTGGATATGGATATTATTCCTATTAACTTGCATCATGTGAGAGGCTGTAATCGTCTAGAAGCTTTATTGTTGACCATGTAACGTTACAGACTTATTATGTTACCACTGCACTGGGTTTGAGAGGCAAGAGGGATGTGTTCATTTAAAATTAATATTAAGTGTCATTAGTTGAAGACCCATAAATTAATGATACAATAAAGCTTAAAGTTATGATTACATGCCTGTATCAATAGATAAAAGAGGGATGTAAATGTTGTGCAGTGTTCTATGCAGACCCAATGGTTTGCAGCAGGTGGCAGAATGCTCACTCCAATCAAATGAGACTTGAGACATCACTTGGACGTCCAAACAATGAATTATGAGCATCTCCGTCCACAGCTAAGAAGATATGGAAAATAACATATTTGCAGTAGTAGGTTATCCGATGTACTGTATCTCATTTCACCTTGTTGGTACACACCTGAATCACACGGAGGATCCTCCCAACAGACATGCTTGTCTTGCTGCTCTCCATAACAGGGGGAAACACATTACATTGAAACGACATTGAAACGTTTCCAGCTGACTACTTCCTCACATTTGGTTTTGTTTTGTTTTTGAAGGCGTTAGGTGCTTTGCATCCAATTTAGCGGAGGCTTATTCCTGAAAGCGAAAGCTGAACTGTCCCTGACTGCTGGTCTGAGTGTAGGTGCTTCTCTGTCACACTACGATGTGTGTGTACGTCCAACACAAGTCGTCTGACAAATAGCCTCAAGGGACGTTTGCTAGCTTGCATCATCATCTTTCTATTTTACTGCATAGTTCACAGAATTGTGTCCTGAATCTCACTGAATCTGTTAGATTGGTACAGTTGTTCTGGCAGCTCGCCTGCCACAGACCAACTGTGGTCAAGTGAACTGTCATTTATTTAAACCTTTGATGCTTGTCTATTCCTGGTATTACGCTATGGGTGGTTGGAGCGGCCAAAAAGGACCAAAAAACAACCATATTTCAGGAAAAATAAAACATTTGATATACCAAGTTGGTTTTATATTGCACCATATATGAACCCGATTATGATAAATTATAATAGGGCTGCTACTTCATCTCTCTCATTGAGGCTACTAAACCCTTGTTATCATATTACAGAAACAGAAGCCTATCACAAAAAGCAAAAGAGCAGCAGCAGAGAGCTTACTGAGGGCCTATTAAATCTGAATTGTCACCTGGTGAATACTGGGTTCCTTTACAAAGACCTTTGCAACATACCGACTGATTTAAATTCACCAGAATGTATTAACTGAAGCATTGATGCTCAGAGTTACCCGGTGGACGACCCCCAGAACCCCTGCTTAATAAAGGTCTCCCCCCAGCTGGATGTTACACACTAGTGGAAAACCCTCAGACTGGTTGATGACAGACTCAGAAGGAGTAGAACTGTCCATAAAATTCCAGGTGTGCATCCACAATTGAAACAACCAAAGGGGATAAAACACCCTTTACAGAGCAATAATGTCCCGCTATATACTGTATGTCATTATCAGTATTAACCGCAGATATACAGATGCTATATGTTTAACCATCAAGTTGGTTATTTGGACTATTTTCTGTGTTTACTTCGGTGAAGATTATTCAGAGAGCTTTAGGAGGCTCACATCGTTTGACTGGATATACAGTATTTTATTTTGGAAGAGGTGCGATTCTCTAAAACTGAGGTGGCAGGTGCAGTCATCTGGACTAAATGTCAGAACAGCCACGATTATGAGTGAGACCAGAATTGTCCTTTATTAGCTTTCACAAGCATGGACAACAAACCTAATATTGCTAGGACTGCGTTTCAAAGGCATTAGCCTGAGGCCTCTTTTGTCTATTTGATCGAGCTCTCTGAGCCAATGATTGAATCTTTGCTCTCTAATCTTTTGTCATATCCTGAACTCTTTGTGGTATTACATCACAGACTTATCTTTGTGTAACGCTGAGCAACATCTGGCATCATCGTTTTTATATCAGCGTGCATGTGTCCTATTGGACAGGCAGCAGCATAGTGTGTGCAGCCCTTATACATAAGCAATCTGTGTCTTTCTTAAAAGAATGTAATCCCCTTTGACATCCACCATAATTACTCAATTGAAATATGTTACTGCAGGCATTAACTATGCTCTGTACCAGCTTGACAAGTTCCCACTGGGTAAACTAATAGTCAGCAAAGTTGTCACCTTTCCACGAGAACAATGTGCAAGGTAATATATTATGCAAAGGCTTTTTTTTTTAAGTCAGCCAAAAGGTGAGGAAGATGTCTGCCTTCTGTTCCCGCTAGCCATTTAATTCCTGTATGACTTACGCCATATGCCCTTTAAAGCTCCAGTGGTCGTTTTGCATGCATCCTAAATATTAACCACTATGCCTTCACTCAATAACCATCTGTCTGTGTGTAAGGGGACTGCCTCAGCTCCACCTGAATTTGGAAACATATATATATATATATATATATAATATATAATATAATATATATATATATATATGTTCACGCACACACACACACACACACACACACACACACACACGCACACACACACACACACACACACACACACACACACACACAGACACACACGCACACACACACACACACACACACACACACACACACACACAGACACTACATTTTATATATTACATTTTATATTTGGGCACCAGGATGACTCCAGGACCACAGGATGAGTGGTAGAGTTGGCCAGTTGCTAATGTCAGGGTTAACTGCTACATTCACAGCTGTAGCCATCACAGCTGCTCTCTGTAAGTGCTGGAATCACTGACTTCATACTCACCATATCTCTCTCTCTCTCTCTCTCTCTCTCTCTCCCTACTTTCTCCCCTCCCCTAGGGAGTGATGCTATAGCGGTAGTTTTCACCATAGCAACGGCAAACATCAGGTGTTAGGGGAACCAAGCAACTTGTTTAACTTGTTTATGGGCTATGTACACGTTCAACATTAGAAATCATTTTCTCATTGCATACATCTGTACAGATAATGAAAACATGAATATATGCAAATAAAACTGAGGCAAGAGAGGGGGCCAATATTGAGAAAAAAATATATTGGAATATTGCCCCCCTCTTGGCTCCGTTTTATTTTTTTTATTTTTTACAGTGGCCATAATACGGCGTCAAACAAATAAAATAGTATAAAATCAAAATAATAAATACAAACAAGGATAAAAGGAATAGAAAATACTGTGCAGTATAAGAAGTTGATAGATAGTATTGTTTACTGAAAGGCAGCGGCAAACAGAAAAGTCTTCAGTCTTGATTTAAAAGAGCTGAGATTTACAGCAGACATGCAGCTTTCTGGAAGTTTGTTCCAGATATTCTGACTCTGGAGACACACAGCAGACCTGTCCCAGACCATCTGAGAGGTCTGGATGGTTCGTAGCTAAGCAGAATATCGGAAATGTATTTTGGCCCAAAACTATTCCGTGCTTGCAACACATCATACCTGAGGGGTATTCCACCAAACTTGCTAATTAAAGCGGCGCTTACCTGGTTAAGCCTGGTTAGAACTAGCGCCAACTTCCACTTGCTGCTAAACCCGTTCCATTAACGCATTTCAGCCGCGCTATGTTGAGGCTTATTCAAGCGAGGCTAACGTTGTCGTGTGTTACGCACGTTCACGGGATATGAAGCCAGACCAGAACCAGGAATGTCGAATCATCGAGAAAATGGCAGAAAAGACCAGAGAAAAAATTATTGATGGAACTGTATGAGGAGTACAAACCCATCATAACCAAAAAAGGGAATACTGTAGTGATAAATAAAAATCGCGAGGCTGCTTGGGCAAGAATTGCCGAGCGATTTAATACGGAAGTACCGTTAAGAGTAACATGTTCTAATATAATACTGACTACAATTTCTCCAACGTGAGGATAGTGTAGAGGTAACGCGTCGGCTTTACATGAGGCCGGCCAGGGTTCAATTCCCGACTACACTCGTTTCTTTTTCTTTCTTTGGCCGGAACTCTCTCTCTCTCTCTTTCTCTCTTTTTTTAGATAGGCCTAGTAAATGCAATACATTGACCAACTCATTTATCTCAACAATTTAATGAACACATTCAATGAACCTATTAATTTCACCTGAAAGGAATTTATGTGGCTGAAAATTGCATGCAGCAATGCCTTTGTCATTGGGATCTATAACATGCTATTAATAATAACATCTTTACATCATGTTTCTGCAAGTTACATTTGGGCTCTGGGGAAATTGTATGACATATTTATCATAGTTAAAGTAAAAATGTTGGTCGAATTCTCTGATCTACAGATTATTATGCAATCAAAAAAATTTATTTAGAAGACGTCTTGGCCGGGATTTGAACACGGACTTCCTGCACCTAGGGGCAGGTGCATCACCTCTCACCCAACTGGAAGACTACACAAGTAATAGATATGTATTTAGATAGTCGGTGTTCAGGAAATAAACGATTTATTCATATTTTTGTAATTGCAAGCATGTATTCTCAGACGCTTTATGAAAATATAGTCTGTTTGTACTTCATATATGTAATTTTGGTAATTTTTGGAGGACTAGGCTTGGCGGAACCTTCTGCTGGTACAGTTGTTTCCGACAGAAGGACTTCTCTGAAACCCCCGCTAAAGTAAGCCTGATGTTTAGCCTGCCCCGGAGCAGGCTAGTTTGGTCGGATAAATTTCCATGGTTACTTAGCGGAGAGTGCCTCAAGTCACGTTGATGGAACGCAACTCTCG
Source organism: Chelidonichthys spinosus (assembly GCA_029853015.1). Taxonomy (NCBI): domain Eukaryota; kingdom Metazoa; phylum Chordata; class Actinopteri; order Perciformes; family Triglidae; genus Chelidonichthys; species Chelidonichthys spinosus. The sequence goes on from CM056835.1 coordinate 10,066,248, forward strand.
CTAAAGGTAGCGAGGCTTATCGAAATTAGCCCGGCTTTGCGCTAAGCGAGTTTGATGGAATACCCCTCTGAACTCTTGTCTCAGTGTTTATGGGCTTCAATACTGCTGTTTTGTTGGTCACACTGCCTGCATGAGCGGCGTGTGGCGGCTTCCACGCTGATCTGCTCTGGTGTCCAGGTCGCTGCAGCTGCTGAATGCATTCTCTCTCTCTCTCTCTCTCTCTCTCTCTCTCTCTCTCTCGTCTCTCTCTCTCTCTCTCTCTCTCTCACTCTCAGCCTCCTCCCAACACAGGCCAGTGCTTTGTTTGTTGCTTGTGTGCCAGTTGTGAGTAAAGGTAGTCAGCTTGACTGTGAACGGGGTTAGAGTATACAAACAGCCTATGTGTGTTGAGTAATCTTGACATTTACCAAGTGAGTACTAGAGATTGTAGGAGGGAGAAGCCCTATTTTTTTATAACTCTTTTTCTCCTTTTTTGAATTAGGAGTTAGGTTAAAATAGCGTCTTTCATTTCTATTTTCTGTTTTGAAGCAGGATGTTTCGGGTTAAATAGATTCTTCTGTTGGCATTGTTCTCCCTCTGTTGTCAATAAATTCTACGTTGAACACTGCTGGCTTCCTTGGGAGTGAGAAGAATGGGGAGACACGCCTCATGTTATGTCTTGGTCTCCCCTAAAGATGATTTGCTTTTACACAAAATGTGTTGCTCATTTGTAAATAATGACAACAAACATCTATTAAAAGCCAGATCATTTCATGTTGTGCGAGCCACTGCATTCTCCACAACTTTGTCCTGCAAGTATTTCAGGATAAAAGCCTTGTGTTAATACATGAAGGGATTCTGACCACAGAAATGTGCTAAAAGCAAGTTAAAAATAGTTCAAGTTAAACAAACGATTCACTTGTGCTCATTTTGATATAGACATCAAGCTGCTGATATGCCGATGTCCATAGACTGTCAAACATGATTTCCTCTGTGTATTTTCTGTGGCACGCAGGAGAAATTGGCAGACCTTGAATCTTATAATAGAAGAGACACAGCTGACACATAGCACAGCAGCGGCGGACTACAGTTGCTCAAACCACATGGGTGCTGGAATAAATAGCAAGAGGTTCTGCAACGCTCATGCAGGGAGCGGTGCTGGAGCATCGATGCCAGGGCATCGGTGTCAGAGGGCACCGCTGGTGGCCTCGCCTCCCCTGCCCTGACTGCACTCAGTTAGTAAACTGATGGGGAACGCAGTGACAAAACGGTGGCACTTGACCTCCGGGTTAAGCTCCGACGTCAGTGTGTTCTGTAAAACTTCACAAGTTTTGCTGAAACTACACATCAAATATATGATTAATTTGTCCGTATCACTGAGTGGAGCAATGTAGTAAGTAAATCCAACTATTCAATGTGTGCTATGGATTGTCAGTTATGTTTATGCAGAATTCCTGCTCATCATCAGCAGTTTGGAGAGAAGCCTTTGCTGTGTGCAGCAGTCTAGATTTGAGATGCATATTCCAACATATTTATGCGTGTCATTGTTTGCAGGTGGGAAACTGGTGAGTAATGATGGCCCTGTCACTGCACTATTCACCCCTTCAGTCCGGTAATCGCACCTGCATGGACGGACTGGAGGAGGATAGGATGAGCCTCTGTCCATGTTACACCCGTTCAGTTAAGGTAGTCACTGGCAGGTGAAAGCAAGCACCACCATGGGGGTGACCAGATGCGCACGCTGCTAACCACAAGGCATTGCCCACTCTGAATGTAAGTGGCTTCACACCAAGTACAGATGGTACAGCCGATAAATTTATAAAGGGACATTTATAAAAACAGTGTTTAGTCACTACAATGGCGTATTAGGTCCACTGTAGGATTTTTTTTTTAAACGGAGCCAAAGGTAGGCAATATTCAGAGAAAGTTTATAAAGTAGCAAATTTGACACCTAAAGTCACAGATTTGCTACTTTATTATGATGCTAACAACCGGCATTTATGCTAGCTAACGTCCCATCAATGGGCAATTATTTTGCTAATTAATACATCACAACGTGTGACAACGCTTTGCTAAGGTCCTTAAGGGTGATGGCTGTTGATGGTTATTGTCATAGCAATGGCAAATATAAAATTTGCAATTATTTTTATATAATAAAGAATCTTGCCCCCCTCTCTCACCTACGTTTTCTTTTGTCATATATTCATGTGCACATTAGCTGATATAAACAAGCTGCTTGGATCCGCTAACACCGGACGTTTGCCGTTGACAACAAGTAAAAGTTACCACTAGCATTTACCCCAAATGCCCGATCAATAATCACCCATAAGATGACAATTTGGCCCATATAAAATTAACCAACAATAAACATCAACCACTATCGACCTTAGGACTTTAACTTTTTTTCCTACAGTGGCCCTAATACGCCGTCATACGTTGCAACCCACAGGAATAATATTAGGACTGATTTCGATTTCGGTGGATTTCTGGCTGCATAAAGAATGAAGTCCTTGATGTCACACCTTTAGGTAATGCTCCAGGAAATTTGATGCTAAAATGGGGGAAAGTATTTTCAATTTGGTTTCTCAACATTATTGTACGACAAACACAGCAACGACTACTTCAACAGCCAAATTAAGCACAATATTTGGCCTGAGATTACTCAGCTGGGATATGATGAAGATGTTAACGGTACACTGTATGTTGGTCACTGAAGGGGGCCAGCCAGAACAGCTAGTGTTAGCTTCACATTTGGGGCTTGATTAGATTAGATTCTATTCTGTGTAGTTGACTTGCGATGGAGAGAAACAGCTTCAAGGGAAAGAAACAAATCTGGTCTTAGAGAAGTCCAGAACATATATATATTCTGTTTCTGTTATATAAAAAAAAAAAAAAACAGAATTACTAATGATTATGATGAATAATAGTTGTTAAACCTTCGCAAAGACTTGGCTCTATTGTGCTGCTCAACTTTATCACACTAATATTGGTCATTTGTGGTAGTTATTTGTGTTAAGCTTAAGCGAATATTGAGTAATTTGTTTCCTGACAAATTATGAAGATGATATTTAATACAGTGCCTGAGGTCTTCATTTACCTCAAAGGTGAATAATTAGGTCCTTATTTGCATATGTTGATAGTTTATTAAACTGATCCCCCATTGATTGTTAGTGGGGTTTCAATGTGAATTCTTCTTGGAGGGGTTTGCATTTTCTGTATGCAGCTGCCCAAACCTAAAGGCAAATCTAATCAACATGCAGCGAAGGTTCTACTCTCTCCTGTAGCGGTACAAATACTCACCTAGAGTTGGTCTTCCGGTTTTTCACAGAGAAAACTGATTTATTGAGTGATGCATGTGTTCTTGTAACCTATGGATAGCATTTGTATAATACATCACAAAAACAAAGCAGAAAAGATTTTCAGGACTTTGTGGTCTGAAGTCACAACTGGGTTTGAATTTGACATTCTGTCCTCATCACTGTTCAGTGTGAAACTCTGTCCATATAGTCCTGGTTTTGTCCACATCCTCGCTCTCTCTCACACACACAACCCCACAGTTTATCATTCATTAGTGCTGACATGCTACAGGGTAACATTTGTGCAATAATTACATTCCCTGGTGCAAATGATTTCATAATAAACCACTGACCATCATTGTTGGCAACACCTCTAATTGCGATATGAAAACATCCCTGGATGAGATGCCCAGAATAAGGCTTCCCAATTGTGACTTCTCTGTAAGCAGGCTAATTAAGAGACTGCTGACATTTGATAAGGAACTGGCTACAGTGAAAAAAAATGGAAGTGCATGAGGGATGTTTACCTCAGCAGAGGGACTAAACATCCGCATCTCTGGATAGAAGCAGAAAAATAAACTTCCTTTTCAACAAACCCACCAAGATATGATTTGTTTCCATTCAGAATGTGTGAAATGTGTTTAATTGCAACACATGATCAAACCCAAACCCCTATCACAATACTTACAACTTAGGTCATATGAATATGATCCCAAAAAAGCTTTGTATCAACTGATTTTATAAAATGACAAAGTTTAACTGGAAATATATTAGAGGGAAAATGATTTCATTTGTTATTTTAAAAGATTTCAATACACACATTAAACATTAAATATGGATCTTTAGCTGTCATACAGATGGTGGTGAAGTGAGTAATACTATCAGTCAATCAATCAATCAATGGGAAGTGAAGAAAGTATCGAGTTAAATCAGTTCATGACTTCACACACTGAGGTAAAGAAGAAAATGTGCACAGTCCCTGGAGAACAAACAAACACATAAATAACATGAAGAGCCTTTCCCACGTCACAATTTGAAAGCCTGACAAAGCTAGCACAAAGAGCACTAACACAACATTAAAGAGCAGTGTCCCAATTGATTTTCTTAACCACGAGGGGAGTTTCATTCCAAGTGTCATCAGTAGCACTTCTAAAGAGTACTGACTTCATTTGGCTCATCCAGGCCAACAGCACAGCCCCAACAGCTGTGTGTTCGCAGAGCAAACGCTATGACAGATTGTAACGTGTGTGTGTGTGCTTGCGCTGAGCTTTGTGACTCACCATCAACAACAACAAAAAAGACCCAGCACTATTTGACTACTTGACCTGCTAGCAACTGGGACATTAGGGCCTCAGCCCTTTTGAATTTGAATTGTCTGCTACAGGTCGCCTTGACAAAAAAGCACTCTTTTTTTACGAGCACGCTACCTTCTTTGTGTGAACTCGCTGAGCGGTCACAAAAGGAACTTTACAGAACTTTTATCAAAAAAGTACTGCTGACGTCCCTGCAGCAAACGGAGTAGGAGAAGCTTGTTTCTTCCGTGTCTGTCAGCGGATACGATCATACAACTTGTTATCAGCGTACGGCCGTGCGCGTATCACCTCCTTGCTCTGACATTACGGCTGTCAGATTGAGTGTTGACAAGCTTGTCCACACAAAGTATGGAGCAGCATCCTCCTGTGCTTATCGTGAAAAATCAATGTCAAACGAACAGATATGAGCCCAATAATAAAAGCCAAGGGGAGATCATAGTCTATCATACAACAGTGGGAAGTATGGTGATGTGTTGTCTAGTTGTTGTCGTCATAGAAAAACATTTTTAATAAGAAGCTGGAATTGAAGCGCTTCCCTGTCCCTGCGGACGAAAGACCCGCTGGAAGAACAGCTTACAGCAAATGGCATGAATTCACTGAAAAATCGCTTTTTTTTTTTTCATTCACACGGCATCACAGTATGTGATTTTATGATCATCTCAGACTAATGAGAGTCAATACAAGGCAGAAAAGCAGCACTGCACACAGCAAACTAAACAGCAAACACTAATCCTTCTGCACATCTTCCAATGTTTACCGAGCAAATACATGTTAATATATCCAACATTTATTATACTGGGAACACATACACATTTGAAATTTCTCCATTTGCTCGTTAACTTAATACCAAAGCCGTTGCTATGGGGGGGTGAACACATGGGGAAATGGTGTTGTCAAGGATTGTCTCCTTTCTGAAACATATTCAGTGATTCCAGTTTAGTCAATCTGACTTTTCACTCTGCTGTTGTGATGCTTTCGCTGTTTTCATCTCCAGTGAATACTGAGAACCATACGATAAGAAATCCAAGTAATCTTGTCACAGACATGAAAGACTTCACAGATGTGCATGCGTTTTAAAATGCCGTCCATTCATTATTTGATTAATCAAGTGACCCTGACATCCTCTTCCCTTTCCTCTCCTGGAGGATTTTTAAAAGCCTGCCTCTTGAATGCTGTACTGTATATCACAAACACACATATGGTAAGGGACACAAAGAGATGTTTCATACTGCTTAGGGAAGACTCTTAAACTCACAATAAAGCTAAAACTAAAAATGATGCACTTAAAGCCTTTAAACCCCAAGGACGACTGTATTTTTTCAAGCTCTTGGTTGTGTTTATACTTTTACATGGAACAGAAATATTATGCAGTGAAAAAGCAATATTTTTCTGTTAGATTTCGCAATGCAACCCCAGGCATCGACTAACTACGTTGTCCTGAGCGGGCTGTGTTGTCTTGAGAGGTCTGCAGCTTTCCCTCAGAGCATTGGAGGTGAGTGGGTGCAGGAGAATGAAGACAGAGTAGCATTTTTCAACTTAAATTCATTCTATTCATGTAGTCTCTTAAAAGGTCAACATGTCAAATCTTGCAGAAGGAAGGTAAATAAAAATCAAAACAGGTCTTTAGATAAAAAAAAAAACCTCCCCTGTTCATCTCTGTACACCTGCGCCTTCGTCTCTTCTCGTTTTACAGATCTCTACAAAAGTCTAAAACAACAAGGAGACACTTGTTCATCTATGATTATTTAAAGGTCCCATATTATGAAAAACACGTTTTCTCTGGTCTCTACACCTATAAACTTGTCCTCCCTGAGCCTGCCAACTCCAAGAATGAGGACAAGTCTAAAGCAAACAAAGAGCCAATTCTAACAGCGTGATGATAGGAGACATGCTAACCACTTCACATCAGACTGCTTCAGTAACGAGGGTCAGTACAAAGCTGGCTTTGCCTCAACATTGACCTTCGTAAAAGGATCTTCCCAACCATACGAGACCCAGCAACTTCAATTGAGCCACATAGGTGAGTCATATCGATACATCCACGTAAACATTGGCACATGCTACCACTAGCGTAACCGGCATCCTCTCCGTCGCTCTCCAAGTAGGCGTTGACAGACAGAGCTCATTAGCATTTAAAGGTGCAGGCACAGAAACAGTCTGTTCTCAGAGAGCTTATTTGAGCAACTTTTAGACAGCTGAAATTCAGGACCACGGATGGGTTTGGGGCAATGCATATGGAATACAGTGTTGTTGGACCTCTGACAGCTGTGTGGAATTGAAGAAAAACAGTATAATATAACCTTTAAGGAGGGATAGCTTCTGGGAAACACTTCTTCATCTTAAGAAAGATGGAAAACAAATTATTTCATAATCATCTTAGCCTTAAGATACTTTGGCGATTCACAGATATCACATTTGTAAAAGTCGGTTAAAAAAATTATCTGAAAATCTCTTCATTAGCCTTATGTTCTGATTTCCATATTGTAGCATCAGTAAATAAGACCCTTAATCCTCAGTTTTCCTTCTAGATCAGGTTTAGAAATCCAACACTGCTCACTCACTCCTCAGCAACAGTTGTCTGGAAGACAAAGGAGATTTTGCAGAACTATGGACCTTCTCTGAAGTCTGTGAATTATTTTTTTTTTGCTTCAGCATTTTTACTTCTTACTAACGTTTGGTCATTGCCCATGCAGGTCGGACTTATGTGTCTTTGACTGCTGACATTGGTGAAAGTTATTTATTTTATTTCAGCTCTTGAATGCCATGGTGCTGTGGAAACTGCAGTGGCACAACATACGAACACATGTGGACAAAGGACACAGCGGCCTCAAGTATCACACTGTGTATTACAGCCACTGAATGACAGAATCAGGAGAAACTCTGGAAAAGGGCCCCCTTCAAGAGAATTCTTGCTGTTTTTTGAGACCTTTGAGCTGACCTACTATATTTAAGCGAATACAGGCTTACTTTGTCACATGCTACAGTCTTAGAGCCTCCCACTGTCAAAAGAATCTGCATGCCCTTATCACCATCTGGCACAGAGCACTTAAATCTCAAGAAATGCAGTGTGACGATAGTGTGAAATTCCCAAGCCTGTGTTGCATCAGCCTGATAATTCCACCTGATGATAATTAATAACGATTCACCGGTGAGGCATCCATGCACACCGTCTCAGCTGCACCCCTGTGGCAAGTGACAAAGCCGGCGTGGAGACAGTGGGTACACATGTGTGATGAAAGGAAACATGACATGAACTGGGAATACGTGTTGCATTCAAGCTTCATCAGGTGTGCGACTGGCTTTATAATATGTACAAAAAAAAAAAAGAAAGAAAGACTGCACATAGACACGCAGCTCAGGGTTGCTCCATAATGATCCCATGTAGGAGCTTCAGTCGAGAAGCTTTTAGGGAGCTCTCATGAGAGATCACAGGCCATTAGCTGTAGCTTTCAGGACCGAAGAGCCTGAGTCTATTGAACAGTTCATTAATGTTTTTCGTCCTTTGAAACCTACAGGAAAAGGAGCGTAAACATGCCTAGGAGCTTTACTGTGCAGGTGGGTTAGATTAGAACAAAGGAAATTTAGGCTATATTGGAGCAAGATGGCTGCAGGATGGAAGTAAGGCATCCATGAGGAGGACTTGCTTCAGGACAGCGTTATGTTCCCTCTGAACTAAAGACTAACCACTTTGTAGGCATTTGTAGTCACACAGCGTGAAGCTGTTTACCTGTCTTGGACAGTTCTGGTCTGCTCTGTGATAACCATTAATTATTATTATTATTATTATTATTATTATTATTATTATTATTGTTATTTTTATATAGGGGCTTAATTCAACAACGCTCAATGCAGGGACGTCACTAGGATTTAAAGACGGGGGACTTAGCCCCCAAGAAGAAGCATACAAAATCTTTGCGCTTGCATCTTTTTCGTACTGTAGTAGAACGACACAACAACCAGTGAAAAAGTCGAGCTAGTAACCAGTTAAAAGCAATAGACATTATCTTCTGTTGAACAAGAGTTACTGTCATGTTGACTTTTAGACACATTAAAGCTGCATGCTTAGAACCATCCATCCATCCATCCATTTTCCTCCGCTTATCCGGGACCGGGTCGCGGGGGCAGCTGCCTGAGCAGGGGCGCCCAGACTTCCCTCTCCCCGGACACTTCCCCCAGCTCCTCCGGGAGGACCCCAAGGCGTTCCCAGGCCAGCCGGGTGACATAGTCACTCCAGCGTGTCCTGGGTCTTCCTCGGGGTCTCCTCCCGGTGGGGCATGCCTGGAACACCTCCCGAGGGAGGCGTCCAGGGGGCATCCGATACAGATGCCCGAGCCACCTCAACTGGCTCCTCTCGATGTGGAGGAGCAGCGGCTCTACTCCACCTCCACCGCCCCGCCACCCTGCGGAGGAAGCTCATTTCGGCCGCTTGTATCCGGGATCTTATTCTTTCGGTCATGACCCAAAGTTCATGACCATAGGTGAGGGTAGGAACGTAGATTGACTGGTAAACCGAGAGCTTCGCCTTTCGGCTCAGCTCTCTCTTTACCACGACGGACCGATACAGCGACCGCATTACTGCAGCCGCTGCACCGATCCGCCTGTCAATCTCACGCTCCATCCTTCCCTCACTCGTGAACAAGACCCCAAGATACTTAAACTCCTCCACTTGAGGCAGGAACTCCCCCCCAACCTGGAGGGAGCAAGCCACCTTTTTCCGGTCGAGAACCATGGCCTCAGATTTGGAGGTGCTAATCCTCATCCCGGCTGCTTCACACTCGGCTGCAAACCGCCCCAGGACATGCTGGAGGTCCTGGCTCGAAGGAGCCAACAAGACCACATCGTCCGCAAAAAGCAGGGATGAAATCCAGTGGCTCCCGAACCAGATCCCCTCCGGCCCACGGCTGCGCCTAGAAATCCTGTCCATAAAAATAATGAACAGGACCGGTGACAGAGGGCAGCCCTGCCGGAGTCCAACATGCACCTGGAACAGGTCTGACTTACTGCCGGCAATGCGAACCAAGCTCCTGCTCCGGTCATACAGGGACCGAACAGCCCTTAGCAGAGGGCCCCCGACCCCGTACTCCCGAAGTACCTCCCACAGAATGCCACGAGGGACACGGTCGAATGCCTTCTCCAAGTCCACAAAACACATGTGGACTGGTTGGGCAAACTCCCATGAACCCTGAAGGGTATAGAGCTGGTCCAGTGTTCCACGGCCAGGACGAAAACCGCATTGTTCCTCCTGAATCTGAGGTTCGACTATCGGCCGAATTCTCCTCTCCAGCACCCTGGAATAGACTGCTTAGAACCTGATTATGTAAATGTGTCTTAAAATGATACCGTATCTAATTCCTCTCTCCATTAGATAAACGGCAGGTCTAAATAATATACTTTAATTACACCAATTACTGTCCTGTTCATTGGTTCAATCAGAGTGTGATTCTGCTCAGTCAGATTTCTGTCATAAAGTATACAGTAGAATAAACCAAGACTGATTTTAAAGGTCACAGTGAAATCTGACATTAATATGAAATTAATACAACCGTATTTCATATGTATTTATTCTGTATTCATTCCAGCAAAATCAGTGTACAGTCTCTGTAAAAAACAAAAAGATAAATAGGTTTTACAGAAATGCTTCTTTTTAAAGTGTATTATTTCTACAGACTATGATGCTTTAATCCAAAAACTCTATGAATGCCCTTTCATCAGTATGAGATTATTATGAAAATAAAGACTTGTATTTTTTTTATTTTTTTTTTAAATAGACAAAAAATGTTTTGGGAGGGCTTGGAAACAATATAGGGCAGGTCCAGTCCACCTAAATTAGGCCTACCAACGTCACTGGCTCAATGAAACAAACCATCAGGATAGAAAGTCTTCCATTCTAAAGGCCCATGGGGGAACAGCCACACGACATCACAATTTATCCTCTGAGCTGAACTGCAGACAGCCATGAACCACCTGCATGGATGAGTGACTGTCATCTGTTCTCTTGCGGCTACTTAGCATGTAGCATAGCTCACCCTCAGATGACCTGTCATCACTGCAAGGTTTGGACAACAATAGCTGTCAGAGGGTCTGTTGTTGAATATCCGATGGGAGGGAACTAACTGACAGTGCTGGCTTATGATTGAGAAAAAAAAAAAGTAAAAGCCTCTCGGTGGGAAATTGCTAAAGGCTCTAAAGAGATATTTGATGCTTCTCAGATCAACTGCACGTACACTGTAAACTCGCACAGTACTACTAACTCAAAGAAATGATGGCTACAGCAATCAAACCTAGTGTTTTCTGTAAGAGTAAGGTCGTTTTAATTCATGTGGATCAATGTTTCTGAGTAAATGGCCACAGCTGAATCATAACTTTTCGTTATAACGAGTTTCGCGTTACAGTCACAATGCCGGCTCATTTAAAAAAATCACACGGCAGTTCCTCTAAAGCAAGGATACGATAAATTAATACATTAACGAGTAATTAATGAGCCAAATGTATAAGAAATAACATTTTTGAAGTACTTGGAGTAGGTAATGAGTTCGGTATGTTTTTCAAACAAATGGAAAAATAATACGGTGGCATCTATTGCGATATATACATTGCAGCCTCTTGTGATAACGATACATATCACGATATATGAATTATAATTAATAGAACCATTTCAGAACAGGTTACATAGACCCGGCCTAAGGAAAGCTAAACTGCTAAATGTATTCAAAAAAGAAAGAAAGAAAATTTTTTTTATGTCTTTCTGAGCCTATGCTCTTTAATGTTGTGGATCGTTTGTTGTTTGTTGTAACTTCATTGCAATTTAATTCAATATACTGTCGTTCTAATTTCTTTAACCGTTGTTATGATGATGTTGATTTTAGCTCCATGGCAATTTAATATTGCTGCAATTTTTCTTATGTTTCATTTCCGCAGGATACCTTTTTTCTTTTTCTAGTCCCCCCAGTGATCTTGTTCTGCCTGCAGAAGGAAAACAGCAACCACCGTTCTTCAGGAAAGAGAAGGGTAACTTCTAGGACCCGCTGTCTTTCATCCTAGGGCAAAAAAAAGGCACCCCTCCCTAATACATCGTCGTACCTTTGCCACTATGCTGAGCTAAAAATAATTATCGACAGCTAGTTTACAGCGTGCAAGCTTTATGATCATCTGTCTCTTCTCCGTTTTGGGTGTATTTTTGTAGCAGAAACAGCACCACATATAGGCCTGGAATATCTGGCAGGCCTTATCTCCCGTTGCATCCAGAACCTCTCGAGTTACCTTATCCATCGACTCAACCCCTGAATGTATGTTCCTCTGAACATTCTTCATTTTATTATAACAATACGCTGAATTTGCACCTGTCCCAACCACCTTTGACCCATCAAAGCATGCAGACCTTTACTTTCCATCCACTTTCCAGATTCAATGATGAAATCAGCTAAACCCATGGTTTGGTCTCTCACACCATCTTTCTGTCTAAACTTATATTTTAACCTGTACAAACTCATTCTAACTTCCATAAAAAAAAAAAAAAAAAAAAAAACTTAAACAGAGATTCTTCATCTAGTTCTTTCAAAGTCAGGCATTTCATCCAAACGATATTCGCACCATTCATTCCGCTTCAAAGCCGCTGTAACCGCTTCCAAATAGGACATTGGTCAGCGCTGGTCTTCTCAAGTTCATCATAGTAACATCCAGTCGCCTCAGTGACATCCAGAGAGGTCAGCTGGTTCAATGAAGCTGTGTGGAGACTTGAATCTCAACTCCCCGGGAACGCAGATGCTCCAGCCACAAAACGGAGGTCTTGTGCACCACCAAGCAATCCATTGTACATGACCCGACCAACATAAAGGATCTCCTTCAGCCTCCTCCCTCAGTATCAAGTCAGTATTAACTTCTAATGTAGCCACCTGTGTAATTAAAGCATCAGCTAACTGGAATTACATTTTTATTCGTGACATTATGGGATTCATGTGTGCAGCATGTCTTTCTGATTTTCTCTGCCTTGATTGTCAGTACTTTGACTGTTCCGTGCTTTAATCTTTTCCCTCCCAGTTTTTACCATTTCAGAAGAGATTAATCAGCATCATGACAGTGAGAATATGACACTGATCTCTATCACACTTCTGACATGGTTGTGACATAAAGACTTGCGTCTCATCCTCAAACAGACAGCAGCGCTGAGTGTGTGTCAGCAAGATCACCCAGAGAGACACTTTTCATCCACATGCATGGGTTTACTTTACAGCAGATAAGCCTAACAAGGTCACACACTCATTATAACAGCCACATGTTTCATCAAGAGCTCCCTACTTATGTGTAGTATAGTATAGTATAATCAGTATGTAGTCCTCTACAGGAGGTGAATCGGTCAAAAAAACACTGGATTTTGTGTCCTGGCTGTGTAACCAAAAGCTGAGTGATATTACTGACAATGTTAAAGTCCATGTCACGGTCACATATGTCATATTATGGTATGTTACAGGCCTTCAGTTGTGTTATGACCTGTAGTGAATTTGTTTCAGGAGGGAAATTGTATTCATAAACTGTTCAAACCTTTAAATTATCTCCATTGAAGTTTTCAAATGTGTTTTATTTTAAATAAATACTTAATTATTTGAAAATGTATTTGACCTGATTGTATGCACCCTGTGTGCTGGTGTATATGTGCTTGCTGCAAATGTGGGTACTGAATTCCATTTTATTTTTTAAACGTATTTTATTACTTTTTATCAGTGGTTGGTAAAATTTGATGCTATGACTGTATTGCCTGTTCCATATTGGCATGGTATTTCCAGGGCAGTTTACTGTGTGTAGCTGACACAGATAAGACCTGCAGTGAGGTTACAGCTTTGGGGAGATGGTCTCAGTTGGCTGAAAAACGCTTATGTCGGTAGAATCGAGAGCTTGAATGAATTGGTGTCCAGCAGGAAATTGGGAGGGTCTGTGTTTGCTTCTGGCCTCAGACACCTAGATACTAAATATTAATTTTGACCAAGAAGAGTTCAATATGTCCACTGATGTTTTGTCCATCATGGCTGAAATAAACACTATTGCTGCTTCGTGCATGCTGTGAAGTCCCAGATACGCTGGGAAATCAAACAACGACCTGTCTGAGTTCATAACATCATTCAGGGGTGCTCGGTGAATTTAATTGAGCTGAATTCACTACGAAAAGCAAACCACACTACAGAGATATGAGCCCAAAAATACGTTGTGATCTAATTGCAATAAACAGATAAAAAGGATGCTGAAGTAACATAAGTCAATACTCAAAGTCTGAATTCCTGGTTTGTTAGGTCTTTTACAGCATGATCGGTTTGTCAGACGGGAGTTCATACCGGCAGGCAGAGGCCAAACACACTGAGTCACATGATAAGTTGCTGTAATAAAATTCAAAGTTAGATCAACCTGTGATTTAGCATTTCGGTGTAATTTTGAATCCAGCCCTCAATGGGTTGATGAGTTTGGTCACCATTGACCGTAACTACGTCATTTTGTTCCAAAGAAATTATCAAACAAAGTATCACTCATCAAAAGGCCAAAATACAATCAGCTGGCTTCAGTCGGGATGGATCAAAAATGCCCAACACCAGAACAAATGAGAGAGATTAATCATCCAGTATCAATTCAGTGTGATGCCTCTAATTTAAAGTTGTGTGAATGGGCTTTCACTCGCTTCTGACCCACATTCTTCCTACGCAAAAGAAAGAGAGAAAAAAAAATCCATTCACAGCCAAGAAAGTACTTCCACTTTCTTGGCTCAGTTTCTCACATCTTGACAGAATGGGGACACTCTAATTTGATATATGGTGATAAAAATTTCGCTTTCTCAGCAGAGCATAACAAATTATATATTGAAAAATCGTTACACTTTATTTCACAATGCCCTAATTATGGCAAAATGACGGCTTAATTATGAAAAAATGCCCCCACTTTGCAAGTATGTAGGTTGTTTAAACGTTTGACAAGTAATGAACAAAGAAACATAAGATTTGGAGACACCCGGAACACTAATAACTTGCAAAGTGTAGAAGGTTTGCAATTGTTTGCCGTTAACAGGGTTGCGTGTGGCACTCTTATGGGAACAATACATATGACTCAGCAACCCTCAGACATCTACAGGTTTTTATGTCATAAATATACATAGCGTTGATATGAAAATGAAGTTTCCACAGTTGCATTCAAAGATTATGTTTGATAAATGTTTACAAAATATCCCTGCACATTGGCAACCAGGAAAGAAGGTTTCGATTTACAGGCTGGAAGGATCCTGGTTCCCTGTATCTGACTATTACATGGCAGCCTGACCCTGAGTGGCTACAATAGGTCTTTGTAGGGAATCTATTATATTCAGCATTTTTTTTATTTTTCAGTACTTTTATTTGTACAATTAACAGAACACTCAAATTATCCATCCATCCATCGTCTACCCCTTATCCTGTATTCAGGGTTTATTTCTAAAAGTATAAGCAAATATATTAGCAAATAGCAAGGAAGGAGTGAGAGAGAGAGAGACTATTTGCGATGTGTGCCTATTAATGACCGTTTTCCCAAATAAATTGGAGCATACACAGTGACCAAAATAATTCAGTTGACATGGCAACGGAAAAATCGAAATAACTAAAAAAGTGTTCAAATATTTTAGGGCCTGATGGCTCCCCATGGCAGTGTGCAGTCATTGTGTCTGACAGCCGCTAAACGTGGAATTTAGAGGGGAAGGCGTCTCTGCTGTTGGGGCCGTGACGGATATGAACCTGGACACATCGTAGCTGTCCACATCTCCATACTGCTGATGAGTCAGCGGCCACATCCACTTTTTCCAGCACAATGCGTCTGACAAGGTCGGGCATGAGGTCTAATGAGGTTAAAGAAGGGGTGCCATATACACATTCTGTAAGTCCCCACACCATAATGTAGCAAATGCATTTTCTAAGGAAAGAAAAGTCAAATAAATACAGATTAAAGACTGTTTTATGTCCTTTACATATTGCCAAAATAAGTTTTTTTAAAAGAGCATCATTAGCATACATAACAGCGTAACAGTCTCTTCGGCCCCGGTGCAGCTCTTTGTGTACCTTTTGCAGATTTCTCTTTGTTCTGTGTACTCCGTGTGTGTTCGTCTGTCTCTTCTTGTGCTATTAACCGAGACGCAACAGCAGCCTGCAGTCATGATGCCCTCGCTTCCTCCCTCCGCGGAGCGCCTGCTCCTCTGACAGCACAATCACTTTTTCTTTTCTTCCCCACACCTTTGATGATGGGTCACGTTATCTCCTCTGGAATGTGCTGTCTTTCTCCACTTGAAGCATCCCAAACACTGCATCATCAATTTCATTGCTGAGCATCCCCACCTGATCCCCCCCCCCCTCATTTGCCTCATTCATTTCAAATGCATGACCTCATCCCTCAACAGGCCCTTTCAAATTAAAACCACCGACTGCATTACAAGCCTTTCGGAGCAGAAGTTATGAAGCGCAGGTGCTGTAACTCAGGCTGGGAAACAGGCCAATCATCCGAGGTCTTTACAGTGATGGTTTCACAGGTGAGCTGCTTCATCTACTGCTTTCTAGAGGATTTCAAAACAAAGAATTCTCCAACAATGTTGAGACAGTGTCCATCATTTCCACCAAATTACAGCACATGTAAACCCGAACAAGTTCAGAAAACTCAAAATTTATGCTGTAACTGATTACGTCAATGTTTTTGAGTTAACCTAATACATTTTTTGAGTTACACTTTACTTAAAAAATATGTGTTCAGTTGACTTAATCTTTATTCTAAGTATAATATAATTTATAATATTCATTAACTTAATAATTATGTCTATTTCTTACTTAAATTATTTAAATTTAACTTTCATTAAATTGAAGTGCACTGTACTTAAAAAGTATTTTAAGCAGTTATTAAAACTTGTATGTATAAAAACTTTAAATTTTACTTCAGTCTCACTCAAAAAACATACTTGTACATAACTCATAAGCTCATGAAAATTGTATTGATTTAAGTTCTGAATACTCAATTTTTAAATTAAACACACACACACACACACACACACAACTTCAGGTACAATTTCAGTTTGTTTTTATTTTGCA
Source organism: Chelidonichthys spinosus (assembly GCA_029853015.1). Taxonomy (NCBI): domain Eukaryota; kingdom Metazoa; phylum Chordata; class Actinopteri; order Perciformes; family Triglidae; genus Chelidonichthys; species Chelidonichthys spinosus. The sequence goes on from CM056835.1 coordinate 10,082,910, forward strand.
TTAACATTGTTAATCCAAACAAGTATGAACAATTACAGCAATATTTATTTAAACCCTGCTGCGAATGTAACTGGACATTAAACAGCTCAGTCACCTCCTGAACGTCTGTATATCAGTGTGTGTCTGTATATCTGTGTGTGTCCATCTCCATGTCATGACATGACTGAGCATGTTAAAGTGCATGAAGTAAAACATCTGGCAAGACTTTGTAAACAAATTAAAAGGATCTTACAGCTCATCAAACTGCAAAGCAATTTTAAACATAAATAAAACTGAAATAAATAATACCACTGGCCTTTGTGCATAAGTCTAACCAAGGACCAAGAGCTCTTTCATAAAATAAAATAAAAAATAAATACAATACATTATTGTAAAGGGCATATCTCACATTATTCCGATCTACAGTTGTTAACTTTTTAAAAATGCAACCATGAAGAAATGACCACTTGGTGGATAAGGGACATGTAAAAAGTGACCTGTGTCCTGCTTGTGCTACTTCACATGCAACAGCTCTACACATTATAAAGGAATTTTCAGTGAATAAATGACAGAAATATACAATTGCTAACAATTAAAACTGTTAATTTTGTATAAAGTGCAAACACGATTAGGTAGCTTTTGTGGTTAGACAGCCTACCAGGTGTAACTTCCATTCAGATGCTTTGGGCAAAAGCATATTCAACATACTGTCACATTAAGACACTTGGCACCAACAACTCACTTCTGTGTGTTCATACAGATTGGGGTAAAAGTGTGAATGAGTTTCCTGGGGAAGTCCAAATGCAATACATATATCAAACCAATGCTTTAGCCAACCTGGGGATGTTGCTCATCACAAGCACATCTTCTACCACAATAGCAATGGATGTCAACTGGACTTGTAGTGCTCTCGGAGACCATCGAGACAAGGGCAACAGGCGTGTCAGTGACGTCTGGCTCAGGCGAATCGTCCTCCTGGAATATACAGGTTATACAAGGTTAACTTTCAGGAACTAGACAATTGTATTATATTACTATTTCACAGGTCATGACTTAACAGCTAAGTATTAGGTAGGTATTTCAACTGACTATTCTACTGGTCACCATCCAACAGGTAACATGCAAGTATGTCAATGCGGCTCATATAGGTCTTTTAAACCCTCCGGCGGTCATCGGGTCAAGGAAGGAAGCTGAAGGAAGGACAGGGGGAAGAAGGGAGGAAGGAAGGAAGAAAAAATGAGGGAGGAAAGAAGGAAGGGAGGAGGTAGGAAAGTAGTGTGTGTGTGTGTGTGTGTGTGTGTGTGTGTGTGTGTGTGTGTGTTATTTAATGAGTGGTAAGGCCAAAAGGTCAACCAAATTATTAGCCCTCTGGGCAAGGTGAGGTCAGGGCTTTGTGGGAAGTTAAACTTAAGGATTACAGGGCTTCTATAGCACATACTGTATGTATCCATATGCATCCACACTCACGCCTCCACACAGAGTTTGGAAGGTGGTTGCGTTGTATAGTTAGGCCGCTTTTAGTGTTGAAAGTAATGCTATCCATACAAAGCAAGCAATATCACCTCATTGATACTAACAGTTCTGCGAAAGCAGTGAATTACTTACATTCCACGTCTTGAAGAACGGTGGGTCCTCCTCACGTAGGTATACCGGGAGGGCGCGTAGGGCTGCAGTGCGTCTCATGTTGACATCTTGTTCTTGCTGAAAGGACAAGCAAATTTAACATGATGAACTTTGTTGCTGTCACTGTTGTCCGTATAACTTGATTTGGAAGTTCAACTTTAACTCACCTGGAGGTCATAAATATGTAGGATGTCATGCAGCGCCTCTGCTATCTTGCCGGTGTGTTCTGCCTTCTGTCTGTATATGGCCAACAGTTGTGGTGTGTGCCGGTCAAGCTCAGCATAAAACTGGTTCCGTAGATTGACGTTTGTGATGCGGTGGAACTCTGCACAAACCTACAAAACAAAATAAAAAAACACAATAGGACAAATGAATTGGGATGAAACATGTTTAGAGAGGGCAGACTGAGAAAGATGTGTAAAGATTGGTAGAAATGAGAAAGAGTGAGCCTGTTTTAACTGTGATTCCATCCGAAGAGCCGCCGTTTCTGTAGGAACTCCTTCACCATTTGATCTTGCCCCAGGTCTACATGTGTCTTTGTGAAACAGCGATAAATACATTTTCAGTGCATTAATTACAGAAATGTACAAATGCAGGAGGTGTAGAGACAGGGCAAAGGATTAACTCTTGAATAATGGCTATGTAGTGCTTAAATAACTGTGTCTGAGGACACAGCACCCAACTTGCACTTCCACTCCATAATTTGAAGTGCTTACTTTCAAACTAAATTAATTCTCCTACAAGTGAGTTTAAATAATTTGGCTTACCAAAGAAAAAGGTCAGTGCTGGTCAATATTCTCAACTTGATCCTGTGGAAACAGATACAATAAGCAGTAAGAAACCAGTTAAATTATGTAGGCTACTCAACCACAGCTTTACCATTTATTAACCCAGAATCTCAAGTGTTAATATAACTTATCAATAAAGTTGTTCTCAGACGATCTAAGTGACTGTAGGTCATATACAGTCAATTACATAGTTATTCAAATCCACACACACAGACAGACAGACTTGATTATTACAAATAATAATAAAATGTTAGCCCATTTATGGAGGGGGAGCAGCACAAGCTAAATCTCAGTTACCTTGATTTGTGTGCATGCTCGCTTCTCTGCATCCACTTCAGCCTATAAGGAAAGAAAAAATGGAGGTTCAATGTAAGCTTGCAGATTGCATAAGCGTACAACTTCATGTCCATGCATTACTACGGACATAACTAGCACTCACGTGCATACGTTACTGAGTCGGCTAATGGCTAAAACTAGCTGCAACTTAACGTTCTTCGTCTTAAAATAGCTACTATGCCTACGTTAGTTCATTCGAGTGCACGTAACAAGAAGAAAAATATTTACCAGATAAGGGCGTTTCACATAAATATCAGCACCACACAAAGAAACGCTACGGCTGCTAACTGAAAAGAGTTACGAGCTAACATCGTTAACGGCGCAGGCGCCGCTATTCAAAAATTAGCGCGAATCACCGCGGTCATTGCCCGTTACCCTAAAAGTAAAAACAGCGCAGTCTAACGATCAAACACTTTATTATTTGTGATACCCATGCAACGTTATAACAAGCAAAGCAGTTTTAACAAGTTTGTTTGGTTTACTTACAAGTTAATCCATGAACGAAGATGAGACGCGGACTCTCGCACACGGCAGCCATCTTGGACAAAAAAAATTGCGTCGGTCCAGGCAGGAGATTCACAACGTCGTGACGTCATGACGTCCGTGTACGGAGCGTTTACTCAAAAGCGATCATTAATGGGGAACGCTTTACTCATAAGTTCTGTGCCACAGAAAATTAAAACTAGATTAATCGTTCACGTCACTGATTAGTTATGAGTTCTTTCAACTATTAAACAGATTTTAATTATTGTGCCCTCAGTCCTTATAAGTTAGTAGTACTGTTGGGGTTTACAGTGTAGTAACAAACACAGAGAGACATCTTCCAGCTGGGCTTGGAGAGGATCCTCCAAGGAACTGCTGCATTATTGATTAGGACTGGTAAAAACATCTGCTTCTGCAGCTGGGACCAGTTAAAGTTCCTACAAGGTGTTGCTTAAAGTCTACTCACTGTTCAACCTCGCCTTCTGCAACCAGGTAGGCAATCTGTCGTCCATCACCACAACAATATGTGCCCCAACGTGTCCTGCCAAATTATTCCGTTTCAGAACTTTGCAAATCCACTTTATTTGTGACTGTAAGCCGAGCTCTCCAACATTTTAATAACGGCTCTTTTGTGCTGTCATTACTGAGACTGCTGGATTTTTTTGTAGAAAGCAAAAGAGTGTGAAACTGTCAACATGACTATTATGAACACTAATTCCCATCTTTAAAGAAGTATTATTTAATATTGTATACCATACAATTGAGGGGCTTAGTGAGGGTTTTTGTGCAATATATACTGTGGCGAGATATTCAACTGGCTCAAGTTAAATAAATAAAAAATGGAAGAATGCATTTACATGGGTAGTGATTTCCTTATCTGATGTGAGTGTCCAGGGACACAGGATGTTGTATGTTGTGCATATTTAAAGCCTGCCGTGAATTCCTGAATATTAAATGTCAATTTCCATTTTTTTTATCACGCTCCCTGTAGTGCTTATATTTGTCTTTGCATACTGAATTAGCATATGATATATGGATAAGTTATTTTGTGACTGACAAATGCTGATTAATGATGACTAAGCAGATTGTAAAACAAAGTGATTCTGCTGCAAAAAAAGTATTGACCAAAAGGTTGAGCTCCTACTGTGAACCATTTATAAATAGTCTTGAAATAATAAGTAAACTAGTTGAATTCATTTATACAATAATCCTCTCACACTTCTACAAGACACTTTTATAAGACAGTATATATACTGTATATTATTTATAAGACACAGTTGGAGTTCAGGCTCACATGTAGAGGTTCATGGAGTGGGATTCACAATCGCAGACCTTTGCAACAGCATTTATGAATGACCTCTGGATTAAAAAAAAAAACAAACATATTACAAGATTGAATTGCAGCAACAAAAGAGAAACAAAGTTTTCTGTAGTGATTTTTTATTTTTGCTGTGGTGATAGGACAAGCATTGTTGCGCCCTCTTTGCTCCAGTCCTCTTTTCTTTCTCTTTGGCAGTTTTAGCAGCCTTTCCCGCCACACTGTGTCGATGATGATATATATAATCAGAACATTGCCGTAATGACACTGATCCTTATTACTCCAACTGGACTTCCAAGATCATATTACCTTGTCTCACTTGGATTTTAACCATCATCCTACTAGTCCCCAGAGATCCCAGAAATATTGTCATATTATGGTATACAGTATTTGTCATACCTCATATATGCTTTATTTTCCTATTTGTTTTCCTGGAGACCCATATTTCTAAAACCAAACCAAATTCATTTATGCAGAAATTAACATTTCTGACTGGTTTTAGTATGTTTTCCACATTACCTTACATTATCTTTAATAAGTAAACCAGCCATGTTTGATAAATCACATGTTTCATTCATATGTTATTGAAAACATATAACACTTTATTCTCTCTATATATATAATTATTGAAAGTATGACACAAAAAACAAACTAAATACTAATAATAGTCTGTTTTTCTCTTCCTACAGATGACATGAATTGCATAACTAATTATGCTTTTAGAAGAAATAAGTTTGGTTGTTTTTTTTACAGTATTTCTTCCTTGAGCCACAGCCCTTTTATGTTAAATATATTGGTTAGATGTAGGTTACACAAAGTGCTCTTTCCAGTGAGCTGAGTACCTTTCATGGGACCAGATGAGCAGGCACAGATTTATTATTATGGGTTTGTTTGTCAGGAGGCTTGTAGCTGATTCCAATATATCTTCTAAAGATGAGAAAATGTCTGTCTTCGGACATTCATGAATGACTTTAACGTGAATTACTAAGATTTGATTATGAAGATAGCATGCTCAAGGTTAAAAGCCAAGTGTCAATGATGTTAGATGATGAAATGATAAAGGAAGTCTAATTGATTCCCCGCAAAATGAGCTTGAATTACCTTATCAATAGGTTTGCATTAAGCTATTTAAAGTTTCAGCTGAATTATGACCTAGGTGCCACAAATAGAGCTTTAAAACGTACAATCGTTGATGCATGTTGTGAGGGAATGTCAACTTTGATTGTTACAGGTCTCATCAGAGAAAGTCAAAGCATTGTTGAAGTGAAACGAACAGCTGTAGAGGGGAGAGCAGGGCACCAATGTCTTCTGAATGCTAAAGCACTGGAGGATTCTAAACGTATGCAGAGCAACAACTCCTGATTAAAAAACAGGCACTGTGACTGATCTAGGCTTCATAAAGAATCTTCAGTCCTTCATGCCAAATTTACCTGTTATCACTTCCTGGGTGTTCCTACTTCTCAGATGCTTACAGTTCAGTGAAGAGGAGAAGAACATCTTCAATATCATTGGTGGAAAGCTTTCACAGATCCAAATATTGGCAGGTCACTACTGTGAGGCCAAATATAGAAGCAGTCACGTGCCTGGGCACCCAGTGGTGCACGGTGGCCTGCAGTTTTCGTTACATTCAAGTTGAAAACAATAAAATAAAATAAAAGGATGTTCTGAGTATTTTCTCACAGATCAAATGCAAGAGAATGGTTTTATTTCAACACACTGTTTTAAACATCTAATTAGGGCGGACTACAGACATATGCTTTTAACATAGATTCAAAATACTACTGTAGAACAGAAAGTCACATTCAAATCAATGCAGCAGGCTGGTTAAAGTGGCGGCCATTTTGATGTGTACTGTTGCCATTGAGACCACTGTAGTGGAGAAGGTGCAGACTCACAGTGGTGAGGTTTCGTAGCAACGTCTAAAATGAGCAGTAGAGTTGTAACGGTGTGAAGCATGGAGAGCCAGAGATATGAGTAATAATTGAATGCTTCATCCCCACTGAGTGACAATTTTGTTCGGCTCATTTTCTGTAACCAGTGTAGCATTAAAGCATTAACGGAATTGACAAGATAGCCAGCTTGTGAGAGGACAGAGGCTTAATGAGCTAGCTTGCTAATTCTGCTCTGCTTCACAGCTACACTGGTTACAGGAAATTGTGTAAAACAAGAATAGACGGCAATGTTGCAGCGCGAATCAAGCAAATACGTGAAAATCGGATCAAATTCATGTGATCAGTATTGAGATTCTCTTTCTGGCTCCCTTATGTTGCTGAATCAGAATTGGAGGAAAACCATACTACATCTCTCTGTGGTACCCAAGAGGTCTACGATATTAGCTCATATTAGTCTAGAGACCAGACCAGACTATTTGGAGGAACCAGAGACTGTCTATGGTACAAACAAAAATGCTGCTGCATTTATGTCAAGATGACCTCATCCTCACCTCATGTTGATAGAGCCGCTACAATGTTAGCATAGCCTAGAACCAGCACCGCCGCCTCCACCTTCTGGAACGCTCTCTCCACAGTCACTCGAAACGCCTCATCCTTCAAATTCAAAAACTCTTCAATTACCATCTAGTCACCACAGCCTTCAACCTACCCTAACCCTGTCACATGTCCCAGTTTGTTTTGTTTCTCTGTTTGAACTGTTTTTTTTTTTTCTATTTGTGGAAAGCGTCCTTGTGTTCCATGAAAGGGACTTTAAAAGCAAACATTTTACAAATCAACATCATAACATACTGTTGTTATGCCAGTGAAATTCTCTGAGCACCTCTGGGTGATTTCATGAACCCAGACAGGAGGTTTTTTGGTTTCCCAGCGAATTAGGGACTTCAAAACATAGAAAGCAGCAATTGTGGTTATTTCAGCCATGATGGGTGAAGAGAACCTTAAAACAGATATTGATGAACACATTCAAGTTGAACATTTCTACTGGTGTATATTGTATAATTTGTTGAGAACAAAATCACTGCACCAGGACGAATCCAGGGCCCACTGCACAAGGAGGAACCCGATTCTCACTGCACCAGGAGGAATCTAGGGCCCACTGCACCAAGATGAACCCAGGACCCACTGCACCAGGAGGAATCCTGGTCTGACAATAACCCTGAGAATTTCTTCCCATATCTAACCTCAGCCAGGGTACCGTTGGCTATAACATGGAGGTCTCTGCAACCCTCCAACATGACTGCCCAAACTAGATCAATGACCCTCCATCGAACCGGTCATAACGCTCACCAGGGAGTCTCCAAACGCATGCCTGTCACGTGTGCTCAGTGTGAAGCTGCTCTCATCTGTGAAGAGAAGAGGAACCTGCCAATCTTGGTGTTCTCCGGTGAACGGAAGGTTTCCTGTTATCTCCTCCCTGTCTCAATCAAACGAGTTAAACGAGATCCATCCTCCATCCAGATAAAAACCCTTTACAACACAGGTATTTCAACAACTCATTATGTTGATATATAGCAATACATTTGGAAACATTATGCCTCCTAACCCTCAGTTAAAAGATAAGACGGTGAAAACCAATCTCTTCTCTCTACCACTCTACCAAAGGAAACAGGTGTTAGTGCAAATGTCCACCTACTATGTGTTATTAATGATTTAGTTTCAAGGGGGAATTACTGACATTAGTTTTGTGACTAATGATTGAGGACAGGAGAGCAGCAGCCATTCACTTGGAACTGTCTGCACCTGTCTGAGGCGTTCTGATGGCTTTTATTGCAAATCACTCCGACACCACTAAGAACAAATTGGGCACTCTGTGGTAAACTAATCCTTCCTTTATCCCCATGTGCACATATGTTTTGTTTTCCCTCTTTATTTTTGTTTTACTCACATACTCGCTGCACTCAGACCCTTTTCCTATTTACTAACCCGCGTCTCTACTTCTTCTGAATGCTTTGCACTTGTTTCTCACAGCCTTTTGCGGCTTGCGTGGGTGATGGGGTGAAACAGAAAGTTTGAGTGAGCCCTCCAGGTCCACGGCAAAGCAAACACAAACACACACCTACATCAGCATGGTGTACTCACACAACCGCACACTACTCCTGCCACCTCTGACAGCCAAACAACACCCAAGACTCCCACGCTGGGATTTTAGAAGTGCATTTGGCCAATAAATTTGAAAAGATCGCTTGCTTGGAGACTTCCCAAAAGTGCACAGGCCATAGAACAGATTATCGGGAATTGCTTTCTTTAATGTTATATGCTTTATTATCACTAGCCAATGTTGTGTTTTGCCTGGCTGGCAAACAATCAGTGTCTCAAGACATATTCACAAAGCGAGAACTGCGTCTGATTTATAGTAATTGTTTTACAGGACCAACATGAACTTTCGACAGACATGATACCCTTCTGTATCATAAGTGTGAGTTTAACTGTGGAGACTGAAAATGACTAACAATCATTTTTTAATGATACTGCCAATTGTTCCAAAATAGGTTTCATGGGGAAATTCACTTCAACAAGCAGGAGCTTGGTTTCTATTTGTCTTGGCCCCTAAGACATGCTGTGAACATATTAATGCTGTCTGCCACAGAGCCACTGCTGTCTAAACTAAAGGCTGTATTTATCAGCACTTAAAATGGGCCACACAAACAGGATTGTGTTTTTTCTTGTTTTTGAACATCCCTGGTGCTATGGAATAGTAACACCCACTGTGATCCCACACAGAAGTGCAAACTTAAAAATAGATTACCCCTCTGCTGACAAACTTTTTCTTGGGATTAAAGTGTCAATCAAAACAGTTATACATTATGCATTCGTCCCATTTTGTGTATTTTTGGGGTGGTGTTGAGATGAAAGAAAGAACATTTCTTCAAATGAGGAACCTGATATTGAATCAGTATACCGGCTCCAGGCAGACAGTATGGTGGCCGATGATCCAACAGTGTGACCTCAGTGAAAAGTTACCAAGCATTTTGGATTAACAAATCATCAATCATTTGTAGCAGCACCAGCATATTTCTGGGCCATATTAATACAGATCTTGCCACAAGGCTCTGCTATGTGTCCTGAAGTTTCTCTGGAGATTTTGTCTCTGCATAGAAGGTTTGCATGTGCTGTCACCATCAGAGTAAGGCTAAATCTTTACTGATGTACGTTGTTTTTGTTGAGAACAAAATAACATAACGGTCAATGGAAACCAAAATCATCCATCCATTGAGGGCGCATCAGGAACAGGGCCCATCATAGTAGTGTTCACTGCGGCCCATTGTAACTATGTTACATGACTGGATATTGGGAATCATATGAAAAATTTGTTCTCAAATTGTTATTTATACTCTTTAATATTGCTAAATTGTGGAAGAAAAAAATGCCAAGAAAGTGTTAAGGATTCGGTTCAAATCATTAATGATCCATGAAATGAGGTACCCTTGATGGTCATATTTCAGTCCAATCAGTAATGAGTGTTTCCACCGATGGCTGAGACATTTCATGCTCCTCACTAAGGCCTACCCATGTTTCTGTGGGGAAGCATTCCATTCCTCGCTTTCATCATCATAGAGTGTATATAAAGTAGTCATTGTGACGTCACCCATTGGTTTGTCGACTCTTTTGAAGCCTCTAGTTCAGCTCTGTATTACAACAAGAACAATTGATTAAACACTGTTTAATGTCACATCTGGTTGCAGATATGAAGTGAACGATAAAAAAAAATCACTCTATCTCAACTACAGAGGACATCAGATTACTGTACTGTTTTTCATTACCATTTTTTTTTTGTTATCATTAAACATTTTAACTACCATGTTTTGTCATCTTTCCAATACTTTTGCTTAATTTTTAGATCAATGCTGTAGTATCTTTTTCGTGCCAGTAGGCTATAGAGATATTTACTTGATTTATAATGACAGGTTTATGATCGAGACCAGGTTTTGAACAATTATGGCTAATGTCAATGAACAATGAGAAGAATTGTCGTTTATATAGGATAACATTTTATTACTCTGTATATTTTGTAACATCATATGTAATTAACACCTTTTGATAACTTTTATTGCATCATAAAACTTACGTTTAATATAAACATTTTAAAATAATATATATATTTTTTCTTTTTCTTAATTTCCATTCTGCTAGGATCTACTGTAAGACACATGCCCTATTTATTGCTATGTTTTATTATTTATAGAAAAACAAATTAAAGCAATATGAAACGTGTCTAAAAAAAGATTGCTTATGTAGTTTCTTCAACATTACCTTGTTATAGGCAGTACAGCTTTTAAAATGCAACAGAGGTCTCTCCAAATCCTCATTTTAAGTAAAAAATGTCATGAATATACATGAGGCAGCATATTTTCTAAATGATTACAAGATTGATATATATATTGATATATCACAGCAGTTGATTCTCTGTGCCAGTGAATGTTTTATTTTTTTGGTGGCAATCAGGCACTAATTAGTTTGACCCATTTTTATGAGAGAGAAGCAAGAGTAGCTGCATTTTGTTTTCCAGTTTTTTAATATAATTTTACTTGCAATGCCGCATCGTTTGGTTTACAGATTAATTCTTGTTAAACTCAGTTCTCTTCAGAATCAGAATCAGAAATTAGTTTATTGCCAAGTACATTTTCACATACAAGGAATTTGCCTTGGTGTTCAGTGTGCACAATAATTACAAAGAATAAAACGAATAAAGGCAAAGAACTGCAGTCAAGAACATAAATATATTAAAATAAATCACCAAAAATGAAAAAAAGACAATATATATATAGGCCTACAGCCATATATACATCATATTATATGTACAATTTAACAGTAGTACATGAATGTTGCGCAAAACATTCACAGTGTAATCATAATAATCATAGGCAGATGACTGTGTGTGTGTGTGTGTGTGTGTGTGTGTGTGGGGGTAGAGTGCAACTACACTTTGTCACACTGTTGATTGATTGCAGTGTCAGTGGTCAGTGCAGCTCAGTGCTCAGACCATCATATGGATCGCTAAAGGGCTTGAACCTAGAGAATGCAGAAATAAAAGGAGCTGCATAGATGTACATAGACATCACTTCCAAATACAGCTGGTTCCTGACAAAATGTTACACCAGACACGTTAAGGTTGCTCCAATCATTTTGTTATAAATTGGATTTACTTACAGACTGTGAATACGGCTAATTGGATAGTTAAACATTGTCAGTTATTGCTCTTACATAAACTCTCGAGTAGTCTTTGAAGTTGATGATGATCTAATACCCTCTACTGTATAGTATGATCATTAACCTTCAACCAGGTTTTAATATTCTGGTAACATAATAAAGTCTGACGGACTCTCTGCTAACCATGTCCCTTTCCAGATTAAATAAAGGGGTGTGTATTGTTGTTTGATTTTTTCTTTCCGTTTACATGTCTCACCACTCAGCAACCTATAAAAACAGACTGAACAACTCCACAGAAGCTGTTATAGTGGAACTCATTCTTAGGGGAGGTCAGTCATCATTAGGTTGTTTTCCCCACAGGGAACTAACACATGAAAGTTTGCCTTTATTGCATGTCTTTATTTTTGTTCTCTGATTCTCTCATTTGATTGTCCTGAGAGGGAACATCAAGCTTCCCCAGCCTCTTCAACTCGGCAACTGGAACTCTATTGATTTAAGGACTAATGCAGCTAAGACTGCTCTCTGAGAATCAAGGGTTTGTCCTGGGTGACATATCAAATCACAGCTGGCATTTGTAGTAGCTGGCATCTTGGTTGCTGTTCAGCAAAATACTTGGCTCTGTTTTGTGAGGAATTGCCTTATAAAGCACTATACTGTTAAGTTGTGTCCACATTGTATTTAGTTGCAGTTGTGTAGCTCTATTCCCTTGAAAACGATGTCCTTCCTCTGTGTATGGTAATTCAATTTCTTTCAAAACGCTTGCAGCTTATTGTGCACCTCCATAACAGGGTCTAGCTCCATCAAAGCACCGTTAATAAAATCATGTCCTCCACTATTTTCTTTTACCTCTGCCAAGGAGATGATGTCTTTGGGTTTGGCTGTTGTTTGTCAAAAGGATTGTGGAAAAAAATACTGGCCTGATTTTCCTGAAGCTTAGTGAAAGTGAACCCACAAAATGACAAAATGGATCGGAATTAAGGGGCGGGTACACTCATTCTTTTTTACTTTCATTAACAGATGGAGCATGGCTTTTGCGGAGGCCCTTGAACCTCCACTCATTGGAGCTCCACCCCTGGCCCCTGGTGTTGATCAGTTGACAGCTCCACACCTCTCTTTACCCAAATGTCCAAGACATACAGATGCAAAACTGATGATCACAAAGTCAATCATCAATCTTTGGTCTCGGGTTATGACTTATGACCCTCCGTATGCTTGAACATTGTGTTTGTTATGGCCGATCCATGATGAGCACAAACGTTCGATGACAAAGCACAACTTTGCTTCAGATCATGAAAGCCATTCCTGCCAATCAACAGATTTTCACTGCTAAGGCATCAAATAATGCAGCTTGGTCAGTGCTCCTTGACATATGACACATATGCTAAATCAGCATGGGACACATGAAAAAGGGATTCTAGGGTAGAATATAGAACCTCGTAGCAGTGACTGCACTCATTGACGTCTTGGAGTGAGAAGGTGGACACGGTATACATATTATAGATTCAGTGTGATTTATACATCATCCTTCCATCACCTTCAATGTCCATGGCAAATAAACTAACTTAAATTTTAAGGGGCCAACTGTTGCAATATTGTCTGCTGGAGCAGCAGAATCCGATTTTAAAGATCATTGCAGCAAAACATACAGTACTTCATTCATGACATGAATATTACATGGATCTATGCACTAACTGGAAAACACAAAACAGCAATAAAAAAAACTGCCACTAATTAATGCAAAATAGTGTTCATCAGAGACATCATACAGCAATTTTGCAGGTATTACTGCTTAGCATCGTTTTGTACTCGTTGAAGAACAATGTTTATTTTAAAAGACACTATGAATATAACAAGTGCATTGACACGCTGACTGATGTGCAAACGCATCACGGCATAAAATAAAATTTGTCAATCTTAATTGGACTTTCGGTTTCACACAGGACACAAAACAATGGTCTCCTGAATGGAAGTTGTGTGTTTGTAGTGAGATGCAGCATGTTTGGGGGCATCAGGTGTCCTTTAATGACCTGAATCTGAGGCCCATCAGAGAAAGCAAGTCAGGAAAGGGCAAAGGTATATTATTCGGTGTGTCAGAGGTTAGCATCACCAGTTAATCATCTGAAATGAGCACAGGAAGTGAAAATAAGCATAGCACTGTTATATTATATGCTATATAAGTCGTAGTCCCCGTATGTTGAATATGTTGGTAGGATGAGGGTTAATGAAGCAAAACTTTTGGGACAGATAGTGTCATGATCTGTATTCTGTTTCCTTGGTTTTGATTTCCTGTTTTATTTTGTCCTCGTTGTGATTCCCTGTCTCGTACTTCCTGGTCCTTGTTGTTTCCGCTGTCTTGACTCCCCCTCCCTCTCGTGTTGATTACCATGCCTGCCCTGATGTGTTTCACCTGTCCCTCGTCAGCTCCCTGCCTCCCTGTGTATATAGTCTGTGTGTTTTCCCCTGTCTCTGGTCGGATCATTGTTGAATGTCGTTTGTCGATGTCGCTGTCTGTCACTCCCTGTCTGCTGCCCCACGTCTTGTCCTTGGATTTATTCGTTTCTGCCTCCCGTGTCCCTTCGTGTTTTGGTTCCTGTTTCGTAAGTGTTTCTTTGATAGTCGTTTTTGCCCTTGTGGTTTTCTCTGTTGATACTTTGTTCTGGTCTTAGTTCTTGTTTTGTTTTTAGTTTATTATTTAAATAAATCTTTCTGTTCTGCTGCATTTGGGTCCTCACCTCCTCTTTCGAGTCCACGTCTTGTCCCGAACCTGACAGAATGATCCGACCACATTAAGGACCCAGCAGCTAACCATGGACTCAGCAGCCTTTTTTTTATGTGGCTCGACACACGAGCTCCGGGAGGTTACCTACCGACTCCAGTGTCTCCAGGCCGAGCACCGGCATGCTGAGGGAGAGGAGGAGAGGCAGTCGGCCCTGGCGAGGGCCAGGGAGCTGGTTTCCGCCAGCCCGTGGCTCAGGGGCTCATTGCCTGCCTGGGTCAGGGGCTTCCTCCTAACCCCTGAGCTCCAGCCATCCTCAGGCACAGCCAAGCATCCCGTCCAAGCCTCAGCCACAGCCAAGCATCCAGTCCAGGCCTCAGCCAAGCATCCAGTCCAGGCCTCAGCCAAGCATCCAGTCCAGGCCTCAGCCAAGCATCCAGTCCAGGCCTCAGCCACAGCCAAGCATCCAGTCCAGGCCTCAGCCATAGCAAAGCATCCCGTCCAGGCCACAGCCAAGCATCCAGTCCAGGCCACAGCCAAGCATCCAGTCCAGGCCACAGCCAAGCATCCAGTCCAGGCCTCAGCCACAGCCAAGCTTCCAGCCCAGGCCTCAGCCACAGCCAAGCCTCCAGCCCAGGCCTCAGCCACAGCCAAGCTTCCAGCCCAGGCCTCAGCCACAGCCAAGCTTCCAGCCCAGGCCTCAGCCACAGCCAAGCTTCCAGCCCAGGCCTCAGCCACAGCCAAGCTTCCAGCCCAGGCCTCAGCCACAGCCAAGCATCCAGTCCAGGCCTCAGCCAAGCATCAAGTCCAGGCCACAGCCACGCATCCAGTCCAGGCCACAGCCACGCCTCCAGTCCAGGCCACAGCCACGTCTCCAGTCCAGGCCACAGCCAAGCCTCCAGTCCAGGCCACAGCCAAGCCTCCAGTCCAGGCCACAGCCAAGCCTCCAGTCCAGGCCACAGCCAAACCTCCAGTCCAGGCCACAGCCAAGCCTCCAGTCCAGGCCACAGCCAAGCCTCCAGTCCAGGCCACAGCCAAGCCTCCAGTCCAGGCCACAGCCAAGCCTCCAGTCCAGGCCTTAGCCACAGCCAAGCTACCAGCCGAGGCCTTAGCCACAGCCAAGCATCCAGCCCACGCCTCGGTCTCTGGCCTCCAGTCGGCGGTCCGGTCGACACCTGCCAGTGGCCTCCAGTCGGCGGTCCGGTCGACACCTGCCAGTGGCCTCCAGTCGGCGGTCCGGTCGACACTCTCCAGGGGTCTCAAGTCGGCGGTCCGGTCGACACTCTCCAGGGGTCTCAAGTCGGCGGTCCGGTCGACACTCTCCAGGGGTCTCAAGTCGGCGGTCCGGTCGACACTCTCCAGGGGTCTCAAGTCGGCGGTCCGGTCGACACTCTCCAGGGGTCTCAAGTCGGCGTTCCGGTCGACACTCTCCAGTGGTCCTCAGTCGGCGGCCCGGTCGACACCGGCCATTGGTCTTCAGTCGGCGGCCCGGGCGACACCAGTCCGGGTGGAGGATCGTTTGGCACCAGCCCGGACAGAGGACCGTCCCACGCCTGCTCCACGCAGCCCTCGGGAGGTCCGCTCGTCACCCGTTCCTGTCCAGACGGGGGACCGTCCGACGCCTGCTCCGCGCAGCCTCCGGGAGGTCCGCTCGTCACCCGTTCCTGTTCTGACGGGGGTCCGTCCGACGCCTGCTCCACGCAGCCTTCGGGAGGTCCGCTCGTCACCCGTTCCTGTCCAGACGGGGGGCCGTCCTACGCCTGCTCCACGCAGTCTTCGGGAGGTCCGCTCGTCACCCGTTCCAGTTCCGACGGGGGGCCGTCCTACGCCTGCTCCACGCAGCCTTCGGGAGGTCCGCTCGTCGCCCGTTCCTGTTCCGACGGGGGGCCGTCCTACGCCTGCTCCACGCAGTCTTCGGGAGGTCCGCTCGTCACCCGTTCCTGTTCTGACGGGGGTCCGTCCGACGCCTGCTCCACGCAGCCTTCGGGAGGTCCGCTCGTCACCCGTTCCTGTCCAGACGGGGGGCCGTCCTACGCCTGCTCCACGCAGTCTTCGGGAGGTCCGCTCGTCACCCGTTCCAGTTCCGACGGGGGGCCGTCCTACGCCTGCTCCACGCAGCCTTCGGGAGGTCCGCTCGTCACCCGTTCCTGTCCAGACGGGGGGCCGTCCTACGCCTGCTCCACGCAGCCTTCGGGAGGTCCGCTCGTCGCCCGTTCCTGTCCAGACGGGGGGCCGTCCTACGCCTGCTCCACGCAGCCTTCGGGAGGTCCGCTCGTCGCCCGTTCCTGTTCCGACGGGGGGCCGTCCTACGCCTGCTCCACGCAGCCTTCGGGAGGTCCGCTCGTCACCCGTTCCTGTCCAGACGGGGGGCCGTCCTACGCCTGCTCCACGCAGCCTCCGGGAGGTCCGCTCGTCGCCCGTTCCTGTTCCGACGGGGGGCCGTCCTACGCCTGCTCCGCGCAGCCTCCGGGAGGTCCGCTCGTCGCCCGTTCCTGTTCCGACGGGGGGCCGTCCTACGCCTGCTCCACGCAGCCTTCGGGAGGTCCGCTCGTCACCCGTTCCTGTCCAGACGGGGGGCCGTCCTACGCCTGCTCTACGTTGCCTCCCTAAGCGGCCCCGCCCGCTAGCCCGTCCTCATGCCCGGCCTCCTGAGCGGTCCCGCCCGCTAGGTCGCCCTCACGCCCGGCCTCCTGAGCGGTCACGCCCGCTAGGTCGCCCTCACGCCCGGCCTCCTGAGCGGTCACGCCCGCTAGGTCGCCCTCACGCCCGGCCTCCTGAGGGGTTCCGCCCGCTAGGTCGCCCTCATGCCCGGCCTCCTGAGCGGTCCCGCCCGCTAGGTCGCCCCCATGCCCGGCCTCCTGAGCGGTCCCGCCCGCTAGGTCGCCCCCATGCCCGGCCTCCTGAGCGGTCCCGCCCGCTAGGTCGCCCTCATGCCCGGCCTCCTGAGCGGTCCCGCCCGCTAGGTCGCCCTCATGCCCGGCCTCCTGAGCGGTTCCGCCCGCTAGGTCGCCCTCATGCCCGGCCTCCTGAGCGGTCCCGCCCGCTACGTCGCCCTCATGCCTGGCCTCCTGAGCCCTGCCCCCAGGCCCCCTCCACCCGCCCTACGTATCATGGACCTTGGGGACGTCTGGGATCCGTCCCTTAAGGGGGGGGTACTGTCATGATCTGTATTCTGTTTCCTTGGTTTTGATTTCCTGTTTTATTTTGTCCTCGTTGTGATTCCCTGTCTCGTACTTCCTGGTCCTTGTTGTTTCCGCTGTCTTGACTCCCCCTCCCTCTCGTGTTGATTACCATGCCTGCCCTGATGTGTTTCACCTGTCCCTCGTCAGCTCCCTGCCTCCCTGTGTATATAGTCTGTGTGTTTTCCCCTGTCTCTGGTCGGATCATTGTTGAATGTCGTTTGTCGATGTCGCTGTCTGTCACTCCCTGTCTGCTGCCCCACGTCTTGTCCTTGGATTTATTCGTTTCTGCCTCCCGTGTCCCTTCGTGTTTTGGTTCCTGTTTCGTAAGTGTTTCTTTGATAGTCGTTTTTGCCCTTGTGGTTTTCTCTGTTGATACTTTGTTCTGGTCTTAGTTCTTGTTTTGTTTTTAGTTTATTATTTAAATAAATCTTTCTGTTCTGCTGCATTTGGGTCCTCACCTCCTCTTTCGAGTCCACGTCTTGTCCCGAACCTGACAGATAGGTTCATAAGCATAGCATCACATGGCTCTGTGGGGCTATACTTGAGTGCAGTGTTGCTAGAGTTAAATGCTAACATCAGCATGTTAGTACACCCTCTAAGACAATGCTTACATGTTTATGTCTAACAAGTGCTGCAAGAATAAGTCCTAAAATGAGTCCCCGGAAATTAGTCAACAGTTCATCTGGTTCCTTGAGTGGATATTTTGGTGGGATGCCTGGTCTGTATCAAAGCCCACTGACTTTTTATCGAGGTAACCAGTGAAGCCAATCCAATAGTGCAGTGATGCTCATTATTTTTTCCAGTAGAGCCACACTGACAAGACAAAGTCGACAGGAGAGCCACCTTGACAGCAAAATACCAAAAGCCATCTCCAACTAAGCATATCTGCTTACTTATTTGTCATCCCACTTAACATACAGTTTATGTAATGATCCAGCTATAATTTAGGGCCATATGAAATCCGTTTTAGTTTTTTTCTAGATTCCAGTTTATTTTTTCACAAATGTATTCAGATTTTGACAAATTCCACAAAATTCCACATTTTACAGTTGATTCCATTTTCATTGTCAAATTCTACTTGCTCTACTTGCCATCAGATGGCGACTCATCTCGTTGCAAAAAGAAGTACGGCAGCATGCAGTCTATGAGAAAATGACCCTACTTCTCTCTTGATTTATTATCTCAGTAAACACTGAACTGATGAGTTTATGGTCTAAATCGCTAGGTTAAAGTCATCTTCAATACATCATGATGTTAATTTGGTAAATAATGCTCCCATTTAAAGTCAGATGAAGCAATGTTTCCATCGTGACAATGCATACAGGCAACTTTACACAGTATCTGATAGCAAATAACAACACCGCTCAGTCACAGCACCTGTAAGGTACAGAAAACATCACCACCATCTGTCAACGTCAGTGGAAAAGCGAAGGCCCAAACGGACAACTGAGAGAGTGTACATTCACAACCTATCCACTTTAATGAGCCTTAATGGGCAGAAGGGATCCATATCGCATTGTCCCCAGAATAAACTGTTTTCCCACAACCATATATCTTCTAATCCTTTTAGTGGCCAGCAGCCAGAGATTCAGGGGACACTGCTGAATAATTTATGTCGTCTCCACTGAGTTGAAATGAGGACTGAGTCCTGCAGTGCACACAATAGGTGAAAATTAAATTGACATTAAGTAAACGGCAATAGACGCTACGTATATAGGCTGTCTGCACAGCTTACTTATGTCTCCAGTTGTATTGGCGGATTTATTGTCGTATACTGTAGATTCTCCCTTCACTCAACGGGTAAAACGAGATTCCGAATCGGTGCTGACAATGACTCCATTTTTATTGTGTTAATAAACTCCAGTCTCAAATTAGGCAGTGCATTTGTTTCAGTATTTCCATTTTTCTTCCAGGTTCTCCAGAGACTATTTCCTCATGTCACTTGTCATCTTCATACTGAATGGTGAGGCGTCTTTCTGCATCATCAGCTGCTACAGTACATTTGCTCATGTTCCTGACACCGTGCGAGTGTGAAGATTTTCAAAGATATGCCATGGAAAAACAACCATCAAATTGGGTAGGCAGTTACATTGCCGATTTGAGACTTTGGAGAAATGCAGTTTAACTCAGGGAGAAGACTGCTCTTTTCAGTGCTGTACCAACAGACACAAACACTCTCCTCTGAGGGAACAGTCCATTATCGCTGGTGACAAACATGAAAAGCAAACGGTGAGGAGCAAGTCTGGAAAATGCCACTCTGCAGCAAAAAAAAAAAAAACATTTAAGATTCTGACTGCCAGCAAAAATGTCTTCGGCTGCCCAAACATCTCCTCACATAGTCACTCTTTGTATTAGTGCAACTCAGACAAATGTCATGGAAGATAACCCATTATATTCCCTGCTGACAATAACACATACACACATACATAAACGCTGCACACCAGGCTCCCTGGATGCTTGTACATGACTTCATGATTGGTGATTCTATCGCTTCATGTGCCACTTCTCATGCTGCTGTGCATCAGCTCAGAATTGGTGAGGAGTGGCTTTCTTTTTTTCCAATTGCAAACCATATTTCAAACAATTAAACATAGACTCAGTGTTTCCCACACATTGACGAGACTATGGTGCACCGCCATAGTCTAATTTATTTCCAAAATTATTTTATCAAGGCAAATAGACTTAACTAGCGGCTCCAATGATAGGCCTACAAAAAAGGGCAGCAGCACTTATAAGGGGAAAGCTGGTTTGGCTTATCAATGTTCTGTTTTCCCCCGTCGCCATGGCAAGGCAAAACCAAAACACCAAGGAAGGCTGAGGAATAGTCACCCACTTATATTATTAATAATAAAAGTCATAATAAACTAATAGTATAAAGGCTCAGCACTGTGTTTTAGTCATTTTTGTTTTCATCTTTTCTTGAATGCTTAAACTCCTCAACCCCATTTAGTATGTCAACATTTGTATCAGTACCAGCAGTTTGTAAGAAATTGGTCAGTAATTGATACGTGATTTTTTGGTTCTCAAAATTAACCAAATTGATGCATTAAAATGAAATCTAATCAAAATTTTCTCCCGAGGGGGCCATGCCCCCGGACCCCCCTAGAGGATTGTGAGCCCCCCCACCATAGTCTCCAAAAACCCTGACAGAAACACTGATAGACTGTATAAATAGATGCTAGTCATCGGTTTGTGGAGTCATTTTGGCCATTGACATTTTGGAATTTCCTCGGCTAGTGAAGGAAGTGACAATATTTGGAGCAGAACAAGGTCAACTTTATAGTCAAGTCAAGTCGCCTCAGTACCTTACTGCAGTGGCAGTGACAGTGGCAAGGTGACTGTAGCGATGCTGTGGTCCCAACCTGTTAATCACAAGCTAGCCCCACCTAAAGCATCCCCATAATGTAATAAATGAACATCATGTTGGATTGAAGAAGACTTGAAACTAGAGATTGAGATCAGAAACTCATGTTTACAATGTTTGCTGAGATAATACATCAAGTGAGATTTAGGATAATTTTCTCAGACTGCCATACAATTAGACTTATTTTTGGAACCAGATGAGTCTCCCCCTGGTGGCCAGTAGAGATAATGCAAGTTTAAGGCACTTTAGCTTGGCTTCACATTTCAGAACCAGAGGCTGCCGCCTGCTATATACACATTTTCTTTTATCTTTTTTATCTTAAAATGCAAAAATAATATTGGCAGTGTCTATGATACAATAGTTGAGATCATTTGTTTTGTTTGTTGTTATTGAGTCTGTGAAGAAAGTCTGAGCTTGAACTGAACAAACTGAGCTTGCAGTGAACATGGTTCCAGCATTAAATAGGTATTACATTATGCCACTTATCAGCCTTCATTAGCAACAGATAGAATTATTCTGGTAGGTTGTATTGGAGAGAAGTAAATATCATAGGGGGTAAAATTAGATTGGAAGTGCGGAACAGGTGCCAAATTCTATGTATATAAAAAACATAAAATTGAACTCAGACCCCAGAGGGGTGTTACGAAGCATAAAGTCATTGTAAATGGCACCATCTGGCCGGTGTGTATCCGTCATTAAAGTGATTGTGATTACAATTCCCACTTCAAAGAAGCAGGTTGTGGGGGAGATCATGATTTTCAGAGTAAATATTGGGGAACCAATAAAAATGGTTGTTTGGAAATACTGTGGCTGGCTGAGGTGGTGGAGAGCCACTGGGCTCCGGGAACCAGATTCTGCTAGCTCAAGATAACAGAGTGTGAGAGAGAGGAACAGCTGGGCTGTAAGCATTCATGTCATGTTGGGGGCTGAACATCTGATCCTATAGAGAAGCAGCGCATGACTCACACCGCTGAATGCTCAGTGGGAAGCAGGGAGCTAACACAATTAGAACACAGAACACACATGCGTGCACACACATGCAGGAAAACAGAGCTTCTTGGCTCTCCTTCAGGCTGAAAGGTGCCAGCACAACAGAACAGACCAAAGCAGCTGTGGCCTCCAGCCAAATCATGGTTGATTGGAGTTGGATTGTGTCAGGCCACAGGTTATACAGTCTCAACCCCTTCCAATCCACAGGTTGAAACGAAAACAAGGCTTTAGTCAATAGATTAAAGCCAGGCATTATTCAGCCGAAATCCTCTCGTGGCTGTGTTAACACAAATGCTACAGATTCATATCCCACTGTAGGTAAATGGCTGCTCTGCACGTAGGCGAATATTCATGTGCAGCAAGTGTTTGATGTGTGTTTTGTGTGGGAATGTCGACATCAGGCCTCATGCGTAGGAGGCCTGGTTCAGTCACCTTTACACGGAGGTAATACTGTTGCAGCTTTGCCTGACACAACTGTTTTGTGAAATATCTGATTTACCTTTGACCATTTGAAAAGTAATCGAGAGGCATTTCATACAAAGATGACTTTATAATGCATGAAAGAAAATTAAGACATAATAAATAAAATTAAATAAATAAATCTTAAACATTTTGTGTTGTACCTTCCCACTGACTACTGAATTCTAGCTCCACATAGAAACTAAAGATTGTTTTTGCTGTGCCAGTAATCCTGTTTCCTGTAACTGCACACAGAAACCCCCAGTTTATAGCCGGATCTTGCTCTTCATCTTTATGTTCTATATATAAACCTTCTCAGTTAGATACATTTTTATAAAAGACAGCTTTAAGGCCAATAAACCAAAAAAAAAAAAATGAAAAAGAAATAAAAACCTTACCTCTTGGTGAATGATGCTTCCATATGATGTTGGCCTCAGGTCGACCGACCGCCAGACACATAAGATTGACGTTGCTGCCCTCGTTCACCGTGATGTCCTTGGATATGTTAGTGATCCTGGCGGGTACTGAGGGCGAGAGAGAAAATCATGATTGATGCTTTTAGCTTAATTAATGACACGTGAGCAGGGCTTGCTGCTCCGCGTGATCAGAACAGTGATGAGGTTAAAAATAGCCAACGGGTTGGGGACTCAATTAGCATGAAATTAGCTGACAAATTTGACAATTCTGTGGCTCGCTTTGTGTTGTACATGATTGATTTTCTTCATCATGTATGTTTGCCACCCTGCTCATTAGACAGGCGACGGATTTGAAGTAAGTGCAATTCCATCTCTCTGACTGGACCAGTTTGTTTGGTGTGTGTTCCTCCGGCTTCTTGATTAAGTGTAGCCGGTGAGATTGTAGTTTCAAATCAAGGGTCTGAAGTTATCCTTCTTCACTCTAATTGAACTCAGTCCTGGCAACTTGAACTTTAGGATCATTAGTGTAACGGACAAGACATGATTTCATTATGAAAAATTCCTGTATTATCCTCTCAGTGCAGTTCAGGAGATGTTAGCTGGAATTAAAAGGAAATGATCCTCAAGGCTGAGAAGTGATGAAGGAGGGAGAACCATCTCTCATTCTCTCATCATCAACACCTTATCCGGGGTGAACCAACAATCTGCATTATAGTTGGATGTCAATGTATCGGACAATAAGGCTACAACACAGCTATTATTATTACTTTACCATAAAGAGAACATATTTTTGTAGGCCAAAATGCATTTCATCCACCAAACCAAAACACATTCGAAGAGCACAATGAATTAAAGGAAACCGAAGGTGAATAAAATGCCTAATGTCTATTCTCTTGCCTATAAGGTTTCTATCATATTTGTTATGCTGTTTGGGTTATTTCTACATGGTAGTGGCACAGGTTAATGTGTTGGTTTAGTATAACCAATTAAAAACTTTATTTTAACTTCATTACAGAGCTGATGCCATGATCCCCAGGTGACTAACGTATTATCTTGCTGTCAATTAGTCAAATAACTCTATTCATAAGTTTAGCTTCACATTATATTTCACACAGTTGTTATTAAGAGAGCTTATAAGTTCAATAAAATGATTTCAAACAACAGTAAAAACAGATTTATCCCAAGTAAAACACCCAATATACATTTTTTAAAAGTAAATAAATAATAGTGGATTTTGCTCCTCATCCATATTTTGATTAGACATAAACTTAATAAAAAGCCATGAATCACATGGCCATTATGTGGTCTGTGCCAGGGGACCAGCGCTTTACAGACATGCTACGGTGCATCCCATTGACCTTTGAATTTACCAATTCATTTAGCATGCTTCACTTTAGTCAGCTGTTTGGTTCATTTAGGATGATGTGTGTGCAGCCTGGTTCTCTAAATGCCACACAAGAACGTGCTGTTGACATGGAACCTCGATTATAACATTGATCACCACTATCTCATAACTCACTAATACAGGTGTGATTCAGGTACAAAAATAAACACTCATTCCATGTTCTACACACCACGTGTTGTATTGGTTACACCCACAGCAGCATCAGAGCTCCATTCCAGTTTCAGCTGAAATGCAATGAGCTGCGTCTCTAAGTAACTGATGCACCATTTCTTCTCAGACGTTTACACATTAACGATGCTTCCATTCACAAAACTGGATTACACATACAGAACTGATGACACAATGAATTGTGTTATGAAAAGAATAATTACACGCAACACTCAAACTAAAATGGCTCAGTTCAGCCATTAATATGACTAATAATGTATCTAATGCTGGCTGACTGTATTGCCTTCATTCTCACCAAAAGAAATCTGTATACGTTGACCAAACAGTGAACTGGTAATCTGGGATTAACAAGAAATGTTCTCATTCTAATAATACATCTAATAATAAGCCTACATATACAGAAGGTGGTTTAAACAAGTATGTGACTGTAATACAGTGAAGAAAATAAGTATTTGAACACCCTGCTATTTTGCAAGTTCTCCCACTTAGAAATCATGGAGGGGTCTGAAATTTTCATGGTAGGTGCATGTCCACTGTGTGAGAGATAATCTAAAAAGAAAAATCCAGAAATCCCAATCTATGATTTTTTAACAATTTTTTTGTGTGATACAGCTGGAAATAAGTATTTGAACACCTGTCTATCAGCTAGAATTCTGACCCTCAAAGACCTGTTAGTCCGCCTTTAAAAGTCCTCCTCCACTCCACTGTATTATCCTGAATCAGATGCACCTGTGTGAGGTCGTTAGCTGCATAAAGACACATGTCCACCCCATACAATCAGTAAGACCCAAACATTCAGTATGGCTAAGAGCAAAGAGCTGTCCAAAGACACCAGAGACAAAATTGTACAACTCCACAAGGCTGGAAAGGGCTACGGAGAAATTGCCAAGCAGCTTGGTGAAAAAAGGTCCACTGTTGGAGCAATCATTAGAAAATGGAAGAAGCTAAACATGACGGTCAATCTCAATCGGAGTGGAGCCCCATGCAAGATATCACCTCGTGGGGTCTCAATGATGCTAATAAAGGTGAGGAATCAGCCCAGAACTACACGGCAGGACTTGTTCAATGACCTGAAAAGAGCTGGGACCACCGTTTCCATGGTCACTGTTGGTAATACACTAAGACGTCATGGTTTGAAATCCTGCATGGCACGGAAGGTTCCCCTGCTTAAACCAGCACATGTTAAGGCCCGTCTTAAGTTTGCCAATGACCATTTGGATGATCCAGAGGAGTCATGGGAGAAAGTTTTGTGGTCAGATGAGACCAAAATTGACCTTTTTGGTCATAATTCCACTAAGCGTGTTTGGAGGAAGAAGAATGATGCGTACCATCCCAAGAACACCATCCCTACTGTGAAGCATGGGGGTGGTAGCATCATGCTTTGGGGGTGTTTTTATGCTCATGGGACAGGACGACTGTACTGTATTAAGGAGAGGATGACTGCGGCCATGTATTGTGAGATTTTGGGGAACAACCTCTTTCCCTCAGTCAGATCATTGAAGATGAGTCGTGGCTGGATCTTCCAACATGACAATGACCCAAAGCACACAGCCAGGAAAACCAAGGAGTGGCTTCGTAAGAAGCATATCAAGGTTCTGGAGTGGCCTAGCCAGTCTCCAGACCTAAATCCAATTGAAAATCTTTGGAGGGAGCTGAAACTCTGTTTCTCAGCGACAGCCCAGAAACCTGACTGATCTAGAGAAGATCTGTGTGGAGGAGTGGGCCAAAATCCCTCCTGCAGTCCGTGCAAACCTGGTGAAGAACTACAGGAAACGTTTGACCTCTGTAATTGCAAACAAAGGCTACTCTACCAAATATTAACGTTGGTGTTCAAATACTTATTTCCAGCTGTATCACACAAATAAATTGTTAAAAAATCATAGATTGTGATTTCTGGATTTTTCTTTTTAGATTATCTCGCACACAATGGACATGCACCTACCATGAAAATTTCAGACCCATCCATGATTTCTAAGTGGGAGAACTTGCAAAATAGCAGGGTGTTCAAATACTTATTTTCTTCACTGTATATTCTATAGAATCCCAAAATAAGTGAGTATTAACATTTTTCAAAACTTGTGGAAAATATGAAATAAAATATACTAGTGAGCTGTGGCTCTGGTAAATGGTTAGTCCAGTCCCAACAATATTTTACAACTAGATTTGTTTAGATAACAATACTTATTCATTTTTATCAGCTCGAACAGGCTCATTCAAACCGGCTACTCCACTTAACTTTTATACAGTTATTAATATTAAATATGAATTATTGGTTATTATTTATTGATATATGTGCTTCCATATGCATATGGCTCAGCTCATCAACATTTAAAATTCAATATGTCATATATGACAAAATGTCAGACTGAGACGGGAGAAGTTCAAGTTTAAGTTCACTTCCTGTGTTTTTTGTTGTTGTTTTTTTTCTTTTGGTGGATTGTTCCACGACATCCTGTCATCAGAGCTGTATACATCGACGCCTGCTTTGACATGTTGGGGAGGCGGGGCCTTTACCCAGTTTGCGATGCCACTCAGGCAATCTGTGTCATGAGTGTTGTAAAAAAAGAAAACATTTTGAGGAGAGGGTTGCTTCCTTTGTGCAATATGTGATCCAGCATTCGGTTTCACTGTGAAACATATGAACATATTTCGAAAGCAACAATAAATGTTTATTTTTTGTTGTTCACATGAGTAATGTTACATGTAGTGTTTTTATTTTTTTGGTTCATTGATACTATTGCGATATACGTGATCACTGCTGACCGCCATGGATGTCGATGTCAAAAGAAAGCTTCCAGGATGTGGACAACAAAAGCCCAAAACATTCACTTTGGAAAAGTGCCGTGCACTGCTTCTTTTCAGGTAAAGTGATGAAAGTTGACATAGGTTAAAAATTTCGTCAAATTGCACATGATGTTGCACACAGCGTTTTGTTGGTTTCCCATAAGGGCAGAGGGATGTCACACAGCTGACTCTTTGCTGTGTGAAAAGAGAATCCACAGATAGCCAAGCACACGAGGGTCTTTTTGTCTGTGTGACCTAGAAATGTATCTTGTGTTATCTGACCCGCATTTTTAATATCATCAAACAAGACTGGAGCAGTACCAAGGCTGATGAAACAAATATTCAGAGAATAGAATAAAACATTGTCTAGTCCTTTGATCATTAAGCTTTAGAAAAATCGAAAATTAAGTAATTCGTTGATGCAAAAATAGCATACTGAGGGAGCCATCCAGAAAGGAAATGTGTTTCTTGTCAAAGTATATTCAAAATGTGTCATTTTCTCTCTTTTATGTCTTCCATGATTAACAAATCACTGGAATCAGTTAAAAATGGCTTTTGAACTTGTACCTGAAAACTGCAATACTTAGACCAAAGAGAAATGTCAATCTACAATCCTCAGTTATTATAAGGCAATTCATCTTCATGACAGTCTTTGAACAAATTGTGTTTTGGTCCTCAATAATTGTTGTTTCTTTCACAAGACCATCATTTGTTTTTCCGGTAGAAATTCTGTGAAACCTAGTTTGTGTATGTAAATACAAATAAATACCACTAAAAGGTTCTTTCAACATATCTAAAATAATCCATTGTGAACATCAGAGCAGCTGCTTTCTGCAGGTATATGATTAATGGAAGCAGCATGAAGTAGTAGTATAAGTTAGCTGCTTAGTGCAGTTGTGTAGACCTGAATGAGGAGTCCAACAGTGATGATATATCACATAGAGGATTTGTCCATATGCTGTTACAGGCTGCAACCTCCAGTTCCGCAAAGTGAAGCTAACATTGAAGTGCCTTAAAATTGCATTCTCTATGCTGGCCATCAGGGGCTGACTTGACATGGAAGTCTATGAGAAAATGATTCTACTTCTTACTTGATTTATTATCAAGATTGCAAACATGAGTTTATGGTCTCAATCTCCAGTTCCAAGTCTTCTTCAATACAGCATGATGTTCATTTAGTAAATGATGGTCCATTTAGAGTCAAACTTGCTTTAGGGCGGGGCAATCTTTTGGTTGACATGTTGCTACCACGGTGTTGCCGGTCTTGGAGTTGTCCATGTTTTTTTCTTAGATCTTTAACCGTTTTACAATGTTGTTCAGTTCATTAAGATTAATTGCAGCAATTTGGAGACCTTAAAAATATTTGTATTCAGCGTTTGTTGCACTCAACTCCACCCTCTCATTCCAAAAAAACAAAAATGCCTATGGCCAAATCCCCACAGCCTTTTTCTTGGTTGTGTTTAGATTGAAGACTAACAGCCAGAGGTCACCAAATCAATTTCAAATTACTTTCAATACCGTAACAGGAAGAGTGTAAAATGTTCTCTGATCCCAGGTCACCGCTGTAAGTGATCCAGCAGATTTCT
The DNA here is from genome assembly GCA_029853015.1 of Chelidonichthys spinosus. Classification (NCBI taxonomy): domain Eukaryota; kingdom Metazoa; phylum Chordata; class Actinopteri; order Perciformes; family Triglidae; genus Chelidonichthys; species Chelidonichthys spinosus. The sequence continues at coordinate 10,111,607 of CM056835.1, forward strand.
GGCCAAACCTGGTGGCGAAATGCAATAAAGAGGCTTCTGCAAATGTCTACTGTTTACTGCAATTAGACTAAAGCCACAGAACTAATATTGTAATGATTCGCTCAGGGCAAAATGCAACATGTGGTGCCTTTTAGAGGCTCTAAAAGGAGACAGGGAAGCACAGAGGTTTGAGGATGCAGGAGGCACCGCTTCCTCAGACACACTGACCTCCGGCATGGACGAATGAACAAGCATCTGTGTAGAGAGTAGTTTGACAATGCCAGTGGCCAGGTGATTAAAAAGACAGCTCCTCTGCCACCAGGACTGTCGGTGGATGTGAGCGGGAGCCCGGGGACACGTCACTCTTCATGCCGGCACAGCCAAGGTGCTGCAGCCAGTAATTAATTAGAAAATGGAATCAAGAGGATTCCCAAAGAGGGAAAAGGCTTCTTTCTCTGGGTGTTTATTGAACTTCAGGGATTGACTGATGTGATTGTGTTTCTTTGTAAGATTTTTTTCCTCCCCCAAATCAACTGTCATTGTGCTGGTAAATGTGTTTCATTCATGGGGAGAGAAGCAGATACAGGGCAGAAATGTGACGTTGTGTCGTTATCAGTAGGGCACACTGTTGCATTGGGACAATGCTGCACAGTGATGTCTGTTAGGAAATGTATTATACATTTATGGCAATTCTCCAGTCAGACAATGTAATGGGAAATAAATTTAATCTATTTGGGTTTGAAGGGGTCAGGTGGACTCAAAACAAGAAGTTTTCAAAGTAGGCTGAGCTGCAGCATCTTGCTCTTCTCCTGGGAGTCCTCCGTTATCCTCACACACTGGTGGAAGGCGATAGCACAGTGTAGGAATACTTCAATACAAATCCTGCCTCCAAATAATGATGTTAAAGTACACATGTATTTATAGGAAAATGTATTTCTATCATGTTCTATACAGTGGCAGTGTAGTGGGTTCCAGTTTAATTGATGTACTCTGCCTTCACCCAACGTCAGAAAGCAGCCTTTCGGATGTTTCGGAAAATGTAGCAATTGTGGATGCTACCTCACTACTCCATCAATAAAGGAGCCAAGCTACTGAAAAGCTATTTGATTTGATGTTACGGCCACTGCGATCTACTGGGAAATCTAGTTCAACTATTAACGTCGATACTGACCAACACTGGTTATTTTCTACCATGTTGTGTCCTTAAATTAGATACTAACTATGTTTGGTTGGATGTTTTGAAGCTTGCAACATTCAGTGGGTCACCTTTTTTTATCTTCACATTCACATTATTCCCATTGCCACCAGTAGCAATCAGACTGGTTTTGTAACAACTTTAAAGGAATACTTCACTCATTTGCATTAAGCTTTGTATGGTTAGAAACAACCTTTGAATGGTCGTGCATCATTCCCTTATTTCCCCAGAGACGGGAGATCTCCATATTTCTAAACTGAAAGTCATTTTGCATCATTGAAGGCTGCTTTGGTTAGAGGGGGTAAGACTACAACACTAGTTCCTCATGTTTTCAACCCGCCTATAGGGGGCGGGACCCACTGAGACTACAGACCAGTGGTGGGACCCACTGATACTACTTTAGTATTCAGCAGAACAATATGCACTTTGGAGCACAACAACATTGTGGTCATTACATAAACATTACATTACATGAAATAGTAAATGCCACGTAAGAAAAACTAGTAAATGAACCCCAAGAACTGATGACTTTAGACATGAATGTGCATGTGAAGAAAAGGAAAGGAAGCAAAGAAGCGAGCTTATTTTTGAACCTTTGACATCTCCCAACATCAAAGCCTCTGCTCCTCTGACAACATCACCAAATCTATAATAGATGCTAACTCTTCTTTCATAACAAATTACTCTGCGACTCAAACATCAAAGGAATCACTGTCCGTGCTTTTTCCAATGTGCCATCTCATCTCGGAAACTACAGACATCTTTGACAGATATCTTGGTAACATTCAGTGTTCTTGTCAGTGGTTATTGTTAATTCAGAGGCCCACCCAACTCCGAGGGCGGGAGCGAGAAAGGGAACGTTGTGCCTTGGAAACGTGATAAAACAGCGCTCGTGCTTTGGTGAGGTGAAATAAACTGGGTTAGCTCTCCCACTGGCTGGTAGAAGGCACATGCAGTGACACCTGCCTTCAAACTTCCAAGCCTCTCAGTTCAAAGGCAGCTGTTCATGTGGGACCCGTCTTATGTTACAGGATCTGGTCCAAAGTAATGACAGCCCCGCTGATGTGAAAACCAAATGGCAGAGTGTGATGCACTGCGTAAATATATTACCTTGTGATCGCCATGAGAAAAGCAGCACACACGTGCTGGCTGAGAACGCTGAGTCTTTAATTCCTTGTGTTTACACGTCCAGACTGTCGGCCATGTGTTCATTTTATTGATGAGCTGACTAGGTGATTACTGCCACTGCTGGGCCCTCGTACCTGTCTTTAATATTTTCTGGCTTAGGGCCTTTGTTTAGATCGAGCCTTTTTTTCAGCATCTTTTTTTAAATTGTTTTCAATGAGAAGAAGAGCTTATGTGGCTGCTTTTTTTGTTGCCGCTCTGACCTCTTCAAGTCTGAACTTTTCAGAAAATTGCTTGTGACATAACTCTAGAACATTTTTAAAAATCCTTTTCATTACATTCATTTATTTCATTCCTTTTAGTCCTCATTCTGTAAAAGCATGCTAATGCCTAATGTTCTGTGGGTTACTACAGTCATGAGTCACATATATTTAATTAGCTTTTTAAAAAACACAGTTGCAACTCTTGTATTAACTACATTAACTTGCCGACCACCACTTGGCCTGAGGGTGGGGTTGGGGGACCAGTGATAAATCATCATTTAAAACAGGCATACAAAATAAATGGTACTTAATTCAGCGTTGTCAGGTGAACTCCGGTGTTTTACACAAGTCAACAGGTGTCTCTAGTGATCATTCGGTCATAGGCCAACATCATCATCTGTGATGCTCCTTGTGCACACGTGACTTTTCATTTCAATATTTTGATATCCTTCATGTTTCCTGTTCCACCACAAAGGAAAGAAACCCAAAACAAATTCTGGATGTGCAAATAGGCGTAAGTGTTATCTGTTTTGGTTTCAGCGGTGCACGGGTCGGACGCAGCCGACATTGTTTCCCGCTGGCTTCTTGTGAAAAGACAAGCCGACGCTAGCCCCGCCCTGTCTCACCCAATCACTGACAGGCTTTCATTCTTCATGCCTAAAACTAACCAATGGCCGATATGAGTAGGTGGGAACTAGCAGTAAGGGACTGGAACATGTGGGAACTAGCAGTAAGAGGCTAAATGTGGATGGCATAATGTTGCGTTCAAGGCAACTTGAAGTACGGGACAAACAGCTTCTCTTTTTAATTCAACATGGAAACGCAATATTTAAGTGTAAAAGAGGGGACAGTTAAGAACGTTTATGTGATAACTCCATATTTAACTGGACGGGTGGTAGCCTAACCTAAATCACAACAGTCTTTGTTGGCCTCTAGGCGGTGATCAAACACTAGCAGTGGTTTCAGTCACTGGCTCTCGACTCTTGTTCAGTAAGCCTACTACACATGTAGGTGGTACTTATTGTGAAAAAAAAAATATGTAAAACAAAACGATAGTAGCCCAAACAGAAGACCCAAAAGACAGTGGTTGAAATGCTGATATTATGTTAAGATATTGTTGTGATAGAAAATATTGCTCCCCAACAACCTGCAGACACTTTTCTGCCCAAAAAATACACTACGGGCAGAGGACCTTCAGCATTTTCAACCTGCGAATATATATTTTAAGCCATATTCTTATTTTCTCTAATACAAACAACTGGTTGACCATAAGAAGGTCACATACCATATTTCACTTTTCAGATGCATAGTAAAATGTGTTGCAGGAATTAGCCCTAAAACTCAGAAATGACTCAGCATTTTTGAGCTTCCTATTCCATTGTCTTGAAGTCAATGTGTTTTTTGAACAGGTTTTGGTTAGATGCCTGAAATAAGGTCTGGGCTTAACAGCTTAAGCAAGTTGAATGTATTGTTCTAAAATATAAAATGTTAATACCCCACTTGTTAATTTTGAAACTTGTCAGTGTCTTTAAAAAGGCGGTTGCTAACAAGTGAGTAAATGAGATTCCTCTAGCTTAGTGGTAGTGACGTGGAGTCATGTAACCGCGGTGTAGGTGGTTTATATCTAAATGTTCACTCTCATTTCTAACAAATCTAATGGAAACATCCTTGGCTTTTCAACGAGGGAACCAATGCAAGCAAGTTTTCATTTTGGCCTCAAAAAATATATCATCCCAGCAGCACTATTAGAGCTGATGACATTGGAGTCAGAGTATATTCTTCCTTTCTCTATCTTTCTCCACATACAGCATTCATCCAAACCCAGCTCCCTCACTCAGAGTATCAAAGGCCAGCCTTTTTGTGTGCCAGCTAAATTAGATTGCTGAAAAACTGCTTTCACAAGGGAAGAAGCTGAACATGAACATCTACCATTGTGGAGGTCAAGAATCATGACCACCAACAATCCCATGACCAGTGCTGCCTGCTCCGCTCCTATTACTTCCAGCTCATTGTGATGGTGCTTATACTGTACTGTTTCTCTTTACACACTGAGTTGACAGTTATAGAGTTCAAGAACCAAGTTGAAAACACTTCTTAAGTGATAAGAGACTTCTGTCAAAGTCCTCCTCGCTGTGGGAATCCCACAGAGCTCATCACCTTTTGTGAAGAAGCCCTCGGTCAGTGGCAGCACGCATTTGCTCGTGGGCTAAATGGAATGACAGCAGCTATTATTAATTTGGATAAAAGCCTGTCACATCACGACATTGTACACGTCAATAATTTCTGTCACATATTCATTCACAAATTGATCCAATCATCGCTCAATTCTGAGTGCAGAGCAGAGCTCTTTCGACCACAGCAGCACTGTAAGCTAATGTGCCATTTCCTCCCAAGGTCACTTATTTTATGATTCCATATTCACTTGAAGCAAATCCATACATTTTGGACATCAGTATGCATTTGGTAGTTTTGTGTTTTACAGTCTAAGGCTGGATATCCTAGCACTAATGGTTAGAACAAGTGTGGCACAGAGGTCAACCTGCTTCAGAAGAGAGGAAAAGGAGATTATGTTAGTGTGCTTCACCACATATTCTCATTCCTTATAAGTTAAGTTAAAGTTAAATGTTTTCTAGTCATCAGGTTACTGTACACTAAGACACCACCCCTTGGCAACAGTGCTATCTATATATGCTGTGCACCATTCATTACTAAGACACACGCCTAAAAAATAAACAGCTCATCCAAATATGTTTTGAATGTAGTTGTTCTGAAAACACTTGTCAAGGCCTAAAATACTGGATCAAACTGATGCCATGATCATCATGAGAACATGCAGAGCTACATAAAGTGGATTATGTGCAGGCAGCCAACCCAGCAGGGCCTATTTTATTATTTATTAATAAAAAAAAAACAAATTTAATTGGAATATGTCTACAACTTCATATTACCATTCTTGCTGATATTTTTATAAAAGTAATAGCTCTTTAGTCTTTATGTTCTACTGTTGTTGCTCCACTTTGTGCTGTGATAACTTGTTGCATAAGTCATGAATAGGAAATCAATCATAGCAAGATATTAAAGTTGAGTCATTGCCAGACCATCTATCTTCCATTGGGTGACGTGTTTCCCAGTGAGACAAGATGCTGGCGGGACATAATGTTGGGAGGAATTTGATTTCATGGTTGAATGGATGAACTCTTAACCTTGTCTATCTCTGATTGATTGATGGATGTCATGCTCTTATTGGTTGAATTTGCTTGGTACTAGCTGATGTAAATGTGTATCGTATTTTTTGTATTTTGATATAAAAGCACAATGAAATTGATTTGTTTATGTTAAATAGGTGAACTGGGATCTAAATGGGTTGAAAGGCATTTTGTTTTAATTTTAGGTAGAATACTTAATATGAACACATCAACTATGTTGGTTTAAAGTAGCACTTACCAAAACGCACTAGTATAACTGCAGAAAACACATCATTGCTTGTTTATGACAAATAATCCCTCCCAAGGAGATACATACAGGGTGGGATGTCACGATCACATTAGATGCATTTCAAGTGACCAAACATGTCAGAGTTTCAGTAGAACACCAGTTTTGATGTTCTATTGTTGAATGAGAAACTGAAAAGCACCAAATGTTCAACCGGGACAGTAAAAAAAACAAGTTTGATGGGAAATGTACAGCACAGTGTGTTCCTGCATGGAAGAAACTGGGATATTTTGACATGCTGTGTTTGTCAGTCTCTAATGCTAACACTGTACTGAACTTTAAAACGGCATCCAGAAACTCACCATGGCTTGTAACGAGTGGCAGCTAAAAGTAATATCAGGTTGGTTTTACATGGAGAAAAGTGCATCATTTGAATCTCACAAAGCAAAGCATGCCCTATCAGGCTACAGATTCAATGAGTGGTGGTGTAATATGAATGCACCCTTTAGAAATGGATAGAGGCAGATAGAATAGAATACAGGATAGAATCCTCTCTTATTTTTTCTTCCTTTCAATGCCCACTGTCTCATCAACTCCGCATCCATGTCTGCAGCTTTTTCATGGCTGCAGTCATATTTCCATATGACAGGTTTAAACCAGTGTGCCAAATTAAAATGCAATGCGTCCTGCAGTGCACCAAGAGACTGTCCTGCAGAGCATTTTGAATTTATTCTGCAGTTTCAGGTAGAGGTATGGTGCAGCAACAAAAAATCCAAACTCTTTATTCTGCCTTAACAACACCCTTGACATTTGCATCCACAGTCTGTATGGATGATTTCTGTGCCACAAACTGAAGTATGTGCTGATGTTTGTATATTTTTGTGTAAAAAATAGTCGGTCAGAGTGAGTTGGAAAAAAAAATGTATGCTGGCTCTGACCTTGTGCACCGTCAATGTACAATGTGTGCTGCCTGCAGGAGTGCTGCATCTGAAATGACTTGGGCAACCACTTCATGGAAGCCAGTGCAGCAGGAACAATAATTATACCGCATGGCTGTACATTATAATGGTCAAATAAGGTTTTAGTATAGCATAAAAGGAAAATGTTGGCATTCTTATCTTAACTTTTTACAGTGGGATCATACGGTATTAAGTCATAACCGTGTATATGTTAAAACAAATTGCATTATAAACACCCCAATAATTCCACATGAGACCCATATGTCCTATACTGAAGTCGTGCTTTCAGAGACCCATAAAGGAAAATTAATCATTATTAAACGTGTCAGCAGTAGAATTAAGGAACCTGCTAAAGTCCAGGGACGGGGAAAAAGTGCTGTTAATGCCGAGTCACCTGAGGGTCGTACTGTCACTGAAATAAAGAAGAAATGTGGTTCCTTATGAAAAACGTCTCGCCACAGCAACACCATCAGTGAATGCAACGGGAGGGGGAAGAAATAACTGAATATATTCATATTGATATTGTATTGTTATAAATGAATGGGGATATCAATGGGCTATATCAATTCATTTCGAATTATCATAGCCTCTCATTTGAATTTCAGTCAAACAGGATGTTGTCAACATCATTATGAAGTGTTAATTGGGTTTTCAAACTCAAAACTTCTTCTGAGTAATGCAATATATAATCCATATCCACCTCCTTTCCATTTTAAACATCTGAAGATTTTTAGAACAGAGAAATGTCTCCAGGATATTCCTCTTGTTAGGTATCGTTGGACCACAAGGTGATGCCTTTATTTTGAAAACTTCCTGTTTGTCTGGGCCTAGAAGCTCAGGAACATCTTCCCCCCAGGAGGACGTCTCTGACAGGACACAGACGAAGGAAGACCAGGATCATCATCCATCCGACACAACAAGACTCAAGGAACATCAGCGTATTCCCAAGATGTACACAAAGTATCAAGTTTAATCCCATACAAGGGATGGATTTGATTCACTAATGAGATGTTCGCTAAAGGTCATGCAAATGGTCCTTTATGTAATCCAAGCCCCCGATATTAATAATACACTATCTCCAGGCTGTAATAGAAGCTTTACTCTTGGCATGATAAGTACAACTGAAGGCCCCCAAAAATGGCATAAATCAATGGGAATGGGACATATCATATGACATTACTTCAACATATGAGCCAGCAACACAGGCTGCACAACCACAAATTTAAAGTGTAAATTATATAATGGATCAACAACCCAAGTAAGCCAGAAATTAGAAAGTGTTAAGCCCTAGACAGATAGAAAGTGTCAAACTGTGGCTTCAGCAAGAACTCTTCTCAATGGCTACAGGGAGACTTGAGGCAAAAATATGTGATGTGTCAAAACAGTTGAATACCGGGTTTATCTAAGCTACGGAAGTACTGTTCACAGAAGTGCATGTGCTCCTCTGCAGACTTTGTGTCAGTGTATTCTTGCGGACTTGCTGCACGTGGTTAAAGTAGAAATCAGAACAAATGGTGAAGATTGCAAATCGGCCACAAACCTCTGAACGGCAAAGTGTCTTCTTTGAATAGCTCAACTGGTTTCCATGGACACCCAAAGGACACGTTTCAGCACTTTTGCATTGAGTGTGAACCCTGCGTGGCTCATGACTCCATTCAATTTGATAAATACAGTCTGGTTAGAGAAAAAAGCCACATGTCAGCGGTGCAAGTAACGACATCAGGTTGTATGACTCCTCTGAACCATGTAGGTCTTTAAGATTTTAAGTGAAATGCTTTATAAAAACATTCTTTTTCTTCAGATTTCGCATTCCACTTATTTCCAAGCGATGCACAACACTGAATGGTTTAGCTACATGTGGATGCTGATGGGAAGTCAAAAGACACTTTAGAACATGAAAGAGAGGAAAACAAGAATAAAGTGCATCCACCAGCTAGGTTTTGAAACTGGCAAATGTTTGCCAGATCGAGTTTTCCTAAGACTGCAGAAACCCTGCCACAGCATTTTTTCAGATCTCAAGTTTAGGAAGGGATAAAATGTAAAAACAAAGCTGCAATATCATGAAAATCTGATTGGAGTGGTTGGGGACCATCTGCCTTTCAAAGCATGAGTCCATGTGCACACAGCAGGATATGTTTCATTCCACTTAATGTTTGTATTACCTTCTAAGACACCCATGTCTACAATGCCGTATAAACACAAGTATAAGGCATTATAAACGGCTTAAAGCATTGTATAATTCTAGTTCTTATCATAAATGTGCGTAATAATTTATAACAATCACTGTATAATGCATAATAATGTCATTATGATTTACTCTAAGTGGTCATTAGTTCAAAATGTAGAATACAGTTTCACATACTGTTACTGCAAACACTGAACACGTAAAGTGCAATCACATTATAATGCTTTCTGAAAATATTTGAATGATTAATTAATAATTATGACACTTATAAAATGCTTTATGTGTTATCTATAACACAAGATATATATATTATATACACTGCTCAGATTTGTATTCAAAATGATTCAAGTTGAAAATCTTTATTGACCAAATGGAAGCTCCTTAGAAGTATGTATATTATGCATCATAGACATGGGTGTCACAGAAAGTTGTGGTTGGCGAGAAGCTTATGAGATCAGCTGCGTATGTATTACCTTTGGTTTTACATCTACTCCAGTGAAAACCTTTGCTGTCTTTCCCCTTGACTCTGGTTCACATCCTCTCCGCTGCTCCCTGCTGCAGTAAGTGCATCGCTGATTTCACAGCAGGGTGAGACAAGTTCCACCCTGTTTGGTTTGATCTGATGATCTGTACCACGGCACTGCCTTCACTCGGAATCCACAGACACCTTACTACTTGTCATTTAGGATCTTAGTCGAACAGAACTTTCTGTCTGATGTGGACTCTTGATATTTAATTGAGGAGGCAGTATACACACTGCTGATGTTTGGAAAGTTGACAGGCCGGACCCACAGTATGTAAATGCAGCAAAAAAAAAGCTCAGTCTGTGAGTCACCATTTCAAAGTCCCTGTACGGGCCAGAGTGTGGACTGGTAGCTGAAGAGGCGCCCTTGGGCAAGGCACCCAGCTCGCAGCTGCCTGGTCCTCCTGTCCATAGGCAGCCCCGGCGCTCTGACATCTCTCCAGGAATACACGTGTATAGCTCCTGTTAATGCATGTGTGGCTGTGGAATGTGTAAAAATAACAACAGACTGAAAACGACTGAACTTGCTCTCAGGGATCAATAAAGTTTGTCTTCTTCAAACCAATTGCAAAAGATGATTGAATTTGCTGTGATTTGAGTGCAAGCAAGTAGGTAATAAGCAACTTAATTTGGGGCAGTGATTCACCTCAATTCTATGTATTGTACTAGAAAAGGGAAACCTCATGTTTCCACACCAACACATGAGGTCTAAATGCAGACAAGGCTACATGCTTTACAAGTATTACTTCTTCTCTCCTGGTTGTGCTGGTGAGCCTTTCAGTGAAACATCTGGCTGCAACTTACACTTATTTTTTGATCATCTATTCATCTGGGGATTGATTTTTTTTTGATTGATCAGTCAGTCAATATGTCCATGCAGTGTCTAAAACAGTAAAAAAAAAAAAAAAAAAAAAAAACATACAGATCAATTTACCAAAGCTGAGAGCATTAATATGGGACATGTCTTGAACTCCTCTTGCACAAAGCAATTGCTCAGCATAGATGGAAAAACACAACAAAAATGTTCATTAACCTTTTATGAGAAAAAGTACACACACCAGGAGAATGGCCCTTCTTCAAAGACATACTGACCCAGCATCCTTCCATACCAATAGATGGGTAGTCACTCACATTTGAATTATATTCTCATCCTGACTAAATGAATCCTTAAAATATTAAAATAAACATGTCTTCAGACCATTTAAGTCCTCTGTATTTCCGGCCTAACCACAAAAAAATATTCAGGGAATCATCATCCATCTGTCCGCACCTCGTTCCAGCCATTCTCAGGCGTTAACAGCCTCAGTCCACCCAAGCTATTTTCTCTTCATTATGTTTCTGGTCAGATGAGAAAACCACAGGTCCAGAGACATGTCTGGAGGTCCTGGGCATCACCATCAAATTGAGTTCAAGGCTCTCTTTGGTATCAGAGGTCCTGTTCCTGTACCAGTTCTCCTCTCCAAGCCACGGGCTTTTCAAAAACAAACTTCGGGTTTAAAAATATGAAGTCAGCTAAGACCCACATGAGGAAGGGTTTTCACTTCGAACACTTATAATTTTGCTTGCTTTGTGTTTTCGATTGACATGCAAGTTAAAAGTGTTTGTGCTTTAATATGTGATAGTATTGATGTTTGCCATTATAATCCTCCTCATTTCATGGGCAGATTGCCAGTAATTAGTTTGATATTAGATGTTATGATTCTGCCCTCCAGAGTATATCAATTAATTATTTCTTCTGGCCATTATTGACTTCCTAAAGGCGTTTCTAAAGGTCCTCTCAAATTCCAACCCTCCTCCACTCCATTCCCCTCCAGTCATCATCACATCCAGATTCCTACTCACATCCCACTCAAATCATCAGATCTTCAGCAACCACCAGGGTCCAGACCCCAATCAAATTCATATTCTATTGTAACCCATATGTGGTTTAGCCTTTCAAACACACCATCGCTACGTGTCTCACACTGTGGCATCTGTATTAACGGCGGTCTAGCAGCAAACTATCAGCACCATCAATCACATTTCTTACAATAACACAAAAACATGTTTCCAATTTGTTTAGGACGATGACATCATAGACATTCAAAACTTCCCTCGAAAAAAACTCAATAGAAGCTCTGAATGTAAAAACGTGAAATTCAGAACAAAACTGGTTAATCAATTGGTTTGGAGCTTATGGGCTCCTTATAATGAAACCAATGATGTGTCCATACTGATAAAAGTTAGTCACTGTCGGCTTTAAATTGTAGTTTTACAGTAATTTGTTATCTAAATAGTTAAAGATTATTTTGTGACAATCAAGTAATTGATTAATTTGGTCTGAAATGTGAAATGTCAGTAAAGCCCATGTGTCTGCACAATAAACATTTCCATCCCATTTTGTGACAAACCAGAACTGTCTATAGAAACTGTAACCTGCTTGTGCAGGACTGTGGCCCAAAGTGTCTTTATGCAGTTTTTCAAGTTTTATATCTTGAATGATAATCAACGTGATTGCTGGGACCTGGGCCTACTGCAACTCTACAGTATCTGCATCAATTACGACCTTGAAATTTACATCCACAGACAGAATGGATGATTAAGTTGACGATTGTGTACAATATTGTAGACTGTGTGATCCAGCTCACTAGAGTGAAGTTTAGACCACAGAGTGCAGGATGTGCTGATGCTTGTATATTTTTTAGAAGTCAGTAGAAAAATGCATTCTGGATCTGACATTGTGGGCTTTCAATACACAATGTTTGCTGCCTGCAGGAGTTCTGTATCTGTAATGACTGGAGCGACCACTTTATGGAATTCAGTACAGCGGGTACAATAATCACTGTACACGGCATCGTTATATTATGGCCAGTGGATGTAGGGACTTTTTACAGCACTGCAATATACCATAAGATGCAAAAATGGTTCCCTCGTTATGCTAAGTTTCCAAGATGATGACGATGAGGAGAATGAGATTCAGTATGAATTATTAAAACCTTCAACCAAATACCTTTCTTGCCTCCTTAATTACTAGACCTAAACTCTAAACTCCCGAATTCACATCCACCTCCTTCCCAACGTATAGTTTGACGTTTTAGGAAATGCAGTTATTTGCTTTGTTGCACAGCTGAGAAGATTGATAGCAGCTTAACGAGACCTTATCTTCTACTACTACTTATATTCCTGGCTTTCATCAAATGACACAAATGTGATTAACCTGCTGAAGTCAGCTGTCTGGGTACACGCTTTCATTCATTATCGTACCATTTAACAAGAAAAAACAAGGGAGTCCATACAGGACACAAGTTTCAAACCGACGAAACACAGAATTAGCAGCTGGTGCTGGTGTACCAAATTTGAACAGCAATACCTGATCAGTGCACATCCTAATGCTGGCATACTTAGGGTTCAGTCATACTGAACACTTAAATAGAGTTCTCTCTTAGAGAATCTCAATTAAATAAAGAGAGCGTCTCTGCTTGCCAGTTTCTGCTCCAAAGATAGATATGGGTTGAGCCCCTGCAGTGGACCGGCATCCTGTCCAGAGGGGTGTATGGCTAAGCTGCTTCACACCTAAAAACAGTAGATAATCTCCTTAGCGATGGGCAGATCAGCTCAAACAGGGCTTACTTTTAAGACTCAACAGACTGACTACACGTCAGATGGGTGTATCATTGTGCAGCTTTGATGCTCTTTCATCTAATGAAAACATCTCAGTAAAATCAGGTGGAGCGATTAGAAAGCTTACATATCCCAAAATGGGGCCTCGGGGTAAGAGAAACCGCAGGATGGGATGTAAAAATGTCTCAGAGTAAACCATTAATTGTACAAACTGTGCTGTCGCACAGAAAACATCAAATCATATATTTGAATGAAAGCCAAGGACACTGGTTTAACATCTCTGCGGGTGCTCATCGTGTGTACAAAACAGGAAAATGACAACAGTACAAATGGCCATAGAGCCCGGTAGGTGAGAAATTTAAAGTGAAATCCAAACCAGCCTTGAGAAAGAAAGAGAGCACTTTTTAAATGCTTCACACAAGCAAGGTTTAAAGCCTTACTCTCCAATATCAGTTATCCCAATGTGGAATATTTCAAATGCCTCATTACTTGCATATTGGAAGAAAGGGAGAAGGCTCTCTACTCTGTAATGAGCTCTCAAGCTTATTAGAACAGCGTGCATTGCAACTGAGAGGGCCGATGCTTTCTCTTTTCTTGTTCTCTTTATGGCGAAGAAAGGCTCGAGCCCCGATCCGAAAAACACGGCCACATCATTACACTTGACGAAACTAAAGAGGATAATCCTGCAGTGCGTTCAGGGTATTTTATAATTGAATTGAATGACTCTTTACTTCGAACATATCACGGTGCACCAGCGTTCTGTTCAGGAGATGCCATATCTCTCTCTCTAAAATGGATGCCCTGAAACAGACATATGAATCAAAGGGTTCCCCATCGGTGCAAATGTGCGTCGGCCATGCGGAATTTCCCCACGGCCTGGCCCCATGTTGGCAATGTGCTGCAGCACCGTTGATAAGGCTTAACCAATTACCACAGTCTCCGTTCACTACCTCCTTCATCGTAACTCACAGTGGAAGCCATATACTGTATTGGTTTGATTGTAAACGACTAGTACGTTTGAAATAAAAACTGTCACAAGAAAAAAAACATGTAAATATCCAAGAAAATTACTCTTCTTTATTCCAATATGATGACAGGTTCCTTAAACAACCTGCCTTGTTTCTTTCAGCGCTCAACAAACAGTCCATCCTGTGAATTCCTATTATGGTTCCAGTTATTAGGACTCTAAAAGGGCATTAAACTGTAAAACCACTAGACCGTGAGCAGTGATGCCACTAACGCGCTACTTAGTAACGCGTTACTGTAGTCGGACTACTTTTTTCAGTAACGAGTAGTCTAACGCGCTACTATTGCCAAACCAGTAGTCAGATTAAAGTTACTTATCCAAATACACGGCGCGTTACTATTTTTATCAGTAAAAAAAAAAAAAAATTGCTTTCTTCTTCCGTCTCAGGGGGGGGGGGGGTGACGTAGGTTAGCCGACACCTTCACGGACGGTCGCGTGTAGTCGGCTATACCGGCAGAAACGTAAACAATGGAGGGGGAGAGATACGCATTTTCCAGCTGGAAATACAAGCATTCTTTCGACTTCATCTCAGCAAAAGATGGCAACATAAAGGTTCGTTGTACACTCTGCGTTAACAACGTGTTGTCTTTTTTCAAGAATACAACGTCAAACTTGAAAAAAAAATTTAGAGTCACAGCATGGCACAACCACATTAAAAGAGCAGGTCCCGTCCGGTGACGGTGAAAAGGCGCAGCGTGTGAATAAACAAGACAAGTTCTCGATTTCACGGAGCTCCTGCTAACTCAGTCTGTGCTGAAATGCGAGCGAAGTCTCTCTTGAGAGTGTTTAGTGGAGAAATGTCTTGCTGCTTGCTGGCCCCGCCCCCTCCCTTCGTCATCACGCCGCTCATACTTGAGGACTGTGCTCATCCTTTGTTTCATAAAAAAACACTCCTTGCTGCTCTAATGCTGGTTCATATATATATATAAACATGTATTTTCAATCAGCACATAGTTTTCAAGTGCAACTTAAAATGTCAGTGGATACATTGTTGCTGTTACTGTTTAAAAAAGCACATCAATAAAGTGAGTATTGGCAAAATTGTTAGTCGGCAGCTGTTAAATGTAACTAATAAAGTAACTTGTAATCTAACTTAGTTACTTTTAAAATCAAGTAGTCAGTAACTTAACTAAGTTACTTTTTAAAGGAGTAGTCAGTAGTCAGATTACTTATCAAAGTAACTGTGGCAACACTGACTGTAAGTGAAATTCATAAGAATTGCTTTTGTGAGGCCTCTTCTCTTTGCACTCAAACTTTACCTGAACAAGGTTGAAACTGAGTTTAAAGTAGCTATCTGAATGCCGGAGGAACCCAAACATGGTGTCACATCCTTGAATGTGAAAGCAGATCAGCCAGCACACACGCTGAGATGGTTTCTACTCCATCCCCTGAGCCCTCAAAGTGTAGGTCTGTGTGTGTATGTGTGCGCAGCTAACAGGTTTCTTCTTAGTTTTGCAGCTTTTTTGTTGGTAACAGATCATGGTCCCAGTATGTCACATGAAAATCACTTCCAACTGTGGCTGCTTTTGTGATGCACACTGCTCTTTTCCTCAAGTTGTTTTGTCACTGTGAGTTTGAAGACAATCAAACTTGAGGAAGTCCCTGTGTGTCTGGCCAAGAAGTACCCCATGAATAGTACATTGAAATAGTTTATTCTCTTCCTTTTATACACATGGTTAACTCTAGTCATACACCTCCTTGCGGGGACATCATGGAATAAAAAAAAGTCATCTATCTTCCATTAAAAAAAGATTGCAGAAAAAAAAGGTTAACTCAACAATTCGTCAAAGACATGCGGTTGTACGATTCAAGATATTTCACCGACACTTTCTCAAAAATATAAATGGAGCCAAAAGATCCACCCCATATTGTTGCTTTGTTTGATGTTATGCCACAGGGTGTGAGTCTGAGCAACTCTAAGTGCAACATGGTGGCCTCGGGCACACTGCAGGACCCTCTTCCCCCTTTATATTCTCATTGGATCAGAGAGACTAACTTAAATATCCCAAACTATGGAAAATAAGATCTCTCTCCAAGGGTCTGTTTTGAGATTGTATGGACCCTGGCAGCCTTTTTTAACATTTGTGGGACAAATCGAATCAGAGAATGTCGCCCCATAATTTATGTAAACCTCTAACTTAATTTTATTGCGTATAATGTTTGTCTATTTTTCCATTTTTCTATTTCTAAAGGGACTATTCAGTGGTTCAGGTCTGGTTGGTGTGGGGTGGGGGGTGTGGGGGTCTGGTACCTGGGATTAGTTTGGATATAGTGTACTGTTTGTGTTTTATTTGGGTTCTATTGTGAAAATATTCAATAAAAAGACCTTGATAGAAAAAAAGAAGATTAATTTCGAAACAGATTCCAGAAGAGCTACCTTCCAATGTGCTTGTGCTTTGTATTCAGTTTATATTGTTAAAATGGTTACGACCAAATCTTCACCTGGAGATAAACCACTTCAACCATGGTTTTCTTTTTTTATTTAAGAACGCATGCAGTGAAATTATCATCAATCAGTGACCAAGTGGATGTGAGATATTCGTTAATGGATGTTGACTTCTCCAGCTGTGAATCAGAAAATGGCTTAATATAAAATCACTGTGGGTGTTGTCATACGTATTGAAGTGAATTCCATTATTAAATGACGAAAGGACAGCACTAGACTCTGCTCGAGTGTTCAGCTCCATTTGAATGTATTAAGTAGTGAGCATCAGGAAACATGGGGGGAGAAAGTGAGCGACATGCAATCCAATCTCCTGGCCAGATTTATAATGTTCTGGTTTCTGGTTATCCTTACATTGGTTTGATTGTATGCTAACTGGCTGAAGCTGCATTTGTCATTATGAAATTTTCTGGCAAATTAAATCGTAGCCTGTGCTGACACTATCACTGTGCTAAATCCAGCTTGTATTGCATTAGCAATGAGCAATATGACAATGTGAGTAGAGATCACATTTCAGTCAAGGTAGCAGGAAGCACACATTGTGGTTGTTTACTCAGAAGGTTGTGTGTGGTTTTTTGGGTGACGAAACAAGATGGTTTTCTGCATGCCAGTGTATTACAAGCCTGGTGGCCTGAAACATTAGCCAGTGTATTGTCGAGAGAGAGAGAAAGAGAGAGAGAGGGAGAGGATGATAAGGAGGTTAATTAGCTGTGAACGTAGCAGTGTAGTGTGTGCACAGTTTATTAATATATGCTAGACCTCAATGCACAAGGAAAGTTTCCGTGTGTGGCGGGTCCTCCTTGATAGTCACTATATGTCAGGCATTTTGCCTGGTTTTCACCTAAAGGCTGTGTCAGAAAGCACGCACTACTCTCTATACAGTGACTTCTCCGTGTTGTAGTGCTGTCCATATATTTAGTGAGAATTATTATGCTCTATATTGTGGACTCAAATAATCCCACAATTCGTTTTGAATCGTAGTGTACAACCAATGGTCAATAAGCTATATACCATAATCCATTGCTCTAAAGAGAAAATGACAGACAGAGCAGATTAGAGAGAGCAGTGTGGCTGAGACAAATCTATGAAAATAACATTTAACGTGAGCAGAGCATCCTAACACAACATACTTTGTATTTAATTGTTAATTCAGGAAAATGCGCTTATTTCCTCCACATTACCAATGGCATCATATAGCACAGCTTTCTCTCTTACCTTTCACAAAAAAGCCCTAGACACATCTGCTCACCAGGGAAATTTTAATTACAACAAATTGCAGCGTACATAAAAAATGTAGCAGTGCAGTGTATGCAAGTTATTAATATATGCTAGAACTCCACAAGACACAAGTGGAGTTCCTGTGTCTTGCTTACCCCCTGCTGATTGAAGCGAAGGTGTGGTGAGTTCTCCTGCGTTTTCCCTTGTCTTCACCTGCCTGCTCACAAACTGTCTGTCATTACATATCCTATTACCCTCATCTGCCCTGCACTCTGCCCGTCACCTCATTCCCCTAACCTGAACGTCCCCATGTCAACACCTGGACCTCATTATCCCCATCAGTCAAGGACAAGAGTTACTGACCCTGATGGCCATATGCAGGGTTTTAGAAATATAGAGACCTGCCTCCTAACTCCTGCTTGTTTTTAAATTAGAAGGATTTGGACTCTCAGCTACTTCTGAATTTGTGACTTCTCTTAAGGTGGGCCCTCCTTTAAGCTGGACCAGCTATTCTCGTTTAAGTAACAGTCCACTCCTCTGAGTTTTCATGGAATAAGTTTATCGCAGTCAGCCATGGTTGTTGGTTCCATTTAGCATCGGAAACCTGGAACACTTTTAGAAATTTCAACTGGAAATATAAGTGAAATTTTTGCAAAATTTCCAAATAGTGACCTCCTTGTTCACTGTTCAGCTAAGTAGCAGTGTAGGCAGAACGCTACATTGCTACATACAATTTGAATGTGCTGAAATTATCTCTCTTATCAATTACCTGTTTTCTGACTCAGGATAGAATCAAGCAGCAGACTGCTTTGATGGTACGAAGCTCACAAGCTGTCGCTTGACTACAGATGGGGCCCTTCAATGAATGTAATAAATGAATTGCATGTAAACCAATCCATAATCAATATTAGCACCATAATTATTTTCGGTCCTACAGCACATAAAAATGATTTTGTCCTGGTATCCCGTTTATGGCACATATACAACCAAAACTTAGGGGTTCATAAAAGTTCAGGTAATGGAGAGCTCCAGGTGACAGGGAATAATGCCTTCTGTATTTTTGTATTGATGTTTCAGTTTCATAGTGCATAGTGGGTATTAGCAATGTTATTACCGGTTGTAAACACGCTTGATTTTCCACTCCAATAATCAAATGGAAGGATTTACCTACTGGTCTATTACTGGGGATTCCCCTAGGGAAATTTGGTAGAAGCTACCCAGTAGAAAGTATTCCAAGTGTTTAAGCCTGGCAGAGATGGATACAAAGGATGCCTCCCTGGTGTGTCTCAGTTTGGTTCAAGCAAAGCTGCCTTCGCGTTTGGCATTTCCTGTGAAAGTAGCGGTTGACTCTACTGAGCCTGATGACACACTTCTCCATGGCATCAAACGATTCTGAGCTCAACAAAGTCTACCTTTAACCAAAGGGATTCTTCCCTGTTAGCTGCTGGAACCTAGGCCAGTCCTGTCTTCCTCAGAGGGATTTCATAGAACTGTCATGTGTAAACGTGAGCCAAGGAACATACTGGACATTGGCATAGAGGGGCAGCTACAGTCACCAGGTGGCTAACTGTATACCCCCAGCGCCCCTGTCTGCTTTTAACCTAAGAGTATGATCTCTGCCTGTCATACGACATGATTGGCCGCACGCAAATATGTACACATTAGCATCACATTCAGTCGGGAAATTAAAAGGCATATTTTTTCAAACAGTCAATGAGTTTTTTGTTTTCTGTTAGGTATAAGTACATCCAGTTACTCAAAGCTACCATAAATTTATAATGATCAACACAAGTCCAGTTAGAGCTCTGAGGAAGCACAAAACAAATACACACACACTCACACACACACACGAATGAATATTTACTGCTGTAGCTTAAACTATGGAAGTGCGATTGTTGAACTCTTGAAACTGAACACACTTAGCTGTTCTTAAATATAACAGCATAAACAGAAACAAAGCAATTGCTGCAAACACGGTCTGTTGGGAATGTGTGGAGACGTAAGATTCTCAGCCTGAATTATCACTTCAGTCTACTCTTGTTCAGAACGACAGTGGGAACACAGTCCCCAGACATGAAGGGTTGCATTTTTAAATCTACAAACATGGTCAGAAATGCTTATATACTTCTGACAAACCCATGCAGAAGAACCACTTCAAAGAAACTCTGTGTGAGAAGATGAGAGGAGAAGTGTCAAATCACATTCCAAACAGAATGAATGAGCACATTGTGTATACATGCAGCACTTCAATCAAGCTAATTGTCAGGCTGGTTTATTTCCTGGTACTGTATGTTCTACTTGCTATTGCAAGTATCAAGAAGATGAGGTGAGATAAGTGTGTGGAATATAAATGCATTCCATAAGGGTGAAGCCACATTGGAGAAATTAAGGTTTTATTTCATCAGTAATTAAGTACTGAAGAGCTTCTGCTGATTTAGAAAATATTTCAAGTATTGTAAATGCTTGGAAATAAATTAATACAGTGACATATTACATTTGTACATAATATATCTGTAGATGCTTGCATTAGCTGTAATCTTTAGTTTGCTGAATAGGTATTCAAGTATAGTATATTTAAGGGACAATAATGTTCCATTCTTTATGCCTTTTAGTTTTAATTGTATATATGCACAGTGGATAGTGCTAATCAAATTCAGCAGCGTTTTCATTGACAAAAGCTTCACAAATGTGTCTCTGTAAAGTTGATGTTACTCTGCTTTGAGTGAAATGGGTTTGATTTATAGTGAAATGTTTTTAAATGTATCACTAATAGATGGAGTTAAAATACAATGTTGAACATGATGATTTTAACCAACAGGGACGATATGATTCAATGGATTAGTTTCCCTGCTGAAGGGTTAATTCAAGCTAAATTGAAGCTAAAGCATACAGTGGATGCAAGTCAAAATATCCTCATACAGCAGTTCATAAGATTCTCATGAAGTTCTTTGATTCTCATTTCCATGCATTCTGAATGTCAAGCAACATTATCAGAGCACTTGCACATGTGCCAAAAATGCAGAACCTGGTCAACAAAACTATGTGGGTAGGCTTAGGTAGAGATTGGTTTGGGTAAAAAGAAGTACCATTTGTTCCCTTAATTAACTTGGTTCCATAACTTAGTTAGTTAGGTGTTAGTTAGTAAACTATGTAGGTTACGTAACAAAGGTAAGATCAAGTGGATGTGTGTACCAAATGTGAAGACATTCCCTCCAAGTGTTGACAACATATTGCGTTTACTTAAAAGGTATCTGGACTCGGTAGATCTAAGTGGACATCTTAGCTAAGGTCAATGCAAGCAGCAAAGCTGTCTTAAACGACAACACCTTCAGAGAGGAGCACTCCAGAGACTCAAAGGCAACTGTGGCAGTTAGCATGGTGGGGAGGGGGCATGCATCATGGGGCCTTGTCTCCTGCAAGAACTGTTTCATTGGAGGATGGCCAAATACAGGTCTGTCACAAAAATGTGCTTGGCAGGAAGAAATGGGAGCTGCTTACACTTCAACAGTGGAATTAGACAGCAGGAGTGAATAGAACTAGCTGGTCAGGGCAGGGGATCTAGCCTTGTTTACTTGCAGCAGTGCTGGAACCTTGACCACTTCGCCTTGTACCAGGCAAGCCGCCAGAATGGTCTGCATAATCTCTGAAAAACTACCAGCCCTTCTCAGCCTGTCTGTCTCAGGAGCCAAGCCTGGAGAAGATGACCCAAAGTGGGCAGTGCACCCATTGCTCCTGAGACAGAGTTGAAATCAGCCTCCTTGACCGTGGCATGTGTCTAAAGTTAACCACCCACAAGAGTGGACTGTCCTCCTGTGCCAGGGAGAACCAAAGCAGCCAGTGGGTATTGCATCAATTGCCATACTGCTGTACTTGAAATCTCCCGTCTTTTTTGAAAACTATTACCCTAGTACTCAGAGTAAAACCCTTTCTGTCTGTCATGTGTGTGGACAACACTGCTGCACTTGTCAGCCTGTTGATGTGACAGAATTTGGATGTCAGCTGGGAGGTAATCCATCTCCCTCTGGGGGATAGATTCACTACTTTGACATCCATGAACAGAGTAAGAATGTTGTAGAGATGGAGAAAATAACCCAGTCCTAGAGTCCTGTCCATCCATTTCATTAAAACACAGATGTGTTACCACTCCTCATAAAACTGCACTATATGGAAAGTAAACAGCTATGGGGCGGCAGCGATAAAGCTGTGATAGCTTTTGTTTGAGACTGCCAGACCTCCAATAAGTGGAAGGCTGGGCCATGGGAGACCTATATGGAAAGTAGGACCTTTCTGGTGGCATGGTAACCCACAGCTGATTCGGTTTACTCTGGCATGCCAAGGGCAATACTGGGAGAAGTGGGGGTGGCCAGGGACATGGGTCTCCTATCCCACCAAGGTTCTTTCTCTCTCACTGTCGCCTTGTTACACTTGAGGGTGAGCAAGCTACAGATGATGGGTGAACTGTGATGTCTACTCATCTGGATATCTAAAGCAGTGAGTGAGATGAAATCAATTCAAAGACCCCATCCGTGACCAGGGGGGCTCTCAGTAGATTATCTTATTCCTTCCTCAAAAGTAATGAGTCCCAGCAATCTTGGGCTCTTTCCATGTTTGGCTGGGACTCACACAGCCTATGTTGCAACTCACTGAATCCTTATATTCACAAAGCTATGGTGCAGAATGTCAGTCTTAGAAAGCAAAGCATGGGCATCAGGCTGGGAGATGCCGACATTGCCAAATGTGGTAGCATAACATGCCTCATCCCAGTGGTCCCCATGAGAGGGAAGTAAATGTAAATGTAAGTCACGCCAAAGCAAGGTGGTGGGTGGCCTTCAGCGGGAGGCTGATGGACCGAACAATGATGAGATAATTTTGCCATAATTGTAATCCACAAATGATGATGGTGTTTCACCAAGGATAACCGGAGCCAAAAAAGATCAACGGCTAAAAACCCAACAAAAACAAGATGGCGATCGCCCAAACGCTGACATCAAGGCTACAAAACTGTAGTCCACAAACCAACAGGTGATGTCACAGTGACTCTGCTACTTCTCTTAAAAAGTAAATGGTAAATACCTAATTTGGGCTAATGGCCTTTGATGAGGACAAGGTTCTACTAACCGAATCCCAAATATCTTTTTGATTCTGCTTTCATGTGAGACATTTTTAGCCTTCATTGTCCATGTTATTAACAGAAGAAAACTACTCCTCATACGGCCAATCCTCAGCTGGTCGTTTTGTTTGCCAAAACTCTTTTGAAGTAACATATCTAATTTGGAAGTTTTAGTTCTGAATCCCTGCAGACTGGCAGCCCAATGCACGTTTAATTAAAACATTTTCTGACACACGTCGAAGGTTCATGACAACACTTTACTTTAAACCCTCCGTTTTGGCTTTTGTAAGTATGCTATAAACATTTCAGAAATGTTTTACAACAAAATATAATATAGTTGAAGGCAGTTATTTATTTATGCATTTTTCAACAACTTCATTCTGTGGACATTATGTATTCAAAGGAAAAGTTAGAATTACTGACAAATAACATACATTTATAAATGCTTAAATATGTCCTCATATCTACATAACAACAATGATATAGTGTGTTATAAACAATGTATGTTTATATAATGCTTATAAATGCTTGACAGGGGGACTTCAGGTAAAGTGTTACCAGTCAATTAAAAAGGCTGTGCATCCATACATTTAATACATTCAATACATTTAGAGCAGAATTCATAGACAAGCATCACTTTCTTTATATAAAAAAACAAGGGATAAATAAATATAAAGTATTAGTTCTCTCCATTTAAGGTTTGTTTTAATTTGCATGTAGCTGGATGGATTGTTGAAAAGTAAACATGAAAATACGCATGAATTTTTGAGATGAACCCCATGAAAAGACATTCTACTACTACCTTGTGAAAACCATTTAAAGCATTTCACAGATCAGTCTATCACCCTCAGTATAGAACTGTTCAGTGTTGTGAAAACTGATTAAAATGGACACGACTTGTCTTCTCAAGAATTTGCCTGCTAAATTAAAGTATGCATTCCATGACAATTTCCGCAACAGCTATACTTTACTTACTGGTCTTTAACACCTCTGGAAAAAGCAAAATATGCTGGAACAGCTGATGCCTGTACTGGGCACATCCAGGACCAGCTGCTACAAACACCAGCTTGCCTTTGTTTAGCAAATAACAGTCTAAGGTACACAAATGCTGCAACCGACACCGAGATAATATCCCAGTCTGTGTCCAGCAGCAACTGCTCAAGAACTAATTTCACCTGCCTCCACTGATTAATATTGACTGAAGAATCAAGATCAAGATTGGCACCAGAGACAGAGTTTTCCCACAGCAGCAAACGTGGGAGGAGGAGTGTGCTAAAAAATAAAGGTGTTGCATAGAAATGATAAAATATTTATTTAACAAACCAATAGCTGTATTATCATCACTTCTGGAAATCATTTTTGTAATCTATTTGTACTTTGTAATTCTGATTGATTCATCATCACTATTTTCATAAAAATCACCTCCTTCATATCACACTCAAATGGAAGGTTTCATTTTCCTCCCCCTTCCTCTCTATGAAATCAGTTTTCATTTTCCACATTCCATTTGATTTTTTCCCAAATTTAAAATGCAATTTTGAAAAATATAAATATCGTTCCATTTATTCATCTCCGCATAGCACTCTTTCTCCCTGTCATTCACACACACACACACACACACACACACACACACACACACACACACACACACACACATACACACCAGTTTCCCATACATTGATATATTTGTGGCAGCCCGCCAGAATATCAACATTGACCCCCCCTAAAAGACCCCAGTTTTGAAATAATCTTTTTTACCCCGGTTTTCCTTGAAATTGTGTCAAGAAAATCTGCATCATAACGACTCCACTGTAGATGACTGTAGTACATTCCAGGCCTATATGTGATGCTGTTTCTGATACAAAAATACACAAAAAAACGGAGAAGAAGAGAGCATGCGCATAAAGCTTGTGCGCTGTAAAGAAGCTATCCGTAATCCTTTTAAGCTCAGCGTAGTGGCAGAGGAGCAGAATACGTTGCCATAGTAACCCAAATAGGCTCAATATCTGCTGCAGCACGATCACAAGCATGTAGGCCGCCATTGTTGTTGTTATAAGACGTCGCGGGGAAGTCAAAGGCTCGAGGGTCTGAATGCAACATAGCAATGCACCAACTCAGTAAGTACAGTGTAGAGTGTTAAACTTTTCAAAAATATTTCATACATTTATTGTTATTCTCAAGAATGAATTCCTTTGAAAGTTTATATTTTGTTAGAAACGACAAGGTCACGGTGTACCCAAATGCACCCGATGTTCTTGATCTTATAGGCACACTCTTGCATTTGCAACAGTGGAATACTGATCAGAGCAGTGAGGTAATTCATTGCATTCTTCTCAGCCTTTTTTAAAGCTGTGGCAGTCACAGTGTGCACGATGAAAATGGCTCATCGAGTGGACAGCAAATACCAGAGCAGCTTCTCCGGGAAAGAACATATTTTTCAGCATTGCAACGTGCAGCAAACAGGATTAGGAATCTGCCGCTGGACTTTCCATTACTCCAACATTACACTTTCATTTCACAAGACAGTGATCCATACAATAACTTGTCTCCATGCCAACAGACAGCCTGTTATTGGGTCGCGCTGCAAGCATTTTTAAGTTTTACTTTCGTTTTTGAAGCCGTTCGCATATTGCCACTTTGCCAGAGTAGGAGCATAGATTGCGCACGGGAAAAAATGATTACATGAAAGTGGCGTGTTCCAAGTTCACTGCCTAAAGAAAGGTGGACAGTTAAAATCGCCAATTTAAAGAAGAATGGACTGAAAAGTTTGCATTCATTCTTCCTCCAACCAGCACAAGACCCATGTGCTTAATATGCCAGGAGACTATCTGTGATGAAGATTTCCAATTTGAAAACGGCATTATGAGACAAAAGCATACACATTTTGAAGAAACATATCCTCAAAGGAGGTAAGAACAACAAAAAGAAATGCACTAAATACAGTATATCACATGTGACCTGACTGACCTCAATAAATGAACCTTTGAGTCATTGAAAAACATATTTGTGGCCCTTGAGGATTTGTATTTGAGTACCCCTGGTATATAGTATATAGATAGTTTTACCATTGTTAAATGCTGTCCCAGCAGACTTCAATTCACCAAGACTTTTCTCTGGTTTTGATTCTCTGTTCACCATGGAATCAAGGTAACGGGGAGAGTAATTGACATACAAATTGTAATTTTGTGTTTTGTGAAGTATTCATTCAAAACAACATATACTGCTTGCACTTGTCGTGTGCAGCTACAAATATAGACCTGTATCTTGAGAGTAAAGAGGAGGGACACACTGAGCACAACGGCAGCTCTTTGTTCCTTACTGTGGTTCAGTCTATACTCAGTCCTGAATGTTTGTCGAAAGTAATGAGTCTAGAAATTCAGTCTTTAATGGGGATTTACTTTATGTCAAACGGGACATTTAGAGTCATCAATTAACCTATCCCCATCCTGCATGTCTTTGGACTGTGGGAGGAAGCCGTAGAATCCGGAGAGAACCCACACTTACACGGGGAGAACATGCACACACTCCACACTCCGAACCTGGAACCCTCTCGCTGTGAGGCGACAGTGCTACCCACTACACCACTGACAAATAACCCAGCTGAAACAGATGATTATTGGACCATGCTAAAAGCATAGCACCTTCACAGCCTTAGGGTTGAATGCATGAAGACTTTATCATTTTAAGGGCATGCATGCCTGGAGGACTAGCCCCTCTGCCCAGACATCTCTAGTGTAGCCTGGAAACCATTTTGGAATGGCAATGTATTGTAGTGTTGCAAAATGTTTACATTTGCATTAAATAATTCAGTCAAACACGTATTTAGAGGTTGCATCTCCATCACAAGGCAATGCATAGTATTTACCAAGGATCTTATCATCTCCACACTACCTGACCGACGTGTGATGAGTCAGATGTCAGACACAGCCATTTTCCTCTTCTCCTCTCTGGGACTTTGCCTGAGAAGCAAGCCCGCCAAGCAGCGCCCTCCAGCCAAACAAGCTGGCTGTTGGAGCCTGTTTCAGCCTACACGGAACGGCTAAAGAGACCCAGCTCAGCTGGTCTCCCCCGTTCAAGGTCACCTCTAGTTTAGATACAGAGCTCACTAGAAAATCTCCATCTACACAAAGGAACTCCAAGGACAGGAACTTTCCTTCACAGGAACCTGAAGACAGAAACCTTTCTTCAGGGGAACAACCTGATTACAGTAACGTTTCAAGGTGATTTCTGTTTGATGTATTGTTTAGTAACGTTTGTAACCTTAGTTACCAATACTTGTATTGATATCAATACATATCTATTAATATACAAATCTGCTCCTGCTAGTGCCCTAACAATTGCATAGCTAGTCATCTCTGCTGGAAAAGAACCATCAGCTGGTTTTATATCGACAACCACAGTTGAGAGAAATCCACAACTGAAGGCAAAATGCAGGGTCCTCCTTGAGTGGCCTGCTCTGTTTCTCATCATGAAAAGCACAACAGCTTTTGTCTCTGGATGAGACAGGGACACTGAGCAGACGGCACTGGTGTCATGGCTACGAAGATATATAAAATATGATGTATGCAGTACTTGTACAGCTTCTGTATGCACAATGGAACAGTATGAAACAACATATTCACTCCATTTATTACCTGCAAGGGTAAAAAGCTGGGCCACTGTGCCACTACATTATTCCACCTGAATCCGATCAAACGCTGAACCAATGTTCACTCTGGTCTTGCTCCTCCTTTTGTCTCTTACCATCAAACTCAGCCATTTTTCCGTTAGTTTTTTCCACATTAACTGGCAACCCCAAAGACTCTTGACCCCTGACTACGCAGAGATACCACGTGATACCAACGCGTTATTCTATTGGCTCACAAGCCTTGCTAGAAGCCGTAGCCACACGTCACACATCTACACAGAGGTAAAAAAAAAAAACATTAATTACGGACCAACAACATTTTTCAAAATGATTATTTCACAAATTTTTGATCCTGCACCTTTCTAAAAGCTCTGTGGATGTATTTCTTTTTTTTATTATTTGTTTACATAAAAATGTTATGAATATGACCTATAAAGTTGTTATCACGCTGCAATTTAATGTTGATTCAGAGTCCTTGCCGGCCTTTCTGCCACCTCTAGTCCTTGGGATGCATACACCATGCATTACAAAGCATTCTAAGATATTATCCTTTCTTATGGCATGACTTAACTGCAGTCAGTCCACTCCCTATGTGCACTCACCATGGAAGCAGATGCCCTATATTCCTGAGGGTATTGACTGACAAGGTCACTGCACTGATTGATGTTAGCCTCCAGAGTCCTTCAGTGTGTACGGGTTCAACACCAATCTCCATTTCTGAGGTGCTAGAGAGGAGAGTGTCTGTAGGGACAAAAGGCACCACTAACACCCCCCACGGACTTCCTGAGCTGTCTTTGCCATAAAGGTGGCAGTATGTACTGTATTCATTCATTTGTAACTCCAGGGTGTGACATGAATCTGTGCCTCTCCCCACAAAATACTTTCACAACACCAAACCAAACAAAGTTTAACAAGTGTCAGCAATGGCATGTTATCTCTGTATTCCTGCTGGATATTGGCATGTGTTTAATCAGGTCAAAGCAGCAGCATTACACCACAGTGTGGCCTAAAACCAGCGCCAACACGGGAGAAAGACCGGGCCATGTCAACAAACAACAGAGCTACCGACATAAATATATCAAAGTGTACCTCACCACTGCCATGGCAACTATCATTATGCATTACACAAGGACACACAGAAATACAGCACAAAAAGCAGTATGAAAAAATCATTATAGAAGGCTTATCTTCACCCATCCTGCTTTCTCCACATGCAATGTCAGAAGCACAAGTGTAAAGATTATTTATCGGGAGATCAACGACAATGTCTTCCACTTGCATAAAAAAAAAATACTCTTCAAATGTAGGTGTGTTCTGCCTCAAACAGCAAGCCAAGAAGAATTTAATCATGAGAGAGCTTGGAAATACATTTTCCACTGGATTTAGATTTGTATGCAACAGCTGTATACAGGTTATTCATTCTACTCCATTCATTGGGTGTAAATACAATTTATGATTGAAGGGAAATATATAGATTCAATGGCTTGTTAAAATTGTCATAACAACATTAACATTTTCTTTTTTAGGGGGGGGGGGGGGTCACTTACAATTGGCACTAAAATGTAATTTAAAAGCACTTACAATTGGCAGTAAAATGTAATTTAAAAGCTAGGCAAGTTTATTTTTTTCTCACGATTTCCTAATAATTTCAGAGATTATTCAAGTTGTATTATTAGATGTTAGATTATTCTTGTTCGCTCATCCCTTGACAAATTGTGTGAACTGGTCTGTATATACTGTTCTTGTTGTCCTCATATATTGTCTTTTTTCTCGCAAAAAAAAAAGTTCAGCTCACAACCTCCTCTAGCTCTGTGCCATTACAAGTTGCAGATTGATCGATGGATGGTTGCCATGATATTATCGGTTGGAATTGGTTGGTCTCAGATATTGTAAGCACCCATCATATTTTGTTTTCCAGGAAGAAAATGAATTGGATTGAATTTTTTTTTTTGCATATATTTGAATAGGTGCATACTATGAGTGATGTAAACGGGTTAGAGAGGCATTTTCATTTTCAGCTCAACCAAAAATCAATTAAGTACAGGACATTTATTTGCTCCCTCCTTGACCAGGCGAGCTGGGGCAGGAGGTGGCTACCAGTGACAGACAGATTCTTGGATCAGGTCCATCCCTCCTTCCCTTACAGAGAACACAGAGAACAAAGATCCCCACCATCAGTTGTGGCGTATCACAGGTTCGCCCATTCTGTGGATGTCGTGGCTCCTTTTAGTTCAAGTGTGAGCTTGCAGCATCCAGATGGTTGGGGAATTCAAGGTCAGGAAAGAGGACAGATACACATCCATGAGAAAGTATAATTGGAGACGTGTCTCCTTGTCTGTGCAAGACTTCTTCGCTTTGTCTGTTGTTTGATTACGACTGTGTCCTAATGCTTCTCAGCTTCAATTTTAATGAGATATCATCATGAATTATGCAGTGTTAAAAACATCCAATGTTAATTATGACTGCATAAAAGAGAATATCATCAAGTCAACTTTTTTTATGAAGAATATGTCAATTATTTTTCATAAAATCTGAATGTATCCTCAAAGAAAGTCTCTTCTTCTCTCTCTACATGAGGTATCTGATACAACTACATCATCTCATTCTACATTATATGTCACTCAGCTAAATGAGCTAAACCTCAAACTCAGAGTGTTGTGCTAAATATTTGTGGAAACTGGCAGAAGAGGAAACTGATTTCATCATTAAAGGAAACAAAAGCCTCAAGACTGACAATTGGTTTAGTGGAACTTTAGAATGAAACTGAGCCAGGATATGTTCCAACGTACTGTGCCCTAAATCAATATCCATCAGCATTCTGAAATCAAATCGAGATTGAATCCCGGTTTCAACTCCAGGTCGAATGCTCACTGAATTCCATCTCATCTCAAAAGCCTAAAACAAAGGAGAGTGGATTTCCTGTTTGATTGGACTGAAGACTGAAGACTGGTCAATACCAGAGTTTTACGATTTTCCATCTGTCAAAATAAACATCCACACAGCAACACTCTTTCAGCACTGATCCTGTCTGACACCTGTGTGACAGCGCTGAGGAGCAGCATCCTACCTTGAACGATGAGATGCACTTTTGTGGACTTTGGTTTCTTGTTTGTGAGGATGGAGCAGACATACGGCCCTTCGTCGTGGACGTCAACATTTTGGATCTTGATGCTGTATTCTGTGACTGCGGTGTCTTCCATCAGGATGACGCGAGGGTCCAGAGACCATTTCTCACTTCCTGCGAAGAGGATGGTGGTGCGATTGAGCCATGCCACTCGGGATACTTTGCTGTCCACGTTGCATCTAGTGGGAAAAACAGAAGGGAAAAACAAAACCTAATTAAGATTTAGGCTTTCAATGTTAAGGTCCATGGAACCTCTACAGAGAGACCATGAAAACCACATTTTAATATGCGCTCCAGAAGGTGATTGTAATTGTAGTCATGGGTTTTGAGGAGAAAGCAGTTAAATTAACAATTGTGTAAAATATGCATGTACATGAATAACAAGTTGTTAAGTTCATTACAAGTGTGACGGTTTGTTAACTTCTTTACATCCTGCAACAGGATCCGGACTTTCCTCTCAAAGGACACAACGCAACTCCTGGTCCAAGCACTGGTCATCTCCCGCCTTGACTACCGCAACTCTCTCCTGGCTGGACTCCTGGCCTAGGAAACTAAACCATTGCAGCATATCCAGAACGCTGCAGCACGCCTTATCTTCAATCTACCCAAATTCTCCCATGTGACCCGCCTCCTCCGTGACCTCCACTGGCTCCCTGTTGCAGCACGCATCCAATTCAAGACAATGGTACTGGCCTTCAAGGCAATCAATGGAACGGCACCCATCTATCTCAAACACTGGTCAAACCACACGCCCCGAAGCGAGCACTTCGCTCCTCTACTTCAGCTGGCCGGCTGGTTTGATCATAGCACTGTTGTACCTAAGGTATCCTTGCTGAACAACTACTACTTTACTCAGGAGAGGACCTAACACTTGTTTCTATTTTATCGGCAGTGACAGGTTGTGGTTTCTTTCTTTCGACAAATGTACTTATTGTAAGTCGCTTTGGACAAAAGCATCTGCTAAATGCCCTAAATATAAATGCATGTTAAATGGAGCAAAAACAACTTTCATATAGTTTGTATTTAACACTGTGTGTACTGTAAAATTTCATCAATAAATATCAACTATCTCATTAATATCATTACATTGCTGTCATCCGATACATTTATTGGTTTAAAGTTAAGGTCGTCTTGTCACTTTCAGAGTTTAAAACCATTAGTTAAACCCAGCTGATTGAATACCCAGCTCATACCTCAGCACAATGAGTGCTAGTCTTTCAACATGTTTCCCAGCATGCACTGTTATTTCAGTTGAGACTTTATTTTTAATTGCTTTATGAGTCATAGGCACATGGTCTTTGTTCTGATCAAAATAAAAATAAATATGTAAAGCACGATGAAAATACAGATTTATGTCAAATGTGTCAAGCACTGAAAGCAGCTACAAATGCAAATGTTCATACAATCGATTAATTGTTAATAAAGATTGTTTATTAATAACAAATATATGTATTACAATGTGCCGGTGTGAGTGACCCTAAGTATTATGTAAATATATTTAGAGTAATGCTGTATATTTATGATTTATGCATACATATAAACTACTCCATCTAAGAGTCAGTTGGACAAACTTAAGGGCATTCAATGGATTTTTTATTTTTTCCATAGTCATTTGCTGAAGAGTCTTCATCATCATTTGTTGTCGTGTTCACCAGATGCATTTAGGTCAAATACTCTTGTATTTGGTCTTTTTGGCCATCAAGATATTGAATCAGCTAGTTTCTAACTGATCCTGGCTGCTGTTTGCTGCTGAGCAGGTATATCGTATAGTGAAACTGCTGCAGCAAAAATGACTCAATAAGGGCAGTGTGAGTGCACATAAACATTCAAAAATTATTATAAAGTTCTGTAAAGCCAAAGGGAGCTGCAGATTCAACAGATCATTATAGATGCTTTGAGAAATTTGTTTAAATTACCAAGGTAAATACCAATTAACATGTTACTTTTTTTACAGTCTACATGTGAGATTTAGACGCACAATCTTTCATTTCAGTGGGATATTCTAGAATAGCATGGAGAAATGTAAATGTAAAAGCACATGGTGGAATCAGACAAATTCATCATTGACTTGGATACAACGCATGCCTGCGTGTAAATATGTGCAAAACCAAATCAAAGTTATACTTTGTCAATACAGAGTTCAAATAGTGCAAACGGAGCCTGACCAAGTATGTCATGAACAACATGCTGCAACTAAGCATCTTCAGCATCTCTGACATCGCAGCTGTCAAGTGTATCAATGCTTCGGGAGTTTTGTCTTATCTCTGGGCTGGTGATGCTGCTATGGCAGCTTGCTACGCAAGGTAACGAGCCAGCATATCCAACGTGCCTGTCATTAACTTGTGTGATGGCTATTGTAGCCGTTTCTGCTTGGACAAATTCACCTTTAACTACGAGGAAAAAAAGCAGTCACACGTCTCACCCGCCCGAGTAAACGAGCGACGCGGGGAACACCAAGGCAAGCTTGGGTTGCAAGATTTATAGTGTGCGCAAAACAGATGTGCGACTTCAATCCCTCGTCGCGCACGTCCATATTATGTGCAATGTCGGTAACAACAAGCGATGCCGTGGTTTGGTTTTTTTAAGCTCACAGTCAGAAACAGCTGTCTGTAAAACCTCAGCTATATATAGCTCACAAATCTTGTGAGACAGATTTTTAACGCGATGAGAAATATCGTCGACTTTAATCTCGCGAGATCTCGTGGTACGAGATCTCCTCACACCCCTATGAAGCACCACAAACACAGAAAATGTGCACGCTGACATTTCCTTCCATCTCTGATCCCCCCAAAAAATTAATGATGTCTTCACACCAAACACCAAGTGACTTTTCATGTTATTCCCATTCTGTTTGACCATTTTTGCTTATTTGCAAAGAGGAGGCTGGGCTTCCCTCCATGTAGACACCAACAAGGTTTCATCAATCATGAAATAACCACTATTGCTGCTTTGTACATGTTATGGAAGTCACTATATATCGGGAAACCGAACTGCATGCTATCTGAGTTCATCACCCAGAGGTGCTCGTCACAAAATCTAAAATGCTTGTTTTCTGAACACAAACAAGGGCATTTAGACATAAATACGGTAGAGACCTTGATGTTTGGACCGTAGACAGTCTCTGGTTTCTCCACATAGTCTGGTCTGGTCTCTGGACTAATGTGAGCTACTATCATAGACCTTTGGGGGACCATAGACACAGGACTCAAGATTTGTTTCTCCATTTCTGAGATAGTGATGTCAGGACGACAGGCACAGCGTTGTGCACATTTCTTACTTGAGTTGGCAAATTTCAATTTTGCATTGACTTTGTATGAAATCTTTCAGCCACGCAAACACTTTTTCCTTTGTGTTTGGTTTGAACACAGCATCACAAGTAAAACAACCAAAAACAATTGCACCATGAGATGCTCCTGTGCTTTGTGTTCCACTAAAATGACATACAACAGCAAATAATATGCAGGCCTTCAAACTCACGCACTTCTTCTTATGTGAATACACACTGAGATCAGCATGAGGGAGTGTCAACTTCAATTCACAGATTTAACTGACATGGTTTTAATGATTTGATATGACATGATGAAATATTTCACATTTTCCACACAGTTTAACACAATCAGTGATCATCTTCAACCTGATTACTGCTCAATTTCTATGTGCTATTAGTTTGGGTAGCTATGTTTGCCCGCTTGCAGTTGTCCTGCAGCTGGTGGGCACTAAGATGTTTCATCTGAAATCAAAGAGTGTAGGTTTGCATATGGACAGTATTTTGGTAATATATTTAATATAACAATTATGTCCCTACACATATTTGAACAAAATAGTTTGCATTATCTTTTGAGTGAAACAGTGTGCTTGCTAGCATTTGATTTGCTGAAAGGAAGGGTTCTGTAGAGAATAATGTCAACTGTTATCATGTTAGTTAGCGTTAACTAGCAAGCTAACCCTGGCTTGGTCGTCTGTTGGCTTACAGTCAGGTAGGTGTAAACATAAAATGGGTGGGTATATCAAATAATGACTTGAATTTCAGCCTAGAAATCCCATGAAAATGTGACCATTTGTGAATTCGGTTGCCTACCCAGGACACAGCAGCAGGCTGCTGATGAAGTTGCTTCAGGGTTTCAGGTGACCTCCAAATTACCTTATTACACCTTATGCTTCTGTGAAGTCCTGCCTGCATGCCTATAATCGTATTTGCTTAATACTGCTTCTTGTTTGTCCTCTGACTACTGACCTGCCCGCTCCAATATTGTCATCTCCTTTTTTTCTATGTAGATTGTTTTGTTTCTTTGGTGACTTTACGTTTTCATCCCACCCCTCCTTGCTTTGTTTTATGTTTTAGGGAGCCTACTGTAACACCTAGCAAGGGATGGAAACTAACTCAACTCTGGCATATTTACAGAAATGTTAAGTTGTACTTTCC
Organism: Chelidonichthys spinosus; assembly: GCA_029853015.1. Classification (NCBI taxonomy): domain Eukaryota; kingdom Metazoa; phylum Chordata; class Actinopteri; order Perciformes; family Triglidae; genus Chelidonichthys; species Chelidonichthys spinosus. The sequence goes on from CM056835.1 coordinate 10,146,840, forward strand.
CTGTTAAATAAAGGGAAGAAATAAATAATGGAAGAACAACAAATATGTTTAAGGTTGTTGAGGGAGAGCTGCTGGATCTTCAGGACTTCAGGCTAAAATGAATGAAATAGTCCTATGAAATATAAGATATCATGGATTAAATGTAAATTATTAATTTACACATAATATAACCATAATCTACCTATTTTAGGCATCTGTTTTGATTGTCTGAATACATGCTACACAGGAAACTAGGACTAGTCTATTATAGAAATAAAGATAATTTGGTTGGGTGATTTGTTTGTGTCCCTGCCAATGTTGAGACCAAACCTTCTTTCACCTGTGTGCTTCAGAAAAATAATCTGCATAATTCATGGGGACCACATGGTGACCACATCTCCTTCAAAAGAAATACTAACTTGTCGCCAACGAGCAAATAATGAACGTATCCTTCAGCAAATAGCCACTCAAACTGCAGTGGGGCATCAGTTGGCCCCCTTCGGCTTCATATTTTTGCCATTGTCAGAAGCTATTGTTGTGTTCATACACTCAGCGCACTTAGCGAGTGTGGGGCTATCTGACATAGCAGCCGGTTTAAAACGCTGGTTTAAAACGTCATTTTAAAACGGTTCTACCCAACCACTAACCTGAAATTGTAGAATATTGTTAAACAACAGCAGCTTTGTCCCACTTGGCTCAAACAACCCACCAGCTCTACTCATTATGTTCCTAACAATCCTCCTATCGCCACTGTCTTCACTACTTCCAGAGGGGTTTGGAGCTGAGGAGGAGATTGCAGACGGAGATCACAAGTAGTGTTATAACTAAAACACAACAACCTGTCATCTCTTTTTGTTAGATGAGAACAAAAACATATTTTTTTTAAAGCCTAATTATTATCACAACCGAAAGCAGATATCAGCCTACTTACTTTTGTATCTAATTTCTTCTTAATAATGATAAATAACCTTCATAAATTATAATGATATACTTTAACGATGAACTGGGAGATCCAGAAACAACCCATTCTAACTGCAAAGGCATCAAATAATGCAGCTTAGTCAGGTCTGCTTGGCCTCTGAAACTGACACTCACTGACACACACATTGCATTATGGGTGGAGCAACAGACTATAAAGAGAGAGATGAAGCTGAAGTGAATGGGTCAAACAAACACAGGACATTAACCAAGGAGACTGCTGTTAGCGTCAAACTAAAAGTTTGACATTTTTGTCGATTGTTGATCGTCGTTAGTCATGCGAGTCATAAGTCCATCAAGGTAACATCAACCCTGCTCCTTCCCTCAAGTTAACGCCCTGTGAGTTAATCAGATGTTCTCTCATGTCTGTTAGTATTTGCCTGGTTTCATTCAATCCGAAGACGATTCAGGAAAACATTCATGTGACTTTAATGTTCGCTACATCAGAATGTTTGTCAATTTAGATTATCAAAGCTTCAAGACCATGTTGTGCAAGAAAGTTTAGTTACATTTTGCTGTTCCTCTACAGCTTTCCAAATGTGATACTTTCATTTGGGTGGACCTACAATGGTTTCAGCCATTGCCAACCGTACACCTCAGTTACCACATTTTTACTTTTGTGCATTCAGCCAGAATAAAACAACATTATAATTAGCTGTATTAGTCCAAATACAAGTTAAAATATTTTTTTTTCTGCAGGGAAAAAGGGGAATGTACATTTTTGCTCAAACAAATCTCAACTCAGAAGACTCTTGGGTATTTACACTACATGAAACCAGGATTTGGCAGAGTATGTGATGCATCACTGAAAGAATGGAAAGTCAGGATTCTGTGCCAGTTACATTTTTTTCTTTTTTAATGAATGGATGTTATAAATTTGTTCTGTGTTTGCACAAACTGTAACCATTTTTTTAAACTCTAAAACTTAGTGATGTGTGCAAATGTACTGAGGATGTCTGGTGGACTGCAGATCTCCACAGAAGTTATCAAAGATAATCCATGAAGTATGTCATTCTGGGAGGCTCACACTTTCTATACAGTGTTTACTAACCCCCAGTAGTGTTTAATAGCATGAACGCACGCACCACCACACACACACACACACACACACACACACACACACACACATAGCATTCACAGTAAATAGAGCAAATCAAGAAATGTCAGACACACAAAACACATTCCGGCCCAAAGCGAATGTGTGCATTCTGTGAGCTTTGCTGAATGCAAGAGAAAGGAAGTGTGAGGATGCGATTTGAAGGAATGTCGCAGTAAATGTAAGGAGACTCACTATCAACAACCAAAGTGACAGTAAAAGCTGCAGGCAGCCTGTGAAAGGAGGACAGGAGGTAAATCAAGCAGGAGATGTGGGAATCAGACAAATACCATGAAGCTGAATAGAAAAAGAATAACTCGATGCATGTTCAAAGTGCATGCATTTAGCAGAAATATATCATGATGTAAATGTAGGTACAGTGGTCTAACACAACATGACACACACACACACACACACACACACTCACACACACACACACACACACACAATGTGGATAGTGGCCATTCAAAAACAAACTAAAATAAGTCCCATTGAACTTAAATCCAAACCTACAGCCGCATACAGAATATTACTATATTATGTATGACTATCTGCAGGAAATCATTTTTCACGGTGATTGTCCAGAAGAGAATCCTAGCAACCAACAGAATACAAATAGGAAGTCAATGTACAGGCTAGCTCAACATAGTTGCCTTGCACACAGCGTAAAAGAGCATCACTAACTATAACTTTATTATATACATATATTGAGTCATAAAATATAAAGTGTGGCTGCATGTGAAGGAGGTGGAAGCTTTTTGATTCCACTTCTTCTGAAGTGGCTCTGTGAAGATGGTGAGGGGAGTTTTGTTGAGAGTCCATGCTGTGTTAAGCGTTGACCTGCTTCCTATTCATAATGGTGCACATGTTCACTTCAGTCCTCCTCTGCTACCTGAAGTGCCCAAAGGCCCCTTTTCAGTAGCTACTCTGGAAAAAAAGAGCATTAGTAAACCCGCTCATGGAAAACGGTCATTCCCAGCTGGTCCTGGGATTCAACGCCCTGACCTCCAAGTCTTTGACCTTTTAAAGGGGACATTGACCCTCTTACCTGGAGGCTTCTCTTTATCCAGACAGCTTAACTGTGATTGCCAACTATCTCCTGTCAACCCCAACAATGGAGCTTGTTTTTAAAGCAACAACAATGCAGCTTAAAATGCAAATAACAGCAGTTATATCACCAGATGTTTTCTTCTGTGCAGAAATGTGAAGACTTGTGAAACAAAACTGGAACATTGGTGGTGGAGCTCCATTGCACAGCAAACCTTTTTATGGCAGACATCTCTAGACCTCTGTACATCACTGTAGGTTCCTAATCAATGAAGCCGTGAGCTTGACGCTCTCCTCCCTCGTAACATCCACTTTAAAGGCAAAAAAAAACTCCACACGTTCTTTCGCTCCTTTTCATAGTTTACTCCAAAAATAAAGCAAGATACAATCCAGCATGATGCAAATAAAAAAGGCCAGAGCAAAAATATCTAGAAAATGCTGAGTAAAGGCAGAGGTAAAGGCAGAGGTCAAAAAACTGTGTGGCTCCACTCCATGACTGACCTGACTGACTTCTTCCCATGAATCACGCAGACACGTATCAATCCGCATTAAAGGTTACATGCGTGATTTTTTAACCTCTAAACATCCACACATTTTTAAGTGAAATGAATTAAATAGTACCTTATTAATATTAACTGTTCACCTGTAAATAATGTAAACCCATTTTTATCATAATTAACAACAACCTCTTTTTAAATGTAAACTTATATTATTATCGAAATACTAAACAACTAAAAATAGCATTTAGGCTCCTATATTACCGGCCCCTAATTGTTATCAATGTCCTTGAAACAATTACTCCAAAAGTGTCAACTTAAATTAAAGGAGCCTGAATAACATTTATTATAACACCTTTATAACATCACTTATTGAAAGACGCTTGCTGTTCTTAGTCCCATTTAAGATGAGATCTTCATAACAGTCCATCAGTTATCCTCTGATTCCTGAAGAAGACAACGCTTTGTTATAGGGCGACAAAGCTCGTTGGTCTTGGTCTTCACTTTAACCTGACGAACAAGCCCGTTGCCATCAGGAAAAGTCTCCACAATCCTTCCAAGTGGCCAGGAATTTCTGGGTGACGTATCGTCCACGATCAACACCACATCGCCGACACAGAAGTTTCTTCCAGGTGAAGACCATCGCTGACGTTCTTGGAGCTGTGTCAGATATTCTTTGCACCAGCGCTTCCAGAAGACACCGGCGAGGTATTGAATCTGTCTCCATCTGCGATTAACGTATTGGTCATCCTTATCAAATACTCCTGGTGGTAACTCGGGTTTGACTTTGAGCAACAACAGGTCGTTGGGTGTGAGGGCCTCTAAATCGGTGAGGTCTGTTGATGCCTTTGTGATGGGCCTGCTGTTTATGACCGCCTCGCCTTCACAAAGTAAGGTAGGGAGACCCTCTTCGTCCAACAACTGCTCCTTAACTGTGATGTTCAGGATTTTTCTGACTGAACGGATTAACCGCTCCCATCTGCCTCCGTGGTGAGAACCTGCCGGTGGGTTGAAGTTCCACTGAACACCTCTCTGCTGCAAGTGTTTCTCGATCCTGCTGGTGTTCCATTCCTTGATCGATTTCCTCACTGTCAGCTGACCGAAAGTTGGTTCCATTATCTGAATACATCTCTCTGACTTGCCCTCTTCTGGCAAGAAATCTTCTGATGGCGTTAAGACAGGCATCAGTGTCGAGTGATGACGCAACTTCCAGATGCACGGCTCGTATAGCAAGACATGTGAAGATAACGCCGTATCTCTTTACTTGGACTATTCCTCTTTTCACTAGGAACTGACCGAAGTAGTCGACGCCGACTCTTGTAAAAGGAGGATCATCTGGCAGGACCCTGCATGTAGGTAGATCTGCCATGAGCTGCTTGCCTGCGGCTCCATGTAGTCTTTTACAGACAACGCACTTGGACAGGAACCTTCTGATGGCTCCACTGGCTCCAGGGATCCAGAATCGCTGCCGTAGCTGAGCCAACATTCAGCTACGGCACATCCTTCTCACATTTCCAGAAAAAGTCATCCATTAGTTTAATCTTTGGATCAAACCAGCTCCTTTGATCATCCACAAATTCCACCTCTTCCATTAAATTCTGAAGGTCAGAATTAAGGTTCACAAATTCCTGATGCAAGCCAGTAAAATCAACACGGAGCTTATTTTTTACAGTGTCCACATTTGCATCGTCTTCCATTAATTGTTCAATGTGTTTTGTCAAGCTAGTTATCTGTGATAGCTTGTACCTGCGTGCTTGCTCCTTCCTGGCCTTGTGATCTTCAATGGCCTTCTCAGTCATTTTTATTGTCCTTTTTTCACTGTCTTGTTCATCCATAGTAAGCCAGTATTTCCACGTTTATTCAATAAAAATGCCGAAGCACCACAAAGTCTCACTTTGTTATTCAGCCGAACAACAATCCTCTTTTTCTTTTTCTTTTTTTTTTTTTTTACTCACATGCGCCGGCGAGTTGACGAGCGTCAATTAACGTAATCCGACGCCAGGCTAACGAGCTCCCTCATGCAGCTTGTGACTTTTTCTTTTCCAAAAGTCTCCGTGACATTTCCTTCTTCTGTCCTCCGTTTTCCGTCAGGCAGTTCCACGTTCCATTAATCCACGAAGAGCAAGTTTTTTGACTAATGTAGGTTCCTAATCAATGAAGCCGTGAGCTTGACGCTCTCCTCCCTCGTAACATCCACTTTAAAGGCAAAAAAAAAACTCCACACGTTCTTTCGCTCCTTTTCATAGTTTACTCCAAAAATAAAGCAAGATACAATCCAGCATGATGAAAATAAAAAAGGCCAGAGCAAAATATCTAGAAAATGCTGAGTAAAGGCAGAGGTAAAGGCAGAGGTAAAAAAACTGTGTGGCTCCACTCCATGACTGACCTGACTGACTTCTTCCCATGAATCACGCAGACACGTATCAATCCGCATTAAAGGTTACATGCATGATTTTTTAACCTCTAAACATCCACACATTTTTAAGTGAAATGAATTAAATAGTACCTTATTAATATTAACTGTTCACCTGTGAATAATGTAAACCCATTTTTATCATAATTAACAACAACCTCTTCTTAAATGTAAACTTATATTATTATCGAAATACTAAACAACTAAAAATAGCATTTAGGCTCCTATAATCACACTGTAAGCTTCAGATGTATATAGTGTTTATGTATTTTGGGGAAAGTGCCCTTTAACGGAACACATATTGTGTCCTAAAACACTTCACACTCGTTTGTTTGGATGTTTGGATAAAACAAACAGAGACAGTGTCATGTCCAGATATTCCCTGCTCAGCCACACTGTTCAACTGGGATTCATGGGGAATCAAAGAAAACAAAGAGCTGCGATGTGCTTTGATAATCTAATAATCACAGTCCAGTAACCTTTTCTATCGTAGCAAACTAAAGAAAAACAGTACAGAGAATACCTACATGTGAGGTATTTAGTTGATCTTTTTGACAGGGTTTTACCCAACTAAGACACCTTGCTGACAAGATGACACATTAGGTCTCAACCCATAACATCAGTCGGCAGACAGCTTTCAAATTGGCTGCACTTTGTGAGCTCCAGTACTTGGAAAGAGGCCAACAATGGGTGAACTGTCAAAATTTGTCCTGTTGTAACACTCTGCTGACAGCTAGCACACTTTTCTCAATTGCACTTCGAGCCAAAGTGGTTTATGCTTGGTGTCTGTTGTGATGACACTTCAAGTCATGTTTGAAATGAAAATGTCAGCGCTCTCTTAAGAGCTCAACCCCATCAGTGTGGGAGGATTAACTTGATTAAAGGACTACTTCACCAATGTTGTTATTATTATTATTATTATTTGCATTTTTTTTCCTATTGGCTCTATGGATGGCTATGCTAGTTGCTCTTTCAACTGATAAGGGGGTCGCTTTGTGTTTAATTGTGATAGGGAGATAAGAGCTAAGATTAAAAGACTACATGTGATTTTAGATTCTTGGGGGATTGTAATGAGGTCAGAGTAAATAATTTGGCGAAAAAAAATCCAGAATAGCATCAAATGGGTGAAGCATAGACTATTACTCGTCGACAATACGACAAAACTTAGTGTAAGATGCAAGACAACAACTTTGTACAAATAATATTCATCCATGTGCATCCCATCAGCTGCAACACCACAAGAAACAAATGATGTATATCTACAGCAGAAAGGGATTTGATTATTTCTATGTATTTTTCAATATCCCTAAATCATTGATTTGTTTGTTATTCATTATTTTTAACTAAATAATGCAGAAACATAATTGATAGCCACCTAAACTGCATGATGTTCAAGAGGGAAAAGGAAGCATAGGACTGAAAGTTTAAAAAGGCAGCACTGCACATTCAGGTACTATCGCATTATGTGCCCTGAAATCCAGCAAATACAACTTGATGGACATCATGCAAGAACATTCTGGCATTCTTATCTTACCTTCCTCAGACTTTTTTTCAGAGGCCTGGTACGAGTGTGCCACATCAGATCCAACTACAGACAACTCATGAAATAACCAACGTAGACATGAAGAATACCACTTGTGCATCAGTAACTGCATGTTTTTGAGAATTGTAAATTTGCATAATTAACGCCCCTTGTATATAAAACCCATATGTCCTGTGCTGAAGTCCTGCTTTCAGACATCCGTGACAGTGTCCACTCCAGAGTTAAGGAACCTGTTAAAGATCAGGAACGGGGAAAAATAACTGTTAATGCTGAGTCACCTGAGGGCCGCACTGTCACTGAAATAAAGAAGAAATGTGGTTCCATAAGAAAAAATGTATCGCCACAGCAATGCCATTGATGACTGGAACAGGAGGAGAACAACCAATTTAACAAGTTGCAGTGTAATATTATTTAAATGAATGGGGATATTGATAGACTATGTGAAAACATTTTGCATTATGTTAGCATACAATTCGATTTGCAGAGTCTAACAGGAGAGTGTCAACATAGTTACAAAGTTTCATTTAATTCGATTCAGTCAACATTTCGGAATTAAACATTTGGGAAAAACTGAGGCTCGGAAACTAAGACTCATAGCACAGGATTTCTTCGACAGGTCTGAACCTCGTAGAGTATTTGGAGAAAAATCTTAATCGGTGAATGCAGCAAGTTGTCCTAAATCTCTTTTACAAGCCACCATTCTCAATGTTATTAGTATGTGTGCAAACCTTAAACTATTCAAACTACATTGTCATTCAAGGATATTAATGCAGCATATCAGCATGTATGAAGTTTACAGCCAAAGCTGATCTGGTCTATCTGATGTAGTCACAGTCTTCCTGCACATGTTTATTTAATTTAGTGAGACGTTGATGTCACATAGAAAGAGCCAAATCAGAACAGCAAGGAAGAGGAAGAGCAGGCACTGTAGAAGAGGGGCGTCTGAGGCCGAGCACAAGGAGTCTTTGTCTCAGCCACATCGGCCTAATCCTGAATCCACTGAGGTGCAAAACAATGAGCTGGTTCCATTTCTCTTGGTAACATTCCTTATCCAACACCGAAAGGAGTTCTGTACTTTTATAACTGCCATTTATTCGCCCAGACTTTAGGATTAAAAGGGTTGTGGAGCGTTTTTGATCAAAACACGTTACATTTAGAAATAATTTGAGAATCAGTGACGATAGTCAATAATACGCTTTCAAAAAATGGGGGTAGTAAGAAGAGAACCTGCACTGCTCATTCGAAGTCAGACTTTCTGGAGTTACTGACTACCAACTAGAAGAATAAAAACATCTGCACATGCAAATCTGTAGAAAAATGCTTGGAAAATAAGGTCAGAGACCTTTTCAAGGAAAGCAAAAGCGATTTTGCTTTTTGAGTGAAATTGATGAATAGACAATTGTAGGATAAGTTACCATTAGCACAACTAGCACACTGTTGTCCGGTAAAATGTTTCACTTTTTGAAGTAACTACTGCATGGATTGTCAAACAATTCTCTTGGGTATCACTCTTGAATAGATTCATGTCACTTGTAATCACTACGTACATCTAGTGCCATCATCAGGTCAAAATTTGTATTTCTCAGATACTTTGGTTTATACCTCGCCCAAAATGATTTTTAATTTGATAGCTGATGGTCTTTGCTGCTACTTTGCATTCTAATAATTCACTGTGTGCAAGGCATTTCATAAACTCAATGTATTGAGTTAATGCCAACATCCACCAAATTACTAACTGTGGTTACAATGAATGTTCATGAATGTTCACGTATCCAGTTTGTATCCAAGGTCCGATCATTTCAACTGCAAACCCCAACCTTTACTGGGAACTACAGGTACACTCAGGTCCTTTTTTGTTGTATTTGTTGATAAAATGTCATCTTATTCAATTCCACATTGACACAACATGTATCCTGTTAAGGTGTCCAAACACATCTACTTAAATGTGTTTGCACTCTACGGAATACAATCGGCAACATTCACAAGTGGATTTCAAATCCCATATTAAAATATTTTAAGGTGGTTAAAAGTAGCAGCAACTGGTGTCAAATGATGGTTTATAGTTTCGCCAGTGCACACTGTGAATTGGAAATGACAATTGGAAAGTAGGACAAGAATAAAAACCTGATTTTCTCAGCCAAACTTTGGGAGCATGCTCCTCACAAGGATCCAAGTATCAACTCTGAGCTCTCTATTCATTGCAAAATCCCCTGAATGACAATCACATGAAGACTGTCAACATTCTGCTCACCTAAGCAACAGGCACTATCCTTCCAACTATTATTTCCAAAACCTAGAATATTTTTTATATCATGTGACTTGCAGCAAAACCTATTAATATTTCAGGTGCCAGACCCAAAACAGGTAACTAGACGTATACCTAGGCAGCAGCTGCTCTCTCAGCAGCATTCGATAAATAATGAAATAATAATTGTCTGCAATATATGCCTGATGCTGCTATGAGGATTGTATACTAAATAAAGGGCCACGTTCCCCCTCATATGCATAGAAGTAAAGTTCAACACAGACTCTCTGTATAGGAAATGGATAAAATACGCAATACAGCTGGGATGGTACTTGGCATTCATGTAGACCTGTAGAAAAGTAGTCAAAAGAAAGTGAAATGTATTGTTTTGTGAATTGTTGTGCATTTGTGAGATATGAGGATTAAATCGAACATTTCACTCTGCAGTGTTCAAAAATGATGCTTAACAGCAATAAAAGAGCTAACAGCTGCCAAACATGAAGTGAATGTGCTCCATAATGATCATCACGCTACACTGCCCAAAATGTCAGCACCTGTGAAAATTTCCATTTACCACAAGTCTAAGCCAAGTCCCAGATTTGCATATCTCCAGCATTCTCTGACAAAAAAAGCAGTTTGGGAATATGTGTCTTAAATAGAAGAGAAGGTTACGACACTGCGAGCCCTTGGCCTGCAGAGTCCCCCGGGACACAACCGGTGACAAAGGATTCATATTAAAGACAGATTATTGTTTTCTCACCACACAATGCCCAGCCTTCAATCCAATGGACCACACTGGATGAATAGCATTACTCATACTGTCATTTCCGACTGCCACTGCAGGGTCAAAGGAGAAAGCCGTGTGGGAATCCAGTTCTATCACAGTGCTCCATCAAAGTCGAGACGTGAATCAGAAATACTCCCCACAGGACACACGTGTGACAGACATTCTAAATACAGAATACCTTACTGAGCCACTGCTAGAGGCCGCTTATTTCTTTAGGTATTGCCAAATATCAGATTATCAGATAACACATATTTTTAAGACCATCCTTTGATGGGATCACACCAGCCATGATGACAAATCGGCCGGGGGGGGGACACTTTCTACCCACCTAACTGCCCGCTTATCTGGTCCCCACCATCTTTAAACTCAGTCAACGGTTGTGATGCTATTAAGGCTGACCCAAATGCTACTTCTGATGTTATTCTCATTGCGTTCTGTGTAGGGGCTGCATGTATGAGCACTGTCCCTGGTGTTGAAACACAGCAGAGGAGATCGATAGACAAACACTCTCAGCAAAGGCAGGTCTGTTATTTCATATGTTGCCATACACTTTATTACTTCATTTTTATAGGCCTACATAGAGCACATTTCTTTGTATGTGCTATTGCTGTATTAGAAATGATTATTGAACATTTGTAGCCGTTTTTGTTTCAATAAAAAAATCAGATTTCTGTCCTCATTTCCCATTTTAGGGATTTGATGAGAGAATAACAGCAAAGTAAAGTATAAGATTAGTAAATAATGATCACAAGGTTAAGGACAGTTTGTCAGCTTGTGTTGTCATCCAACACTGCTGTTTTAATGTACGGGCTTATGTCCGGGACAGCCCCAAATATGGTACTCCAGACAAACAGTAGTTACTATTGTGGTATAATCCCTCCACATATAGCCTAATAGACAGAAATATAGTGAGCAGTGTAGAACGCAATTTGCTATGATGACTCACACACAGACTCACAAGGTGTGCTCTCGCAGCTAACATATATGTTAACATGGACATAGATTGCAGGAGTGCTTTGTATAACTGACTTAAAATGAATTCCTGTAAAATATTCATGTGACCACAGTCTTTTAAAAGTAAGTGGTTTACGTAACGTTTTTAGATCTTAGTCATAGTTCAGACACACTATTTACTGACAGAAAACCAATTTTGTCCAATTTGATTAAGGGTGTGTATTTGAAACTCTGACTGGATTGCCATTTCATTTCACTTTTGTTCAAAACCTTTTGTGATGTGTTTTACGGATCAATAAATTCAACACGAAAAAAATCAACATATTTAAAAAAGCCACCAAGGAGTCGAATAGATGAGCATCTGCCACAATTTACGATAAATGCCACAAATTGCTCTATTCAGTTTTAAACAATGTTCCACTCTCGGTTTGAAATAAGACTTAATCATCAGCTGCCACTGAAAGAACACTAACGTTATGTATGGAGGCACACCTGCAGGAATCACTCATCTGGTGACAATTATTGTTGTTTTGGATCCTGCAGCAAGTCGGGCAGGTTGGACTCGAGGACAACTCTGCATCATTTGAGTGAATGTTGGTTGTTCTTTTACGTTCTGTCAGCACTGCGCCTCAACCATTCTATTTAAACACACTGATCCTACTTGGAAAAGATGCCCAAAAAGTGGGAAACAGTTTTAAAGTAAATATTTGGGGTCGAACCAGGGCAGTTTGCCCTCTCTCCCTCTCTTGTGTTTTTTTTCCCTCCTTTGTGTCTGTTCTTCCCTGTCTGTTTGTTAATCACCAGGGCGTGGCCTCCACCAAGGCGTGGCCTCCACCAGGGTTTGGCCTTCACCAAGGTGTGGTCTCCACTAGGATGTGGCCTCCACCAAGACGCTGCCTCCATCAGGGTGTGGCTTCCGCCAGGGCGTGGCCTCCACTAGGATGTGGCCTCCACTAGGATATGGCCTCCACCAAGGTGTGGCCTCCACCAAGGAATGGCCTCCATCAGGGAGTGGCCTCCACCAAGGCGCTGCCTCCACCACGGTGTGGCCTCCGCCAGGGCGTGGCCTCTACCGTTTAAGAATGCAAGCAGCTAAAGCAGCCGTGTGGTGGGATGAATGACCAACAGGGTGAAGAACCCAAAACCATGCTTCTAAAAGCTGCTGAAACTGAAAGCTGAATATTCACGCTTTAAGACTTGAGGGGAAACGAGGAGACCCTTGTAAGATTTACTTAATCTAATTAATATGTTGCACTGATACTGTATGTTTAAACTCACTTGCAAATATCAAGTAAAATGTACTTACCACTAAACTGAATATTTGTGAAGATAGCAGGTAAACTCAATGTCCCTTCATTATATTTAAGTTAGAAGTTATGTTAGTCAGTTTAAGTTTTTCAGAGGAGATCATAACTTTAATCAACCTATGAAGTAAATCTTACATATATGTTTATTGTTATCGTTATGAAATGTTTATCGTTATGAAATGTTTATCGTTATTAAATAATTAAGTAGATGTTAAGATTTTTATTTTGTTTACATTTACTTACTTAGTTGTTCAAAAAAGTAATTTTCTCTATGCATTTAATATACTTGGATAACTCAAATACAGTACCATTAAACAGTGTATGTTGTTCACAGAAAACACCAATCAATGAAGTATTAAAGTTGCATTCGATACACAATTGGATTGGGTATAACCATGTAGAATTGTACAATGTGACTTTATGGAATATATATATTTCAGAGCATTTGAACGTTGACATCATTGAAACCCATCGATCATCCTCCTAGACCTCAAATATGTTGGCTGGTCCAGGGAGTAGGGTCACCCTGGAAATGAACACACAGTTTGTGGCATTAAACCAATGATCAAAACAAGCCCCATTTTAATGATTACACAAATTACAACAATAGCAGTATTCTATCATGTGCACAGTTTTCTACTTATCTGAGCGAGACTAATGGTGCAGCGGGAGACCATCACTCCTGTCAAGCCCTCATGTTACACTCCACTGGCTCCTCCTGCAGAACATCCTGGACCTGACATGTGATTCCACATGTTCAACTCTTTCCTGGTGATAGATACTTGTTTCTAAGACTTGTTCTTAACTATCAAATTAAGTATGCATTAACACTTGTTTGATTAATGCTTTAATTGACCAGACTGGACTCCCATGAGAGGCTTTCACTGGGTTAAATGTTCAATGGAGCTCACTAAATATACTGAGGATTTATCAGAGTCTACTGGCAATATTCCCAAGTTTAAAGTCATTCGTGTGTAATCACTTGAAAATAATCATTGTGTTTCCGTGAGATTAGATTGGGCTGTTTATGTCTACAGAAGGAACGGAAAGATAGACGGAGGCCGCCATGTTGCACCAGCATGTTTCCATAGCAAGACAGACCAACGCTGGCTGTCGTTACATGTTAACCTAGTCAGCATACACACATTGGCCTAGACACCACATTGGTGCAATTAAATAACTTATCTTACCCACTGAAATAAGTTAGGCAGCTTGAGTTAATCACCACCAGCTATATGACACCATTTATAGTTACACCAGTTAAAATGAACCTGATGGTTGGACTTTTTCCGCAGGCACGCTCTGCTTTTCACAAAGGTCTCCTTCCTCTCTTTGACTTTTTTGAATTTTTATGCCTTTAGTTTAATAGAAGTGAAATGCATAAAATGACCAGAGTTATTGCTCCACTAAATAAAGTAAACCACTCGATAAAGTTATCTTGCAAAGTTAAAGACCCAAGCATATCAGTTAGACGTTAGCTAACTCCTAATAAAGTGAAACAAATAACGTTAATGGAACTGCCCTGCGTTGGTACTACGCTGTGTGGATGCCATTTGTTTAACTCTGGTCATGCTAGATCACGTTCCTGAGTTTAGCATACGTGATTTAAACAAACATTAGTCATGGAAGATATACTGCATAAAAAAAAAAAATTAGAGTCAAACTATCACACTGTCTCATTTTATCACCAATGTAAAGCAGATAGGCAGTAACTTACGTTTCCCCATAGCTAGCCCAGCCACCAGCTCCTCCGTGTCAAACCGTGTGATGCTAAACCGTCTTCTTCCTTCACTGTTGACAATCCTCTTGTCCAAAGGAGCATGAGTGGACTCAAATGTGCTACAATTTCAGATAAATGTTACTTTGCATCTTCAGGTTCATGTGCAGTGACTATAAAACATTTAAATACTATGACTAATTCTATAAAAAATAAGTTAGTCCTCCCACCAGTTCATTTAATAATGAATGAATAAGATGTGTATATATTTAATGTAGATACTAGTAATCTCTGAATTACAATATTATGTGGAAATGATGACAACAAATTTCTTTTTTCAGTGTAGGAAATCTAATGTTCTAACGAGCTAAAGGCACTTTGTTAGCCTTTGGTTACATTATTTTCCACTCCAATGGATTTCAGTATCAAATGACGCTGTAAACTAGTTGAAACCACGGTACTACTAACATGCTTTCGTGTTATGTGTTTTTGCATAGATCACACTTGCCCTGGTTAATCTTCCTCAGTTATCTTTGTCTGATTAAACTACTCACCAGGATGGCTACATATGGTGGGAACACTTTCAATGTTAATGCTCGATGAACACTAAGGCATTCAACAAAACAACAAATTATTCCCATAAATTATTTATAATTATTCACTCAGTATTCATCTATTCAAGGTCATGGGCACGGGCTGGTATATACACCGAATGGCTGCGACTTCCTTGTCACAATTAATCATAAAAAATGAATAACTGGTGGGCCGCCTCAAAGCTCATGCCAAGGATTCTTCTTCATTACAATGGCGGGTGTAAGCACAGACAGCTTTAAGTGTATCAGTTTGGCAGTTTGATAATGGCCAGCACATGCAATCATTGCACCATTAGTGTCATTTCTTCTTCTAAAAAAAAAAAAAATAACAGCTCAAAGCAACATCAACAACAAAAGAACCTAAATGGTTTATGAGTGATGTGAGTCAGAAACAAACCGATTTAAGGAATACTGAAAGGAGGCTAATGGCACAGACATTTGAGGTCTAACGAGAGCTTTTTTATCACCGTCTCCAGGCACAGATGCAATTCAAGCCAATCATGAGCAAGCAGCTCAGAACAAGCAATGGCATCTATTTAAGAGAGAGTGAACGACTCTGGCATTAACCTGTTGTAAAATCCGCCGATGCAGAAGTGAACCGAAACAAGAAGTGTTAGATCAGCCACACAGACGGAGGGAAACATGCTCAGCCGCATTTACATACATTCATAACATCATGAAGAAAGATCATTGAGATAGTTTGTTATTAATAGCAGGTTAACACTGAGTCATGGTACTGGAAAGATAAAAAATGCCTGATTCTGAAGCCGTCAAGCTGATCTCATATGCAACATGGATGTGAGCAATAATAAGCATTATGATTCACTATTCCCTACTCACTATGTAGATGACTATGTAGACTCACTACTCACAAAGCAGACCTTCTTGTGACACTTCTCACATAGGGATGTGCCATCCTGGAGGAGCTGGACTACCTGTGAACCTGCAGGTTCCGCCTTGTGCTCCAAGTAGCACACCTGCAAACTGGTCACCTTTTGGCTACAGTCACCTTTTTTATGTCAACCAGGGTAGTAGAAATGAATGAAGAGGGTTTTAGTTTTGCATGTTGTCACCTTTTTCACTTCTCCAGAGTTTGTAGGTCTGTAGTGACAAGGACACTTGCAGAAGATCTTTCATTTGCACCAAAGCAGCTGAAACTGATTCATAAACACTTGTGCTTCCTTAATGGACATATTGATATCCCTAAAGTTTAACTCACTCTGGGTTACACTGTGTACACATCATCAAGCATTCCCTTCATTTTGGGGGCATTTATTTTGAAAGGTAAGAATGAAAGGAGCCGTATACTCCGCCGGTGGCAATGTGGAGGGGATGAGATTATTTTCCCAAATTAATAAATAAACATAAGGTACATTTTCATATGCTGCTCTCTCTATTTATTCGTTCAGCTCAATGCATGATGGTATATAATGCTTGGTCCACTGTTGTACACTACAAGATGAATTGTGGGATATTTTGAGCCCTTATTATAATTCTCAATACATGCAGGCAGCACTACAACATGGTCACCTACATCTGTTGTCACCATAACAACTAACATGAAATGATTTTAAACAACGTACTAATTCACATCCTGTCTACGAACTAAATTCAACAACAGATGCTGAATGAATGTAGCCACCAGTCAGTCATTTCAACTGTGGCTGTTGATCAAGGTCTATTTAGAGCAGGGGTGCCCAACTCCGTTCCTGGAGAGCCACTATCCTGCATGTTTTAGGTTTCTCCCTGCTCTAACTGATTCTAATGAATGGCTCGTTATCAAGCAACTGAAGCTTGTCACATGTTTGAAAATTGTTTGAATCAGGTGTGTTAGGGAGAAACCTAAAACATGCAGGACAGTGGCCCTCCAGGACCGGAGTTGGGCACCCTTGATTTAGAGTTTATGTCTCAGATCTCAGATCTGTGAACGGGCTTCCAGAGTGTTATCGGGTTGATGTGGAAGGACTGTTTACTCCATGGTTCAGGGCCAGAATACATCTCCAACTTGCTCTCACAATAAAAAGCCTCCCGACCTCTCAGATCCTCTGGGAGCAATCTGCTGTGCTGTTTTAGACGTACAACAGAACAGAGTGAAGCAGGGTTTGGTTTTTGGTAGTGAAAAGAAACTTCCAGAGGATCTGAGACTTGCCCCAACTCTGACTATTTTAAACGAGTTTAAAAGCCTCCATTTTCTTCCTCCTATTATGAATTCAAACTACTTTAAATTGCACTTTGCCCTTGTCTTAGTTTTTTATTTCTGATTTATCTGGCCTTTTTCCTATATTCTTTATTCATTTTAAAATGCCTTAAATCATTTAAATGGAATGTATGAATGTTTCCTTGCCTTGACTTCCAGTATGCTGCTGTAAACGGGTTAGATGGCACAGCACATCAACGTTGGCCAGGACTTTTTCAAATGGATTTACAGCCCTTGCTACAAATGGTTTCTCCTGTTGGTGCTACTTAGATATGCTGCTGAATGTTATATCATGGCTGCCTTGATATGAATCGAAATACATTGTCACCTTTTGTTTGTGCAAGGAACTCTCCAGAATATATGCAAACTAACTTAGCCTTAATTTAATCGATATTCATTAAAAAAAAAAGCTTAAGCTCAATATTTGACTAAATAAAACAGATGTGTGTGCAGCTGATCCTCATGACTGAGAGCTGCTTGCACATATTTATATTATTCCATCAGCCCATCACAGATATGAAAGGTCGACAACATTCAACACGCTTTTATTCTCAGTAAGTACTTCCAGTGGTTAGCTGGATTAGATTGAACTTTAATGATTCCATGAGGGAAATTGATTGGATGTCCCCATGTTTAAGAGAGCAGGCTGGTTTCATACCTCAGGGCATTTGATAAGAACTGTGTGAGAACAGCAGGTTACAAATGTGCCATGCAATAGCAGAATCCAAAACTTAACAATCATTATACATGTCTTAAACTCTGATGCAGATGAGGGTTGAATCACCAGACCAGGATCATACTAAGTCTGTCATTCACACTCACTGTCCCATTCTCCTTTTTCTCTCCTTAAATGTCCTTATAAGTTTGCTGTCAAGAGCTGTGAGAGTCATTCGAATTAAATAAAACTACAATTACCACCTTGCAGTTGTCTGCCTCCACTAACTAGTAAAGATGCAGTTTACATCCATGACTGTCCACACTATAAACTGACCCTGCTCTTTCCATTGAGTGTGTAACATGTCCACATGCTTGGCCAATAAAGCTGATTATGATCACAGAACACATAGTCATGGCCATGACAGTAGCCAATGCTTCGAATATGGATGCTACTTCAAATAAGGTGCATATTCTCAAACATGGATGCAGAAGATCTGTACGGTCACTGCCGATCCAAAGTGGACACCCATGATTAATGCTGCCAACTCAGCGTGTGAAATATGGTCACAATCTCCCCTTCAGTTCTTGAGTTATGGCATTGAATAATGGGCAGAAAAGTGCTCTTGCAGAACATTATGATGTCACAGTGAAGTTGACCTTTTGGATATAAAATGTCATAATTGTATCCTTAAAAATTGTACTTGTACAAGTTTTTTTCCCTTTATTGAAACATCGGCTAAAAAAAATGTGCTTTAATAACATCAAACACAAATTACTGTGACTGCCCCTAAAATCTAATCTGCTGATATGTACGTCAATAGAAAATTATATAAATAAATATACTATAGCCTATGTCAACATATACAACAGACACCTGAGGCTTATTTCACAAATCCTAGATAGAGGATTAAGCCGGTATTTTCTAGTTATCCTGGCTAAAGTTAGCCTTGACTCGGTTTCATGAAGGCAGTGGCACATAAATTACCATGGAGATTTATTCTGTGCAGTTAGCCTGGTCTGGCTAACTGCTAATCATAAGGGCAAAATGCGCTTACATACAAACAGGGCACTTCCTGTTTATACCATTTCAAAATAACAGTCCCGGATATTCCAGTATAACGTGCACTGAAGCACACAAGACGAACTTGCATTCACTCAGACCAAAGCAGTGCAAGCCGCTCAATGGAGTAGGTTACACAAACCAACACGCACACACGAGCACAGAAATACCAAGTAACGGCTACAATAATGACAGTTTCAGTTCAGAGCCGTGGTTAGTTAATGTAGTTTTTTAGGCTTCACATTCAGTCGGTCCGCGATACCTGTCTGCCACGAAGAAAGCCGTGAACGTGCATTTATCTGAATGGCTTACACCGGGCTTGACTTAGTTGCTCCTCTTGATCCTGGCTTGGCCTACATGAAACATATTACGCAAGGATACACAGAGGAGACTAGTTCAAGCCTCACTTTTTCTGTTATCCTGGATCACTAAATTCCGATTTTGTGAAATAGACCCCTGGCTTTCTTGGGACTTTCTAATTATTGTTCTCCTCTACTGTGTTTCAGCACCCTGGAAAGCTCCACACCCACACACACACACACACACACACTCTCTCTCTCTCTCTCTCTCTCTCACACACACACACACACACACATTTTTTGATACGATCACATTGTCGTGTATCTTCCATGTATATGAGCTGATAACAGGGTACCATCTAAGTCAGATTGATTCCCTGATTTTTTTTTATTTTCAGTATTGTAAACCTATTCATTTGTGAGCTTTAATACAACATTTTATGTCTTTGCTGCTTGAAATTGGGGTTAGGATTAGAAAACCAAGTAAGCATCGCAACCACTCACGATATAGGGGAAACTAACCTTTTCAAGAAAATTACATAAATGGCAACTAAAATTAAACTACAAAAAAAAATCCCCTGAAATTCCATGACTTAGTCCAAAAAATGATAAAATCCCCTGACTTTGCCTGCCTGGAAAATCATTTTTAAAATCCCCTCATATTCCAGAAATGCCCTGACCACTGGGAAGCCTGTGATACACTAAGAGACAGTTATGGTGGATCTGACGGCTGCATATTGGAAAACAATGTAAGTAATCTCAACCTTACATCACAACCCAGGGTAGCAAAATCAAAGTGAGGCTTTGTTTTCCATTACCGGCCGGCCCGGGAACAGAACACAGTAGTGCACTGCTGCAATTTTAAGCAGCCACTTCCCTTTATGTGTGCTCATGAGTTGCAGGGAAGCTGGCCGGTCAAGGTGAGCGTAAACTGGTATGTCACTTGTTGGAAAATACACAAACACACAAACACACAATAAGGGGTTTGTCTGGATAATAGCCAGCTGTGTGAGACACTGCCATATTATGTTTCCACCATTTTGCATGTTCAGAAATGTCCTATCAACTATTTCTTCCACATGACCTGAGGAATCCACAAACACTGCCAATGTTGCATGATAATTCAAATACGCTGCATGAGTCTCATTTTCCTGAGTTTAGCTGCTTTCTACTTGACTCAGACGCTGCAGGGCATTCACAACATTTTCTCTGTAGCTGTAATCAGCCTGTTAGCCATACTGCTGGAATGTAAAAAGATTGTGAATGCTGAGTGGATGCAGCGGTAAATAAACTGGTGGAGCCCATAATGGTGGCTGGTACGTAAGCAGTTCCACTTATGTATTCTTGCCATAGATGTAATTGTCACAATGTTGCTATTCACGTTCATTTCACACTATCAACACTTTTTTTAAGTAGCTGTTTATTTCTTTTAAAAAAATGGTATTTTTAATAGTTTATACCATTTAGATAGCATGATAAAACATATATCATGGCTTGCCATCTCACAGATTACGCAAATGATAAGTAAGTTTGTGCTTCTGACAGTAGCTGTAGGGTTGCCATCTTTCTGAGGCCTAATAAGGGACACAAAGTGGCTTCACTTGGACCTTTATAGAAAAGACCAAAAAACATTTCAAACGGACAATAGGAAAAGGGCATGGAGTTTAATTTTTCTATTTCAAGTTGTCCTTTAGTAAAGCCAGAGAGCGGTCCGTCCATGACACGTCACACTTTGCCGATATTTTAAGTTCATGCTTTTCCAGACACTTCATCACAGCTTGATGAATGCCATTTGCAGTTTCATCACTGTCTTCATAAAAGTCACTGCACCGCTCTCCATCAGACAGAAATATCTCATGCACACCGGGAACATCGTTTTATTTCCCTCGTTTGAGGCCTCGTTGGCAAGTGAGAAATACGCAGGCTCACCTCTGGTCGGGGACAAATCATGAAAATATCCAACGCAGTCTTTGGTCCTGAAACATTCATGGAAATCATCTCAGCGGCCTTTCTTCCCAAAGTGCAACTTCATCACAACATTTTAGTTGATGTCACAAAAGCTGCATCGATATGGCTTGCACCTGTAGCTAGTGTCCATGTCTGAGTTTGGTCACTCTCATCTGACTGTTTCTTTTGGCAAGTTTATCCATAATTGCAGGATAATCCGTAGTTGAGGGCTGCACAGTGGTGTAGCTGTTAGCGCTCAGTTGGCATGTTCTCCTGTTGTTAGCGTGAGTTCTCTCCAGGTTCTCCTGCTCCCACAGTCCAAAGACATGAATTGATTCTAAATTGCCCGTAAGTGTGATTGTGAGTGTGAATGGTTGTCTGTCTGGTGACTTGTCCAGGTGAACCCCCCAATGTCAGATAGGAGAGGTTCTAGTCCCCCCCCACAACCCTGAAAACAGGATAAGCGGTGATTGATAATGGATGGATCCATAATTGCACATAATGACCAAACACCAGACTTAATCTATAAATGATGTCTAGGCCCATGATTGGATGCCAGGCCAACTCAGCTGGGATGTGATCAGCACATGATCTGCATCTGCTGTTGCATCAGATCTAGGATCTGTAATAGTGCCTTCTGCTGAGTCAATGAGGGACATGTGAGGTCTCGTATGGGGCAAACCAATTTAGCCAGATATAGGGGATACCCCAGCTAATAACAAACTGTTTACAACCCTCCCTGCAGAGAAAATCAACTTTATACTCAATCGTGTTTTTGTGCACAGTCATTGCTGATGTCCTTGCACCGTGTGTCTCTGAATTGATACCCCCGCAAACACACAGATAATGAAATAAAACTATTTCAAGATTTATATCTCAGACTGCCACCGCATTTAAATTGCTAAACTGTTCTTACATTGAAAATGTGATATCCTACAAGCCGAATTGCTTTCCCATTCCAACATCATTATGCTGTCTGCGTTAAAATGCTAAGCAGGAGTGACAGAAGCATCAATTTGTGTTCATCCGAATCATCATAGTCACTAGAAAATAATTTTAAACTTACTGGGTCGTCCATAAATTCATTACGCCGTGCAAGTTTGAGAAACGTTCCCCGAGCCATATGCCACTGTAACCTTTCCAAATGTGGTGAGCCAGCAGTGGTTGATTACTCAGGTGGGAAGAATAACATGACACAGAATGAGCAAATAGAAAGGTGATTTGTTCCGTGTCAATTTGTGATATCAGACTATAAACCAAAAAAGGCAAAGCTGGAGCAGCAGCACTTCCTGAGTTATCAAAGGTAGATGATGAAATCAGCATCGTTTAAGGTCAATCTGACATTCCTAGAGACAAAAAGCACAACAAAAAGCCACATATGCTGTTTCTAAAGCAGTGAACAAAGATGTTTTTTCACAAACAATCTTTATTTATCTGTCTTGGGTAATTCAACACCACTCTTGTGTTTATTTTAATGATTGTTTCTTATTTAGGATACTTGTCTTGCTATTAGAACGCTTGCACGGTTAATCACTGCCCTATTTTTAAAGCTTTCAGGTGTGTGCACAAAAGGTTTTACGTAACAGATATTGCATCACCAAAATGTAGCGTCTGACTCGCTTTTGGTGAAATATATCAATCTCTCCCATAAATGAGCGCTGACATATAGAGAAGCCCCAGTTAGTCCCATGATGACAACACAAGCTCTCACACTTATCGAAAGCAGCATTTCTTCACTGAAACAAACTTGGCAAAAAAAAGTGCTATAATCACATAAAAAACATTACTGTGATAAAAATAATTTTCTCATATGTAGGTCAATAAAAAATGCTAAGAATAAATAAATATACTGTGGCCTTTATATTACAGTTTTATTTTATTTTTTTTACATTTGTTAACGTTTCTCAAAACAAAAACTGCTTTCTCAAAACTGCACACACAAAACTGAAAACCTCACAAAACTGAAAACCTCACAAAACTGAAAACCTCACACACAAATTGCTCAGCCTCTCACTGTTCACAAAATGGAACTCTTGTTTTCATTCGATAAACACAGCCATATTTTCAAATGACACACTCATACCATTCACTGAGTACACACAACTAAGCATTTGGTGCACACTACCAGGCATCTACAGCACACTGAATGTGTAGACGTGATGTCCTATTCACAAAAATGAATAAGACCTCACGCCTGTCTGGCCACAGGGCCTCATCCACATCACAGGTAATGTCCTCCTCCTTGCCCTCCTCTTCCTCCTCCTTGTCCTCCTCTTTGTCCTTTTCCTCCTCCTTCTTTTCTTCCTCCTTATCCTCTTCCTCCTCCTCTTTCTCCTCCTCTCCCTCCTCCTCCTTGTCCTCCTCCTCCTCCTCTCACTCTTACCCCTCTCCTTCTCTTGTTGTCTCTCACTTAAAGTTCTCCATTGTTCACCAAACAAAACGGAGGCCCAGACCTGAATGTTTAGAGGTGCAATATTTGTGTGTTGATGCTTTGAGATTGTACTTGAGTATTGTGTGCAACAACTGAACAATGTGTGTAAGTTTTGACAACAAGGTGATGCGTCATCAGAGTGTAAAAAAGGAAGGTCAGAGTCTAATGCAGGTAAGGGAGTGTGAGGTAGTGCAAAATTGGGTCGAGCGATTGGTACTTGAAGTGAAGGTTGTTGCAAATTGTGCTGAATTTTTGCTTTTTTTGTGTTAACAATTGTGAAAAACTGTAAATTCGAGACCTGGCTTTCTTGAGACTTTCTGTTTATTTCTGTATTTCAGCACACTGGACAGCGCCACACCTATAAATATACTGTATACACACACACACACACACACACACACACACACAAACACACACACACAAACACAAACACACACACACACACACACACTCTCGACACACAACAAACAACAATAATAAATAACTAATATTGATGTGCCATGCATATTGTGTGATTAATTGTCCTTATTCCATCTGGAATGTTTGGGATAAAGCATTTATCTCAAAACTGTAAAACACAAAATGATGCATTTGAATCCATTTGGACTTTGGTAACCATGGTAACAGTCAAAGCTTTGAAGCAGTGACATCAGCCTCAGTCATATTGCATTCAAAGTAATAATTATTGACGTCTGAAGTCAAAGCAAACAGGCAAAGATATTCCGAAGGTCTTTTATGAGCTCAAAAAGCTCATTTAATGATGAGGAGACAACAAGGTTTTTTGTTCTACGTGTAGAATGTCCTAATGTCTTCATGTACCTTTGTGTATGTTGATATATTTTTTACTTCTTCTGACACAAAAAATACAATATTTTGCATCAATATACTGTATACATTACATACATATTTGTAGCAGCACGAAAAGACCAAAAAACATTTCAAACGGACAATAGGAAAAGGGCATGGAGTTTAATTTTTCTATTTCAAGTTGTCCTTTAGTAAAGCCAGAGAGCGGTCCGTCCATGACACGTCACACTTTGCCGATATTTTAAGTTCATGCTTTTCCAGACACTTCATCACAGCTTGATGAATGCCATTTGCAGTTTCATCACTGTCTTCATAAAAGTCACTGCACCGCTCTCCATCAGACAGAAATATCTCATGCACACCGGGAACATCGTTTTATTTCCCTCGTTTGAGGCCTCGTTGGCAAGTGAGAAATACGCAGGCTCACCTCTGGTCGGGGACAAATCATGAAAATATCCAACGCAGTCTTTGGTCCTGAAACATTCATGGAAATCATCTCAGCGGCCTTTCTTCCCAAAGTGCAACTTCATCACAACATTTTAGTTGATGTCACAAAAGCTGCATCGATATGGCTTGCACCTGTAGCTAGTGTCCATGTCTGAGTTTGGTCACTCTCATCTGACTGTTTCTTTTGGCAAGTTTATCCATAATTGCAGGATAATCCGTAGTTGAGGGCTGCACAGTGGTGTAGCTGTTAGCGCTCAGTTGGCATGTTCTCCTGTTGTTAGCGTGAGTTCTCTCCAGGTTCTCCTGCTCCCACAGTCCAAAGACATG
Organism: Chelidonichthys spinosus; assembly: GCA_029853015.1. Lineage (NCBI taxonomy): Eukaryota > Metazoa > Chordata > Actinopteri > Perciformes > Triglidae > Chelidonichthys > Chelidonichthys spinosus. The sequence goes on from CM056835.1 coordinate 10,172,168, forward strand.
AATTGATTCTAAATTGCCCGTAAGTGTGATTGTGAGTGTGAATGGTTGTCTGTCTGGTGACTTGTCCAGGTGAACCCCCCAATGTCAGATAGGAGAGGTTCTAGTCCCCCCCCACAACCCTGAAAACAGGATAAGCGGTGATTGATAATGGATGGATCCATAATTGCACATAATGACCAAACACCAGACTTAATCTATAAATGATGTCTAGGCCCATGATTGGATGCCAGGCCAACTCAGCTGGGATGTGATCAGCACATGATCTGCATCTGCTGTTGCATCAGATCTAGGATCTGTAATAGTGCCTTCTGCTGAGTCAATGAGGGACATGTGAGGTCTCGTATGGGGCAAACCAATTTAGCCAGATATAGGGGATACCCCAGCTAATAACAAACTGTTTACAACCCTCCCTGCAGAGAAAATCAACTTTATACTCAATCGTGTTTTTGTGCACAGTCATTGCTGATGTCCTTGCACCGTGTGTCTCTGAATTGATACCCCCGCAAACACACAGATAATGAAATAAAACTATTTCAAGATTTATATCTCAGACTGCCACCGCATTTAAATTGCTAACACTGTTCTTACATTGAAAATGTGATATCCTACAAGCCGAATTGCTTTCCCATTCCAACATCATTATGCTGTCTGCGTTAAAATGCTAAGCAGGAGTGACAGAAGCATCAATTTGTGTTCATCCGAATCATCATAGTCACTAGAAAATAATTTTAAACTTACTGGGTCGTCCATAAATTCATTACGCCGTGCAAGTTTGAGAAACGTTCCCCGAGCCATATGCCACTGTAACCTTTCCAAATGTGGTGAGCCAGCAGTGGTTGATTACTCAGGTGGGAAGAATAACATGACACAGAATGAGCAAATAGAAAGGTGATTTGTTCTGTGTCAATTTGTGATATCAGACTATAACCAAAAAAGGCAAAGCTGGAGCAGCAGCACGTCCTGAGTTATCAAAGGTAGATGATGAAATCAGCATCGTTTAAGGTCAATCTGACATTCCTAGAGACAAAAAGCACAACAAAAAGCCACATATGCTGTTTCTAAAGCAGTGAACAAAGATGTTTTTTCACAAACAATCTTTATTTATCTGTCTTGGGTAATTCAACACCACTCTTGTGTTTATTTTAATGATTGTTTCTTATTTAGGATACTTGTCTTGCTATTAGAACGCTTGCACGGTTAATCACTGCCCTATTTTTAAAGCTTTCAGGTGTGTGCACAAAAGGTTTTACGTAACAGATATTGCATCACCAAAATGTAGCGTCTGACTCGCTTTTGGTGAAATATATCAATCTCTCCCATAAATGAGCGCTGACATATAGAGAAGCCCCAGTTAGTCCCATGATGACAACACAAGCTCTCACACTTATCGAAAGCAGCATTTCTTCACTGAAACAAACTTGGCAAAAAAAAGTGCTATAATCACATAAAAAAACATTACTGTGATAAAAATAATTTTCTCATATGTAGGTCAATAAAAAATGCTAAGAATAAATAAATATACTGTGGCCTTTATATTACAGTTTTATTTTATTTTTTTTTACATTTGTTAACGTTTCTCAAAACAAAAACTGCTTTCTCAAAACTGCACACACAAAACTGAAAACCTCACAAAACTGAAAACCTCACAAAACTGAAAACCTCACACACAAATTGCTCAGCCTCTCACTGTTCACAAAATGGAACTCTTGTTTTCATTCGATAAACACAGCCATATTTTCAAATGACACACTCATACCATTCACTGAGTACACACAACTAAGCATTTGGTGCACACTACCAGGCATCTACAGCACACTGAATGTGTAGACGTGATGTCCTATTCACAAAAATGAATAAGACCTCACGCCTGTCTGGCCACAGGGCCTCATCCACATCACAGGTAATGTCCTCCTCCTTGCCCTCCTCTTCCTCCTCCTTGTCCTCCTCTTTGTCCTTTTCCTCCTCCTTCTTTTCTTCCTCCTTATCCTCTTCCTCCTCCTCTTTCTCCTCCTCTCCCTCCTCCTCCTTGTCCTCCTCCTCCTCCTCTCACTCTTACCCCTCTCCTTCTCTTGTTGTCTCTCACTTAAAGTTCTCCATTGTTCACCAAACAAAACGGAGGCCCAGACCTGAATGTTTAGAGGTGCAATATTTGTGTGTTGATGCTTTGAGATTGTACTTGAGTATTGTGTGCAACAACAGAACAATGTGTGTAAGTTTTGACAACAAGGTGATGCGTCATCAGAGTGTAAAAAAGGAAGGTCAGAGTCTAATGCAGGTAAGGGAGTGTAAGGTAGTGCAAAATTGGGTCGAGCGATTGGTACTTGAAGTGAAGGTTGTTGCAAATTGTGCTGAATTTTTGCTTTTTTTGTGTTAACAATTGTGAAAAACTGTAAATTCGAGACCTGGCTTTCTTGAGACTTTCTGTTTATTTCTGTATTTCAGCACACTGGACAGCGCCACACCTATAAATATACTGTATACACACACACACACACACACACACACACACACACACACACACACAAACACACACACACACACAAACACAAACACACACACACTCGACACACAACAAACAACAATAATAAATAACTAATATTGATGTGCCATGCATATTGTGTGATTAATTGTCCTTATTCCATCTGGAATGTTTGGGATAAAGCATTTATCTCAAAACTGTAAAACACAAAATGATGCATTTGAATCCATTTGGACTTTGGTAACCATGGTAACAGTCAAAGCTTTGAAGCAGTGACATCAGCCTCAGTCATATTGCATTCAAAGTAATAATTATTGACGTCTGAAGTCAAAGCAAACAGGCAAAGATATTCCGAAGGTCTTTTATGAGCTCAAAAAGCTCATTTAATGATGAGGAGACAACAAGGTTTTTTGTTCTACGTGTAGAATGTCCTAATGTCTTCATGTACCTTTGTGTATGTTGATATATTTTTTACTTCTTCTGACACAAAAAATACAATATTTTGCATCAATATACTGTATACATTACATACATATTTGTAGCAGCACTTCAATAAAAATAAATAAATAATAAAATAATTCAATAAAAGCTTTGAATAGATTTGAGCAGGCAGAGGACCAGCGAGCAGAATCCTATTGATCCAGAGCAGAGTCTGGCAGTCTGTCTGAGCTAAACTGTTGAATGGCTTAAGCAAGACATTTTTTACTTCATCCTCCATTATGCAGTGTATATGCATGGCTCTCAAGTTTTTAACTGAGTTCAACGTGAGATTTTGGCTGAGGCTGCGGCGTCAGCGAGCAATCGCTGAGCAGTCTGGGATCAGGGACATACTGCAGTCGGGGTGAGAGAGAAATCCGACCGGCACCCGCTGCATTTACACTGATAATGTGTCATCATTCGTGGCCGTAATAAACACTATTACTGCTTTGTACATGTTGTGGAAGTCCGGGACACACCGGGAAACTAAACGCCGTCCTGTCTGAGTTCATACCGGAGGGGATGTTCCCATTCATTGTCTATGTAAGAAGCCGTGCAACCCCTTCGCATCACGGCGAGTTTAGAGAGACGGCGCCGCCTCCCACAAGCTCTCGATAATCTTTCAAACTGACCGTTGTCGATCTACAATAACGACAGGTTCAGCAACTGCATAGCTTATTTCTTGCATAAAATGTTTTCAGAAACACATTACATTTTCAGTCACCTATTTTTGTAAAATAAAAGAACGTTTTTTTAATTACCCCAGTAATTTGTCTGCGTGAGAAATACTAGATGTTGCGTGCGAGCGTGTGAACAGGTTGAAATGCATGTCTCGCACCCAATGCGTGAAACTTGAGAGCCCTGTATGTCAAGAGGTTTAATGTGAAAGGTAAAAGGGGAAGAAATGGATCTGGTCTGCACTTCTTGTCAAGGCTGAAAGACTACAGAGGTTGGAGGGCTATGGAGCGCCATACACGGTTGCGACGGCAGTGCTCAGACAATGTGATTGATGCTTGAAGTTGGGCTGCGAAAGCTCATAAGAATTGGCCTCTTTCTGAAAAAAAGAAGCTGCATATAACCGCTTAATTTTCAAATCATGTCTGAAAGTACTCAGGACAGAAACAACAAGTTTGAAAAGGTATTGACATGAACATTAATTGCAAAAAAAAAAAAAGAAAAAAGACCATGTCCCCGGCGTGTGAAGGTGTTGATGCATCAGAGAAACAAGACGTGTTTGTGTAAAGTGACATCACCACGCCGCTGACATGATGTTGCAACTTTTTCCTGATGCGAACACAGTGCATTCCTTATGTGCAATTTCACATGTATGTGATCTGGAACACCAAGAGGCATAATGGTGGATATGACGGCTGGAAAACAATGTTAGTAATCTAAAGCTTACATCAGCGTAGCGAGATCAAAGTTAGGCTTTGTTTTCCATTACCGGCCAGCCCGGGAACACAACACAGTAGTGCACTGCTGCAATTTTAAGCAGCCACTTTCCTTTAAGTTTGCTCCTGTGTTGCAGGGAAGCTGGCCGGTCAAGGTGAGCGTAAAATGTTGTGTCACTTGTTGGAAAATACACACCTTCGAAACACAAACACACATGGTTTGCCTAACTGGGAATAATCCCCAGCTATAAATGAGACACTGCCATGTTATTAATGGTATGTTTTCAATATAATTATTTCATTCATTAACAAAAAATAATAATTGATGGTTATTGTTGGTTGATTTTATATGGACCAAATTGTCATCTTATGGGTGTTTATTGATCGGGCAGTTGGGGTAATACTAGTGGTAGCTTTCACTTGTTTTCATAGCAATGGCAAACATCCGGTCAAGCAACATGTTTACTTCCTCTCTGACCGCTATAATAAACTTGTCATGATCTGTGTTTTTCTCGAGTTAATTTCCTGTTTTATTTTGTAATCTTATCCCCTGTGTGGTGTCGGACACACTTTCGGACACTACTCAGGGGATTTCTTTCGGCTCCGTTGATGACGTGTCAGATTCCGAGCCGACGGCTCTCAAGTCTCACACGCAGATAAATTACCGGGATAATGAATTTTGAATACATATTCGTTGCGAATATTTACAAAACGAGTCCTCCAGCAGGGAGGGAGATTCCGTGACCGTCTCATTTAAAAAAAAAATAAATAAAAAAAAGTAATCTGTTTTCTTCTTTTTTCAACAACGAGACGATTACTACATCGTCCTCACTGCTGTATTTATTTTCAACGATCCAGATCGGGTCCGGGTGGACTTCAGGACCAGTTTGCAGCAGAACCGGGACTCTACATCAGTGGCAACAGTACGTCCCCGATCCCAAACTCCCCGGCTAACACTCGCCACAATGTGTCCCTCATCTCTGCATCTTTATAGTCTTCGGACTGTCATACGGCGCTTTGCTTTGAGTGACGAGTGGCGGTTTTTGACCGATGAAGACCCCCCACCGCCGCCGCTCGCACAAAATCTAACATGAATAATTAACATATATCACAGCTTTTGCATGTTCATCTAAATGATCCTAACTGTTTCCCTCCAAATTGTCTCTCTCTAAAAAAAAAAAAAAAAGCAGTTTTGGATCCTGATCAATATGATTTAGAAGCTCAGTAAAGCTATCAATTTTGTTGTCCTTATTTATTTTTGCTCTCTTTTCAAATACTCTACTAACCTAATTTGATGATATTGATTCAAACATTCAGATATGGATAGTGATGAGTCCTGCAGTACACACCATATGAAAACTGTTATTTTACATGAATTTCAATAACAAATTCATATTTCTTCCAGTTTTATTCACACTACATCATTTATAATTTCAATATGCTAGAAAACATTTGCCATTAATGAATCTCTTTAATAAGGAATTTATTTTGTGATAACACAAATTAAAACAAGAAGGAACTTGCCCTTAAGTGTTCCTGTCAGAAGGTCAACCATATTTCCTAAAAAAAACACCAGCACTGTTATGCTTTGTTCACACCAAACACAAGGCCAATTATTCACCCGGCACAATTGCATACAAAGTCAAATACAGAGATACAAATATACACAAATGCAACGCAGATCTGCAACGCAGATCAGGCGAATTATGCAAAACGATTTGTGCGAGTTGAAATATGTTAACTCAAATGTGTCATTTGCGTGACGCTGTTTCAGGAAAGCAGCTTTTAGATTATCCTCCTGAAGTCACTGAATCCTAAATGAAGGAAACTAGGGGTTTGAATCTTTGGCTTTACAGCGATTCGATTCGATTAACGATACAGTAGTTGGTGATTCGATTCAAGGTTTTTTTTTTGTAACGATCGATTCGATTTGATTCTGTAAACCATGATTCGATTCAGTAACTTGTAACCAAAATTCTATATCCTTGAAATAAACATGCAATAATGCGAGTGAGACTATATGTATTCTCCTGAAAGGTGAAAAAATAACATATTTATTCTATAAAAAAGTAAATAATATATTAATATTTTATGCTGAATACAAACATGTAATTAAAATATGCTCGGTTATTTTTAACATTTTCAGTAGACTACATGCTGGCAGGGGAGAGTGTGTCTTAAACGTATTAAAACATTAATCATAAGTAAGAATCACGATTCATCCGATTAAATGCATTTATATCGATTATTGGTGAAGCCAAAATGATTCATTCTATTTATTTATTTTAGCAGATCGATTTAGTAGAATCTATAGGACTGACTATCGATTCATCGATTAATCGAATGAATCGTTACAAAGGAAACACATGTTGTCTCCTGTCTGTGGTCCCCCAGACCTCTACCATAGTAGCTCACATTAGTTCAGAGACCAGACCAGACTATGTGGAGAAACCAGAGACTGTCTATGGTCCAAACAACAAGGTCGCTTTATTTATGTCTAGATGACCTTATTTGGAGTGATGATGGAGCAGCCACAATGTTAGCATAGCCTAGCAGCCATCAATCCACACTTCATTCGAAAATCAAGCATTTTAAAAGTTGTCAGCTTGTTGTCTTGCAGACAGACCAAACAAAGACTTCAGGCTTTTTACTGATCACCGTCATTATGGAGTTATTTCAGCATCTATTTTATCTATTTATTGAAAATGGGAATAGCGGCTAAATAGTTCACTTCCAGCTGTGGTAAACCAGCCGACATGTGACTTGCTCGATACAGTGAATCCAGCTTGGTGAACTTCATTGAGCATCTCTGGATAATGATTTATTAATGTTTGCATATTGTTTGTGCCCTTTTGATGTTGCATGTTATCAAGCCACACATATGCACGGCAACATCCACAGGTTACAATTTGTCGCATCAGCATCACAATGATTCATTAACAGAAGCCTTCCTCTTATGTGTACATGGAACCTCTTCATTAAATAAATACAGTTTCTTCTGCTTACTCTGAGTTGAGTTTTTTTCAACGCGAGGCGTTTAGGGTACTATTGCAAAAACGTGAAGTGAACAGAGAAGAAGAATGCAAGATGCTCACCCTGTCAGATCAGCGCCCATGTGATGCATTTTATCAGGAAAAATGAAACCAAGTTCATGAATTATATATTTCAAATGCAGTTTGTCTCTGGACTACAACTTATGTCTTAATGTGCTAAAAGTAAATGTTCCAAACAGATAGAAGCTGCTCCTCTCATTTCATGTAGTGCTGTTCTGAACTACCTGGAGCTGTAAACTGTAAATCTGCAATCGGTGGTGTTCATGAAGACACCACCAAATCGTTCAGTCACAAAGTGAAGCAGTGAACAGACAGATTCCAGTGACAGACAGTTTCATTATAGAGTGTTTACTTCATTTAATGAGTTGTGGCCAAGACATTGGCAAAAAAAACCTTTAGTTTAAAAAAAGTGATGCAGCTGGAACAGGATGAATAGGTTTAAAAAGTAAGAATTAGAATAAAAATTGCTTCATTAAGTATATATATATACAGACCTGCCAACCTTGGCAAAATATTTTGAGTACCACTTGTGTCGCGCGGCTTTGGCGAGGAAGACCCCGAGGGTGAGGTGATTTCATTTTCATCGTCTGAAGAGGAGAGTGGAGTTGATGTCACCGGTGATGAGAAGTAGGTCAAACTAATCATGATTTTATAGCCTTTGTTTGTTTACTGCTGTATTGTAAATGTTATAAACTACCTAAACTAACTAGTTTTATATGTATATAACGGTGTATATTTAGGTAGGGTTATGTGTAGAGAAAAGCAGGGCTGAAATAGGATACAGAGATGGGTAAATGTTCAGCGTTTTATTTTTCCCTTTCCTGACCTCTCATACTCATTTCCAAAAGATGATATACTGATTTTCATAGGTTTATTTAGTGTTATAGCTTTTATTATTGTTATTTTATTATTTATGTATTTATTACTTGTAAGGTTTTCTTTTGTATTCACATGCTGTGTTGTAGGAAACCAGAGAATTACAATTTAGTGCCCACATTTGAATTCACTATTTATCATGTGCATGTGAACACTAACCTGAACAATCTCAAATTTTTTATATATATATTATTGTCATGTGTACAGGTATGAGGATAATGGACCCTACACTGAGGCCTACCCAGAGAGGACATGGGAGGAGGAGACAGATGAGGTCCAGATCTCCACAGGCCCAGCCACACCTTCGCTTGGAGCCCTGGAGAACTGTGAACGACCCTTACTGTATATTGTTTGAAATATTTGTAGTGTGATTACATCTCAATTTTACCTCTTATGTTACATTTGCACTATTTTAGACTCTGGGAAGGGAACACAAAGCACATGTGTAGCCCTCTGTATAATTTTGCACTCTGTTTTGAAGAGCTGCAGCTGACAAGGTAAAAAACGCCTATAAATATACATGCTTTTTATGGTAAATATTTGTATTAAATAATATTTTATTTCAATTTCACATTAATATGTTCATATTTGCAACCTATATTTGCTTTTTCAAGTTCCAAAACAGTTCATTGAGCATGTTTGTGTTTTTTATTTAAATAAATAGTACATTTTTTCAACTCGGATTTAGTAATTTTTGTGTATTTTGCGCGCGCACACACACACACACACACACACACAGAGCTCGCGCTAATGTCAATAGGAAAAAAAACTCTCGGTGCTTATCTCCCCGATATGACATCGTATTTTCAACGTGAAAGTAACGTTATTAACAGTACACATTTGCCAAAAGACACACACGTGCGCACACACACACACACACACACCAGTTTACCGTTTTAACCGCCAGCTGCTGCGGGTGGGGGCACGGGGAACGGGGAGAGAGGCGGAGGGAGGCAGAGGACAGGAGAGAGCGGGCCAACGCTGTGGGTTCGGCAGACTCGTTATTCTCCGCTACTGATGATTGGTTGAAACTGCACCACTACACGGCTGCATCGTGTTGTCAGACACGAGTCTTGCACGTGCACATTTCTACCAGCACTCACAGATGTCTGCAACTTTTTGAGTAGTTTAATGAGGCGGAGCGTACCAGCGTATTTTGATGTCAAATTGCGTACCTGCTACGCAAAATGCGTACAGGTTGGCAGGTCTGTATATATATATATATATATATATATATATATATATATATATAATTCCTTGTTTATGAATATATGAATGTGTAATTGGCACATGGATCGGCACATGGATCGGTTTCTGATGTGAATCAATGAATGGAGAGAATAATCAGTGACAATTAAAATAATTGTTGTTGCAGAACTGCATGTTAGTATAGGTTGAATTCAATGTTGTTTTTTTGTCTTTTCATGGGCTATGTGGACAATAAGATGTAACAATTATATTTTCATAATGTTATGAACGTTATCGCTGATGAAGACCTTGGATTTGTTGTTCAAAGGACTGATTTAAGTCTATTTTGATCTTCCATCCACCTACTTGCACTTCAGAAATGTTAAGTCTGTATGTTTGTGTAAACCATGAATATGTTGAATGTGGAATATTTCTCTTACAGTCGGAGCAAGGGATGCTGTACAACCAGCGAAGGTTATTCAATGTTATGGGGTATAAAAACAAGAACGAAAAGCAAAATCCTCTTAAGCGTGAGTGGCGGGGATGCTGGATGGGTCAAATAAACAAACACACACACTGACGTTACCCTTGTTATGTAAAGGACAAAAACATGATGCTTTTTAACTTGAACAAAATAGTTTTGTCGTCTAAACCTAAACAATCGTTCCATGTTAGCCACTTGACTTTGTGCGTTCCTTCCAGAAACGTTCTGCATTGCATTTGAAGGCCCACTTGGTTTTGCAAACTTAATATACTTTCCCATTTTTACATAAAGTCTCAGGTTTAATCAGCAGTGTGAGCTCCACCTGCATTGTGTCTCTTTATACATACAGTAGTAAACACTGATGCTACAGTCGTAAATTTGAAGTGTTAATCAGCTCAAGACTTGTCCTACAATTAACCCCACTGTCAGATAAACACTTCCTTCTGCAGCAGTCCATGAGAGTATTTGATCATGCATCTCTATTTACAAATATTATATCTGCAAGGGAGAGTTGTTGTGTGTGCTTGTTCAGTGATGTACAGAGCACTGGCACAGAGCAGCGAGTGGGAAGCATGTTTTATTTGTGTTGTGGGACCGATAAGTTCCGGAGAAGCAGCGGATCAAAAGGAATTGACAGCTCACAAAACTCATCTGTGAGTTGGCGGAAAGTTTATGGGTACCGGATCTGGCCAGACCGCGTGTCCGATAAGCGACTCCAAACCAAAAAACCTCGCCAGATCAAGAGTTCAATTTCGGTGGATATCATTTTGAAGAGAGAGAAAAAAAATCAGAGGCTGTTGTTATAGCAAATATAGCCAAGCCCCCCCGGAGAAGAGTTCCTGGCAAGTTTCATAAAAATAGCCCGGGACCGTTCTGCTATCTCCTGGATTTCTGCTGATTCAAGCTGTTCTGTCCTTCTCTTCAACACGGATGCCAGAGGAGATTATACCTCATACAAAGTCAGCTACCTTTCTCCTGCATGTTGTTCCACAGGGATCGCTCAAAAACATCATCTTTACCAACTTCAGCTGTCATCGGCATGCACAGCTTTTTACCAATTATGAATGTTAATGAAATATCCTTGAAGACTGAATTTCAGTGACATTCATTTCAATAAAGTCAAAGTGCAATATTTCACCAAATTGTTCCAGTCCTGTTAATCGTAGCGGTGAACATTCTCACATAGACCTCGTCGGATTGTTATGACCATGTTCATAAAATGAAAATAACGGACTTTATTAAAAGCTGCTAGATCATCTTACATTAAAGCATTAAAGCTAATATAGTTAGCTTTGGTGGCACCAGTGATTAAGGGGAGGCACTCAAGGTGAACAGGGTACAAAAGTTCAGCTCATAGATACCATTACCCCAGTTGGTTACTTACATTAAGACATTTGTTTCCCTGCAATTACTAGTTAAACTATGCAAATGAGGTTTATCAAATGCTAACTTTTGGTGAAATTAGGAGAATTCTGAACACCTAAATGTATACTTTGGATGTTTTCTTCCCACAAATCCGAAAGAATCCATCAAAAAGTCTCTAAATTGAATAAAAAAAGAGTGTTTGCTTGGGGTCACCTTAAAATCCCTCAATATGACTGTTGGTGTTATGCTCCAACCACTGAGCCATAAAGGAGCACTGTGGCCCCGGAGCTGTGCTCAGCCACAACTATATGGAGGCTTCTGGGCATATGTCATTGACCTGTCATTGGCCGAGTGAAAGATGATGAAAATATCATTGTATCATGTTATATGTTAAAGTGTTTGTGGATGCATTATTCTGTTGTGGTACAATATGCAACATATGTTCAATTCCAAAGGCTAAACATATGATCTTTTCTACCTCAGTATCCTGAGTGCACACTGTATATGAGAAGTGTAGCTAGTCGTCAGCATTTTGGTTTTTGACCATCAAGCAAGGTTGGAGCTGAACACCGAAAAATACTGAATAAGACATTTTAGGCAACCAAGATGTAACAATTCATTTTCATAAACTCTAAACAAAACACACTGCAGTGTTTCCTGGAGGACGTTTTTCAGCAGCGGGGTGTTTTCTGGTTGTGTTGCATCTCTGTGGACTTGCATGGACCCAGCTGCTTCCCGGGGTCATGGACTTCGTGCAGGAAGAGCGGGTACAGCTCTAATGTTAATGTTGTGATTATATATATATATATATATATATATGTGTGTAGTGTAAGCTGAGGAGACTAGCATAGCTAAGTGGCAATGTGACAGCGGCAAAACACATTTTGACAATGTGTCAATGCAAGCTGTTCAGTGTTGCCTGAATGTATGACGTGCAGCTGCATAAACCGAACGATCTTCCAACGTGTATGAAAATAACATTTCCTCAGCCTATGCATCAACAATGCGTGGTTTACAGATGTATCTTTGGGCCATCATTAACACTGTGGTCACTACTCACAACATGTGATTCATTCTACTTGCAGAAGCAAAGAAGCAAAGTGTTGATAGACTGTTCAAGTGTAGCCGAAAAAGAAGCCTGTTTTTGCAATGTTTCTCCAAGTCAAGTCTGCAGAATCATTTTTCTTAATGCCTCTTTGTGCCAAATATTACCAATTTGCTTTTATACTGTGGAGCTGCCTGCTTTGCATATTTGCTTTTGTTAGATGCCGTAAGTCAAGTCTGATAATGTATTTCACTTTACCCCAATGTTTGTTTGCAGCAAGCAATTTAGAAAAGGTGTCAGTACTGTATTAAAAACACACTATTTTTTATCATTTACACAATAGACTCAGCTGAGCCTTCGAGCCCCTTCGAGTACGACAGCACCCAGGTGGATGATTGACTTGTGTGGGCGGGTGCAGGATAGAGATAAACTACCGCATCTTCCTTTCACTCCTCTTGTCAATGACGAGAAGAAGAAAGAACCTTTCACTGAGAATGTGCATGTGTCAACAAATGATCATAATGCTTCCTTTGTGCAATGGGATGATTTGCCACATCATAGAACATCTACCATTTTGAAAAAGACCTCGGCGAGATATTTGATTTGCCTGGGTGTACAAATACCTGCCAGTCAAAACAGCTCAGGGGGAAATCGCAGGTGGGTTGGAATGTGAAACAGCTGGCCCCTTATTCTACAGCACATGGAGATATGAGCACTGTGTCAGTTTGTGGATGATGATGTTTACTGGGGAAAAAGAAAAACCATGTCCTTTTCAGCATCTCAGCACAGCCGTTTGAAATGCAGATGACAATGGCATTTTGAAAAGCGGTGGTCTGCTGAGAGTGCTGGACATCAGAGGAGCTCCATCCATGATTTAGTCCAAAAAAACCTTTGCATAATGCACTCAAAAAAATAATTGAAAACTATGTTTATCCCATTTTTTCAGTCCTTATCTGTCAACCAACCGGTTTTTGGCATTTGTGTGTTGTATACTCTAGCTGCCTGCACATTATTTTTTCTATTTTCTCTTTCGTATTTTTGGAGGTCATTGTCACCGTCTCTACTGGCAGCCTGCGGTGCTGATCCTGCCATGATTCTCACTGTTCTCATCCTGAGAGATCCGGTTGAAAACCAATGCAGCAAATGTGCGTTTGATCCAATTTAACGGGGAAGACAAGAGACTTTGTTTCCATTTTGGCTGATCACTTGTACAGCCACTCTTCGTCTATGATGCATTTAGTTTAAGTATTATTTTAGGTTATTATCTGGTTTGTCGGTTTGGTGATGGAACACTGTTAATAATTCAGCAGCATCCATTCTCTAGAGGCATCCATCCAGGCAATAACACTTTACGCCTGTCTTGTCCAGTCTGCGGGGGGAAAAATGTGATATTCATAGACATGCATTTCAGATTAAAGAGAATAAAGGACCTGCTGCATTAAGTATCTTCATCCATGTAAATGCTGCAGTCTTGTGTTACACCTTACAGCAATAGACTTCAGTGAGAAATGTGGATGATGACTCCACTGAGCCATCAAACGTCCATAAAGTATTCCCTTTCAATTCAGCAGCAAGCCTGTTGATTTAGATGTAAAGCATCAATAAATAAAGAGCGTTTGGTAGCACTTAAAAACATTGAGCTGCTTCAGGCCCAAAGTTTTGAATTGAAAAACAACCTGCTGATAGTTTGGCCTTGGTGCATTATGAACGATATGATAGGGAAAACACATTCCTCAGGGGGTCGAACAAGATGACATGGGAGAGCAGAGATACAAGCGCACTCCGCAGGGCGCTGTCGCAGAATATAATCTGCCACATACATGAAGCTGCTATCTGATTCACCCTGGAGGCCTCCTTAGTGAGGTTTAACTCGACCTCAAGTCTCACAGGGAAAAAAGGGGCAAGAGAGGTCGGACGGCAGCGTCAATAATCATCGCAGCTCAGCCAAACAGGAGAAAATATTGCTCTGAAGACTGAGAGCACTAAGAAATGATGATAAAGAAACGATGGACATTATGGCTGAAAATCCTTATGACCCTATCTGTCCCAGCAGAGAAACGGAACAACATCTTTCCAAGTTGTCCCTGGTGTAAATCCTTAACTCTCACAGACACCTCAACAATGACTCCATCAAACGTGTATGATGATGCTGTTGTTGTATCTACTATCAAAGCAAGTGATCCCTGTCTGTCTGTGGGAATGTCCTGTCACATCGAATGGCATAGTTCATCCGATCTATTTCATAATTTAGTTGGTGCATTGCAGGAGACGGAGAGAAGCACCGTCACAAACGTAGTGCACATTGGACATGTTACATATTCACTATTATTCAGCTTTTTATAAATAAGTGAAGAGTGCCCTGTGTAGTCGTGGGGGAGGGGTCTGAAGGTTGACAGCAGTGGGCAGACCGCTGCTCAATGACTGCAGTTCACTTTGGCTGCTGGATGATTGACATTTATATTTAGATCATTTAGCAGATGCTTGTATTTGCTAAGTGATAAGATGCAATGACCCAGCTCTGGTAGAAAGTTGTCAGAAAAATAAATACTCAAGAAAAGTATAGATACCTGAAAATTCTACTTAAGTACAGTACTTGGCTATAAAAGCCTGATCTTTGATTTTCTCAACCACTATTCATCCGATTGACTTCATACCAGTGTACTGAGGACTTTAGGAAGTACAGCAACAAGTGTGAACTTGTTTGGAAGAGCGATTCTCGCAAATGCTGCAAGCAGTACTACTTGAGGCCACCCAGTTATAAACAGGCACAACGAGTGTTTTGATTTATGTTTATGGTTTAAAACTGTACTAAAATGCCTTGTTAAGGTCCTTAGGATGATGGCTGTTGATGGTTATTGTTGGTTGATATTATATGAGCCAAACTGTCATCTTATGGGTGTTTATTGATCGGGCAGTTGGGGTAAATGCTAGCAGTAGCTTGCACTTGTTGTCATAGCAATGGCAAACATCCAATCCAGCTAACCTCTTTATATCAGCTTTATGTAAAGAAAACAGAGGCGAGAGAGGGGTCAAGATTCTTGATTATATAAAAAAACTCACATATTTGCTCCTTTATTATAGCGGTCATAGAGGAAGTAACACATTGCTTGACTGCAAATGTAAAAGGTAGTTACTACAGGTTACACTGACTTTGGGGTGGTTGAAATGATTATTTAGAGGTGAAACAAACACTAAACTTTATTGGCAGTGATATGTTGTGGTTTCTTTCTTTTGACAACTGTACTTATTAGAAGTGGCTTCGGACAAAAGTGTCTGCTAAATGCCCTAAATATGTAAATGTAATGTAAATGTGCTACTTTATAAAGTACTTTATAAAGTAGCACATTTGCTAGTTTTAATGTAGCAAATTTGCAGCTTTTGTTTCTCAGAATATTGCCCACCTCTTTCGGATTTGTTTTTTTTTTTTCATACAGTGGCCCTAGTGAGGAGGATTTACTGGCGAGCTGTATATAAACCAGTGTAGCTGGCATGGAAGCCACGTATAAAGAACCCCATGAACAATGCCAGTCTGATGATATGAATTGTTTCCATGAGAGCGGTAAATATTCTGCTGTTATGTGATAATGACATTGGGATGATTGCAGCCAGGATTTATACTTGACTTCACGGTAAATACAATTAACACCTTCAGCCATGTTGACTGGGCTTTTGGCAGCAATTTAGTGATTCACACATGAGTGCAAGCTGGTTATTATTCATGACCGCTTTCAGCCGAAGAGTTTGGATTTGCTTGAATGGACATAGATACAGCCTACATACTTAGGCTAACAACAAGGTGTTCCATAACCAAGCTAAACACAAACCTGTGCATGTATGTGCACAGGTTTGTGTTTGAAATGAGAGAAAACAACTCCAATGCTCCAATTACAGGCTTCATTCACGACTTCATACTTACAACACAACAGCACGACTTGTGGACTAAAGAAGAGAAATCACAAGCACAGCACCTTTTTACTATTTGAGAGGACACTCGTTATAATGCATTGTCTTGCTCCTTAACATCACCACTGAATGCCTGAACCCGCCCCTGACCCTAACCCGAATCCCAACCGGCCGCTCTCAAACTATTTCTCTCATTTCCCTCCTACAACATCAAAATCAGGGAAAAAATATCTTTCACATTTCTTTCAGGAATTTTGGACACACAACTTCCACTTCATAAAAAAAAACATTTATATTGATGTGACTGGGTGTAATGTCCCCCGTTATCCTCTCAATTTGTCAATTCTCATCTTGTCAGCAGTTTTCAGTGTTGTGTAAAAAAAAACAAAAGTCTTCAGGTCCTTTTCACAATAATCCGGACCCTCTTTTCAATGTCAATGAAACACACCGGATCCAGCAGAGTTTAACTGTGCATTAGAGAGCAGAGCGAGCCGTGGGCTGCTTCATGAAGCAACACTCAGTTCTGTTCCCTAAAGCATCCACTTCTAAACCCTATCCAACTCCCCCTGTTACGCTACTTATTTTCCAGGTTTCAAGCAGGTTTCACAAATTCTGGAATATTCCAACAATATTTAAAAGCCATGGCATAACCACGCCCATTTATTATATGTCACAAAGAACATTTGTTTGGTAAATATGCTTCCCAAACAGTTATTAAAATTGATATATGTTTAGGCCCAACTGGCCTTCTACTTTATTTAAGATGATTCAGATTAAAACAAAGGACTCATGCTCTACGTACCAGTTAGTGTCTTTCACAATGGCCTGCTGGGACTCATGTTGATTAAACACAATTAGTTTCTGCTCTGGCATCAAGACACACACACACACTATTCTCAGCATTTGCTACCTGAAGCTTTTTTTGTCCCTGCTTTATAGAATTCAGATTTTCAAAGAGGAAACCTCTTCAGAACACCATTTCAGACATAAAACACTGCTTTTTCCTCGTCTCCCACCAGATTCACTCTAAAGCCAGCAGTGAGACAGATTTGATCACAGCTGTACTGAATGTCATGTCTTTTATCTTTCGAACCTTAGATTGAAGTGACCAAATTAAGCTTTGAATCTCTGTCATATTTTATTTTATCGTGGTAAAAAACGGATGGGGAAAGTATGATTTTGTGTCATTGTGGTCATATGAATATGATTTATGCTGCTGTTAGATTGCTGCTGCACCACTGCGTTAATAGGCTACACGCAGGTGAGTAAACAGCTTCTGACGGCAGTGGAAATGCTTTGAAAGGCGAAATAGTTATATTAGCAGAATATTTCATTCTATAAAATGTTGGGGATTTTGGTAATAATGATATTTTTAAATGAATGTATGACATAATTTATGTATAAATAAAGTAAGGCAATGAGAGAGTGAGCACTTGTTGTATATGTGTTTGAGAGAATGAGGGGAAGAGAAGGTGGAAGGTAATGTTTATGTTATTGATACCAATATGTTGTTTGTCAACAATATAAATGAAGCTTTGAACGGTCTGTTAAAGTCACATTTTCTGTTGATTCCCGTCAGTTGAGGACGTTGTCTTGTTTGCATCATCTGTCTTTCTGTTAGTCCCCGTCAAATATCTGTCCATTGTGTAAACCTCCAAAACGATCCGTCTAAATCAACACCATTGTTATTGTGATAGTCCATTAGTTCACTGTTCACACATAAAAAACATGTTTCAACATGTAATTTACATCAGAACATTTTGATCAACAACAGCAGAGACCAAAATAAGGAATTTATCCTACTAAAATGTACAAGTCCTACTGTTGTTTATTCTTAAACCAGTGCAGTTTCCATCAATGTCAGGTGGACATCATTGAGGATGCTCATTGGTGATGCTACTATACGTTCCCTCTGCTGGTGTTAATCTTGTACTAACCTGTCTCTCTGATCCATTTGTACCTCATGCTGCCTGGCTGTTCCTGTACCCTGATTGGCTGATTGAAGGCTCCTGGCCCAAGCTGCACCATGTTGGATGATGGGGCCTCAGCTTGCAAAGACTCACACACTCTTTCTTCTCTCTTCCCTCTCAGACTGGTGGCAGCAGCCTGGCATTTTGTTGGTTTCTTTACTTAATTTGCTTTATGCATTTTGGCATTAGCCTACTGTTTTTGTAGTTTTGTTTCATGTTTAGTTCTACGCTTAGGCAGAGTCAGAGTCTCTCGTCCGGCGGCCCATTGTGTGGTTGGCCAGAGCACCCGTTCTCTTTATTGTCACCAGCCCATCTGACCCTTTTTTGTTGTTTTGGTCCAGGTTTAGTTCTTTTTGTTAGGGAAAAATAAATATTTTTTGCATATTTTTTACCTGGTTTTGTTATTGTGGTGGCCACAAAGGCCGTAACCGATGCTTACACTAGTTTGATGTAGAGCTTCTCAACTATGGCAAAATCATAATCATGATTATTCAGGAAGCGGAGCAGGTTGTTTACTAATTACAGGGTTGATGGTTTGATCCGCCTCCTGACCCACAGTGTCCTTCAACAAGACACTGAACCCCAGATGTCTGCTGGTGGTTGGATAGATCACTGCCATCAGTGTGTGAGAGTACGTGTGAATGGGCGAACAAGAAGTAGTGCTTTGAATAAAAGGACCATGAAAATACAGCCATCAACCAGGCGGCAACATCCAGTTCTAAAAAAAAGAAGCCAATACAAAATGCCTAAAATTGACATTACTTCAAATGGCACTTAGGGGGCGACTGCAAAAAGAAGTCTGATTACATTGAAGTCTAGTGAAAATGAGCCTACTTCTCACTTGATTTATTATCTCAGTAAACATGAGTTTATTGCCGCAATCTCTAGTTTCAAGTCTTCTTCAATCCAGCATGATGTTCATTTACTGCATTATGGTCTATTTAGAGTCAAACAGACCATAAAGCAGGGGATGCTTTAGGGGCGGGGCTACCTTGTGATTGACAGATTGCTACCATGTCGGTTTTTGTTGCAGAACTTTAAAATTTTCACAGTATGTTTAGTTCTTATCTGTTCAGCCCTCTCCATATCAGGTTCTCTGTGTGATTCATAATCATATGAAGCAGCGCTTGCATTTGCAGCAGGCCCGATAACGCATATGAACATTAAAATAATGTGATGAGCTGATAGGTGGCGTGGCAGAGAGGAGATGGGGAGAGAACGAGGGCGCTGTAGTCTATCCATACAATGTCCACGTCATTGTGAAATAATTGGCGACGTGTTGGACTTTTTTTTAATTCGTGAACATTACAGGGAACATTATTTATTTTTCTGAATTTGGACATTATTATTGGTTTTTGGTTGGGGGTGAGGACATCCCAGAATGTGTCTCTTTATCCGGCTGCAGGCATCGATACCACAAATAACACAGAACATCACTTTAAGTATTCACACGTAGTAAATTCCATAACCTTAGTGTCACAGTTGGAAGATTATTGGAGTATTACAGGCTCACTAATAGCCCAAGTGCAATAGTAAACCCTGCTTAAATAAATAGGAATATGTCTCAAGACATTGCTGATACACACCACACACACACACACACACACACACACACACACACACAGGTAATCATGCTTGTGCTCACATAATAATAATAATAATAATAATAATAATAATAATAATAATAATACTAATGGGGAATAAAAACAAATACTCTAATACTACTAATAATTATTTATTAGATAATAGAACTGCGCACATTTCACCTTTTGATCTGATATCAAGTGTCTTTCCCAAACCGCGCTTTAGAAATAACGCGGTTGTTTTGCAGACATATTCATAAAATGCAGCAGACTATGGTCTTGTTCAGACTTATATGAATTTTGTGTTTGGGTCTAGGAATTTCCACATCATTTCACATATATCCCTGCTTGCATGGTGGAGCGCTTGGAGTTTCAGCTCTCATTTGACATCTCACTAACATGCGTGAAGGAGGCGGAAAACTACCAGAGTCTGAAATGGAAGTCGCTCGGCGCTCGCAATTGTCAATTCGGCTGGCTCGGAGATAGCCAGATTTATCAGTGATACAGCTGTCCGTCATCTCGCACAATCAGGTTTTTCTTATCCGTCATCAATCTGTATTACAACGGACAGCGTCTGATAACTTGCAGCAAATCCCAGCCCCGGGGCGTCTGGAGCCCAGGGCCCAGACTTGTGCCACAGATTTCATTTCCACAAACAGAAGAAGTGATGGCAGGCAGGATATTTTCTGCAGGTAGATCCAATACAGGGCAGCTGCGATCCATCATGTGGAAGACGCTCTGCTCATCTGCTTGTATCTTGGACTGTATACAAGATCTAGCATGCAGGTATTTCTGTCTGCAGCCCAGGCGCCGCTATCTGCATACTGCAGTGGCTGCAGGCATTAATCAGGCAAGGGCTGATATACCGAAATGTTTCACCTAAACAGTGGCCAGTGCACCTTCAGAGGTGATAATGAAAAAAACCTCTATCACCATATGCAACGGGTATGAGTAATTCATTTGAAATGAACAGGAGTAGAGTTGGCAGGTCTGGGGAGGGATTAGACACTGGCATGCTCCGCTCTGCTTTTCTTGTCTGATTCATCTAATTGTTTGTGTTTCAAGTCCAGGTTTTCACCAGATGCTTGTTTTATGAAGAAACAGCGTTCTGCCGCCAATCAGGATCTTACCACTTCATTAATTCCACAGCTCTTCGTGTGAAACCGAAAAAAAAAAAAAAAGCTGCCCCTCAATCTGACATGTTACTTCTCTTTAAAGCAGAAATTAAAAAGATTCTGAAAAGGTTTCAAAATGATTTCACCAGAGATAATGGTAGATCTAATACTTCAAAGCTTTAAAAAATATTAAAGTAAGGATTTATTTTTTAATCCCCAAAGGTGATATTTCATGATTGGTATCAAGTTCATCTTTTCATTCTATTTTAAAAATTGCAAATGATCAGACAGCGTCACTTCCATTTAAAATAAGTAAATACAGTTTCTATTGAATCTTAAGCGTATCCATATTTAGCTGGTGATTTTTGGTGGTAGACTGACGACTTTTTGTTTTTTCTCTACTGTACAGCGGTACAAGCGGTGACATGTCTGTTTTGGTGTAACAAGAGAAGTAACAAGATTTTTCAGACGTACGCATGCTGACACATGGGCGACACACCAGGGCCTCCGAGGCAGACGGCAAATAACCATCAAAAGAATATCAGTGGTTGTCAAAGAGTTCAATCAGGCCCAGCCCGGCCGTCCCGACGCCCCACAAGATGACCTCCGTTTCACAGACAAATGAATCTAGGAACGACGGGCTAATTGCCAGGAAACGTGCAGCGTGACCCATTAGGCTCCTCGTTGCTCCCGCGCACACACGGACTGACATGACGAGCCGGCGAATGATGTGAAGGAGCATGCGCTTTGCAGAAATAATATGATGAAAATGAGTAGATTTAATTGGCCGTGCACACAGATTTGTAGTTTCTGGCAAAACATCACACCCTGACAGAAGACTTCAGACGGACACGTCGGTTACAAGCTTTTAGATTTGTGATGTTTCCAAGCCTCGGCATCTGAAGCTTCACCACATTTGTTGTTTACAGTTGTAGTTAGAGACGGCAGCGGCTGTGTCCACATCACCGTGGCTGAACTAACTCCAGTTGGCATTCGTTGTTCACAAGCATGTCAAAACTTACTCTAATGGTCTGGTGGGCCATGGGGGTCCCAGTAAATTACTTTCCTCTCATAATACTGAACTGAAATGTGTTGATGTGATTTTAGTTGAGACGATGACAGCAGTGGAGGCATGTCAACCCTGGTGTCAATTGACACTTTGCCAAGTCCTGTTACTTTAACGCCAACCGGCCAATCAAAGATTGGTATCAGGGACTGATTACTATCCGGCTCTGCTCCGTAGATTCTCATGCAATCATTTCAGAATGCCTTCATATTCAGACTGGTTTAGTGTTTTTGGAGCTAGTCCTGGTTAAACGTTGTGTAATGGTGGTACTCGTTACCTGGCGAGGTTGGAAGGAGGTATATACATTGCTAAAAACACTTCTGAGTCTAGTAAAAATGTTGACACATCATCCTAGTGTTAGCACTTCTATGCTTCACTGGTAATAGATATGCAGTATGTAGCCTACACATTTTTGAGCAGTTGCAATGATTATCTATCTATCTATCTATCTATCTATCTATCTATCTATCTATCTATCTATCTATCTATCTATCTATCTATCTATCTATCTATCTATCTATTTTATTTTTTGAGGTGAAAATGAATGTTCTGATGGTGACAGTCCACCATTCTGGCTGAAACCATGTTTTTTCGTGCATCGTTTGCTGAATAATCAAGCTAACCATATGTTTCATTCACTTTAAATCTTTTTCAAACATTGGGCAGCTCAGACTGCCATCTCATATCCAGTGTTGTGTCATCATGAGGAGGAAGGCAGAAAGTTGACAATGCTCCATTTTGCAGTGTGAAACAAATAAGAAGACAGCTGCCAACCCCCGCATTGAGCCAGCTCGCTGTCAAAGCAGCCTCCTGAGCGTTATCTCGCCTCCTTTCCACACATATAGGCTTTTATCGTAAACAAGTTGATCCCACCCCTCCCAACGCTCGCTGAGTAGCTATCAAACCCTTCCTTGATCAAGGACAGCTCTGTGCAAACCAGGCCGTCCAGCTGTGTATAGGCGTTGTGAATCCACTCAGCATCACGGAGAGCAATCAATAAAGCTTTCCCTTCTTCACTTTAACCCACACTGCTTGCATTTCGCTATTAGGAGCTGCAGCACAATTATATGCCTGAACACGGGACACTAATGAAAAAGGAAAAAAAAATACCCTTAATATATGTGTGCTTTCTTAGGACATGTGACGTTGGCTTCAAGGGTAGAATCAGAGAGGACATGATTAAACAAATGCAAATCACCGAGCTTCCTAGAGATCCCCTCACCCCCCAACCATGTGAGGTCAGAGGTCAATTAAAGATGCTGTTGGACACTATGGAGCTCAAACACACATGCACATGCATTATGTAGTTGCCACCGTAGTAGAGAGCAGACCTATAGCATCAAAAGCATTCTTGTGTTCATTCAAAGTTAAAGGAAAATACTCCAGTCTCCAGTTTGCACCATTTACATTTACATTTACATTTAGGTCATTTAGCAGACGCTTTTGTCCAAAGCGACTTACAATAAGTACATTTGTCAAAAGAAGAAAACAAAGAAACCACAACGTATCATAAAGTAAGAGCTAAAAATAGAACAAGTGTTAGGTCCTCATCTGAGTAAAGTAGTGCTTCAAGAGCAACAGTGCTAAGATCAGAGTGCTATAGGTAAGGTTTTTTTTTTTTTTTTTTTGGGGGGGGGGGTGTTAGTGGGTCATGCTATGCAGAGTCGAGGTGAAGTCTGAACAGGTGAGTCTTGAGCCTTTTTCGGAAGATGACAAATGACTGCTGTCCTGACATTGGTCATTGGTCGGGAGTTCGTTCCACCACTGAGGCGCCAGAACAGAGAAGAGTCTGGACTTTGCTGAGCGACATTTGTTTGATTTCAGCGATCTGCGAGCGATCTGCGAGCGATCTGCGAGCGATCTGCGAGCGATCTGCGAGTACCAAATTGAGGTTGCAACAGGAGACGTACACCCAGTCCCCACACCAAAATCCCAGTATTCTATTATATTCTGCCCAAAGAAATTCTAGTGTTGAGAAGTAAAACATTTTTTTTATGAAACTCAACATGAAAATTTGCCTAAATTGCAGAAAGCTAGTCCTCAACTGAGAAAGCCAGACACTTTAATGACAGAAGTTGCTTAAAAATCTGTTTTAATCTCCAAGCAGCAACAAAGACAGAGCTACACATCCAGAGGGTAATTCAAATCAGAACAGTTGGCTCCTCCAAAAAAGACAAGTGTAGATTTAACATTGAATTTAACATTAAGCTTTCAGCAGGAAAACGTTGATTCTGAGAAAACCCAAAAGTAGTTCCTTCTGTAGCGGGAAGTGAGTGCTGCATGTTGATCTGGATCCGCTTGTCAGACACAAAGAGACATGGGGCTCCGTTTGCAAACGCGTTCAGAGTTGCAGTCGGTCCGTAATGTTGTGACATGTCAGTTCTGTAGCTCGCTGCTGATTAAGTGAGATGTGGCGTATACAAAGACCTGACTCATTAACAGAGCCGGTACCATTTGAAACTTTTTTTCTACTGCCATTTACCCTGGAGCAACAGTTCCCGTCCACACTTTACTGAAAACAGTCAGCTGGATTACTTTAAAGAAAAGAAGGAACCACATTTGTCCTCTATTTGCATGATTTCTAAACTGATTTAAGGACATGAGTAGAAGTGAAAATCTGTCAATCTGCAAAATAAAAATAAAAAATACTTGGCATGCAATTGTAAATCCTTTCTTAAACATACTAGTTAATTTCAATATATATATTAAATTCATATGTTTTATTCAAAGGCTTATCTTCTTGAAATTCAATTACATTAGACGGCCATGGGTTGTGTGTGGATGATCATTCAGCCATGTTTGAATCAGTCTGTATCTTTTCAGACATTTAAATCAGTGATTTCACAACATTTGGAGCAGTTTTCTTTTTTTTATTTCTTTCATCTATTTTATTCTCAATTTGTATTGTTGAGGAAACACTATTGTATTCACAGTGGCGTGCATATTGGCTATTTTGTTTTTGTTCAGATTGTGACATTCTCATGAATAGATAAATGACTGACTGAATATTCCCTCTAATGAAGGTGTAGAACATAAATGCTTGTCAGTGGACGGCTGACAAGACAAACATGGAGACGAAGAGAATGCACACAAAATAACAAAAATAATACATTGATTGTGGTTAAACAGTAGAATGCTAATAAATTCAATTATAGTAAATAAAAAAAAGAAATTGAATATGTATAATATGTACTAAAACAAATAGCATAAAAAACAAACTGTATCCAATTCTGGCTAAATACTGAGCAATTAAAATTTAAAAAAGTGAATAAATTTACTTCCTATTCCTATTTAAAAATATTAATATTTTCAGCTTCTCTGAGGTCAGCTGGGAGGTTTTGCCCACAGCTTTGAGCATAATATTAAAAAAGGAGCATCACTAAATGTGTGTGTCCTTCTTTCTGGAACAGTTGAATGAGAAGAACCAGAGTAGGTTTTATGCCTTAATGATTACTTAACTAAAATAATTTCTGAGATGTTGTTGGGTGTTAGGCCATGTAGTACATTAAAAAATAATAAAAGCACTTTGTAATCAATACAAAAACTAACAGGTAATTAGTGTACCAATTTTAAAATAGGCATACTGTGATCTTTTCGTCTTAAAACTCAGCAGATTTTGGATTTAGTTGCAGCTGTCTTATTTTATTCTTTGGTAGAGCAGAAAGGACAGTCCTGCTATAGTCAACCCTGCCAGCTATAAAAGCATGCATGAGTGTTTCTGTTGTTCAGAGAAAAAAATTGCCTTCATTTGGAATATTGTTGTTCTTGCTGGTTGGCTCAGGTTGAGTTTACATGTGATGATTTTGGCATATAGTTTCTCTCTCTGATTCTTTAAACCAATAATTAGTACACCTGTTTTGTCCTGATTGAGTTATTATCATATTTGTGTCATTCAAGACTTTGGGCCCTAGTTTCGTAGACCAGGCGCACCTGCGCTGCGCCACGAAACTAGGGCCCTTTATATCAGTGCAGCTGGGGAGAAATGCTGTGTAAATAAACACCCAATAAAAGAAAAAAATAACCATCAACAAGCATCACCCTCAGGACCTTAACGAGGTGTTGTCACACATTGTGATGTATCAATCTGAAAAATAAATGCATAGGCCTACAATCATGGGAAGTAATCTAGTATAAATGCCGGTTGTTAGCATCATAATAAAGTAGAAAATCTGCAACATTATAAACTCGCAAATTTGCCTTTTTTTTCTCTGAACTTTGCTCTCTCGTCTCATTTTTTTCTTCCTACAGTGGCCCTAATATGGCGGTGTAGTTTTGCCCTATGCATTCAGCAATTTTGCAGTGTTTTTTCTTTTAATTCCATTTATTATATACTTTTCCAAGGGGCAACTTTTCTGTAGCAGTTTTCTTGGTTTTAATTGGGTCTACTGCATCAAGCACTGTTTTCATTTCATGGTTATAATCATTAACAAAGTCTTCACAGTGTGATGGTGAGACACGATTCTTCAACGGATTTTTTTTTTTTAAATATGTGCCGCTGTCAGAGAATGATTAAAACTGTTAAGTCAGAGAGAGTCAGCTCAATACAGCTATATGTACTATAATATATGAATGTTAAGAACATATGATATAACTAAATGCGGAGTGTGTCCATGTTTGAGTGTTGTCATTCGTTTCAAAAGCCATACAATCCAACAGTTCATGTTAAATTCACTAATTTGTGTGTTTGTGTTGAAGCTTGAGTAGATGACCAACATTTTTCTTAAAAAAAAGATGTGACGGATAATTTCAGATTTATATTTTGTTACTTTAAGGAAAGACAATATGCGAAGCCATGTAATGCGCCTAGGTCCACATCCGAAACCAAAACCAATAAGTGTCTGAAGATTAGAGCTGTCCTCTCACAGGCCTATCGGTTCAAAAACTAGACCTTATCCTCATTGTGATCACTGATGGACTCTTTCATATAAAAGGATGTATTGGATAACAATGGCGTGCAGGTCTAAAGGGCAAACGGTGAGTAAACGAGATGACATTAAGGTAGAATGTGAAACACTGATGACTGACAGTTGGCCTTATGAATCAACTACAACTTCAACAGTCACAGCTCATTATTACATAATGCTTCACTAGATTAATATAACACATGTATTATCCATCAGTTATTAAACATATTTGATATGAATATAAATTAATACTTTTGTCACTACTCAACCCCATTCAGTTTCTTTGTGCTTTGTCTGAGTTTCAAAATCTCTCTCATACTGACACACACACAGCAAGCTACATAGCACTGTCTCATGTCCCTGTTATGATCTCAGTCCAAAAGTCAAAATGTATTGTATAGGAAAGGATAGATGTTACGATTGCCAAAATTCACGACATGCTTCTCAGGAAATACTCAAGTTGCCCAATCCTAAAGAAAGTATCTGAATTGTGACGCAGCAGGCTTGTGAGGTCACTTCCACAGAGCCTAGGCCAGATTCCAACACTTGGACCAGCTTATCTCCGTAAAATATTTAGGTCTGTTTGTGCATTGATGGTAAACATAAATAGCTGTCTCTAATGCCAATGTAGGGGCTGCATGGTGGTGTACTGTCGCCTCACAGTGAGAGGGTCCCGGGTTGGCCCCAGGTTCCTTCTGTGTGGAGTTTGCATGTTCTCCCTATGTAAGCGTGTTTTCTCTCCGGGTTCTCCGTCTTCCTCCCACAGTCCAAAGACATGCCGGCTGAGGATAGGTTAACTGATGACTCTAAATTGCCCGTAGGCGTGAATGTGAGTGTGAATGGTTGTTTGTCTTTACATGTCAGCCCTGCGATAGACTGGCGGCCTATCCAGGGTGTACCCTGCCTTCGCCCAATGACAGCTGGGATCAGCTCCAGCCCCGCCCCCGCGACCCTGAATACAGAGAATGGATGGATGGATAGATAATGCCAATGTTTTGATTTCATCATCACTGATTTCACAAAGCTGAGAGACATTGAACTGCTTTGACTCGAACAGTCCCATCTTTCCTTTTGTTCCAGCATTCTTGTTTATAAAACTGGGACTTGAAACTCCAGGGCCATCAACCAAGGCTAACATGTTCAGTGCTGCTGTCTGGGGGGAAAAAACGTTGTGAAAAGATATGCACAATGGAGAATGCATACATAATGTGTTTTTCTGAGCGCCTGTCTGCATTTCATGTCTGTATGCGATGCTTCCCAGCAACACTGAAAAAGTCTGTCTGTCTATTGGAGTCAAACTGGCAGATTTTCTGCACAGTGAATGCGAACACATTGGCTTTCTAGTAGAATTTTCTCCAAAGCAGAACGACTTCGCAATTGTCAGCAATATGAAGCCAAAAAACATAATCAACTTTTGAATACACCTTGGCACAGGCTAGCTCTCGCCAGCACACAATGGTTTCCTCCCTATACGCCAGACGCTAACATGTGCACACACAGAAATCCTTTAAACCGCAGGTACAAAACACTGGCCGCACCTGCAAGCACATTTGGGGGGATTTCAGCCACCTGAGTCTGCAAACCTGCAACCGGTTTGACTTTAATTAGAAGCTTGGCTATGATAGGGGGATGGAGCAACTATTTCCTGTTCCCAATGGGCAATCTGGGAGGCTGCAAATTGAAGATGATTCCTACACATGGCCTAGATTCTGCTTGCAGTCAAATTCCCATCTGCCCTGTAAAACAGCATATCATTGTGCAATAATGCCAGAGAAAATAGTGCACCTGACAGCCCCACAACCACCACCAGCATCCCCTCATATTCTCTCTCACATCCCTCACATCCTCTCTCTCTCTCTCTCTCTCTCTCTCTCTCTCTCTCTCTCTCTCTCTCTCCAAAGGCACACACCAGGATTGTTGGGGTGTGATTGAAATTCTTAGCCTCATATTAGATAGAAAATGTAACGCGCAGTCTCAAATTCTACACCTGCATGTACAATGATGGCTTGATAAAAGGATCAACTTAACCCGTCTTTAAATGGAATAATACAAAATCTGCAGCAGCTGTTCTCTTCCCAGCAAAAGTCTATTCAGCTATGATGTGGGATTTCGGGAGCAGCTCCTCCTCTGGGCTCAGTTAAAGTTTGGATTAGGGGGCTGTTGCCGAGTTCACCATGTGTGAGGCTCAGTCTGTTGAGCATCTGGCTGGAGACAGTCAGTCGCTTTAATTTATATACTGATTTCCCTTTGCTGGGGGAATGAAAAAAGGAAAATATTCGCTTCTAATGCTGCACATAAAAGGTGCTACTATGATATGCCAGGATCCCTGCATGTCATGTGCCCTGAGACAACCATAGCTAAGCAGTATTCCTTTGGTATGTTAATTATATAGACTTTATATGGGAAGTGTGTATATATATATATTACATTCCCTGTGATGTTACTCATTTGTTTGTGGACTGCCATTTGGAATCTTTGTGCAACCAGAGGAGTGGAGCTAAATTCACCCCACACACTGAATAAAACATGTTTATGGTCAAAAGGTTATACATTAATGTTTAGGAATTGAAAACACACTATGAAAGAGTAAGTTGTGAGACACATTGACAAGTCTCTGACCAGACAACTCAATCAATCATCAGTTCCTCACATGTTTACTGAAGTAATAAATCCAGTGAGAAGTTAGACTTCTGTACAATCACAATTATTTTCTCCAGAGGAGTCGCACCCTGATGGCCAGCAGAGGACATGCAGGTTTAAGACACACTTTACAGAACATGATGTTGTTGGTGAAGTATCATAAATCATCCATACCTCTCCACTATGAAAGCTTCTTTCGGTACAAAGCATTAGCCTGCTGATGAACTGTTGACCGCACTTGATCTTGGATGCAATAACAAGGAAGAATAGAAACTGTCAGCACAACCAAAACATAACGCCAGCAATGCTAAGAAAATCTTTCAAGGCAGCGAAGCTGAAGTCAAAAGGCCATCATCCCTCTCATCCTATCCCGCCTGTCGGCCTCTGTCGCCTCGCCGACCTCTTCCCAATCAAACACCCATTCAACCTTGGAGAATACTGTACGTTTAATAGCAGGCCTGGCTCTTGCAATCGCACAGGTACGACTGAGACTGATAACGCTGTTTATTCTGACACTGAGTGGACATCATGCCTGCTGTTCAATTTGAGCTGTCAGGCATCACAGCCTCAAAACAGGCCCAGCTGGCTCCCCGTGAGCCTTCCGCAGTAAGATTGATGAGGGGAAGCCTGGCAGAGTGAGGCCAATACAGGCGAGCCTTTGTGTCCTTCTGTATGTACACATCATTTTCTCTCATTCCACTGGAGGATCAGCAGCAGCAGATTATATGACAGAATGAATTTCCATCAGACCATACACATTTGTTCAAGTGAATTTGTGTAACCATTCAATGTAACCTGGAATTAATTATGCACGCTTGCTTTCCAACACCGGTATGCCATCCTGGTATTGTAGACTAAAACATAATTGGTATATCCATGCATTAAAAATATTTTATCGTTGTGTTATGTTTTTTAAGTGTAATTGTGTCAATTACATTTCATATGTTAAGAGAAAGAAATAGGGAATTTCGACAACAACAAAAAAAGAAGAAAATGGCAAAGCAGATGCTTTCTTTCCTTTTCCATTCAGCGTAGGCACATGCACCCTCTTCACAGTACGTTTATTTGAGACATGACATTCACAAGCTGTTGCAGTTTCTACTCATAATCAGTAGAGGTTTCAAATAATTTAACACCTTGTCTGCACCTGGCATGTTTCAGCCAGGTTTTCATGCATGTCTGACAGATATATGTTTAAATTTTAATCAATACCGATGTCTACATGGGCCGTGCAACCGCTAACACCTCACCGTGTCTTTTAGAAACTCAAAGCCTCTTTTCACGCTTCAAGTCCTCTGACGGAACGTAACTCAATCAATTGTGCGTGTGACTGTGGGAACTGTCAAAGAAGTGTGTCTGAGTTCTCATAAAGAGGAATTACCCAGGCCTGCTCCACTGCCAGCCAAACAATATACTTCTTGAGTGCTTTTTCTTCTTGAGTTTGTAGTTGTGGTGGAACGGCAATCTGTTTGTGTCTTTCACTCTGTCAGCTGCTTGGATGATAAAATTGGTTGCAGTGTTGCCTTTAAAATCCAACACAATATTTGGTCATAAACCCAAATTATGTTTTTTCTGCATCCATGCAGCAGATAGGCTCCTCTCAGTATGATGCATACATGTGTGAACATGTCCTCATATAGGATAAACAGAGCTGCATGTCCCCCCTGTCCATTTTGGAGTTTAATCTGGCCCTCAAGGTTTTCCTCCCTGCCAACGGCTGCAGCTAAAAGATAACCTGCTTACAGAGATGTAGGTTAATGTGCATAGCCCTTCTGCATGAAGACATGAAATGGTTTGTACAGCTGAGGAAACAGGAAATATTACAAACACTTGATGACTGTGGTGTAAAACACTCAATCTATTTGTAAGTATCATTTAGAAGGCCAGCGTGGAGGATTTTGGGGTATTTCTCAGCGGAAATGGAAGACAGGCTAATATCATTACTATGTTTTCATAAGTATATAATCACCTTAAACTAGGAATCATGGTGTTTTGATTAGCTTAGAATGAGGCCTTCATATCTACATAGGGAGCAGGTCCACTGTGTTGCAGTGGAGACCAGAATGGACATACATTACATTACCTAAGGTTCTCCAACATGCTTCTGTCTGTGCTAGGTTCAGTAAATCATACAATCTGTGCCTTGAAGAGTTTTTAATCCATCCGATTTGATTAGCCAACAACTGAGTGCTTGTTGGTTCTAGCATCCTGGACTCAGGATCAGTCTAATCTCTGGCACCAGAGAAGTAATCATTGTGAAAAACGTCTTCAACTTCAGTGAGCTCAGAATCAGAAAGTCGACAAATACTGAATTCCAACAAAAAAATATTCCCCTTGGATTATGAAGTGGATTTAATAAGTGATCTCTTTTCCATTTGTGTCAGCAGTAACTGTTAATGGAGCTGAAACCATTCTGAGGGGTGAGCTTAGAAAACTCTACTGACATTTATTTTTGTTCTGACTAGCAAGAAAACACTTCTGAATGAGATATTAAGATTTGATTTTGACCTCGGCCTATTAGTATTTTAATTAATATTTTCAGTGAAAAATGAATATGTTAATAACAGCTATGCTATTAAAAAAGATACATTAGACCTCATATCATTTATTGCTGACTACAAATAAGTGAATGATGAAAGGTCATTATGTTGAGAAAGTAAGCAAGTAAACAAAGCAAATAAAGAATATAGATATATATAGAGAGATGACTCATTATAAGAGCATTGCAACTCCTTTTTTATGATCCGTTACCACTGATGTTTATTTATCCTGTAGACACAGTAAATTAAGCATTCATTTGATAAAATAGTCTACAGTGGAAAAGAATCACTACATTTTGTGATTTCAAAATATTTAAATCTGCCAATTGCATGTTAGACTATAACACTTAAAATGTTTGGTTTACCCCATAAATTTTTAAATTTAGTTTTATCAGCGTTTTGCTCCCTTTTTACAGTTGATTAGTAGGCATGTATGTATGTGTACACACACACACACACACACACACACACACACACACATTACACAGGACAAAAATGAAGATGCTGGAGAAAATAGTTTTTAGCATAATCCTCATTATCCAATGAAAATGGCCTTTTTTAGCTGCCACACAGAATAACAGGAGATCTTCATGTACTGTGTAATGTTCAGATGCATCACTGCTACAGATGGAAGCAGGAAGACATTATGATGTCGTGGCGGGTGTCGCATATTAGTCACGAGAGCTGTCAGGCACACATGGTGAACACTTATTATATCATTATTATTGTCCAGTATATCCTGATATATGTTACAGTTCAACACATGAAGGTCATCGTGATTTTCATGTATCGATTTATGAAACATTTATTAATATTATATTACACTACACATGATATTATATATATATATATATATATATATATATATATATATATATATATAATAAAAATGCTTTATATATAAACCACTTGAAAAACGACTAACATGATTAACGATACTAGTCATGTGACTAACGATACCAACAAGTCACGTGAGTTATGATACAAACGATTTACGTGACTAACGATAAGCTGCGTCAAACGACTGACTTGACAAAACAAGTTGGCGTCGACAGCCCCTCCGTCCCTCATGGCTACTTGCTTCTGTCTGAGTGTCTAATAATGACACAGATGAGGTTATATTGGAGTAAGTTGACTAGTAAGTTGATGGGTCAGTCTCATAGAGGTGCTTAAGGACACCTTGTGGGCGGCATCAGACACCGAGAGACGCTGACCCAGCGTCGGTGTTTGATGCGTTAGGAGTGAGAACAGTTTGTCTTGGCAGGACTGTCTCCTTGACTTTGTGTATAATTAAATGCATTTTGCTCATATCATAACACAGGGTCGGGCAAATCAATTCCTTATGCACTTTTAGATCGCTCATAAAATATGTAACATAATTACTTTTAAATGGACCCCGAATGGAGCGCATACTTTTGTTGAGCCTCTGATTTAGATTCCTCCTCTGCAGTTCATGCAAAGATTCACACAGCTCAGTTATTTCATATTAAAATGTTGGTGCATGTCTGCAGTGTGCATATTCCTGAGGGGCAACTTACAGGTTTGCACCCCCACTTCCATGATCCTGCTGGGAAATCAAATCAACACTCATACAAGCCTCGTACCTGCCTTCCTCTGCCACTACAGTAGGTTGCCTTTGATAGTGGTGGAAGACGAGGGAGACGCACCATGCTTGCTGAGCGCATGGAGATAAGTTGAATGCTGGCTTGGGAACAAAAGGCAGTTGTTTAATGCAGAAAGCTGGGGACTAAATGAAGAGAGTTTGCTTTTTTCGTGGATAAAAGCTGCATAGTGGGAGATGCATAGTGGGAGATACATCCAAGTGTCATTACTTCACAAAGTAAAGGCACCTTTTCTAGTTCAAAGTGCATTGTTTTAAGGCTGTGCACATATATTGAGACCCTGTAGCCAATATTGTGTCTCGCTGTCTTCCATCATCCTTTAACTTTGATGTCTCCGCATGCTACCGTCATGTCATGTGTATCTCTATTCACTCTCACTTTGTTGCCAATCCTGCTGCAGCCAAATTGGCCGTACACTCCGGGGTTCCTTTAATGAGGAGATTTCTAACTGAAAGCCGACTGCCTTCTAGTAAATGGCTTCTTAAATTATTCTGGAGCTTGTTAATGCCGGGGATCTGCTGGGCGCTCTCACAGCTCTACATTCTCTATTGAGTGGCACGTAGAAACACTCAACATTTCTAGTTTCAAGTAAAAACTATTTAAGAGAACCTTTTGTCAGATTCCAACATCTTCAATGTCGTTAAAAGTTAATGATGGAATGTTTTCTGAAGTTTGAATTAGAGTTGCAAGGATTTAGTCCTACCTGAATGACACACAAGCAGAAAATACAAATGCAGCTATTAAAAGAATACATATAGAGACAGTGGTTTTTGCGGCAGAAGACTGGTCGGCATTAAGAAAAGAGAGAACATGATTTGATCTTTTACTTTGCACGGTGAAATAAATTATCTTCGATTCATGTCTGGCTCCTCCATTTGCGGCTCTCACCTCAGATGACCCCTTGAAAATGCGTGTTTTAAGAGACGATTGTCACATTTTAAGGTGTCCCCATATATGTGTGTGATCAGAGGATCATAAAATGAAAAACATATATATAAAAAACGTTTAAGTTTAAAGGCCCAGAACATGATTTCAAAGAGCCTCAGGGCTCCTCTTAGCCCTCGTCTATAACATCCTGCTTGATGATTGGAGCTACAATATAAAACTTGACTGCTGTAATATAGTTTTTAATTCATCTTAGCTGCGCAGTATTGCATTACGTACGATATATCTGTTCCTCCATTTTCAATTACACATTATGGAGTATTAAATAACATGTATTATCAAATTAAATGTAGTCAATTTGTTTAATGAAAACCACTAACTCTCTTGTGTAGCTGTCATCAAATCCTGAAAACATGATACAAGCGAAACTTTAGCTCACTAAAACATTTCAGAGGCTGTTCAGTAGGAAGTAGGCCAGCACGATAATATACAGTCATTATCATACTATACTTAACCACTTTTATGAGTGAAACATTAAAACATTAGTAGCATCAGTAAAGTCCAGGATCTCATCACGGTTCGTATTTATGTTGGTTAGTAAGACTCCACATAGTTATCAGTCAACATAAAACACCCAGGGGGGGCGTTCCATCTATAATCTCTGGCTACTTAATGTAGGTAGCCAGTGGTGTTTGTTTCTACAGCAGCAGCGCTAATCGTCTAGCAGCAGTGCTGTTAGTCGTTTATTATCTACACCAACACGTGAATCAGCAACTGATGCTGTCGAACCATACTGCTTCACACTGACAGCAGCCACATAGGTTGTTTACCTCCCGCTGACAGCACAAAAATGTTAAAGCTCTGTAAGTTCACCAACTGTAACTTAACAGTAGTAAGCACTTTTCGGTTCTTTCAGGCCATCTTTATCTGGAATGCTTTGTGTCCATTCCCTTCCAAAAAGGGCTTCTTATCTAATAAACAAGCGTCCCACGCACACGGCTGAGCACAAAGTGATATGACACAGTAAAAGTTAGATTATTCTCTTGGCAATGAGACAAATCCCTAATAATCCAATACATGTTTCCTTTTGACAGCTATACATTTAGAGCTGTGTTTTATACGATAAAAAATAGCCCATAGACATCAATCTTCACAGACTTAACTCTATGCTTGTTTGTCAAATTCAGCTCAGGAAACTGGATGACTAAAAGTACTGAACAATCTTTGCAAACCGTGTTAGAATTTAATGATATGAATTAAAAATGTGTTTGAGTGATGTTAAAACTATCGGGTCTATGGCATTGACTTTAAAAGCATGAGCTCACACAGCGCACAGTAGGCCAAAGTAGCATAAGCACCATTACATGTGCTATACTGGGCTGCTGAATCCCAATTGATTAAAAGGCTATGAGCCATCATGCCACCTTTTGAAGGCTGCACAAAGAGATTGATGATGTTTATCATGTTTCCATAAAACTCCAGAGGTGGCTCCAGAGCCAGCTCATAACTGGCCTGTGAATCGATATCTGTACGTCAGACAAGGCAAAGCTGATGGAGGCATGATTTCAGTCCAACGCATGTGTAGGACTGTGTGTGTGTGTGTGTGTGTGTGTGTGTGTGTGTGTGTGTGTGTGTGTGTGAGAGAGAGAGCATACTTCTGCTATGGTCTGAAATTGAAGCATCTGCTACCAAGCGCACCCATTCCAAGTGTGGAAATGGGTTTCAAACAAGCCAATAAGTTAGCTGAAAATGAACTAGCCCAACTGCAGGAACATTCAAAAATAAATAAGGAGGAATTCTCATTTGCTTCCTAGCAGAATGTAGCCAAGATTTTTCACATGTGGTATGGTAAACAATTTCGGGGCTACATGTACATGTAAAGATAAGCACTCACTCTTTCACCCTGAATATATTTAGACAAATTCTAATCACTTACTAAACTCTCCTCCCTTCATCAGCACACCATTTATCCACGTTAAATCTGCACCATTTCATGCAGATAAAGCCCTTTAATTTTACTCATGGTGGATCATTGTTGATTACTTTAACCCCACGTTGCTTTGATAAGAACCACACTGAAAATATACATACCATAAATCTTATCCTTATCCCTTGCTCTTATCTGTCTTATTTATCAAATCTTTATCGATCTTTATCTCCCTTATCCTTTCCTTATATAAGCTAAAACTAATTCTCTAATTAATTGCATGTTCTCAGCTGCTGCTAGCGTATTAGATTCCAATATAAGTATTAGAAGCAGACTACAGACAAAGGACAAATCAAAGCACGCCAGGCCACTCTGGCCTAGTCCCCAATGCTATCTTCAAACATCTGAAGGAATACTCTGATTGGATTTGTTTGGAATTGTTTTGCCCATATACCAAATTGGCTTTAATTAAAAGATTGGATGATAGAAAACCAATATGAATTAAGAATCGTCATGTATTGGTGTACACATGGAAAACAACCTTCTACTTCAGCTGAAAAACTGAGTGAGAACCAACCAACCTTTTTCCAAGTTAATGTGTTTATGTTTATTTAGCAAGAAACAAGAGGTTATTATTAGACAGCTGAGAAAGTGGCTTGTTCTGGGCAGCAGGCTCTTCATACAACAGCAGAACCTAATAGGATACAAGTTTTAAATATGAAGTGTCTTAAATAGTAGAATGATCTGATATGCACTGATTTAGCCCCCAGAATGTAATATCGCACTTGTAAATGCACATGCATTACATGCATAAATATTGTTGCATTTCCCTTTAAGTATATTTCCAATAGCTCCGTAATAAAGCAAAAGTGTTTCTTATCCACCTTCTGGATCAATCAATGGAGTCATGATTACGAAAATACCTGATAGCTGCAGCCCTATTTCAGAGTGCAGCTCAGACATGTTATTGAGCCCACTAGGAAATGGATCTGATTCTACCTCAGACTGCTCCACTGTAAGATTTCCAGACCAATAACGTTTTAAGTTTATGAAACTGCCCCCTCCTCTGATGGATGCAATCCATCCTTTTGATAAAGAGATTATGTACGGGGCATCAGATTGTCTGCCTCTCATGCTTAAAGTAATCTCTTGAAGCCTCGACTCCATTCCCCGTGCACCAATCAACCAGAGCATGCACAGTGATTTGGATTATGCATCACTCTCAAGGAACCTCTGAGTCCACATGCTTTTAGAAAACAGTGACCTTTCTTTAATCTGCAAAGATCTGATGTTTTTTAAGGGCTTTTCTATATTTCAAAAATTATTGTTGTTTAGCGAAATATGAGTACTAACCATTCAATAAGCATGGAAAACAGATTTCGTCTTTTCATGAAAATAGGTGAATTAGACAGGAGCATGATCAGACCTTGGTCTCACTGATAAAAAAAAAAAAAAATCCATAAAAGTCTGTACTTCTAGTCTTCAAATGAAACATCACAGTGAGTGTGGTTGCATGGAACTGGGGGCCGAGGGCCCTGCACCACTCCAAAGAGACACGGCTCATTTCACTCTAGACAAGCGTATGGATTCAGAGCAGGGCGCCGAGCGTCCCACAAAGTTTGAAAGTGCACTGGAAAGACAGACCACTATCAAGGAAGGAAGGTGGAGCTGCCCTTGTTCCCGAGCTAATTTTATCAGATATAGTACCATGGTCAGGAAGGATCCTATTTTATTTGCCGGGCAAATGTGCCACCGGTGAGGCAGACAAATGAGTGCAATGCACTTTGAGTAAAACAACATCATTGACCCTGCTCCCTCACAGCTATAGATTTTCCTCCAATGCAAGCTCTATCCACAGGGGCATAAACAAGGCCTAGCCAATGATTAATTTGAGCACTTTTGTACCAGTTTAGGTATTAATCTATCGGGGCACCTTGCCAGAGTATTTCATGTCAGAAAATGACTTCTTATTTGTGCCTCCTTCCAAAATTGAGACGCAATCTATTATTTATAACGTCCAACAGTATACTGTTTTTCCCCGTGTTGTTGCTGTGTGCGACACAAAAATATTTCTGAACAAAATCTGCTTTCTTCCACTATGTCTTTGGGATTGATTTCTGGAAGACAGAAACACCACCGTGTGAGGAATAAAGCTGAGACGCTACACACAGAGGGGTTGGCTCTAGTAATGGTTCATGCTGACACACACGCAGGGGATGGTCACTTAAAAGTTCAGCCCTGTGGTGGTTTACAAAAAATGATGTCAGTCTGCTCGTTTATGAACTTTCCCATTTCTGTTCTCAGGTTCAATTCAACTTAAAGGGCCATTGTGTTACTGAATGTCAGCCACCTAGCTTAAACAGACCTCTATCATGTTTACAAAGATTGCTTAATGTTTTTGATAGTTTGTATGTTTAAGTTTTGTCCATGTTCAATAAACGTTACAGAATGTTCCTGACAGTGTTTGTCAAGGTTCGTTAAAAATCACCTCATCGTTATTCTCACACAAGTATTGTTTGTCTCACCGCCTCCTTGTTACCCAGAGGCAGCCAGAGAACTGTTGGCCGTAGGTATGAAGCCTAGTGAACATGCTTTCCTTGTGCAGAAAGTAAAACAAGAGAGTGTGCTTGATATTAGTGGCTAGCTCCATCCGGGTCACTAACGTAAACTGGAGGAAGCTGCACATTAACAAGTGAACCCAGAACGTGCTTCTAGCTTCAGATGCAGACTTGATTTGCATGAATTTGAATGGCTTTTATTCCAGTAATACAGTAATTTTAGATTAAATGAACAAGTGGTTTTCAAAAGGTTGAATTACCTTAATAATCAACTCAAGGACGCTTTACACACGAGACAGAAAACTTAGAGTCCATTGGTGGTAATGAACAGGTGGGTTTTAAACCGTTTTTTTGAAAATGTCCAGTGATGCAGCGTTTGGAGAATTCCAAAGGGTGGCGACTGACACACTGAACATTCCCCACAAGTCTGCAGTCTGCTGAGGGGGGTGAGGAGCAGACCCATGCCAGAGGTGACTGTGGGGTGTGGTACAGGACTGGAGGAGGTCTGACAAGTACTGGGGGGCAGGGCGTGGAGGGATACGTAAGTAAGGATGATGCTTCTGTATGACATGCAGGACTTTAATAAACCCAGCATGAATGACTTGCAGTGAACGGCAGTTAAAACGGGGAGACTGAGCTAAACAAATCAGAAAACTTGTAATAATAAATAAAAAAAAAATGTCTTCATGTTAACAATACACTGGAGATGTTTCATGGTGATATATATATATATATATATATATATATATATTAGTTATATTTTTTTTACCCTATTCACATGTCTCCCTTTCAACAACTAGTTGATAGACTATGTTATATTGTTATATTGCATGGACGTATTGGCTCAGTGCTCTCCGATATTGTTTTACCTTTTATATGATCCACTTATTTTACACACCTATCACACCATCATGTTTTATATATATATATACATAACTCTTTGTCTATTTTTACACTTTTACTAAACTGTGTGTGTGTATGTTCTGAAGATGCACAGCAAATGGCCTTGTACAATGTGTAGTGACCATGACCATCTAGTCTATTCTTTATTTTTTGAAAGAAAAAAAAAAAAAAACAAATCGGCTATGCTCCTGTGATGAATGCTCTCCTGTACTGATGTCAAGGCTATCACTCTGGTACACAATGTACAACTATTTGTGCATTTACTGGACTTATCCATGAAGTTATATGTAATAATTCATTCAGTTTAGAACAGTCTCAAAGCAGTAAACAGAGTCACAATGAATGGAATGGACATAATGCTGTACAAAAACCAAGGTAAGCTTGCTTTGGCCCCGTATTGCTTGTGCCTGAAATTAAGGGGATGTTTACTAAAAGTCCAACATGGATCCATTGGTCTCTTTTTCTATTTCTTTCCATGACACTAGCTCAGTGCTTTTCACTCCCTTATCTGACCTTAAAATGTTTGTTCTTTAAAAACACTATTGCTGCTTGTTCCCAGATCTTTCTTAGCATTTAACAATAAATACTCACTTGGACCAAATCAATCCAGGGCCCAGAAATGTAGAAACATTAATTGTTTTGACCCAGAAGATGAACCCACACGAGGTGAGACATGTTTCCAAATGATACTTTTTGTTTCAGCAGCAAAATACTTGAAGAAGTGATTATCTATGAGATGTTGAGAGTGACCTGTAACCCAACTATATTTTTGTAATATTTTCAACCGTCAAATTAGAAGGAATAACCAAGAGAAATTGGCAGTTTTATGTAACCCATGCGGTGAAAGTGTAAACCTTTCAGCTGCAACAGCAGCCCCGTAAACAACATTCATTCTGATTGAGGACGGGATAACAAGTGTGATGAGCTAAACACAGCCTTCAAAAAGACAAAACAAGCTGGTCATTAACTATTGAAGATGAATGATAACGAACTAGGTCTTCGTTTAGGGTGACTGCTAATAGTCAACTCTTTAGACTCTTGGATCCAAGGAGACTCATTCGATTGCAAATCTCACAGTCAGTGATGGGAAATGTGGAAACAAAAACATTCATCACTCATAAAAGAATACATGCAAATTCCCTCCTCTATGGAAAGTTACAATGTGGAAAATCAGGACTGAAACATCTACCCCGAAACCTACTTTATTTACAGCCACAAATAGCTAGTAGGATAAGAAACGGTGACTCTCTGTCTATCGATCTATGCTTCATGTCACCGACGCTGCAGTGAAACACATACACACACACACACACACACAAAGCAACAATAATGCAGGGAATCAATTTCCTCAAAGACAATCTGTCCTGTAAACAACATTTAAGTGATTTGCAAAAAAAAAGTAAGGGTGAAGTTAATTTTCTATTATAGAATGAAATGCTGTTTGTTCCTTTTGTTGCAAGGAAGAAATTAATTCAACAATGCTTCTGTCAGCAATTGATTATGATTGCCAGGGACCAAGCAGTGAGGCAAAAGGACACAGTGAAATGTAGAACATGTGGGGTTTTTTTTAAATTTTCTCTAAATGATAAGGTTAAAGAAAAATAAACAGATTCCAAATCAAACCGTGTAATGTTGTTTGTGTGACTGTAATGAACTTCACCTGTGTAAATCAACTAATGTGGTGAGAAGGTGTTCATTGGGTTGATATTACTATGTGTGGCTGTGGCCATCACAATGATATTATGATATTAGATATATGCATGCAAGTTCATCTTCTCTGAAACTGTACGATTTGGTATTGCATGTTGTTAAGCACACATCAGTGCGGATTGTAAGAGAACATTGGTTTGTCTCTATTATAGAACCATAGACTGCATTCATATGTTCCCTACTGACATTGTCACTTATGCTCATTATTCCTGGAACCAGCACCATATTTAGTGAGCACTTTAAATGTCTTTGGACCCTCATCTTGGAGTGAGCTTGGTTGATTCAATATCCTGTTGTTTTAATTCTATCTTTGTATCATCTATTTTGGAAAGAAAAAAGATATATGATGTTTTTATTTGTTGTGTTTATGAGTGGGACAACTACACTGCCATCTCGGGCAGGACTCCCTCATAAATGAGATTCAAGATCTCAATGGGACCATCCTAAAACCATGATACATATCCCAAATAAACAATGCGAAACAAAGGATCAGCTGTTAACGCTGCTGCAATTTATATTGTTGGTCATTACTGTACGTAGTGTATACACTGTATGTATACAGCAAGTTACATGTCCAATTATTGCAGAAGTACTGCACTATTACCCTTATATAACAATGCATGATCGCGTGCACTGGCAAGTTCCCAGCCCTGTAATTAAATGGCCGTTGACCCCAGAGAAGCCAAGAGTGCTGTTTCCACTTGACAGCTTTAAATTTAGTGCGAAGTCAAAGGGGTCACTGTCAACAGTCTGCTTTTCATGGTTCTCATTATTCTCAATGCCGAGTAAGGGACACTGGACAGCCAGTAGAAGGTTAACTGTTCACTGTTCATACCATGAAACCACATATTCACAAGGGACTCATCCTGTAGCAGCCATGCCGCTATATTTTTGCAAGATTGAGGAGAGTGCCAGTCAGACGCTCCTCCAGAAATATCCTGAAGTTTCATTTTGAATGTTTAACACAACGCTGTGTGAGATAATTGGGCCATGTGTCATAATTAGCCCCTCCTGGTGAGAGCACTATTAGAGGCGTATGCGTTGGTTTTTCTCCTGAAAGAAACAAATAATAATGATAGAATAATGATTTTCAAGTTCAATGCTTACTTTTATTTGGTGTTTCAGAAAGTCTGAAGGCCCCTTAAGTGCTGGGTGGATCGGCCTATTTCTCAGATGAGCAGGCTCTCTTAGTTTTCTTTAAACATTGCTATCGAGGCCAAGATGTTTGTTTGATTCCTTTTAGCTTCCTTCAACATGTGCAGAAGGGCAGCTTCCTGGAAGTAGCTTATTACTGCATTTCATCTCTGATTCCTTACGTCCGGATTTAAAAACAAATACACCAAATTGAAACATTTCTCAAACGCGCAAAGCATACATTGTACTTAAAACAAGTTGATGATTAAGCGAATTATGTAAATTATAAAATTAGAATAATGCACAGTAGTCATATATTTTTTACCATCTTTAGACAGCCTGATGCCTGTGCTAAGAAGCAGTATTTGGAATTGTCATACCATCCTTAAAAACAGTACAATCCCATTTTATTGGTACCGGTACATTAAATATGACATGGTTTGATATAAGGTGTGTGACAGTGGGGCATTGATGTGGGTGCAGCACTCTGCTACAGGACTGAACGGATCCACAACAGGATGGTTTTGACCTTGCAGCAGTTCAAATATAAAATACAGGTCCAGGATTTAGTTAGCAAACTGCATGGAAGGAGTCAACAAATTAATATGAAGCGCTTTTTTACAGAAAAGTGAACACTGTTTAATGTGATATCTTGTCAGAGAAAATGCATAAACTAAAGTATAGGGGACATCAAATTACTGCATACCATGTACATTTTTTACACTAATTATTTAACATTTTTAACTAATAGGAAAATAATATTTTAGTTTAATTATGACTATGAGTTTTTCTGACAGTTTTGATTTTGCCGT
The DNA here is from genome assembly GCA_029853015.1 of Chelidonichthys spinosus. NCBI lineage: Eukaryota > Metazoa > Chordata > Actinopteri > Perciformes > Triglidae > Chelidonichthys > Chelidonichthys spinosus. Next base: position 10,215,798 of record CM056835.1, read on the forward strand.
GGTATCGTTTCAGTATCGTATCAAGATATTAAGGCAGTATGTTTTATCAATATCACAACTTTGGTATTGTGACAACACTACTATTGATATTCATCAGCTAATTAAAGATATATTGTGAAATAATGGTCTATGTTTGATAACAAATTGGAACATCCCTCGTTGTAAGTATAAGTACATAGAAATAGTAAGCTAGTAGAAATAGTTGTAAAAAAAAATGAATCCTAAAGTTTCTTTTATGGAGTGTAGGGATAGGTATCGTGACGAGTGTTGATTTGATGACTTGATGAGGCTGAGACAGCCGAGTTTTCAAAGTCAAAGCCGGGAGGCTTCCCTGAAGACGTAAAGTTGCTAATGTTAGCAGCTTTGCTAAAGCAGTCAAACACGCTACGGGCTGCTTTAGATTTATACTATGTCTTATTTGCTGTGATTTGTGCTTCATTATGTTGCTGGTGTTACGCCCTTTGCTTGTGACTACAGTTTTGCATACTTTGCATTTGTCTGGATTCTCATTCAATCTCATAATGTGAGCACATTCCAACGTTTTACCCGTTCAGCAATGTCTGACCACACTGCAGACAAGGCAGAACACACATTGCCCAACATCGGCCACATGACATCATCATTAGAAGATGTCGAAAATGACAAGCAATGGCTTTCGATTTGCCATTAACACTGAAGGAGGATGAGGAGAGAAGACAACGTAAATACCAATTGAGGTTTGGTTTGTCCTGAAGATTATCAGTTATCTGGTACTGACACTATAAGATCCATGGATCAAAGATCCATCCATCCATCGTCTACTGCTTATCCAGATGCCATTGGGCGAAGGCAAGGCACACCTGGACAGGTAACCAGTCTATCACAGGGCTGACATGTAGAGACAGACAGGTAACCAGTCTATCACAGGGCTAACAACCATTCACTCTCACATTCACACCTAAGGGACATTTAGAGTCATCAATGAACCTATCCCCATCCTGCATGTCTTTGGACTGTGGGAGGATGCCGGAGAACCCGGAGAGAACCCACGCATAGACTGGGAGAACATGCAAACTCCACATGGAAGGAATCCGAACCCGACCCTGGAATCAAACCCAGGAGGACCAAAGATTACTGCTGAAAACAGCAAGACAATAATTTTATGAAAAACACAAATGTAGTTATAGTCAGATATTACATTCCTATCCACTTACAAATTCATACATGTTCTAATATTGTAGTTTGTAAAATATACTCCTCTGTTGACTTTGTAATTAGCCAGATGCTGTAAACTGCATCTTTTATGTGAACACGCTCATAGCGAGAGAGAAACCCTGGGTTGATTCCAGATGATTCCACAGTTTACATTTGTGAGGGTAAGTTATCCTAAAGATACCCAGAGGACGTTGAACACCCAGGATGTAAATCACCGATGTCTGGGCAATAGCCCTCAGCATCTTGATTCTGATACACAACACACCCTTTAGCATCTATATGAGACATAATGGGCTTTCAAGTAACAGCAATATAAACTCAACTGATCCCGGTCTGGGAGGAGACCCCCCAGGACACCATCCGCCGACTCATCAGGAGCATGCCCAGTTGTAGATTCACATTTAGTCACAGATTTAGTCAGAGATTCGCTCACAGATAGTGAATAGTATCTAAAGTGTAATTTAGTTTGTATCAGAAATGTGTTTTGTCCTGATTTAGGAAAGTAGTCATCCTCTTAAGTTACTATGACCTTTTACTGTGCAGAGTGGCTTGGTCTCAGATATGAATTTACCCCTTAAGTATAATTCTATTTTATTATGTTTGCATTCAATGGTGGTAATATAAATTTTAATTTTCTTTCATTCATCAATATGTAATCCAGGAAACAGGTAAAGCAGATAGTGTTAGAGAAGCATCCTGATTGAGTTCCACCACTGATGTTCAGGCGATAAAAAGTTGTATCCAATAGTTCAGTTTTACTTAATTGTTAACCATTATGGATCTGGTGATGAGAGAAGTTAAAAATGAACTGTTATCCTTTTTTTCCCCAAATGACAATGGCTTGTTCTGTTTATTACAGTATATACTGTATATGTATATATGACGTTTTACAGATAGGATTTATATACTCTCGGGGGTACTTATTCAGGTAACTCAAGTCACCTGGATCAGTTTGGTGATTGACCCAGAGACCCGTGAGTAAGCACACTGACTCGGATTTACCACCTCTAACACACACACACACAGATCGATAGTCATGTTGAAGACGTGACTTTTCTCTGGGTTTTGTCAACGTCAAAGCAGAACTTTGCTTCGACACATTTCAAATGTATCTCCTTTTAAAGTCAGTATGGCCTGTGTGACTCGGCCCAACCTCCGTCAAAATCAAATTTGGAAGGTGTTGTAATTTTTTTTTTAAATAAAATCGATCACTTAATGGAGATTGAATTTAAAACTAGTTGTTCTCTGGGTATATGTTCATTTCTGGCTGGGAGCCACCTGACTATAGTACGTCACTAAAGGAGCCACCCAGAGTTTGTCTCTACGGAGTATTATATTTTTCCATATACAATATTATTTGCCTCACTTCCACACCTGTCAATTACAATTTGAAAATAATATTTCCTGCAAATTGTGCTCAGATTGTGCCGCTGCGTATCAACTGTCACCTGCCACACCTATTCAGATTCATTTCTTCCCATTTATCAAGTCAATGAAAAACTAATTTGGAATAAACTGAATCATCGGCATGGCTCAGTTGGCACATTTAATGGGGCAAAAATACTAATAGAAGCATCTGCCTGTGCTGCTAGGGTTTTTGTCAGTGATCCTGACAGTGACTATGTCTCACCTTCATCAAGCTGTTTTTACATTAACTTTGATCCTTCGTTGATTGAAGGTTAGCCACCTGTGGTTGTCTGGTGAGCTAACTAAACTATTAGCTCTTTGGTGGGCATTTATGTTAGCCTGCATTCTGTTTCTGCTTTTCCTGCCCATGTGCCTCTCAAATACTTACAGCATCTGTATCTTCTTCCATATGTTTGGTTTTGAGGGAGTTTTTGTCACTCACGATCAGAATCAGGGAGAATCTAGGGAGATTTATTCAGGTTCTTTAGCCTCAAAGAACCTGAGAAAAGGAGGCACTGGCTGTGTTCAGGGCTTTGTTCAAGCAAGGTGACCGCATGAAGTGAAGTTACAAGAGTATAGTATCCAGGGTTTGTATACCTGACTGAAACAAGCAATTAAAAACTGCACAGTGTCTATCAATACAGGAAGGATTCCCTCTTGACTAACCTTCCTGAGACTTTCTTTCAATCCTAAGGTAGCTAGGTTTAGGCGCCAATGTGAGCCCCACTGCAAAACCTGGAACTGAATCTGCTGATTAAAAATCCGGCAAAGACAAGAGGGGAAAGCTTTTTTGAAAAGAAAAAAAAAATGTCCTTGAAAGGCAGTAAATATGTTAGTCATTTCATTAAAAAAGACTCAGCACTTGATGGCCGCCTGAATTCCTCAGCTAGAGGCTAACAGCTGGAAGGTATATGTGCATGAGAAAGGAGCTTGTTGCTTTTGCTTCCTTATGTCATGTTCAACAACATGATTCAAACACCTAAGGGAGTTTTAGCTGCATACTCATCAAATAGGACACTGCAAAAGTATTTATTGTTTCTGTGTATGTACACAAGGGTTTGAATACACAACTGTTATGGCAACTACACTGCTAAAAATGATAATGTACTTTAGTAAATAATTCAAATAATTTTAAAGTCGAAAAAGCTTGTTTTGAAGTCAAGTAGAGTGTGTGGCAACAGCAAACAAAAGACAATCTTGTAAAATCTACTTGACTATGTCAGTGACTACTTACCACGCATCGGTCCCAAATGACCACAATGCAACCTGCTTGATGTGAGCAATCTTCTACTTGGACATGCAAATTGTAATCTAATTCCAATTACCTTTTTAATTTACAGCCATTATGTTTCCAAAGACTATTGATGAGTTGGTCATTGTTATTTGCTCTTCCTAGTTGTCTCTTTTTGAAAAGAAACCATGAATGCAACAGTCGTTATTAGTGTTCTATGTTTGATCTGCCCACAATTTCATTGTCCAATCAGACTTAAGACGTGCTTCATTGTTCCCACCTCTTTGGGGATGATTTCAGTCAGGTTGACAATCGCCCATGTAATATCAGTGCTTTCAATGCAATCTCTATGGGTTCCGGGAGGGCTTGCTTTCCCTTACGCGCTTTCGTCATACAGAGAAGAATCACTACAGCCTGAGCCAATCAGAGGAGTAGGGGCGGGCTGTTGTCTCTGATTGGATCTGACCCCAGTTTCTTCTTTGCTGAATGTTTATGGGAAAAATAAATTGGGCAGAGTGTATAAGCCTTAATATAATACATGTGAAACTGTAGTTATCCTTCTCCTCCTTGAGCAGCTAAAATGAAGAGAACTGTAGATCGTTTTCCCTTCAGATAGGTGGTGGGCGGAGTTAACCACTTTACCACCTGTCTCCACTCGCACCGTAAGATGCCGTTCCCGTCTCACCCGACTACAAGCCGGTGTCGCAATCCGGGCGGTCCGATCAGCCCTAGCTTTAAGAACTGGTTGTTTGATTCAGTCTACATTATGCATTTATTTTAAAGAATATGACTAGAGCCTGGCTGTGAACACTGATTTTGCTGTCAGAGCACCAAATTGTTCCGAATCGAAACCTTAAAAAAGCATGCAAAAGGGTGCAGTGAACATTTTGGTGGGCACCTGAATGATGTGCTGGTGCACCTAACTTAAAAAGTTAGTCTGGAGCCCTGATGTACCAATTGAATGGGTCACCTTAATCATCAGAATAATTGCTCCCCCTGAGATTTTTTTTAAGGAGCCGCCGCACGATGAGGTTGATATTTCAAACAAACATGTATGATTTATGCTTTTGTCCGAAGCGACTTACAATTAGTACATTTGTCGAAAGATAGAAACTACAAAATATAATTGATATAAGAGCGAAAAAAGTTAAACAAGTTACTCATCTGAGTAATGTAGTAGCAGTTCAGCAAGGATACCTTAACTACAACAGTGATTTAGGTAAGAACATAGATGTGCTTGCAGGGGGGGGCATCATGCTAGGCAGAGTCGAGGTGATGATCGGCTCAACACTGGAGTCCTTGAATCAGATATCTTAACTCTCATTTCTGTCCAGCAGCAATGATGTCTAGTTTCACTTGGGTGATGTTTGCAGGGCTGTGCATTACCTTTCATGAAGTCTCCTGGTTGGTAGTTCATACAGCAGAGTATGGTTATAATCGTGCGCAACCTTTAGTCTAAAAAACTGACTGGCCATATAAAATACCTGTGGCTGCCTTTAGACACATACCAGCCTGTCCCACAGGTCTGTCCCTAGTGGTCAAAGTAAATCATATCCAAACATTCACGGTATTAAAGATAAAATGGCTCTTAGCGTCCTAAAAATATTGTCTAGAACTATCGCTCCCACCATTTTGAATCCAATATCATAATGTATGCACCAATATCTAGGAATAATTTTGCTGATCAAATATGTGTAACTGCAGATACAAACAGTCTTAACATTTTGGATCCATGAGCCTTCATTTGCTTGACAAACCACTCCCTTAACTTATGTCAATATGATCATGACCAATATGTTTAGTATATTGAAACAGACCAGTTATGACTGACAATATTCCCCCTTTAGATATAACGTTTAACAGGTACTGTCCAATGTCCAAAGCAACGGATCTGCCTCAGCAGATATGTATTTTAAACAAATCTCCTCACAGAGCCACACCACTAAGGAGTACAATCAAGATGTCTTCGCTCAGCAAGTGCTGAATATCTTCGTTCTCCACGCAGAGAAGCGGAGCAATGAATCTTCAATTGAGGGCACTGAAGTACTGGCATGTGACAACACAGCAATGGCCCTGCTGATGGGACTGATTTACACCTTGAATTTGCAGTCCCCAACCAAGTTGAGGTGAACTTTTGAAGTTTTTCCAAAACTTCTTCTGGAGCTTAATGGACTTCAGCAACTATTATTTCCTTGCACTTTTTCACCAAGTGATCATTAATGTCTATATCTTCCTTATGGCTCAGTGCACCATGAGGCTTTGGTTTGACTGCCAAGGCAGCAAGAGTGTGGACAGTAAAGGTTATGAGGTAGCCTACACAGAGAAAGGAATTAGTTACTGTCAGGTTTATGGGCTTATTATTTAGACTCGGTTACCGTCCTCCCTCACACTGAATCTACAAAGGTTAATCACATTGAGATGCATCAGGACTGTTGGCTGGCAGAAGGAAATAACTGAAAGCAGAATAACAACGTAGTATCAGTATCAGTACCCTGGTGAAAAGTGTTTTAATTCAAGATCTAACTCAGTCATATAAAATGATCTTCACGATTTGTTTTTCAAAAGTTAGAATGGACTTTGTTATTCATCCAAATATTACATTTAAAATCTAAAGTATATCCAAGGACCTACATTTCAGTTATAGTAAATGATGCTGTGGTAAGATGATGATATGAAAACAGGCTGACACTGAAGGGCGATCTGTACCTTCTTTGAAGGTATTTTCAGTCTCATGGTAATACCAACACCAGCCACTCCAGAGTGTTTCTTTGATAAAAGCACGTATGCGAAGAAATAATGGATGTATCATTGTAAAGGCGCTTCTGTTCAGTTTTTAGGACCCCTATTGTTGTACAAAGCCATATAATATGTATTCTGTGAAGCCTATTTCAACGGATTTGCCCTCTGCAAAGGAATCCAAAGACAGGAATCAGAATACATGAGTCGAACCCAACACTGACCTCCTCAATTATACATCCTCTTCTCTCTTGAGAAGTGTGGAGCTTCTATTATACAGCTTCTTTCACATACAAAACTGCACAGAGGAATGCAAGCACACAGTATAGAGACACAAAATGTCTTGCAAACATATTTACTTCTGTCCTGCACACATGAATAACATTAATCTGTATAGTACATTGTTGGACAATTACTCGGCCTCATTTGACTAACTTGATACTTAAAGAGTGATTAAGAACTATTAATATACATTATATACAGTATTGTATAATATCTAAATCCATTGTTTTGTTATGAAACATTACATGGATAAAATACCATATTTCACCATGTTTACCGAATGTTTGATTAAGGCAAACAGTACAGGAAACATATTCAGTTTCATTAACAATAACATTTTAGCTACACCAGTAAAAACAATGCTATCTATTTTAGCAGATCATTGTTTTGAGGATAAGAATGAAACCAGACTTTTCACACTGGGAGCATGACGAGGTAACAACACAAACATGTCAAATACTAAATAGTATTATGAGTAATAAAGTTTACCATGTTGGCCCAGACTGCAGAACATCCTCCGTGTTATTGTTTAAAAAAATATCGGTGGAACTCAACCTGTTGTGCAGAAGGTGATTGGTTGATGCCTAAGTTGGGGTGCAGCATTAAATAACCTACTATTGTAAAACAAGTGTGTAACTTTGCATTTGTATCATTCTATTTGCATGAAAGTACTATGCATAGACAACTGCAAAGGAATTGCATGAGAGAAGAAGGACAGGACATTCAAGGGAAAATGAGCCAAATGTCATCTCGACACTGGCAAAAGTGTTTTCCCTACAATGTTACAGGCATGGCGATGCACCATTCCAATGGAACCTCCCACCATGCCAAGTCAGGTCAAATTAAAATGTTTAAACTACCCAAAATCACCTAATATCCATTTGGAAATCATTTATGATTTGCTGCGCTGTTCTGGCGAGTCTGCTGTTTCCACCATTGTCCGTGACTCCACATGTGCGCCTCTGACCGAAGCCATCATGAGAGGACGTACCACCAGGCCTGAGAACAATTTGAGGGGAAACATCAGCTATTGGTGATCGCTCTGACCATCATCGATCCCCTGAGATTATCATCTATCAGCACAACCATCTGTATGTGTATATAACATAGACTCAGTCATTGTGACGTCACCATCTTGGATTTTTGGACTTTTTACAACCAGTGAATGAAGTGACCATATCTGGACTGTGGAGAAGTGATGGGTAGATCTGACAAAACACAAACAGCACACTGGCACAGTTACTGGATTTAGACCCATCTGGAATCTTTACAGCTAAGTAAAGTAATCTTTACTACTAAGTAAGTCATCTTAGTAGCTAATTACATTACATTGGTAGTGACGGTAACAAGGCCGTAGTAGCTACCTGTCTGTCATAAGGTAGCCCCGCCCTAAAGCATCCCTGCTTTATGTTCTACGTGACTCTAAATGGACCATCATTGACACAATGAACATCACGCTGGATTGAAGACTTGAAACTAGTGATTGAGACCATAAACTCATGTTTACAATGTTTACTGAGATATAACAAATTTCTATATTGCCTAGAACGATACAATTTCAATGTTCACAAGCCTAAAAACAATTGTATCTGCATCAACCTATTCACTTATTAATGAGTGATGTGTTATGGCTTCAGCCTTACACCACAATGATTGCTTGAGTCTCATCAGCGAGGGTCTGCTACACAGATATTACATTTTGAAGACCGGAGGCATCAGATCAGTACTTGGTATTGGCACATACCCTGTTGAGCTATTGGACTCTTCATCAGGAGTTACAAATTTGAAGTGGTGCAACAATAATAATAGAAGTTTGGATTGTAATATCAAATTCAATTTTAATAACATAATAGCTATGGTAATTACATTAACAATGAATATCATTACGACAGCAGCAATGGAAATGTAATAGCGCATTTATCAGTTATGTAAAATATGATTTTACAGCTGCATCTGCATATCAATGCAGTACATGAACTTGTTACATTTGTGAAGCCATTTGAAAAGACATTTGAATAGATTTCATCCCATTATCCAGCAGTTAGAACTGATTAGCTGCTTCATGGTTTATGGGACTTCTGATAAAACAGCCGAGCTGTTGATTGTTGGCAGTATTGCGTAATAACTCCCCAAGACTGTGAAGCAACTTCCCAGTGGTCCAGACAAGTAAGTTGTTTATTTGGACACAGATGACGGTGAGTACCCATGGGAAAGGTCATAGCTTTTACTATTATTGGAAAATATTCTCCCACAAAGACAGACAGAGAGAGAGAGAGGACAACAAGGCCCAGTTCAGGTCGACCATTTATGATAAACAAGAAAAGCTTTCTGTTAAATTGGCTCTATTGATTTTCCAAAGTTAAATAGTGTAAGTCAGAAATGTTTTACAACAGCTTCTTGGTTTTCCCTCCTGTCGGACTTCCATTTATTTTCTAAGCTATAGCGCCACACAATTTCTCGAGGTGACAAGGTGGCGATTGTCCACATTAGAAGAGTGGCCATATGACTGGAACATTGAATGAAAAAACAGTATGGGGCTGTTCATGTGGATCATTCAGTCACTTTAACACAGTTTACTTTTAGACCAAATAGTGTAGCATTCTTTTAAATGTATCTGTCCATTGAAGCACTCGTCTAACTGGCTTATTTAGCTTGAGACCTGCTAACGATTACTGCCAAGAGAGTGACTCGTTTCCACTCACTCCGTGACATTTTCTTTGCAGTGCATTCCAACAACGCATGCTATCTTTCCATGCATAGACAGTATCGCAATGAATTACTTGAGATAGTGGTTTGATGTATCATGAAAGCTCATTTAAAAGCTGCCTAACACTCTCCTCTCTCACAGCACCCGCTGTCAATATGCCCTTGACCAAGGAAGTGAGCTCCCGACTGCGCCACAGCAGCTGCTCGGAGGCCAACAGTAGAAGAGCTCAGCTGCACAGGGCAGCTCCCGAGTGTGAACGCGTTTAACTGCATGAATGTGAAGCGCCGTATTATAAAAGTTGTTATACTGTGAAAAGTGAAAGCATTCTCAGTTGGTTTCCCTTTGGTAAAGATACAGAAATTCCGAATTACACTCCAGGTCCTTTGGTATCAAACTTTTGAAAACTCATTCATAAATAGCAATTGAACTGCCTTAAAATACAGTATTATATTACATTGAGCATATTGCTGAGAGATTATGTGTTAGCAAAGTGAGGTTTAATCCAAAACAAATACATTGAATGATGCAAAAGTGAAACCTGAAATGAAGTCTTACACTTAGATTATTGCACAACTGCATACATTGTCAACATGGAACATGACTCCCAAATGTGATTAACAGTTGAGAATGGGGGGGGGATCAATGTGAAGCAAATCAATTCATTACAGCCAGTGGTTTCAGACACTTATTTGTCTAATGTGGTATGACATTCTTCCCAGGTGACTCCTTGTCAGTTTTATCCATATTAATGAGCACCATCAGCTGGCAGACTGAGATGAATTCCCTCCTCCCTTCCTTGCCCTCAGACAGTGAAATCTGGTTGCAATAATAAATCACAGGCACTTATTGATTTCAACGTGCCTCAACCAGCCACACCAAGACGACGTGCATTAAAAGGCGATATCAATCAGGAAAACATGTGGAGCAAAGTTACATGGGGATGCTGTGTTTCCCAGGAGGCTTTAACACATGACAGACATCTGACATCTGTCTGCTGTCAGTATCTGAAGGATAATCAAAATGCCTCAAGTTGCCTGCTAAGAAAGCAGACTTAACCTGTTGTGCTGATTCGACAGTCCACCAAGGATTGATGATGAGGAACAATCTTTTCCCCCCTATACGCCAATATTAATGCGATTTTAATCAGAACGAGGATGTTATAAAATATTATCTCTAGAATCGGAGCCCTGTTGGGCATTTAGAGATGATTGTGGTGGAGCAGCGTGTCTGTCCACTGAGCCCCATTATTCAGCATGAGTGAGGGGTGAAGTTTACATGATTAATTACAAACCAGTTTGCTGTATCTGTTCCACGAATTTCACACTCGTATCTTTGTTCTCCATGTGACTCACCGAAGCTTTGCTGTGTGCTCCATAATAGCAGTCTACCTCATGGAAACAGTCGTAACAGATGCCATTCAGTTTTGATTGAGGTTTTTGAATGTTGTCATATTTCATGATGCCATCACCCGTTAATAAAGGTGCATGTCTTCGTGTGTTCAGCAAGCAGTCAAGAAAACTGCAGAGGAAACGTTTTTGAATCTTTCAAATACGGATTAAAGAAGATAATTCAACTAGAAAAAATACATGTTGTGAACTGTGTAAATGATAACATATCTTTTTTCAGTAAATGTTGACTTTTGAACTAAGGACTGAGCGCTGCCTCGCTCGTGGTGCTGGTGTTTAAAAGAGAGTGCAGAGACGGGGAAATGTCAACATTAATTCAAGCTTGTACTACTCGGTATAGTCCTAGTTAAAGATATGATTTGGATTGTGATATAAGATATTGTTAAAGGGAACATGCTGTGATAGTGAAATAGTGAATGTTTAATTTTGTCCATTATGGTACAATGTTGCCTTGAGGCAACAAACTTTTTCAACATAAATAAATATAAAAAAAAATGTATATTCATATTGTTACAGTATCCAATATTAGGCAGGAAAAACATCACAAAAAATTTTTTTCTCATTAATATCATAATGTTTACCATAGAGGGTTTAAGATGTGATTTGGATATACGATATTGTTAAAGGGGACAGACAGTCTTTTAAAAGTAATATTTATAATTTTAAATTTAATGTTGATGTAATGTTGAAAGTTTATGGCATTTGCACACCGAGCACATTTTTCCATCCAAAATGTTCACACATTAAACAACCTCACGTGTCAATCACATTTAAACACTCGTTTTCGGAACAGGTTTGATTTTCTGCCTTTTTTGCATCTTTCAAAAAGTGTTTAGAGACTTGTTTGTCCACTCAAAGTCACCGTTGAGCCAACAAATGTCCAAAAAGTAAACGTACACTTTCATCCACCTCATCGTCCAAAGCAAGGCGCTGTATGACAAACAGTCTAAAGATGCGTAGATGGTGAGTGATCGCCGAGCAGCTTGGGATTGGAGACGTACTGCCGCTGGAAATTGATGGCAATTCAATTCAAGCAAACTGGATCACCGACATCCTGAAGTCCACCGAGACCGCATCGGAATAGTTGCGCAGCTCCCTGATCAGCAGGTGAAAATCTACTTGTTCCTGACACCCCCAAAGGATTGTATGGACCCAATATTTTATTTGACTTTTTTCAAGAAGTGAGATGACCACAAAATGTTCTTTACTGCTGGATGACTCCATTTTGTTTAACTAGTATATATTTAATAAATGCATCAGACTTGGTGTGCAAGGTTTCTGTGCGTAATGAATGACGGATGAAAAAAGCATGCCAAAAAAACAGACTCAGTCTGCAAAGGCCTTTAGGCCCATTAAATATTCTGTTATTTCAAAGCTGTCAGACGCTGAGCCAAGCTGTCGCCCCCTGGTGATCAGGTCAGCTATCTGGGATGTCCACGATTGGACGATATGAAAACAGAAACAATCGCCTATCACTATTAGCACGTTCACTTTCCAGTGTGACAGTCAATATATCTAAAAAAGAAAGAGTTTCATGCAGTTTTTGTTGATTAATGCTGAAGGCAGATGGGGGCACCACAAATGATCTTCGAGACCAATAAACAAATTGCTAATCTTTGTATAATCAGTGTAATGCACTGCCTGGTACATGCTAGACATGTTCGGGGGAAGGCTCTCACACTGCGATCAGCTCGTAAGCTAAGGCTGGCAGCCAAGTCCCATTTGACAGCCATATTTACTGCAGTCTGCTGCCAATTGCCTACAGTAGCTGCTTGGTGTAGTTGAAATTGCTCCGTCAGGATTAGTTAAGTCTCATCACTGCGTGGCCCTTACAGAGCATTTTGAACATCATATAAGAGCAGAAATATCCACCCATTATATATCCTTGATTCTAAGTATAGCTCAGCTGCACGATCCTTGAGGCGGCATTGGCCAGGGAACAGAATCAATGCGAGGCACTTTTCTCTGCCATATCCCTTCATTAGGGGATCTGTTTCGTTAGAGGGCTGGCGGCTGGGATCCAGGTCCTGAGGAGAGGCGGGAGAATTAGGAATGATTTGTCTGGTCACGGGAGGCCAGTACTTTGTGTTGACAGATGGTCGGAGACATCTCATTTCTAAAATGAGCGAGATCTCGAGTGTAACTGACGATGAGCGTGGCATATGAGATCTCAAGAGCTGCTTTAATGCCCACCAACAGTGCATCAAACTCGTATGGCAGTACTTGTGAAAGCCTGCAGTCATTAAGTGTTATTCCATTACTGCCAAGGTCCAGCAACAAGTAACGGTGTCCTAAAAAGAGAGAAAAACTGCAATACTCTAGTGACTCCAATACGTCTTTATTCTGGTTTCTGCTTTACTAGCTGACCTGGAAGTTTACAGTTGTGCTGCAGACCGATCCTAGAAACGTACAGCTCATGCCTGCGAGCGTGCTTTCCTAGAGCGAACCTCGCTCACCTCTGCAGAGGATGCCCTACTTTCTCTACATCTGATACGCATCATGTTCTGCAAACAAATAGCAGCCATTACTACAGGAAACGAGAGCATGCAAGCTCCCTAATGTCACCACATAATCACCGTGATAGATTAAACATAAACATTTTTGCTGGCAAGTTCAGCACTTGAGCTAAGTTACTTTGCTATTAATTAACAGATGTCAACATACTTATCTTCACACAACACATGGTGCATATTAAAACTGACTTCCAGTCTCAGCCTTAAGGAAGTAAAAATTAAGGAAAATCACTTTTCACTCATTATTTGGCAAATATATTCAGCTCAGTGCTCCAATGTCTATCCGAAGTGTCTGCTGTATAAGAGGGGGGACCTATTCAATTAATTTCAGTATGCTTTATTAGCAGTGTGTAACAAAGACAATACTTCCAAAGCAAATGCCAAATGAGATTATGAAGAAAAAGAAAAAGGTACAATTCATAAAATCAAGAACAACACAGAAGACAATGTTTTACTCTCCACGTGTGTTCGTGAAAGACTGTGGAAGTGTGTGTTGACGTTGTTAGGCATGATGTGTCTATGATGTAGAATAAAACCAAAACATGATAAAAAATAGCCAACTATCCCATCATATACACATCTTAATGATTGCATATTTTCATGGTAAAACAATAAAACATGTAATGAGTTACGAAGGAGAATTTCTGCTTCTAATGCATTTTAGCCCACACAGTCTGTACGTAGCTATTTATATTTAAAACCACATCTAGTATTGTCTGATAAGAACGGTTTTAATTAAGCCACAGAAGACTTTTAAAAAAGATATTTCTTGACCTTGATTGTAAGGTTAATTATAACAAATAATCACATGATTATTAATGTATAATTTTACTAGAAACAAATATTAAATGGAAATATACAAGAAAGTTTTAATGATAGCTTTTGAAAACTTAGGCTTATCCTATGTGACTGTAACAAGTGGATATAGTCATCGTGAACTCTAACCCATTAGATTGTGGAATACGGAATGTGGAATGTGGAAGTTCACCATTTTGGCTGTGAAATGCTAAATTTGGAGGATCAACAAAGGCTCTAAACACAGCAGACCCACTGGAGGTCATTGGACTTTTAATTCTTATTATGAATTATCTTTACCACTATGTGATTTTGATAATCATGATTTCAGTTGTGACAAAAGGACAACAATGGGTATCCACTTGATCAGAAGGCAAACAATCCAAAAAATGTTTTGTGCTCAGTGTAAACATCACCTGGACCAGACTGAAACTGACTCACTCCTTCTCGGTCCAATCATTCATGACCCCAAATCATAACCATACTCGGCTCAACAAACCCAATGTGTGGCCCTGGCTTTATGAAACCCTTAGGGCTACTTATTGGCGGAGTGCTGGGCTGTAAGTGTGGCGAGATATGAGTAAGAGGGATGAGAAAGAGCTAAAAGAGGAAAGAGAAAAGTAGGTTGGAGAGTGAAGTAGCAGAGCGTAAATTGCCTAGCAGTATGTGGCATGAATGGAAGGTGTTGCTGATGAGTATTAATGATTTTAGAAAAGTGCAGCCAAACATGCACAGGGAGGGGACAGCAAAGACAGGCTGTAATGGATGTGGTTGGCTCTCATCAGTGGAGGACCTAGTTGGATTGCAGCATGGTGCATAGGTTCCTGGATATTAAAAATTAATGACTATCTCAGTGATTTACGACAACACAAAGATGCTGAAAACCAACCTGTGTAAGATAGATGTCTGGGGAATGCTAAAAAGACTGATGGTGGACTACTGGAGAATGGGAGGCATATCCTATGGGTCTACCTGGCGGGGGGAGCTACATTACTGCTTCAGTATTATTGAGTCATACGTCACAAGAACATACTGTGATTGTTTAGGCTGGACAGAACCGAAGGACTCTTTCAGAAAGCCTGAACTCAACAGCCTCTCTGTGTTGATTACCCACTCAATCTTCTATGGCATTTAACCACTGTACTCAATGCTGGGGTGACAAAAGGTGATTGAAAAAGGCCTTACACTTGCCCTGCACTTCTCCTCAATACACCAGTGTGAGGTTATTCTGTAGTCTGTATATATGTTAGGGCTGTCAAAAGTTAAGTTAAAAAGTTTCAGATTAATCACATGGTAGCTGTGGATTAATCACAGTTAATCACCATTTGTAAATATACCCCAAAAAATCCCATTTTCTCTGTATATTGTTGTGGGAATGGAAAGATAAAACACAGAAGGTGTATATGCACCAGAACTTGAAGCCTAGACAAATGGGAAGGACTGATACCGCTTCTTATCAGACTTAAATTTACTTAAATTTCAGTACAAAGATGGCACCCATGGGAGAGCTGTGAGACGAGAACCACTGCTGCCCATAAAGAACACAAAGGCTCATCTCATGTTGAACAAAAAACATATGAATGACCCCCAAGACTTTTGTGTAGGCTTGGGCCGGTTTAAAAATATTGAAACCGGTTTGATATGAAAGATCCCCTATTATACTGTTTTTCATCAATTTCACACAGCTGTCAGAGGTCTAACAACACTGGATTCGATATGCATTGCCCCAAACCCATCCGTGGTCCTGAATTTCAGCTGTCTAAATGTTGCTCAAATGAGCTCTGCTGAGAACAGGCTGTTTCTGTCTCTGCACCTTTAAATGCTAATGAGCTCCGTCTGTCATCGCCTACTCGGAGAGAGACAGGACTCCGCTTGCGCTATGCGGCAGCATGCGGCAATGTTTACGTGGATGTCCACGCTCTCCGTGCACGCTGTCCGCCCGTGCTCTCCGTCCACGCTGTCCGTGCTGTCCTCCCGTGCTCTCCGTGCACGCTGTCCGCGCTCTCCCACACTGTCTGTCCGCGATTGTTGGTCCACACTCTCCGTGCACGCTGTGGGTCCGTGTGCCTGTGGGTCCATGCGCGCTGTCTGTCCACGCTGTCTGCCCGTGCTCTCCGTGCGCGCTGTCCGCACTCTCCCGCGAGCTGGGTCCGTGCGTGCCGTGTTTCGTTACGTAACGAAAGGAGCTGAATCTGAACAGCCTGTAGGAGCACCGTCTTACCAAAGGGGGGGCTGCAGAAACCATGCAGGAATTGCTTGTTTTCCTCATCCTCAGGGAAGACCAGTTTGTGGTTGTAGAGACCAGAGAAAACTTGTTTTTCATAATATGGCCCCTTTAAACCAAACACCAAACTGGTATTTTAACATTCACCACTAGGTGTCGCATATGCCACAGCAACCGCACCCACGAGACCATATTAATGTGAGTGTAGCGACTCCAGACCACATGGTGGTGGTAATTCACCTCCAAGCTGGTTTTCCATCTGCAACACTTAAACACTGCAAAGCATCCCCCCCCCACCTCAACTGAAATCTGATCTCCGTCATGTTTGTCTCAGGACGCTCGGCAGCAGGGCAACCTCATTTTGCACACCAACCGCCTCAGACGACTGGCTCCGTTAATCTGTTTACAAATAAACACATTATGTTTATCGCTTGTCATTATTCCTGCTTATTACTAATGCAATACAAGTTGGATTTAGTGCCGTGTCACCATTGGCACAGGTTGCTGATGTTTTTAAATTTGTGTCACAAGGACAAATGCCAGTAGAACCGGTTTGTGAAATAAAACTGGTTTTTAAACTGGTGAAACTGGAACCTCCAGAAACCAGAAAACTCAACTTTTCGGATAAGATTCTATGGACTGATAAGTCAAAGGTAGAACTTTTTGGAAGACATGGGTCTCGTTACCTCTGGTGGAAATTTAACACAGCATTCCACAATATGAACATTAGGGCTGGGGGTAAATGATTATTTTTAAAATGATTAATCGGGCGAATATTTTATCGATTAGCTGACTAATCTAACGATTAATTGAACGATTAGTCTAACGATTATTTTTTTGTTGTTCGATTAATAAAAACCATAATGTATCTCAAATAAATACCAAAAAATTCTTAATAATATAGTTTATTAAACAACACTGTTTTGCACAGCAAAATCAAAAAATATACAATAAAATTATACAAAATAAAAAGGCCAGCCTGTTTACTCTTACAGTCCGACAAAAATCTCTCCTGTACAAAATTAAAAAAGATTAAAAAAAATGCAGTGCAAAAACAAACACTGTCATGCACAGTACATATATTCCTGAGTGTTTAACACAATATAACATTCCCAACATATAACCTGATGCAAAATGAAACTGACTATCTCAAAGCCTGTAGAGTACTCTATCTACATAGTGAACATTTTTGATGAGCCCTATCACACTTGGATGTGTAGCTCATTTTAATGTTTTCAATGCTCATACAAAACATGCATTCATTCATGACCGCTGCGCACCAGCTTACGTGGAGCACTGGCCTGGACATTGCTTGGCTCCGTTAGTTGACATTAGCGAACTAGTGTAGCTTCACGATACATACTATAAGCTGGCTAACGTTAGTCTAATGTTATGTTTGACTCATAAACGACCACAACGTGAGTTAGCTCTCTGTGCAGCGTGTTCGTGCCGGGTTAGTAGCAGATAGCTGTGTTCTGCAGCCGTAAGCTAGCTACCATTGCAGCCAACATTAAATGCTAACAAACGTTAAATAACATGTCATCAACGCATCGCTACAGGCCTAATGAACACCATACTAACAATCAAACATGGGTTTTATTGTGATGGTCTGGGACTGCTTTGCGGCTTCAGGACCTGGACAACTTGCTATTATTCAAGGAAACATGAATTCTGCTCTCTAATAGAAAACTCTGAAGGATAATATCCGCCCCTCAGTTCATGACCTAAAGCTCGAGTGCAGTTGGGTTATGCAGCAGGGTAATGATTGAAGCACACAAGCAAGTCCACCTCTGTCTGGCTCAAGGGAAGGTTTTGCTCTGGCATGACCTTAAACAGGTAGTACTGTCCAATGTGGCTGAATTAAAACAATTATTGGAGGATTGTGTTCCTTCACTGCCATGTAAAAGACTCATGCCTGTTTAGGTGGCCAATTCCTTTTTCACATGGCAGGTTTAGAATAATTCATTACCTTCAATAAATGGTAAAATCATGTACAATTTGTATTTTGTGTTCTCTCACATTGCCCTGGTCTTTATATTAGAAGTAGTTTGATTATCTGAAATAATTAAGTGTGACAAATACACAAACTTTTTCACAGCACTGTATATGTAGAGAAAAAAAAACTGGATTATTTTTTTGTCCATCAAATCACTTTTAATGAAAAAATAGAATTCCTCATTGTGTCACTTTTATTCTTTGCTTCGTGGGTAACTTTTATTTAATTTTTTTTTTGTTTTCAATGGTCTCTAGAAAAACTGCATTGAGCACAGAGGAAACATCTGGCCTTTTTTTGACACGGCTCGGCAGATTTCTGAAAAGTATTGGTTAAAATGATACATCATTTTAAGAACCAGAGCAAAGAAACAAACCCACTGTGCCAATTCCAATTATCCTTCCCTTAGGCTTTCCATTGCAAGATCCCCTAGTCTGCTCTAGTTGTAACTAACTTCCTTTAATAGCCGGCTGGGTGCATTGCAGTGTTCCAGTTCAATGTCTAAAGCATGACTCAGAAAGAGTTAGGATACCTAGCTGCAAATTATGGTTATAATCCCCAACTCCTCCAAAAATCGGAAACATATATGTAAAAGAAAACCAGCATGCCAATGGAAATGTAACGTAAAGATTAAGCTCAATGCACTGTAATATGCAACATAGAATATTATTTAATTATTTATTCAAGTAATTCTGCACTATTCAGCTGATATTTTTCAGAGATGTAATGCTCATTTGAAGCACACCGCTCAAAACTCTCCAGTCCAAACAGACAGACCTGTGGAAGCCTAGTCGGTGAAAGCAGCAGCTTGCTTTGTCACTGAATTATTTAATGCAGCTCATCTACTCTAAAACATTCATCTTCTCAACCCAAAACACTGGTGTTGTGTGTGAGCACTGATCTGAGAGAAAAGAACAAGCACCTAGGAGCCTATCAGCCTGCAGTTAGGATAAGGGTTACTTTAATGTTTCAACCGCTTGATTGTTTCCACATACGCAAGTAATTCGCAAAGGATATGCAATATCCTTAGATGGTCATTTGGAATCAGTAAAAAAAAAATCATATTTAATGAAATCCTCTATAACATACCGCATCTACACAGCTACTTGAAGGTAGTGAAGGGCAGGCCTTCATTGCATTTCTTTTGACTTGAAACCAGCCATTCAGTCAGAACACATTGTATATCTCCATCCAAAGTAACAATATATTAGGTCTGTCAAAGATTAAAAATGTGTATTAGATTAATCACAGGGTGGCTGTGGATTAATCATGGTTTTTAACCACTATACACAAAAAAAAATCCCATCTTCTCTGTATATTGTCGTGGGAACAGAAGATAAATGACAGAAGGCGTATATGCACCAGAATTTGAAATAGGGATGCACTGATACCACTTTTTTCAGACAGAGTACAAGTACTAAAATTTCAGTACTGATATGAATAATTAATAATACCATTACAATTCTAACAATAACTTTGAACATTTTGATATGACATCAAGATGGCTGCCTCGGTGACGGCTGTCTCTGTTTTTCATGTTTTTGTTTATTTGTGTGGTTTTCAGTACTCCCATATATCATTCACCAGGGAAGAACTCCGCAACTTTCTTCACCTGTCTTTGCAAACCCAGAGACTTTTCCTGAGATTTTGGTTGGAGGTGCAGCAGCTCTCTGTGGAGCTTGGAGGAGGTGAAGGCGAGGGAGGTGCACTTGGTGAAGCTGCGACACCGAACATTGCTCCCATCATTGCATCTGGCCAATGTCCGCTCTCTCTCCAACATAATGGATGAACTGCTGCTTACCAACAAAAGAGTGATTTTTCAGCAATGGGAAGGCAGAATATGTTTTTACATTAACGAAGGTTGGTGGACTGATGTCACAGTGTCAAGGAAACTCCATCAACTGCAAAGCCTTTAATTAACCATGGGCTTTCCTCCTTCATTCTGATTGGTGTACATCCCATCTCAGACCTGTGTCAGTGAGGCACGACAACACCTGGCTGACCACATCACTAGTATGGAACAACATCCAAACTCCCTTCTCATCATCTTGGGGGATTTTATAGCAAACCTCAGACATTAACTTCCAAAATACAGACAGCATTTAAAGAAAAAACACTCTGGACCACTGCTACACAGTCTTTAAGGATGCTTATCGGTCTGTTTCCTGCGGCTTTGGACTCTCTGATCACTGTCTAGTTCATCTTCTCCCGACCTACAGGCAGAAACTAAAATCTGCCAAGGCTGTGGTCAAAACTGTGAGGAGATGGACCAACGAGTCAAAATTGTTGCTCCATGCCTGCTTTGTCTGCACTGATTGGAGTGTTTTTGAGGCTGGGAAAAAAATCAGTCAGCAATGGTGCCCCTCAGGGATGTGTGCTGCCCCCACAGCTCTTCTCCTTCTACACCAACGACTGCACCTCAGGAGAGCCGTCTGTTCAACTACTGACATTTGCAGATGACACAACTGTCATGGCCTCATCCGACACGGAGATGAGTCTGCATCCAGACGGGAGGTGGAACAGTTGGCCCTGTGGTGTCATCATAACAACCTGGTGCTGACCACACTCAAAACTGTGGAGATGATTTTGGACTTCAGGAGGAGCCCCCCCATCACTGTCCCCCCTTACCATACTCAACAGCATTGTGTTGGCTATGGACTCCTTCAGATTACTGGGATTATAATCTCCCAGGACCTGAAGTGGGAGTCCAACATCAACACAGTCATCCAAAAGGCCCAGCATAAGATGAACTTCCTGCGCCAGCTCAGTGGTGTCAACAACCAGGGGGCCAAGGCCTTGAATTCCTCAAATATGTGTTTATGAGCTGTGAGTCTCCAGCAGCTCCTTGTTCCAAGGTGCAAGCCCACAGAACTGTTAAGTAATATACAGGAATGAATGTGTTAGTGTAGTGTTTTATTTTAAAAGGCTATAATGCTTTGTCATGTAATGAAAATACAAGATTATAAGTAATAAAAACATGATTGTCATTTAAATCCTACAGCATTATACAACTGTAGAATTGAAGAAAATGCAATAACCAATTATTTTGCACACATGTCAGCACTCAAATGTGCGTAAGTGTGCTCTTGAGCGGCATATAATTTGTTCTTAGAACGAATCCCAAATAACAAAACGTGTCAACTGAAACTGCGCGTGTGGGGTCTGGAAGTAAATTCCTAGACTCGAAGATGACTTCTTCTCATTAGCAATATGATGACCTGCTTGTGCAGGGCATGGACATTGTAATTGCATTCTAGTGTGACTGCCCTTTACTCGGATGGGCCTGTCATCAGCTGCCACTCTGCTCGTCACACTTACAAGGCTAAATGTGAGACTGTGCCAAGGGTCAGCGTCACATTACCTCAGTCACCTCTGGTGCTCATCTGTCCACCTGGGAGAAGAGCCACAGGGGGCCAAACTATGAAGGGCCCGTCAGTGGCAGAGCAGTGCAGCTGGTGTCACTGAGGGGAAGCATTGGCCTACAGTTCATATGTCCAGAGCTCTCCTGAAACAGCAGAGCGGCGGTGACGAAAGCCATATTGAGAGTGGGGGGCTGACTAGAAGGCAGCCTTGCTGTTGTTGGTTTGAGTGGTAGTTCAGCGGTTATAGAGAAAACAGGATTTACCACCTACTCCCCAACCAGGCTTTAGTTCTGTGTTTGATCAGGAAGGCTGGCCCGCACGTGTCGAAGCTTCGACTGTTGCCGTGCTATTTATAAACTATATAATAGTATTTAAATATATACACTCAACAAAAATATAAACGCAACACTTTTGTTTTTGCTCCCATTTTTCATGAGATGGACTTAAAGATCTAAAATTCATTCCAGATACACAATATTACCATTTCTCTCAAACATTGTTCACAAATCAGTCTAAATGTGTGATAGTGAGCACTTCTGCTTTGCTGAGATAATCCATCCCACCTCACAGGTGTGCCACATCAAGATGCTGATCTGACATCATGATTAGTGCACAGGTGTACCTTATACTGTCCACAATAAAAGGCCACCTTGGAATGTGCATTTTTTTGCTTTATTGGGGGTCTGGGGACTCAGAACCAGTCAGTATCTGGTGTGACCACCATTTGCCTCATGCAGTGCAACACATCTTCTTCGCATAGAGTTTATCAGATTGTCAATTGTGGCCTGTGGAATGTTGGTCCACTCCTCTTCAATGGCTGTGCGAAGTTGCTGGATATTAGTGGGAACTGGTACACGCTGTCGTATACGCCGGTCAAGCACATCCCAAACATGCTCAATGGGTGACATGTCCGGTGAGTATGCTGGCCATGCAAGAACTGGCCAGAATTTTCAGCTTCCAAGAATTGTGTACAGATCCTTGCAACATGGGGCCGTGCATTATCTTGCTGAAACATGAGGTGATGTTCATGGATGTATGGCACAACAATGGGCCTCAGGATCTCATCACGGTATCTCTGTGCTTTCAAAATGCCATCAATAAAATGCACCTGTGTTCTTCGTCCATAACAGATGCCTGCCCATACCATAACCCCACCACCACCATGGGCCACTCGATCCACAACATTGACATCAGCAAAGCGCTCACCCACACATCTGCCATCTGCCCTGAACAATGTAAACCGAGATTCATCCGTGAAGAGAACACCTCTCCAATGTGCCAGACGCCATCGAATGTGAGCATTTGCCCACTCAAGTCTGTTATGGCGACGATCTGGAGTCAGGTCAAGACCCCGATGAGGACGACGAGCATGCAGTTGAGCTTCCCTGAGACGGTTTCTGACAGTTTGTGCAGAAATTGTTTGGTTATGCAAACCAATTGTTTCAGCAGCTGTCTGAGTGGCTGGTCTCAGACGATCTTGGAGGTGAACCTGCTGGATGTGGAGGTCCTGGGCTGGTGTGGTTACACGTGGTCTGCGGTTGTGAGGCCGGTTGGATGTACTGCCATATTCTCTGAAACGCCTTTGGAGACGGCTTATGGTGGAGAAATGAACATTCAATGCACAAGCAACAGATCTGGTTGACATTCCTGCTGTCAGCATGCCAATTGCACGCTCCCTAAATGCTTGTGGCATCTGTGGCATTTTGCTGTGAGACAAAACTGCACATTTCAGAGTGGCCTTTTATTGTGGACAGTCTAAGGTACACCTGTGCACTAATCATGATGTCAGATCAGCATCTTGATGTGGCACACCTGTGAGGTGGGATGGATTATCTCAGCAAAGCAGAAGTGCTCACTATCACACATTTAGACAGATTTGTGAACAATGTTTGAGAGAAATGGTAATATTGTGTATCTGGAATGAATTTTAGATCTTTAAGTCCATCTCATGAAAAACGGGAGCAAAAACAAAAGTGTTGCATTTATATTTTTGTTGAGTGTATATATATATATATATATATATATATAACCCCAACATTCTCAAATAGCCAGACATTATATTCATATAATTCATATTCTCAGATGGATAGAACTATTTGTTGTTAATGGACCTGCATTTCTATATAGCGTTTTCTCGACTTTTGAACCACTCAAAGCGCTTTACACTACATTCACACACTGATGGCAGAGGAGCCGTCTGCCCATCAGGATCTAATCTTATCTAACTTATTCACACACAATAACACGCCAACGGCACAGCCTTCGGGGGCAGTTTGGGATTCAGTATCTTGCCCTAGGACACCTTGGCATGTGGACTGGAGGAGCCGGGAATCCTGGAATCGAACCGATTGGAGGATGGCTTGCTCTACCTCTGAGCCACAGTCGCCCCTTATTGTGAACACAGATGTGTCAAATATGTGTTTGCTCAGGTACTGAGACACATCCTTCACATTTATTAAAATACAACACAAGTTTAAGTGCAAAAACAATGAACAATTTTGATTAGAAGGTATAAAATAACAACGCAGAGAACAAAACGTGGAGGGAGATCAAAACAAATCTTTCTATTTCAATTTCCATTTTTAAAATATTTTCATTAACCTTCTGTGACCCAACCATTCTGTCTTTTCATACCTTTGTGTTTTGCCCTATACAATTGTCATTTCTGAGTATCATCAAGTTATACACATCCCCAGAATCAGCATAACCTCAGCTATCTGTATCACTCAATAATGTGTTGTACAATAGTATATACTAAAATAGAGGATTTTAGCCCATAAAAAAATGGACCTTGAATTTTTCACATTTTATTAAAAAAACAAACCATTATAAAAAAAGAAAAGCTCAACACAGAAAGTTGCACACACTTTTTGGATTGTGTTAGAAGTTATTTGAAGCTTCTAGCTCCTTCTGTCGAATGAAATGTGGACATTCTTTATGGTACTGTCCAGGAATTATCCTATCCTCTCACTGCCCTTAATATGTATGTATATAGTGTACTTGTGCCATTCATGTTTTTAACTTTTTCTTTCACTACAATAACTCTTTGATCGTGCTTTTCTCTGCTTTGAACTCCTCCGTGTCTCCTGGTTTCACAAACACAACAACTCACAGCCAAGCGTAAATGAGGCTTTCCAATTGGCTGTAAAAGCCCCTACGGGAGCCAATACAAGTGTCCGATGCATTAACGTAACTCTATAGGTCCCTAGCAAGATGGTGGATGAGAACTGATCGATATACATAAAAAGAAATGGAGAAATGCTCCACGGAAAAGAGGAGACATTTTATCACATATTTTACAACTTTACGCATTAGTTTTGTTGTCGGAAGTAAATGGTTAAATGGCTACAATAGGCCTCAATGTGTTGAGGACTGCATGACTAATTGATAATTAAATCGTTTTTCCAATACGAATACCACGACCGAAAATGCCTCCAATACAGCCAAAGAATGCTGCTTCATTGTCACTTAATTCATGTCATTTATCACCTTTACACTACAAGGGTCACTCGCTACCTGATCTGCACGTCCTGCCTGACCGGTGGTTTTAAGAACTGGTCATTTGATTCGGTCTCCGAACACTCGATTAATCGATGGAATAATTGGTAGATTACCTGTTTACAAAAAGATTTGATAGCTGCCCTATTACGAACTCTTTAACTTCCTAACACTGTGGTCGAAGCAGCTTATAATAAATAATAAATGCTAATATTGCCAAAAACTATTTTTAATCTAAGCAAATATTGAAATAATACAACCATAATATATCGGCTACTACAAAAGTATTGGAATCGGTATTGGGAAGGAATTTTCTATCTTTTAAATCTGAAAGTCTCTAGTTGATAATACTTTTGCAAAAGGAATTTTAAATATATTATTATTATTTTATTGAGCTGCGTGACAGCTTCATCCGTGGTCTTTCCATGCCAAGCTACTAGAACCGATCGCACCGCACATGGAGGAAGAGCCATCCAGCACCGGGGGTAGGATCCTCCCACACTGAGCTGCTGTCTCTGACCTCCCAAGTTGAATCTCCCTGCCAGATGCACCTGTAGAAGGCAGACAGGTAAAACGTGTGACATATGGTATATAACTCTTCTCATCTGGACTGCAGCCATTACTTTCAGTTAAGGTCGCTGTAGGTTGCACGTGCAGCAGCACGACCGCTCCCCAAATGTGAAGCCAAAACATCTGGATGTCCCCCTGGTGGCTGGCTGTTAATCAAGGAAGCACAAGATTTGCTATGCAGCAGAGGTTTCTATGAGCAGAGAAAACATTTTAAAAGTCAATATCACAGGCAATCGTGTTCCTTTAATTGTGGGAAGTCAAAATTGTGATTGCACTTAATATTCAATTAATTGTGCAGCCCTACCTCCCACTTCTCAGCTAATTGGAATCAGATATTCATTACCACTGCTATGTTGACCCAAATGCTGGTGACATTCCAGCCAATTAGAATCAATTATTCACAATGAATCATTACCAGCACCTGTAAATTACACTCTAAAGACAAGGTAATGGTCCATGTATGTGTGCATAATATATTGGCTTAACATTTGCATCAACACTTACTTTTTTTACTTATTTTTCTCCATGTCTGGAAAATAGTAAAATTGCTACTGAAGCTGTGTTGCATGATACAAATTATTGTGCCGCACACATCTGCATAAGTTCCTGCTGGCAGGGGCCTTCTTCATGTGACAATGATTCAGGCATTGTGTTGCCCTTGACAGTCTAAACACAGCTCTGTAGAAATAAAATAGTACCCGATTGGTGTTGCCAGTGACAGGAAATCACTCTGACAACAATCTGTCATAAAAATCTATTGACAGTGGAGTTCTGGTTTCACTGGTCCGGTTCGGTGTACGGGGCAAACCGGTTTGCAAACTGGTTGATCCGGCATTTGTCCTTATGACACGTTCTGGGAAATTAAAAACAGCCTGTGCCAACGTCATCACGGCACTAAATCCAACTTGTATTGCATTAGTAATAAGCAGCAATAATAACAAGTGATTAACATTGTGTTATTTATAAACCAACTAACGGAGCCGCCGCGAGTGTCTGAGGCTGGTAAAAGTGCAATTGCCATGCTTCCAAGCGAGCCGAGGCTGGGATGACAGAGATCACATTTCAGTCGAGGTGGGAGGGGGGAGATGTGTACACCGTACGTTGTTCGTTCACTTCAATGTTTTGAAAATGTGTTATAAGGCGTCACGCCACCGGAGCATTTAACAAGCCAACGTCGTTGATCCGAAGAAAATAGAAAGCCGGTAGTTGCTCGTACGAGGCCGCCGTTGTATCATCAACACCTATATGATACTCAGCTACTTTGCTGGCGGTTGAAGACATAAATAAGCAAGACAAGCAAAAGTTCACCTTTCACAGTTGTTTTGAAGCTTCGAGCTAATCGGACTTCTGATGCTCATTTAATATATCACATGGCCAGCAGCTGTTTATAAAGGGTGCAATCGCGGCATATTTTTGAATCTCCTTTCCGTGATTACAGCGGAAACTTCTGTGTAGAAAAGCCTATCACTTTCACTCGGGAGGGGCTGCTGTGGCAAGTTCGACACCTAACACTGGTCCAATCCGGTGTTTGGCTTAATATCAGACCTCTTTTAAAATGTTTAAACCAGCCCAAGTCTGATTGACAGTAAAAATGCCATAGTCTCCCTGGCCTAAAAGCATTTAACCCGTGATGAGCCTCTGTCAGTTGGCTCCCGACTGAGATAGTCCTGATCTGAGATAGTAAAGCAAACTGTGCCAGACCGGAATGAAATTTGCCTGTTGCTGTTTAAATCGTTTTTTAACCCTTAGAATAGTGTCACTAACTGACTTCCAAATAGCAGTAATAGCAATATAGGGTAGATTCCTTTTTTAAGTTCCTACCTTGTAATATGTTTGGAAATTATGTTCTATCAGGACAGATTCAATACCTACTGATTTTGAACTACTACTCTGCTCATTCTTTTGACCAAATCAGAGGTTAACACCCCAGCTGCCCTCCTCTCCAGCTCTCTCTCTAGGGCTTCCTGTTTCTGGCCCACCTCTCCCTCCAGACAGCTGCCCTTCCAGGCTTCTGTATCATTACCACTTCGAGTGATGAGGGACGTACAGAGGCTCTTCACAGGCTACACAGTGGTTTCTCACACCATCAGCCCCAGGGCGCTCCACACATGTAGCACATTGCTGTCAAATGTGAGGACAATGCTATCATATAACAGCTCCACAGGCCTCATCCCCACTCGCAGAAGCTGGGAAGCCAGATGAGAATGGTGTCCTTTCATTTCTCTGGTGCTTTCAACAGCATCCAGCCCCTCCTGCTTGGGGAGATGCTCAAAGCAAGCTTGGTTTCCTTGATTATGGACTGAGTAGCTCACCGACAGGCAGCAGTTCATCTTCCTCTCGGGCAGTGTATTGAATATGCTGCGGAGCGGCACAACTGTATTGTCTGCTTCCAAGTTCACTCTCTAAACCTCTCCTTTTAAGATTCCACTCAGGGTCATGGCAGCTCCATCGGTTATTTGATGACTCCTCTATGGCGGGTTGTATAGGTTAGGGTGAGAAAGGGAGGACGTCTGCCAAAAGAGTCCCGTCGGCTGCTCCAGGTGCAACCATTCGCAGCTCAGTGTCACTGTACAGTCTGGAGAGAGGTTGCAATGGTTGGTTTCTGTGGAGCCAACCGACAAGATCTACTGGTGAGTGGAGACCAGCACACATGATCAACAACCTGGTAAGAAAGTGTGTTCTCTGAAGCTGCACGGAGCAGAGGACAGAAGACGAGGACTCAACAGAAGGACAACATTTTGTACCCCCTCTGGTGCGAGCTGGTGCAGAGATGGCGCACGATCACCTTCCACCTCATCTACCCAAGGTGCAACAGCAAGCTGTTTAGCTGGCCGTCTGTGTCAACAGTCATTAAACTGTGCAATTATTCTTGTCTAAATAGCTCATATCTCAGCCAGCTCCACTGTACCGACCTGCACCGACAGCTTGAGGATAATGTGACTACATTACCGAGGAGTCACATTCATATTCCTACAAATCTGCATGCCTGCTTTTATAGCTCACTGCTTGTAAATCATACTTAAGTTAGCAATCAATTAACATCTGTAACACAATACAGATGTGTGCTACTAGTATTAGGCATATGTGGACAATCATGGCTTCCTGTTCATTCAAACTCATATACTGTGCATATACTTATTGATTCTTCTTTACATTGATATGTAATGTTAATATATATATATATATATATATATATTTGTATTAAATCTGGGGAAAGTGAATCTTATTATACTCATCGTTTCGACCTCATAACCATGACTGGTATGCCAGTCCTGTGGTTGACTAAGGTTTTCCCTGCTTCCTGCCCAGAGACTGCTGTATTCTACCCCCCAGGTGGATTACAGTCAAATGACATTGTACTTTATGTCTGTTTACGATAAGGCAACTCTATGTTTGTGTATGTATATCTGTGAGTATTTGTGTGGGTGGAGCGAGGCCCTGAGATCTCACATCTATTCACAGAGATACTGAAGTTGCAGCACCACACCTGCTCTATTTGTATATAAATATTCACAGCAAACCCACAATAAAGTTTATAGTAGGCACATAGAAATAACACTGTGAAAGAGAGAAGATACTTTTATGAAGAAGTATAAAAACGTGCAGGAAATGTTTGATAAAACACACACACACACACACACACACACACACACACACACACACACACATATATATATATATATATATATATATATATATATATATATATATATATATAGAGAGAGAGAGAGAGAGAGAGAGAGAGAGAGAAAGAGAGATAATATATATATATATATATATATATATATATATATAGAGAGAGAGAGAGAGAGAGAGAGAGGAGAGAGAGAGAGAGAGAGAGAGAGAGAGAGAGAGAGAGAGAGAGAGAGAGAGAGCAAGTTGTATTATAAATTATGAATAAAATAGAACTCTAACCCATTTTCGAAAACACTTCATGAAGTGTAACGGAAACAAATTAGCCCTGAAAACGGAATACATGTATCAGACTCCATCAATAGTCCACCTCTCGTCCCGGTGCTGAAGCGGGAGCGTCTCAGCTCTGTGCATCCTCAACAAGACATTAAGCAGCGGATCAATAACATTCAAGGGCAACGAGCAAAAAGCTGCCAAAACAGTGACTTCTCCCCCATTATGTAACTTCCAGATGACACGCACGCGCTGCCAGCATCTCGAATTCATATGGAGAGAAAACAGGCGCGTGCGTTTTTCCTCCCGCTTCTCCTGCCGGATGACCTTTAGTAACTCCTGGACCAACGCACGCTGTAAAACACAAGTCGAGCCCCATGGCGCTGCGATGATGGAATACAGTTAAAAGACTTACTTTAAGACGGCGCTGTCCCCCTGTCTCACGGTGATGTTGTCCTTTAGTACAGAATCCCCGCTTCTGGCCGGAACTCCTGCAGGTACAAGGAATAACAATTTAAGTCCGAGGAGGAGCAGGCATTTCCCGGGCAGCGCCATATAGCCACAAATCCCCATCATTCGCTGTCACTGCGCAACTTCCAGGAAAACTTGACCCGCCGGGTATTCCGTGTGCGTCTCGAGCTTTGGATCGCAAATTCCACTCCGCAAACGAGATGCGGCGTCGCCTACTCGAACGGCGGACGACGTGCTTTTGCTCCAAGTAAACGGGCTGCGAGGAAGAAATACTGTCCGTGACGTCGGAGATGGAGGAAAAAGTGCCTGTCCGCCCGGGAGCCGCTGGAGGAAACTGAGTTCGGAGGAGAGAAAAGCCGCCGTGTTTCTCGCAGAACTGCGCAGCGTCTCCTCCGCTTCAAACTGCCGTGAAATGGATGCAGAGAACCAAGTCTCGTGTTCTTTCTCTCCCTCACTCTCCGCTCGTCTGCTCGTCGTGAGACGCTGTGAAGCTCTAGTGTCGGCACTCAAAGCATAAGGCTCATTTCGCTCCAGTGTCTTTTTCTTTCGTTAAGTAGGCTACAGCTCCTGAAGTAGTCTCTCTCTCTCTCTCTCTCTCTCTCTCTCTCTCTCTCTCGTCCTCTCTCTCCCTTTTAATCGCCAGGTAGCATCACTTGCCTCCCGTCGCCATGAGGACCATATGGTCTGTAGCCTGCAGTGTTCTCACGCGGGTCAGAGTCAGTGGCGGCCAAACCGGGGTCCAGGGACCTCCAGTGGGCCAATAAAGGCAGTGTATGAAATAAAGACCCCTTGATTGACACTTGAGGCGCCTGAAAGGCTCAGCTGCAAAATCGTGGGTGGCTGGAAAAAAATCCTTAAAAAAAAATATTTGTCACTAAAAATGTGGGTGTATTCATTATTCAACATTCATTCACAATTAGGAATACAGTCAATTATTATGGGGTGTTTCCTTTTGTAGTTGTGTAGGCAACATGATTGTTAACGGCGTTCGCCTCGATGATGTGTGCGCAAATCACGAGTATCCGAGGTGATTGCCTCGGCTTGCATCCATGAAATCTTGTTTATTGCATATTGAGTCCATGTAAGACTTCAGCGACCCCGGAGCACTAGGAAGACCCCCCCTGATGGCCACCGGCTGTTTTGCACGCTGCTTTAGGGGGTTTACAGGAGACACTGCTATTCAGCAACAGGAAAAAAATATTCCTCTTCATTTCACACATGGCAAACACTCATGCATATAACAGCTATCACAGCTGTGGATTTAGTTCTCAGCCGTGTAAGCCGGCAGGATGCACATGGAGAAGGCGAGGCGTCCTGTGAGCAGTTAAAGTATTCACTCCCTTATTAATTGGGATCACTTGAAGCAGGGAAGCTCTCAATGTAGGTGACCATGCTGGAGTGCCTGAAGCCTGGAGGTTACTAAACAAAACGGGGACGTGTTCAATTTCACAATAATGTAATTCACTCGAAGCGATTCCAATCAGAGAATGAATCCCGAAGACTATTCCAATAACAGGTTTCACACTCGGCACTCTCGTCTGTGGAAGGGATGTAGCAAACGAAGGTGAGAACATATTGTTTATGTAAGGCTGATTACAAATGCTAAAAAAAGATCTCACATAAGACTTTGTGTACCTGCTTGACATGTGTTAGGTCTTAGGTGAGGAAAGCAACATAATGGATAAATATATATATATATATATATATATATAGCAAAATGTTGGATAAAACAACTTCTGAATAATTCCATGAGGTGTGGGTCATGTCAACAGTCAGATAATCAGAAAAATATATTCAAATGTGAGTCCAGTGTGTATTTATTTGTCTTCCATGACATAAAACGACACAAGGACACATCATGGTTAATTTGTTTATCGGGGAAAACGCTTCCATATTCTTTTAGAATTTTTATCGGTAAATAAGAAAAACATCATCTTGGTTCGGGTTTCTATAAAACAAACAAACAAAAACATATAGGTCAAGGTCAGCGGCCTTAGGTTCCTCTCTTCAGATGTCCTTAACATCATAGGATGCAGCCAAGGCTTAGGTAACAACCAGGGAAAGCATGTGACTGCCCCAGGCACTGGAATCTTGGTTGTTTTTAGAATTTTGTTTTTTTTGGTTTCAAGCGCTTTATTATTTGAGTTTTGTGAAGAGTGCACATTTTGGGGGAGGGATGGGAGATTAGCAGCACATTCTTTTGCTCCTCTAGCAGTGCTGTTACAACTCTGTGCTTTCCCCACCACACCACCATCCCGCTCAGGTTGGTAAATCCTAAATCGCAGCTCAGATGTGATGAATAGCCAATCATAGCCTATTTTACTCAGTGAGTCAGAAGCACAGATTCAGCTCATTGATGAGCATAGCCATCAGCTGTATGTTGCCGGTCAAGAGAAGTAAGACATGCTGTTTAAAATTACAGTAATTCACCTAGAAATAACACTACCATGGGGTTTTCATGTCACCCCACCCTTCCACCAAGCAGTCCAGTCCAGTTCATTGGTCATTAAAATGGTTATTTTCATGTAGACTTTGGCAAAAGTTGTGGAAGCTGCCAATAGAACCACTCCATTCTTGATACAACGACACCATACTAGATAGTGGTTCATTTTTAATAGTTTGTTTAATGTTTAATTCAACCCAGATTTAATATATGGCAGCTGACGACACTATGGTTTTTCACACCACGCCATACAATTGAAGAATGCAGACATTAAGGTTTGGTTGCTGGTGAAAGGATTCAGCAAAGTGCCATTGAAGATGATGTCACGGCACTATCACACACCGTTACTACGGTGACCAGTTCAAAATCCCACATACACTTAGGGGGTAATAAAGGGGGGCAGAAAAGCACCTGGTACCAAAAGCAGTGCCGTGTTAAAATGACATGGCAGAGGTAATTCTAATGAAATGGTCCCATTGACCTCTGCCTGGAAAAATCTTTATTGATTTTTTGAGAGCTACATGACCATTTTGTAGACCTGGCAGGTGCAGTTTAAATGAACTTAATGGGCGGTTGATGAAACAGCAATTTTCAGTTCATGTGTTTGATGGTTTGGTAAGGACGAAAGTACCCTTTAGGGAAAGAGAGTCTGGACTTCACTAAACCACATAGACTTTGTTTACTAATGTGTGCTCCTGCGAGTCCACATCTGTATGCATGGAGGGGAAGCCGGCCCCTGGGGAAGCAAGAGGCACTTTGCTGCACATCTGACAGCAGAACTCGGAATGACTATGACAGCGTTTGAGTCTCATGAGAAGACTGAACAAGATAATTTCTTTACCTTAACATCAATTTAGCAAGCTGTTAAGAAATTGGATGGGGAACAACAAATGGCAATGTACTGAAGGCTTTGGAGGCCATCACTGGAAAAGATACAAGTTGTCTATTATCAGACGTTTGTGCAAGTGTGAAAGCAAGTCCTTGTTCTGTTGTGTGTTCATCAATCTTGTCCCACACACAATTGACTTCACAATAAAAGTCTTTGTCTTAACGATAAACATACTGCGCTGCACAAGTGAGAGCCCAAAAGACA
The DNA here is from genome assembly GCA_029853015.1 of Chelidonichthys spinosus. NCBI lineage: Eukaryota > Metazoa > Chordata > Actinopteri > Perciformes > Triglidae > Chelidonichthys > Chelidonichthys spinosus. The sequence continues at coordinate 10,249,629 of CM056835.1, forward strand.
ATTATATCTTTTAGCAGGTGTGAGACTTTCTCAAGTTTTATTGCCCACTTCATGGTAGTAGCAGCAGGAGAACCCAAAACCTTCACCACAATGGTAGTGGACTTCAGGGTGTCATTAGCAATAAAATAGATCATCCACAATGTCCTCTGTGTATCCCATTACTTCTGCTAGCTCCATTTCAAGGTAGCAGCTAAAAACATTGAAAGAAAATACACAGACTAACCAACACCTCACTCCCAACACATCGAATACCACAGCTCAGACGCACCGAGGCGTCCACTTTATATCTGTGTGAGAAACTGATGTAGTATAGGTCCACATGGGGGAGGGTGAAACAAACACAGGACTTTCACCCAGAAGACCATTGTTTTCAACTTGTGTGAAACTAAAAGTCAACGTTGACATGTTGCCGTCATTTAAGTGACTCGTTGGTTACTTGGTAATCATATGAGTCGTCAAGTTAGTCAGGCAAGTTAACATCAATCACGCTCCTTTCCTTACAATATGGGAGTGCTTTTGTTGCCTTAAGCTGAGTTCCCGAGAAGACAGAAGTTCATTTTGAAAAGACACAGACTATGCATGTAATGAGAGTATATTGACACATCTGATACTGACACTTGAGGGACCACTGACCAAGCCGAGTCGGACTAATATACAGGATAAGGAGAAAGCCTGAGAGGTCAATACTTGCTGTAACATAATGAGCAGCCCGTCGCATTTACCAAACCAGTTTACTCTCAGGTTGTTATTGAGGAATTATGATGATGTCTTTTCCAGAGAAATTGCGCAAAGATAAGACTTAATTAAAATGATATCTAGCAGGGATGCAACGCCAGTCCTGACTATGTGCACATCTTAATGGTTTTTAAATTAAAATCCCTCCCTGACCTCAGCAAAATCTAAGATATGTGGTCTTAATTAGAGTCAAGGGTACAGGGAGGGAGTGCTGAGGCCCTCACAGACACCCCCTCCTCAGTTGATTAAGGCTGCAACACTTGGTCACATGATGTCTTGTTAACACCTTGGTGGCATCCATATCAGTTGACTGCCAGGACGAAGTCGCTTTAATAACACCATTAAGAGAGAGAAGAGAGAATTCAGTCATTCGAGCAAACATTACTGCACAGTCTTTGTAGGATACAATAAGGCTGCAATCCTTTTCAATCCACGTCATGTGCCTAACGTGGTCCACCCTTGATTGTCCTGTCTCACAGCAGGTCAGGTACATCCGGTGACCTTGCAAACGCTCCACAATGAGCGCCGGTGCCAAGCATGCAGAAATGACAAATTAGAATGGCATTGTTTGTTGCACTGCCCGCATGAATCACTCCTGATGTATCACATACACAAGAAAAGAGGGAGAGAGCAAAAAAGAAAAGGTAAACTATGTGGCCGAGATCAACTACCCATGCTCTGAAACAGGAGGTGGATATATTGATTTTAACATGCTCAAATGAACAAACCCATTCCACTTAAATCATCGTCTTTTTGATCGCTTGCAGCCCTAAACAGTCCAGCTCCTCCCGCTAGATTGTGTTTTCTCATTAATTTCACTCATACATGCAGTGACATTCACATATTTTTCTGCTGTGACGCATTAACACCAGAGCCTGCGTGCTTTACTCAAACAATCTGTGCTAATCTTCATTCATATCATGCAAGGATGGGCAGAGCGAGGAGACAATGGACCAGCCTCTGACCAAAGCAAGCTAATACCCAGCAAAAACACGGGTAGACTGAATAAAGAGCACTCCCTCAATGGATTCAGTCATCTGCAGAAGCTCAGAAACCACTGACACACTAATTTTATGCAACTTATTCATGAGTGTCTGACATTCTGAGGTCAGTCCAAGTTGGGTGAAGTGAGAAAGAACTTGTTTGTGGCAAAAGCAGGAATCCGACACGGTATGCTCTTTTGTGTTGGCTAAATTAATTCAAGTAACAGAGCTTTGGTTTTGGTAAGTTTGAGGTGATGTTTGGTGCATTATAGAATACTTGACTAAGAGAAAACAAACACGATTAGGACATTTTGAACTAAATAAACATAATCAGCCTGAATTATTAACATCAGCAGAATAATTTAATCTTACAAACTTAATCTTCACAAAAATAGAATTTCACAATATGAATATTCAACCAACACATTCTTTTGATGATGAAACAAATATGTCAGCTTCTCTCAGACATCTGCAATATCATGAAACATTCCTGCTGCAGGGAAAGTATCCTGCAACCATCCAACATCTACACTTCTACTATTTTGTTCACAACTAGTTTCTTCTGGATCTTCCTATGATTGGGTCAATATTGACTAGTAAAATGTAAAATGATGAAAAGAGACATTAAAGGATTGATTTACATACTGACTTAAAATACTCACATGTACATTTAAAGTTTGTCTGATCCCGGAGTTTTTCCTCCAGCCTTTAATGGCCACAGAGTCCAAATATATATATATTTTTTTTAAAGTGTGGATCTTACAGACTTAATGTAATCCATGTGACTGCATATGACAAGTTGGGAATGAGAACGGGACGTGTAATGACACCTGAAAGCTAAAATGCGTTTCATGACCAGGGCTCCAGAGTGCGACCATTTTGGTTGCAAATGCGACCAAAATTTGTATGAGTGCGACTGAAAAAAATTGTAGGTTGCACTGGTGCACCTAACGCTGCTCGGGTGAAAAAAAAAATCGTAAGCGCAGCATCTCTTTGTGTTCTCCTGATGGTATCCAAACCAATAAGAGACAGAGCTCGGGCGGGTCCTTGCCTCTGATTGGCTGTGGTCATTTTCACTGCTGTAAAAATTTGAAAAAGTTTGAAAAATGCGAGCGAGGTGAGCTGAGCAGGTACTCCTGAGCGCTTCGACAATGAGTGCTGAGCGCTTGGATTTTCTTTGAAAATGAAGAGAGGCAGAAAGCCTGGCCCCGAGACTCTAATTAAAAAGCCCAAAAATATGCCTTCAGACAGGACTGGTTGAAGCAATTTCCCTAGCTGATGTACGATAAAAGAAAGGGACTCAATGCACTGCATTTATTGTCGGGAGTGCGGTCAGAATTTGGCCGGTAATAGTGCGTTTGTGGAAGAGTCAACAACATTTCGCATCGAGACGTTGAAAAAGTCCAAAAAGCATACTACATGCCGTGATAAGTGTGTTAATAAAGTGGCCCCTCTCTCAGCTGCATTTCAGCGTCAGGCTGTATCAATCAGGTCCGCTGAGGAATCTGAAATGATTAAAAAATTCAACGTTGCATATAATATAGCAAAGGAGGAGTTGCCGTTAACCAAATTTAAGTCCGAAATTACTCTGATGAAAAAAATGCCGACACACTGAAGAAAAAGGCAGCTGCGGTGGTTGGAAACCCGACGTACACGTCATTCATGATTGATGGCGACACAGACGTCTCTATGGAGGAGTGCGTTTTTGTCTACTGCCGCATTTTGCGGAAAGGGAGGCCGGTCAACATGTTAATTGGACACGTCCGGTGGAGCATGGACACGCACAGTGTTTGAAGGCCCACATTACAGCATGAGAGATAATGAATAGGAAATTAAATAGTATACCTATTATTATTATTAAAAATGAATAGCCTAAGTAAAAATATAAGTAGGCTAGGCTAAGATCACACAAACAGTTGCAATCTATAGGTTAGTGACCTGTATGATCTTTTTATTCTTGAGGAATTTATGCTGCCACAAAGCAAGCATTTACTGCACTTGGGCATCAGTGTGCAGATTGGCTGGAGAAAACGGGTGCTCCGGGTGCTGATGGTGCTGCAGTTAACCTAGGCCATAAGGGGGGTGTCATTATGTAAAAGGAGAGCGATAAAAGGTGATTTTTTGGTGCTAAAGGCGACACGATGAAAAAGGTGGGTGCACCTAAATTTTGTGCTGGTGCACCTAAAAAAAAAGGTTAGGCGCACCAGTGCAACCAATGCAAAAAGTTAGTCTGGAGCCCTGATGACACATGAATTGTCCTTAAATGCGGCATGCTGTTCCCACGCCTGTGAGGTCTAAAGAGACACTGCTCTGTTGATATATCAGAAAATGAGTGTACCTTTTGGCTGTTGTTCTCAGAACAGGATAATAAATTCCTTCATTGTTCATCGTGAGCCAAAATTCTAAATTCTAAATTCTGACAATTTACATTTACATTTACATTTAGGTCATTTAGCAGACGCTTTTGTCCAAAGCGACTTACAATAAGTACATTTGTCAAAAGAAGGAAACAAAGAAACCACGACGTATCATTGCCGATAAAGTAAGAGCTAAAAATAGAACAAGTGTTAGGTCCTCATCTGAGTAAAGTAGTACTTCAAGAGCAACAGTGCTAAGATCAGAGTGCTATAGGTAAGTTTTTTTTTTTTTTTTTTTTTTTTTGGGGGGGGGGTGTCGAGGGAGGGTGCTAGTGGGTCATGCTATGTAGAGTCAAGGTGAAGTCTGAACAGGTGAGTCTTGAGCCTTTTTCGGAAGATGGCAAATGACTCTGCTGTCCTGACATTGGTCGGGAGTTCGTTCCACCACTGAGGCGCCAGAACAGAGAAGAGTCTGGACTTTGCTGAGCGACATTTGCTTGATTTCAGCGATGGTGGTACCAGCCGGCCAGCTGAAGTAGAAGAGCGAAGTGCTACTTTGTGTGATTACTTTGAAAAAGTCCTAAAATTGTGAGAATCACTGCAGAGCTCCAGGTTTAAATGATGACTGGTAAGGAAATGGGAGTCTCAGATCGTTGCCTCCTGACCAAGTGTCCACATCTGACAAGATGGGAATGAGTTGAAACCACGGCCACGGTTCATAACACACCGGAGACTTTAATTGTCTGACGTGCAGGACTGACATTTTATTTTCGAGAACAGACTGATGCTTCTGTTCTTTGAAACTGACATTTTGGTTTTGTTTTATCAAATAGCAACGTGATCCAGGTCTGCTTTATACTGTGAAGGAGCTTAAGTGCTCTTGGCATGGAGAACCACACACGATTCCAACTTTTACCTCCGATAACTACATCAGTCGCAACTTATCAGACAGCTGTAATCAGACACTTCCGCTGCAGTGGAACAAAAAAAGGCTGTTTAGTCTTTCGTCAGCCCTGAAAATGCAAGTTGGTCTTTCTTCACTTTCAACGAGTTGTGCTGGTCTTTGTCACACCTGGGGCCCGTTTCACAAAGCAGGTTCAACAAACTCTGAACCTAACCCTGAACTTTGAGTTGAACAACTCTGAGATGGGAAACTCTGAGTTTTCGGTTTCAGAACAGCGGTTTTGAATTAGTTCACTCAACTCTGAGTATGTAAACTCTGAGTTACGCGCGTGCCTGCCGACTCTACAAAGCCATCATCAATGGAGCTCCGATACTACGATTCACCATGGCAACGGGGAGAGCGTCATTAGATATTACCGAGTGTTTATGTAGAAAACGAGCTCATCCTGAGAAAGCGGAGCACCGTAACTGCAGCAAAGTAGTGATAGTTGGCGTGGCAGACATTTACTGCCCGATCTAATGTGTATAACTGAATGAAACAGTCTATTGATCTAAAGGTAAAAACGGTTTATTTTCTGAGTTGCATCGCGACACTGTGGTGTAATGGTTAGCAACGCCGCCCGCAGTGCTGGCGACAGCGGTTCAATCCCCGTAAATCACAAAGTAGCGCAACATATAAATTATTATTTTTATTGGGTATAATCCCCCCAGGCACAGAAAGAAAGTGGCTTCAGTTGAAAATTAAGCAGAAGAATATTGCGCAAATACGTTGACTAAGGCATATGATTTTAATCATATTTCACATATTAAACAGTAAATATAAGCAGGTATTTCAACACAGGAATGTACTTAAACATTTCATAAATCTCCCGTTCGCAAAAACACTACCTCCGCAAAGAATCTGGTTGCGGATTATTTCCGCGATATGAAATGTTGAAAATGTCGGAGAATATTGTTTAGATAATATCTAATGTGATTGAAAGGAAAGGTAATCAAAATTCTCTCCCGATGCAAAGCTGCTAGACTCACTTTTATTTCCATATCGATTAGGTTGACTATGAAAGGACGGCACATTTTTTTTCAGAGTTGGTTCAGATTCCGGAAAAAGGCGGAGACATGTAGGGAGAAACTCAGGGTTTGTTGAAGCAAACCTGCTAGCGAGCAGGTTAGTTTCACGGAGCATGTTACCCGGGTAACTGACTCAGATTTATGCTGAACTGGCTTCGTGAAACCGAAAAATCAGAGTTTCCCTCATCTCAAGGTTAACTAACTCAAGGTTTTCACTAAACCTGCTTTGTGAAACGGACCCCTGATCCCAATCTTAGCCCACTACAGTTCTATCTCTGTAAATGCTGCGGGATATGTTGCAAAGTCAGTCAATGTATGCATGGCGTTAGGGCATGCATTATTTAAGAAGCTGGTACCTTTAAATGATTAAAATATTCAGACATCCTGTGTTATCAATAGGTGCAATATTCTCAATGCTCTGCTCAGCAGATCTACTGATACACTATCAGACGCTCTCCCACTGACCTCTGCGTGACTTTCTGTTGTGTGTCTGTCGGAATCAAAATTATGGGCATAAAGTCACCGCATTGAAATGAAAAATATTAACTGTCTGTTCAATTTATAAAACATGTTTTATCCGATCTGTCAACATTTCAACTGTTTTAGCAGCTCTATTGACCACTAGTAACGTACATGAACCTGCATCCAAAACTAAACCCTCCTGCATTAAGGCATTGAGCTTTTATGAGAGCCTCGGAAATATGAAAGGCATCAGCAAGGACAACAATGTGTATCTTTCAACGGCCATGCTGGGAAATTCAGTTTCAAAGGGAAAAAATTTGATCTCTTGAACATTTTATCTTTGCAGTATTACTTTAAAACTTGATTTCAATGTCGGTAGAAGAAGATGGATGTCATAGTTGATTTGGGTTTGGATAATGATGGCTTTGCGAAAGGTTTTCAACAGTTATAGTGGGGAAAGCCTCATGCATTTTTTTTGCAGGATAAAGAGAAACGATTAATGCTCCTGCAGTACTTAGCTATTTTCCCAACATACACACTTTGACAACCATTTCTTAAATTTGAATCACTGCTTCTTTTCTGAACAAATAATAGAAATCTTAAAAAATACAAAAACAAACAAAAAAAAAACAATAGTGTGGGTCATTTGGACAAACTTAGTAAGAAGTGACTTTGGTAACTGTACACCATGGCATTGTGATTCTCAAAGATAGTGTCTGTGTGTATCAACAACGAGTCAATATGGCTATCTCAGTCTCATCAACATTAAATGTTCATTTGTATGTAAGCAAATATGGTCGTCTTTAACCCTAAGGTTATAAACAATTTAGATGCAGACAATAACAGTGTCCAATCTTGAGCGTGAGGAGCGGTTCCCAGTAATGCTTATTTAAGCAGAAACGGTCTTACCACAGATGGTTCTCACTCACTTCAAGGTGAATGCATCTGAATGAGCAATTTCCATTCTAGTATTAGTCAAATGGAACTAACACTTTGGGATAAAATGAATCAACCACTCAGATCTTATTTGACACTGACATATGAATGGTTTTGGGAACATTGGGGGGAAAAAAATATCTACATGATTAGGGAATATTTAAAGAGAGCTTACACACAATTTCAGATAGTTAATCATCCAATTTTCATCAGCAGGAGGGAGTCCATCAGAAAGAGATTTCAATGATGAATTATTTGTCAGTTGCCCTAAAGGTTGGGGTTCACCAACAGAGTGTAAGAAAAATATCTGTAGGAAAACAGAATGTCCTGGCAGAGAATTAACATTTTACATTAAGTTTATGGACATTTCCTTCAACCCCAAAAATGGAATATTCCATGGATTTACAGTATACGGACTGAACCATTCACCGATACGTGCGTCACTGTCTGAAAATAGGTCTGCAAAACATTCCCAGCATATCTGGTAACATCAATGGTTCATCCCACAAGTCAATGTGTACTTAAAAATGCGGGGAAAACAACTGAAAAATCAATACAGAAAATGCCTTCATATTGAAACAATACATTGGCCTGTATTTTTACTGACGTTTCTTTGAGTGTATGCATCCCATGAGGATGTTGTTTGTAATAGCTCCAGCTGTTTTCTGTGCTGGATTTCAAGGCATACAGACGTATACTGTGATGCTGCAGAGAGAAGTGTTGTCTTTGTGTATTCAGACGGTGCACTTCGTAGCCAAGAGCAACTAAACCATGGTAGACCTCTGCATATTAGAAAATGTTAATGACAGACCTTCTTTGCAATGCACACTTGCAAGACACATTATTCTGAATGCAATGCCTGTGATGATATTGTTTCACATCTAGCATGGGTATATGAGAGCCAATGCAAACCATTTACTGTGATCACAGCCCAGTTGGATGGATTATAAAGACATTCAGACAAAGAATGAAATATGCAGAGATACAAGTTAGCTGAGTGTTGTGTTGACTTAACACTGTCCAAGTAGCATCACAACCAGTGCATGGCTGAGAGGACTCTCTGCAGTACAAATGCAGTGGGTTAATAAAGTTAACCTTTCATCGACTTTAACAATAACATAATGGACCAAAGTGGCTTTATGACGATGGCAGATTGCATTATTGTGGGAAAAAACATCAACTGCTGTCCACTTAACTGACAATTCATCATATTGTCAAGGTACTCAAGTGCAGCACATTTTGATTTAGACACATTCTGTCTTAAGCCTTTTAGTAGCTTACTGGGCCATTGAGTAAGACTGGTTATTATAAGTTCATGATTACCTTTAATTTATCATCTGAATGCCACAAATCATCTTCTCCCCGTTTAACGATATTAGTAGTTAGTCTCTATTTTAAACAAATGTCACTTCATTTGATGATACCTTAGTCAGCTACCATGACTATTGTGTCAGAAAACTTAATTAAATAAAAATGCGGACATAAACATGCAGGAACTTGCACACATATGATTTTGCCCAGTTGGACTTACTGTCTTAATTGTCTTTGGGCAAGAGATCAGTCGATTGTGCAAGCTGAGAGAAGGATGAGAACTGAAAGGGAGAAGTTTGTGCTGGAATGTTAGTGACTGTCTCAGTCACTGTGTGGGTGAGTGAAACTTTCTAAAGCCAAAAGCAATCAAAAGCTATTTGCACACATCAGTGCCACAGGACACAATAAATGGACTTATGATTCTGTCCATTGAAATAACTATATCTTGGTTTGTGTTACACAGTATCTGATATACACAGGTCAAGAAGGCATCATTCATATCAGTCATTCTGTGAAGGGTGTCCATCTCATGCTGCAGATTGTTCATAGTACTGCAGGTGTATTTACTAGTCTTTCAGAGCCTCTATATACATGTATAGAGAAGAGGGGCTATCAGTTCCACAGTTAAAATACACATTAAAGATAAAAAAGTGAGTGACTCATATATAGTTCTCTTTAAACTCAGTCCTCTTAAAGTGGACCAAGTGGAAACGGGATCAACCTTCCTCACTCTGCTGGTCAATACTTTCCCCTTAATGACGTGTTGTTTAGAGTCGGTTCCACACAGAGCTTTTCTTCCTCACTCTGAGCTTTTCCTCATTCATTCCCTCTAAAATATTTATTTTCATATCCGCATGAAAACATCTCTTTCAAAAATCTGGAGGACATCAGGAAGATGTCCCCAAGTGATGACCAAAGATGTGAGAGACAGTCCATCACATAAGAACAGGGTGTAAGGCTGGTAGGTAGGGAGTACATGGAGCATCATAACCAAGTGGCTGCATAGTGTAGAGAACATCTGTGCTGAGTTTAGGCTGAAAAGGTCCAAATGGAAGGTACCTCCAAAAGGTGCTTGAGAAGGACCAAGCTAAGATCCTGTGGGACTTCCAGATTGGTCATCATGGTGGAGGACAAACAACAGAATACAGCAGTTTATAGATGTAGCTATCCCAAGAGACAGACGCATCAGGAAGAAGGAACATAAGAAGCTTGAAAAATGATGTGGAGATTAGAGGCATCAGTTGTACCGGTGTTGATAGGAGCACTCGGGGCTGGGACACCCAAATTGGGACAGTGGCTCCAGCAGAAGATCCGCTGACCAGGATCAACACCCAAGATCTCTGTCCAGAACAGTTAAGATACTGAACAACCCTCGGGCTCCCAGGCATCGGGAGGACCCGAGCTTAAAGGAGGAAACACAATGATTTTAGTTATAAATATATATATATATATATATACACTCAACAAAAATATAAACGCAACACTTTTGTTTTTGCTCCCATTTTTCATGAGATGGACTTAAAGATCTAAAATTCATTCCAGATACACAATATTACCATTTCTCTCAAACATTGTTCACAAATCAGTCTAAATGTGTTATAGTGAGCACTTCTGTTTTGCTGAGATAATCCATCCCACCTCACAGGTGTGCCACATCAAGATGCTGATCTGACTTCATGATTAGTGCACAGGTGTGCCTTAGACTGTCCACAATAAAAGGCCACCCTGAAATGTGCATTTTTTTTTTGCTTTATTGGGGGTCTGGGGACTCAGAACCAGTCAGTATCTGGTGTGACCACCATTTGCCTCATGCAGTGCAACACATCTTCTTCGCATAGAGTTTATCAGATTGTCAATTGTGGCCTGTGGAATGTTGGTCCACTCCTCTTCAATGGCTGTGCGAAGTTGCTGGATATTAGTGGGAACTGGTACACGCTGTCGTATACGCCGGTCAAGCACATCCTAAACATGCTCAATGGGTGACATGTCCGGTGAGTATGCTGGCCATGCAAGAACTGGGACATTTTCAGCTTCCAAGAATTGTGTACAGATCCATGGGGCCGTGCATTATCTTGCTGAAACATGAGGTGATGTTCATGGATGTATGGCACAACAATGGGCCTCAGGATCTCATCACGGTATCTCTGTGCATTCAAAATGCCATCAATAAAATGCACCTGTGTTCTTCGTCCATAACAGATGCCTGCCCATACCATAACCCCACCACCACCATGGGCCACTCGATCCACAACATTGACATCAGCAAAGCGCTCACCCACACGATGCCACACACGCTGTCTGCCATCTGCCCTGAACAATGTAAACCGAGATTCATCCGTGAAGAGAACACCTCTCCAACGTGCCAGACGCCATCGAATGTGAGCATTTGCCCACTCAAGTCTGTTACGGCGACGATCTGGAGTCAGGTCAAGACCCCGATGAGGACGACGAGCATGCAGTTGAGCTTCCCTGAGACGGTTTCTGACAGTTTGTGCAGAAATTGTTTGGTTATGCAAACCAATTGTTTCAGCAGCTGTCTGAGTGGCTGGTCTCAGACGATCTTGGAGGTGAACCTGCTGGATGTGGAGGTCCTGGGCTGGTGTGGTTACACGTGGTCTGCGGTTGTGAGGCCGGTTGGATGTACTGCCATATTCTCTGAAACGCCTTTGGAGACGGCTTATGGTGGAGAAATGAACATTCAATGCACGAGCAACAGATCTGGTTGACATTCCTGCTGTCAGCATGCCAATTGCATGCTCCCTAAATGCTTGTGGCATCTGTGGCATTTTGCTGTGAGACAAAACTGCACATTTCAGAGTGGCTTTTTATTGTGGACAGTCTAAGGCACACCTGTGCACTAATCATGATGTCAGATCAGCATTTTGATGTGGCACACCTGTGAGGTGGGATGGATTATCTCAGCAAAGCAGAAGTGCTCACTATCACACATTTAGACAGATTTGTGAACAATGTTTGAGAGAAATGGTAATATTGTGTATCTGGAATGAATTTTAGATCTTTAAGTCCATCTCATGAAAAATGGGAGCAAAAACAAAAGTGTTGCGTTTATATTTTTGTTGAGTGTGTATATCTATATTGTGGTGCCCGCGGGACAGAGGTAAGGAGGAGGGAACCTGGGTGCATAACAAATAACGTGTATGTACCGCCGTGGCATGTGACAGCCACGGCGCTGTTGCCACCACACTCTATCCCTCCAAGGCACAGCGCAGTGAACGGACGGCGGACCATGTATGGAGTTCCGATTGCCCATCAGCATCACCGGCGTGAAGGACCACGGCTGGGAGGAAATCAGCGCCAGATGACAGGAGGGGATAAAAGGAGACGGCAGAGAACACGTCCGCGTGGAGAGTAAGCCAGAATTGACACGATCGCTCGCGGCATGCGCAAAAAAATAGAGCAGACGCCGAAACGATCAGTTCACGGCGGGGGACGGCCGCGCCTATTCGAGGCGCTCCACATCTGGTGTGAACTACACTAGCGCTTAATAAGGGCACCTTAAGGAAGCGGGCTCCGTCGGTGTGAGCCAGGTGTAACCGGTCCGCCTGAAACTCATCCAGTGAGAAACGTTCCGCGGTTCAAAAATAAGTGTGATTAAAATGCGTCAATCTTTTTAACGCGTTAATGTTTGTGTAATTAATTCATCGGCGTTAATGTTTCGTAATTAATATATTTATATATATAAATATATATATATATATATATATATATATATATATATATATATATATATCAGGGGTGTAACGGTTCTGAACCGAAACGGAAAACCTCGGTTCAGAGGACTTCGGTTCAGAAACTCATTCTATCTTCCCGAACCTCGGTTCATCCCCGCCCCGACCGCACACGTGTGTCAGGTCACTCCGGTTAGTTTCATTTCTTTAAGATAGCTAATAAACCTGAGCTAGCGGATCCCCGTGTTTACACAGCTTCTTCTTCGTTGGTGTTTAATAGCAGTCGGCGTATACCTGGCTGTTAACCGTGACGCGAGTTTCACGCAAGAGTATGAAAAGGTTTCGCTTAATTTTTTTTTTCGTAAATGCTTATATTATCAGGTCGACAAGCATTTATAAAAAATCCGCGAAACTTTTATACGCTGGCGTGAAACTCGCGTCACAGAAACAGCTGGGTAAACGGCGACTGCCATGAAACACCAACGAAGAAAAAGCTGTGTAAACACGGTGCAGTTTACGCAAACAGCGTAGCTTTAGCAGTAGAAGCTATCAGGCAAGTGTTCTTTTTAAATAAACTCCTGGTGTACTTACAAACTTTAAAATGCCTCGTTTTGTGAGTACAAACCCTATGTGTACTACTGCAGAAGTTTGGTAACATTCCATGCATTATTAATGTAGACTGGTCTTAAGACAAATGTTTATTATTTGTATTCCTTAAGAGATTAATAGAAGTGTTTTTTAAAAAAAAATGTTTTTGTTGTGGACTTGTTTAAAGAGAAGTGTTATACTTGTTAATATAACTTATGTTCATGTTCTTGATATATCCTTTAATAAAATCCAGACATTTTTTCTGGAAGTTTTCCAAAAGGTTTTTCAGTATGTTTTTAAAAACCGAGGTTTGAACCGAACCGTGAGTCAAAAACCGAAGTCGAACCGAATCGTGGTTTCGGTGAACCGTTACACCCCTAATATATATATATAATATACTGTAATATATATAGTGACACATTTTGTTATTTTGTTATTATTCCTTGCTCGTATATATTTGTTGGTTGTTTTAATGTTTCAAACTGAATATGTACTAAACTGTGGTGTTCACACAGGACATTGGAACAACCTGTGCGGATCAATCTGTTTGCCTGTGTGTGTGTGTGTGTGTGTGTGTGTTTGATTGGCTGTTTAGAGGAAGTGCTAAAGTGCTAAAACATGCTCTTTCAAACAATGTGTCCATGGTGACGATAGTAATTCTGTTTCTAAATGAATGACAGCAGAATATTGTGAACACATGTCAGTTAGTGAACTATCCTGCATGTGAACCATCACTGAAGTGAGTGTCTCCCCTCCTCCGGGGGCGGTGTCATCGGCCGTAGCTTACGGCTCCGCTAACGTTCATCTTTCCTCTGTCCTGTGTACTGCGAAGCCAGTTTAGTGGGTTAGCGAGGTATGTTGAGTCTGTACTACAAGTCAGTCAGTCAGGCTGTACTACAAAGGTGGCTCTCTTTTAGATCACCACGGTAACTACCGTGGTACTAAACTGGCTTCGCAGTACACAGGACAGAGGAAAGATGAACGTTAGCGGAGCCGTAAACTACGGCCGATGACGCCGCTGCGTGAATGACTCCTGACACTTAAACCTAACTTGCTTCTGTAATGCTAACTCTAACATGTCAAACTGTATGATGTGTTTGAGGACTAATTTATCTAACTAACCAGCATACGGTAGCACCCGAAATGGTCAACACAGCCGATAAACAACCAAACAAAAAATACAGCTGAATGCAGGAGGAGGGGAGACACTCACGTGATTGGCTGTAAAGGAGGGAGACATCTGATTGGCTACAGACAACCTCCCCTTAGAAAAAATGCATTTGTGGATCAGATTCACGTCAGGGGAGTCTCAAAAGTTTCACACACAAATGCAGGGAGGTTTACAAATGAAAAGCACTTTGTAAATCTTTTTTGTGCATTTGTGAATTTCTGTGTGCATTTGTAAATCTTTTTGTGCATTTGTGAATTTCTGTGTGCATTTGTGAATCTTTTTTGTGCATTTGTGAATTTCTGTGTGCATTTGTGAATTTCTGTGTGCATTTGTGAATCTTTTTTGTGCATTTGTGAATTTCTGTGTGCATTTGTGAATCTTTTTTGTGCATTTGTGAATTTCTGTGTGCATTTGTGAATTTCTGTGTGCATTTGTAAATCTTTTTTGTGCATTTGTGAATTTCTGTGTGCATTTGTGAATTTCTGTGTGCATTTGTGAATCTTTTTTGTGCATTTGTGAATTTCTGTGTGCATTTGTGAATTTCTGTGTGCATTTGTGAATCTTTTTTGTGCATTTGTGAATTTCTGTGTGCATTTGTGAATTTCTGTGTGCATTTGTGAATTATGAGACTGTTCTAGCTCCATACAGCCCCCTCAAGCCAGCCCCGCACTCCGCGGCACCGACAGCGTCCCTGTCACCGGGTTTCATAAAGAACATTAATTGTGAATTTGGTGTGGACAGCCCTCTTTTCCCTGAAATTGGTCCCGTAGCGCCTTCTCGTAACCCCGGAGGCGCCACAATATATATATATATATTAGGGCCGGGACTCGATAAAAAAATGTATCTAATTTATTAGAGGCTTTGTAATTTATTTATCAAAATTAATCGCATTTAATTGCATATAAATATTTGACCTGAGAACAGTGAGAAGTAATTTTTTTTCACATGGATTTTTAGTATACCATTGAATAATGACTGAATACATAAGCTACAAAATATTGTTTATTTTTGTTCAAACAAGTCCAACAGACCAGTGCAATTTTTGCCATTAAGTGTAGCCAGTGGCGGTCCTAGGTTTCATGATGCCCTGGGTAAACCTCACCTCCAAATATCGCATTTTTCAATCGCGGTGTTTTATTTTGAAAATTGCTTTTATTTGAAAATGGACCGGATTGTCTCGTGTTTCTTTGTGTGATTTCCTGCCAGAATTGACACGATCGCTCGCGGCATGCGCAAAAAAATAGAGCAGACGCCGAAACGATCAGTTCACGGCGGGGGACGGCCGCGCCTATTCGAGGCGCTCCGCGTCTGGTGTGAACTACACTAGCGCTTAATAAGGGCACCTTAAGGAAGCGGGCTCCGTCGGTGTGAGCCAGGTGTAACCGGTCCACCTGAAACTCATCCAGTGAGAAACGTTCCGCGGTTCAAAAATAAGTGTGATTAAAATGCGATGTGTCAATCTTTTTAACGCGTTAATGTTTGTGTAATTAATTCATCGGCGTTAATGTTTCGTAATTAATATATATATATATATATATATATATATATATATATATATATATATATATATATATCAGGGGTGTAACGGTTCTGAACCGAAACGGAAAACCTCGGTTCAGAGGACTTCGGTTCAGAAACTCATTCTATCTTCCCGAACCTCGGTTCATCCCCGCCCCGACCGCACACGTGTGTCAGGTCACTCCGGTTAGTTTCATTTCTTTAAGATAGCTAATAAACCTGAGCTAGCGGATCCCTGTGTTTACACAGCTTCTTCTTCGTTGGTGTTTAATAGCAGTCGGCGTATACCTGGCTGTTAACCGTGACGCGAGTTTCACGCAAGAGTATGAAAAGGTTTCGCTTAATTTTTTTTTTCGTAAATGCTTATATTATCAGGTCGACAAGCATTTATAAAAAATCCGCGAAACTTTTATACGCTGGCGTGAAACTCGCGTCACAGAAACAGCTGGGTAAACGGCGACTGCCATGAAACACCAACGAAGAAAAAGCTGTGTAAACACGGTGCAGTTTACGCAAACAGCATAGCTTTAGCAGTAGAAGCTATCAGGCAAGTGTTCTTTTTAAATAAACTCCTGGTGTACTTACAAACTTTAAAATGCCTCGTTTTGTGAGTACAAACCCTATGTGTACTACTGCAGAAGTTTGGTAACATTCCATGCATTATTAATGTAGACTGGTCTTAAGACAAATGTTTATTATTTGTATTCCTTAAGAGATTAATAGAAGTGTTTTTTAAAAAAAAATGTTTTTGTTGTGGACTTGTTTAAAGAGAAGTGTTATACTTGTTAATATAACTAATGTTCATGTTCTTGATATATCCTTTAATAAAATCCAGACATTTTTTCTGGAAGTTTTCCAAAAGGTTTTTCAGTATGTTTTTAAAAACCGAGGTTTGAACCGAACCGTGAGTCAAAAAACGAAGTCGAACCGAATCGTGGTTTCGGTGAACCGTTACACCCCTAATATATATATATAATATACTGTAATATATATAGTGACACATTTTGTTATTTTGTTATTATTCCTTGCTCGTATATATATTTGTTGGTTGTTTTAATGTTTCAAACTGAATATGTACTAAACTGTGGTGTTCACACAGGACATTGGAACAACCTGTGCGGATCAATCTGTTTGCCTGTGTGTGTGTGTGTGTGTGTGTGTGTGTGTGTGTGTGTGTGTGTGTTTGATTGGCTGTTTAGAGGAAGTGCTAAAGTGCTAAAACATGCTCTTTCAAACAATGTGTCCATGGTGACGATAGTAATTCTGTTTCTAAATGAATGACAGCAGAATATTGTGAACACATGTCAGTTAGTGAACTATCCTGCATGTGAACCATCACTGAAGTGTTAAGTGAAGGGGGGTCATGGTGGTGTCAACTGGCCCTTTCAGTCTGTCTGACACTGTCACAGCGGTGAAATTATGAACAGCCGACAAGACTCAGCTCTTTAGATCTCTCTCTCCATCTCACTATGACACTATGTTCCAACTAAAATTCTGTAATATTTGTCTCCGACATGGATTGTGTTTTAGTTGATCAATGATAAATTATCACTTTCAACAAATAAACAGACATTACATTGAAATTGAGATTTCCTCTCAGGACTGAGATGAAATTCTTGCTTTTTTTTATTAATTTCCATCCATATTTAATGAAATTACTGCTGAGTTAAGGTGATTGCTTCCCTGCGTATGTCATGACAACACCAGCGAATGGCTCACTGGGGCATTTTGATCCGGCCAGAGCTGTTTTCTTTGGCTAGCCAATTCCGGCGCTCACTGTATAAAAGTCTGGAGGGCACAATTACAACTGGCAATGGAAAGGAAAATGTTGACATTGAGAAGAAAAATGAGGAGTAATCTCACTCGTTTTTCTTATCTGTGGAAGTCCAAGAAGCCTGAGAGGGTACAGTATTTCCCCTGATGAAAGCCCAAATGATATTCCACCCACACAAACAGCAACACGTGAGTACATAACAGTTTTTACTATCTGCCACTATCACCACATATCCCTGTTGGTTAGTTTTGAATTGAAGAGGGCCGAAGCATTTTCTTCCCAGTCTCCGTGTCATGAGACCCATTGGCCCTCTGTAAGAATGCCACATTTGTATTGTGATTATCTTAAATATGATGTCATCATTTTCATCCTTCGTCTCCAATAGTAAAAGTACTCACAGATAAGACAGTGCAGGTCAGATGATTGAAGACATTTGCAATGGCATGACTCGATTAATTCCACACACTAGATCTTAATTAACTCTGCATAACCATACGGATGATTTGTGTGCCGATGGGATTTGGTCAATAGGGATGATTGCATGAAGTTGATATACTCATTCAATATTCATTATCTCCCTGTTCCATTTTCTCACGGGGCAGAGGAGGTCCTTCCCCCTCATCAAGATATCTTCCTTATGTCTTCAGATGCATAAAGACTTAGATTTGAATCCTCCATGTTAAATTAATTCTATAAAAAAGGTTGAACTATTAAAACAAGTAATCAGTCGTGAAATCTTTTCTTCCCGGTAGATTTAGCCAACATTTAACCTTCTCTGTGAATCACAAATGCAACAAGCACATGCAGACGTGGATTTGATATGGTGAAAATTGCTTTTGAAAGTTAAAATTATTTTCTGAGTCTCACATGTCTGATGTCAAGGCTAATGTGTTGTGCACCAAATGGTTTTACAAAGTGTTCTGTATGTCTGTAAGAAAGATGAGTGAAAAGGCTCAGAGGATGGATTTATTATCCTCATCAAAAGTTAAGGACATAACAAATATAAACCCTTGCTCTTCTATTGGCCCCTTCTTCACAAAGCCTTGGGGAGTGGCGTGAAGACAGCTAAAATATGGTGTTTAAAAAGGAAGGCACAAACCTATAATATGATCAGGAACCCAGCACAATAGACTCTTCTCCAATTCTATTATGGTTTCCATATAAAACGGTGTGGCCCTGAACACACACAGGAGCAGTGTGGAACACAGTGTCTTGCTTTAGTCATTCTAGGATGGTTTGAGAATGATTTGAGCTTATATATACGATTCAGTGGTTATGAATTAGATTCTTTATTAATTAATAATAAAGATACAATGGCAGTTGTTCCTGTAGCAGAACATCTTAAAGTAAAGGGCACTTTTTGACCATTTTGTTACTCACACAACTGTGGTTTTCAAAGGACAGTTGAAAATATTCAGTTTTTATTACAATAAATACAAAGATCTACCATGATAACAAATTATTTATATTTTCTTTAACATTTAGAATCAATATATATCGCTAACAAAATAATTCAAATAAAGCGAAAGCAATCACAGATGAACAATGATCCATCAACATTGCCTCAACTGGAGTCACCTTGCCAGTGTGGCTAAAAATGCATTTTCCAGATGGGAATCCATTAGAAATGCATACAAATCAGAATTTTCGAACTCACACAGGCTCTGCCCTCGACTGGACTTGATACACACCGGGTCCAGTAGAGGGCGGAGCCTGTGCTGACCTGCATTTCCGGTAATACATATTATAGAATTATGTAATAACCAAAACATATTCATTGTGCAGTGTCAAATCGTGGAAGGTTTCCTACTGTATTTTAGTTACATGTGTTCTAGGATGAGTTGTGTGTCAACTCAAAGAATATGTGTTGTTCCATCACTCTTTCCTCTGAGCAACGACCGAATGTAGCACTTTGTTACAGGAATGTCAGTAAAATATTGAGGCAGTTTGGATAAACTGATTGCAAAGGCTGTGTGAACTAATCCAGGCCTCTTGGAAAGCTTTAAATCTCCAAATACAACTTGATGGATGACCATGTAGTTGTCTGTCAGTGCCACAAGCTTTAACAGCCACAGTGTGCCGTGATTTGAGGTTATAACACTGACTTCAAACACTGTTATGATGTCACCTGTTGATACTTTATATGATTCAGAAATGTCTGCAGATCTACAAATATTGTGGCTGTAGGACTTCTAAGCAATACATCCAGTAGATTCGATCATAAAGCAAAGAGAGTTCTTAATCGAAGATGTGACTCACATTATTGTTCCCAGGTCTCCAGGTCTCTGTGAAGGTGCACACAGTATTTTCACTAGGACCTGAACAAATAAACACCTCACCTGAAATGTGCGATATATTTAATTGCCTAATGCATCTGTGCTACATGTGCTCTTTGATCGACAAACACATGTTTCACAGGTAGGCTGAAGTTGCAGCAGACACCTACACAGTTTGCACTTTCATTGCTGATGTGATATATGAGAGAGACACCCAAGATGACAGCTGGTTAATAAAAAAAAAAAAAGGAGAGGTGTATATCCACCCAGCCAACTGGAGCCAAAGTTCACAGGTCTTTGGAAGTGACAACCAAATGGACTGAGGACTTGGACCATAACCAAAATGACTCTGTAAGTTGACTTGTTTTTTCACACTTACGCCCAATAACATCTGTCTATTTGTCTTTAGTGGAAGGTTACAATCAGCATTCATTACCAGGACTCTGCAGTAGTCACGGGTATTTATCGGCTCCAGCTCTGATCTGCATTGATGCAAACATGAAACCTGGGTGGACACGCTCATTTTTGCCCTTTTTCTGGCACTGTCTCTATCATTTCTTCAACAAATTCCATCAGTGTCCGTCTAAGCAGCCACACCGAGTTTGAAGAAAGACTGAATAATGCATTTGTTAACCTATTCCTGAGTATTCAAGTACTGGCAATGAGTCTATCCCTATCTCTGGTGGGAAAGGGGCATTACTGAAGTTGTAGCTGCAACACTGCCCTTTTTTAAATTTTCATCTCCAACCTGCTCTTCTCACTTATTTAAAAGATAATGGGTCTCATTCGCAAAATGTTGGTTAATCTGTGTGTAGATTTGCACATAAATCACCTCAGTACCATAAACCGACTCCGGATTCATGAACACTGCAGAAAAAGATTGTATTTTCTTCTGTTAGCAGCGGTGTGAAGGGGACAGGTCAAGGAAAGGCCTGGAGAGAGGTGACTGATGTCGTCAATGCCATGTTCTCTGTCCAAAGATCCACCTAAGAAGTCAAGATTACAGATGTCTAATGTTTTGTCATGTTTCAAAAACGTGTTTTAAATCCATCTGCATATTGTGAACAGACCATATTTACATTGTAATTTCTGATAATGACCAACAATATGTACGTTCCTTTCTTATTTACAAAGCTCTATGTGCAGTCAGAGGCAGGAGGAGTTTGGTAAAAATTACAAAAAGTTTGGAGCTTGTCAGGGACTGAGCTGGCAAGCATGACAAATGCACGATGTACTTAACAACAAATATAGTTTTATTAACAAAACAATTTAAATTATCGATTTACACATTATATTAGTTAACTTATATAAGTTCTGGGCCTCCAAGAAATAGGTCAACTAAACAGAACTTAACCTCAACTAAATATAACATACCTCAGGACAGACTAAAACACTACTGAATGGCCTCTCCCCATGAGGCCGGAAGCCCATCTATGGTCCACTCAGCAGCAATTAGTACTTACGTGAAGCAGAAGAAGCTCAGCCTCCTTTTGTTTGCAGGACAGGACGTAAAATAGTAATAAATGACAAAGAAGTAACCTAAATGTGTGCACTGCACATGAGAATCTATCTTGTCAAAACTACTAACATAATGTTTGTTATATGCAACTCAAAACCTGTCCAGTTATTTATCTGTGTATGTTTATTTTAGAAAGGAACCTAATGCAAGTAAAAACAAATGAGTTACCACCCTAAGTTCATAGTGGGGTTGCTACTGCAGCCATCACAGAGCTACTAACATTTTGATGAATGCATATTTAAAAAATACTTCCCTCTGCAAACAGTTGACACACATATTTGTTCTGCTCACATTTCATGAATGAGACCCAATGCATTCATTTCACATGTTGAGAATGATTTCTATACTGTATCCACAACCACAGCAGATTGAAAATCAAATGGAAAATTACCTGCTATGAATTAGCATCCTGTCCTCACTCCTAACTCATCAAATACCGCAGCTTGGGCGGTGCTCCTCGACACCGCTACAGTGAGGCAACCTTAATCATCTGTATGAGACACACCAGGCTTTCAACTCTATCAATTGTCAATCCATCCACGTCATTATTAGACACTACTGACGTGGTATAGAGAGCCAGAAAGTCCATTCAAGATGGGTGGCTAAGGTGGTAGATGGGTCAAACGAACAGGACTTTCATCCAGAAAGCCACAATTTGTGTCCCATGTGAATGTATAAGGTCAACAGAGAGCGTCAGATGGCATTAGGCCTACAGCTGTGAATCACGCCACGGCTGACATTGCGTCTGCTCTGCTGCCTACCTGATGTCGCTGCCAGTAGGGTCATCTCTATATTCCCTGGGTCCTATGTTCCCCTACGTTCCCCCAAGTCCCTGCACCCTCTTCCACAAGGCCTGGTTGAAGTGGAAGGAGCATCCACACACTCGTGTCCTTGGAAGCTCTGTTTCCAGCGCAGTCATCAGCGCCTTTTCAAAGTCACAGAAGACTTTCAGAGGTCTCCAATGCTGGTGCGTGATTCCCCTGCACTTTTGACACATTGGAACATAGGACCCTTTTTTTTTTATAAAAGGGTCCTATGTTCAAAATACTTGTAAATGTTTGTTTTGTTTGCCATACATGTGGAGATAACCCCTCGACAACACTAACTAATGTTTTGTGATGATGTTTGGTGAAGATATGTGTAGCAAGTTACTGTGTAACTTTGTTAGCTTGTTAGCCGTTAGTTCGTGGCTAATCCCGGTGGTGTGTTTGGTTTCATCTTGTTGCATTTAATGAGAACTGGCAGTGGAGGTTGACATTATTGTGTTTATTCACCAGGTATATGTAATATTGTTTTTGGTTGTACATTTGTCATTTTATTTTGTGTCCGGCACAGTCTGCTGTCTCTGGACTCGTGTGCCAAAATAAATCTGGGTCTTGGTATAGGTGCATCCTTAAGATGCTATTTCCTTATAGTGTTCTGAAATCCTAATAAGCTGTAAAAGTAGTTTAACGTATTAACATTATCAGTTTCATGTCAATACAAATTTGCTAGCAGTTCATTGAAATAAGCTCTGACCTCTGCTAATCTGTGTTGATCGCTATGTTGGGGCTTTTTTGTTGCACTAAATAAAGAACAATGAACAGATGTAGTGTATTGACCTTTCTCTAGGTTACTGACGCCCCCTCATCAACCTATGCAATGATACAATGCCTTGTTGCATAACCGATTGATTTTTTATTTATATAGGTCTGCAGCAAGTGACATTCACAGAACTGACACCTCTAATATGGTTTCCTGGGACATCGTTTATTTAGGGAATAGCCTCAGTAAGACTGCAGGTGCTATTCTGCTATGCTTCATTTTACCCTCATCGAGTTTCAGTGATAAAAACTGTAATTAAGAGTTGAACAAAATACTAGCAACTCAATTGAGGAAAGACAACCTATAAAAAATACACTAAAATCACTAAATCTGTTTTATTATTTTCACTTCTCATCTGATATACAGCTACAAACACCCGAACAAGGCTAAAAACAGATGACAATATCAACAAGGTCATCATGTTCCATAATTCAAAAGTCAATAATTGCTTTTCATTGTGTTTCTATACATATTAAATAAATATTTAAATACAATCCTACAGCTGTAGACACAGACACAATCCTCTGTTTATTCCTATTTAAATGTATCAGTAATCACCAGGTGCATTGATTACTTTGTGTCACAATTACCCAGGTGAAATTAATTAATGAATATTTGTTTGGCGCTTGAAAGACGAGACATTTTCAAATGATTTCCAACTGTATTTTGTATATATTATCTTCCCTGGGAGTATGTGATCTAATACCAGGTTGCATCTGGTTTTGATTCAGAGTCAGCAATCATCTACAACATTCATTTTTTCACACTCTTCTTTCATTATGTTTGACCACTGCATTATACTGCGAGGAGCCATCCACTTTATGAAAATTATTGTCCAATCTGACTTGTTTTGTATCTCACAGTACTGCCTGTGAATGTGTGCATGTGGAAGATCAAAGCCACTGCTGTACTTATAGGATGGAATAAACAGATCTATATTGAATCTTTTCATTTTCACTCTCAAGGACACACACATTGCTCTCATGAGGGATTCGCTCTAGATGAGTGTGAATCCTCTCAGGCTGTACTGTAGCTCACATAGGGAGCGGCAATACCCTGGCAATAACCAGGAGAAAGCAAAAAACACAAGTCCTTGATTTTAACCAAGATGCTGATTGGACCAGACAGAATCTTTGGCAACCAGTTTAGCCTGGGCTGCATTAGCCACGGTCATTCCATGAGAGACACCACAGACTCCATCTATGGACCGGCTTGCCTTTTCATTTGTTTTTGTTTTTTAGTTTTTTTTCTTGTAAATGCGGTGTTGCCTCTGCATCTGCAACCTACTATCCTTGTCTGAGATTTCAACGGAATGATAGAACATGTCAGTCTTCAACCTTTTACAGCACAGATTCATCCGTATTGTCTAAATGTGCCATTCACTTCCTGACAAATGGAGCATAGACATCGGTGTAGGGTTTCATTTCCTTCTCCAATGTCATGCAATTAGTGTAATATCAGTATGACGAATGTTATCGCATTTCTCTATTCATCTGCTTGTCTTCTGTGTTCTTTATAGTGTCAAATATAGTATTACTCACAGTCACAATGTTTTAATCTTAATTATTATTATTATTATTATTATTATTATTATTATTTTAGGTGGTAGGGCAGTAATCACAAAAGTCATGAGCAAGGGTATGGTGTGTTCATGTGATTGATTTCTGCCAGTTAGTGTTAGCAGAAGTAAGAAGCGCCATGTTTGGATAGTTGTTGTCAACCACCAGGCATTCACTAATGCAACTAATATTTTTATTCAAATATAATGGTTATAATAATTGAAAAATGCCATGTCATGTCCTTGGCAACACATAATCTGTAAACGGAGAAATTAGCAGTCAATCCTTTGCTTTTGGTTGCAGATAAAAATGTTCCTTCTTTGTTGTATCAGTCATATTTAAATATCCCATGTTTAAATATTGCTAAATTCAATGTGAAGGCATTCATTTTAGAGTCTATGTTGAATCAAATAAAGTTATTTGACTTTGGAGTGGAAATTCTAACATCACCATGCATTTTTTTAACTTCCGTTTGTCTTTTCAACATATTAGTCTGCCCTACCCGTCCACCATGTCTTCCATCAACCCAGGAAGACAGGATGGATAGGTGGGGCAAACAGACACAGGACTTTTACCCAGTAGACGCCTGTTTGTGTACCGTGTGAAACCAAACTTGGTTTCTACTTAACTGACGACTTAATTTGGATACATAACTTATTTTACATGACAAACATACTTTTGTGCTGTAAAACTTCAATTAATGTTAACAATATTTGTTTCAAACACTGAATGAAGCCTGCCATATTTGGGACAAGAATTGCAACCTTAAATTGCTTCCACAAAACTCTTGATCAGCACTCAGCATTTGTTTATTGTCGTTCATTTAAACCGCTACCGGCCACCGAAGCAAAAATCATGTGTGATCAGTTGCCCCCGTTCAGACCAGACGTGTACTTCTCTGCGACGGTCCACAAGGACTTCTGCTCAGCTGTTGTTTATTCAGAGCTATTTTTTTTTCATCATGGTGTGTGTGTGTGTGTGTGAGTGTGTGTGTGTTTGTTCATTTGTTTATTTGTTTTCATCTCTCTACTCTGTTTAGATACACAAATATGATAACATTTGTCAATAGCTGTATTTCATTTTGAAAACTGATGGGATTGTCTCGTGTTTCTTTGTGTGACTTCCTGCCAGAATTGATGCGATCTCTCGCGGCTCGCGCACAAAAAAGACCAGACGCCGAAACGATCGCTGCACTGCTGGTCTGAATTACAGTTAACAAGGGCGCCGAAAGTTCCGGGGCTATTCGCAGCGCTTTGCCGGCTGGTGTGAACCCGGCGTAGTTAATTTACTTATGTTTGTGTAGGTAATATGTTGTTAAATATGTTTAAACTTAAATAAATTACCTATACAAGTAGTTATGTCTCGTTGTATTAATTTGTCCTGTTATTGACGTGCCTAATGCGCGACCAGAAATTTGAATAATCAAATGTGTTTTTTTAAAGAGAATATTCAAACGTCATTTTTGAGCAATTTTGACAGCCCTATTACCAACATTACCGACCATAAGATTACACGTCTCTGTATGTGATTTTAATGGGGCATTAAATGGCGATGATGAGCATCAGTTGAAGCATCTGATAAAAGCTGTCTAATTTTTTTTATTTCTGGTGAGAATGTAATTCAATGTTTGTTCTTTTTGAGCTTTTTGTTCTCTCTGCTAATCATATAGGAATCATACAGCTGTAATCCATGTGATATTTTACATCACATTCAACATTTAGAAATGAAGACAGCATTATAGAATATGTGTCTAGATTGGATATGGTAATTATTATGCTATGTATGTTATTGGGGGGTGAAGCATTACCCTACTGCACTGGAAGCTGCATGATCTGTGTGACCTCTTGGCATCCCTAAAGACAAAGGTCAAAAGTGAAGCTCGGCGGGACATCACACTCCCATTCCATCTGCCACTGTTTATGCAGTCCACTTTAGCAAGACGAGGATATGCTTCTGTAGTCCTCTGTAGCACCATTTGCTGCTTTAGTTTGAGTAAATTACAGCTCTGGGTCATTGATAACAGGCTTTTAAAAACTGGGGGTGAATACCACTTGTTTACTAAGCAGTTTCCATTTTGTTTCCACAAGAGTGCGCCAAATCCAAAATCACTCATTATATTCCTCCAGGGACTGAAAGTGTTGTCTTTAAAGCGGATTCAGAGTGATCATATCGTACATTCAATTTTTAATGTTGACAGATTTCAACATAGCAATTTCAAAATCCTAAATCCTGCCTTCCTCCCAAACATAAATCTGCATTAGAAACATGTTGTTCTGGAAATGTGTTTGGCTGGTTCAAACTCATTTTCTTGCAAGGGAGTAGATGTTGATCCATAAGCACCTATTAAGGTGAATCAAGTGACAACATTCTTGAGTTGCTGCTTGGAAAAGCCTGAGCTTGACTGACTCTAACCCCGTTTAAATGTTTAAATATTGCTAAATTCAATGTGAAGGCATTCATTTTAGAGTCTATGTTGAATCAAATAAAGTTATTTGACTTTGGAGTGGAAATTCTAACATCACCATGCATTTTTTTAACTTCCGTTTGTCTTTTCAACATATTAGTCTGCCCTACCCGTCCACCATGTCTTCCATCAACCCAGGAAGACAGGATGGATAGGTGGGGCAAACAGACACAGGACTTTTACCCAGTAGACGCCTGTTTGTGTACCGTGTGAAACCAAACTTGGTTTCTACTTAACTGACGACTTAATTTGGATACATAACTTATTTTACATGACAAACATACTTTTGTGCTGTAAAACTTCAATTAATGTTAACAATATTTGTTTCAAACACTGAATGAAGCCTGCCATATTTGGGACAAGAATTGCAACCTTAAATTGCTTCCACAAAACTCTTGATCAGCACTCAGCATTTGTTTATTGTCGTTCATTTAAATCATTTAATTATTATGCTATGTATGTTATTGGGGGGTGAAGCATTACCCTACTGCACTGGAAGCTGCATGATCTGTGTGACCTCTTGGCATCCCTAAAGACAAAGGTCAAAAGTGAAGCTCGGCGGGACATCACACTCCCATTCCATCTGCCACTGTTTATGCAGTCCACTTTAGCAAGACGAGGATATGCTTCTGTAGTCCTCTGTAGCACCATTTGCTGCTTTAGTTTGAGTAAATTACAGCTCTGGGTCATTGATAACAGGCTTTTAAAAACTGGGGGTGAATACCACTTGTTTACTAAGCAGTTTCCATTTTGTTTCCACAAGAGTGCGCCAAATCCAAAATCACTCATTATATTCCTCCAGGGACTGAAAGTGTTGTCTTTAAAGCGGATTCAGAGTGATCATATCGTACATTCAATTTTTAATGTTGACAGATTTCAACATAGCAATTTCAAAATCCTAAATCCTGCCTTCCTCCCAAACATAAATCTGCATTAGAAACATGTTGTTCTGGAAATGTGTTTGGCTGGTTCAAACTCATTTTCTTGCAAGGGAGTAGATGTTGATCCATAAGCACCTATTAAGGTGAATCAAGTGACAACATTCTTGAGTTGCTGCTTGGAAAAGCCTGAGCTTGACTGACTCTAACCCCGAGCTTTTTTACATGGGAACGTGTCAGTTTGTCCAGTGGTCGATAAGGCAGAAAATCCGTCCGCTGCATCACTCCCTATATTCGCTGAGCCCTACAAACTGTCAGTAGATAGCGGCATTTCAAATGACAGCCGCTTATCTGAGCAAGCTCCAGTGCATTTGCCGAGGGTGGAATTGGTGATACACCAAGCACATTACTGTTGGAAGTTCAGCATCCTTTATTCAGTCTTCAGGCTCCTTTCAGTCCAGACCGTTTATTTTGGTCCCAATAAAAGCCGCGTGAACCCCATGGTGTCTGCTGTTAATAAGCATTAGGAATACAAGCATCCATCACTGATAGAAAAAGTTGCTGTTTGAAGATCAAACGCGAGTTATGGGATGAGAGGCGGAAAAAGAGCTTAACAATGCATTTTAATTGCTTATAGGAAACATTGCTTTCTTTTATCTCACTGTGCTACTAAGCGATGCCACTGTTTCTAATTAAAATTGAAATGTTCCACTGGACCGTTAATATCAATGGCATATCTATGTACATGGAATAAGCTTGCATTTTAAGATACACGGGGTGGGGAAAAAAAATAAATAATTACTACTAGGTGTAGTGCATCCAATTAACATCAATGAGGGCTAATTTGACAACTATTCCTGGCAGTCTGTTCTCTGTACTTACTCATGTGAAACATGAAGAATTAATTACAGGTGATTCCGATTGAAATTTAAATCACAAATGTTTATTCTTTGCAATAGATACGCCGCAGCAGACAATTAACGACAGAAATTGATTAATGATTTATTTTTAATCCTGTTGTCTTGTAGCTATTTTGGGCAATTTGAAATTGTGTAGACATTGAACACATGGCATATTATGGCCTGGATATGTCAAGGCTGGAAATTAAAAAAATATATTTATATGTATATATATGTATATGTCATTCAACATTTATACGTATATACGTAATAATGGTGAATGACCAAAAGACTAGAAGGAGAGCAGACCACGGTAGTAAAATTCATCAGAGGAGCGTCTGGGTGAAGCAAACTTTCTGACAGTGAGGGATTGTGGCTCTACAAGTCATTTCTACTGTGACATTAGTCATCATTGCCGGCACAGTCGTTTCAGGGTTAGCCTGGATATTCATCATCAGCTGACTTGAGAGACTCTTGTTAAATGACGGTGGATTGGGATATTTATGGACAAAGGAAGCAAATATCCCAGCTGCCAGTGTTCGGAAGCACCAACGTTGAGTTAGATCATTGGTGACCTTAATTATTTATGACTGTGGCTTCTTGCACTCTTGTCAAAAGACATACTGTCAAGGACTCTGTGTCTCAGCTGACAGGGAAATAAATGTTTTAAGAAATTATACCTGAAGTTGTCATAAATCGGATGTATTAAGCAAGAGGCTTTATGTAGATTGTGACTTGGTCCTGCAGTGAGATATATAGCACAGTCCTCAGCTGTAGTGGTTTTGAAAAAAGCCAGGCTTTATGCCATATTAATCTCAAAGATAGGGTATGAAAATATATTTTAAGTTGGAATTCAAAAACATTTTATCATATCTGAAGCCAATATCAAAGCCATTCATTGGAGTTGATTTCTTTCGAGTTTAATCAAACCCAAATAATTGATACTCGCAGATTATGTTGAGCTCTGCAATCATAGTTCATTATTTATACAGAAAGAGTAGAGTTTTGAGTGACAGAGAGTCATATGGACAACTTGTAGCTACAAACCGACAGCGCTAAGCATTATATGTTGATATGATATGCACAGATTTTTAAGGAGAAATTTAACACCCCCTCAAAATTGTATTTTTGCCAACCTCCCGTTGCTTATCTTCTCAACATGTTGAAAGGCTGCAGATGAAAATGTTCCCCAACTCTGTCGATAGTGGACAGCACATGCTACCTCCTGAGGCTCAGGTCGGAGGGGAGGCAGACTTGAAACTCTGAGGGCAATGGACGTTGCTTCTCTGCCTGCTGTTCCGTTCCTCTAAGAGAGTCTGACTGCTGACACCGACACAACTGGCTGGATAATTTCACAAGACTGAGCTCACTGTTGGTATTTGAACTGCAAATAGAAAAAAAACTCATCCAACAAAAAACAATACCTTGCTTACTGTGTACAATGACTGCAGCGTGCAGACATCATCTTGCAGAGAATATGCCAACGAGACGATGGCCATTTTTTTAGCTTGGTCTTTTGAGAAGTTAACTCGAGGTATTAATCAGATATTAAACTCTGCCAACATTAGCTCTTAAAGGTGCAGTGCCTGATACCCAAACTTTACCTTCTTACAATGTGCTATGCTACTGAGGAGATAACGGTTAGTAGAATCCTTGCAGGCCAGAAAGATACTTGTCATTGTCTTATATTGCACCGGATATGAGAAACAGTTGTTTCATATCAGTCTAGTAACCAGGATTAATGTTGGCATGATATATTTCTGCACACCACAGATACGATGAACGTGGACGGTCAAAGTGACAGAATACCTCCAGTGGCCATGGTGGAGGGGTTCAACAAACACAATACTTTCACCTCTGTTCATGAACCAAAAGTAATTGTGTGTTTCTGCAAGTGTAATCGTAAACTGGGGTTGATATTTAACTATTAAGACTTTTGCTCAGAAACGTCATTCAATGTATCATATGGTTTGCAGAGGCCCTGCGATAGACTGGCTACCTGTCCAGGGTGTACCCTGCCTTCGCCCAATGATAGCTGGGATCGGCTCCAGCCCCCCCGCGACCCTGAATACAGGATAAGCGGTAGAAGATGGATGGATGGATGGATGGTTTGCAGAAATGTACTTACGAACGCCAACTTCTTTTCTAGCAACTGGGTTGGTGGATGCTAGCCTCCTTTTTGTAACTCGGTCACAATCGCTTCATAGGACTGCAGTGTATACCTCCTACACAGGAGCAAAACAGTTTTGTCTAATCAAGACACGAGTTCTCCAGCGTGCCCATGTTGTTCATGTGTGAGGTTTTTACCGATGCAGCCGACTGAGAAAAGTGAGTCAGTCCTGTGGTTCTAAATCGCCTCATGTTCCAAATACTGAACACATGAAATGGTACTAAATTGAATTCAAATGAATCCGACACAAGCTTGTTTAATCTCATTAATGAATACAACCTCTTGGCTGTTTGTCCCCAGCTGATTGCCATTACGCCATTACACATCTACAGGATGTATCTGCACAGGTTAAACACAATAGAGGTCTTTTAGAAGGCTGAGAATATAAGACGATCCATCACACCCTCTCAGCTTTCAGTGTTAATCAGAGAAGGAAACCAAGCATGAACCAAGGCGAGACTGCTTGCCTGTTCAGCTTTTTTGATTACCCTAATAGCTCATTAACTACTGTACTTCATCGGCTCGCTTTTATAGATCCGGCGGATACCGTTTGATACAATTTGCAAATTTGATTTTTAAAGGGTGATTATAGGATTTTGTCTGCCTTTGTTTTTCTTGTTGCAGATTCATGTACACCAGAGAGCTATTACTTTACTGTTTCAGTCCACTTACACAGTACTGACATTTCTTTACAGAAACCTCACACCTTTTATTTGGCTAAACACACTTTGGCCCTTACTCTTCAGACACCATAACATGGCACTGTATCTGTGAAGTCATACCATGCAGTACAAATATTGTGCTTATCTTCTGAATGTAACTACTGACGCCATAACAGCTGATTGTCTGGTGCAAATGTATATTTCGGGGATCAATATATACCTGGTAGAACCACTGCATTATTTACTCAGGCATGAGCAGAACATCTTATTTGCATTGTCTGTCTGCTTTGAACCTCCGTCCCTAGACATGAAGGGAAGCGTCGTCTATTGTTCATGCATCTTTAATAACGATGCTCAGGGGCACATTTGCATGTTTCATACCTTTTACTACATGAGGTAAATGAGTCAGGTCCAGTATGCTCTGCCTTGTGTGATTGTCAACTCTGTGATGACCTCAGACTTTCACAAGTTCAGGATCAGCTTTTTGTCAACATTTAACTGATACATACTGTGAATCTTCCACAGTTGATTTCCATCAGTAAGACAATTATTTTCTTTGTATTACCGAAAGGTAAAGGTTCTATGAAATGTGTTTAAATACCATTATTGAAAGGTAACTTTTAGTGAATGAGAAAAAAATATACAACTAAATGTTTATATTAGGATTTTTTTTTTCACAAGTCTGAAAGAAGACATTTTATGGAACCAAATTCTATCATTGATCAGTGCATTAAAAAAGATGTTTGCCTGCAGTGTCTCTCCATAAATGTCTATGCTCTATTTAGTTAAAACCTATACAATGTAGATCCAATTATCCTCTCTGATGAACTAGACTAACACTGTAATCATGATATTGTGAGAGTGTTCGGACTCAAACAAATCCTTTTGTCAATGTGCTGACAGAAGTGATGCAATCCTGCCTCTTTAAAACAACATTCACATACAACAGATTTGCACTAGCAAGTATGCTTTGTAGGGAACAAAGCCCTGCCCTACGTGTCGAACATATATAAAAGGGAAATGGTTGGATTGAACATTTATGAAAAGTGCCCACCATCAGCTGATGTCCGAATTCCCCTGAGAAGACTGTCCTCACCATTGGACATAAATCCAAAGACAGCTAAAAGCACACAATTACTGAAGTGGGCAGAATTCACCACCAGCAACATATTACGTCTCAGAGATCTCAGTGTCTTAACAATGTGTCTTGAGAGAAGCCAAAGCCCTGACAGAAGCACATGTTAGGCTATTTGTTGAATATACTGCTGTGGAGGCTTCTCCAATGGTGATGTATCTACAGAGATACACAAACTACCTCATTTATACATGTTTACTCTCAGCTTTCAAAATTAGATTTTTTTAATAGGCTTGATAATAATGTGAGGAAATGAGTGATATACAATATTTTGCATCGTTATACATGTTTAGAGGTAGACCTTATATCCCATCCACTATTTTTTATGACACAATCATATTAAATCATGCAGTAACCAGGGTCAGTGGTGCTTAAAGCTATTGAAGAGTCCTCTTCTAAACTATCCATGTTCATATCAATAAATGTATGGATTTATTTAGTGATGTAAACCATTCTTAGTTCTATACATCTCATACCTCATGTAGATTACCATACAATTAACATCTGTTTATTCCTTACATGAATGTAAAGTAAAGAAATCGAAAGCTTTTATGTATTTACTCAAAATACAGTGCAGCTCTTTCAAATGTTTACTGCTGGTATAAATTAATTTCAGTACCGCATTTAATTTAAAGACACTAAAATACAGTGCAGTGCCTACATAAAATATAAAGTTTGCATGCCTTGTTGGAAATCCCAAGGGGATCCTTCCACACCGAGTGTCCCTCCCTGACCCACTAAGTTGTATACGTATAGGTAAGAACCTAAGCTGAACTCTAAAATTATGAAATTTAGATTACATCACTCTCTTAAACGGCACCCTGCAGGGAATTTTCCTCAACCTGTTTTGCTTGGTTTAAAGGAATTCTGGTGGGTGTGCTTATTTGGCTTGATTGCTTCAAGCTGGTTTGATGGCCGCAAATCAACAATCCAGGCTGAGACGGACTGAAAAGGAGTGTCTTGATGCCCTTCAGAGTGGTAGGGTGCAGTTCCGTTTGTTTGGGGACAGAATGTATGATTATGGGAAACTATTGAGGAAGCAATTTAAGATTCTAGTAAATGGATTTGAAGTTGCCTTTCATTCACACACACACACACACACACACACACACACAAGCGCGCCAATCAGAATGGACTACCATGCAAACTGGTCTAACCATTGGGAGTAATTTTGTTGTTCAGTGTCTGGCTTAACCCGGTGATAAATGGATAGTCTGCTCTGCCTGCTGAGACACAGCTGTCCCCATCTCCATACGTGATCTGTATAAATAAAGGAATATTTCTACATTGCAGTTGGTAACCATGATACCATTTACTTCATGCTTCAGCCTGCTTTTTCATTTGTAGCTGGACTTAATCTGGACTACAATCAATGATCTCCTCATGAGGTCTTTGTGGTTTCAGAAAAGATCAGTGAATGCATCAGGTTGACTACAAAGCTGACCCCACTGTGGGACTAATAAAGGATGATCTTATCATATCTTATCTTAAAGGTCCTCGCAGCACTGGTGCACATGTGTCTCCGACCTACTTCATAACTAATCAAATAAAGCCCTTTTATAAGTATGATTTTTCTTCTTTCAAATATAATTTCAACACTTAAAACAACAGGCAGTAAGTAATCCATTATGTTGCAAGAGGCTGATGTGGAAATTCTATGCAAGATTACTCCTGATTACCATCTTGTGTCTCCCAGGAGTGAGCTCAGCTGTCACACACAACGTTGGCAGCCATAAACTGTCATGACACTTAATTTTGTTCCATGAACAATTTCTTGGCACATTCTTGACATGGAAGTCATGGGGCTTTTTATGAAAGAGCTGCCAACACTGTGTGTGGATGTGCTTATTACCTCCAAACTGAAAGTCTACCCAAAGGAGAAAGCTACCATGGGGCAACGGCAGATACGCCGCCATATGGCAACTATCTGCTGAAGATGAACTCAGAGAATTACCACAAGAGGGCTCCTTTGAAGGATGGCTCTCTGTTATATTAGGTTGGGAAAATTGGAAAGCACTTGCCGGATCCCCTTGATCTCTGCTGAATTTCATCAAAGGTTCCACACTGTATAAGAAGATAGCGGGATTATTTTTGAGTGTTTGTAAGTTGTGGAGCTGAATGAGTTATGGCTTGAGAACATAGAGTGCCTCCTTGCCATTTAAAACTACACCTGTCCAGAATGTACAAGACTGCTGGGGATTATGCTGACGTGCAGATGAAGTCGGATCATCATGCGACCTTTAGAGGCAAAATGCTAGTGATTAGTTGGCTGGGACCCGACCTTTGGATCCGCCCACTCCACCGAGCTCTAGTGGACCAATTTGTCTGGCATCGTGAAATGAAACTCGGTTCAAAATGAATGACCAATGAACCACACGTGGGTAGTAATGCTGTTTTCAAGGTGTAGTGAAGTCATAAATAAAATCCCAGGATTGATAGATGCATTACATAATACTGCATGTTAAGTGGGATGATAAGTAAGCAGATATGCTTTTGGTATTTTGCAGTTGAGGTGGGCCTCCTGTGGACTTTGTTTTGTAAGTGTGGCTCTACTGGAAAAAATAGTGAGGATCACTGGACTAGTAGCAGCGAACCAAAACATGGAGGAGCATGGGGGAGCTGCTCCACTGAAGGCACCGCCAAGCCTAAAGGCAGATGTGTGGTTGCATTTCAGATTCAAAAACTATGAAGACAGAGAAGAGCTGGACAAAAGCAAAGCTTTGAAACATCCCTAACTAAATCAATATTGAATCTAATCAGAGATTAAATCAAATCTGGACTTTGTGAATCAGAATCAAATCGATTCAGGAAATCAGCAGCGATACCCAACCCTCCACAGCATGTCTTCTTAATATTGCCAGATTTCATCGTTTGCTTTTACTCTTAAAACTCTGCAAACCCAGTGTGTCAGCTCCAAATGCTGTTAGATTCAAGCAGCCGTGATTCCAATCACCACTTCTACAATTCAAATATGCTCGTAGGCAAGACATTGATTGACTTCTCATTTCAATACATAATCAGAATTTGTGCACATATCCATTTTTCATAAGAATCACCCAACATGAACTGCATGCATTTTTGTCTACTAGCAGAGAAACAAACAAGGGCAACAAGAGCAGTGTTCAGGTGGAAGATAAAAAGAGGAACAGACAGAAAGGGTGAAGCTTTGTTACACCTGCCATTTTCATCTAAATCAAGCCAATGATTTACCCTTCAGCTGTAATCATCATAATAAATAGTTGTCTAATGACACCTTCTTGAGAAATCTCATTACGTTTTCGTTTAAAAAAAAAGCATGTCATTTGATGACCAAATGCCAGGTAAATAAAACGTGATACTAGCTTAATTAATAGACATTATTGCTGTTTGATGAGAACTAGTGAGTTAGTTAATTAATTTTTGTAATAAATGGATTTATATAAATACTGGGATTTAGCATTTATTTACAGCAACAAATGATAATAAATGGTTATACATGGGTAAAAGGACGAGGTGTTAATTAGTGAAAATGTGAGTATGCTGATCATACTTTTATAGTTCTAAAAGTTCAGTCGCGGCAGATTATCAAATTATCACATCATTCTCGTTTGAATTTGCCTTTGATATTTTCGGCTAAATGACTGATTACACATTTTTACTAATGAAAAAAGGTTTGTTAATGTGAAAATGTGAACTGCAGCTGTTGTCTTACACTGCAAATAGGCACAGGTTAGGTTAGTTTCACCCCTTTGTCTTTCATCTTCCACCTTAACATGGCTCCCTTGTGTGACTCCAACAAATAGTCATGCAGTTCACGGTGGGCGATTCTTATGATAACTCACATCCACGCAGAAATATGCGTGCACATATTGGCAACGTTGGTAGCACTTTGCCTCAGACATCTTTAGCTTTAAGCATTGAATTAAAACAGTTTATTGAATCAAAATGTCTGGTTGTTATATGTCCCAACATGATCACAACCTTTTCTGAGCAGCAGGTGTTTTGGTTTAACCAGAGACCGTGTTGCCTGGTGACAGTCCACTAAATACATCTGTGGTAATATCTCGTAGTAACTTCCGTAAATGGTTTGGGTAGATAATAAACACGGATACGTATGTATTTAAAATTAAGGACACTGTTCTAGGTGTGCTGCCAACACTACAAGCAACCATTCAGCTATGCACCAGGTAACATGGTCACTTGTTAAACTAAACCACCAGCTCTAAGCTAATAAACATGTTGGCACTCCGCTGTACTTATAGTTTACAAACTGTACAAATGTCTATATGTGTTTTAAGCAACTAGGGACAAATGAAAATATTGTATTGTTTTATCAAGCATTTATTAACTGTTGATTTATCAGTTATGAATTTATCAGCAGGGTCTACTAGTCAATTATCTGTTGATAAATGCCCTTACATCTGCTTCCAACTAGTTTAGAGTGCGTTCTAAACCATTTTTATAAGCCCTCCTCCAGGAACTGTGCCCATGCAAACTGTCAAGATGGTTTCCAGATATAGATAGTAGCTGTGGGCAGTAGAACCTATTTGAATCACAGCTTGTGGGTGGATCCACAGTCAACGAGAGGGCTCACACACTGAATCAGCAGGACAGGCTGGGAGAGAGTTCTGACACCAACATAGTTTGACATCTCTCTATTAGAGCAACTGTACCTATCATACATCTCACGACTGCTCAACATGCATCACTTACCGAGCTCCAAATCATAACCATCACATAGAGGCTGTAATGAGAGGAATGGAACACTAATAGCGCCTGTAGACAAGTGCCTTTCTGTGTTGTTATTTATTCTTGTGTGTCCCGTTGTGAGTGTGTGATTCAGTTTCTCTTTCAAATCCTGATTGTTGGAACAGTAGAAAGACTAACAAACAAACAAATTGTTTCCACTACTCAAGGCTATTTACCCATCCACACACATTCATACGCTGATGGGAGAGGATCTAACTCATTCATACACATTCACATGCTGATGGCAAAGCCTTTGGAGGCAATCTGGGGTCCAGTAACAACAAACAACAAAGTCTGTGTCAATGACTTTAATGTAGTGTCTGTCAAGTTCGAATGAAGTCTGGTCACGGTTATGCTGGCAAAAATTGAGATTCACAATATTATCCAGATAATCATCAATATGGGCTTAAAATGCAGAAAAGGCAGTAAAACATATTGGAAAATTTGGTTAAGAAACATTAAAATATTTGTATTGCATCACAGACAAGAAACTATGACGCCGTATTAGGGTCGAGAGAGGTGGGCAATATTCGGACAAAAACATTGCAAATTTGCTAGTTTAAAGTGGCAAATTTTCTAGTTTATTACGAAGCTAGCAACCGGCATTTATGCTAGCTATCCATTCCACATGTGACAACGCTTTGCTAATAATATTTGCATTTAAAATTAACCAACAATAACCATCAACAGCCATCACCCTAAGGACCTTAGCAAAGCGTTGTCACACATTAGCATCGTAATAAACCAGCAAATTTGCTCGCTTAAAGTGGCAAATTTGCTACTTCATTACGATGCTAACAACCGGCATTTATGCTAGCTAACGTCTCATGAATGTCGCTTTATCTTTCAAATTAATGCATCACAATTTATGACAACACTTTGATAAAGTCCTTAGGGTGATGGCTGTTGATCGTATTGTTGGTTTATAATTTATATATATTTATATTTATTAAATTATCATTTGATGGGTGTTTGTTGATCAGGTGGTTTGGCTAAGCTAGTGGTAGGTCATAGATGAGGTAAACACGTAGCTTGACCCGGATGTTTGCCATTGATATAACAAAAAGTGAAAGCTACTGCTAGCTTAGCCAAAGCACCCGATCAATAAACACCCATAAGATGAGATGGGATGGATTAATTACAAAGACAAAAGCAACATTCATGGGAAGTTAGCTTGCATACATGTCGGTTGTTAGCATTATAATAGACTAGCAAATTTGCTAGTTTTAAAGTCACAAATTAGCAAATTAGCCACTTTAAAACTAGCAAATTTGCCACTTAAAACTAGCAAATTTGTGACTTTTTTTCTCGGAATATTAAACCACCTCTCTCGGCTCCATTTTTTCCCCCTACAGTGGCCCTAATACGCCGTCGTAAGAAACTCATTGTTTTTCGGTAAACATCCTTTTTAGGTAAAAACAATTTAAAAAATCCTTAATATATATTTTTGTATTCTGTATTTTTTTTTGCTCTGTCAGTTGTTTGTGCAAGTTTATACTCAAGTTTGAAAATGTAATGATGGGCTTTTTTTCTGTTGTTTTGGACATTTATTTAATCTGGTCAGTCTATGAATACATGATTGACTTCATTCAGTTTACTATAGCATTTCTTCTAAAGAAAATAATCTCAGGAGAAAATGCAATACACAAACACGTACCTTTTCATCCACACAGTCCAGTAGTTTAACTGCCTTGCAATTAGATTTACACTGTTGTTTTTAAAGAGGAACATGAGATCTGTGCCTGCATGACACAGAAATACTTCAAATGCCTTCTCAGTGTGAAATCATTTAACGTCAGCATTAGGTCAGGTGAAGGAAAAACATCTCGTTTGGGTCTAAAATAAGAATGCAAAATAAATTACATAAATACGTCACTAGCATAACTCCCCATGGTTCATACTACGTCACTGGCTCTGAGCGCTGTGAACAGAGATGAATTAACTCTGTGACCAGCATGACAAAGGCTCCTAATTGGGTTTCCATTGGAATTGTGTTAAGATTACAGCTGAAAAGTAATTTTAACACATTATGTGCCACAGCGAAACAATGACATATTTAAAAAGCTTCAATCAGTTGCATGTGTGTACTTGCTCCACCATAGAGGGCACAATCAGCATCTTGAAAAGAGGCTGGATGTGTTTGGACACAACAGTTCTGCTTTACAACGGGAGAAAGTCTGTCTAAATACAACCACTGAAAATGGTTTTATTCTTGCAAAAACATGACAGACGATTGATGACCCCAGCCAAATGCAACATTGCCATGAAACACAGTGTACCACTTCCCCTTTGGTAACCATAAGAAGAGGATGTGCTTCCTGACCCACTCCTGGGACCGGACAACAATCCTGACCCACTCCTTGGAGCAGACAACAATTCTCATCCACTCCTGGTAACGGACAACGATCCTGACCCAGACTTGCTGACTAAGTCTCTAAGCAATTAATTGGTTCTTTGTAAATAAAAGGCATTCAAATTCTCATTTTTACAGTTTGTTTATTTATTATTTACAATGAATCCCAAGAAAGAAACGCATCACTTCAACAAACATGTTTCAGTGCATTTTTCTTTTTTCTTTCAGTGTCTCCGAATTTTAAACCGATAACTCTGAACAAGTCTTTCCAC
The DNA here is from genome assembly GCA_029853015.1 of Chelidonichthys spinosus. Taxonomy (NCBI): domain Eukaryota; kingdom Metazoa; phylum Chordata; class Actinopteri; order Perciformes; family Triglidae; genus Chelidonichthys; species Chelidonichthys spinosus. Next base: position 10,289,623 of record CM056835.1, read on the forward strand.
CTCCAGTAGTCCAGTAGTAGAGTCTGCATCTCTATTCTGTGTTTGCTTCTATTTTTTTTGTCTCAAATGTCGTCGGTTTTGCTTTCTTTTCTGGATACAGCAGTCACTGAATCAGTAATATCATCCCATGCATCTTGTTTTTGTGTTATTTTAGATCTAATACTGACGCTACAGGATACAGCTCATTTTCTGTTCACATCCATTTTCTCATGTTTGGAGTCCGCTTGTCTTTATGTTTCATGTTCTGTGTGCTATTTCTGTGTCAATTTACGAAGACAATGCGATTCATCATTATAAGAATACAGGCTTGTACTACAGCAATGCAAAATAATCGGGCACACAAATAAGGTGCAAGCTTTGCAAGGTCTAAACACTACAGTTTCAGTCAGCAGCACCTATTTATGCGCTGACCTGCAGGGGTTACACTCAAAAGCCATTAGTAGTCACATACAGTTATATCAATTTGGACACAAGTTATTTTAGCTCTTTAACAAAACATATTCAAGATACAATTATATAGTAAAAAGTGCATATTGTAAGCTTTAATTTGAGGGTATTCACAGTAATTGGACAATTGACTTAAAAGCTATTTCATAGGCTGCATGGGCTATTCCTGCATTAATCCACCATCAATTCAGCAGGTAAACGTTCTGGAGATGATTCCAGGTGTGGAATTTGCAATTTGGAAGCTGTTGCTCTGAACTCATAACATGCGGCCAAAGGAGCTCTCAATGGAAGTGAAACAGACCAGTCTTAGGCTGATCCATCAGATCCATCAGAGGTATAGCCGAAATGTTAGGAGTGGCCAAATCAACAGTTTGGCACAGTCTGAGAAAAAATTAGGAGCACACTGGTGAGCTTGGGAACTCATGGTGAAGAAAAACCCCTTCACAACATCCACCCAAGGGAAGAACACTCTCCAGGAAGTAGGTGTATCAGTATCCAAGTCTACCGTAAAGAGAAGACTTCATGAGAGCAAATATATAAATGGTTCACCACAAGCTGCAAACCATTAATCATCCTCAAAAATAGAAAGGCCAGATTAGACTTTGCTAAAAAAAAACATTGAATGAAGCCAGCCTAGTTCTGGAGAGGCATTCTTTGGACAGATAAAAATAAGAGCAACCTTTACCAGAATGATGGGAAGAAGAAAGTACGCATAAGCCTTACAACGGCTCATCATCTAATGCACACCACATATTCTGTGAAACAAGGTGGAGACAGTGTGATGGCATGGGCATGCATGGCTTCCAATGCCACTGGGTCACGAGTGTTTATTGATGTGACAGAAGCAGATGGATGAATTCTGAAATGTATAGGATTATGCTTTCTGCTAAGATTCAGCCAAATGCAGCAAAGTTGAAACTTTGAAAGCAACCCAGCAGTTTTTTAAGGCAAAGAAGTGGAATATTCTGCAATGGCCGAGTCACTCACCTGAACTCAACGCGATTGAGCATGCATTTTACTTGCTTAAGACACAACTTAAGGCAGAACGACCCACAAACAAGCAACAGCTGCAGTACAGGCCCTGGCAAAGGATCACAAAGGAGGAAACCCAGCGTTTGGTGATGTCAATGGGTTCCAGAATTCCAAAACCTTTCATGGGTTATTTTTGCTCAACCCCTTGAATTAAACCTGAAAGTCTGCACTTCAATTGCATCTCAGCTGTTTCATTCAAAATCCAATGTGGTGGCATGCAGAGCTCAAATCATGAACATTGTGTCACTATCCAAATATTTCTGGGCCTAACTGTACATACAACCATTACAGAATGGCAAAATTATTAATTAAAGTCCCAGTCGGCAAGTCCGGGGGATCGAGGGCACTCGAGATTTTGAATGTTTACAACTCTCACGCACCATTGCAATCTTTCTTTGTTTCCTTATTTTCCACCGGTGTTTTGTTTTCCTTGGTTGTTTTTGAACTCCTCGTTTTTAACCGAGGAATTAGAAGCTTGTAGCTACTTCCCCTTGCCTTCCCCTTGTGATAGTGGTACAACCTGAGGGAAGAGGGGCTCTGTGTCCACGAACACAGTCCTGCATGTCTGTCGATTTTTTGCAAAACAAACAACAGGCTCTACGTGCACGAGGCTTGCTTTTTTTCTAAAACCAGGATGATTTATGTTGTTCTATCGGAGCATAGTGTCGGCTTCGGTGAATATGATCAAAACAATGTTGCCGACTGGGACTTTAAGAAATAGGAATAAAGACAAACTAAGGAATTGGCTCCTAAATGGCAGCATAATATATGGATAGACTGCTCTCTTTAATCTAAAAATCATAAAAAGACACCTGGCTGCCACATAATATTTGGTACCCTTCCATACAAACTTTTATTCTACTTTCCTTCATTATGTATATGAACTACTGTGCCTTCATGCCACTGCTGCTATCACCAAGCATACTTATTTACAGCATGTATATAGCTGAACTGTTTCACATTAATAGCCAGAGGCTGACATTAACAGCATGAACGATCTCATATTCTAAACCACTTAAATGAAAATGGTAGGACACCCGTTTTATGTTTGATGTTACACTGAAAATGCTCCTTTTATTCTCCAACTACTGAAGGAAGAAGTATATGCTACATTTTTAAGGGGAAACTCTTGTTTTTGTTATCATCAAAGCCTACATTTGATCCCTTTCAAGTGTACACCTGGATGAAAGCACATCTACAAGCCAATGTGGAAGTGTCTTAAACCTGATTTCTACCCGTTTTAAACAATAAAATCCATAGGATTTAATAACATGTGGAATATAACAAAATATGGCAACAATCCTCAGCCAAGAGAAGAGGCAGTCCCTACTCACTATATAGTGCACTATATAGGGAGTATGTTTAGTGAGCATTACTATTCCCTGTAGGAGACAGAGAGGCAAAAATGTTAATAAATGTTTAATATTTAATATATTCATTGTGCACAGAGCAGAACAAGATAACAGAAACAGCCAAAGTGTGATGTTTTTCTTTATTCATTAAAAAAAAGCACAATAAAAATGTATTAAGCAGGGGGGATGGGGGGGGGGGGGGGGGGGGGGGGGGGTCTTCATCCATCACAAAATGTCACTTGTCAGAGAAAAGTGCTGTATGACAGAGATGAAGGACAGATAGTGGTAATCCATCGCCGAGGAGTTTGGGATCAGGGATTGGTCCCAGTAGTGCTGCAAACTGGTCCTGAAGTCCACCTGGAGCCGATCAGGATTGTTGAAAATAAACGTCAAGAGTAATCCAGCAGTGACGACGATGTCATGATCGTCTCATTATTGAAAGACGAAGAAAAATAATGCGCAACTACCCTGTTAACTGCTGGATGACATTATTTTCAACGGTCGGGTCCATGTGGACTTCAGGAGGTCGGTGGTCCAGTACTACCCCCAATAACCACGATCCAACTGTTTACTGGTTTCATTTATTCCCTGCTGGAGGATATGTATTAAACAATGTATTATCCTGGTAATTTCAACCCGATTCAACAGAGAAGCTGGCACGTGATGTCTGATATGTTTTCTGACCTATCTTTTTACTTTCAAATACAGTTTGTGCGCTGGTCACCTGCATCGGTAATCAACTTTTCTTAGTTAGGCTAGCTAGCTGACATATTACACTAAAGCAATGTTAACATTATACAAGTCCTTTACTGTCAATGTTGGCATAACAGCATCTCCCTCTCCTGTTATATTGTGACAATAGCACAACAGGTAGGCGATTTGGGGGAAGGATGACATCCCCCTTGTTAACCCTCCTCTCCATCTCCTAGCGAATAAAGTTCAAACCACCCTGGAGCCGATCTCAGCTGACATTGGGCGAAGGCAGGGTTAACTTGGACAGGTCGCCAGTCTGTCACAGGGCTGATATGTAGAGATGGACAACCATTCACACTCACACCTACTGTCATCAATTACCCTGCATGTCCCGGTGAGCAACCCGAAGGAAATATGGGAAATGTCTCTAAACTGAAAACAACTCATAGACATCTGTAACAGGGTCCCGGTTAGCACAAATAAATGGAGCGGGGTAAAAAGTACAATATTTCCTCTTAAATGTAGCATAAGTATAACGTAGCAACCAAATAGATATACTCAAGTACCCTTCTTGGTCGAGGCCTACTGTCCATGGTCTTACACTTAACACTACTGAACATATTTATCTATGGAAGCTACCTTTAGCAGACATTTGTTCACTTCCACATCTAATTAGTCCAGTGTGTTTACTGAAGAGGGCAGAAGCCTGACACATAAGTTCAAACACAAGTCTGGTCCACTGCACACAGCTGAACTGCATCATCAGCTCATTTGAGTTGAACCTGCTATGGCTGGCAGTGAATTTCCTCTCATTCATCAGAGTGTTTACTAATTAATTGGCAGGTCAGGGATTTCCTCAGCTGAGGAGTCGATGCACCTGGAGATTTCACTCTGAGAGATTGTATTGTGTCCACCTACGTAATGAGTGCCAGGAAGTGGTTTAAAATGGGATCGCAAACTTGAAAACATATATAATTGGGATGGGGTCAGGGGAATACTTAAAATGGCCACCTGTACTATGCTACATTAGATCGATTGATGGGGCTGTGAAAACGAATACATTCATAAACAGGTGAGTAAACCCCATGTTGCATTTTTTAACAAGTGGGGAAACTGTGTTCATGTGCATTTAGCCTCCACAGCATCCCAAATAACACAATCAACAGGGCTAATGCCAAAGATTAGACTTACAAGAACGTCTCATCATCAAGCTAATGTTAGGTGTGCTGGCTGTGTGGGGAAACTGTGACTTTGTCTCCCCTAATTGAATAATGGAGATTTGATTTCTCCTTTGCTCAGGTACCTGTGCCTACATCAGAACAAAAATGAACCCAAACCTGAACTGGGAATTGAACCCTAGACCCTCTTGCTGTGAGGCAACAGTGCTACCCACTACACCACCATGCAACCCTCACAGGTAACTTGTTTACAACAATCAAATCTCTGTCCAAACTTTCAACATTTCATCATCTTCTTCTATTGGACATTTGTGTAATGGTTTGCTTGAGTTATGGCCCAAACCATGTTTTTCGTGGTCACAGTTAACTTAAGCTTTGAATTGAGGCCAAGTGGATTCCAGGCAGCTCTGAGATACCATATTCACCAGAATGGGACGGCCAGACATATGTTTCAACCACTTAGCCCACATTTTTCTATTTGTATTGTGACTTTTCTGCTTGCTTGCTAACTATTTGTTATCAATGAATGCAGGGATAAAACCAACAAAAATCCAGCACTGGATTAAAGGACAAATCATGAGACAAAAAAACAGATTAGATATCTCCTCAGCTTTGTGAATATCAAGTAATTTATAAAAAACAAACACACAAAGGAACTGTTTTACAAAAAAAAAGCCTTTCATAAATGAAATTCACACTAATTGTGAAAAGCAAAGAACAATATTGACGACTTTTCTTAAAGGAAACAATGTATTTGCTCTTCTCCCGACTCAGTTTTGCAAGAGAAAGTTAGACAGATGGATCATTCTGCCACATATATCTTTATGCCACTATGCTATTCAAATCAGTAGCTATAGAGGCTATAGGAAACGTCGCAAAGGGGACGAGAACAAACTTTAGTGAAGCATTGGAATCCATGAGGAATAACGCTTATAGTTAGGGCTGGTTCAGGTTTGCCTTTGACCAGCTCTTAGTTATACTGGTACAGCTGGAGACTACCGGATGATTTATAATGGCACACTGAGCTCTCTCTCTCTCTCTCTCTCTCTCTCTGTATGTTTCCCGGAGTCCCTGTGCTTTCTCGTCTGGCAGGTTTCCCTGGACCGTGGTGGAATCTGATCCCGACTGCAACGACACCGTGGTCTTGTTTGACTCTTACTGCTAGTGTTATTAAGGCGGCCGACTATTGACTAAAGACATTGATTAAAATCTGCATCTCTACTGTTACTAAAGCGACTCCTCCCAGCAGTCTGGCTATGCTTTCTTGTCCGCTGGTCCTGACTGACACCGACTGATACCTTGCCTGATGATGAAGCGCCTTATTGTGGCTCCACCTGCCCGCTGTGATCCTGCTCATCATTGACTGCAATAGGAACCCAAGAGTCTGGTCTGCTCGAGATTTCAGCCTATAAGTCTGTTAAGTCCGTTTTTTTCTCGTCACTGTCGCTGTAACTCTTGCTCATGGTGATGTTGGGACTTTGAAAATGTATTGAGTCTGTACATCCTGAGCGTGATCTAATCCTGCTCAATGTGTAAATTCTCCTGAAATAACTGCTGTGATATGACACTATGAATAAAATGGAATTTAATCTATATTGTAGCATTATACTTGTATTTGTTTTATTCATATTTCTCGCTATTATGTTTCTATATGAAAGTCTGCGAACATTCAATGTTAAGTGTTTCTAACCTTAACGATATTGATGCCTCGTCTGAATTATCTTATGATGTAGACACCTACCTGCTTCACTGCACCTGTGTCAATTATCAATGCTGCTATGATAGTAATTGCCTGGCAGCTGTTAGCTATTATATCTGTTAGCTGTCACTTGCTTTAACATGCCCTGAAGAAGATTGTGAGCCTGTTTATTCAAGACTTTTTCATTTATGCAAAACAGTGTAGATTAGTACATGCCTTTCTCTTTTTTGTTCTCACGTTTTTAAATTTAATTTGATCATAGTGATGGTTGTCTCACGGAGAGCACTGCTCCTCATCTTAACACCAACATCATGCACATCTTCCAACATATTCCCTTCACGTTGCCTGTTCAGATTGCTCTTTTCAGTCAATGAGGTGAAACTGACCCAAAATCAAATCGAGCAACAATACTTGAAAAAAGTCCCAATGAAAGTGAAGTTCATACTCATGTAACAGTAATGTTCAAAGTGAACAAAAAAATGAAAAAATAGAGGGTCGATAAGCAAAGTTTGCTTTGAAGCAGATGGAGTGGCTCCAAACAGAAAGTCTGAACAATGATAGTTACTTACAAGCGCTTTTCAAGACATCAAGTGTTCCGCCATAACTATCGACTGCTCTGTTTTGGTTGCTCTAAATAAAGAAAGGTTCATTATCTTCCATCTGAAATCCACTGGGATGTGTCGATGGAAGCCCTGTTGTGCTGGCGAGTGAGCAATGCTGTCTCCTCACTGGGCATAAATACAGTATTGATTAGCCATTCTACAAGGCTTTCACTGTCATTTTTCGACGCTGCTCGCCAAGAAGGATTAGTGGACAGTAATCACTCGGCATCCTGCAGGCAGGAGTGTCCACCATTAGAGATGGGCCAATATGAAATGTAATAAATCATGCTCACACACTTACACCAGATACACCTGTCACCATGAAGGATTCTGCAAGTAGAGCATGGAAATATTGCCTTTGTTATTTGTGGCTCTAAAAATCAGGTCAGGCAATCTGTTGGTACAGTGTGATGGTCGGCACCGTGGTTCAGCCAGATCCCTCCAATAGTTTAACCATGTGTTTGTTAATCTATCACCAGTCACTAGATTGGGGATTTCATGAAGGGCTGCTGTTTGCTGTCCAGCTTGTAAACGGGGTCTGTATCACAGCTGAAACCAACAGGGGAAGGACACCTCAATCACCAAAACAGGGAAGCTAGCTTTCACATGAATAACTCCACACCAAAGGGGCCTTGATGTTGTCTTTCAGGCAATTGTGGGAAAAAAAAGTTTTTCCTCATAAATATTGACAGTACTTTAATTATTCAACATGTTTGAATACAGATGAATAGATGACAAACACTTACATGGTTAGGGATGGCAGCAGGAGCAACCTCCAGCTATGAAGAATGAATGGAAGTTAATGAGAAAATGACCCTACTTCTCACCTGCTTTATTATCTCAGTAAACATTGTAAACATGTGTAAACAGTTTATGGTCTCAATCTCTGGTTCCAGGTCTTATTCAATTCAGCATGATGTTCATCAATAACTCATGGTTAATTCAGAGTAAAATAAACCATAAAGCACAGGATGCTTTAAGGTGGAGCTACCTTGTGTCTGACTGACTGGTCCTACCATGGCACTGCCCAGTCTGGGAGTTGTTAGTTTTCAGAACTTTTAAACTTCCACAGTTTGATTTCAGTTCATCAAAGAACATTTTGCCATTTAAACATGTTTTATTGGTTATACTTAGCTTCCCCCTTCTGTTCTAGTTTCTAAACCTAAGATGGTGATGGCCAAAGTGCTAATATTGTAGTCAGGTTTAAAATAAACCAGCCAGTATAAAACAAATAATTGTTGCTTGATCAGTCAGACATTTCATTGGCCCCTCCATGCACCCAACCTCCTTCCTCTGTGGCTCCAAAGGAGCATCTCACTCTGTTGTCCTTTGAACCAGGCAACATGACCGCTAGAGGGCTTTTTTTTTTTAATTGAAACATGTTTTGGGCATTTGCAGAAAATAAAGACAGCTAATGCTGTCAGTTCTTCTTGGGAGGACAGTCCTGTGTTTCATTATCTCCACCCTAATAAAGATCCCGTTAGTTGATATTGGTCTACTTTTAGACCACAAATATGCCTGACTAAATAAAGGCTTTAAAAGGCTTCTTTTGTAACACATTTCCCCCAGTGCCCTGTTTCAGTATTGGTCTTTTCAGTGACACTCTCTGCAGGCAAAATGTGTGTCACACTCACAACCTGTCATCAACTGGCATCAATTTCAGATTCTGCATTGTGAAAACCAAAACTAATGAGGTGATTCATGTGTCTCAGTGTTTGCCTCCGATGTGACATTTTGTTGTTAATCTGATCCGAGACTTCAATGGTTTGTAGAATAAAACAAGAAAAGTGTGAAATTGTTAATACAATTGTTTTTTTTAAGTTTAAACAAGAACTGGAGAAGATTGGTTTCCTTTGTATCTACTAGTATATATTGCATGAAGAGAACAGGTGATTATTTATATATACCAGCCAATTCATTATTTTTTTTCAAATATCACATTACCATGAAGTGAGTATAGGTGAAATGGTTTATAAGTTAAGTTGTGGAATTGGCTTCAGAGATGTTTCCATGGAGTTAAACATTTGGGATGTAACCTTAATCCCACAAACCTCCTCCTCCTCCTTTCATCCTCCCCCATCTCATTTATTTTCTGTTGCATGGACAGTAATCTTCATGTCGTCATGTTAGCTGCTTTCCTGGTCAGGCCAGAGAGTCGAGGAATTCACACAGGTAAATCCTGTCTACAGTTCTGATGTGCCACAACTTTGATTGCCTAGCTTCCGATCTCCATGTTAAAGTCCCAGTCGGCAAGTCCGGCGGATCGAGGGCAATGTCAGATTTTGAATGTTTACAACTCTGGCGCTCCTCCCCCACGACCACTGAGCTCCTTCCCCTCGACTTTGTGCCCTTTGAAATCCCTTAGATCACGCCACCTTTGAAACACAGGTCCGATGTTGACTTGGTTTAATCACGGACACCGTTCTTTTTTTCCTTATTTTCCACGGTGTTTGCTTTTCCTTGGTTGTTTTGGACCTCCTTATTTTGGTTTTTAAACAAGGAATTGGAAGCTTGTTGCTACTTCCCTCCGCCTCCCCCCTGTGATAGTGGAACGACCCGAGGGGGGAGGGGCTCTGTGTGTGCATGAACACAGCCCTGCGTGCTGATTGGACAGGATGATTTATGTTGTTCTATCGGAGCATAGTGTCGGCTTCAGTGAATATGTATATATATATATATATATATATTAGGGCTGTCAAAAGATAGATTTTTTTAATCGCGATTAATCGCATTTTGTCCATAGTTAACTCGCGATTAATCGCAAATTAATCGCATTTTTTGGCACATTTTTTTTCTTCTAAATGTACATTAATGTATTTTTTTCATATTCTTAATACTTTTAACAACATAAGGGCAAATATACTTGATTTATTTTTTATGAAAATGTTTATTTAACACTTCAAATATCCCCTCACCAAAACATGGGATCAAAACAGGGTTATAAGAATATATCACAAACAATTAAAGTGAACATGTCACAGGAGATAGTGTAACAGGAGATAAGTACAGTTAGGATATAAGTGCATTGGCTTGCAAGTGATGTCTCAGACTGGACGTACTTCTATGGTAGCTCATTTCATACCCACAGTACGCGCAGATGACTTTGGTCTTATTGACTGAACCATCTGGCAGTCTTTTGAAGGTGAATTTGCCGTTCACAAATCGCCCCTGTGGACACGCACCTTCAAGGTACGTGTCCACAGGGGCGATTTTAAACGCGTGTGGACGCGCCGCTTCCCAGTATTGCACGCTTGGTGGGCTGCCACTAGAGGATGATTGACAGGCGTTCTCCTTCAAACAACAGATTTTTGCGAGCGTTTGCGAGCGTTCCCGAGGCGGCGAGTCGAGCCCGGCGCCTCTGATTAGCATAAAGTAGATTTGACTTATACTTTAGGCAAATGAGGAGCGGCCAACTCGCGCGCCGTCTCTCGACATTCGCCGCGACGCTACCAGAATGATTGCACGGCTTTTCACATAGACAATGAATGGGACGCGGGGAAACACCGCTGCCTGTGGACAAGCACCTTCCCTCTGGATCAAGACTACAGGTGCCACCGATGGCCATAAATCATACAATGCGCGTTTTTTTTTTTTTAAACCGAGCGTTAATCGCGCGTTAAAAAAATTAACGGCGTAAAGAGGATGTTGCGTTAACGAGTTATTAACGCGTTAACTTTGGCAGCCCTAATATATATATATATATATATATATATATATATATATATATATATGTATATGTAATATAAAAAATGTTGCCGACAGGCACTTCAAGGAATAATATATATAGAATATATATACTCTCTACATTTAGCTGATTTATAATAAGTTCATTAGATCCAGAACAATGATTGAATTCATGGCCAGTTCATGAAAGTTTCAGCTTTAAATCTTCTTCAGAAAAATCCATTTATAGAGGTGATACATTGTCTTCTTTTTTTAAGCTCTGAAAAGGTTCCATCACTAAACACTGTTTCTTATTTTGTTGTGCTGTGTTTGCACTATGAGGTGACAGCAACATCCTACAGGTCATTTTCAATTGAAGCCAGTGACACAAACTGCCACCCGACACTATCACTGCATGACGCTGATCTATGTTGAGCTGGTCAGAATTTTTTTCTCCAGGGCGTCAGCCAATCATGTGGTTTCACCTTGTTCCATAAAGACCATGAGCCCGTTCCCAATGCTATTTGATGAGATAATATCATCAAGCGTGTGAGCAACACTTCAGCGGTGAGTTGCGACATTTGTGAACATAGAACATCCTGCATAACAACCTATAATGCTCATACATCATGTGAACATGCTGAACCAATCAGCAATGGGCAGTTATTCATACAAAATGAAACAGTAATAATGCCAGTTGACACATGAGTAGGGTTGGGCATCGTTTGGATTTTACCGATTCCGATCCCGATTTCGATCCTCTGTTTCGATTCCTGTTCTAAACGATTCTCGATTCCGATTCTTTGAGGTGCAGGTCAACAGGTCCAGTGTTGCCACAGTTACTTTGAAAAAGTAATCTGACTACTGACTACTCCTTTAAAAAGTAACTTCGTTAAGTTACTGACTACTTGATTTTAAAAGTTACTAAGTTAGATTACAAGTTACTTTATTAGTTACATTCAACAGCTGCATCAGACAATCGATTTTGCCAATACTCACTTTATTGATGTGCTTTTTTAACAGTAACATCTACAATGTATCCATTTTAAGTTGCACTTGAAAACTATGTCCTGATAGAAAATACATGTTTTTATATATAAAAAAATAAAGACAGTCTTTCTTGACTTCACTTAACTTAAATAACTGTTTGCATATTGTAATGGCAGTAACAACATGAATGAACATTTTATGAATATTGAACCGGCATTAGAGCAGCAAGGATTGGTTTTATGAAACAAATGAGCACAGTCCTCAAGTATGAGCGGCGTGATGACGAAGGGAGGGGGCGGGGCCAGCAAGCAGCGAGACATGTCTCCACTAAACACTCAAGAGAGACTCCGCTCGCATTTCAGCACAGACTGAGTTAGCAGGAGCTCCGTGAAATCGAGAACTTGTCTTGTTTATTCACACGCTGCGCCTTTTCACCGTCACCGGACGGGACCTGCTCTTTTAATGTGGTTGTGCCATGCTGTGACTCTAAATGTTTTTTCAAGTTTGACGTTGTATTCTTGAAAGTATACAACACTTTATTGTTAACACAGAGTGTACAACGAACCTTTATGTTGCCATCTTTTGCTGAGATGAAGTCGAAATAATGCTTGTATTTCCAGCTGGAAAATGCGTATCTCTCCCCCTCCATTGTTTACGTTTCTGCCGGTATAGCGACTACACGCGACCGTCTGTGAAGGTGTCGGCTAACATACGTCACACCCCGAGACGCACGAAGAAAGCAGATCTTTTTTTTTACTGACAAAAATAGTAACGCGCCGTGTATTTGGATAAGTAACTTTAATCTGACTACTGGTTTGGCAATAGTAGCGCGTTAGATTACTCGTTACTGATCGTTCTATCGCGGAGTCTCCGCACGCCAGGCGGAGTAATACAAACAAACTAGTGCGGACGTTTAAGAACCGAAAAAAAAGGATCGCAATTCCAACAGCTTCTTAACGGTTCCGGAACCGGAGGTTAGGAACCGGTTCCTATTTGGAACCGGATCTCGATGCCCAACCCTACACATGAGCGAAGCATCATTCGTATTCTTCACTCCACACACATTTCAGCAACTATTAGATGATTCCCTAATACAGATCCATGGTCCACAGAGGATACATCCTAATGACTAATGACTGACCTGTTGGTTTGTCCAATAACGTGGTTTATGACCAAATGTCTGCAAAACGAATAACATTCCCCACGGCCTCACCTATACTTTGTATTCACTGTTGATGAGCCTGCTTAACATCAGTGACATCACATCGTCATTGAGAGCATGTTACCGAGTTGACCGCTAGCATGGCTCTAGACTTACACTTGGGCCACACTGCCTGGCTTTAGCAGCACATATGCGTTGTGGAACCTACTGATTTTTATTTTGCCTATTTGAGACCCCCGGCTCACCTGCAACTGTTCTACAGATCTGAGCCTTGCCTATTTTTTCCACACGCACACAGTTTACAGTTAAAGTAGGCAGTGACATCATTCCAGCAATATTCAACCTTTCACAGTACAGTTTCAATGTTTATAATCGATCACTCTTTTTCTGTCTAACATTAGTATAATTTTTCATTATACTTCTTTTACTGCTGATGATCAGCAGAGACGATACAAGTTTAAGGCCCTTGAGCATTGCCTTCAATTTTCAGCACAGGAGATTGTTGCCTGGACATTCATATGCCATTCAATGAAACATGGATGCCTCTACACTGTGGTTTATGAATCACAATCAAAAGCACATTTCTCAACTTTTATCATGATTAATGACTTGTATATGGTTGGGGGTAATTTGATAGCTTCTCAACAGCTCTCATCATGGCTACGCCTCAGCTGGCAACTCTTAGCCAACAGTGCTAACAGCGCTACTACTACAAACTACAAACAAACAACAGGGCTACAGTGTCTACCTATGTGTTCTATGGTGTCCAACATTAGTCTCCTGGTCCACTAGGGCCTCTACTGGCTATATATGCTAGTTCTGCACACTGGGAATCTGACTCGCACAGAACCGCAACTGGGAGAAATGAGTTGTCCACGAGACCGAGTCCACAGCGATTCACACACTCTTGGTCTCTACTCGTAGCTCACTTGCTGAATCGTTCCCAGCCAGCAGGTTGAATGTTGTGGAGACTCAGACCCTAATAACAACCGCTCACATGAACCACTGAGACTCAGACCCTGATAACAACCGATCCCATGAACCACCGCGACTCAGACCCTGATAACAACCGATCCCATGAACCACCACCACTCAGACCCTAATAACAACCGATCCCATGAACCACTGAGACTCAGACCCTAATAACAACCAATCCCATGAACCACCGCCACTCAGACCCTAATAACAACCGATCCCATGAACCACTGAGACTCAGACCCTGATAACAACCGATCCCATGAACCTCCGAGACTCAGACCCTGATAACAACCGATCCCATGAACCACTGAGACTCAGACCCTAATAACAACCAATCCCATGAACCACCGCCACTCAGACCCTAATAACAACCGATCCCATGAACCACTGAGACTCAGACCCTGATAACAACCGATCCCATGAACCACCGAGACTCAGACCCTGATAACAACCGATCCCATGAACCACTGAGACTCAGACCCTGATAACAACCGATCCCATGAACCACGAGACTCAGACCCTGATAACAACCGATCCCATGAACCACGAGACTCATACCCTGATAACAACCGATCCCATGAACCACCGCAACTCAGACCCTAATAACAACCGATCCCATGAACCACTGCGACTCAGACCCTGATAACAACCGATCCCATGAACCACCCCGACTCAGGCCCTAATAACAACCATTCCCATGAACCACCGCGACTCAGACCCTAATAACAACCGATCCCATGAACCACCAAGACTCAGACCCTGATAACAACCGATCCCATGAACCACCGCGACTCAGACCCTGATAAGAACTGATCCTATGAACCACCGAGACTCAGACCCTAATAACAACCGATCCCATGAACCACTGCGACTCAGTACTTTCTTGCCGACCGAGGCTCCTACAACTCAGAGTAAAATAAACCCATCCCATCCGCCATTGTAAGGATTTAATGAAGTGGTGGATATTAAATTTTAATGCATAGTCAAATCAAATTAAGCTTTATTTATATGTCACATTTAAAAACGACAAGAGGGACTTTCCTGCCATGCAAGAGGGATCTTCCTCTTATTCTGGAAGAACTTTTACAATGATATGGACCTAAATATTTGATCATGTATGAAATGAAAGGTCGCCATACTATCACGGGGCTGACATGTAGAGACAAAAAACCACCCACTCACATTCACACCTAATAGCAATTAAGAGTCATCAATCAACCTATCCCCATCCTGCATGTCTTTGATGGTGGGAGTACCCGGAGAGAACCCACACTAATGCAGGGAGAACATGCAAACTCCACACGGAAGGACCCAAACCTTTAACTGTTCTCACGCATCCTACAGTCATAGGAGAACAGTCCTTTGGTGGGATACAATGACTGAGGCTGAGGGGTGGTGCCATATCCATCTCTCTTAATACACTCAACAAAAATATAAATGCAACACTTTTGTTTTTGCTCCCGTTTTTCATGAGATGGACTTAAAGATCTAAAATTCATTCCAGATACACAATATTACCATTTCTCTCAAACATTGTTCACAAATCTGTCTAAATGTGTGATAGTGAGCACTTCTGCTTTGCTGAGATAATCCATCCCACCTCACAGGTGTGCCACATCAAGATGCTGATCTGACATCATGATTAGTGCACAGGTGTACCTTAGACTGTCCACAATAAAAGGCCACTCTGAAATGTGCAGTTTTGTCTCACAGCAAAATGCCACAGATGCCACAAGCATTTAGGGAGCGTGCAATTGGCATGCTGACAGCAGGAATGTCAACCAGATCTGTTGCTTGTGCATTGAATGTTCATTTCTCCACCATAAGCCGTCTCCAAAGGCGTTTCAGAGAATATGGCAGTACATCCAACCGGCCTCACAACCGCAGACCACGTGTAACCACACCAGCCCAGGACCTCCACATCCAGCAGGTTCACCTCCAAGATCGTCTGAGACCAGCCACTCAGACAGCTGCTGAAACAATTGGTTTGCATAACCAAACAATTTCTGCACAAACTGTCAGAAACCGTCTCAGGGAAGCTCAACTGCATGCTCGTCGTCCTCATCGGGGTCTTGACCTGACTCCAGATCGTCGCCATAACAGACTTGAGTGGGCAAATGCTCACATTCGATGGCGTCTGGCACATTGGAGAGGTGTTCTCTTCACGGATGAATCTCGGTTTACATTGTTCAGGGCAGATGGCAGATGTGTGGGTGAGCGCTTTGCTGATGTCAATGTTGTGGATCGAGTGGCCCATGGTGGTGGTGGGGTTATGGTATGACCTAAATGACCTAAATGTAAATGTAAATGGTATGGGCAGGCATCTGTTATGGACGAAGAACACAGGTGCATTTTATTGATGGCATTTTGAAAGCACAGAGATACCGTGATGAGATCCTGAGGCCCATTGTTGTGCCATACATCCATGAACATCACCTCATGTTTCAGCAAGATAATGCACGGCCCCATGTTGCAAGGATCTGTACACAATTCTTGGAAGCTGAAAATTCTGGCCAGTTCTTGCATGGCCAGCATACTCACCGGACATGTCACCCATTGAGCATGTTTGGGATGTGCTTGACCGGCGTATACGACAGCGTGTACCAGTTCCCACTAATATCCAGCAACTTCGCACAGCCATTGAAGAGGAGTGGACCAACATTCCACAGGCCACAATTGACAATCTGATAAACTCTATGCGAAGAAGATGTGTTGCACTGCATGAGGCAAATGGTGGTCACACCAGATACTGACTGGTTCTGAGTCCCCAGACCCCCAATAAAGCAAAAAAATGCACATTCCAAGGTGGCCTTTTATTGTGGACAGTATAAGGTACACCTGTGCACTAATCATGATGTCAGATCAGCATCTTGATGTGGCACACCTGTGAGGTGGGATGGATTATCTCAGCAAAGCAGAAGTGCTCACTATCACACATTTAGACTGATTTGTGAACAATGTTTGAGAGAAATGGTAATATTGTGTATCTGGAATGAATTTTAGATCTTTAAGTCCATCTCATGAAAAATGGGAGCAAAAACAAAAGTGTTGCGTTTATATTTTTGTTGAGTGTAGATCCATGAGGAAATGGCTGTTGGCTTCCTGTTTCCTACTGACATTTGGGCGATTAAACCACGAGAGACATGATATAATGTAAACACGCCAATAGTTTACATCAACCTCATCGTTGCATTGGAGAGTACACCTGAAATGTTGACAATAGAAAAACTGTTTGCCATAATCCTTTTCACCTTTCCAGGGTGTATGCACAATGACAGCTGGGATCGGCTCCAGCACCCCCCCCCCCCAGGTCAGTTTATCTAGCCTGGGTTTTTCAAAAACCTGTCTGATTGTCTGACTGAGTTGTGTTTCTTGGCTCCAACTGTTTTCATAATATTCTCAATTACAGCATTATATTGGTGACTAATATAGTATTATTACCAAGGGGAGGAATGGTCACAGCTATTAATATAAGAACCAAGGTATAATCATCCATCCATCACCTACTGATTATCCTGTATTCAGGGTCGCGGGGGGACTGGATCCCAGCTCTCATTGGGCTGACATGTAGAGACAGACAGGTCACCAGTCTATCACGGGGCTGACAGACAACCATTCACACTCACATTCACACCTACGGTTCCTGCATATCTTGGACTGGAGAGAACCTGCACTCACACTCGAACCCGAAACCCTCTCGCTGTGAGGCAACCATGCTACCCACTACAACACCGTGCAGCCCAGGTATAATCATATACATATGTAAATTGGTGATTAAACCACGAGGGACTTGGTAGATTGTAAACACGCCAATAGTTTAGCCAGATTACCTCAACGTCATCGTTGCATTGGAGATTACACCTGAAATGTTGACAATACAAAAACTGTTTTCACCTTTCCCTCTCACTATGAGGCAATCGTGCTACCCACTACACCACCGTGCAGCCCAGGTATAATCATATACATATGTAAATTTATATGTATCTTCTAACTGCACTCACTATAAAAACAATGGCTGTATGTACCATCAGCTGAGGTATAGATATATCTATATGTGCTGTAACTGTGTTTTTTTTTTTTTTTTCGTCTTGAAGACATTTGTACAACTCTGAAATAGACTCGATCAAGATTCCTCAAGAATGTGAAGACGCAATGAAATGGAAGGCTTGTCGCCAATATAAAATTGCTGAAAGGATCAGAATACAAGCTATACCATCTACTAAGTGACTATGTTTCCTTCAATGAAAGGTGGCATGCACATTGTCTCATGAAAAACATTCTTCAACTCTTTTTCATGGGAATTAAATTAACATATGTAATGGGAATTTTGGATGTCTGTAATTTATTATCAGAATATTTGTCAGGTCAGACGTCGATCCGCATCTCCTTTCTGACTGTTATGCTATGACGAAAATTAATGCCTGTTTGTCGATGATATGAACATGAGTGCCACATTGACATAAGATAATTTCAGGACTATGACGCCTGTGTTCTGTAAATCTTGACCTTGCCTGTACATCTTGTCTTTGTAAGATAGGACATGATCCGTCCTTTGGTTCCTCCTCCTTAAAAGGGAGATTGCTGTTGGACTCAGGGTCGTTCCTGCTGATTCTGAACCTTTGCATCAGAAGGCAGGGGTGAACAGTACTTTCTTCTGCAGATGAGAATACTTAGTGGAATAAACCTCGGAGAAAAAGCTGATCCTGGGTGTTGATCTTTATTGGGCAGATTTATTTTTCCACAACACATACCAAAGAACTTTCATGGCAACTTTGGATGAAATGCTTCACACAGAGTGAAGGACATGTGGGTAATAAGAAACTACTTTTCACACATTTCATTGCCTATATAATTCTAGTATAGTCGACAATGGTCAGTCAGAGTCAGCGACAGGGTAGCTGCCTTTGAGCTGGAGGGAATTCAAGATCTTGGCAAATTATATATTATCTGATGAACAGCACACCAGGAATGTCGATAGGAAAACTACCACGATTTCCTCTTTTGAGTAACATCTGACCTGAGGGGTTGTTTAACACCTGCCTGTTCTCAGCAGTACACAATGCCAGCCCTTCTACATGTTAGTCTTTGCCGTGACTTTTTCTTGCACACAGGCACTTCTCTCTAGCTGCCAGTGCTTCTTTCTGCCTTCTCCATATCAAGTTCTCTGGGCGATTCATAATGGCAAGGTTATTCCTGCCCCAACGCCCGTGTTTTTGTGCAACACCTCATAAGCTGTATGAACATTAAATCAATGTGGAGAGATCTGGACGAGCCAACAATTTGAACCGGGGACCACAGTCACTGGGAGGGGGGTGAAAACAAAATTTTGTAGTTTATTGATACAATCCTTTTTGTAAAATAATTAGAAAAGAGTAGGTCATGGCTTTTTCTTTCAAATATAACTTATGAAAAATTATTTATAGACTTCTGTATCTGCTTGTGTGATTTATAGGATATCATATTATAGGTCAAACATTTCCAGAAGAATGAAATGTTCATATGAAAATTGAGATATCTATAAATCACAATCACAATGTAATAATGTGTGATACACACACCAGTGTGTGATTAAGGGTCATTATTTTCCCACTTTTTCTGACTGCTTGTGTTTGTTGGCCCCGACTTTTTCATTAATGTCATAAACTCTAGGAAATATGTCAGTTTTTGTAAAGGAAATCATTTTGGTGGCATTTGCTATAGAGACCATCAAAAAGGTAAACCCATCTCTTTTTTTTTTTTTTAAGATTTTTTTCTAGCTAGACACCATTTATTAGCAATGGACAGAGAGGAAACATGGGAGAGAGAGGGGGGTGTGACATGCAGGAAAGGACCTCCGGCCGGGATTCGAACCGGGGTCGGCTGCATAAATCAGTATGTGTGTACATGGGATGTGCTCTAACCACTCATCCACCTGCGCGCCGGCAATCCCATCTCTGTCAGGGTTTACATGTTTCAAAATAATAGAATTACTCTACATAAACTAACTACTAGAACTATAATTAATAAATTACAAAACAATTCAATTAAATCTATTATTTTGCTTTTGTCATACCCAGATGTGCCCTGTGATTGACTGGCGTCCTGTCCAGGGTGTACCCTGTCCTCAACCAATGACAGCTGGGATCGGCTCCAGCCCCCCCGGACCCTGAATACAGGATAAGCGGTAGAAAATGGATGGATGGAAACCCAGATGTACAATGATGGTCGCTTGATAATATGTATATTGATATGAAATGGACAGTCTCCATTTGATCATGTAACAAGATGACTGTGTGTGTGTGTGTGTGTGTGTGTGTGTGTCTGTCTTTGTGTTTGTGTGCATGTTTCATAACCAGTAGAACATAACTGTGCACTGGGGCACATCATAACTGCCACCGAATACAGCATTATATTGGTCACTACTTACAGTGCCTTGAAAAAGTATTCATACCCCTTGAACTTTTTCACATTTTGTCACTCTACAAACACAAACTTAAATGTATTTTATTGAGATTTTATGTGATAGGCCAACACAAAGTAACACATAATTGTGAAGTCCCAGCCAGCATGTCCATGTGGGGCCCATAAGGTTTCAATTTGGGCTGCAGATAAGGGTCCCAAGTGGGTTTGTCCGCAGTTTCCATGGTGGCCCCACCTGTGTTTGCCCATATGGGTTTCAAGTTGGTTCTGACTGGGTTTCAGGTGGGGCCCAAATTGGTGAGTTGCACAGGACCCATGTAGGCCTCATATCTGTGCCCACATGGGCATGAAGAGGGATCACACTGGACCTTAAATGGGTCCTTATATGGGCAAACACAGGTGAGGCCACCATGGAAACTGCGGACAAACCCACTTGGGA
The DNA here is from genome assembly GCA_029853015.1 of Chelidonichthys spinosus. NCBI lineage: Eukaryota > Metazoa > Chordata > Actinopteri > Perciformes > Triglidae > Chelidonichthys > Chelidonichthys spinosus. Next base: position 10,310,257 of record CM056835.1, read on the forward strand.
CCCTTATCTGCAGCCCAAATTTAAACCTTATGGGCCCTACATGGACATGCTGGCTGGGGTGGAACGAAAATTATACATGGTTTACAAAAATTTAAGCAAATAAAAATCTGAAAAGTGTGGTGTGCATTTGTATTCAGCCCCCTCTACTCTGATACCCCTAAATAAAATGCAGTGCAATCAGTTGCCTTCAGAAGTCACCTAATTAGTTAATAGAGTCCACCTGTGTGTAATTTAGTATCAGTATAAATTAGGGCTGTCAAAGTTAACGCGTTAACGCAACATCCTCTTAACGCCGTTAATTTTTTTAACGCGCGATTAACGCTTGGTATTAAAAAAAAAAAAAAAAAACGCAGTTGTATGTTTTATGGCCGTTGGTGGCACCTGTAGTCTTGATCCAGAGGGAGGCAGAAGAAGAAGAAGCAGGATTGGCGCCACTACTGGACATAGAAGGAAGCGAAGAAATGGGGAAAGGACTTGTGAACGGCAAATTCAACTTCAAAAGACTGCCAGATGGTTCAGTCGATAGGACTTAAGTCATCTGCGCATACTGTGGGTATGAAATGAGCTACCATAGAAGTACATCCAGTCTGCGATATCACTTGCAAGCCAAACACACGGCAGGTGCAGAGAGCCCGCCGCCGCCCCCTCGGCCAAAACAGACGACCCTGGATAAATTTCAAGCAAGGCGCCTTGACAAGTCTACAAGCAACCAGCTCACAACAGCGATAGCGAAATGGGTGGCTACAGCTTGCAGGCCGATTTCAACATTGTCGAAGATGATGGTCTGCTTGAAATAATTCGTATAGCATCCAACAACAGCACATATAACCTGCCTTCCAGGGGAACTACCGTTGGTAAGATACACGACCTGTACACTGACGAGAAAGCTAAAGTGGAGGAGGCGCTGGGACAAGATAACACGGTTGCACTCACCGGAGATTACTGGACATCTCTAGGTAATCACAATTACCTCGGGGTCACTGCACATTATTTTGACCCACAGTGGGAACTTACCCCGCGCGCTTTGACTGTTATGAAAACAGAGGACAGGCATTACGCCGACACATGCGCCGAGCACTTTATGCTCGTAGCCGAAAAGTGGGAAATTGAGAATAAAGTCGGCACACTCACCACTGACAGTGCCCGAAACATGATTGCAGCGGCCAGGAAACTCCCGTTCGAGCATATCCCTTGCATCGCACATAGCCTCCATCCATCCATAACAGTTTCTCTGCAGAACAGCCCATTTGACAGCGCACTGGCCAAATGTCGTAAAGTTGTGGGTCATTTCAAGCATAGCCCAGCTAACGCTGCTGAGCTTGAAAAGCAGAAAATTGCACACAATCAGAAGACTGAGGCACTCACACAGGAGGTTTCAACGAGATGGAACAGTGCCCTCGAGATGACCACACGTATTCTAAGGAATCAAGAACCACTGAAAGATGCACTGGCCCTACATGCGACAAAAGTCACAATGCCGACAACAGCTGAGCTGGATAAGCTGCAGAGGTTGGCGACAGTCCTGGAGCATTGCAGGTAATTTATTGATTCTTTCTTTAACCCTCTTAGACCCGGGTTATTTCCTCTTAAACTAGAGAAACGGGGCTAAATAACGGTACCCTGATTGTCCATGTGAGCGATTTATTTCTGACAACAAAACGAATGCGTAAAGTTGTAAAGATGTGACTAGATGTCTTCTCGTTTCCGCGGCGCATTTCTTCGTTGTGTTTATGTATATCGATCATTATTTTTATCTGCCATCTTGCTTGTGACGTATAGAGTCACGTTTATGCATCGGACATTCGTATTGGCTCCCGTAGCGGCTTTTACAGCCAATCGGAAAGCCTGGCCGTGAGTCGTTGTGAGTGCCGAAACGGGAGACACAGAGGAGTTAAAATCAGAGAAAAGGACAGTCAAAGAGTTATTACTGATTCTGGGGATGTGTATAACTTGATGATACTCCAAAAAAATGACAATTTTATAGGCAATACACAAAAGTATGACAAGACTTCCGTTCTCTATGTGGGTCTCAGAGGGTTAACAGTATTTTTGTAGTTGAGAGAGAGAGAGAGAGAGAGAGAGAGAGAGAGAGAAAGAGTGTGTATATGTGTGTCTTTGTGAGTGAGAGAGAGAGAGAAAAAGAGTGTGTGTTCCCTTGTATTACAGGTACGTAAGTGAACTTCTGGGAGGAGAGAAGTTTGTGTCCTGCTCGATGGTGCTGCCAGCACTGTGTCATCTATCACGAGTGATGGAGGTTGCTGAGGATGACCCAGCTTATATGGCTAATATATATGGCTAAGTTCAAGGACAAAAGACATGGAGGAACGAAAGAAAAAAAACAACATAACATGGCTGAGGGTTGCCACAGCACTTGACCCTAGGTTAAAGGACCTCAAGTGTCTAAGCAGACCTGACAGGGCTGAGGTTTGGTGCTCTGTCAGTGCCTTGCTCAGGGAGAGGCAGAGGGAGAGGCCTGCACATCCAGAGCAACCATCTACCTCTGAGCCACCGAAGAAGATGTTGGCTCTCATGCTTGCCCAAGAGTCTTCTTCTGATGAGGAGGAGGAGGACTGTGTTGATAAATGGGTGGAGCGCTACAGGGCAGAGCCCACTATTGCCATTGAGGCCAACCCTAATCAGTGGTGGTCCACACATGATGGAGCACACAGTGAGAGGGCCAGCCTTGCACGCAAATACTTGGCAACACCCGCCACATCTGTACCGTGTGAGAGGCTATTCTCACTGTCTGGGCACATTGTTCAGAAGAAGCGAGCTGCCCTGTCATCTGAGAATATTAACAGACGTGTCTGTTTGAGCAACTGGCTCAGTTCAAAGAAATAGAAGCAAACAGCAGAGACACAGATTTAATGACACAGCTCATTTACAGTGTGTCATATTGTTTTCACTTGCCATGTTTGCATTGATGTTGTTTTCATGTTCAAGTATTAGTGTAACAGGAGATAAGTGCAATTAGGTTATAATTATAGCTATCTCCTGTGACATGTTCACTTTAATTGTTTGTGATATATTGAATTCTTATAACCATGTTTTGATCACATGTTTTGGTAAGTGGGTTATTTGAAATGTTAAATAAACATTTTCATGAATCAAGTTTATTTGCCCTTATGTTGTTAAAAGTATTAAGAATATGATAAAAATTCATTAAGGTACATTTAGAAGAAAAAAAAATGTGCCAAAAAAATGTGATTAATTTGCGATTAATTGCGAGTTAACTATGGACAAAATGCGATTAATCGCGATTAAAAAAATCAATCTTTTGACAGCCCTAGTATAAATACAACTGTTCTGTGAAGGCCTCAGTTAGAGAACACTAGTCAACAAAGAGCATCATGAAGACCAAGGAACTCACCAGACAGGTCAGGGAAAAAGTTGTGGAGAAGTTTAAAGCAGGGTTAGGTTATAAAAAAATATCCAAAGCTTTGAACATCTCAAGGAGCACTGTTCAATCCATCATCCAAAAATGGAAGAAGTATGCCACAACTGCTAACCTACCAAGACATGGCCGTCCACCTAAACTGACAGACCACTCACTCTGGTCACTCTGGAGGAGTTGCAGAAATCCACAGCTCGGGTGGGAGAATCTGTCCACAGGACAACTATAAGTCGTGTACTCCACAAATCTGGCCTTTATGGAAGAGTAGCAAGAAGAAAGCCATTGTTGAAAATCAGACGTAAGAAGTCCCGTTTGCAATTTGCCACAAGCCATGTTGGGGACACAGCAAACATGTGGAAGAAGGTGCTCTGGTCAGATGAGACCAAAGTTGAACTTTTTGGCCTGAATGCAAAGCGCTATGTGTGGCGGAAAAGTAACACTGCTCATCACCCTGAACGCACCATCCCCACTGTAAAACGTGGTGGTGGCAGCCTCATGCTGTGGGGATGCTTTTCTTCAGAGTTGATGGGAGGATGGATGGAGCTAAATACAGGGCAATCCTGGAAGAAAACCTGTTGGAGGCTGCAAAAGACTTGAGACTGGGAAGGAGATTCACCTTCCAGAGAGACAATGACCCTAAACATACAGCCAGAGCTACAATGGAATGGTTTAAAACAAAGAATATTCATGTGTTAGAATGGCCCAGTCAAAGTCCAGACCTAAATCCCATTGAGCATCTGTGGCAAGACTTGAAAGTTTCTGTTCACAGACGTTCTCCATCCAATCTGGCTGAGCTTGAGCTATTTTGCAAAGAAGAATGGGCAAAAATGTCAGTCTCTAGATGTGCAAAGCTGGTAGAGACATACCCCAAAAGACTTGCAGCTGTAATTGCAGCGAAAGGTGGCTCTACAAAGTATTGACACAGGGGGGCTGAATACAAATGCACACCACACTTTTCAGATTTTGATTTGCTTAAATTCTTGTAAACCATGTATAATTTTCGTTCCACTTCACAATTATGTGTTACTTTGTGTTGGTCTATAACATAAAATCTCAATAAAATACATTTAAGATTGTGGTTGTAGAGTGACAAAATGTGAAAAAGTTCAAGGGGTACTTTTTCAAGGCACTGTAATACCAAGGGGAGGGATGATCACAGCTATAAGGATAAGAGAGATATAATGAATCACATTCATATTTTTTCTCTAACAAATTAAATAAAAGAAACAATTAATAAAAATCCTCTGCATTGCACCATCGACTTATCCATGTGTGGTTGTGTATATTGTGATTTAAAGATATTTGCACAACTTTTAAATGAAGACTTGATCAAGCTACTCTGTGAGAATGTGTCCTTCCGCAACTGGAAGGACGCTATGAAATGGACGGTTTGCAATCAATATCTAACAGCTCAAAGGATCACGGAATGCAAGCTTCAACCTCAACTAAGTGACTCTTTCCTTGAGTGAAAGGTGGCATGCACATTGTCTCATGAAAAACACGCCTCAAGTCTTTTTCATGGGAATTCACTTAACAAACCAAAGTATTCTGATGACGACTTTGGATGAAATGGTTCACACTGAGTGAAGGACATGTGGGCGGTCGGTATCGACTTTTCATATATTCTAACTTAAACAAGAGGCATTGTAGACATTCTGACACATTACTTGAGTAACCTGCAGGATTGCTTAAAACCTGTTGGCTCTCTGGATCAGTGTGTGAAGTGATTTACAATACTCACCTGTATGCATTACCAACACTTCTAAATTGTACTATTTGGTTATTGGCTATTTTGCTGTCACTTCTCACAAGTACTTTTTTTCTGGCCTCTTCTTAACAACCTCTCTTGGTGATTCAGAGCAGCAGGATAGTAGGTATCAAATTGTATATTTGGAAATTATAACACATTGAAGAGAAGATTCCATTCCCCTTAACAACTACACAGTTTTACACTGAGGCTGTTTGTTCATGTATACATGTACAAGTATATAGCAGTACATTTTTTATTGAATCCCTTTTATTGAAATGTATCACAATTTGACGTTTTCCCCCTCTGGCATTACTCTCTGGTCTGTATTATTTATACCTCTGTTTCACTCTTTAAAGCTGTGACCTAGGAGTTTTACAATATCTAAACTGTGAGCAAACGTGCATGCTTTTGCATGCAAGCAGAACAGCTTTGCATAACATTTTTTGTCCTGCCAGAGTAAAGGTCAGTTTCACACAGTTTTGCACAGGTAATTCAAACATAAGCTACTTTATATCCTCAAGCTACAAAAAAGGTATAATTAGATGTATTTGTGTCATGCCAGCTCTCAAGTACGGCCAGCTCTTGCATCAGAAGCTTATTCATAACATTTTGGTTTAGAAAATGCAAATGTGTTTGTATTTGGATAGTGGATTGGGCTCTGACACGGAGGGGCAGAGATGAGGGCAAACCTCGGCCTGCTGAAATCACACATCTGCAGCTCAGTAGCGCCTGTAAGCCTCAGGTTCGCTGGCATATCTCAACCCGCTGCCTGGCTGGGAACACAAGCGCTTGCACAACATAAGTCACGGTTTTCAGCGATTATGTTACAGAAAGTGCCATCATCTTGCATTGCTTCAACTTCCCATGCTTCTCCATGCATTGGAAAGCCTTTTACCCTGTGCCTTTATGACTTCATAATAATTCAAATAGATATGAACACTTTCTTAACATGCCTTGTGTTTCGAAAACCCATGATTAACCACTTCAAAATCTCCCTGGACAACTGGTTATTTAAGTACATCTACACTTCTCCACCACACGTTGGCCTTTACAAACTGATCAACCTCTTTTGCCACAATTGTTACTGGATGAGATTTGTCTGGGTTATGGAGGTAGCCAAAAAAGTCTTCTCTTGCTGTGGTCAAAGCTGTCCCCTCACCACACAAGCCAGGCTACAATCAGTGAATACAAGATGATGGCACTGGCCTTCAAGTCCACCAATGGAACGGCACCCATCTACCTCCAATGCGAGCACTTCGCTTCTCTACTTCAGCTTGCCGGCTGGTACCATCATCGCTGAAATCAAACAAATGTCGGTCAGCAAAGTCCCGACTCTTTGTTCTGGCGCTTCAGTGGTGGAACTAATTTTCAACCAATGTCAGGACAGCAGAGTCACTTTCCGTCTTCCGAAAAAGGCTCAAGACTCACCTGTTTAGACTTCACCTCGACTCTGCATAGCATGACCCACTTCCACACAAAAAAACACACTTCTATGTTCTTACCTTTAGCACTTTGATCATAGCACTGTTGGTATCAAGGTATCATTGCTGAACAGTTACTACTTAACTGAGATCAGGACTTAACACTTGTTTCTATTTTTTCGCTCTTACTTTATCAGCAATGATATGTTGTTGTTTCTTTCTTTCGACAAATGTAAATTGTAAGTCGCTTTGGACAAAAGCATCTGCTAAATGCCCTCAATGTAAATTAGTACCTCGCCAAAACAAAACCCTCTGCACAAACTGTGCAAAAAAATCCAGCGCACAATTTTAAATATTCACCCTGGCTCTGCAAATCCTGCTGTAGCATGCATTGTGGGGAAGAACTCATGTGAAAGTGGGGAAAATGTGTCAACTAAAAATACACCTAAATGTGTGCCACATTATAGCCTTGTTCTTTGAGAGTGGAGCCAATGAGTTATCAGTCAGGACAAGCATCTGACTGAAGCAACCTAGAGTAATAGTGCTTTTAAGTTGCCTAATTACGGCTTCCAAGATAATGGAGGTCATTGCTTGCTGTGTAGGAACAGAGCATGTTAGCGGGGAGGTTTAGCTCAGGAGGTAGAGCGGGTTGGCTGGTAACCGCAAGATTGCCGGTTCGATCCCCGGCTCCTCCTAGCTGAGTGCCTGGTGTCCCTGAGCAAGACACCTCACCCCAATTGCTCCTGACGAGCTGGCTGTCGCCCTGCGTGGTTGACTCCGCCGTCGGTGTGTGAATGTGTGTATGAATGGGTGAATGTCAGTCATTACTGTAAAGCGCTTTGGAGAAAAGCGCTATATAAATGAGGCCATTTACCATTTTTATTTGCCATTTATGTTAGTTTAACTTGAGAATTGCATGAAAGTATTCCACTCTGTCCAAATACCTTCACACTGGTGACCACCACCTCTAATTATCCATCCCTCAACCATTACTTCATCTTTAAGAATTTATCCTACGATTTACACAAAAAATATGAATATATTTTCCCCATTGACAAAACAAGGACGTAGTTTGTTTGACTTAACAGGCGTCTGAAGAGCCATTGTTAAAGCTCAAAGTGGGTGGCTCTGGCCCTCGCCATCATAGCAGCAATGACACAGCCTAACTCGAGGTGGCTCATTGTTGGAGCTGATGCAACAGAGGAGACAGAATTTGCAACCTGAGCATAGACTGTATACAAAGTGGACGTAGTCACGGTGACGTCACCCATTGGTTTGTGTAATACGGTTTTAAAACCTCCAGTTCAGTATTTCGCCATCTTGGATTTTTGTACCCAGTGACCATTTTTTAACTGTTTCAATTAAACGGCAGGATCTGTTAAACACAACCTGAGCAGCGACCTTAGTGCATTTGACTCAATATGGCTTCTGGTTTAAAATGTAAAAAAAAAAAGTTGCTTCATAATCCAAGGTAAACTTCACAGCTAATTTTTAATTCATCTTAGAATCCAATTGCATTGGCAGCGATGTTACTGAGGCTGTGTTAGCGAGAACAAAAGTGTTGCCAAAGAAAACTGGTGATAGTGTGTTCCCTTGATTATCAAGAGTAATTGTTTTTGGATTTTTTAATGATATGAATACCACTAATGGGATTCTGTTGGTCTCTGTATTCCGGTGATAGATAGATTATCAAAAAAAAAAAAAAAACTGAATGTGAAACATGTAGGACTAACTTTAAAGCAGTATTACATGATGCAACGGAAACTACACTTGAGTACTTAAAAAAAGGGAAAATCCAGGTGGGCTAAACAAATTATTGGCTATAAGCACAGCCAATAGTTTGTTTAGCCCACCTGGGTGGCAGATGGCTGTGTTGTACTGCATATAGTAGAGAATATTAATACATAAAAGCCATATTACAATTTGGATGTTATACAACTTTAAATGCAACAAGTTTAAATTTATGTTTTTATGCAGTTAACCCATATGGTGCTAAAAGCTGATTAAATTAAATATTGGCCAGTAATTATCTGCAGCTGCTCCTGGACACAGCTTCAAAGGTAGCAAACAACATATTAGACAGGTTCACAAGTTAATTTCATTGAAGAACACTATCGAGTTGGCAAAAGCTACAGTGTGGATTATTTCCTTTGGGGCAGTCCGGCTCAGGGCCAAAGTGATGTTTATTGCAGCTAAAGTGATTGTGTATATAATAATATATAATAAGGGTGTCTTGTGGTTTGAAAAGTGACACAGCGGGAATGTCTCTTCCTGTAAGGGTTAGGCCTTTTTCTATCTATAAATTCATATGTTTGTCATATGTATGTTGTTATAATTCTGTTGGTCAAGGAACAACTCGGCTAAATGAACTGCCCGTTATTCTCTGTAATCACAGAGAGTGATCGCAGCACTGAGTCACATAAAAGGATTTAGAAAATGAAACAGGCCTACATGTATTCACGTTCTAAGAGGATGGTACATTATTTAAATAGCGATCACTGTGTTTGCCATGCCTAACAATGTAATTGCTCATTACAGAAAAGTGATTGAAAAGCATTCCTCTCAACTCTGAAATACCTTTGTGTTACATTTCAAATAAAAAGTTTTTTTTTGTTGTTTTTTTTCAGAAGAAGTAGCTGGCAGCAGAAGCTCTCCCTTTGCTCCACTTTTATGCTTTGGGGAATTTTCTATGGCCTTTCTGTTTTTTATTAGATAGTAATTAACTCGGAGTGGAGACAAAGGCGAAGGAGAGACAGAATGCAAACTGGAATTATTTTCACAGTGGTGAGTTCAAATATAGCATCCTTGGTTTAATCATCTGAATATGACAATGCTTGTGAGTCTCATTGTTACGGAGGCTCCAGTCTTCCATTAGTAAGCTCTTTAAACATCTGCCAGGAGCCAGATGAAGAGTCTATATTGTCTCGGCTTGCTATATATCCAGGACTGTCTCTGACAATTCCCCTCCCTCGTACTATTCATCTCTTTCTCTGGCTATCTCTGTGTATTGAATACCCTACACAATACCCCCCCCACCCCACCCGCCCGTCTGTCTCCAGCTCCCTACATCACATTCCATCTCCATCCATCTCCATCCCAGGCTCTCGCTCCTTCCTCTCCCATCGGATTAGCTTTATTCTGGTTGTCCGTTCTTCTGTCTAATTGCCTGGTGGTGGCTGATTAGTATGTGGATTGCATCAATCTGACCGCTGCCTCACTACTTATTGTGTGAAGGTGTGTGCAGGTAGGAATCTTACATACGTATATCTGTTTGAAGGGAGCCATTTGAAGTTAGAATTAACCATACCATTTATAATGAGTAGTGGTATTTCACCGATGGCCGAGGCCTCCCACTTATTCAACACCTTTCCTGTCTCTTCACAGTGCCAGACTAGAGTCAAGCTCAACCACGTCTTCTTTCCCCGCTGATTCTGCCAAGCCCGTTCCCTTGGCTGTGGTTTCGCTTAATAATAGGTAGGGACAGTGGAAATCTCGTTCATCCATTCATGTGCATCACTCATTAGATGACGAGGCATTTGGCTATATTTGAGAGCATAACACCCCCGTCGCTCTGGCCCATCAATTCAATTACATTTTGTAAATAGTGTCATATCATAACAGAACTTATCTCAGGACACTTAACACATTGAGCAGGACTAGCATACGCTCATGATTTTCAGAGATAATACATTTTCAAAGTCCCAACATCACCCAGGAGCAAGTATTTCAGCGCCAGTGGAGAAAAAAACTGCTTTAATAAGCTTTTAGGAAAAAGAAATCTCCAGGATCTTGGGTTCCATCTGCATTTGGTGTTGATAGTAGTATAGTAGTATTAATAGTAGTGGTAGTAATCCTTGATATCGACACACCGACACCTGACCGCTCGACGGAACTGCATCCACACAGGACTTAAACTGAATTTCAACATCCTGGGGAGATCCTAGATAGTTAGGGTGCCTTGTTGCTGGCCCTTCGGTGCTTTATCCTTTTGACCAAGAGGAAGCCGCCATCACCATAGAACATGGCGATTCAGCTGCTCCTATTCCGTATTTATTATTCATCGTCTCACGTCGACTGGAGGGCTGTTCTCCTCCCATCAACCATAGATATGACACGCCTTTCAGAATAGCTAATGGCCCAGATTTGTTCCTCTAATATCAAACAGCACCTTACCTTGGAGACGGGTCTGTCAGCATTTTGGGGAGAGAATCCTGGTTCCCAGCTTAATTCTCTCTTAATAGCCTCAGCTATTTCACATTCAGGGTGATTAGCAACGATAAACTATTCTCGGATACTTTGAATCTTACGGCAACATTTAAGATGAATGCTTTGTTCGTCTTTGCAACTACCAGGTCTGAAAGCCCTATCCGGCCTTCCCCGTCGGTGAGTCTTCGCTCTCTCGTGTACTCCATCCAAGCCTTGTGGCTCTATTTTGTAAAAACTGGCAGATCTTGTTGTGGTTGCTCATGTGTTTCACCTTGACCGCCGGGCATAAACAATGTTGAAGGGTGTCTGGTCCCTTCATACAGAGTTTGCACTGTAACTCCTGCTTTGTATACTTTCTCTCCCCTGGTCTTGTCTTTGTGAAATACTTTTATTCCTACGCCCTGGGTGGCAATGCGGCTCCATTTTTGGAATTCCCTCTCTTGCCATGATTCCTTGGAGAGCTGTGCTAGATTTTCCACACCGTAGTTTGATGCCCCCATGTCCACTTTTCCTTCTGTGGCCCTCCTCCACAGGTTTTCAGTTCCTTATTTGTCACCGTTGTTCTGGTTACTGCTTTTGTGTAGTCGTCCTCTAAGCAGCTCTACCGTAGGAATCTGTACTTCTAGCCTGAGGACCACCGCTCTTATGGTTGGAGTACAGAAAGCTGTCTGTGGTAGATGGGGCCAGATGCAACCATCTTTTGACCTGCTTGCAAATCATTCAGTCACATTCCATCAGCAGGCTGCCTCCCACACTCGTATGGTCTGCAGCATATTACTCTCGGTAGGGCATAAGTCCTCAGCATCTCCAGCTTTTGAGAGGCCTTACGTTGGAACTTGGAAATCTTCTCTGTCAATGCCAGTTCTTTTGCTTTAATAGGAGGATTCACAATCCCTATCCAGGGAATTATCTGCACTCCAAGATACTTCTCCAACTCCCAACAAGTACCAGTCGGGGCACTGGTTAATGTTACCATTAGAGCCACTGACTCCTACCATGAAGCCGTGGCACTTGGAGGGGTTTACTTTCATCCCTGTCATTTGACAATTTCTTCCAAAAATTGTCAGGTTCCAAGCCATGCCCTCCCATGCCTCACTTAGTAGGACTAAGTCATCGGCGAAAGCAGGGGATGAGATGGTCATTGTCAGAACCAGCCGCCGTACCAGCTTCCATTCTTTTGACAGTGCTTGTGACCTCAATTGGAATTATGATGCTTAGGAACTGGGCTTTGTCAGCTAGGGGGAGGGAAGCAAACTGGCCTAGCCCAGTGTAGCTACCCTCCATCCCCCAGACATCTCCATAGGCATGCTCAACCGTTTCCATATCGACGAGGCATGGCGTTCTGACTTCACCACCCAAAATCAGATTAGCAACTACGGTTGCTATGATACAACCTCTGCATTCTTTTGTAACCATACCATTTGTTAGTTGCATCTAATTTGATGTGGTTTCAGACTTGTTTTGAGTGAAGCATAAGCCTCCCCCTCTTTCCCAATTTTCTCATCAACTCCTTAACCGGTTCCATGGCGGTCCTATTTTTGAAGAAAAGGCTGAAAACGACATACCCAAAGTAAAATGGTTACTGTTCTTGAACCCCTATGACTACAGACACAAAGCTGAGCATTCCTGAAAGCTAACCCTTTGAAGTTTCTTCTCCAAGTGTCAGATTTACTCTGAGTGTTACTGACACTGAGTTACTACAGCTCAATAATTGTGGAAATTTATTTTTTTGCCTCGCCTAATTTTTTTTAAATTTTTGAGTGAAAAAATATAGCTGTGGCTGTTATATATAGGCCTAAAAACTGAATGAAGCCACAGCCACAAGCATTTACCAACAACTGGTAGAAAGTGGATAAAAATACACCTAAAAATTAGCGTTTGGCAGTCGTTTTTGTCGAGCAATGTCAGACGGAGTTGCATCTGGCACAAAGTGTTCCAAATTGTGCCAAATGAGATTATGGGTATCTTTAGGTTCATACTTCTACTTTTTTTTGTTTATTCCACCAGTTCTACAACTACTACTAATAAAATCATTATTTTTTATGTTTTTTTTATTTTTTTTATTTCTCCGTCTAAGGCGTCTTCAAGGGAATACCGAGTCTTTCCTTTGGCTTTAGGCATTGTAAAATGCTCAAAACAATCAAAAGGAATAGTAAACGGCAGCCTTCTGTAATGCGCGCACGAGACTCTGTGTGTAACTTTTAAAGTCTCAGATGACAAGTGTAGTTTATGCGTGAAGCACTGGCTCGCTGATGGACAGTTTGGTCAGCCAATTCGGATCACAGCATCATGGAAGGGGGCTTGTTTTGTCCAGAAGACGAAGACGAACACGGCAATAGCAAACATCCATTGTTAGCCCTTTGTTGAACAGCGGTAAAAAGCGATAAACAAATAAAAACGACATCTTGTTCAGAGACTCACGACGTCAACACATGGCGTGTTATGGATGATTACCGGAGATCGCGTGCTTGTGGGACTAGTGGATACTTTTGTTCGTTGGACTCTTACCTTTCTGTGGATATGAGGATTATCAAGCTACATGTTTTTTTTAGACTTCGAGACAGCTCCAAAGGTAGGAAACGCCGGTCTTGTTATTGTTTTTTTTCTGTGCACTCCTTACACACACGCTGTGTTTGCTTTTGATGTGTCTCCGTGAGCCTAAAACGGCTGGCTTTGTTCGATTCACGAGACTCGCAGCTTTCAAATGATGTATAATATGACGCAGATGCATTCAAAATAATATGCGATTAAACGGAATGAATGCCAAACGAGTGAAAAACGAGTGAAAAATGACCCGCCCTCGGGCGGCTGCGAGTAGAGGGGTTAACAAAGGTGTTTATAAGTTGTCTGCACTCTGGGCGATAAGTCGCCGTTTTTGGCCTCATCCTCCGATTGTTCATTCCGACTCATTTTCGCAATCGCAATTGTGGGCATTGGGGGGAGTGGGACTTTGAGACTGAGCCCTGGGCTAGTCTGTGTCCCAAGGGTGGGAACCCCAACAGTGGAGGTTTTGATTCTCTGCATAAGCTGCCTGCATTTAGCCCCTATTTGAACTCTCGAGCGGCCTGTCAGATGTTGGGTAGCCCTCTTATACATGCCTGGTGAGCCCTTGCTCTTCTTGAGCAGCTTACTAAGGTACGATACCTCATCGGGATCCCACCTACCTCTTTTCTTTTCACCCTGTTTTCCAGCCTTCCAGTATGTTCAGCCAGATACACTCCAGTGTGGCTCTTACGCGTATGGGTGGTGAGGCCGCTGGTGTGGTGAATGTTGCATGAAATGCATGAAGGGATACGTTCCTGCCCACACAGAGGGTGTTGCACTCAGCGCCCTGGCATATTCATCAACTCTATTGCTGTAGGTGCCCGCGCACTTTCTGCAACTATAAGCCGCAAATGTTGGTTAGAGATAAGTGGAGTGCCGTAAAATGTGCATGTTGTTCAATGTATAGCATGTATCTCCATATCATCTGCCAGCATTAGTTACATCAACTGAATTCATTTAAATTATGTCCTCCTAGCAGATGTCTGGCTGAGTGCTTGATGGACTGCGAGCAGTAAATGAAGTGAATGCCTGAGCAACTATTGGCCAGCGATATATTCTAAACAAACAGCCAAGATGGAGTGATTCTCATGAAGTCTGCATTTGGCCTTACATGCATCACAGATAGCCCAGGATATAGGGAGAACATGGCACAATGTCAAAGATGTTGCTTAAGGGAGCATGCTTGCTTATTGCCTACCACACACACACACACACACACACACACACACACACATACACTGGAGATGGTGTTATTGTCTGTGATTGTACACATTTACTCGGGGGATGTTGCTTTTGTCCTGTGCATGGAGGGCTGTTCTCCCCTGCTGCAGCAAGTAAATTTAAGTTCTTTGTTTACTACTCCATCCTCTCTCTGCAGCTCTTAACAATGACAGTTTTAATTGTAGTGTCTGTGCGAATGAAATAAAAGTACTACATCAGCAGTCAGCAGATGCATATTTGTGTTTCCTATTTGTTTTCCGATACAGTCGGCAGTGAGAAGTATTAAGGAGGTCAGCAACATTTGAAGGCCTTGTTAAAACCTGCCTATAGCTTTTTGAGATATTTTGCTGACAATATCCGATAACAGACAGACAGTCTGGTCTGGATTTGTTGCATTCATTGGTTGGGTTGGTTTGGGAGTGAGACTGATTCAGGTTAGGGTAACAATGTCAGGATAATCAGAGGAAGTGTAAGGCAGATCATGCCTTCCCCATAGAAGGAAATACAATGTTGCAACTGTAAAGCATCAGACAGTCTGCACGATAATTAGCCATGTGCTTCTGTCTGTTGTATTTCCGGAGCAATTGGTCTTCAGAGGAATGCACTATGTTGTCGGACAAACAGGCTTTTGGTCCAATGGGACAATCTCTGACTATTGGGGTTTCAGGGGTTTCAAGTGTGGTGAATCAATTGCATGTCACCGTGTGTGGTGCTGATCTGAGGGAACATAGGACCAAGGGGAAATGGGACCACGGCAACATAGACAGACTCCCCTCTTTCAAAGTCAGAGGTTGCTGTTTGTCCGGGGAGTCAGCATGCCTCTGAAATGCCAGGCTGAGCAAGGCAAAGATGACAGTAGGGAAGCTAATCCTCTGAAATAAATTGGTCAGCAGTCTCTGAACTTCTACATTATCTTCCTCTGCATACGGCTGAGCCTTCTTTTGACAGGTGAATACAAGCTGAACCCCACTTTTCTAATAGGCAAACATTATGGACTGGCTCCATGTTTTGGCCTCCTGTTTGTATTTCTCATATAGTGTGTGTGAGACCTTTACTTTGAGATAAGGGAGCTGACAGGCCGAAGCCACAAAGCTGAAATATGCTTGCACACTGGTTTCAGGGCAGTGAGTGATGGAGGATGGCATTATGTGCTGGTTCTGTTGTTACACGATAGTACACAGACCACAACAGATATCTTCATTTAATATGTTCCCTCAAGTATAATGTTGCCACACCTGCTTGGCACATCAGGGGAATTATTTATCTAGTCAAACAAATAAATAAACTTGTCAAAAAAGCACACAAGGAAGAATTCATTCCCGAAAGTAATAACACTGCACTCTAAATATGAGATATTTCTTGTGCTGTTAAGGGTTCCTTGAACTCATGTTGGTAGTAACTCACGGTTGAAAATAAATGGTTCTCGGAAAGTCCTTTATCTCTGGATTGTTGTTTTTAAATCTTTCAAAAATTGTATGCTAAAATCTAAAGAGTTTATACATTACAGATGTTTTTTTTTCAATTTCAATGTATGTAAGCATAAGTGTCCCACACAATGTTGGTTCCATTTATTGAATGTGTCTGTTGAACATTGAGTGGCTACTTGTTTCATAGAACAAACAATAATGAGCGTGCTTTTTTATTCAGCTCCTTGATTTGAGTCAAAGAGACCATAAACCATAATGCTTTAGGCAGGGCTACCTTGTGATTGACATTTCGCTACCACAGTGTTGTCTGTGTTTTTTTCTTGGACCTTTAACCCTTTCAGTTTGTTTTCAGTTCATGAAAGAACATTGTTACATTGGCAAAACTGTTTTATTCAGGGTTCAGTTGTAGTTAGCTCAACGCTCTTGAGTCACTTCTTATTCCAAAAAAAAAGAGAAGATATCAATGTACAAGGACAAAGATGGCGACGGCCAAAATGCGAATGTTGGGGCTTCTAAACCATCAAACACAGACCGATGGGTGACGTCACCATGACGCACACTTCCTCTTGTACATAGTCTATGGTTGGTGCTGCAGACTCAGGTCATGATTCTCTGTTGGTTCATTACTCCAAACACCTTCCACATACTAATAATGTTGCTAATATATACAATATTGATTAAAGCCAATTTAAAGATGACAGCAGCACCTTGTATTAGTTCATCCATATTCACTCTGTCACTGTCTCCTGCCCTCGCTAACATTCACCCTCCCTCTACCTGTGTGTAATCACCTAAACACACTGAACATGCTCAATGCATTCAATGCACAAGGCTTTACTGGCATGCCATTTGAAATGTGTTACCAAACACAATTACAACATACAATGCATTCAACTGACACTTTGGCACGGATACATATTTAGCAGATTCCATGGATTCTAAAATGGAATCTAATATTTCCAGGCTTCAAGGCTCCGGTTAAGATTCTTTACTCACTCCATACTCTACATCTGCCGCTCTACAGAGACTGGCCTCTGACTGTGATGGGAGGGCGGTATTATCTTTGGTGCACTCAATATTTCCCGACATGTGAGGATGCAGGCATTAAATGTCACTCCTCCTATCTTTGTATCACTGTTGTGATCGTGACAGGATGAACACTTCACATTGAAATAAATCTGTAGCTCAGAATCTCTCTCATCCAGCCTTTCTGCACATGTAAGCCAGCAGAGGAAAATGCCTATTTTGGTGTCTATAAGATTTGAATAAGTAGGCGGAGCCCCGACAACAATGTCTAAAAAGAGCATTGTTTGACTCCTGGTTGCAATGTGTCCTTACAGCAGACACACGCTCACACATCAAGGCTGAAAGATCGCAGACCTCTAAAATCCCAGACATCACGGGCTTTGTGTATCAAGCAAAGATGTTGTTGTCTGAATCAGACGCCACCTCATGCCGTCTGCTTGGCAGCTGCTGTGTGTTTCTTCTCCTACTCCTCCCCTCTTTACCCAGACTTGAAACAAAGTAGGCCGAGGCCTTGGGAAGTCCCTCAAGTTACTTATCTCAGCAGTATGGATAGTCTCTCCCTTCCCCAAATGGTTCAAGCTTTATAGCGGTTGGTTGTCTGTAACGTGCTGTGCGTGTGAAAAGTTAAACAGGTTTTGTTTTTTTGGCAGAGGCCCTACCTACCACTGAGCTGAATTATGAATCACTTGCTGATGTTTGGAAATATATTTTTAAAAGGCTCAGCACCTCCACAATACTTTTTTGGGGTGTGTGCTTGTAATGCTCAACTGCTGGCATTCTCATTTTGTAAACAATCTTTGTTTACACTCTCAGTGTTTGTATTAACATTCAATTTTAGCATTAAGGAATATGAGTGTGAATGTGGTCGTCCAAGTGTTGCTTAAAGCGCACTTGTCTTTTCATTAGCGGTGGTGCCGTCACAGAGCGGTGAGAAAAGCCGGCTTTCGGCTCATATCTGCACTGTGGAAATGGAGCTTTTAATATCAATTGCACACTATTTTGTTCACTTTAATTTAATGTGCAAGACATGTATAAAAAAGGTGGCAACAAATGGAATCAGGAAAGAGAAATGTGTGTTTGGTTGTTTCAGATATGACCTAATATGTTTAAGGTTATTAGTTTAAAGGCTCTATTATAAATCCTCATTATCACTATGAACTGTGCTAGTGTTTTCTGTGAAAAATTTGGTGCATAATAGATAATTGTGATGTTTGCTATGAGGGTGAGGAAGTTATGGTGGCTGTATTCACCATCCAGAAAAGGCAGCCAGGATTCACTCCAATTTCATACTAGCGTGGGGAGGTTTTTCACAATTTAACCGTGACCAGACTCTTTCCCTGATCTAAAACAAAAGCTTAAAGTCACAGAGAAAGTCCCATGTCTCATCAAACATTTGAAGAGAAAAACATACATACATTTTGACACATATTTGACATATACACTTTATTGCCAAAGGTATTTGCTCACATGCCTTGACTTACAACTGAACTTAAGTGACATCCGATTCTTAATCCATAGGGTTTAATATTACGTTGGTCCATCCTTTGCAGCTATAAGAGCTTCAACTCTTCTGGGAAGGCTTTCCACAAGGTTTAGGAGTGCATTTATGGGAATTTCTGACCTTCTTCTAGAAGTGTATTTGTGAGGTCACACACTGATGTTGGGCAGGAAGGCCTGGCTCTCAGTCTCCACTCTAATTCATCCCAAAGGTGTTCTATTGGGTTGAGGTCAGGACTCTGTGTGGAGACTGAACAGGAACATGTTGGAACAGGAAGGGGCCGTCCCCAAACTGTTCCCATAATGTTGGGAGCATGGAATTGTCCAACATCTCTTGGTAAGCTGAAGCATTCAGAGTTCCTTTCACTGAAACTAAGGGGCCAAGCCCAGCTTCTGAAAAACAACCCCACACCATAATCCCCCTTCCACCAAACTTAACACGTGGCTGCTGCTCAGCCATAGAAACCCAGTCCATGAAGCTCTCTGTGCTGTTCTTGAGCTAATCTGAAGGCCACATGAAGTTAGGAGGTCGTTGCGATTGACTGCGGAAAGTTGGCGACCTCTGTGCACTTTGTGCCTGAGCAGCAGCTGACCCCGCTCCATCATTTTACGTGGCCTACAACTTCTTGGCTGAGTTGCTGTTGTTCCCAAGTGCTTCCGCTTGTTATAATCCCACTGACAGTTGACTGTGGAATATTTAGGAGTGAGGAAATGTCACAACTGGACAGGTGGCATCCTATCACAGTACCACGCTGGAATTCACTGAGCTCCTGAGAGCGACCCATTCTTTCACACATGTTTGTAGAAACAGTCTGCATGCCTAGGTGCTTGCTTTTATACACCTGTTGCCATGGAAGTGATTGGAAAACCTGATTTCAATTATGTGGATGGGTGAGTGAATACTTTTGTCAATATAGTGTATCTAGACATAAATGATGTCAACAAGGACACAGGATTAAAAACTTAACCATTCTTAAGCACCGTGGTTATCAGCAGGATTTATTTCCATTGTTTTTTTATTGTACCATTTTAATACCATTCCACCAAATTAAAAACGAGACATTTACAGTTACTATATTTCTATATTGTGTTATTGTCTATACAAATAGAATAATAAATACATGCAATACTATATTAGAAGCCTGCTAAATATGCTGTTGAACCACTGCTAAAATAAGGCTTATCTGATCTAATCTTATCTTATCATTAGAATCACTGAAAACAGAGCCTGAAGAGATGCTGATGGATCCCAACACAGCGCGAGACAACAGTACATCAGAGTGTACAGAGAAAGCTACCTGGCTTTCAACTTGTTGTGGAGAGGGGGAACTAGCTGTCCCACATCATTTCATGCCATGTAAGCTCAAGAGACATCTCCAGACAAAACTCGTTCACCACCAAAATGCTGACGACTACGAGAGACATACCGTAAAAAAAAGTGTTGTAGTGTTATGTAGTATATGGTAGAAATGCAAAGAGGATGACTGACAGACCCATATTATTATATTTAAATATGACAAAAATCACTAAGAGGGTGTTTTAAAAGTATGTGAGAACCACTTCTTTAGTATTTAATATGCAATGATAACCACCTGGAAAAGCTTTCAGATACACACTAATCTGATATTCTAACACATGTTCAGCCAGTGGAAATAGTCAAACATGAATAAAGATATGCTGTGAATCCTATGTGGGGCACCTTTAAAGAATACAAAGTAACCACCGACTCTAATTACTGGCATGATGTAGATAGACATAATATAACAATAAATAAAATGCATCATATCTGTGTTGGTTAAGGTTAACAGTCAGGATTAACGTATGTCTTCTAAGTCCATTTATCAGCGTATCATCATCGTTCCCTACAAACGGATATTTTGAGTTACAGACTGCTGTTGAGAGATCCCTGACAGTAAAACATATCAGTAGTTGAGTAAGAGTCTTGTCCTGTTTAACTTTATCGTCTAGTTTTACGCCTCTTCAACAAACCACTGTATTTTGTGCCCCTGAATTAATAATTTGAGACACTGTTTTCCTCTGTGTGGCTCTCTGTTTCTGTGGCTGTATTAAATATTTTTGTTCACTCAGGTTTGTATGCTTTTCCACTGCTGCCGCTCGATTCGAACAAAAGCTTCTGCAGCCTTGAGTGGTCAGAACATGGTGATAAGCAAAACAATCTTTCCCTGAAACCGGACAGGCTGGACACACCAACAATGTGTGCGCTGTGACAACATGCAGCTGTTGTAGGAAAGACAAAAAGGATTCACAAAAATAGGAATGTTGTGGTTCGGTTAAAGAATGAGGAGAAACACTTGTGTGTTTGTATCTTTTAACGTGTGCTGCTTGTTTGCAGCGTGATTTTTTTCCCCTATTGCAGCACTGTATACCTATTTGAATGAACCACCCCGGGGTGTTGGCGCTTCATCAGCACTGCACCCGAGGACACCAGCAGATATTGGGCATACAGTAAATGGACAGCAGGCTGAAAGGAGATGATCAGCTGTCCCCCTCATGCAAACACCCAGACAAAAACAACCGGAGTCCCCTAAAACCAAAGGATGCTTTTCCCCAAGAACACGTCTATTTTTAGCCATTTCCCCCCACAGTGGAAGCAAAATGCTAATCTTCAGCTGGCATCTCTTTGAAGTATAAGAAGATACTCGAGGTGGATTATTTATGGCCACATAGCTGTAGTCTTAAATCCTGTTACGTGTGCCAAGGAGCCCCAACAGTAAGGTTGGAGGGCTGCTAAATAAAAGAAGAGTGTGTTGCAGTGGCGAGTCACCCTGGTGAACGTATGCCGGGTTCTGAGGATGATCATCATGAAAACTCAGATCATATTGCCTCCTACCACCTCTCTCTTTCTCTCTCCACCTCTCTGTGTCTCTGCTAATGACAAGAGAGGGCAAAATGAGGTGTCGTTCGTTTCACAACGTGTTAATGATATGCTTGGCCTTTTGCTGCAGTGACACAGCATTCAGCACCACCGATTGATATGTTAATGCTTTATATGTTTATGCTCACATACATATTTTCGTTTCAAAAGGGGCAACAACAAATGCATGAGACGTGCACAACATTTGGAAAAATAGGTCACGGCTGCTAAATGTTGATAGTGCTCCTTTGCCCCCCAGTGGCACACAGACTCAGTGCAGACATTATCATAACCTTCAGGCTGTTGACTTTCTTCCACTGAGTAGCAGAGATATAGATAGGCTGCGTGCGTGCTTGTTTAAAATATGTGGGTTTCATTTTCTACAAGCATCACTATGACCTGCTAAAACAATAAATAATATTCCCTGCATCTGTATTTGATGACAGTCTTGCAGTTATAATTGTAAAATGTATCTTTTTTCTCCCATCTTCTGTCTTGGATGGTTTTACTCCAGTGAATAATTTCCGAACTGCTGTGATGGATGACTCATATGTGAAATTCACGAGGCGTGGCCTCTCAGAAGCTGCAGTGAAACCAACACGATTTTCATTTAATGCATCCAAATAGTAAAATAGTTAAGAAGTCTCCAAACCAGACTTACTGTCTCAATTGATGATCTGATTGGTTATTACCTTCTATTTGCTATTTCTGCCCTGTACGATTACTTAGCACATACAACTTGTTTTTTAATAAAATAACATCTTACAAAACATCTTTTGTGTTTGTGTTTGTGTGTGTGTGATGCTGACCTGTATTTGATTTTATTCATAAAGAAGAGAAGAAGAGAGGATGGAGATCAGCTGTCTGTGGGTCTGGATCATATTCTGTGTTGAATTTATTATGACTTGAATCCTAATGTATCGTCACTGTCTATTTCTCTGGTCCCTCTCCTCCTCACCAGTGGCACGATGAAGAGCCTCACAGACAGTTGTTTGGTTATTGTGTGTTCAGATACTCCGTGTGGACAGAGTCATGAAATCTTTGCCAATGAGGTGGAAATAACTTCATTTTTCAGAAACCAGTCTTGTTTGACTGGAACGTTGGGATGTAAATATCAGTGATATCCTGGGATGCAGAGCAAAATAAATGATCCACTCACCATGCCCCTTATTCAACAGGCTTTTTTTCAGTGAAAATATGAACAATTTAGTCATGCATGTGTTTAAAATGGCTTGATATTGGAAATCCTACAGGACACATGACTTCTCAGTGTATCTTAACCTGTAGAAGCGGTACACACTGAAGGAATTGGGATATTTCACAAAATCCTGCAGCCTGGCTAATAAGAACACACTCTTTATAATCCATAGAAGGTCTTTGGAGATATAATTCCCAGGTACTATGCTTAGCTTTGTTTGTACTGTCACCCTACACTATAATCCTGCTCCACTCTTGAAAAAAATGCCTTCATTATGAGGTGCATGAAAAGAACGGAACTAAGAGATCTAGAGAGCACTATATTCATTTGATGAATATATGAATGCAGAACCATTGGAAGGATCTTGCTGTGTTCAAACACGCTGTAATGCATTATGGAAATCAGCAGCCGTGCTCATTGATACATTGTGACAAGTAACTTTGCCTCGGTGCCTGTATGAAAGCTCAGCTGATTCGGCTGTATCTGGTCCCCTATTGTACCAACTGTCACACTGATCCTCTTTGTGATCTACAAAAGGGGATGATGAGGCAGAAGGAGAGAAGTCTCGCAACCCACCACAAGCTCACACATGCATGCAATCTGTCCGTCTATTTACCGCACACAGCGTTTGTCCACACGCGCTCACGTACGCAAACATGTCAAAGCTGCATGGGACTCATTATCACATCAGGGACAGGTACGCACACAGACAGACAGACAGACAGACCGGAGCTGCAGCACAAAGCTCTACAGTGTTGCAGCCATGATGTCTGGATTGCATGGGCAGCTGGAGCAGGGCCATTTATATCATGTGACTGCTCACACACCCAGGGCCCAAATGCACATGCACATCCATAGAATTCATATGGATGAGATAGAAAGATGCCGAGAGACTTTTACATGTGTCATCCATCAAATATACAGTATAGTGTCTGTGTCCTTGCACACTGAATGACATTTTGCTGGAAAATCTTTGATCAACCAACATATTCAGCTCACAGCATGTACGCAGTATGAAAAAACAGAAAAACACCGGAACATTTTCCATCAAATTACAGATATTTCCTTCAACCCTAAAATGGAAAATTCTGGAAAACGTATAGAGTACATGGTCTGTGACACGTCTGTCAAAAAAAGTAAATTGCACCAAATAACATGAATAATAAATGACACAATCGAACTTTAAAGGGTCTGAAAATACTAAATTGTCCTAGTTTATCTGGTGCCAGCAAGCTTCCCGTCCTGTTGAAACTGTATCATCTTGTGCTTTTTTCCTGCCTCTTCAAACCACCATATCAGGGGTTATCTTTGAATAAATTGACAGTATTTGTACCCTTGAATTAACACTTTGTCTACATGAATGAATGGAATATGTGTTATCTTCTGCAATATGTTTAGCAGATAATACGATGCAGCAGCAGCAGTGCTGTGTGGATGCTATGAAGCCATCACGTATTTCTCATGCAGGCAGTGTGGGCCGGATGTTAGCCAACAAAGCCTCAGCACAAGTGCCATAGTCTCTGCAAAATAACCTGTGTGTAGCCGTTGTGATTCTAAAGAGTGGTGTCCACCCTCTTCAGACCAGGATGCTACTTGCTGACACATCATTTGCCAGCACATTAAAAGTACCGACCTGGGACCAGTAGCAGCAGCTGGCAGTGACACCTGGGGATGAGTGTCCCTCCTTCCAATACATTGACCGTCTGTCACCGTAAGCTATCCGGCGACCATTTTGCACTTGACACATTAAGGCAAGCTTGTAGGTGAGATGATATGGATTGGTTAAGCATGTTTTTAGTTTTCCCCTCCCAGCTTGGAAAGTTTGGCTTTCTTTCTGGTAGTCAGTCCTGTGAGACGTGTACACAGCCCCATGTGCAATTTCCACAGACTGTCATGCATATCAAGTGAACAGTATTTTCATAAAGTGATTTCCAATTGTGTCATTCTTTAATAGCTTTAGCTGAAGGCTTAGAAAACCTAAGCCCACATCTCAATAGAATAGTTGCACCTAATAATTATATTCAAATAATTAATCAAAACACATAGTTCAATCAGTAAATTTGAATTTTCACTATTCCACAAACTAAATCTGTACGTCTTGTACACACTGCCCTGTTTTCATGCATGTATTAAAGTCTTCATAACATAATAAATAGAAATAAAATAAATGTAAGAATCTGATCACAACATGACTGTGCACCTCATTAGACGCAGGAGGAAGGAATCCGAGTCTTCCAGATCATAATATCTCACAGCTGGATGGTTATACTCCCATTCAAGTATTGACAGTCTGGGTGGGTTGCATAAAGAAAAGCCATTACTATGCAATTACTAAGCAGTCTATTGGAATGAATTAGGGAGTTTATTCAACAAAATAAATATTTCTTGCCATTTATCATTTCATCTGGGGGCCCAAATTGTGAGCAGCGACTGGGATAATCTTGTTTTGCTGTATCGCATCGCAACTACAAACAAGCAGGGGATTAGTAATCCCTGTTGGAGATTCTTGTTTTTCCCCCCCAGAGAAGACAGATAGCGGCTGGCACCCGGGGCAAGGGCTTGATTTCTGAACAGTAAACATTGATGTCTTCCCCCGCCGGAAGAGCTGTAGTCTGTCGGGACAATATTTCATATTGATAATAGCATTTCAGGGTGCTTGAGTAAATGGAGTTGGATACTGCAGGTGACAGCGTGAGGTGACCTTATCAAACCGTGATAAACTGGAAATGGGAAACTGAAATCAAAATACCATCACGGCGAGGGAGGTCGGATTCATCTGCTGTTCTTTTGGGGGGCTGGTTAGACAGGGGAGGGAAGAAATGATTGCCTTGTTGGAAAGAAGATTATATGACATGGTCCTTGGCGACTCAACAGCGCTGACAGCATGATTCAGTCTGTAGCATGCGCTCGCTGAGACATATTCATTCTCCATATGATGATTCTCACTGAGGTCGATCTTCATCTGTGATCAGTCAGACTCAGCTAATCACACTGTAGTCATCCCTTCTTGCAGCGGAGTTGTTTCAGGGGGGTCATTATTATTCAGAGGAGTAACAAACAGCAATTTGGACCTAATTAGCTCTTAATTGCACTGGATCGCTCACACATACCAACATGCAAAAGCACACGTATGCAAGCCACACACACGCACACAGAAATTGGCACAACATGTTATGTCTCTTTCTGGGAGCCGTAGCATGAATATAAAATCACTCCATCCAAGTCTCTGGGCAACAACTGAGGTCAGGACAAATTGAGAGTCTTTGCAGGACTGAGTGAATTGTAAATTAGCAAGATGAATATCAACAGAGACATACTCACTCAGAATAAGATGAAGGGAGCCCCCCCCCCCCCCCAACCACACACCCACACACACACACAGGCAAGAGAAATGGGCTAATTTACATGAACGAGTGCTTTTGAAATGCCTATCAGAGAGTTTATCTTACATACCCTTCAGTGACGAAGACACAGAAAAATGCCTTACCTAAAAAGAAAGAGAGAAAGTGCAGTTAGTTGGGAAGAACAGCAAACAAAAGTGCATGTTGTTCTTGTAAACAGAATCCTTGGCTGTTTTCTAAAACTTCCAGGATATTTTTGTCATAAGGCAATTGCAGCTACTTGAAGTGTTGTGATGTCGATCCCTGTCTGAGGCAGCGCTACGCTGATTGATGGGGCATCAGGTGACACTGAGTCAAATCACACAGAACTGGCTCAGTCATGATTCAATTCCAAACCACATTTTAATGAATGTCTCAAGAACAAAATGAAGGTCATTTCAACATGAGACTCAACTAAGTATTTGCTCAAAGCGTTTATGCTGTGATCCTGTCCTGACCAGTTACAACAGAGAGTCCCAGCAGATGTCAGTGTTACTCAAGATATTTAAAAGGCCTCACTGACTGGATGTGCAGCTAAACAAAAAAAGCAACTCAGCTGCCAATATAATTTCCATCCCAAGAACATCTTAAAATTGCAGACACATTTGTTAAAAAGTCCAAATGCTAAGTGTGTGCACATATACTTGATGAGCGAATACTGTAGAGATGCAAGAGAGATGAGGAAGAGGAGGAATGACAACTGCAGCACGAGAGCCACATCGCCTGTAGCTCATCGCTCAAGATTCCTATCCGTTTCAAACCAATTATGTGAGATTTGATTTCATAATTCTAATCAGTTATTTTGGTGTTTCTTTGCTTGTTTGTGTGTCGTTCTTTTTCTTTTGTTTTTTTTTTCATTCAAGAATGAAATTGGGATTAAATGCTTTCCATAATCCATACACTCATATGCTATGAAGGGATTGTAATTGAAAAGTCAAAAGAAAATTGTAAGCATGGAAATCAAAATCATCAATGATTTCCTGTTAAGTATCAACCGCAGCCAATAAACAAGATACATAATACATGTGGACGGTGCAGCCTACTCAGTTAGTGGGACAGTAAACACGCATGGGTAAACTGTAGAGTGGAGTAAGAGAACAATAACCCCTATTTCTCTGGAGCAGGTGATAGCCTCACAAACACTATGACATCTAACAACAACAACTGGAAAAAGAGGACGTTTGCCTAGTATATCACTGCAGAAATCACTCATCTGTTATTAAGCTTAGAATTGTTGTAGAGCAGATTCCATTATGTCCTCCTGTTTGTCCACCAAGGCAGAAAAGTGTTGCAACTCATTCCACTTGCCTGCAGCAGCAAACCAGGTGACTGGTTCCCTTCTGAACTACATGAAATTTGTCTTTCAGTGCAGATAAAAGGTGTCTGCACACTGTGGCAACTGTCCTGAAGAGACACCAGGGAGACTCTAAATGACTTCCAAACTGTGTTGTCTGGAAATAAATGGATGGATGATGTTGCAGCAGCACAGACAAGGATACTGATGCAATGGGTTATGCTTTATGGAGCAGCAACACATGTTTTTCTCCAATAACCTTTCTGTGACAACCATAAACTTGGTGTGATACCATGAGACATGCAGTGACATGCTTCAAACTAGAGTGTATTCAAACGACAGTTATCACACCAAAGCTGGTATTAAATTAACCATCATTGATTATTGATTGCAATTTTTTAGCAACATGCAGTCTGCATTATATTTCGATTTAAATGTTTCTAAATCCCGCTTGGTGTTTGGAACTACGAGACTTTGAAGTTGGGTGAACAACCTAAAAATTCTTCCAAATTCAACAGTTTTTAATGGAATACAAAATATTCATCTGTTACCCTCACCCTGTCTTATCTTGAATTCTTGAAGAAAACTTTTCCTTGAATGCCTCCGCAGCAAAACTGTATCAAAACATCTGTTTAAAAACATGCACACAACTCAGTGTGATTGATACGGCACTCACACAGGTGAGTAGCTCCCCTCTCCAAGTATGAGACTGTTTTTAAATTGTAAGATTTGAGCATAAATTCTAGCATTTTTGGGAAGTAGTGAGCATACGACTGGATAAATCAGACTTGGATTTCACTGCAGAAGTTTGTAGGTGGAAGATTTGATGTAGTTCTGCTGTTGTTAAATGTTGCCACCATTTACTTCACTTAATCAAAGCTTTTTCTCCAATCTTTGATTCTGCATTCACCATGGAAACAGTTTCACAAATTTAAAGTAAAATTGGTTGATATATAATGATGCTTTTGGGGGTACACGTCTGGAAGAAAGTCTGATGGACCTGAAAGTTGGCCAGTAAGTATATCTTACAACTGCAGACAAAGTGGTGTCTGACATATTGTATTTTCGGATGGCGTCTTGTCTGCTGCCAGCATCAACATTTTACTGTAAGATGATGACAAATGTTTAAGTGTTGTGTTTAAATATCAGGAGATAAACAAAAAGCAACATCTCGTTCTGAAAAGTGAAACCGAGTCAGAAGTATCTTAGACCTGCATTTCTTTCTCATTGCCTTCAGGGGGCGACCTCTCTCTCATTGTATGGAAGTCTATGAGATAATGACCCTACTTCTCATTTGATTTATTACCTCAGTAAACATTTTAAACATGAATGGTCAATCTCTAGTTTCTTCTTCAATACAGCATGTTGTTCATTTAGTAAATTAGGGTTCCGGGGTATGCTTTAGGGCGTTACCTCTGTCATTTTACACTTTTTCACCTAAAAATGGCACTTCTGATTCCAAAACTCCAAGATTGTGATGGTAAAAAACGAAGATGACCAAAAAAATTCCAAGCATGAGGCTTCAAATTCCTAATGCGAGGCTTCAAAACTGTATTCCACATCTATGCATTACATCACATTATTATATCCAATTATTACATAGGGTCTACGGAAGAAAAGCAACTTCATAATGTACTGTACGCAAAATAATGCTTTAATGTGCTTTGCAGTGGTTGCCATTGTATGGTGACCAAAATTACCAAATATGTTCATTGTACTGTAAAATCCACCCCAAAAATACTTTTTATAGCTGGTAAATCCTCAATGTAAAAACATTTTGCAGCACTTTTTGATGGTTAGGCAATTTTGTTGTAGATAGTTTGGATAAAATGGCTTCATTATCATGAGTGTCCACAGTTCAGCACAAAGGCAGTCTGGCAAGTTCATTTAAATTGTGAATCAGAAAAAAAAAATGATTGGGCGATTTATTGGTTTTGCTGTGGTATTAAAAATGTTGTTGTGTGCCAGCAAGTAGGGATGCACGATAATTATCGGGCCGATAGTTATCGGGCCGATAACAGGAAATTATTACGTCATTCCGATAAGTCCGATATCATGACGAATAGCCCCGATAACATATATAATTTTATCAGCACGGCAGTGCCCCGCTTCCACTCTGAGACACTGAATGGCCTGCAGTGAATGCTGCGTTCAATTGACGTTGGCATAATCAGGAAAACCCTTTCTGGGAAAATTCAAGAATACCCCCTCATGTCCGAAAATAACTCGTTAACTCGGTCATAGTTTTGGTAGTTGCTGATTTGCATTGATATCCACAGTATCTTTCCACATGTTACACTTAAACAATAGAAACGTTAATTTAAAAGGCCGAAAGAAGGACTAGCAAACGTGGGAACGGGGACTTTCCGTCACACCTGGAATGCAGCACAGCGTGCATGCAGCACAGCGTGCTTACGTTTAAAAACAGACAACATGGCGTCCATAGTGTGGGACTTTTTCAAAGTTTCCGAAGAAAACAAGTCGCTTGTTATTTGTAACAAATGTTCGAAACAAGTTCCACGAGGAGGTAAAAGTAGCACGAGCTTCAATACGTCAAACCTGATAAGTCACCTAAAACATAGCCATCGCTTCGACGGAGTTTTTAAAGCGTATGAGGACGCCCGGGCTGCTAAAGACGCTAGCAACTTAAAGCCAGCCGCAAAAAAGCCACCGGGACTTCCAAACATCGGCGAGGCTTTCGAAAAATCCAAGAAATTTGCCAGAAATGACCCACGGGCTAAGGCTATTGAGGACCTAATCATGGAAATGATGGCACTTGACGACCAGCCCTTCACCCTCGTTGAAGACAGAGGCTTTTCTCGCTTGATTAATCACTTGGAGCCACGGTTTACATTGCCGAGCCGCCGCTACTTTTCTGATGTGTGCCTTCCAGCTAAGTATGATGCGATCGCCAAATGTATTCACACTTTGATTGATAACAACGTGAAAGACATAAGCTTCACTGTGGATATATGGACTTGTGATGTCAGCCCTGTAAGCATGATGAGTCTGACCGCGCAGTGGTTAAATACAGACTTTCAACTATACTGAGCGGTGTTACAGTCCCAGGAGCTGCCCGGCTCACACACGGGTACAATGATTCACCAGACTTTTGAAGCTATGCTACAGCGGTGGAATATTAAGAAGGAGATGGTGCATGTTGTCTTACGAGATAATGCGCGTAATATGGAAAAGGCAATGAAGGAGTGCGGTGTTGCAAGCCTGGGCTGCATGGCCCACTCTTTACAACTTGCTGTGAACGAGGCTGTGTTAAGTCAAAGAGCTGTGTCTGACTGTGTTGCCATTGGACGCAAGATTGTTGGACATTTTAGACATTCTCAAGTAGCGTCCTCCGCCCTGAGGAAGTTACAAGAACGGCTGCAAGTGCCACAAACACGACTCCAACAAGACATAGCTACGCGATGGAACAGCACGTTTTACATGCTTAAGAGTTTAGTGGCGCAGAAACAAGCTATTGCAGCATATGCAGTTGAACACCATTTGCCCGCAGTACTCAACGCCCACCAATGGACCCTGGTCGAAAACATGCTCACCATCCTCGATCCATGTGAACAGCTGACCAGAAACATCAGCAAGGCCACAGCCACAGTTGCAGACGTTATCCCCTCCACCCAAGCCTTGACACGTCTGCTTAAGCAAACTGTTCCAACAGACCACGGAGTAAAGACATCAAAGGACACCCTGTTAAAAGCAGTGCAATCCTGTTTGGTCACGTCGAGGAAGAGCCCCTGTACTATCTGGCAACAATACTGGACCCGAGATATAAGGACCGCTACTTCACCCTCGCATCAAAACAGCAAGCAACAGGTATGCTTCGGGAAAAGTTGCTGGAGAATGATGGTGCCACAGCTGGCACTGCCCAGCCAGAGGAGCCACCAGGAAAGAGGAGCAGGGAAGACGGGAATAACTCATTGTTGGGAATGTTTGAGGCAATACTGGAAGAAAACACTGAAGCTGCCATTCACCAGGAAAACAGCAGAGTAGATGCAGAAGTAAGTGTATAGATTTATTTAACATTTTCTAAAGATGCAACTCATAACTCGCGTTTATGGTCAGAACAACATCATAATTAGATTGTATTTTTCTGCTGTGTATTTTTTTAGCTCCAGTCATATCTGTCGGAGCCAACGCTTCACGTGAGCCGTTGTCCACTGGAATACTGGAGGAGCAACCAGTCCCGTTTTGAGTGCATGGCCAAGCTTGCTCGGAAATATCTGTCAGCGCCTTGCACAAGTGTCGACAGCGAGCGCTTGTTTTCTGCTGCTGGTCACGTGATGACCGAGGAAAGAAACAGACTTGCATGCGAAAAGGCAGAGATGCTGCTTCTCATTAAAAAAAATCTTCCCCTGATCCATCAAGAGGTAAAAGGGTAGATGACGAGTACATGAACCAAAGGTTGAATGTTCAGAATACAGTGCGATATCAGGTCAGAACATGTGCCACCTTTTGATCTTTTTTGAATTTTTTGTTACTATGGAATGCACTTTTTTAGTTTGTTTACACAGACAAGTCTAACTTGTGTCAGTGCATTATAAACATTTTATTTATTGTTATTGAGGAATGCACTTTTTCAGTTTGTTTACACAGACAAGTCTAACTTGTGTCAGTGCATTATAAACATTTTATTTATTGTTATTGAGGAATGCACTTTTTCAGTTTGTTTACACAGACAAGTCTAACTTGTGTCAGTGCATTATAAACATTTTATTTATTGTTATTGAGGAATGCACTTTTTCAGTTTGTTTACACAGACAAGTCTAACTTGTGTCAGTGCATTATAAACATTTTATTTATTGTTATTGAGGAATGCACTTTTTCAGTTTGTTTACATAGACAACCAGTCTAACTTGTGTCAGTGCATTATAAACATTTTATTTATTGTTAATGAGAAATGCACTTTTTCAGTTTGTTTACACAGACAAGTCTAACTTGTGTCAGTGCATTATAAACATTTTATTTGTTATATTGAGGAATGCACTTTTTCAGTTTGTTTACATAGACAACCAGTCTAACTTGTGTCAGTGCATTATGTACATTTTATTTGTTATTGAGGAATGCACTTTTTCAGATTGTGTTTACATGGAAAAGTTTGAATCTAGCTTGTGTCAGTGCATCAATGTTCTATATATATATATTTTTTTTTTGAACTGAATGCACTTTTCAGTTTGTAATCCCGATGCATGTATTTGCATCAGTTTAAGGGGCCTTTATTCTTTTTGAGAGGCTTGCCAATAGTTTTTCATTGGAAAAAATAAATCTCCATTTAAAGAGTCAAAAGTTTTTTGGGTTTGTTCATAGTATTAATGTCATGATCATATATATATGTGTGTGTGTGTGTGTTATCGGTATCGGTATCGGTATCGGCCTTTAGGAGCTGAAAGTTATCGGTTATCGGTATCGGTTTAAAAAAAAAGTTATCGTGCATCCCTACCAGCAAGCACTCATTTTCACATTAAAAAACTTGGGTACTAGTTGTGACTCTTAAACGCATACTTCACAGATGGAAACATTCATCTGTATTGAAAGTGGGTCATATATGGTCGTATGGTAAAATACATTTTGAATTTGGTGCCTTCTTGACCGGGAAAAGGCGCCTTTTTGGTGCATTTGGATGGAAGACAACAACTTCCACCATGGCACAGCTCCGCAGGCCACTCCCACTGATCTGTCCCCCCTCTCCCACCGGTTTGCTCAAAGAGAGTCAAATATTGGATCCAATTTAAATTTGTCATTATAACAGTGAGCCTTGAAACTGCACATGGAAGAATGCAAAGCTGTGTAACAACTACACAGTGTTGTTGTGAAGAGGCAGGGGATGATCTTGTGTCTTGTCTATATCACAAAAAGCCACCCCAAGATGCACACAAAAAATAAATAACAAATAAAGGGATAGTTCTATTTGGATTTTTTATTGTACTTTATTGTACCATAATGTTCTGAGACTCACAAGGACATGTGACTGAAAGGGACATGCATAACTACACACTCTGACCAAGGGTTAATATTAGAGTTTTTTTTAACAATTGTTAACACACAATAAGCAAAAAATTTGGCACAATTGGCACAACCTTCACTTCATGTACCAATCGCTCAACACAATTTTGCACTACTTCACACTCCCTTATCTGCATTAGACTCTGACTTTCCTTCTTTACACTCTGATGTCAATTACACATCACCTTGTTGTCAAAACACTACGCTCAATGTTCAGTTGTTGCACACACTACTCAAGTACAATCTCAAAGCATCAACACAAGAGAAGGAGAGGGGTAAAAGTGAGAGGAGGAAGAGGACAAGGAGGAAGAGGAGGACAAGGAGGAGGAAGAGGATGAGGCCAAACATAATGCCTTATTCATTTTTGTGAAGGGAGGTTGAGCAGACTGGTTTACAGCACTGTACTGTTCCCTGTGTGTACTAAAATAAAACTTTTTTGCTGCATATATTTGTGTGCTGTTCTATATTTGACTGAAAAAAGTAGCCTATACTGAGACATTTTACAAAAGGAGAAATGGCTCATTCTCCAGAGTCATCGTCATTCATATGGTCTGTTCCATTTCTATTATTGTGTTTTCAATGTCGCACTTCAGTGTGCTGTAAATGCCTGGTAGTGTGCACCAAATGCTTAGTTGTGTGTACTCAATGAATGGTATGTGTGTGTGATTTGAAAATATGGCTGTGTTTATCAAATGAAAACAAGAGTTCCATTTTGGTAACAGTTAAGAGATTTGATGGCAAAGAGTCATTTTGCAAAGGGAGTGTCAGGCTGAGCATTTTGTGTGAGGTTTTCAGTTTTGTGTGTGCAGCCATTATTGTTTTGAGAAACGTGTTAACAAATGTGAAAAACTGTAACAACCAAGATCCATCTGAAGTAGGAGCAGCTGTCACCCATTGTCTTTTACCACTGTAGAAAATGTCAGAGGAAGAAGGATGACATGGATGTAATTGTTTCCATGCAGTGTTTGTTCCCGTGTGTCATCCAACCAAGTGAGAACAGATTGCAGGTGCTGGGAACACACCTGAGACCAACAAGCAAAAAGCATCTAAGTTGGGGTCTGCTGGCAGCCAATAGGCAGCCTGACCTTCAGGGACAGATAAGGAATGAACACAGTTTGGCAGATGCTCAAAGTACCATCCATGTTTCAATGGGGACTCATATCTTTACGGCTGTAAGCATTGCCTCACTGGATATATTGCCAATTTATGTGTATGTAGTTAATTTCTGGGTTGAGAAGAAGGTAATTACCACCTAAGCATGAAAGTGATATGTATGTAACAGGGTTTTTTTTTAGAGCTTGCTTCAAAGGGACAGAGTAGCACCTGGTTTGGCACCCAGTTTTGGTGAGGGATAAATGATGCTATTATTAAGTGGGAAGATACTTAGGCACAAAATGATCACCTGCTACATGAATTCATGGATCATTTATCATCATTATGCAACAGAGGATTGCACTACGCAATGCAGTTCTAACCCATTTGCAACACAAAAAAACATCACAAAACACAAACACTAGTGCATTTCAGTACTGCATTTTTGAACAGCAACAAAAACAATTATCTGGACAGATAATATGGCCAACACATTAAGATTAAAATTTCAACATCAGGGAAACAGTGTCCATCAACATTGACAATGTCTGAGCACCAAGCATCCGTCCTTCTGCGATGTTGATGAGTGAAGTCTTTTATATGCCATAAGTGCTCAAGTAATAAAGACAACAAATCAAGACAAAAATGTAGCAAAATTCATGGGAGCAGCCGGCTGCAGCTTACATGCACCATTGTATGGCAAACATGTACAATTGCCTACTTAAACAATCAATAAAAAATTGAGAGCTACATTAGTATTTATTTACTCTACATTAGAGTCACTGTAGCATCCAGTCTTTCCTCACTCCAACATGACAGGACAAACAAGTAGAGCTGTCCAAGGCCTTGTTAATAATACAGATGTTTATTGTGTTGGTAGTTACCGTTGGAGCTGTTATCTTGCTAGTTTACTTTTGGACCACAGTAACGTGGTTTGCTAAAGTTCAGGTCAGTTATTGTTACTCCCACATTAGACACACCTGGAAAGATAGAAAAGAAAGAAAGTTAACGTGTGCTCAGCTTCAGTCAATCCAAAAAACGATTCGTTTTCCATCCCCTTTAGAAGTGACAGTTGTAAGCCTTTGGTTTAATGTGTTACAGTTATACAAGTGTGTTAAAGTTTACATCAGTGTTAAAGTGCACATCATTACTGTCATTACTCCATATCTTAGCTTCATTATATATTTCACTGCATTTTATTGCTTCTTTGCACTTCGGTTAGAGACAGCATTTCATTGGAGTGACTGTTGATGGATTCAACTTATTAGCATCAACACAACAGACAGACTCGCTGTCAGCACGGTTCTCTGATGTACTGACTTCTCACTACACAACTAGAGTCCACTGCACAGCGCCCTAATGCGTCTGTTAATAATCACTGCTTCTAACCCTGTTTAACCAAAACTCCACAGCATTGCATCAGTGTTGGAGGGGATGAGTTGATCACCTGCCTCTTAACCAGTTCCATGGCGGTCCTATTTTTGAAGAAAAGGCTGAAAACGACATACCCAAAGTAAAATGGTTACTGTTCTTGAACCCCTATGACTACAGACACAAAGCTGAGCATTCCTGAAAGCTAACCCTTTGAAGTTTCTTCTCCAAGTGTCAGATTTACTCTGAGTGTTACTGACACTGAGTTACTACAGCTCAAAAATTGTGAAAATTTAATTTTTTGCCTCGCCTAATTTTTTTAAAATTTTTGAGTGAAAAAAAAGATAGCTGTGGCTGTTATATATAGGCCAAAAAACTGAATGAAGCCACAGCCACAAGCCTTTACCAACAACTGGTAGAAAGTGGATAAAAATAAAATTAAAAATGAGCGTTTGGCAGTCGTTTTTGTCGAGTAATGTCAGACGGAGTTGCATCTGGCACAAAGTGTTCCAAATTGTGCCAAATGAGATTATGGGTATCTTTAGGTTCATACTTCTACTTTTTTTGTTTATTCCACCAGTTCTACAACTACTACTACTAAAATCATTATTTTTAATTTTTTTTTTTTTTTTTTTTTTTTTTATGGGTTTTTTTTTTGTTTTGTTTTTTTGTATTTCTCCGTCTAAGGCGTCTTCAAGGGAATACCGAGTCTTTCCTTTGGCTTTAGGCATTGTAAAATGCTCAAAACAATCAAAAGGAATAGTAAACGGCAGCCTTCTGTAATGCGCGCACGAGACTCTGTGTGTAACTTTCAAAGTCTCAGATGACAAGTGTAGTTTATGCGTTCGCTGTGCCTCTCACACTCAAGCCCTCTACCCCCATGTAATATACCGTTGGAATCGTAAGCTCATTAGCTATAAGACCTGTCAGTCAAAAATTTACTCCTCTGCTATTGGCTGTCTGTATCTGGAGATTATGCGTGGTTGGTCAGCGTAATTTGACGCGAGCCAGTGAAGCACCGGCTCGCTTGATGGACAGTTTGGTCAGCCAATTCGGATCCTAGCTTCATGGAAGGGGGCTTGTTTTGTCCAGAAGACGAAGACGAACACGGCAATAGCAAACATCCATTGTTAGCCCTTCGTTGAACAGCGGTAAAAAGCGATAAACAAATAAAAACGACATCTTGTTCAGAGACTCACAACGTCAACACATGGCGTGTTATGGATGATTACCGGAGATCGCGTGCTTGTGGGACTAAATGAAGTGGATACTTATGTTCGTTGGACTCTTACCTTTCTGTGGATATGAGGATTATCAAGCTACATGTTTTTTTTAGACTTCGAGACAGATCCAAATGTAGGAAACGAAGGTCTTGTTATTGTTTTTTTTCTGTGCACTCCTTACACACACGCTGTGTTTGCTTTTGATGTGTCTCCGTGAGCCTAAAACGGCTGGCTTTGTTCGATTCACGAGACTCGCAGCTTTCAAATGATGTATAATATGACGCAGATGCATTCAAAATAATATGCGATTAAACGGAATGAATGCCAAACGAGTGAAAAACGAGTGAAAAATGATCCGCCCTCGGGAGGCCTCGAGTAGAGGGGTTAACGGATAATGAATGCATGAAATAATAAATAAATACACGTGATGAGATTCATGTATCCAATCTAGCTCTCTGGCATCCAGGGAAGGAAAAGAAGGAAGGAAGGAGGAATAACAACGGGGTTGTGGGGACCATGTGTTTGAAGACCATTGAAGCCTTGAAGGTCAGGCTGCATCCAGACGAGGTTGAAAAGGTGTAGCAGCTGTTATTTTTAAAACATTTGATGTTCAGATGAAGTACAGAATGGAGTTGGCACTATAGTCTACACATGAATGTATCTGCCAGGGAACAACAGCTCGCCTTGGCCTTGACGATAGATGTCAGCTAGTATTGGCCGCGTTTCATGCCATCTAGAGATGAAAACAGAATAATTCAATATGCATATATTTTAATGAAATATCAAAAGTTGGACCTTCCAGAATAAAAGTGTTCATACTGAAACCCATTGGTCTCCATTTAACTTGAAATGTTGTGTCATCTTAAAACAGTAGATTCAGCTGTGTCATATGAATACCAATCATGCAAGCAATGCAAGCTACAATGTTTTATCATTGTTATTGATTTAGATCACTTTGTAGAGTATTCACTCTCACGTTAAAGGGTCCTTCGCAGTTGATCACTGTCGAAAATGAATGTCAAAAGAAACATAAGTGTTACAAAAACATGTAAATGGGGCTGCATACTACTATTTATTGGCACTGTTAGAATTGGCTTTTACTTTGTTCACTTAAGACTTGTACTTTTTCACTGAACTCATAAATCACTGGTTGTGCTTATAGAGCAGTGTGACATGTTAACCCGATAAGCAGGAACCCATTGAATCTTCAAGGCCCTCTTTGATCTGTTATTATTCTATTTTTTTCAATTTGATTTAAAAAAAAAAATGTTGCTCAATAATGACGGCCTGGTGGTGCTGTTTTTATTTGATCATGTATTGATTTTTTTTTTTTTATATATACTTGAACAACTGATTTGTTCACATTGGCCTAGACTACTTTTTATTGTGTCAATAAAGAAAATATGTATTTCAATTTTGCCTTTAGTTTGTTTAGAGAAAAACAAAAAAATAGTCTAAATCAAAACATTTCCATTAGTTAGACCAATGAGAAAAAACAATATTTTATTTTTAGGCCAAATTGCCCAGCCCTAGGATGCAGTAACAGCGAAGCTATTATATAGTTGCCATGCCATAGCATTTAATGATGATATAAACATTCTATTCTTTGTGTTTCAGCCAATAATCAGCCAATAATATAAAACGGCTGATTCGTCTTGTTCATCACTATACAAGATTCAAAATTGTTTGCCCCAAGCAAAATTAAATCCTTCCACCTCACACAGCTGTTTTCTTGAGACTGATTAGCATGGTTTCAACCCGAGTAAAAGGAGGCAATCCAGTAATCTATATCCAGAGATGCCTCTTCTCTGCTGTGGTGAAAAGCACTGCAGCACTATGAAGCACACACATTTCTGTGCAGCAATTATTGCAGATTGCTGATGGACGCTTGATTTGCTTAGTAATTAGGAAATCAGAGAGCACCACTTGTCAGTGTGAATATTTACTGAAAGCTGATACTCACTCAAATTAAGTCACAGTGCTTCAATATCGGCTGCTGATTTGAAAGTTTTATTAACGGTGGTGATATAAGGATGCAGCATTTAAAACATGTACAGAACTTCACGCCAACAGCATTGTTGTTTTAAAAAAGTATTTCCTGTCCTGAAAGGTTGGCAGTGATTTTCATTTAAAGCTCCCATGTTATGGTCCTTCTCAACAAGTTTGCATTAGTCTCAGAGGTCCCCACGACATGTCTTTGAAGTTTGTTACTCAAGGATCTAAAAAACCTTTAGATCCTTGATTTTAGCAAAATCCTCAAAATCCTTCTTTTCTTGCTGTGTCTGCTGTACAAATAAGTCCAAACTCTGTGGCTGCAGCAGGATGTTTCTGAATGGTTAGTCACAATTAGGGATGCTCCGATCAGCATTTTTGGGGGGGCCAATCTAACACAAGAGACCGAACCAAACTACGAGTAAAAACCAGAGACCGCCTGTGGTACAAACAACGAGGTCGCTGCCGTATTTATGCTGCGACGACGTAATTTTATGCGTTTACGGAGCAGCTACAGTGATAGCATAGCCTAGCTCTGATTGATCCGAACGCCATTGCCAAAAATAGTAATAAAAAATAAAATAATAAAAGTAAAAGTAATATGCATATTGTCTTACAGACTTACCAAACCATGTCTTTGGACTTTTGACCAATCATTGTCAAAATTGTGGTCTGAACGCTCCTTAAGAAAATGTCATCGGCAAGCACACACTCTTTCTTTCAGGGTGGAGCAAATACTTAGGTGAGGGAGTGTCTCCAACCTGGGGGAGGTGTACTATGTACATGGCAACAAGATGATGGACTTATCTCATTCCTGGGGGGGCAGTAGACAGGCTAGGGACACATCTTATAGTTTGAAATCCAAGATAAAGTTAATTTTGCATTATATGGGCCCTTTAACACTAGATCTTCTTGAGGGGTCATTTTTTACCCGCATACTGTTGTAAAATGAAATATGAATAAATATATACTGGTATATAATATGGTATATGGTTTATTAATAGTTTAAGTAGTTAAATTATGGGGTGTGGTATAAGAAGAAAACTAATATATGATAGTTTTTACCTCGCACTGCCATAGGGTCAATTAACCCTGAATAGAAGTAACTGTGGAATGGTGCACTCAACATGCATGCTGTGTTCTGTTGCCTAGCAATGTCTTCATGGTGAAGAAAAGAAACTGGTACAAGGCTAATCATGTGCTACATATGGACTAATTTGGTGGTCAGTGAGATGTGGGACACCCTAATGAAAATGAGCATTACCTTTGGCATAGAGCTTGGCTTGCTGCTGATGTAAGGACATAACATTCATATTCCTGTCTTGGTATCCAAGAAACGCTGCAACACAGATCCTAGGGGAGAGTGGTGTTTCTTAAACTGATAGAGCATTTTTTTGTGGAAGGAAAGGAGGGTACCAAACAAAAACACTTGCACACAAGCCAAAAACACCAGCCTGATGGGCACTATTAACAGAACTAAATGACAACTGCCTCCTTCTGTGAAGCAGAAAGCTGGACTGCACAACACATAAGTAAGGCAGAACAACAGTGCAACTATCAGTGTCTATCAGGGAAAAGGTATGAAGGAGGTCCTGCATCCTCATCATCAGTCTCCTATTCAAAGAGGCTGGAGGTGGGACATGCTGGACAAAATTTTAAGGCAATACTCTACCCAAGCCGCTACCAGAAGTTGGCCAGTAGGTAAAACATAGTGGAAATGGTTATATTGAATATTGAATGTGTGTGTCCTGCATGGATACAAATGTGACCCAGCAAGTGTTCATCTAGGAGGTGTGACCATAATACTAGGCCAACACAAACACTCAATAGGCCAACCACGTTGGCCCTATTGAGCAACAACGCAAATGTGCCGTGGTAAGATTTGGAATATACTCACTGAGCCACATCACCAAACTATCTGCCACCTCACCAACCTACCTGCCACCTCACCAACCTATCTGCCACTTCAACAACCTACCTGCCAGCTTACCAACCTATCTGCCACTTCAACAACCTACCTGCCACATCACCAACCTACCTGCCACATCATAAACCAATCAACAAAATCTTAAGGTGAAGAGAGCTGCTCATGACAAACCTTGGTGTGAGATGTGTCATTAATGGCCTTTTGTGAATGAGAGTGTACGAAAAGTGCAGCTGGAGCTGCATGATTGGCAGATTGACATCTCATTTGACCTAAAAGCCCTCTCTATAAACTATAGAACATGACAGCACAGCTGTTTCTGTATCAACAGGAGGTCGACACAATGTCAGGATGTGAAATTGGGTCAAATGGAATCAATTGACACCTGCGATCAAAACT
Organism: Chelidonichthys spinosus; assembly: GCA_029853015.1. Lineage (NCBI taxonomy): Eukaryota > Metazoa > Chordata > Actinopteri > Perciformes > Triglidae > Chelidonichthys > Chelidonichthys spinosus. The sequence goes on from CM056835.1 coordinate 10,351,506, forward strand.
TCTAACACATTTGCTATAAGCCATTTTTCCCAGGGCTATTTGGAACTCCAGCAGAGATGCAGATGGAAAAATAAAAGAAATGAGGCATTGAAATGGAGCATTTATGCTTCTGCCGCCGTGCTTGGAGAAGTCTGACAGGGAATATGTGTTAGCTTTAAGGCGGGTCCACACCGCACCGACTGCTTAATATGGCCGATTCGAACAACGACATGGGCGGTTCACACCGACGGAACTACAGCCGACGCCATACGTTCCGCACTTGCGCGAGATGTAATGTCTCCAAAACAACAGGCGGCGCTAATCTGTATTGTGCGCCAAAAAACACGAAAACCGGAAGTAGGCGGTCCTCTCTAGACCACCTTCTTCGATTCTACTGGTTATCTGGTATGTTTACATCGTCACTTCCGGGCTTCACTGATTCGCTAGTCAAGCTGCTAGCCTCCACCAATCAGAATGGTAAAAGAGTCACCGACTCGCATGGCGGATTACACATTTGAATCGGCTGAAATGAACGCTGACAGAGGTTGATGAGAGAAGAGTTCATGTAAGTGGTGTGCAACCTTCTGGCGATATGATCAGAAGCACTGGATTGAAAGATGTAGACAGAGCTAGACAGGAAAAGGCAATGGCTCTTTATGAAGATATCCAGTGAGTTCTTCAGTATCTAATAATCTCAGAACCAGGGTCCGTCTTTAACAATGATGGCCCCCCAAGTGGCCCTCTACTGAGAGGTGCTTTCTATTATTTTGTACATCCTATCAATGAGTGTAGGCTGAATAACAGAAATACCTCTCTGTATATTATAAATGTGGCTGCTGTAGAACTGATGCTCAGCTGGTTGCTGTGTTCATTTGTTGTGCAAGTCACGCCCTGATCCTAATGATCGGTATGCAGGTTGATTTGGGTTATAAAGGATTCACATCCTCTAAAATTGTTTTAAAATGATTTTGTTTATCTGTCATTTTGATAGAATCAGTGGGTGAAAGCGAGTTTCAATATATCCAGTTAACTTTTTGAACCCACTAGTTGACCCATTTGTGTTACTGTGCAGTATTACTCTTAGTTTCCAAACATGCAACCCCTGTCCTTCAGGCTTTTATTTCTGGGAATGTAACAATACAAAAAAATGTCACCTTTATGATTTTTGAAGCTTAAATACATTTACCAAAAGTAAAACGCCAAAGTTAGGTTATAAAGTAACTATGCCATGGTCACATGACTTCACCTCACCACCACTAAGCTAAAGTGGGACTCCTGTTCTAGTGATGAGGTTAAGTTTTCTCATTTCTCTTGTTAGCAACTGCCTTTTTAAGACATGTGAAAGCTTCCAAATGTGCTGTTGTAGAACAAAAAAATCAGATGTCTTAAGCTTGTGTTAAACAGACCTTATTCCAGTCATCAAACCAAAATCTAATTAAAAAAACAGTTGACCTTGAGATGAAGGAAATTGCAAAAATGCTGTCTAATTTCCAGGAGTTTTGAATAATTCCTGGAGCATTCTACATCAGAAAATCAGGTTGGAAGATCACTGTGGTTGTGGAGAAATCACAGCAAGTCCTCTCGCATCAGCACTAGCTTTGGGAGCATTTAGGCCCAGTCGGAACAATAGTGCTATACAACAATACAACACTGTAGAACTACATAAAATATGCCACCCCCTACTGTATACAGAATATCTTTCTGTCAGTGTAGCTTTGCAATTTGTCTTGTTAAACTCTGAAATATGCATTCACACACACGTAATCTGTATGCACTGGACTTCAGCTCTCTGTACCACCTACTGCTGTAACATGTTATGTCAAATGTCACAAGTAAAAGAAAATGTTATGTCAAGTGGAAAATGCAATGATAAGAAAAGACTATGATGACGATTTTATCCTGTGGGTAATGGGGACGGGACTAGACAAGCCTTGGCTTCTCCCACTTTCCCTTTCGGCCATGTGTATTTTACTATGTGAACAAAGATGCGTGATGATGATTTAACGGACATGCCCGAAATAAAAAAAATAAATTAAAAAAACCCTTAATCCTCTACTCACTGTTGAAGGCACAGAACACAATCGGACATGATTATTGGAATGTATGGTGCAATAACACCTGGGATTTATTGAGAGAGCAGCATCATTGGCCATGCTTGAAGGCTTGTTATTGCAGGAAATAGAACTTTCAAATGTTAATTAAATGAAATGTGATTGCTAACCCCCCCCCCCCTTTTACTAACCTTGTACCCCCACCTCAACTGTAACTAGGCACCCATACTGTGAGCTACTATACTGTCCATCTCCTAGCCTACTATTGCTAGCCAGGTTCTACTCTGGGAGGGGTAAACTGCAACAGCCAATGCAGAAAATAGGAGCTGCCGGAATAGTGGGATCAGAGCTTCTCTAATTACACACACAGGAGATGATGCTTCAGGATAATTTTATGATACATGCACCAATCTGTTAATACTTATGACATATTAGCACTTCTGCAACGACTCCCTGCAGAAACATGTAATAATAAAGACACTTTCTAAAAGCATCCATCTTACATCAGAAAGGTACTATAATTAGTTATTATAACTAGGTAGCTAGCTCTACAATAACATTTTGCAGCGTGGCAGCATGTTTAGCCTAATTAGCTGTTAAAATGTGTTACTGTATATTACTAAATGTATTCAGTCCATTTGTGGATGCAACATCAAAGAGAGAAACAATACAATTAGGCCAAAAGTTTCATCTTCAGAAGGGAACATTGTCTGCAAAGAAAAGCTGGATGGTAATTATACAGTAACAGGAAAAACTACAGTTATGATCTCCTTGAATCCAAACCCCTCTATACTGTCACAAACATGGACAAGTGAACCTTCGTTAAGTTCCACCCTTGAACCCATACTGTCAGAGCCAAGCATTGGCCAGCTTCGACCAGTAGTTTTAGATTCTCTTCATTGTCAGGTTGGTAGTGTGGATTTGCAGCTAGTTCTGATTAAATGTTGTGCAGTTTAAAGTAACACTCGTTAACTGGAGATACATTTCTAAAACCTCCCTAAAAACCTGTGGAGCTTAAGTGAGCACTTCATTAACAAGAATTAGCAATTCTTCTTTTTACCAGTTTTTAACAAATCAATCAAGAGAGTGAAATCTGGAATGTGATAGGATGGATGACATGCATGGCAGCATGCAGTAAAAAACACCTCCCTATCAGTCAACAGGTTCAATACAAACGCCTACTGTTATGTGTGTTGTTATGTTATTTCTGTATGTGGTCGCCTCTGGTCACTGAAGAAAAAGGAAAGCAGTAAACGGGAAATGGATGTTATGCAGGCTGTGATATTTCCAATCATAAATTTCAGTAAATTGAAGTAAATTCAGACTTCGCTAATCCCGTGTGAATCCCCCACATTAAACGTAATTCTAAATCATGTGTGTAATACTTGTCCTGAACAAATGGGGCTTAAGTGAGTGTCTATACTCTACTGGCTGTACCAAATGTCTTTTTTAAATTAAACTTGAAGCTTTAATTGAGTATGTGGGGCAAGCAGGAGCACAAACAGTGTCTGACTGCACTGAAAGGCTTTTGAACAGCTAAACACCAACAAATATGGATTGAGGCACAATATGTCGTTGAATAGGAATTTTAAATATATTACATCTATTTTTTTCAATAATTGTTTCTTTATCAAAGTAGCAGTCTTTACAATCCTCTGGAGGTAGAGATAATGTTTGAGTCACATGCGTCGGTCACCACTGGAATTTACTTATCAAGTCTTTTCAACTCCTCAAGGTGCTTCACTACATGACGTCTACATTTAACCATTCACACACATTCATACACTGATACCACATTTGGGGTTCAGTATCTTGCCTGAGGACGCCTCGACTGGAGGAGCCAAAATTCAAACCATCGATCTTCTGATGGGAAAACTCGCTCCACTTTAGGGCTGCAACGATTCATCGAGTTACTCGATTAACTCGATTATGAAAATTCCTCGAGGCAAAACATCTGCCTCGAAGCCTCGTTAAATTCCTATGACGCGCCTATGTGCAGGGATCCGATTGTTCCACACGGACCGTTGTTCAGGAAGCACACCAGCGCGTCGGTCATTCATTTTGAATTTAGTTGGCGCGATGGCGGAAAGTCAGACTCAGAATGTCCGTAAACGACAGAGAGTATCGGGGCTAAACAACGGTATCCTGCTTGCCCATGTGAGCGATTTATTTCTGACAACAAAACGAATGCGTAAAGTAGTAAAATGTGTGACTAGATATCTCCTCGTCTCCGTGGCGCATTTCTCCGTTTTGTTTATGTATATCGATCACTTCTCATCCGCCATCTTGCGAGTGACGTATAGAGTTACGTTTATGCATCGGACGCTCGTATTGGCTCCCGTAGCAGCTTTAACAGCCAATCGGAAAGCCTGATTTACGCTTGGCTGTGTTGGGCATCAGTTGTTGTGTTTGCCCAAACGGGAGACACGGAGGAGTTCAAAGCAGAGAAAAGAATGGTCAAAGAGTTACTGTAGTGATAGAGAAAGCTAAATACATAAATGGCACAGAAGAAGTACACTATATACACACATATTTAGGGCAGGGAGAGGAAAGGGCGATTGCTGGCAAAACAAAACGTAAATTAAATGTTATCCATGTTTTATCAAAGTTGATTTAACTGTATTGTTGTTAAATTCTCACTGGCACTTAATAAATGGGCTTAGTTTTGGCGCCAAATTTTGGAGTTGGAATGAATACCTCTGTTTATTTTTTTTAGAAATGCTTGATCATTTTACAGCCACATCATTTTCGTTATGAATTTTTTTTTTTTTTATCCGATTCCTCGATTAATCGATCGATAAAGTGCTAAATTAATCGATTACAAAAAGAATCGATAGCTGCAGCCCTACTCCACTTCTCAGCCACAGCCACCCCCCATGTATATTTTAATACATTGATAGAACATTTATCTCCAACTGTAGAAATACCGGGTTTAAATACACATGCAAACAAAGCTGCCAAGTATTCAAATGTTGATTTGGAATTTGAATGTCAACGTTATGAAGCCCCTCCCATTTTCAAACAAGGAGCTCTGAACAAAAGGTTCTTAATGTGTACTACGTAAGACTTTATACACAGGATGTACTAATCTAATATATAAAATGCAGTAAAAAAGACCTAAGCTATCCTACTGTTATATTTGCTTATTTGGATGATTATTTTCCATCTAATATTTATGACATTTCTAAAATTAAATGTGAAAAATAGGAAAAGCTTTAGCTGTTGTCAATAATGCAATAATGAAAGAGATCAAAATATCAACCAATATTTATGAAAGCAAAAATAGATGAAAAACATTGTAAATCATGTATGCAGATTATTAAAATGGACAGATAAATCAGTAATCAGCATCGTCATTTATATAAACATATTTGAACACTGTGCATACCAGTAATGCTCATCACATTTTCCCCAAAGCCTCTTGTGCTCCATTTTTGCTTCAAGCAGTTATTTCCAGTCACCCCTTGCCAGAATCCCAATGATAAGGAGAACCTGCAGCTCCACAATCACTTGGAGGTATTAGTACCATCAGTGGATGAACTGCTGGTCAAGGGCTGTCACCTGCAAATTTCTCCCACAATTGACAAGCCATTCCTTCTCAGGGCATTTAAAAGGCACTTTAACCAAACCTGCTGAACTGTAAAGGAATATAAATGGAAGTACACCACATCCCAAACATGTTCCTAATTCCCTCCATCTCCTGTTGGGGGTGTGTGCTGTGTGGAAATTAATATTCTGATGAAAAGCCATTTTCAATTACTGAGAGTCCAGCTACATGTAATAGATGAAGTGCCTCAAGTTCACAATGAACAGATTGGATGTTTTGCTCCGACTGCTGCTGTATATGGCTTGCATTTCTTACAAATGTATGGTAACTAGGATGAGGAACCAGTGATTTCTGCTTAAACAGTTGTGCATTGAATATAAATTGTGGCTCACATTGCTGAGGTGTTGACTGTTGAAAACAATAAGCATCCGTCAAACTGTGTGCAAGATTGCAGGACTCAGTGTGTCCCTAGTGTCAAAGCAATCCTGGAGCTTATCAAATGCCAGCCATTAAGGATAACATTAACTAAGTGCATCTATTGGAGTATTATATACTGTGTCTGTGTATGTATTATGTATAATAGCTTTTTTTCTCTCCCTGCCAGAGAGCAATTTGAGCTGCTCTCCTTGTAGATTCGATTGTAAAATGCTGGTGTTATAAAATCCATGATTACTTTTGTTTTTCTGAATAAGACATAGTTTGCAGGAGGAATGTTTATAATAAGCAATGAGAATTTAGAATAATTAATGCTATCAGTTGAACAACAATCAGTAATTTTATATATATAAAGCTGAAAAGAACAAGCTCAGGAGAGTTTCTTGTCACTTTTAGAAGAACAGCTGGCCCGCCTTTAAAGGTCAACCCATCCTAAGTGAGTCTCAGACAGTTATCACTCACTTCAAGGTAGGGTTGTTAAGTATACCAGTACTAAATTGGTACCGGGGTACTGAGGCATTTAAAATGGTACTATATTGCATTTGGACGGGAGCGGTACTTGCAGCGCCACCAGCTGCGCCCGCAACAGCACAGCAAACTCGCCATGTGACGTCACCGCGCTATAACTACAGCTGAGAGGACGAGGAGCAAGCCGGAGCTTTGGGAGTTAAAAAAAAAAAAGCAAGCAAGCCGGAGGAAACAGCTAGCAAGTTAGCGAGCAGTGTGGACTGGAGCAACAAACGGAGCAGGAGGAAAGCTTGGAGAGAGAGACGTTGGAGAGGGAAAGAGAGAGGGAGAGAGGGAGAGAGGGGGGGGGGGGGAGAGGAGCACGGAGAGGAGAATGGCTGCTGCAACCGTCACCACGCTGCAACTTGTGGACAAACCAAGGGCGCGAAGTGAAGATATGGCAGTACTTTGGCTTAAAAACAAAAAAGCAAGGCGAGGCAGTTTACGCACGATGCACCACTGTGTAAACGGTGTTTAAAACATGCATGGCTAACGGCCGAAACACCTCCGACTTAGCCAAACACCTAAAGGACAAGCACCCAGACCTGCACACTGAGCTCAGGGAACGACATTTACTCATGAAAAAAAGCCACATTCAGTGGTAAAAGCAAGCACCCTTCACCCTTAACAAAAGTAGGGTGAAGGGTGAAGAAAAAAAAAAAAGATGGTTTATTTATATTATTATATTTATATTTACACAGTGATTTTCAAACATTTTGCCACACATGTAGACATGCTGATTTACAATAAATCTGAAGTGGTCCCCCAGAGCTGTAAAATGCATGCATTATTTTAAAATTGTGTGCATTAGAAAAGCTTGTCTTTGTGGTATTTTACTTTATTTACTGATTAATATGTTATTTTTCTAAAATTTTCTATTAAAATAAAGTCAGTAATTACATTTTTTTGCGTTCTCCTTTTATTTGAAAAAGTATCGAAATACATGTTGGTACCGGTACCAAAATGTTGGTATTGTGACAACACTACTACTACACACTGCACTGCTATGTTAACATTACTGATAACTTCATACTCCTCCTCACACACACACGCGCTGTCTCTTACAACCGTAAACCTTGCAGCTATAAGTATTGATGCGGTGGAGACCTACTGAGAAAGAAGCTGCATGTTTCCACAGCAATGCACACACACATCGCGGCTAATTCCTCACCTGGTGAACTGGGGCAGTTTTGCGAATACAATGCAGTTGGCAAGAACGATGGAGTTAAATTCTTTCTACATTTATCGATTACAATTTATACAATTACAACTTGTTAGGCACTTTAACCACAGCATGGTTGAAGTGAAGTCAATGGTTAATGAGAGTACAATACCCCATACAGGTATCTGTATTGGTGCATCCTTAGGGAAAAGCTATCAGAACTACTGCACCTATCATCTATACCTGTTATTTCATGCTACCCATGTTCAGTGAATTCATTGCATTGCACTCTGCTGACAATCAGTGACCTGACACACATATAAAGAAGTGGAAAAGCACCAGAAAAATAAACCGTCAAAACATGTTAGCACACTGAAGCGAGACTGGACTCCTCACTGTTTCAGAGGCTCTCTGCTCTGCTCGGGCCCTCATCCTGTTTGACCTGTCTCCTGCCTGCCATTCATGCAGAACTTGGACACAGTGGGAAAGCAGGGCTGGGGAAGCACAGTTAATACACTACTTTGTCAGGTGTCCCCAGCAGGTTTCTTTAGCCTACTTTCAGTTTCCTTCACCATGTGTACATCTTAGTCAATCACTTCCTCTGTTCTACCTTCTGTTCATCATGGTGTGTTTCACAAATGATCATACTGTTGTTTTACTCAATACCCAACTGTATGTAATCTTTTTTTATATAAAGATGGAGCTGAATAGTGTTGCCTCTGAAGTTAACGTTCAGTAGAAATTAAAAAATCCATTCTGCCATTGTGGTTCTCTCCATGGTGCTGAAACATTCAAACCCAGTCTAAATCCCATTCAACAGTACAGCACTCCCCTATCAACTCTGCTAGTTTGCCAGTTGGAAAAGACAGCTGTTTACTTCCAACCAACAGTTCACTATGTAGCGCCCCCTAGCTGTCCTTAAGCTATTAATCTTGAGGTGCGCTCCCGGTTTCCTTTGTAAGCGAGAGATCTCTCTCTCTCTCTCTAATGTTAAATAATGCACTAAATGTAATTACTTAATTATTACTGAGCAATAGTGTTTAAAGCTAGTCACATAACACTAACATATAGTGTAAATCAGGTGACTATATAGCTAAATGAAATAAATCACCAACTGTTTGAAGCTAAATACAATGCTAAGGTTGTTCCTTCAATGAGTTTTAGCTTGTAGTTAAATTACTATTTCTACTCCCTGTAAATCTGAATTACCCATGTAATAATCATTGACTGAAATGATAGATAATCAGTAAGCAACTACTTTAAAAAGCTAAATGGGTTACCAGTGCAATAAGCATCAAAAATACATGACCATGAATATGTTTAAACACTTAGAAATATGCTCACTGTAAATAAGGTTACTGTAACTCTTTAACTATTAGCTTACACACTTATGTTATCAATATCAAAATACCCAGTAACAGACAAATATTCAAGGGAATTAGGTTTCAGTTATTTACTGAAAAATTATTATAAAAAAGATATTAAAAAACACGAGGAAACATATACGAATTGGAGAGGCGTTGCGCCTCGGCCAAAACGATGAATGGAACACAATTGCATCATTGCTTTAAACCAATTTCCAAAAACAAGACCAGGATGAAAAGAATATCACTGGATACAATATTCACAAATGTCGATGCAGGACAACGTTCAGATTCAGAACACTTGGATACAGAACACCTGGAGGCAGAACAGCCTTGTGTAGTACAAACTACAATGAACTACCAGACCAATTGTTAGCCTTCTATCACTATTTACATGAGAAGTTATGGGCCTCCAAAAATGCCAAAAAATTGTGTCAAAAAGGGTGTGGCACACAGTTTGAGATATTGACCTGAAATTTCAGATTCCCTCGTTTGTACAAATAAGGCATATTTTCACCGCTTTTCAGCAAAATCTGAGAGGTGTCATGTACATGGTGGCTGAGTTGGCATGGAATTACCCCGAAACCACAATGTCCGCTTTGCGCCAATGCGCAACAAAGAAAAAACAAACTCACCGCTAGCTGGTCGTTGTCCTCGGCTACGCCGTAGCAGCGCGGTCCTGGCGATGCTAGTGAACGATACCGTCGTCGCAGCTTCGCTGAGAAGTCCTGACGGGAATGAGTAGAGCGATGCACGAAGAGGTCCGCCGAGCAGGCTACCCGCTGGCAAAAGTTCTAGAAGCTCTGGGCTAGCTCGCGCCGAATTAGCCGTCCTCTCGTTGGTGAAAACTCTAGCTGAGTTCTTCACAACCGAAGCAAAAACGCTACAAAGTCACCGACTGAAACACTGTTCGTGTGTTCAAAAGCATTCAATAGCAACATGCATTAAAGCTTGGCGTTCTACCGAACTCTCAAAGCAGCAGTATCCTTCACTTTTCTCTTCGTCTTTTCTCTTCCTCCTCCCATGTCGTTCTTTTCCCTCTCCCTGTTCACATGGAAGTATACACATCTCATACTACATTTTTTTTTTTTAAACTTTATTGACATATCATCCTCATCTTCTCTCACATAACTGAATCGATTACGTTTGCGGTTCTAGATCCCGTTTAATGGAAATTGCTTATCAAAATATAAAGCATGATTACTATTACACTTAAATAAATATTTCTAAATATTTTTAAGTCAAATTACCATTGTCAAATGTTTTCTACAGTTTATTATATTTGCGCGCTCCCACGCTTTCCCTCTTTCTTCCTCTTACCAGAGTAGCTGCTTCACTCGCCATGGATCGCAATTATTAAGCAGCTTTTATCGATCATTAATCGTCCGTTCATATATCGTATTATACCTCTGACCACAGAACACAGAGAGGAGGTAGGCCTACATTATTCACATGTACATGGAATTTGGATTTCCCTCTTAAGTAAGTAATATCATTTATTTGGTTTAAATAAGTACCTTTATTATTTGATTATCAATAGACAGCCATATGCATCCATAAACAAAATCAACAGACATGTTGGCTAATATAATTCGTTTAATATCATGTATCAGTTTGGTGGGATAAAAAAAGTAGTGGGATATTAGTGAATAATTTATTAGACAAATAATCCATGTTATATATACAGGTTGCAATAAGTGTACGATAAGAATAAATAAGTACCGTTTATCAACAAATTAATAGGAAAACATTCAGAATAAATGTAATATAAAAAGAGATTTGTTAGGAATAAAACAATTAGTGCTCTAAATTATTCTTGTTTAAATGTCTTTTTCATGAAGATAATGCTATATTTATTTGGTTTATTGTTGGTTTATGTGATTTATTTCTCAAGATTAATTTTATTAGTAGCTCTCACCAGTTCGTCACCCATGCAGAAGATTATATTAAAGGAATAATCCTTGAAATCCTTTATAAAACGGAGTTGAGTGAGAGGGCTAGAGTTGAGTGAGAGGGCTAGTTACAGTATAAAGTATATACACATAGAATTTTCATTCTGGCCTCTGTGGTGATTAGATAACATACATGTAAATATCTTGAGTTTGGCCCAGGACTTGTGTTGCTCTCTGGCCTGCTGACTAATTAGTAGCTCTAATCCGCAGACCCTGAGCGCTGGTGCCCACCTCATCTGCCTCCCCGCCGACACACAGATCATCTGAAGTAGATCGTGCTCTTCATTACTCACTTATCCAGTGTGCCAAAACATCCCTCCATCAGGACCTTTTGTAACACATGGCCTTTAACTCTTCCAAGGAATTTCCACTTTGCTATCCCACTAATTCTGGACAGGGAAGTCATACCTTCAAATACAGAGTACAAATACAAGTGTCTCCATTAAGTGGAAATCAGACCGGACTCTAATATTTAATGTAATTAGGTAGCACTAGTAGGACTCCAATTGCATTAGCAACTGACCCAGGCCCATGGGGCTTGTGTCTCAGTTATATAAAGCTGTGATTCAGAAAAAGTGCCCGTATGCCTGTGAAGTCACCATGGTCACATAGAGACTAAGGAGTGTTCCAGGCAAGGATACTAAAACCAGTTTATCACTTAGAAGCAACACTATGAATAATAATGAATAATAATAAGATTATATACACTTTGAAATGCAATAGTTTTCAATTCACAAAAAAAACGGTGATGTGACTGTTTAAATAATTAAGTCAAAATATAATACATCACTGCTACCAAATTGTACAGAATTAAGTACCATTAAAACTATGGGAATGTGTATGACAAGAACAAGACAATGTTGCCGTTTGAACCGAACATGTATTTCAGGTCACTTTTTATACGACTGAAAGGTGACTCATTGTTAGGACAGTTGTAGTGATGTCATCCTACATAATCAGTGTTTCATGTGTTCAGTGTTTTCAATTCTCACAGCGAGTCAGGCAGAACTAGACTGAATCCGATGTGTTCATTTATGTTCTCTGGTGTCACGAAGAGCTCACAAATTGGTTTTGAGAATTATTAGTGGAGGCTGCAGCTGGACCTCAGGGATGATGTTTGAGGAAGACTGCCAAGCTTGAAACGTGTTTCAATCCAGCGCAGTCCAAGTCATTTCTCCAGGCATTAACGTGATCCTGTAAAATTAATTGCTATAAAAATACCTTCTCTTTACTCATTGCAGGCATGATTAATGCTACAAACATGGCTACACTTGTGACCACTTAGCTATCGAGCATTTGCCCTAAAACAATCACGCTGATAAGTAGCACTACAGAATTCCTCGTCGCACCAGACAGACTGAGCTCTGGAGCGTCTGGGCGACATTGTGATGTTTGGGAAAACAGAAGAAAGAGGAAGCAAGTTTAAAGTGCTTCAATGTCTGTCCACACACTGTTATTGTCCTCCACAGCACTCTGCTTGTAGCCGCATGGATTCAGCACAGTACTTCCACACTTCCAATTTAAGAAGCCAGAGTGACACATATCAGCTTGTCATCCAAACTGCAATTGGAATCACATTTATTCACCACCTCCAAATATATTTTGTGTAACTTCATGTGGGGTTTTTTTCTCTCCGGATTTCCTGAAATCAATCTGGTTACAATATGGATATGCTAAAATAAAAAAAGATTTGGGCTGACAATCTAAAGGCCTAGGTTTGCTCAGCATTAAAACATGTTGTGGCCAACCTACAACTAGAATGATGTTAATAAAAACATCATACACAAGCAAATCAAAATGATAACATGATCAAGCACACTTATATCATCCAAAGTGGTGCACTTTGTAGTAAAGGAGAAATGCAGCTGCTACTGTAGTGACAAACTGAAAACACATGTGTGGGTCGTTGTTTCAAAAAAGCTTCCTCACACGTTTGTCTTTAAATCTGGGTCTCAGGTGCCACTTGTGTTCTCCTGCGGTAGCTCATTGTCTCTGTCTGCCTCTCAAGCATCACTCAACCCCACCCTCACACACCACCCTCACACACACCAACCCCACACACCACCCACACACACCACCCACACATACACCACCCTCACACCCACCACCCTCACACACCACCCTCACACACACCACCCACACACACCAACCCCACACACCACCCACACATACACCACCCTCACATCCCACCCTCAAACACACTACCCTCACACACCACCCTCACACACCACCCTCACGCACCACCCACACATACACCACCCTCACACACACTACCCTCACACACCTCCCTCACATCCCACCCTCATACACCACCCACACATACACCACCCTCACACACCACCCTCACACACCACCCACACATACACCACCCTCACATCCCACCCTCAAACACACTACCCTCACACACCACCCTCACACCCCCCCCTCACATCCCACCCTCACACACCACCCCACACACCACCCTCACGCACCACCCACACATACACCACCCTCACACACACTACCCTCACACACCTCCCTCACATCCCACCCTCATACACCACCCACACATACACCACCCTCACACACCACCCTCACACACACCACCCACGCACACCAGACTCACACACCACCCTCACGCACACCAGGCTCACACACCACCCACACATACACCACCCTCACACACCACTAACATACACCACCCTCACACACCACTCACATACACCACCCTCACACGCCACCCTCACACACCACCCTCACACACCACCCTCACATCCCACCCTCACACACCACCCACACATACACCACCCTCACACACCACTAACATACACCACCCTCACACACCACTCACATACACCACCCTCACACACCACTCACATACACCACCCACACACACCAGACTCACACACCACCCTCACACACACCACCTACGCACAGAAGACTCACACACAACCCTCACACGCCACCCTGGAACGCTACGCTGACACTCATGAAAGAATGATTGCTGTAGGAACATATAACTAGGATTCTTAGTTATTAATTTCCTACGCTCGAAAAGTAACAACATTGCGGGATAAATAATCAACTTTATTAATTTACTCATCAAGGATGTGATTGGCATAAATGTAGAAACGACCAATAATGCAGCTTTGGAAACTCTTTTCAACTGATATCGGAAGCAATATTTTGTAGTTCAGTTTTACAAAATCATAAAAGAAGCAGCTATGATTTAAGATCTCAACTTGCCTAAATTCAATGTTTAGGCTGTTGTTTTCACATGTCGTATTAAAATGAATACATTTATCTTATACAAAGGAGCACTGCAATATTAAACGCCAAAGTGTCACTTCTTCTGCTAGAGAGTGGCAGCCGCTTTAAAAGGGTACTAAATCACCATTTGGTGATCAGTATTAAGGAAATAGCCACAGATGTCGCCAAAAGGTAATGGATTCTCTAGAATGCTTGTTCCGCTCAAAGTGGCATGTTTCCTGTCCAGTTGGAGTGACAGATAAATGTGTTTAAGGATTTATCAGATGGTCCCAGACAGCTTTTTACAACTCCCAGCAGCAATTATTTCATATTGTATTATGCTGATCTAAAGATGAACCATTAGAAGGTCATGTTAAAAGAAATCTACCACAATTGTGTGCTTGCATTTCTTTGGATTGGTCAGCAGCTTGCTGGATGATGACGATGCATTGCGCCGCAGCAAAAGTTGAGCTCGGTTCAACTGTTTTGCTCACAATATGCAGTGAAGTGAAATTAAGTCACATTTTTCATATAATCTAAAGCCATGCTTACAACTATTAAAACATGCACCGGTAGCTAACTGCTTCAACTTAATCATGACTACGTTGAGTAAGGTACCTAAATTAGCCAATGACACAATCATCCATTTACTATTTAAATAGTCCAAACATCTCGACTTTAGCGATGGAAAAAATGTATTCACTTATGTATCTGGATTTGTCATCATCATTCAAGTCCATTCCGAAGTAGAAGTTGGTTTTATTCTTCAAGTCTGAGTGACATCTTCAATTCAAGAAAAACAAAGCTGAAGCGAGGAAACAGAATCTGACATCCACAGGGATTTAACCTAATCCTCATATTTTAACAATCTATAGTTATGACTACAGACACAGGAAAATATAGGATTTTGAGTTTACCACAGGTAGAGCAGAGCTCGACAGAAGAAAGCTGCAGGCATACTTTAGACAGGTTACGTTTTCTGCACTAACATGACATGACTAACTGAGCTAACGGAAGGAGCTGATGTTTGATCTGATCTGGGCAAATTTGCAGAAATATACATGTTATTTATTTGTCCTGTATCAAATTTTAGATTCTTCCCCATGGTCTAGTGCAGAGTTCTTCAACCAGGACCCCTAGGGGCATCTGCAGAGTTACAGCAGGGGTCCCCAAAATGATTTGATCCCAAACCTTTCTTCCAAATTTTAAAATATGTCCAAAAATACACATTAACATTAATACAACATCTAAGCAAATATAAATGTTTATTGTTGTGTTAATGTAAAAAGGTGATGTAGAAATGCCAATATAGAATTAAAATGTGCTTTAAATATATTAATCTGTCAGTTATTATTTTAATGGCTTAGCATTGTATACCATTGCAAAGTACTTACATGGCACTATAGGCTGTGCTACACATTATTATTATTGGCTTGGTTTAATAAGCAACACAATTTTATGCGATATGTATGGCCTGAAAAACATTGAAGAATGGTACACAAAAATCACAATAAATCATAATACTTAATTGCATACCTTGTAGAATACTTAAAAATAGCAATGGAATCGAAACCTGAGTGATGTGATAGTGTTGGATCAGGAGATGAGCAGACCGTCTCAGCCCTAAAGGATTCATACAGTGTGACGACCCCTCCTCCTTGGCACTGGCTTCCCCATCTCCTTGTTGCTGCTGCTCTTCCTCTCCGTCTTGCAGGAAGGTAATTAGTGGGATGATCTCTCTCTCTCTCTCTCTCTCTCTCTCTCTCTCTCTCTCTCTCTCTCTCTTTCTCACACACACACACACACACACACACACACATCAACCTCAGCAGCACACACACACACGCTTCACACTACTGATTCATGTATCCCCACATATAGGTTTAAATAGTGGTTTTGTAAAATAAATGAAGTTCCTTTTGGCTGCCACCTCATGTCCGTCTTCCTCTGTTGAACCAGGCCGTGACATCAGTGACCTGGAGATCTGGTTGGCAAATGTATTCTCTGCAAGGTGAAGACCTCACTGGTGTTCCCTTTGTCCCGTTGAGTTTTCTCCGCTTGCTTGCAGCCATAACCGGCTGCTCTGACTATTCACATACTGTATCTGGGCTCTTTAGAGGACAATATGCTACAGGATATTTACTGGATTAGGAAACATAGATCCCATTTATGGTTCCATGTTCACCTATATTACATTTTATATGCAAGATAACTCCCTCGACACTTCTGCTGATGCCAACCACCGGCACCACATTTCTCTCCTCACTTTTGCAAATGTATCCACCATCATATCTTTTCCATAAACATTGTGTGACAGCGCTGATTTCCCCCGAGTCATATTACGTAAGGTGAAATTGGTTCAAAATGTATTCTGAGCCCAACCTCACCCAATAATTCAAACACATGCACTCACACACACACACACACACACACACACACACACACACACACACAAAATAAATGTATACGAGGCACAACAAATAAGTGAGCATGATGAGTCTTAAGTTCACTTTAAGTGTGCCTTGATCCTCTTAAATAGAACAGTGGATCTAAATCACAGGGGACAAAACTAAACACAATTTATCACATTTTCTATCCGTTCACCCATTTCCCTAATGTTGTATAACAGACTGTTGCATATTCCATTCCATTCATACATATATAACATATATGGTATCCAACTACACCATTGGTTCTTGAATCAATAATTATTTAATGGCCTACATTAGTCCATGTTTCTGTACAAGCTGTGGACATTTTGTATAATAACCGCAGCCCTTATGATCAGGTATTATAGCCATTCAAATGTGCTATAAATCACAATGTCAAACCTTGACTGAAACATACTGTAGGATATGTTTTATATTCATACATGCATTCCTTCATTCACATAATGCACATCGAATTGCAGAGGCTTGAACTCTGATAGCTATTATATATGCCTATTGTTTACTTTCATATTTCAGAAGCATCTACAGCAATTGTTGCATTTTAATCATCTTGAATATTGCCAACACAGCAACAACAATGTATTATCTTATCTACTGCTACAGCTTATAAAGGCTATGTAAGACACAATGACTGATTTTGTGCAGAAACATGGAGTGCACTTGGAGTGCACTTTGAACACAAAACTTTCTGAAAGTATCATTTTCTTGAGGGGCAGTGGGGATTTTTTTCACCTAAGACCAGTTTGGTATATCTGGAATGGTGTCATAAGGTGTATGTTCATGACTATAATTGTTTTTTTCCTCTTGACCTTGATTTGCACAGCCTGCAAGCTAACACCCACATGCTACAATCATGTGAACAACACACTGCTTGACACTTTAAAATAGTAGTCGCTGCATTAATGGATTGTTGGCAACTAAACACAAAGAAAGAATAATGATCTCTTCACACACGCCTTTGAACATTTGAGTGCTTAAGCACAGTACCCTTCCCCTGCCCTGGCACAATTGAAAGAGGTGGATTTCGGCACGGTTAGGTACATGCACGAGCACATGCAGACGTACGCAATGTGGACACAAGGCGATTATTAACTGAAAATACTGTTGATGAGGACGCAAGACACAGATGGATTCTGGGTCTGGCTTGGGCATGCTGGTGTGGAACCGGGCCGGGAGGTAGTGTAATGTCCCGCCCTTTTATAATAAAATGCCGCTCACATGCTTTGATCCAGAGGTCGAGTGTTCACGAGAAATATGTTCAGACGCGACTTGTCAGTAAAGTTGCAGTCATGTTCTGTGTGCTGTTCTCTATTGTGATGACTTTAAGGCTGCGCTTCTTGGATACTATATAATGTCATTCAGGGTATTGCGACGTGATGACGTACACTACGATATTTGGCTTTCAGGTGAAATTTATGGAAAATGTAAAGAGCTCATGCTACAGTGATATTATATCATGAAAGTAGGGCATTTAAGAAGAAGCATGATGGTGATTTCTTCATTTCAAACAATTTATTGAAACAAAAGCCAGCAGCAGTGGTGGGTATATCACAACAAAACATGTCAATGTCTCAATAACCTGTAATGTGGCCAAATTAAGTCCACTTCTCTGCCTTTCTGGGACTCTTCCAGTCGCTCTGTATCTCTGTTGCAACCTGCTGATGACACTCTGTGACACTCCAAGCTCAGTGGCCACTTCCCTCTGACAACATCCTGTTTGAAGCTTTGCAATGGCAAGGTACAGTTGATCAATCGTCAAGTGTCATCTCGGTCTCATGATGTCAAAATGTGAACAGCATGATGAAGAGGACTGTTTAAATTCTAATTGAACCAGGATATTGATTGGTCGATTCAAGGATCAAACACCTGTTTTTGCTGTTCAGCTCCTTGTTAGAGAACAGCAAGTTGTGCAAAAAGTACTGAAACATTGAACAGTTGGACATGTGCATTCAAAAGTTTAGAGAAGGTCAAATTAAGTTCACCTGTAAATGTTATAGTGTATTTTTTATTTCACCTGAAAGCCGACTATCCCTAACTCTCTGGCCCTGGCACGCTACAGATCAACTGGCCCTAGTGTGAGTCCACCGTAAAAGTGTTTATGTGATGATGCTGTTGTGTTTAGATAATCAATGTGTTCATTCTCATGTTGTGCTCATTGTGTCCCCGGATTCTTTGTCTTTGCCTTAAGACTTTTCACTCACAGTACAGCGAGGAGGCAAACATCCAGACTCTGTAGCTTTTTGTTGATCCAGACTCTGTAGCTTTTTGTTGACCCTGACTCCTCTTCTGGCATATACTATTAAACCGAACACTCTCAGCTCCTTCTCTTGGGAGCCAGATTATTAGGAGGTCTTTTTAAAACAAGGTTGCCTCGACTATCGTATAGAGAGACAACTTGCTAGTTCCACATCTCACAAACCTAATTGTTCTATTTGGATTCATGTTAAAACATCCTGTTTTGGCAAGTGAACGCCACAAATTATATTAACAATAAGCCAGATGTGACAAGCTTTCAGTGTTTCTGACTTGGCGGCTTTCTAGATTTAACATATTTTGGAGCTAACGCGGCAAGCTACTTTCTTGTTAGTTTCCCCTGTGTTACCTACACTAGCTTTACGTTTAGAACAAGGTAGATTTGTTTTCATTGCTTGATTAACTTGATGACTAAAATGTCTTCTCTCCATGAAGTCATTCAGTGATAATCTATTGTTTAAGACTGTTACCTGAGTTTTGGATCCAGTAACCAATCAATGCCATCACCTTTGTACAATACACATGCACCAGGGTTGTGCTTCACCACAATAGGAACTGGTCACGTTCTTCTACCCTTGTCCAATGCACACAATTAAAAACACATAATGTAGTATAAGTGATTGCATAAATATTCAGCTCCTTTATGTCAGTATTTAGCCTAGTAGATGCACCTTTTCCAACCAGGATTGCACATCTGTACACTGCAATTTGACTTTGTTTTTCTTTGCTAAACTGTTCCAGCTCTGTCAGGTTGCACGGGAATTGGGCGTGAACCGTCAAAGCCACACATTATCTGTTGGAGGTCTTGTGTAGGAGACAGCAACTCCAGAACTTTCACCTTGTTGTCTTTAAACTATTTACATGGAGCTTTCTTTCTACACTTCCGGTCATTGTCCTGCTGGAAAATACATCTTCTCCCAAGCTGTAGTTGAATCAGAGTCAATCAGTCCAGGATGTCCCTATATTTTGCTGCATTCATTTTACTCTCTTCCTTTACAAGCCTTCCAGGGGCTTCTGCCGAGAAAATCCCCACAGCACGATGCTGCCGCCACCATGCTCCCCGGTGTGGATGGTGTGTTTGTGGTGATGTGCAGTGTTTGGCAGCAAACATAGAATCTAGTCTGATGGCCAAAAAGCAAAACTTTGGTCTCATCAGACCAAAGAACCTTCTTCAAGTTGGGTTTGGAGTCTCTAGTAAAGCCTTACGATATGATGTGAGTTTTCTTCAACAGTAGGTCTCTCTTTGCCACTCTCCTATAAAGCTTTGACTGGTGAAGAACAGCTGTTGCCCAAGTTCTTTTAATTCACTCAGAGTTCCTTTCTTTGAGTTGCTTGGGGAGTTCTTGTCATGACTGTGGGTTTTGTAGTGTTGGTTTCCTGTTTTATTTTGTAGTCCTTCTGTCTTGTGTTGTCACGTGCTTTGTTTCCTGTCTTGGTTTCCCTCCTTTTTTGTCTCCCAGCTGTGCCTCATTGTCTCGTCAGCCTTGCCCTTGTTCTCTCCAATCACCATAGCCTGCCTTTGTGTTGTGTGAATTTGCTTCCACTTCGACATTCAAGAGGTTTTTTTTTAATTCTTGTTAAAAAATACCAAATTATATAACCATGGTTCCATTGTGCACAGATATTATATGCACCTGAAGATGCTTGTTATTTAACTGTCATATTTAGGGATTGAAAAACAGTGTGGAAACATTTCCTGTCTATACTTTTTTTCACCTTGTTAGTCAGTGTGTTATTCATTGCTGTAAAATGTGGTTCCTGAGACACTTGGAGCTACCACAGATGAGGGGCCCGTTTCACAAAGCAGGTTCAACAAACTCTGAACCTAACCCTGAACTCTGAGTTGAACAACTCTGAGATGGGAAACTCTGAGTTTTCGGTTTCAGAACAGCGGTTTTGAATTAGTTCACTCAACTCTGAGTATGTAAACTCTGAGTTACGCGCGTGCCTGCCGACTCTACAAAGCCATCATCAATGGAGCTCCGATACTACGATTCACCATGGCAACGGGGAGAGCGTCATTAGATATTACCGAGTGTTTATGTAGAAAACGAGCTCATCCTGAGAAAGCGGAGCAACGTAACTGCAGCAACAGTAGCGATAGTTGGCGTGGCAGACATTTACTGCCCGATCTAATGTGTATAACTGAATTAAACAGTCTATTGATCTAAAGGTAAAAACGGTTTATTTTCTGAGTTGCATAGCGTCACGGTGGTGTAATGGTTAGCAACGCCGCCCACAGTGCTGGCGACAGCGGTTCAATCCCCGTAAATCACAAAGTAGCGCAACATATAAATTATTATTTTTATTGGGTATAATCCCCCCAGGCACAGAAAGAAAGTGGCTTCAGTTGAAAATTAAGCATAAGAATATTGCGCAAATACGTTGACTAAGGCATATGATTTTAATCATATTTCACATATTAAACAGTAAATATAAGCAGGTATTTCAACACAGGAATGTACTTAAACATTTCATAAATCTCCCGTTCGCAAAAACACTACCTCCGCAAAGAATCTGGTTGCGGATTATGTCCGCGATATGAAATGTTGAAAATGTCGGAGAATATTGTTTAGATAATATCTAATGTGATTGAAAGGAAAGGTAATCAAAATCCTCTCCCGACGCAAAGCTGCTAGAATCACTTTTATTTCCATATCGATTAGGTTGGCGATGAAAGGACGGCACATTTTTTTCAGAGTTGGTTCAGATTCCGGAAAAAGGCGGAGACATGTAGGGAGAAACTCAAGGTTTGTTGAAGCAAACCTGCTAGCGAGCAGGTTAGTTTCACGGAGGATGTTACCCGGGTAACTGACCCAGATTTATGCTGAACTAGCTTTGTGAAACCGAAAAACCAGAGTTTCCCTCATCTCAGGGTTAACTAACTCAAGGTTTTCACTAAACCTGCTTTGTGAAACGGACCCGAGGTGTCCGTCTGTCGTTTGTCAACGTGATAGTGTCAACGGGATGCTGTCTTGGCATTCCGGCTGGTATGATCCCATTGCAACGCAGTCTCCACCTTTTTTTTTTCTTTTAGTTTAAATCAAATCTCACAGATATGCTACGCATGTTATAGATTTAGTGGGACTTACACCCGAGGATATTTCTATCTCTAAAAACATGAATTTTCTTAGATATTATAGACAAAAATATGCTCCTTATAAATACAGAACTTGCCTCAGAATCATCATGTAGTTTTCCTCAGTTTGAAAGTAATTCAGTTGTCAGTTCACCCATAGGTGCATTGCAAGTGGAAATGGCTAATTCTACATTCATTCTACTTAACATGATGCAATTTTCCAAAATGTAAATGCAAAAAAAGGTAGAGAAAAAAGGTAATCTCCCAAAGAAATGGGGGACAAATGAAAAAAATATCCTTCACAATGTCGTACTTTGAAAACCATTCTCTTTGATGATTAAAACTATGAAATTATAGTATATTAAAAATAAAAACCTTCAGCAATTCAAGTATTTGTATTCATAGTATTAGTCATGTGGCTAATAAAACAGCATCCATTGTCCAGAAGCATTTATATCAGAAGGCTTAGTTGGGGTACAGTGTTAGCTGTAAAGTCAGGGCCCAGCACTGTGACACATCCTGATATTCAGTCACTTTGTCCAGATGTCCTCAACATCCTTCCCCAACCTCTCGGCCCTCATCAATATTTTCTTTCCTTAGAGATAAAAGCCTTTTCATCCTCGCCGTAAATGACTGCTGTGAAAGTTTCATCTCATCCGACTTTAAAGAAAGATGATGGACATCAATCCTCTTTAATGTGTTCTCTTCAAAGCATGTTCCTGACATATAGCACTTCCAGATGTGATTCCAGCTCCCAGCAGAGAGGTTGGCCTGCTGCCATAGGTGTTTTAGACCTCAGCCAAATGGAGGCTGCTCTCCCATGTGGAGACAAATATGATTAATGAATCGACTTACTGACAAATTTGACAGTCCGGTTGACAGCTGATGACTCCCTTACAATACATGAGTCACTTAAAAGGCTCCTGCGCACACGACAAGGGCATTAGGCATCGGCCTCCCAGGAGGATACTGTTGCATATGTGAGCTAAATATAGGCCGACTATTCTGGCTTCATTCGTTAACTGGGCTTTTGTCAGTAGCTCACAGAGAGCTTTGAGTCTGATGGTTGTTATGCAGACAAAGTAAGTAACTATATAAGTCCATCCTCAAAATTGTAAAATTATATTTAACACACCCCAGCATCATCAGTAGTATAAAGAATAACTTCAGAGAGTAACAAGATTCAGTTTGAGGCTTTTTCTGATGTCGTCTCACAATATTTGCCTCCTTGTGCACATTGGAGGTGACGCAGAACAAAGAACATCACCTTTGACTGAGAAGTTGCGATTACTTTTTCCACTACATTTTAAAGGGAGACACCCTAAATAAATAGAAGGAAGAAAAACAAAAAAAAAACAAAGAAAGAAAGAATCGATGCCATTATTGAATGTCCTTAATTGATTATTTGTATTAACAAGTTGTCTGGAGTTCTATGGTTTTCACAGAATAAATACTGTCAATTTATGTAAGAATGATTTAAATAATTTCAATAATTTTACTAACTTTTTACTAAGTTTTGGTTTACAGGTTTTTTTTTAAATATGAATGCAAATTAAGCATTATCTAATGGTAACTTTTGATCCATTTAAAAGAAAATTATATATCATATAAGTCCAAAAAAGTCAAAATCTATCCATGTTTGTTTTTGCTAGGTGTCTCGCCACACTATATGATTAATGAAATAATCACAAAAGTAATTGACAGATTAATCAATGATGCAAATAATAATCACACCCCAAGAAAATGTTCCTCCTCAAAATATGCAGTTTCATCCCTGATGAAATTGGTGCAATTCATCTAATGAAAAAATGACAGAACCCATTAATCACTACTAGTTTTTGAGGTATGTCACCATAAAACCATGATTTGCTTGTGCGCAGCAAACCAAAATTGTAGGTGTGTGTGCAATTACTAGGACACAGATACTGAGACTAGATCCCTCTTTGTCAAAACATGGCATTCAAAAAACATACAAACTACGCTTGGAGGGAATAAAACAGTATTGTACGGTGGGTTGAAACTTAACAAACAGGAAAAGCACAGATTCAAGCAAAGACTATATAAGACTGACGAAAAGAGTGTGGCCAAATTGATACTCAATGATAAGGTCAAGACTCCATGCCTAGTTTAATTGGAAGTAATTGAGAAAGCCTATTGGAATTGTATGGGGAACGAAGGGCAGCTACACTGGATTGGGCCAGTGTGCCTCCCTTCCCCCAGCAGACAACACCCCCTTCTAGTTTGATAACTCCAGAAGAGGTTCTGGGTACACTCAGGAGGGTAAAGGCTGACACAGTGGCCGGGTATGACAGACAGAGACTCCTCACCCCTCCCTCACTGCTGATGACTTTGCAACTTATTTTACCAAGAAAGTAAACCCTCCAATAAAACATCTCCCCCAACTCTCAACTCTGATAGCCTTACCAGCTTTAGCCCTCTCACCTCTGAAGACGTTCACACACTCGTTATGTTTAACCGTGCCATCACCTGCTCCCTTGACCTGATTCCCTCCTCTCTTCTCCAAGACATCTCACACGACATCTTGCCATTTCTTACCAACCTGATCAACTCCTCCCTCACCTCAGGTCTCATTCCATTGGCTTTTAAGACACCTACAGGAAAGCCACTCCGAAAAAAAACACCCAAGATGCTGCTGACATCCGAAACTACAGACATGTATCTCTTCTTTCATTCCTCTCTAAAACCCTGGAACATGCCGCCTACAACCAACTATCATCCTGTGTCTCACAGAACAACCTTCTTGACCCTAATCAATCAGGATTCTGGACTGCTCACTCCACTGAGATGGCCCTCCTTACAGGGACTGAGTCCCTGCGTGATGCCAGAGCCTCATCCCACTCCTGGGTTCTCATTCTCCTCGACCTATCTGCTGCATTTGACACAGTCGACCACCAAATCTTCCTCTCCACCCTGGCTGAACTTGGCATCACTTGTAACAATTTGCCCTTATTTAACCAGACGGACATTGCCACAACACACAATTAAGGTCTCGGGAGGATCTATTGCGCAATGTTGAGAAAATTATACCAGCATTTCCAACTAACTAAAACAAACAGAAGGCCTGGCCTCCCTATCAATAACAGTAACAGTACGACATATTTGACTTAAAAATAATCAAACACAACCACGTGTTGGGGACCTAACCGTTAGGACTACATAATGCGGCCTACAAAAGCCTACACATGCGGCCAGGACAAAGGAACAAAGGAGATTAAAAACTACACCGCCATTTTAGTTTCACTTCTCACCCAGGTGAGAAATGTGACGTCACAACAGGTACCCCCAGGTGGTCCCTGGGGAGCTTTATAAACCGAAGCCGCCTAGAGAACGCTCTTTTTCCCCTCTTACTCCATTACGGTTCCAGCGCTTCCATCGCAACACCACGTTGCCACGGGAGCCGACCCCTCCACCAACAGGAGGTGGACACGGCCCCGCAGCCCCCGCTGCAACAAGAGGAACCAAGCCGGTTCCTGCCGTCCAGCTACCAGACGCTGTCTGAAGTAAGCTGACTAAATCGCCAAGCCGCGATTATATCGCCGTCCGTGGAAGAAAGAAACATGGACTGTTTTCTTTATTCGAGGTTGACCAACGAGAGGAAACCCGCTCCGCTCTCGCCTGGACTAAGCCGACTCGCCACGTCTCCCGCGAACGCCGGGACTCACAAACTACCGTCGCAAACGCCAGGACGGATTCGCAACCTACGCAACGACACCAGTAAGAGGCTATCAGTCTGGGCAGAGACATAAGTGATAGTGTAGGACATGCTTGTAATTCTTGTTAATGTGTTTTACGTTCTGATCGCGGACCGCCGAGTCCGTTCGTTCATGTGCTGCTGTATTTGAATACTGATCGTGTACCCACACAGCTGGGTTGGTTCCTGTAACAGTGTTTTCGACTAACCTCCGCCATATTCGCGAGTTCAGAAAGCCTCTACTATCAGTTAAAAGACCGGTCGCGCGGAATAAACGGCCAGTTCATTCACGCGAGCCCGTGTGATAGGCACGCTTTCTGTCCCTCAGAAATATCGCGCGCGCATTCTTCCCCTCTCTTTGTTTGTGTCCCGCTAACCCACACACATCCTCCACCAGCTGTTTCCAGCGGCGGACATTACGGACATAGCTCCACCTCTCTCTCTCTCGCTACTCCATCTAACGACAGTGGCTCCGCCCCTGAACGCCGTGAGGAATAGCTCCATCTGGTGGTCGCGCCCGACCATATCTCTCTCTCTCTCTCTCTCTCTCTCTCTACACGCACACACACACACACACACACACACACACACTCCACGTGTGTCTTCTGTAGCTTAGCTTTGTGTGTTAGGTAGTTAGGTAATAAGGCTTTGTTAATTGCAGTGTTATTGATTGTGATCATTATTACTGATTTTAATAAAACTTATCATATTATAACTAGCGGTCTCTTGTGCTTGTTGTGTATATGTCACTGGATAACAGCAGGTTGTGAAGGCTAGTGCTTGAATTTCACGCCTTTTTAATTGTTAGATTGTTTTTATGCTTCTATGCCAATGATCACGATCCTTGGCATTTGAGTATAAAACCTTTATATTGAGACTGAATACAGTTTTAGGTTATCTTTTCCCTGATCCCAGGGTGGTGCCCCGTTTATTCATGATTATATCATGATAATATATTAAATATAATTATTAATATTGATAATCATATTGACATTAATAATTAACTGTTGATAACCAAATCTGCTCCTGCTACAACCCCAACACACGCATTAAATTCACTTTGTATTGTGATGACAAAACATAAGCGTGAAGGCAGGCGATGTGACGAGTAACGTTTTTTAACAGCGAAAGCCAACACTTGAACAATAGAATCAAACAATACTTTAAACACACGATTAACCCTTGCAAAGCCCAGGATTCATACCGTAAATCCAAACACTTCACTACAAAATCAAACAGTCCAAACACAAATCAAGTCCCGAGTTCAAGCATAAACTGAAAACAAAAGGAAGTATTTCCCTCACAGGTATCCAATTACGCAGTGAGATCTCTCTACGAACGCACATATGAAAAAAATCCTTAACTTGCTTCACTCCAATGATCCCAAAAATAGGTAATCCACAAAGAGATGTTAGTTCCAGAAACAGTCACGGTAATTTCCAGCAAGAAGGCCTCAGACGCACGCAGGTTCACCATACCAGAATTAGGTCAACCATTTCAGCGAACGCTCTCCCTGTCCCCATATAAAGTCAATGCAATAAAAGTCCGCTCCTATCCACAAATGCGCGTTCAACATAATTGGCCGACCATCAAATTTACATACATGGCATATTAGGCAATGATAAAAATAACAATACATATTTAGAATATATACATATGCATAATATCCTCATTGATTTCGGCCAGTAAAAGATGACATTATAGCAATCTTTACACACTGACTCTGCTCTAACCACAGGGATTCTCCTACCATTGTTACGCAGATGACACCCGTGTGGTTTCCTGTCTCACCCTCTCGGCTACTACACAACTAAACCTGACAGTCCCTGACCTGAGGCCTGTACTATGAAGCAAGTTTAACATACCCAGGGTATGTTTCTGTTATCCAGCTTAAGTAACCCTAACAAAGGCAATCCGAGATAAGCGGTCACGCGACACTGGTTATCAACTTGGTAAGTCAACCCAGGGTTTCCCTATCGAGCAATGCACATAAAAGAGGCGGGGTTTGTCACATTTGACCAATCACAAACATGGATAAGTTTACAAGTAGCAGGGTGGCATATTTCATGTACGAGGAGAAAACCATAATCTTACAGAAATACGAAGAAGTTAAACATAATACAGGCAAAAAGCAACACAGTTGCAGCTGCAACATGCAGGAAGGACAGCTGGCAAAAACTCGCCGACTGCATCAGTCTTCTATACCCTTCTTAGTCGGGTCGATTCCTTCTCCAAACAATAGACTTGTGTAAAGCATACAGACACCTGGCCAACTAAGCACAGCAAAAGGCAGGTCGGAGACAGCTACAATAAGTAGACAATTACTAGGAAATTAAAGCTGAAAAATTAACACATACACTTGTGTCAATTTGCTATTTTATAACATTGTAAATGTTAGGAGCTATTGTGATTATTTAATGACATTTAAAGTCCCAGTCGTGAGTCTGGCGGATCGAGGGCACTCTGTCAGATTTTGAATGTTTACAACTCTCATGCTCCTCCCCCACAACCACCGAGCTCCTTCCCCCCGTGCCGTTTGAAATCCCTTAGATCACGCCACCTTTGAAACGCGGGTCCGATGTTGACTCATGTTTTATCACGGGCACCGTCGCAATCTTTTTTCACCTTTGCCACCGGTGTTTTCTTTTCCTTGGTTGTTTTGGACCTCCTCGTTTTGGTTTTCAACCGAGAATTGGAAGCTTGTTGCTACTTCCCTCCGCCTCCCCCCTGTGATAGTGGAACAACCCGAGGAGGGAGGGGCTCTGTGTGTTCACGAACACAGCCCTGCATGCTGATTGGACAGGATGATCCGGGCTCTGTAGATTTTTGCAAAACAAACAACAGGCTCTACGTGTACATAGAGACGTGTTTTTTTTTTCTAAAACCGGATGATTTATGTTGTTCTATCGGAGCATAGTGTCGGCTTCAGTGAATATGATCAAAAAAATGTTGCCGACTGGGACTTTAATTGACTAAATATTTACTTGGGAAAATAAAAATAAAAATGTCAATGACTCTGCTGCATTAGTGTTTGGATAATGTTTTACTGTATTTTCACTAACCAATTGTGATACAAGGCAGTTATCCCCTTTGCATCAAGTCTCCATAGTGATCCTTTGAGGCATTCAAAATTAGTGATGCTGTAAATCACTAATTTAATCAAAATAAAATAGTTTCATAAAGTGGTATACCATGTTAAAAGTGAAGATTACTTGCTTTTGGACTGCTAATGGACTAGTTTCTGTCCTTAAAAAAGACTTGTCTGAAAGAGAATGTCGTAATAACAGTCTTCTAACTTTATTGTTCACACCAGAGAACAAACCAGAATCTGTTTCTAGTCTTTGGCCTCTGATGTCTAAGTGATCTCCTTGCTGTTTTCACAGGTGCATTGTGGGTGCAGGTGATTGATAATTGAGTGTGGTATTTTAATAGCACAGTTGGCAAACAACACACTTTTAGGCTTTTAGTTTAGAATGATGTGTCGTGATGGTGTAGATGACCGTGTAGACTTATTTGCAAAAAGTGTTTTTGAGAATTTCAGACTTAGAGAAAATGAGACGACGGTGGTTTAGCAAACCTGGTCAACAGGCAAACTATGGGAGATTTCTATAATTGGCCTCTAGCACCAGTGTTTTTGTCTTTGGAACTGCAAAAAAAACAAAACAAACTCTATTGAGCTATGAAGAAACATTTACAGTCATATCACCATAAAATCTGCAGTGTGCAAATAGAACTGTATGAAGATGTTGTGACATCTCATCCAATAAATGATCGTCTGGTGAGATAAAGACCACAATATAATATGCAACACGGGGAAAAGTAATCCATCCAAACACGCATTATATTTTACAAGTAAGTACCTTAGTTTACAAGTAAGTTCAACAGGATAAAATGCTGTATTTATATTAATAGGAACCATTCAAATAAGTCAATATCATATCACTGTTACTACAGGCAACGTAACATTTACCAGGACTGTAAACTAAACATCAACGTTACATCTTCTCAGTTGTGCTCCATCATTAATAATTCCATTAATCCACTTTCTGTGCTTTACTTGATTATTTGTGTCATAACACCAAGAACATAAATCATCAAACACACTGATTCAAGAGGCGATAAGGCTGTTGTGCATCTGTAAATCTTTCTAATGAAAATATGACCCTTTTATTGAAATTTATTTTTGCATTTGCTGCTTTGCTTTTGCCATTCTCTTTGATACATACAGTATATTTAAGAAAAGAACCCAGAGTATCATTTAATAACGGCTCTCAGACACTCTTTTAATCAACCAGACAAAATAAATTTGCAATTTCCTGAATAGATGAAACAGTAACTAAGCTAAACTAAAGTTGTAGCCATGTGATTTCATGCCATATCTTCATGAATGACCCTCTATATTAATGTTGGGATCCATTATTTTCTTTGGCATTCAAAATGTGTTTGTATTTCTCTTGTCTTTTTAAGAAAAATGTATTTTTTTCTGGCTACAGTTTGGCCTTTGCATTACAGAATAGAGTCACTATTTGGGAAAAAAGTAAAATATATTTTTCATTTTCGTAGTGGGCTGATTTTCATTTATTTATTGATTTATTTTGTAGCTTTATCAAAACCTGTGTTGTTTTTTTCAAATATATCCAGGGATTCTGGGTTCTCTGGTTCACAGGAAATCGATGTAGTGCTTCTCTGTTGTGAATACTTATAACACTTTTTGATCAATACTCAATTCTTGCATTCTATTGTCTATTATTTCTTCATAGCATAGTTTATGATAACAGGTGCTTGTTACGAACGCAGTTCTGATTTGTTTATTTTAAAATGTATGCATTTTTGTCAAGAAGAAAAAGTCAGTGATAAAGGTGATAATGTACAATGAGGCTGTTATTATTGAATCCCTTCAGTGTGATTAGAGACCCTCCTTTCACAATGATGTCTCTGAACATTACACAGAACACGATGAACAAAGTTAAATAGTACGCACTGGTACGTGATTATGTTTGAGCTTTAAATAGACGAGTGAACACTCTTATCCGTGATTGTTGCCGCATGACCTGAAATTGCCCCTTGCCTAGAACAAGCCTGAGCTACGACATGAACCAGCACCAGCAGTGCTTGTCCCAAAGCCTTCTGATCCACAGGGTCATCCTCTCTGACTTTGCCCAGTGGAAGATGTTCCTCTTTAACGAATATGACCTCAGCATTGCTCAGAGGAAGTCCTAGCAGCACCAGCAGCAGCGACACAGTGTTGAGGGGATGGTGCCTGCACTGCTGAAGGCAACATTACACCTAATGAGATGTGACAGTTGAAAGAGAAAACTGGCCCAGCTGATGGGGCTCAAATGAGAACAGAAAGTCCTTTGTGCCATGTGCTTTAGTATGTTCACAGTGGGGGTACAGCATGACAAAAGTGGGTGAATATTAGTGATATATGGAGTTTCACTACAGAACGATTATAAGAGTTTTAATTTAAACTCTCCTGCCAGTGATTTATGGAGAAGACTGCATCTGTGCAGTGTTCAGCCATTAAAGCCCTTTCAATGACCTTGTTATTGTGGAGTATGAGAAATATGCTGGCTTTACATTCAGCTCAGGGCTTGCCTTTTAGGAGAAGATCTGAGCTGTCCTGCCGACTTAAACGGGGAGGATGTGTGTTTCTGAAATTGTTGTTTCATCAGTAATGACAGACAGAACACTGACGGCCACACAGCGTCTCTGATCTATGATCAAACAGAAAGCAATATACTGCTCTCAGACTACAAATGCAGCCGCACATCATACATCAAACGCACACACAGACGCACGCATCGACACACAGCAGCAAATTAGTCAAACACTTCAGTTAGAAAACTTAAGAAAGCATTTAAAATCTGAAGTGGGGTCACTACTCCATCACACTTCCAATACTTCCCATGAGTCCGGGCTTTTGCCTTTCCTGGTTGCTTTGCTGCTCTGAGCTTCCAACTGTTAAAGGTGCTCACAAAGCCTCTTGTTTCCAGCGCACACATTTGTGGGTTCCTAACAGTTTTCCTGCACTCAGAAGCCAAGTGAGTGCTTGAACCTTTTCTTGACTGGAGCGATATCCTGGTTTGACGCCGCACACACGGCTCCGTCACGAGAGCTGCTCTGGACTGAATATTTTTCACCTTCCTGTGTGATGTATGAAGGGGTGCTGCTCATCTATTTGCTGCCTCTTTTCATCTCCTCTTTTCCCCCTCAGGGAACGGATTTGTCAGGCAGATGGCCTTCCAGGTTTATACCTCCACACTTTTGGTTTCTAGTTTTTCTGCCAATTCTATTCTGTACCAGCTTGTGTAACCATCTGTATCAGCCCCATCCTAAAACCTTGTTAATGCATTATAGAATTCCAAGGTGTTTTACTGTATGTTGGTGCTTGTGCACAGCCTGAAGGGCTGCTTTATAAATAGTTGGGCTGAGTTTGATGGATGACTGATTTCAACCCGTTCCCATTGCCTCCTTGTCACATATGTACACTTGGACTTTTTAACACAGCGGTTTAGTGTCATTCAGGTTGAGGCAAGACAACTATTTGGCTAGGTTCAGTAAAAGATCATGTTTTACTTTAAGATAACATAACTTAACGGCAAGCCTGAATTAGGTTAATTTACATAACATAAAGAACATTATTTAACATAGTATAAAGCAACCTTACTGGATCTGGATCCATGTGGATTCTACAGACTGTCCTCCTCGAGAAAACGACCACATAGGTCGTGTGTCAAGCACCGAATTACGACCATATGTTACGTTTCAAAATAGCGCGCCCTCTAGCGGTCAAGTAAATATCGACACTCCGGTGTCTCAGACGATCGCCCCCCCCCCCCCCCCCCCCACACGTCGGCCTAAACCTACCCCGATTCAACGACATCTTCCCCCCACCCCCCGCGCTATCATCTGCTCAATCATCGGCAGACCCTAACCTTAACCACTACTATCGTTGCGGAAGAATCTCCGCAATACGCTCCCAGAGGTCGTATTCGAGTGCATGGACCAACGACAACTGTGGTCGTATGAGTTGGAGGACTTGTTGGGATTCTAGTGTGAAGCTGCTAACAAAGTTTGCTTCCCAGTTCAAGGTCAACTTAACAGCCAAGTGTTAATGTCATCTCCGTAGCTAACTGCATTAGTAGCGTGGTAGCTGCAGTAGCGAGGCCACTATTCAGAACTGGATGTTGCCGCCTAGTTATATCACATCATCTTGGACGGATGATGTGATATAACCCATGACGGGGTTACACTGGAGTTACTTTATAGCCCAGTGTGACTCATTAAGAAGGTAACGGGTGCTTTGTGTATGAGTATCAGCCGAGTACCATGACATGTTGGAGTTTGATGCCTGGATAAACCTTTGCTAATACAATATTTTGGTATTGAACTAATGCTACTATTTCAAATTACCCTAATGTGTGCCAATTTAAATGACTAAACACATTCTCATATAACCATGTATATAAAGTATGCAAATATACTTTTCAAATTGTTATTTAATAATTTAATAACTTTAAAAAACATTTATATATTCAAGACGTTGAAACCAGAGGACTATTGCACATTGCCTAGATAGGGGAACAATTTAAGACCAGCGGCTCCGATAACCACAGATTGTGAGCCTCCCTCGCTCCCTCTGTTCGATTCTGGTTGTATTGTATTGATTAGAAAGCGTTGGGAGTGCTATTGTGAAGTGCGAGTCGGGCTTTTATTTTATTGTTTCTTGTTTTTTATTTTGTGAGACTGGCGACCCCCACTATCCCCGGAGGTGACTGAAACATAAGAATGTGTGCGTACAGGATGCATGCACTAATAGGCGTATTCAAACACAGGCATTATGACAACACAGAACAGCCTGACAACCATGATATGATTTTACATAAACAATTTACTATCAGATAAAAGAAGAATGTCTCAGTCAAAGTCATCTCCATGTAACTTATAAGTGAACATTGTTGCTGTCATGTACAAACTTAATTTTGACACAATACTTTAATTTCCATTATACCAGAAGAACATCTCAAAGTAATGAAAATAATCTTGCGAGCCCCCCTTGGCGAGCCACAGTACTTCACAATGTTTGCCTGATTTCCTTTCTCTTTAGGAGGAGCTTGATCTCATCATACGCCTCAGTCCATGCTGCTCATCCAGGTTTGCCCTTTGTGCAACCGATTAAACCAGACTGCTGTGGTTGGGATATGTTGAACCCACCTTTGTAATTTATCCTGGATATCTGAATTCTGCTTTCATGCAATAGGCCTCGGGTTCAAATTTCTTTCCAAACATATTTGCTATTCCACATGCATTTTAAACATAGGAGAGAGAGTTACATTTATAACTGTCATCCCATTTGTCTGTGTCATCCAAAACGGCTTTTCTCCTGTTCAGACCTTTCTCTGATTTCAGGCAGATATGGTTGGATGGGAAAGCACTTGCTTAGAACTAGGAAATTAACACAGTTTAAGTTAAACATAGCTGTATGTTTTGTATTTTGTTGGAGATTCTTCTTCAACAGCAGGTGTTCTCCCTGTTGATGACACCTTCCCATCCTGTCTAACCTCCTTTCTCTCTTCAAATTACATCTGATCTCTCCTGTTAACTGCCTTAGACTAAAGCAGGCTTTGTTTCTCAACAATCATTCTTTCTGGCTGCCTTCTTTGCACTTCTTCCATTCTTTGCACTTTGCTCACAGCTTCCTACTGATGGCACTGACTGTTTCTAGCCTGTTTACATCTCTCTTCATCTGCATTTGTTTCCTGCCTGTGTGCAGCTGCATATCAACATGCTGGGCAGCAGGACAGCAATTATCTATCAGGGATTGTTTAGTGGTGATATGTTTCATGTTGTTTATGAGAGGATTCAAAGTCTCCCTACTTTTGAGAAGCCAATTCGTCAGTAAAAATGGGAGACGTGGAATGTTGATGATTCAGAACCAAACATTTGTTTCATAAACATGTTTCATATCAGCCTCATATAATGCTGGCAGAAACACACAATACCACATGTTTAATGTTATGAAACAGTTGTTTAGGTTTAGGCAAATCATTTACTTGGTTATTTTAAGAAGAATGATCACGTAAATTCATAAAATGACCACTGTAACAGCGTAGCTAGTGTAAATCATATAACTGCCTTTTGCAGACACAAACAGACAAAATCTCTATCTAATGTTGTTACATATGATTTCTTCAAACAAATCATTTCATAATAATTAAAGAATATATTATGCAGTATATAGAATGTTATAACTGATGCAAAAATGAATGGTTCACTAATGTAATCAGAATGTGCATCTTATGAAGAGACAATTCTAAAATCTATAAAGGAATGAATTCATTTTATACAAATTAATGATAAACATAATTCATAGACTTACTTATAATAAGTAAACAGGATTAATTATATTTTTGTTCATATTCACTACACTATTAATTATTATAAAGTGTTCCCAATTTAGGTTTAATTCCTGACTTTGATTCATCATAATTGAAAGAGGCATTAGCTCCTAAATAATAGACTTTTCCAACAGTTGTAGATTGCTGGATAGGATGTACTGCTATTTGTAAAATGGGATATGAGCTATCTGAAATTACAGACAGGAACGTGGGAATAAAACTAAACTTCAAACCACAGAAAGCTGAGCACGAAAGAACCATAAATGGTCCACCTCTAGATTTGAAGCAGGGACATTGAGGTTTATGGTCCGTGCATTGAACCCTAGGTCAACCGGCAGCCCAAATTATATCCAGCAATTTCAGAGAAAATGGGATTATGTATCCACATTAGTTACTTTTATTAATAAAGAATATATTTACAAATGGTTCACCATTCAAGTTTAATGTCTCCTGAGTCATTAATGCTTGAAGCCACTCATCACAAAATAGGTTAATAACCTCAAGCAAAGTGACACAACACTGCACAGAGCTGAGTTGTACAGCTGAAAGCAATCTCTCCAGGAATAATCGAAATCAAATAGGAATATAAAATATTCATGTATTCATTCAAAATAATGATTACTTTTCCTTAGATCCAACGGTCTTTTGGTTCTTGCTGTATTCTTAGGGACAAGCTTCCAGTACTTTAGTACTGTAAAGAAACACACTCTTGGCACTAAAGTGAGTTCCTTTTGAAGGTTACATCAATTTGTCTTTGTAAAATGCAGCATATTATGTATAAGTAGCCCTGTGTTGGTAGCAAGTCTAACATTCACTGGCCTTGTAACAATACAACAACAGACACTTTTGGTAGTATAGGTCTGTGAAAACCGGAGGCTGCATGCTAACATCATTGCACTAACAGTCATAAATATTACTGTGTTCATAATTTTAGCTTTGAGTGTTATTAAGGTAACCATTGCTTATTAAGACTAAATACAAAGTAGGCCTACAGTTGGAATTGCAATTCTTAAGATGGCCCATTATTCCAAAACACCTGTAGTCTTGTAAATATCCCACTGGGTTGAAATCCAATTTTTTTCGACAGAATACAATCCACCATTGTTCAAAAATACACCTTCTCCCTGCAACAAACAAACAAACAAACAAACAGAATAACACTGCTAATTACCGAATAATGTCATAGTGCTTTCTCTGTGCAACTATTTTTTCTACTATGCAAAAGGCATGACCCGCCGTACTCTGCCTCTTATTGGCTTCCCTCGATATTTCTACCTTAGGTCTAAACTGTGTCACTCCTCAAGCCTAAACCTGAACAACTCAACCAATGAAGGAAATAAGTAGTAGTCAATCAGAGGCAGAGTAGGGTGGGTCATCGCCATAGTAGGGAAACAAATTGGGCTGGATGACATCATTCTGCATAACAATTGGCCAAATCCTGCAGTTTATTGCAGGGAGAGTGCATATTTTAGGAGAATTTCTTGGACGAATGGGATTTCAGTCCAATGGGACACTTTTTTAGACTACTGAAACTATGGTTTTGAAATAATGGGCAGTTCCCTTTCATTGTAGGTTTTCGGGAATAAACCCAAAGTTTTGGGCAAAGTATTTTTTTTACCTGAAGATGACACCAGATTAAAATGAGTTACATTTTTTGCTGAATGAGTTCACCAAGTCTAATGTCAGTCCTCTCTCGTCCTCTGGGGAACATGAACATCTTTACACACTTTAATTGTTGAGACATTTCAGTCAGGACTGACTGACGGACTGCCATTACCATCGATCATCCATCAATACACGTCTGTCTACACAAGCACTTACATTCAAAAGTTTATTGATGCAACCAAGATAAATCTGAGGGCAGAAAATCATATGCATACCGTGAAACCTTTTTGTACCACATTATTTAACCTTATGTTTTAGTGTTTTACATTATATCCATTCATACAGCTGATTTATTCAGGATACTGAACAAACTTTTAGATATTAGGGATCCAGCATAGCACAACCTCTTCTATCAGTGATGTGTAACACCCTTAGTCTATTAATGTATTGTATTTGTATAAAACTAGATATGTATGAGAGTAAATGAAAATATATTCAGTTTTGGTGCCAAGGCTGTTCTTTGTGTGAAACTTATTTAAAAACCAGAGCAGGGAGAGATCAATGCATCTTCCCCATGGGGAACCACAACAAAACAGAGCTTGCAGGTGGATGCTGGGGTGGAGGTGGGGCAGGACATGCATAGGCAGCAGCAGCAGCAGCTGAAGAAGCAAGCACAAATGAGCAGCTAGTTTGTCAACAGACTGCCCAATGCGCAGCATCTATAACCTCTGTCACTTGTGTATGTAAATAGCAGCTATAGGGCCCTAGTTTCGTAGACCAGGCGCAGTCAGCTTTCAGCGCACCTGCGCCGCGCCAACGGGGTGTGTCCGCCTGGACTTTGCAAGTTTCGTGCACCGCGCAGGCTCGCGCAGGCACACCTCCCGTCTCGCCCACCGGCGCAAGTGGGAAAGAGGGAGGAGAAGAAGGCGTGAGTGGGAGACGAGGAGGAGACGAGGCGTGGACTGGGATTAACACAGCCGATTCATATCTTCACCAATCAAATGAGCTCCTCTCCTCTCCTTTAATGCGTAAGGGGAGGTTCAGTGCAAGATCCGTCACTTGACAACCCGATGACAGAAGCAGCGCAGCCGCTCCCACCACGCGCATCACGCGCGCACGTATCATAATAATAACAATGCCGATATTATAAAAAACAGGAGAGAGAGAGGGAGATGTTTTGGTCCGAGAGGCTGAGTTTCCGTTACGCGTGCCATCCGCCTTTGATCT
This sequence comes from Chelidonichthys spinosus, assembly GCA_029853015.1. Classification (NCBI taxonomy): domain Eukaryota; kingdom Metazoa; phylum Chordata; class Actinopteri; order Perciformes; family Triglidae; genus Chelidonichthys; species Chelidonichthys spinosus. The sequence goes on from CM056835.1 coordinate 10,389,458, forward strand.
GACGTCAGATGTGACGGGACAATCTATATAGATATAAATTCACGTGTTGATTCATTAGTTGCATTAAATAGTGTTTGTTGTGATTATTTATTGCATTTAAATGTGCCTGGAACTGTGGAAACCTGCCTGTGAGGTCTCGGTGACGTGTGCGCACTGCGCGCAGGTCCACCAAACTTCCGATCCGCCAGCTGTGATTCGCATTGAATCAATGGACTTTATTTACGCCTTGCGCCTTGCGCTGAAAGTAGACCAGGTCGGAGCTGGCGAGCTTTCAGCGCAGTCTCGGCGAGGCTTTTTGCCACGAAACTTCCGCTACGCCAAGCTGAATCTGTGACGCCTCCCCCTGCTGCGCCGCCACACCCATCTTGGCGCAGGCGATCCACCAAACTGCCAAACTGACGGTGCGCAAGGCTGCGCGGGTCGAAACTTGCACTGCGCCGGCTGCGCCACCCTGCGCCGGTCTACGAAACTAGGGCCCTTAGTCTCATTATTACCTTAACTGGTCCATGCAGAAAACCACTCAGCACACCTGACAGGAACACTGCTCTTGTAGCACCTAGGCCTTGTTCAGCTAACACAAATATTATTTTGGCATAGCCAGATTGTGTCCAAATCTATTTTAGAAACTCTGGAAATGTGAATCTGAGCAGCTGACCGACAGCGGAGAGTGAGTGCAGCCCAACCGACAGCATGGACCGACAGCAAGGCTTGTGAGCCAATAGAATAACGACGTTGGTATCACGTGGTATCTCTGCGTAGTCTGGGGTCAAGAGTCTTTGGGGTTGCCAGTTAATGTGGAAAAAACGGAAAAATGGCTGAGTTTGATGGTAAGCGGGCGGCATTTCGGTACCGGTCCCAAGTGAGAAAAGGAAGAGCAAGATCATGAAAGATTCATCACAAAAACGTCTGCTAAATGCCCTAAATGTAAATCACTTTACATGACTGAGCCTGTCACTCTGAGTGTCACTCCACTCGACCATGAAAACGCAGGTTGTGCAACGAACTGGCAACCCATTGAGGGCTCATGCACTTCCAGCAACAGCTGTGATGTGACGTGAATGCAATGGAAGGTGGAGTGGGAGTGCGACGATGTAGTGGCTGGATGTTATCAATGTTGTCAATAGCACCATTAAATATTGACAACAATTTGTAAAAAGTAATGTTTTGTTAGGCCTGTCTGCACTACAATAACTAAGAAAACAACTTTTAAAATGCTTCTTTTCTGAATGGAGTTTGGATCAATCGGAGGTAGGCTGTCCTAACCCTATAGCTGCTCCATCAACACTTCAAACAATCTAGATGTAAATATTTCAGCGACCTGTCTTTGATTTATACATATAGTTTAATTTGGTCTCTGTACTTGGAGAGGAGAATCTGAACGTTGATAGGCTTTCTGGTCAAAGTGGCACGCAAATAACAAATTTGTGTCATTGGCGTCTTGTCATTTGCATAATTTGTGTTGCGTCATTTACGCTGGCCCACACAGCCTGGTGCAAATTTTGCCCTTGCATTGACTTTGTATGCAATAGCACTGCAGGAAAATTCCCTTCATGTTAACTGTTAAGAAACGTATACTGTTTAAAGGCCAGAGGTGAAGAACACAGCACACTTCAAAAATATACTTGGACAAGTGACACAAAGGTGAGATCTGTGCTTTATTGGAAGTCTTTTAAAATGTGTGGTTTTCCAGTTAAAATACAAAGAAAACTGTACAACAAGCACCCTGCCTCCTAAACTGCTAAGCTGTGCTATATCTACCAGCTAGTTGCACACTGTTTCTGTCTGCTGTTTGATGCTGGGAATCAAAAGAGCTGTGAGTTGAAAGAGGCTAACGAGCTCAGTAGGGCCATAAACGACCGTGTTATTTGATCCAGATATTGACCAGTGCAACTACAGGAACTTCATTAGCTGTAACTCTATTTTAATAAATGCACTCACTGATGTCCCTGTGGCTCTTTACACTGCTGCCCAGCAGACTAGAACAGAAGTACTCCATTAGACCAAACTACTGGAACTAGCAGGGGTCGAACACTTTCTAGTAGTTAATTTCATTACAGTTATGAATGTATTTTATAAGCAATGAGCACATAACAGAATCATTTCAGGAAGAGACTTTAAGGTGGATATGATGGCCTGCATCCATGATTCATGCTGAGGAACACAAAACACCTTTTAGTTCCCCAACTAACAATTTACATAGTCAAATCAAGTTTTGCCTATTGTTGATTATCATATTTCTTATTAAACTCATCGATCCCCTACAATTCATGTTTCTATAGAAAGTAGTATAAAAAACTAAATTAGTGGCCGAGATACAGCAGAGATACAGAGAGAGAAGCAAACAGCTGTTTCTACACACCTCCCCCAGCTGATTTAATGAATCATTCAGTCATTCAAAAATATCTAGTGCTCTGCTTGTGCTATATTACCTATTGTGAGTGGTCTGTCCCCATTTTTTAAAATCATTACTTTGGATCACCCCATGTTTACCGTGTCAAAGGCCAACACATCTTGTCTATCCACTATCCAATCTACACTGCTATTTTCAGACCACGGTCATACAATTCCAATCCACTTGCTCATTGAGAGGATCCTCAAATTAATGAAATTCCACTTCGCACTTTCAGATCTCAATGAGCAGCCACACAGACCAGTGCTAACAACCAACCGCCAACTTTTCGGCATCATCCCGACATGAAACTATAAAGATGGAATGACTGACCCGATGGTAATACCACCATAAGAATTAATGTACATTAACTCATAAAATAATGTGACACATGTAAAAGTATAAATAAAATGACCATCTTTAAAGTCACATTAACACATGATCATTCAGCAAGTCCAATTGAGGTTGCAACGGAAAAGAGCCATTGGTAAAGTACTCTCCCTGTGCTGTGACCCATTTGTTTTAGTACAAAACGAATGAATGAGTCAATGAAGGTTTGTTCTAAATGAAAACAGGCTGTGATGAAACTGAGAACATTTGTATGCAACAGGAACACTGCCACGCTGTAGTTCCATTACTTTTAAAACCAATGGAATAGTGGCAATACGGCCCTGCTGCCTCCTTACACTTGAATGCTTGTTCTTGCTTGTGCCATCCGTCGCCTATTCATCTATTACTTCCATTCAAAGATTGCGATGCTCTCATTTAGCCACCAACGCTCAGTGAAAGCTCGCTGGGGATTGTTCGCTGATGGCAAGAGACAGTGTCCTAACAAATTCATCCCCTCCAATAAATGTTAGCCTGTGTTCGCTATTATTACAATGCTGTAGCTGTGCATAAGTAGTGACTCACTGTCAATGATTGGTCCATTGTAAAGCTTTTGAGACAATACCCCAATGTCCCACATCCAAGTACATTATGGGTTATATGATTTGGTTACAGGTTTTTGAGTAACATTTTAAGAAGATCTCTTTTGATTTGTATTTCAGGGACTCTGCAGTCTGGGAGCAGAAACTACAAATAGGTTAGGAATTATGTTTTAAATTCACATGTCATGTGTGTTTATATGATAAGAGTGTATTCTTTCTTTCAATGGAATTATCTACTTATTTCCAAAAAGGTGCAGGGATGCTTCGTCTCAAGAACGACACTGACTTAAATAGTCAGCTTTGCCTTTCATTGGGGTTAACACCAAAATTGTACAGCACGTATGACTGATTTTGGGTTTTTTTCAGTTTTCCACAATTGCTAAAAGCCTAATTCCCAGTCTCTGTGCAGACAGTCCAACAGTGTGCTGGAGTCCATTTTCTGCTATGCACCTGTCCAGGTGTACAACGATATTTCTTTGGAAAATTTAAAGTGCATCTTTAGTCATTGCATAATTCATCACAATGAACTTTACCTACTTACTTACGATTGCCTCAACATAATAAACCTGTTTCTGGAGTGATCCCTTACCTCTGTGTTCTACATTATATGATGTAGTGTGTAACGCTGCTCAGTAGTGGTTTTATTTTGAGTGCTGTGTGGATGATGTCAAAACAGTGTTTGATTCTGGGCAAAGATAAAAATGTTTTTTATGTGATTATTTGATTTTGCCAGAAGAATCAGAGGTTTGAATATTGTGAATGTAGTTTGTAAACTGGGTTTTGTGTTTACCGCTTAGAGAAAAGGCCGGAAGGTTTCAACAAATGTGTCTTGCTTTGCTTATACTGACAAAACATCCATGAGTGATGTGATCCCCAGAAAGGGTGCCAAGGTGATAGATTGTCTCACTTTCTGGCTCCTTAACAGACATAAGCTGTGTCAACTGTGAGTAATATGAGGCCATCAAATTTGACATTTCATACATTTCAGTGAAAACAACAGCAAAAATAATGTTACTGTGCTGCGCTTCCAATTTTGTTTTTTTTTTAAAAAAGAGCTCCCCAGAGTTCCTCTGTGTGACGGACGGCACTATGGTTAATACTATTTACAATCCCAATTTAGGCTAAGTGACATTTGATGGCAGAAATGTTAAGTAGAACCAGATGCAAACACTGATCATCAACAGCTAATAAACGGAGGCTTACTGATAATTGTGATACATCATTTTGAGTGTATGGGATCAATGGGCAGAAACATGCAGTGATGTCTCATCTGCAGTCAGCATACCATTATGATAAATGGCCCAATCAGCTGAAAAGGCTATACCTTATGAGTAGAGGTAGATCTGAAAAGTTGAGGGAGTTTTGGCCACCACTTCACCCACCCATCAGTTTAAATACGCAGCTTCGAAGGGAAGCACCAGTGGAAGAATCAGTGCGGAGAAGAATCTGCTCCGGGCAGCAGATGGTATGAAGGACAAACTGATGTAAGTCTTTTGTTGTAAATCTCAATTGAAGAGTCTAAACGCACCAGTGACTTCCTCCCAGTGTTGTGCATGAAGACGCTGGAAGAGAGCCAACATGGCTGGTGTAATCAAAGGAGTGGAGACAGAAGCCACCATCTATTCCACCCTGGTCTCCAAACACTCAAAAGTCACCTTGCTGAGAGAGCTGAGTGTGTTGACTGTAGAGTGTTGAGAGGTTTGAACGAGCACAAGCTCAGCCCCACTCACACTCACGGGACCGCATTTGTGCATACAGAGCAGAAATACCTGTAATTCTTTGACACTCACAGAGTCTGTTCTGTGCACTCACATCATGCATGCACATGGCTTTTTGTATGTGCACAGGGTTTAAGACCAATTAAATGCCATAGCATCGGACCAGTTTGAACAAAAATGAAGTAATGTGAACTAGTTAATTCAATGGGACTGGAAACTTAGTCAACATTTTATTCAAAGTGTGTATGCAAGGGTAGGATGATGGGGGATGATGTGGGTGACGTCACCTTTCGGTTCATGGTTTAAGATTATGAGGCTTCAAGTTTGGCATTTTTAGCTTCATAATTCAAGGTCAAATTTACAGCAACAAGTGTTAAAGTCATCTTAGTAGCTAACTGCATTGATAGCGTGATAGCGACATGCTGTATTGAAGACCAGAGATTGAGAAAACTACAATGATTACTGAGACGATAAATAAAGTGAGAAGTAGGATCATTTTCTCATAGACTTCCATGCTATCAGAATTATTTTAGCAACCAGAGTTGTCACACCCTGATGGCCAGAAGAGATAATGCAAGTTTAAGGCTCTTCAGCGTTTGATTCACTTTTCAGAACCAGAAGTTGCCACCTGGTTTTGAAACAGGTTTGCCTCACATCGAGGAATTAAAGAGCAACTATGTTTCCAAACACCCTTTTCACTGAGAGTCAGTTATAGACTAAGTGCTGCCTTTTCTCCATCTTGTGCCTCATGTGCTCATATTGGCACGTTGGAAATGCTCTGTTTTCTGTATTTAACAAATATGAGCTTCATTCTGCTGGACATGAATGTAAAGACATATCACGATAAATAAATATCCTTCAAATGTCATGGGCAAGGCAGAATCTGGTGTTTCTGATTCATCCATTTAAATCCTTCCACATCACATCAACTAACGATACGTTACATGAATGTTTCATGTCAGCCCTTTATCACACTTACAGAAACACACAGTGGCCCCTGGTTAACGTTGTGAAATGAGGTTAGAAAAATATCATGTTATGTCTTGAAATATAGTTTACATAGTTTAGCAAAAACATTTTTTATTGGTGACTTGTTTGTTCCTCTGAGTTGTTTTTTAATGGATTTTTCAAAACAGTTGGACTCCTGAGAGATAAAGACAGACCTGCAGCACAGATGACAGTAAGACTTACTATGCATGCCGAGGTATGCCATGCCGCCTTACCTCCGTCTGACCCCGAAACAAAAGATAAAAAGAAGAAGACAAATCAAAAATGTACTCAATGAACAAAGCGGTTGCAACTGCAAAAAAGGAAATGTTTGATGTGATTTTTTTCAATGGTGGCAAACAATATGTGCAAGTTGAAGAGGAGGTGAATGAGTTGGTGTCATTTTGGGGTTGATGGGTCTTATTGAACACCTGTCATCACAAACGTTACATTACTTATTTGCATGTATTAATCAGTAGAATGACAATGTTGATTAGCTGAGTATACTGGGCAATTTGGATGCACATCTTTCAGTACATATTATAATAACCATCAAGTATCCAGCCAAGGCATAGCCTCGTGTAAATAATCTTTAATATTTGAAAATGCATAAAGGTTAATCCAAGGGAGCCACACAGCCTGTAGTTTTTATTTTATACAATCATATGATAGTGTGAGGACTGAAATAATTAGCTGCCAGCAGTGCGAAAACTAAGTTTTATATGTTTTTACCTACATTTAATATGTTCTACATTGTCTTATTATAAGACTTTATAAGAAATTAATTAAAAAAAAAAAAAAATTTAATTATACCCAAGCACAAAGAGATCCTCAATGTTTAATAAAAGATGAGTGGCTCTGAATTAGTCATTAAATCAGTTTTGTCCTTTCAGACTTTTCATTTCTTCTATGTGATCTGGCGGACAACCACTTCCTCTGGATAAAAGTATAAAATATATCCCTAATTTACTCATGCTATCATTAATATAATAAAAGTATCACCACCTGTTAAGTCAGAATACATGGAATTACATCTATTATGTTAACAGTTTTATATATAATTATACCCTGTAATTATCAAATCCATTTTGTTAGTTGTAAATAATTCAATTAAGTTATTTAAATGTTCCACTGCTAAAAGACTGCTGGACTCTAAAGGCATTTAGGCTTGGAAATCAAAGCTGCTGAGAGGCAAAATGTAATTACTTGTTTCTCCTTATTGGCACTAAAGCAGCTAATAATACGGTTTTGTGTGACCATCTTTAAAAATTGTGGGCTAGTTTGTATCAAATAGTGTCAAAATAAACACAATACTCGGCAAATCTTGATAATTGGACTGACAACAAGCTACTGCTAAGAGATCATCAAGCGATATCTAAATGAAAAGAGAAGGTCTTCGTGTTGTTATCTGGAAAGGCTCACTTAAAACTTGATAGATTGATTGTTTCTTGTGTGATCCACAATACTCTATATATTTCTTTCACATATATTCTTGTGCAAAAAAAGTGTTGGTGAACCATCCCAAGCCACGTGAACTCACAATGCAAATAGTCACTTTCCTTTTCTCTTTGCGGACATTGAAAATGAAGGCAATGCTCAAACCAGCTCAACATAGAGTTGGAGTGACAGTCCAATTAATCCCAATAAACAGAAGATAAACAAACTCAACAGCAAGATGTATGATTCAGCACAGCATGTCATTCAGCAAATGCACGGCCAGGCCGGCGTTCTTCAACTCTGCTGTAGGAAAACGTTTGCACTCCTTTATGTCGGACTCAGCTCATTCTCTGTCCCTCCCCAAAACACACACACACACACACACACACACACACACACACACACACACACTGTAAACAACCTCATGGCGAGATGAATACTGCTTCAAAACTTCAAAGCGTGTCTCTCCCCTCGCTCTCCTACTGACAAGGTGCCCTTGAGCAAGGCAGGTGAGAGGCAGCTGCTCAGTCATTCTGTGAGATAAACAGTGGTGGTACTGGGCAGCTGTAGATGTGAAGGTTTGTCCTGAATGTGTATGCATGTTGGCTACACACATTATAAATATGACATTGATGAAAAAACACTCTGCCTTGTTTCTCTAAACCAATCACATTCATCCTGGGTGGGGCTATGCTCAATGTATGCAGCCCTTGCAAAATATATAATATAAATAAAAAATATATAATGCAAATGGTAGAAGAGAAGGAAAATGCTGCTTGAGATACACGGCCAATGGGAGGCTTATACCTAAAGTCTATCTGGTGAGTCACACTAGGCAAAATATGACTTCATTAACAATTAGGCTGAATCAGTGTAATGCTCTATGATCCGGCCTCTAGCTCTTTTTTTTTTTAACAGACAAACAATCTCATCTAATCCTTGTAAGAAAGTTTGTAAACCAACTATAGGTCTTTCTTCAGTCAGGTTGTCATTTTTCATGCTGAACGACAAAAAAATATATGAACACATCACTGGGCAACACAAGATGTAAACAGGTGCTTTTACAGCTCTGTCGATAAAATCAACCAATTGATTAGTCGACAAAATCATATGAATGTCATTTCAGGGAGACAGCGCCCCCTAGTAGGGAATATAATACAATATCCAATGTGACAATATCCAGTATGATGTCTAACGATGGCCTGAGAGACATGTCATTGAGTTAGTTAGAGGAGAGAGGAAAAAAATAAAGCCGGAAGAACAGTTTAAGTTGCATTTGATTTTTAATGAATTATACAAAACATTTGTTCGCTAATAAATGTTTTTGTAACCCTGACGACAAAGGTCCTCTTTTCGAAGTAGCCATTTCAACCCAAACCACGATCTTCCCTAAATGTAACAATAAAAGTGATTTACTTTTCAACTGTGACGTGTAACGGTTTTGGAAGACGCAGACAAAGTGGCTGCCAGGCACATTACATCAAAAAAGACTTCTCTGTGTCACACTAGACGGCAGGAACAAACAACGTGTTTGTCATTTGGAGGACAAGTTGAATGGAGCATAGTTCCCAAAATGTCAAACTATTCCTTTAAGGTTTGTGGAACTTGAATTGTGCATTGATCTCAGTCCAAGACTCTCTCTAAAGCCTAGCCTATGAAGTGAGTTCAACATACCAGGTATCTTTCAGTTATCCAGAGATCAGAGATGAGCGGTCACACGACACCGGTTATCAACTCGGTAAGTCAACTCAGGGTTTCCCTTTCCAGCTATGAACATCTGCACATAAAAAAGGCGGGGTCTGCAGCATTTGACCAATCGCAAACATGGATCAGTCTAGGAGCAGCAGAGCGGCATTTTTCACGTACGAGGAGCGAACCATAATCTTACAGAAATAAAAAGAAGTTAAACATATAATACAGGCAAAACCAACAGTTTCATCTGCCAAATTCAGGAAGGAGAGCTGGCAAAAACTTGCCGACTGTGTGAATGCATTAATCGTTAGTCGTATAATATAACTGCCCCATCATAAGGGCCATTACCCGATCTCCATCCATCCATCGTCTTATCCTGTATTCATTTAGGGTCACGGGGGGACTGGAGCCGATCCCAGTTGTCCCGAGAGAACATACAAACTCCACACAGAAGGAACCTGAACCGGGAATCGAACCCGGGACCCTCTGGCTGTGAGGCAGCCGTGCTACCCACTACACCAACGAGCAGCATCTGACTGATCGAAGCAATTTGCTGATATCTCAGTGGTAGAGTTGGTGCCCCATGTACCGAGGCTCCCTGCAGAGATCCTGGGTTCGAATCAGCCCTGCAGCCCTCTTTTAAAGCATGTTGTTTCTCTCTCTCTCGCCCCTTTAACCTTTATGCTTTCCTCCGGCAATAAAAAGCCAAAAAATAACTTTAAACAAATTAATGTGTTGCTGAGATGTATTTTTATGGCATGGTTTATGACAATATCAGCCTCATTCTTTCAGCTGCAATCCCGGCGGTGTGAAACGGACTTGGGAGCAAATCAAATAAATATAAAAACTTCATAAAAAATTCAAAGTGGTCAGTAGGCTGAACACTGACACAGAAAAGTCAATCCCTCCGATGAGAATCTGTATCTCTCATATAAACATCACGTCAGGAACGTCAGGAAAAGAAAAAGGGTTTTGGCTCTGAACACTCTAGTTCTCCTAAGAGACCCTCTCATGATCCACCGAGCTTTTTTTTATTTTTTGTATACGTGCACCAAGAGAGCTGATTGGTCAGTAGGCGGTGATTTTCTCCACGTTGATCTCTCATCAGGAACACAACCTGCTCTGGAGCAGGTTAGCTCTGCAGCGTGTTACCATGGCGATATGCCCCGGTAAGACGTGAACCAGAGTCGTAGGTCGGAAAAACCCAGCGTTAACCCTGAAGTTACCTCGCTAAGCACAAATCCTGCTTCGTAGTACAGGCCTCTGGTTTTAATTATTATTTCATGTTGTCAGGTGACAACATGGACTAAACATATCTGACACATATTTAATGACAAGAAAATATTGATACATGTTGGACTTATGTGTCTGATAAAGAATGAAATCTTCACAGCTTATGGATGGTAATGACTTTCATACAGTCTAAACATGCAGCACGCAAAAGCAATATCTTATTCCCAGCCGAGCACCTCCACATTCTATTTTTTATATTTTTGATCATTTTTCTCCATATTCTGTTTCATAATATTTATCTTTGATTAAAACATAAGTTTTAACTTAAGCTTTAGTATGCCCTGCAGAGCCTATGATTTGAGAAATAGCCTTTGCTTATGCCATCTGTGGTGGATTTGATGAGTTTCATATTGAATGATATGAGCATGTGCGACACATACAGTGTATGTGTATGTTCCTCTTATGTAGCGCTGCAGCATCAGTACTTCCACCTGGTATAGACATGGCACTCCTCTAAGAGTGATAAACAACCAGAGGAAAATCATTGATCTTTGCCCTTAACTCCGTTTTTTCTTTTCTAAATGTGTTCTCCTCACGGTCCAAGAACAACTCTTTCCCGATTCCGAAGTACTAGCACTAAAATGTGTGACGTAACCAAGCAAGAAGTGGAACTGCTCCATAGATGATGAAATTACCCTTCACTAAGCCCCGCCCCCTCACTTCTACTCCGTCCAGCAGTCGCAGCTACGTTAGAGGTCGCAGCTACATTAGAGGGGCGGGACTTAACAAAGGGTTGTAAGATGTTAGAGATGACAGTCAGAGGACCAAGGACAAAGTGCTGAGTATATAGATATGTTTTCTGTGTCACAACTGAGAATACTACAAAAGAATAAAGCTCATTCGAGTAAAAAAAAGAAAAAAGTGTCTTCATTCATTGTCGATGGGCAGCTCCAGATTATATTACGTGATGACATCACAAATCGATGACTTCTCTGGTTTCCAGCTTTGAGAGAGAGTAGCTCCCCGTTATGCAACTCTCTAAAATTGTGGCAACAACTATCGCACACAAGAGCCAAGCTGTCAACCTCCATCCAGCCTGGTGTGATACAAGTACAGCAATGGACACAATGTAGCTAATGTGGACTGCATTCCAACCCAGTGCAACACAGTTGTTTTATCATAGGAGTACAAACTGATTTTAAATATGGGGCTGACTTTCCCCAATTCATAATAACGAATTGGGAAATGCATCTTCAAACACAAAGATTGAAGTTTTAAGATGAAAGGGCAAATTAAAGCTCCCCCACAGAACTTGTTTGCAGCACTTGGAAGCTGAGTTGGCAGAATAAAAGGTCCAGGTGAATCCATGCATCACATTCTTCCCCTGTCAGACTCCTTCACAAAATCCCTTTCACGTAATCCCTTTGAGTTGGAGAAATCATATTCCACTCACTCCAGGTGCATAATTGCATTATTTACCATAAATTCTGGACATGAGACACCACGGCTGTTTCTGTGCATCATGATCGATTCCAATTTGTTTGGCTGTCAGGATTGCCTCGTTTGTGTGAAGATGGAGCCTAAAGGTTATGGGGTATTGTTGGCATTATACACACACACAACTCCTTTAAACGCTACTGCCGTGCCCCATCGATCAACACCCTTTGATTTTCATCTTCCTAAAGGCTGACAAGTTTGAGGGAACTTTTTTTCTTATTCCTTGTTGGCGAATCCTTAGCAGGACTGAATCAACATCAAAAGCTTCTCCAGAGACTTAAAATACAACTTCTCATCTTTGAACGTCCCCACACACAGTCACCATGATTTAAAGACAGAGTGTTAGAAAGGGAGAGAGTATATGCCTCAACAGTGTGCCATTCTCAAGAACAAGAGCAGAGGAGCTACAGAAAAGACAGAAGGATGTAAACATAGACTCACAAAGAAAACAGAGACAGGGAAATAGAAGAAATCTTACCTGGGAACACAAGCACAGCAAACACCCATGACAGGATGACGAAACAGACCGAATTATACATGCTTCTTAAACAGAGCTGATTCTGATCTGCTGGGCTTCTTTATAGACGCTCTTTCTTTGTATCTTCCCACAGCAGGGAGCTTCAGAGAGCTGTCCACTTTTCTGTTTTTCTTCTTTCGCTGCCTTTTTCCCTGAATGTCACTTTGGATTCATCCACAACTTGCAGGGTTGTAGTGAAGATGCTTTAAATCCAGTGCAGTCGTAGTAGTTGGCGGCACGCAAACACAGAGGCTGGCTCCTCACACAGTATTCGATCTCACTCTCCTCCACGTAATACAGCACACAGAGGGACCAGCACTCTGCAAGATCGGGGGAGAGGAGGGAGAGGGCAGTCCCTGCTCAGCTGGCATTGGCTGAAACTTCTGTCGATCTCCCATGAACAGTCCTAGCTCTGTTTTTTTTTTTTTTTTTTTTTTGGCTGGTCTGAATCCCCAACCCTGCTTTCCTTTCTCTGCCCTCTGACAGAACTAGAGCAGGATTAAAAAAGATGAAGCAGGGTTGATATTGAATGATGGCTAAATAAATAGCTGCCTAATTAATGCAGAAGGTGATCTGGGATTGGGGCAATTTTACTGAAAATCATCCCTTGATGTGATTTCTTGGTGTTGTCTGATATGTCTGGAATGTGCTTTAATGAGGAATTTCCATGCGTGTTATACGTGTTATGACAGTTGGGACCAGTCTATTGCAGAACATAGATGGGTTTGTTTGCAGGGAATAGAAACAGCGCTGGACAGAAAGAAACATAATGAGGTGACACTCGATGTGTGATGAGATCTGCCCTCAAGTTCTCACTGTTGCTATTCTGAGTAAAGTCAATGGAGTTGAAGTGTGATTCATTTTCAAAGCTGGCAGAAATCCCCTGCCACAGAATACTTGTGATAAAATCTACACACACTCAGCGGGGTGCAGTTACAATGTGTGTTAATGTGTATAATGTAATGTTCTGGAGTTTGGCGACCCATCCCAGTCCCAGATGCTTCACATTGAAATACTCGGGGAAGTGGCTCTCTGCTGTTCTTTATCAGAGGTATGAAAAATCCCCCCGAAACCAAAAGCTGTTGTTAATCATCTATTATTATCTATTTTTAGACTTCTATACAATCAGACTTATTTTTGCAACCAGAATCTTCAGCATCACTTTTCAGACACAGCAACTCCTCAATGGAGCTCAGGGATTTGTAGAATATTATTTAGGACTTTTAGGTTATAGTTTAAAACTGTTGTTTTTATTCAATGGAACAACAATATAATACTTCACTTAAGTTAACTAGACATACTATCTTTAAAGGACTCACGTAGGGAGTGTTGGATGGGCATTCGTGTGGAGAAAAAGCACTCAGCCACCACTGCAGCACAGGAGTTAATCATGATAGTGGACGGTAGACAGTATAGTGTTACTTAAATGTAACATATGCATTTTACAATTTTCCATTACTTAACTATCAAATAAATCATAATTAAACGTAACTCACCTTTCATTATGAATCCATTTTTTTCCAGGTTGCAAAAAGATGTTTACACACGCACGTGAATATGCTACGCTCAGAGCTAGTGACGTAGTATAAGTGACAAAGTGGAAAAAAGTGTTGTTGAGTTATTTTGAAGTTACGTTAGTGATGTTTGTAATGTGTTCATGTTTATGTTAAATTGTTTGCTTTTTGCTTTGTTAACGTACTTGTTTTAAGCACAACAATGAGGTTTTTGCTCATCCCAACTAAATGATTTTGTTTCTGAACACTGGCCATTTCATGGTAACAATACTGCATGAATTGAAAAGCAAAATTCTAAAATGTCCTTAAACTTTCATATAATCTCCTTCCTGTGGGATCAGGTTGATCATAAACACCAAAATGTAGTTCAGCTAATGTAATTTCTTATGAAATGCCATTGGCAAAATTTTATTTCTCTTCTTGGCAGCAGTAGCTTCAGCAACATAAGTGCGCCTGTGGTTATCATATTATGGGACAGCTGTAAAACGATCAAATAAAAATGAGCAAGTGAAAATCTATCTCAATCCCCCAGTAAAGATGTCTGCCTGTCTGGATGCTGTGAGTGCAGAGAAAGGTTGGACCAGATAATGTCATTATGAGTGAGTAATGCCATGCATTAATATTATGAATACTTTGTTGGGTAAGACATAGGTGTTTGGTTTGTATAGGATAAAAGTATTTTCCACAGGGGGTTGTTTCGGCTCGCATTTCTTAGTAGTATTAAACAAATTCCCTCTAAGGTTATTTCACATATTTAAAATAAAAGCATTTAATGTTGAGGAAAGACACCCCCAGGCAAAAACATTGTTTTTCATGCACTGGTCAATTTCAATACCTCACTCATCGTCAACCACTTAATCCGAGATCGGGTTGCGGGGGCAACAGCTCCAGCAGGGGACCCCAAACTTTCCTTAACATGTCTGTTTTAGTAGAAAGATTCAAAATACACATTTGTGTGTTTATTTTTCTACCTTGTCCATTAACGTCAATTAATATAAATTGACACATAATCTACAATACAACAAATAATTATCTGAATGTAAGTGATCAGCACGAGGTGTCATGGTGATATCAGTTAAATGTTATTAACTATTTTATCTACCCTTAAAACTGAAGACTCAGACAGACATGTGAGTCAATTATCACTCCATAGTAACAAGCATGCCCAACAAACGGCTGACAAAGGTTACAACCCCCTTGGAACTAGGGTTGCATTATTGTCAATGTTGCCCTCTGCTGGAATCTTTGGGTACAGTGGACGGAGCCAGATGAAAGTGCAACACATCGGACACACTCAGCCTTTTCACCAGTACTGAGGGCTTGGACAAAGTACCAACCATGATGCCGCGTACATAATTGCGACACTCACCACACTAAACAATGCCGCCAACACTGACGTGTTGATTTTGCAGTCTTTTTGTCTGCCTATAGGCTTAGAAAATGCAATCCCAAAGCCTCCCCACCAGGTGTTTCTTGGATAGGGCCAAACCAGAAGCACACAATCAGCTGTTTAGTCTGTCTGTAACTCTGCCTCCCTGTCCCCTTCATTGGGGGGAAGACAAAAAGCATCCAGCTGTAAGCCTCAACCTGTAAGATTTAGAGAACCAATAAATTCAAAGGAGTTCAAATGAGGGATTTGGTGTGACTCTGCTACATAAAGCAACAAGCAACTGCCGTGCACCGACAGGGTGGTTCACATACTATCTTAGTGCAAGCACCAAAGCTCTCTTAAATGCCCACACCTTCAGAGAAGAGCACTCCAGATGTTCTCCTTCACCAAAGCCTCAGGCACCAATAGCAGTTCCCACTACAGAGAGGATGTACGCACCACCCATCTTTGCCTGCTGACCTCCTACAGGAATAATTTCACAGAGGGTGGCCAAAGACTGGTCTGTTTCAGAAATCCTTGAAACTGGAAGAAAAAGATGCTCCATACAGTGGCATGAGACAGCCCTCCTCAGTATGTCCCTCTCAGGAGTCAAGCCTGGAGAACACTGCCTCTTGCAAAGGGAGGTTAATATTGCGGTCTTCCATTGGAGCCAAACAACACCTAACACTCTATTCAGGCCAAACCCTTCTTAACTCGTCTGGGAGAGGGGAATGGTAACCATGTGTCACAGCTGCCACAAACACTGGTGCCTGCAGTGCCGTTACCATCACCATTTGGTCCGTGAACTTGTAGATTATCCCCTGGAAGGTTAACCTGTTCCAGTAACCGCTTGATGGTTAACATACAGATCACCTTGCTGTAGCATTGATCCGAAGATCCAACAAAAATGTCCCTGCCTTCTAGAAAACCAGGAAGTACACTGAGTAAAAGCTTTTTGGTCCATCTGGATTGGGGACAATAGGCACAACCAGTTTCTGTTACAGGTCTTGGATTTTCTGCAGAGAGGGGAAAATGCACCAGTCACAGTGTCCTATCAACAAGAAGTTACTTTTCCACTCCTTGGTAAACTGCATTAGAGGACAAGCGAAAACATGTAGGGGGACAGCGAAAAAAGCTGTGATATCCTGTCTCAGACCTTTGACCCGTCAGACCTTTTATTAAGGGAATCCAAAATAAAACAGATCAGTATACGACTCCGTAATAACACATTAATGGCGACACAGAGCATAGAATAGAAAAGGCCAAACCACTATCCCAAGTGAGATGCGTGGTCTGGCAATAGCCTTGGAAGCTCATTATATCTTGATAGTCTCAGCCCACTGCCTACCTTTCTGGAGGTGGGGTTGCAATGTGTGTTTAGTGCCTTGACACTAGGCAGCCATTGAACATCATGTTCGAGTCCCATTCAATGAGGTGGGGAGGTGGAGAGGAAAAACAGCTGAACACTGTTGAGATGCTTCTTATACAGTCATGTCTGTATTGTCGCTCACATTGGCCACATGGAGGGTGATGCTGGTGGGCCACAGACACTGACTCTTTCTCAGTTCCATTGTTGCTATCCATGCTCCCTTTAGGTGAGTAAGTGGCAGATGATGGCCGCACCGTAATTCCTCCTTCTCCTCTGAGATCATCCCGGGCTTACTTAGGAGTAGTGTGAGTCCTACCACACATAGTGAGAGTCCACTGGCTAGAAAGATTCTATGGCCTGCTGTTGCAACTCCCTGTATTAGTGGGTTAGGGTTAGTCATTTGGCTGATACTACATTCCAGAATGTCAGTCTGAGACAACAAGACAGGGGCGTCAGAATGGGGATATATTATTGCCAAATATGCCCAAATTGCTAGTAGCTGCCGCTAGCTGTTTTCCACACCACAACTGCATTTGCATTTTCATTATGTACGTATTGTTTTTATAGACAATAAAATGTATTAGATAGATCCAGTATTTGCAAAGAAAATGTACTCCACACAAGTTCAGATTGCTTTCAACTTTTCTCCAACACTTTCTTTTATATCTGACACCAGTGAGTGGCATGAGTTACAAGGAGATGAGGGGGTGGTGTGATTAAAAAAAATTATAGACATCACTGTTGTTAAAATGGTGACAGGTCCTGTCACATTGATCTTTGTTGGAGGAGATAAATTCTCCTGCGGTGAGTCTGTGTTTATTTCAGACTCATAATTAGTTGCATACAAGTGCAAAACTGTAGACAATTGCAATTGATCCACAGCCATATACAGTGGTGTGAAAAAAGTATTTGCCCCCTTCCTGCTTTTTTCTTTTTTTGCTGTTTTTGTTTGTCACTCTTAAATGTTTCAGATCATCAAACAAATTTTAATAAAAGTCAAGGATAACTCAAGTAAACACAAAATGCAGTTTTTAAATGAAGGTTTGTATTATAAAGGGAGAAAAAAAAAATCCAAACCTACATGGCCCTGTGTGAAAAAGTATTTGACCCCATCCAGTTAAAACATAACTTAACTAAGGTTTATCACACCTGAGTTCAATTTATCTAGCCACCACCAGGCAACAATATCAAAAGAACAACAGGCCTCACTTGCATCAATTAAGGTCAATGTTCATGACTCTGCCATAAGAAAGACACTGGGCAAAAATGGCCTACATGGCAGAGTTCCAAGACGAAAACCAAAAAAGTATTAAAGCTCGTCTAATGTTTGCCAGGAAACACCTTGATGATCCCCAACACTTTTGGGAGAATACTTTGTGGACTGACGAGACAAAAGTTGAACTTTATGGAAGGTGCGTGTCCCAATACATCTGGTGTAAAAGTAACACAGCTTTTCAGAAAAAGAACATCATACCAACAGTAAAATATGGTGGTGGTAGTTTGATGGTCTGGGGCTGTTTTGCTGCAGCAGGGCCTGGAAGACTTGCTGTGATAAATGGAGCCATGAATTCTGTTGTCTACCAACAAATCCTGAAGGAGAATGTCCGTCCATCTGTTCGAGACCTCAAGCTGAAGCGAACTTGGGTTCTGCAGCAGGATAATGATCCAAACCACACCAGCAAGTCCACCTCTGAATGGCTAAAGAAGAACAAAATTAAGACTTGGAGTGGCCTAGTCAAAGTCCTGACCTGAATCCTATTGAGTCTATATGCTGTGGCGTGACCTCAAAAAGGCGGTTCATGCTCGAAAACCCTCCAATAAGGTTGATTTATCCTCTGAATGTGTATATTTCTTGGGGAGGTGCTTCTTATAAGCCCATGTAGGGTTTTTTTTAACCTCTCCTGCACTTACTATTCTTCTTTCATTTCTGTTTTTTGTAATTGTCGTTTTTTATGGTGCAAATAAAAAAAAATAAAAAAAAATAAAAGTGAATTACAATGACTGTGCAAAGAGGAGTGGGCCAAAATTCCTCCACAGCGCTGTCAAAGACTCATTGCAAGTTATCGCAAACGCTTGATGGCTGTTGCTGCTGCTAAGGGTGGCCCAACCAGTTATTAGGTTTAGGGGGCAAATACTTTTTCACATAGGGCAATGTACATTTGAATTTTTTCCCCCTCAATAAAAGAAAACTTAATTTAAAAACTGCATTTTGTGTTCAATTGTGTTGTCCTTGCCTTATATTTAAATTTGTTTCATGATCTGAAACACTTAAGTGTGACAAACATGCAAAAAAAGAAGAAAGCAGGAAGGAGGCAAATACTTTTTCACACCACTGTAGATGCAGAACACTTGCCGAGGGTCTAATTTGCCCTTGATGATCTCATTACTGATGCAAAGGGATATTGCACTTATTGGCTGAAAAGAGCATGACATCTGGATATGTTTATATTCATTTGATTTTTCTAAAATCGTACAATGGTTTAAATCTTTGAAATATTTTGGCATCAATGCATTCCATTAATGCACCAAATCTCTGATGGGCTGTAGTAACTTATTATTTGCACTCATGAACGATGAAGGTATCACATACTCATATTGACCGCAGGAAGGAAGGAAAGATGGATGGCTGGATGGATGGTTTAATAACTGCACACACAATAATATTGAACAAACCAAACTACGTTGAACCTATTGATCATAAGTTTGTTTGTTAAATTACTTGGCTTGAGTGTGTGAGTTTGTTGAAGGCTCTTTTGTCTCTGGTCTCTGGTTGTCTCTAATATTTTATTCACCAACAATGAAAGCAAGAATGCTTTCCACAGAGAATACACATCCGTTTCCCAAGGTGCTTTGCTTTCTGTGCTTGCCCCTGGCATAAACCAAGTGTGATCTGAAAGATAATGTTTGTTGTTTTACAGCATCATTGCTAACAGTGAATTTTATTGCTTGTATTCCACTGAAGGTCTAACCCTTCTGTTAACCCACACATTTTCTAACATCTGTTATCCTTGGGGTCAATCTCACCTCAGCAATTTAAACCTTAAGAAATTGATTATAATAAGTGTTACCCAGGTTTATGTTTCAGGTACTTTGTTTCTTTTTTGACATAACACCCTCCCACCCCTTTAAACACCTAGAATACCTATTATGTGACCATCGAAAAAAGTCTGTGAATCATTAAAAAGCTCATTGATTGACCCTTAACATTTATAGAAACATATTTTGGTGTTTTTAACAGATGTTTATTATTTCTAAGTACAACTTTTTGTCATTTATAAAAACTTATAAAAACTCTCCATTATCAATTACTTGTATTGTGCAATCACTGAACCAACGTGTCCCATACATCCCGTATTGCTGCAAGTTTGTCACGTTTTTGTCGGCCCTGCCCCGTCTCTATCATCAAATCATATGACACGAGAGAAAACATGAAATGTTTTGAGAGAAATGGTGGCTGGAAATATTGCCCTTCCAGTGTCCATTCCAAAGACTTGTTGTTGCTTCGCCTTTGGACATTGTAAATGCAAAAATGTGCAACCTGATGTAGGGTTGCAAATGGGTCAGTTCAACATCCTTCCAACTGTCCCCATACAAACACGTCCCCCCTAAATGAGTCATCTCAAGTATAATCTTGTCAAAGGATGGCTTTATGAATAGCGCAAATGCTTGTTTTAGGACTTGAAGTTAACACATTCTTTGTAAATTGTGTCTCTGCTGATGGTGGAGACGCAACAGGAGCAACTACTCTGATGTCTCATTCTCATCATAATCAGCATTATCCTCTGACACATATTCCTGTGTCACTTTCTCATGTTTTCCCTCCTCATGTTATGTGATGTATTAGTCAATCAGGGAATCAGGGAGAAGTTTTTTTAACATTATATATTGAATACTATAGTCACCTCTATATCATCCCAAACAACCCCAAACAATATGTGTAAAATGTTGACTTTTCTTATGTGTGAGATCCCGCTAAAACAACCTGGAGTCAAATTGACATGAGGCACAATGTCCAAAGTGTGTAAAGGACATTGAACACATATCAACATGTTAACTTTATGTCTGACTATTTCCCCCCATTAAATTAGTAAAAGTCACTGAATATCAAGCAAAAAAAATGTTTTTAGAGAAGTTAAACATTGAATGGGGTCAAATTGAATCACTATTAGCTAACATTGCCACATAACAAGTGAAAGGTTGACTTTTGGTTCCACAAAGGACACAAACAGCAGTAGCCTGTGTTCATTTGATTCATACTCCTTATTGTACCAAGTAACTTTCAGTAAAGGTCACTCGATATACTTCGTCACTTTCTCTGAGAGAATGCTCCTGTCAGTTGTAAGCAGAAATGAAAACATTTTCTTTCAAACTAATAGGCTGTGTATTGATCGTTTTTGTGATTTCTTAAACAATGAAAGGAATGCTCTTCCACTTTTGTAACTGTGCCTTAAACAAAGGCACCAAAAATATAAACCCATGTTCTACTTTGTACTTGTTTGTAATTCTACAACACACTTAGAAAGCTCTACACACAAAAGGTTTTGATGCCTGTGTGTCACTTTTGTGAAAAGGTGTAAAAGGTACTAAAGACAGCATGGTTTGGTATAAAGTACATCAGTGTGTTGCTGAAGACACTGAGAGACACTGAAACGGTCCATGTGTTTAACAATTTGTTGACAAAATACTATTTTGAAAAAAGGATTGTGAGGTTTCATGTTGACATAGAAGTGAGATTTGTTTTTGTACCGTGTCTTGTTTGGGTTGTGTGGAGAGATTTGACATGGAATGGACATATTTAGTATCAAGTGTGTAAGAAATCACAAAAACTACATTTAAACATTAAATATTCAGTCGTGGTTATATTTCACAATAGGATATACATTTCAAATAATCACAGCTGTTTATTGTATTCTAGTATCAAGTTGAATGAGCAGTGATAGCTGCCAAGACTGTACAGATAGAGAGCAACACCTCCAGAAACTGAAACCTGTGAAAACTAATGTCCCAGGAGATGACATCACAGTCAAACAACAGGACATTCGACAGAAGACGCAGCAGAAACTGAAGACAGTATCAGAGAAATAGATGACTGTTTTTGAGAAGGAAGATTTCAAGATGAACTCATCATAGATTCTGTCTAGCCATAGAGGGACAACAGCTGTTTTTAACACATGTCTCAGTTCAACAAGGTAAGGTCTGCTGGAACTTTAATCCCCCCTTGTGATTCTTTGATTGTGATTTATTCCCCAGTCCTTTCATAATACTCTGAGTAAAGAAGCAGGTTTATTAAAGGAAAAGTTCTGAATTTTGGACATAGGCCCTCATTTCCAACTTACCCGAGGTGATATAGGTCGGTGGAGACCGTTTTCAGCACAATTGGTCCAGTCCTTATAGTTGCACAAGTCACTGTTGCTAAACTGGTGTTGAGCTAGCGCAAGTCAACGGTAACATCTAGCCTGTCTCTAAAATCAGCTTTAACTGCTCCGAACACCCGAGACAAATGTATTATAACGTCGGACTATCGATGTACATGTCAGTGTTGGTAGAATAATTTTAGAAATTAAACCAACCTTGCATTTTCAATGATAAAACATTTTGAGGGACTAGTTTCTCAGCAGCAGCGGAATTTTACTTTGCGTGTTAGTAGTAGTGCGTAAAAACGAAACCTAAGCGCCCTACAATCGTGACAGCTAGTACTCGTAGCAGCGTTATAAAAATGGTGCTTCAGTGTGCGTTCCTGTTATCTTGATTCCTTCCCGCTAGCATAGGACTGACAGCAGCTGAATAAACTCGCGTGATTGTCAGCGAAACCGAAACCGTCTTCCTCTGTAGCCTCACTAGCCCGGAGATATCAATCCGCCGCTGGCGTAGCCTTAGCAACAACAGGGAACAAAGTATAAGCTATTCCAATGCCATGCAAGGTTGGTTTAATTTTTTAAATTATTCTACCAACACTGCCATGTACATCGATAGTCCGACGTCATAATACATTTGTCTCGGGTGTTCTGCGGAGCAGTTAAAGCTGTTTTTAGAGACAGGCTAGATGTTACCGTTGACTTGCGCTAGCTCAACACCAGTTTAGCAACAGTGACTTCTGCAACTATAAGGACTGGACCAATTGTGCTGAAAACGGTCTCCACCGACCTATATCACCTCGGGTAAGTTGTAAATGAGGTCCTATGTCCAAAATTCCGAACTTTTCCTTTAAATTCAAACCATTATTTTATATATGCCTGGCTCTCAACTGAGCATCACACTAGTCAGCTATCTCTGTAATAAGGAGTAAAATGTATAGAGTAAAATTATCTTCTGAAATAATATATGTTCATGTTTAGTGTGGGTAAACACATAATTATGGTTCTAAAGTAAAAGTTAGAGTAGAAGTAGAATCCAGTAAAACTCAGTGAAAAGAATAATGTGCCAGCAACAGTTAAATACTACAGGTATTCAACTAAAAGAAGTGGGGCAATAATTGTGATTCAGATCTGATTGCATGCTGTGCATGGCTCATTCACAACAACGGAGGAAGGAGAGTAACCCTGGATTCAGATATCAGACCCAGAAAAAGTGTTTGTAATGGGAAATTAATTTAATTCAAAAATATTTATACATTTTTAACAGATGTCACTTCCGGTCTGATGGTGGCTCTGAAACAGGTGGGAACAGTCTCCTGTAATATGTCAAATTTGAATGTGTTCAATGATTAATTCAGTTAGCAGGTTGGCACATGTTCGTACAGAACCTGGGATTTTATCAGGCTCAGCAGCTTGAGTCATATTCACTCTCATAAGGGTTTTTCTCACTTCCATTGTGCATACTGACAGTGGACGGTCCTCTGGAGGGGAGACGTGACAGCTGACCCTTTTGTTGAGGATGTCAAAGTGAACATAAAAGGAGTTGAGCCCATTTGGCAATGTGGCCCCACACGTGATGGGGGCGTTCCAGCTTTTGTAGCCTGTAACATTTTGGTTCGCCAGTCACATATCTCCATTAATAGAAGGTCTGGCAGGATATCACAGCTGCTTGTTCGTTCACAATTGAGGAGTGTGACGCAACGGCATGTTAAAGGAATGGATGGAAACGAGACTGAATATGAGTTTTTTATACAGCTTATAATGGAGATCCTTTCTGTCTGCGTTAACGGCTTCCGTATTGGCGAAGCATATGTGCGCCGTATATTTCACCTCATAAAACATTAACATAATGGCACAAGGAATCGAATGGTTAATATAAAAATGATACGAGCTACTGATATATTTTAAAACCTTTTATTGGAGGGCTGTGTTGTGCTCATTGTTTTCCGCAGGTGATCTGGCGATGTTGTTCCGGATGCCGGGTGGTTGAATTGGCCGCGCCACCTGTGGAAAGGTTATAAAACAGAATGTGAATAGTGGCGCCCGAGCGGCTAGGCCATCACTTAGATGTCGCTTAGGAGTCACTTAGCATATTGCATTGTATCAATTATGCCATTAAGGTTTTGAAGCGTAACGAACAATACGTCACATGCTTAACACCTACCCGTGTTCTCCTGTCTCCAACTCCCAGGGTGCGCGACTGAAAGAGTCCCCGGGGAAACAAGCGCCTCTTTGTCGTTCCGGGAGGGGTCCATCGGATGGGATTGTGTGGGGGGTGTATTGTCATGTCGGGTTAAAAGGGGTAGTGTTGTTAGAGTAGTTTGGTGAGGGCTAACTATCCAGGGGTTAATAATTGTAATTGAAATATTAGGTATATATGTATATTTGGAGGTTTGTGCTATTTGTAGGTGTGGGGTAATATGGGTTCTATTTAAGCACCCCTATGGTTGGTAGCACCCACAGGTGGGGACTATAAAGGGCTGCGCTAAGTGCTAGTATGGTGGGCTGGTGGCTGTAGCGGTGGGCATGGTGGGCACGGTGGGCACGGTAGCTGGTCCTGAATATGCTGTAATGTACACACTGAACTAACCCTGTCTGTAAATAAATGCCCACGAGTTGGGTTAACTGTACCCTGTGCCTCCGCCTCCACACTTTTGGTCTGGGCCGCTCACAAGGTCAGTCTAACACAGCTCTACAGCATTCTTATTCCCTTCATGGCATTAAGGAGGTGAATCAATCGTCCCAGAAGGAGATGGATCCCTTCTCAGCAGAGATCAAAGATCTGTTACAGAAACAGACAGTGTCCGTCATCCCTACTCACGACAGACTATAAGATGTCTGCTTCCCAAGTAGACAAGAGAATTCAGACCTGTGTTGGATCTTTGCATCCTAAACCGATCCTTTGCATGCAAGATGTAAACATCACGCAGTTATAAGAGCTCGTTCAGCAGGAGGATTGGTTCACCACTTTTGACATTAAAGGTGGCTTTGAGATATCTTTGCATTTCACCTTCCAGGTGATAGCCTATGAGCTTCTGTTCAGTTGTGGACACGGTACTTCAACTGCTGCTAGGGATGGGAGAAGATTCACTCACCCACTCATATCACCCGGATCCTTTAACTGATCTGGGTGAGTCGAGTCTGCTGTCTCCATTCACCCAGGTCACTTGCTGCAAACGCCAGTCAAAATATACTAATTCAAACAATTGATTGCGTGACTCACTACTCCCTTTAAAGTGTAAGGCCAGCGAAAATGGACCCCATAGTCTTTTTCGCCATGAAAAAACATCAAATAAGCCATCCAGACATTTTTTTTCAGTGATCACCCATGTATCGAGAAAGCCTCGAAAGACGCTAACAGCCCCATAGCGCTAAGACTGATTGGGGCGATGAGCCCAACGCATCCACAACAGCATTTAACCACTAATATTGCTCAAAATAGCACCAAACCTCTTCAGTAGCATGATAAGGGTCCTTACACATAAAACTAAGCACCAACAACGTAGTTAGCGAACCCGGAGTTTATTAAAAAGGACTGTTTTGAAGGACTTACTCACTGCCCAACTTCCAGGTACTCTCGTAGTATAGTCCCTACAAGTCGATTATCGAATGCAATGCAACAGGAGATGATTTGTTCCAGCAAAACACGTAAACGCTGTGGTTTCACTTCCTTTCATTCCCGTGTCAACACTCGATAGACATCATCACAAACAGCCAAGTAATATATTTTCCATGGAATTATAAATGCCAAGACTTTCCTCATTTATCTGAACTCCAGTGCATTCGGTAATTGACTTTTATGGACTACCTGTCAACATGGACCTACTGGTAAGGCACAGACTTGTAAACTAGTCTTTTTTAATAAACTCCGGGTTAGCTAACTACGTTGTTGGTGTTGGTTTTATGTGTAAGGACCCTTATCATGCTACTGAAGAGGTTTGGTGCTATTTTGAGCAATATTAGTGGTGTTGTGGATGCGTTAGGTGCATCGCCCCAATCTAATCAGTGTTGCTGTGGGGGCTGTTAGCGTCTTTCAAAGCTTTGTCGATACATGGGTGATCCCTGAAAAAAAATGTCTGGATGGCTTATTTGATGTTTTTTCATGGCGAAAAAGACTATGGGGTCCATTTTCGCCGGTCCTACACTTTAAAGCCTGTAAAATCACAATTTTAACATGACCTAGTCCATCAGTTTACCCTAGCAAGTGGCTGCTGGAAGTTAACATGGACAAGAGAAGGTGGTTCAATGACTTCCGCAGTTAAACTTCGGCCGTAGCTCAAAGCAGCGGTTTTGTTACTGTGTATCGGAAGAGTGGCGGAAGAGCGGCGGACTCACTGATTCACTTTCCCAGACTGGAAGGGAGGAAGACTCGCTGCAAGGATCACTCAGTGAAAGCTCCATCATAACAACAGACCATACTCACGTAGCCTGACAAACTTAAACCACTGATATTTAAGGAGTGGATTAGACTTCTACAGCATAAATCATCCTTTAAAAATAAAATAATTAAATATAATTTCATTTGAATGAAAATACTTTTTTTTACTTTGTACACTTATGACAAATAACATGAATATAATATATAATTAGTTAACATAATTAATAATAATTACAGTGTCATCCTTATTTTCCCCAAACGAAAACGGCTTGTTCAGTTCATTATACACACACACACACACACACACACACACACACGGTGAACCACTGAAACACTTTGTGCAAATTTCTGCACAAATCTGGAAATTCAACATCCAATTTTCATCTTCAGTTCAGGTCAAAGCTAAAATTGGCAGTGAGCTGCCACCAGATGCAAGTAGTTCACATGTAAATAAATCATGAATTATAATTGAATGGATGAGCTTATTGAACGCTCAAACTACTTTGGCTCAGCCCACCAAAATAAATGAAGTCATCTGAAGTGCAAACCTAATTATTCTCCAAAGTCATACTAATTAGAAACAAATTACATTTTGTAGATGACCAGTCTTTTATCGATGCAGATTACACTAACTATTCTGTTGTTGCTTGGAAGAGCTGATAGTATGACTGTCAGAATGTATGACCAAGACAAATAACTTCATTTTCACCATCAATGAGAATATGTAGTATTTCAAATTCAACTTCAGCAGCATCTCATGTTCTGAATGAGGTTTCCTGCTGTGCAAGTATGTGTCAACATAATTGTAGATATTGTAGTTCTTTATAAATTAGGTGGCTGCCAGATAATTACGTGAGCAGGATTGTTACAGATATATGCAGGGGTATTAAAGACGGCGGGAGATACATCGAGAGAGAGTCCCCTAAGGTAGCCTGTCAAGCCTACAAGACAATTTACAAGCTCAATTTCAAATTGAACCCTTTGAACTGTCAATTACAGCTGAACAGAGTCTCCCCACTACCACCACTCCATCCCTCTCACACACACTAACTTCCAATTTCAGACTCAGATTCTTGGCCGGCACTCTGAAAATGGCTCATTTCCTATTAGTGCTGGCGAGGGCAAAATCTGTCTGTACAGCACACAAACACGCGCGCACACACACACACACACACACACACACACACACACACACACACACACACATTATTTATTTATTTATTTATTTGTTGCAATATTCAGTTTGGAACACTTAAAAGGTCTAAAGAGCATTTCAGGAGGAGGCCATGTTGACACACTGTACAGCAGCATATCTTCACAGTAGGGTTGCACGGTATACCGGTACTAATTTGGTACCGGGGTACTGAGGCATTTAAAACGGTACTATATTGCATTTGGACGGGACCGGTACAGCGCCCCGCAACAGCGCCCGCAACAGCGCAGCGAACTCGCCACGTGACGTCACCGCGCTGTAACTACAGCCTAGAGGACGAGGAGCGAGCCGCAGCCGGAGGAAACAGCTAGGAAGTTAGCGAGCAGCGTGGACTGGAACAACAAACTTAGCGGGAGGAAAGCTTGGAGAGAGCGAGAGCGAGAGCGAGAG
The DNA here is from genome assembly GCA_029853015.1 of Chelidonichthys spinosus. Taxonomy (NCBI): domain Eukaryota; kingdom Metazoa; phylum Chordata; class Actinopteri; order Perciformes; family Triglidae; genus Chelidonichthys; species Chelidonichthys spinosus. The sequence continues at coordinate 10,417,444 of CM056835.1, forward strand.
AGCGCGAGAGAGCTAGTCCGGAGAGGAGACTGGCTGCTGCAACCGTTACCACGCCGCAACTTGTGGACAAACCAGCGCAGCGAAGTGCGATATAGCCGTACTTTAGCTAAAAACAAATGCGCAAGGCGAGGCAGTTAACGTCGATGCGCCACTGTAAACGGTGTTTAATAAACATGCATGGCAACGGCGGAAAAACCTCCGACTTAGCCAAACACTTAAAGGACAAGCACCCAGACCTGCACACTGAGCTCAGGGAACAGGTCATTTACTCAGGAAAAAAAACACATTCAGTGCTAAAAGCAAGCGCCACCCCCCTTCACTCTTAACAAATGTAGCTCTGGAAGAAAAAAAATAGAGCTGGTTTATTTATCCATCCATCCATTTTCTACCGCTTATCCTGTATTCAGGGTCACGGGGGGCTGGAGCCGATCCCAGCTGTCATTGGGCGAAGGCAGGGTACACCCTGGACAGCACGCCAGTCTATCACAGGGCCGACATGTAGAGACAGACAACCATTCACACTCACATTCACACCTACGGGCAATTTAGAGTAATCAATTAACCTATCCCCATCCTGCATGTCTTTGGACTGTGGGAGGAAGCCGGAGAACCCGGAGAGAACCCACGCTTACACGGGGAGAACATGCAAACTCCACACAGAAGGAACTCGGGCCGACCCGGGGATCAAACCTGGGACCCTCTTGCTGTGAGGCGAGAGTGCTAACCACTACACCACCGTGCAGCCCTGGTTTATTTATATTATATTTTATATTATATTATTGTATTTATATTTTCACATTTTTTAAATTGTGTAAATTAGAAAAGCTTGTCTTTGTGGTATTTTATTTGCTGATTTATATGTTATTGTTCTAAGATTTTCTTTTAAAATAAAGTCAGAAATGACATTTTTTACGTTCACTTTTTATTTGAAAAAGTATCGAAAAGTATCGAAAAGTACCGAAACACATGTTGGTACCGGTACCGGTACCAAAATGTTGGTATCGTGACAACACTACTTCACAGGATGAAGACATGTAAGATTGAGGCAGGATCTAGGTCCTCATCTGAGTAAAGTAGTACTTCAAGTGCAACAGTGCTAAGATCAGAGTGCTATAGGTAAGGTTTTTTTTTTTTTTGGGGGGGGGGGGGGGGGGTGTCGAGGGAGGGTGCTAGTGGGTCATGCTATGTAGAGTCAAGGTGAAGTCTGAACAGGTGAGTCTTGAGCCTTTTTCGGAAGATGGCAAATGACTCTGCTGTCCTGACATTGGTCGGGAGTTTGTTCCACCACTGAGGCGCCTGAACAGAGAAGAGTCTGGACTTTGCTGAGCGACATTTGCTTGATTTCAGCGATGGTGGTACCAGCCGGCCAGCTGAAGTAGAAGAGCGAAGTGCTCGCTTCGGGGCATGAGGTTTGACCAGTGTTTGAAGGTAGAAGGGTGCTGTTCCATTGATGGCCCTGAAGGCCAGTGTCATCGTCTTGAATTGGATGCGTGCTGCAACAGGGAGCCAGTGGAGGTCACGGAGGAGGGGGGTCACGTGGGAGAATTTGGGTAGATTGAAGATAAGGCGTGCTGCAGGCATTCTGGATACGCTGTAATGGTTTAATCGCAGAGGCCGGGAGTCCGGCCAGGAGAGAGTTGCAGTAGTCAAGGCGGGAGATGACCAGTGCTTGGACCAAGAGCTGCGTTGCATCCTTTGTGAGGAGGGTCCGAATCCTGCGGATATTGTAGAGGGCGAATCTGCAGGATCGGGCCACAGCAGTGATGTTGGGGGTGCAGGATAGTTGGTCATCGAGGATTACACCCAGGTTCCTCGCAGTTGAGGAAGGTAATACTGTGATGCCCTCGACAGTGACCGACAGGTCCATGCGAGGGCAGTCTTTCCCTGGGATGAAGAGGAGTTCGGTTTTGTTCAGGTTGAGCTTGAAGTGATGTGCAGTTCTCCAGACAGAGATGTCAGCCAGACAGTTCGAGATGCGACTTGCAATGTGAGCGTCAGAGGACGGGGGAAAAGAGATGAACAGCTGGGTGTCATCTGCGTAGCAATGGTAGGAGAATCCATGCGATGTGATAACAGAACCTAGTGATCTGGTGTATAGTGAGAACAGAAGCGGTCCTAATACTGAGCCTTGAGGCACGCCCGTGTCCAGAGAGCAGGGTTTGGACATAGAGCCATTCCATGTGACCTGGAAGGTGCGGTTTGTCAGGTATGATGTAAACCAGGCGAGAGCAGAGTCAGTTATGCCAAGTTCAGCCAGAGTGGAGAGGAGGATTTGGTGGTTGACTGTGTCGAATGCAGCAGATAGGTCGAGGAGAATGAGAACGGAGGAGTGGGACGAGGCTCTGGCGTCTCGCAGGGACTCGGTCACTGTGAGGAGGGCCGTCTCAGTGGAGTGAGCAGTCCTGAATCCTGATTGATTAGGGTCTAGGAGGTTTTTCCGCAAGAGATAGGATGACAGTTGGTTGTAGGAGGCACGTTCCAAGGTTTTAGAGAGGAATGAAAGAAGAGATACAGGTCTGTAGCTTTGAATGTCAGTAGCGTCTAGGGTGGGTTTTTTAAGGAGAGGCTTCACGATAGCGGTCTTAAAATCCGCTGGAATGACACCTGAGGTGAGGGAGGAGTTGATCAGGGTGGTGAGGAATGGCAAGATGTCGTGTGTGATGTCCTGGAGAAGAGAGGAGGAAATCGGGTCAAGGGAGCAGGTGGTGGCGCGGTTAGATGTAACAGGTGCGTGGACGTCCTCAGAGGTGAGGGGGCTAAAGCTGGTAAGACCATCCGAGTTGAGAGTTGGGGGAGATGTCTTCTGGGAGGGAATAGGCGTGAATGAGGAGCTGATGTCATGTACTTTCTTGGTAAAGTAAGTTGCAAAGTCATCGGCAGAAAGGGAGGAAGGGGGGGTAGGGGCAGGAGGGGTGAGGAGGGAAGAGAACACGGAGAAAAGTTTCCTGGGGTTGGAGGCAGAACAGTTGATCGTAGCCAGGTAGAAGGCAGATTTGGCTGCCGAAACAGTTGAGGTGAAGTCAGAGAGGAGGAGGTGGTAGTGAGCAAGGTCCTCGTGATGTCCCGATTTCTTCCATTTTCTCTCTGATGCTCGCAACAATGATCTGTTGGTTCGCAGAGGTTCAGACAGCCAGGGAGGGGCGGGAGATGATCGCGCCGGTCGTGAGATTGGGGGACAGAGAGTGTCCAAAGAAGAGGAGAGTGAGGACATCAGGATAGAGGAGGCTTCCTCAGTAGACATTAAGGAGAACTGTTCCGAGGATGGGAGCGAGGAGATAACAGTTGAGGAGAGAGCGGAGGGAGTGAGGGATTTCAGGTTGCGGCGGCTGGTGACCATTCGAGGCGTAGAGTGGAGGGATGAGGTGGGCTTCATGGGGATGGAGAACGACACAAAGTGGTGGTCGGACACGGTGAGCGGGGTAACAGAGAGTGCCGAGATGCCACAGGATCTTGTGAAGACAAGGTCAAGTTGGTTCCCGGCCCGGTGAGTTGGTGGAGAGGGGGACAGTGTAAGGTCAAAAGCGGAAAAGAAGTCTATGAATTCAGATGAATGCAGCTTTCCCGGGTGGATGTTGAAGTCACCGAGGACGACGAGTGGTGTGCCATCATCAGGGGAGCAGCTCAGGAGGGCATCCATCTCATCCAAAAAGTCACCAAGAGGACCGGGTGGGCGATAGATCACTATGATGTTGAGTTTGAAAGGAAGCGTGACAGAGACGGCGTGAAATTCAAGCGTAGATCGGGGTAGGTGGTCGAGAGGAAGGACCTGGTAGGACCATGTGGGTGAGATGAGGAGCCCACTTCCTCCTCCTCGCCCTGTTCGTCTTGGGGAGTGTGAAAACGAGTAGGCAGTTGAAAGGGCAGCTGGAGTGGCAGTGTTTTCTGGGGTGATCCAGGTCTCTGTGAGGGCCAGGAAGTGGAGAGTCTTCTTTGTGCTTGCAAGTACTAATGCAACCTGCGTTCTTTCCTGTAGATTACTGTTGCATGGTTCACTCGAGAAATTGAACACCAGTTTTAAAGACTATGGGCCCTAGTTTCTTGGCACAGCGCAGGGCGGCAAAGGGTGGCGGAGCCGGCGTAATCCAAGTTTCGACCCGCGCAGCCTTGCGCACGGTCAGTTTGGCAGTTTGGTGGATCACCTGCGCCAAGATGGGTGTGGCGGCACAGCAGGGGGAGGCGTCACAGATTCAGCTTGGCGTAGCGGAAGTTTCGTGGCAAAAAGCCTCGCCGAGACTGCGCTGAAAGCCCGCCAGGCCCAAATAAAGTCCATTCATTCAAGGCGAATCACAGCTGGCGGAGTGGAAGTTTGGCTGACGCCGCGCACTGCGCACACGTCGCCGAGACCTCACAGGCAGGTTTCCACAGTTCCAGGCACATTTAAATACAATAAATAATCACAACAGACACTATTTAACGCAACTAATTGAATCAACACATGAATTTATATCTATATAGTTTGTCCCGTCACATCTGACATCAGATCAAAGGCGGATGGCACGCGTAACGGAAACTCAGCCTCTCGGACCAAAACATCTCCCTCTATCTCTCCTGTTTTTTATAATATGGGCATTGTTATTATTATGATACGCACAGCGCGTGATGCGCGTGGTGGGAGCGGCCGCGCTGCTTCTGTCATCGGGTTGTCAAGTGACGGAACTTCCACTGAACCTCCCCTAACGCATTAAAAGAGAGGAGAGGAGCTCATTTGATTGGTGAAGATCTGAATCGGCTGTATTAATCCCAGTCCACGTCTCGTCTCCTCCTCGTCTCCCACTCACGCCTTCTTCTCCTCCCTCTTTCCCACTTGCGCGGGTGGGCGAGACGGGAGGTGTGCCTGCGCTAGCCTGCGCGGTGCACGAAACTTGCAAAGTCCAGGCGGACACACCCCGTCGGCGTGGCGCAGGTGTGCTGAGAGCTGACTGCGCCTGGTCTACGAAACTAGGGCCCAAAGTCATCGAAGACGCCAAGACCTTAAGAGAGACGCCACTCCTGAAAAAGCAGCTGAAATCTGCCCTGAATGAAGACTGTGACACAGCTGATGAGCCAGGTATTAGGCAACAGTCACAGTGTAGTAATGACTTGTCAAAAAATTTATGTGCACAAATGCTCCGGACAATTTCTTTCAAGCTACCACAGAGAGAATTCTCACTAGTTGCATCTTGTTGTGGTTTGGCAACCTTTACAAACAAAACCACGTTTAAGGAGGACAGTAAAAACATCTTAATCATAGGAACCTCTCTGCCACAGATTCAGGACATTTTCACCTACCACGGCAAAAGGAAGGCTATGCTGTTGTGGAGGATTCAGCCACCCAGCACATGGATTGTTCTCATTCCTCCCCTCAGGAAAACCCCCTGCAGAGCATCAGAGATCCGACTACCTGCCTCACACATAGTTTTACCCTCAGGTGGTTTACATTACTCAACAGCAAATGCTGCATTTTTATAACCCACAGTGGGAATATATTTTGTGTTGTAGAATCTGAAATGATTGTTGGTTCTTATCATTGTATATGTTTAAGGGGTGAGAGAAAGAAGTCCGATGCATTTGATTGCATTTCAACAATTTGTAAATAAACAAACAAAAAACTTGAATTTGAACTTTAATGCCCAGACCTTCAAAGTCCACCACTGAACTTTCTGGAGCTTTTGGAGAGCACGGCCCCCAGATGGAAATGTCCAACAGGAACTATATGTAGTCCCTGGTCTACACACAAGTTAGGTTCATCTTAAGGTTCTTCTGAAAGTCAACCTATGATCCTCCACTGGAATAGGCTTACACTTTTGTTTGATCTATACGGAAACGGTAAATATTGATATTGGTCTCTCAAAACACTCTTTACTTTGGTTCAATTCATACATTCATAACAACAACAACAACAACACCATTAAAGGAGTTCCCCAAGGCTCATCTGTGGGGCCACTGTTATTCTCTATTTGTATTTATGATCTTCCAATTATACTCTGATTGCCACATTCAATTGTATGCTGATGATACAGTAATCTATTCTTCACTACAGGCTGACTTTGATGCAAACTTAATAAATAAGAAGTCATATACAATGTTATTTGGCACTAAATCTAACTCTATGGATAATATTTTGTCAATTTACGTCCTGGACAGGACACAACTTGAGAAAGTTGAGGAATTTAAATATTTGGGTCTCTTGCTTGATTCTCAGCTCTCTTTCAAACCACATATTGACTCTGTTATTAAGAAAAATAAACTGCAGCCTCAGAATACTATATAGCTCCAATTATTGTTTCACACTACATAGAAAAAGGATTATTTCACAGCTTATATTACCAATTCTAGATTATACAGATATCATTTATCAGAACACCTCAGAAACAAATCTTCATTCATTTAATGTTGTGTGAGAGTGTTTCAGTTATGTATGTAAAAGCATTTCACTTATGTGATTTCATATGTATGAGAGAGGAAAAGTGTGTGTAAATGCGAGGTAATTCTTAATAACACTGATTAACCCTCTGACTGTCAGGATAGAGCAACAAGTAAATGTAAGTTATAGTTCTTAGTTACCAACTGCTTGTGATGAAATACAGTCCTGCCCCTAAAAACTCATACTTTTTTATCAATTCCATACAATTTTATCTGAACACATTTACATATACAACCTCTTCCTCCACAAAGAAGCAACCCTCCCTGTGACTTTTTTATTGATTGATATTTATTGATTATTGTGTAAAATCAGTGTAGTTACCCTTTAACCTAATGTGAGGTATATTCTTACTTCTCATATTTATACATGTCAGAATGTATTTAGCCATAAACTGTTATTGACTGAAAGGCCACATGTGTTTCCCCATCATCTTTGCGGTGAGCTTCTTTTTTTCTATGAAATGTTCAATTCTTGCATGTCCAAAAAAAAAAAGAAAGAAAGAAAAGGAACATGGAAAACATGGGGTTATCTCTCATTCTACATTACAGCGGGTTTGACAGAAGAGCACCTGCAGTTCTGTGTGAGGTAGATGAAGCACACCACATCCTCAACTAACCTCAAGTCTTTTTCATGTTCACTTCATGGGGAAGGCACTGTCCTGATTTCCCATCAGGTTTCACTACATGGCCACCGATCAGAGGTGCATGGTCAGACTTGACCAGAATCATAATTCCATTGTGAAAATACCTTTTGAAATGCATGTATTTTCCCTGGTAGAAGCCACATGCTCTCTATGTGCCCTCACCACACACACACACACACACACACACACACACACACACAAAAATCAAAACACTGACAACAAACACGTGTACGAGTAATGGTAAATACCATGGTGACAGATTTTGAACTTATAATTCAATTTGTCCTTGTCAGGAACAAGCCCACTTCAGTAAGTGCATGGATACAATTATAACTTTTCAGAATTACTTTGGGTTCTCTGGGGATTTACTGTTGGAAGGCAGCGCTTCGTCAAGCCCTTTTCCTCACTCCTCCTAACTTGCCAGCGACACATTAGAAGTAAATGGTTTGTCCAACTGAGAAGGCCTTTTACGACTTGGCTTTCCTCACTGGGTTAAGAGTGATGAGTTTTTGATCCCTTGTGTGGAACTATTAGCTCCCCTCTAACCGTATTGCACAGATGGTAGTGTGCACTTCACTCTCCATTTGGCCACAGAATGGGAGGCTGGAGGACGACCAGATCAAGTGGGGAAATTGCAGGCATGAGAGAAGGAGGCACAGAGAGACTACTTGCCTTCCTCCGTCACCTTTGACATGGCAGATTCATCCACGCTTATCCAAACTTGTCTATGGGAGGACGTTGATTAGCCGGAACCAGAGCAAAATATCTGCTGTTGTTAAGAATGGATCCATCATGTCATGGTGCTTTGAGCTTTCCTGCTTGCTACCCCATCTGTTTGTTGGATAGTTTACTAAAAACGGTCAAGGCCCTGCCAGGACTTTGATCAAAACCAAAACCCTGCCTAATTTATGGCTTTCAAATACGGTAATTAAGACATTGTTGCGACTAATGCAAGCTGCCTAGTAGCTGCTAGAAAATTTATAACAGAAGAAGAGATGGTAAAACTGTAAACACCTGTTTTAAGAGTGAAGTGGAGCAAAGTAAAAACAAATTATGATGTTGGACCATATTGAGAAGACATGCCGTCTACGCTGCTTATCATTAGTCCTTGCGCTGCTCCTTAGCTCAATTAAGCTAATGAGCTGATTGGTTGATATTATAAATTAAAATATAAACACCTTAGGTTTCCGCACATGGACACTGCTTGTGTTCGTCATATCCACCCATCACTCCTCTGCAGTCAAAATATGGTAATTTCCTCTAGTTGCAAACGATCCAAGATGGCTGAAATGCCATTTTATCAGGGATTTGCCCTGGGGTTGTCACAATGACTACTTTTTTTTTTCTATAGAGTCTATGCTATTTACTTGAGAGCCTTGAGCTTCTCGTATAGATGCGAAAGGGTCCTTTGTATGTTGGTATCGGACACAAAGGCACATAGCTTCTGTATTTGACACCCTGGGATTGAGAACATGCTGGGGTTTTTAGCTATAGGTGTACATTTCTCTCATTTAAAAAACCCAGCTGAAATATTGAAAAAAAACAAAAGTTTACCTTTATTCCAGTAGTATTCAAGTTTCATGGAAATTGCTTTCCGGTCAAACCACACCCACATCCCTTCTATCAGAGTACAGAAACAGATAATTTGGTTGCCTGCACAGAAAGACCTTTGTTAGCACTGTGATTCAGGCTTGCAAACTCAAGTTTGATGCAAAAGGTGACAGAAATCCAATGCCCCATCCATTCCTTCAGCAGACGGTAATTTGTTCAAGAGCATATATTTACTCCCAAAATGCTTAGCTGATTAAAGCAATCAATTGATAAACAATAATACATATTTTTTCCATCATTCAGTCAGCAAAAACATTTTCTACTTACAGCTTGTCATATATGAGTATTTGCTGCCTTTTTCATGTTATTTCAAGACAATGTCCAGGGCTATGAGAAATGATGGAGCGGACTGTTTTCTTGTATAGACTAAACGATTAACGATAAACATAAACACATCAAACAATAAAACAATTAGGCAGTTGCAGCGCTAACCATTTTGCTCTGCAACAAGAATTACCAGATGTGCTTGTATTCGCTGCTGACACATTGAACACAAATAACTAAGAGAAATAGAAGTCCGGGAAGCGAACCCAAGCTGTATATATATATATATATATATAATATATATATATATATATATATTATATATAAAATGTATTACGCAGTTGTGTTGACGCACACCGTACACCGTTGAAGGCTTCTGTTCCATTTTAATTAGTGACACAGTGCAGTGAGTTGCAACTTTCTGAGCTGAACAAAGCTAAAGTTAGCTTACCATGAACAAGGTAGCGTTACTGTAGCTCCAACAGCAAAGGTTCAAAGAGAACACTAAACAAAAATGACATCAGGATTTCTGTGATCTACTGTAGAAGACAATAATATTGACTTAGAACTTAATTTGAAAATGTAGTCCATTGATTTTGATTCTCTCAACCTCTTCTTCCATTATGAATTAGGAATAAATGCAGAGCTTAATTGCAGTCATTATGTTCATTTATTCATAGGGTAATTCATTAAGGTGAGTTATGTCTGCGAGTAATGATGCTCGAGCAGTGATGAGACAATGGCAGCCGTAACAAATAAAGTGCATTTGGAGGTTATGCCAATTTGCCAACTACGGCTGTTGTATACACGAGAGATTTTAGCAAATGCTTTTATTCAAGCATTTGCTGTTTTCTTTTGTCTGTTGTTGGGCAAATGCCTGAAAATAATATCTGCCTTTTTCTTTGAGGTAAACCCAATCCACAATGATCAACTTCAAAGTGCAGTTTTTGTTTTTGGCTTGTCTCTGCTTTACGCTATTTGCTCTATTCCATGATACAATTTCCATATCAAATAGACTCTAATTCTAGAATGCATTGTAAGATAGGTATTTCAACAGTCTATTTGTTAAGGTTTGAATGTAGACTGGACCCAAATGCACGACTCAGAAGATAGGGAAACAATTAAATGTAATGTCAAAAGGTGTACCAGTGCGAGTGTCTCTGCTGTGGCGTCTGCCACGTGGTAATGGCGGCTTTGCGGCACGGCGCAGTGATGCGAGTCTCGGGCGTACTCACACAGCGTGGAGACACAGGAGAGCAGGAAACAGGCTGGTAGCTCCACAGGCAGGCAGGCGGGAATGAAGCAACACGAGATCACAGGGCAAACATGATGATCTGAGACGAGGTTGAAGGAACACAGGAGAAGAATAAGCTACACAAACTAAACACAGCGAGAAAAGAGCAAACACTAAGGAGCCAATATACACTCTACCAAGTTGAACTGAAACAATCTGGCAACGAGTAGGAAGGAATCCAAGGTTGCAGTCGAACAGTGAAAAATTAGGTCCTAACTCCAATTCCTAACTCCTTGACTTCTGGGGAAAACGTCACGGGGTTAAGGATAGGAGAACTCAAAAGGATTTAGGAAAAGACGGCCGGACTTTCACTACGCCGGCACCGGTGATTGACATGCGTCTCCGCTGGAGAAACTACGATAATGGACTACAAAAAGCGCATCGTCCACTTGCAAATGTGCATGTTGTTTGTTTTCATGAATGGCACTTTAAATGTTACACTCGCAAAGAATTGTGGGTCGGCATTATCTCCTTTCCTTTCTTATAGGAAGGTCCGTTGCATTCTATGCTAAAGGAGATTTGAAAGGAAGCATTGGAGCTCCTTTCCTTTGCATTTAGATAATTCAAATGGCTCTTATCATGGCAGCCACTTATTTACTTCAGTTTGGGACTTTCCTAAGCAAAATATTCACATTTATTTATGTTTGTTCATAAATATCTGTGGAAATCAGAACGAGAATAATTTATTAGTCCCTCGGAAAATTGTACAGCAGCAGTTGCTTTATAAGAGAAAGAGTAGAAAGAAAGTGTCATAAAAGTATAAAAATATATTGTATGAAATAATGCCATGTATATATATAAAACACTATACGGTATAGTAGTGTATCTGCTGTTGAGGTAGTATGATATAACCTAATGCACATAAGTAAAGTTTGACCATTAAACCGTATTAAATGTGTATCTGTTTTTTTTAAATGACTGCCTCTTAAAGCACATCGTAGGTTAATTGCTCATTTTGATAAGGGCTATATAAATAACCTCTTTTATTGTTGTTTATTATTATGATTATGATTAATATTATCAACCACATGAGATATGTTTGTTAACAGATTTAACTTTAATTGCACAACCTGAGACTAACAGCCCACGATCGAGCGTTAAATATGATATATAAGCCTCACGCAGGAAATTTGCATTTTCTACTAAACTGATCTTCTGAGATTATCGTTGCCCACGTGTTCATGATGTCAGAGCAAGTCGGGATCAAGTCAGACACAAAACTAACCGGCATGCATTGTGCGGTGATCTCCGGCGATTGATTCTGCGCAGGCTCACCTCGAACGAGCCTAATAATTTGTACATAATTGGCCCTTTGCTGAGTCCCACCCCCTTACGTTACTGTTGCTACACCCGTCAAGATTTTGCACACAGCATGTCAAAATAGCATTTTAAAGATTTCAGTAAGATATATTCCAATAATAGAATAGAGAAATAATAGAACATTTCTAGAAGATAGTTGAAGTAGAGTGAAGTAGACAGAACGGACTAAAATATGCATTTTCATTGAGAATATAGAGGCAATTAAAATGGAAAATCAGTATATGAATGTGTGTGAATGGGTGAAAGAGACTGAATTTGGTGTAGGGTGCCTTGTAGCTAGTAAGCTAGAAAAGTGCTATATAAATGCAGGTCCATGAACCATTTAGCATTTACCAAGAGTGCAGACTGCAAATACGACAGCCCCCTCTAAACGTTGAGGATATCTGCTGTCATACTTGCAAGTTCCATATACACTCCGTTTCAGCATCGTTCCTTGTTCTGAAAGCACAACACAGGCTTCCATAGCTAGTTACAGTTGCTAACATTGGACAGTGGCCGTTCTAGGGAGGGGCTTAGCGAAGGGAGTAATTCCATAATTCTTTAAGAAGAATAGGCTGACTGCATATGCAGTATTTCTATTCATGATCAGCATCAGATCACTGACAAATGCTGTAGGAGCTAATTTCCTATTTTACTCAACAGCCCTGTTGATTTCAGGTTCAGATTGTGTAAGGCTTCACCAGGCGTTCTATTGGGTGGGGGACTTGGACAGGGTTGTTGCACAAAAAATCTGAGATCAGAGGAGAAATCTGAGAGAGAAAATCAGGAATTATTAAGGCACAAAAGCAGCATGAGTGTGAGGAGAAAGGTAGCAGCTGGTGCGCAGAAAGTATGTAAAAGCAACAATATATCTGAGTGCAAGCACGGGCTATTTAAATATGTTAGACCAGGATTTAGAGTGTCATATCACAACAAAAGTAATCTCAGGACACTTTTCAGTTAATGAATTTCAGAGTACCAACATCACCATGAGAGTTACAGCGACAGTGGGGAGAAAAAACAGACTTTTAGGCAGACATCTTAGTTCTGTCTTTGTTTGTAGTGTTTCTGAACTGCATTACAGAGGTATGTCTTTATTGTTGCATCCCCTCAATGGATTGGACTAAATAACAGAAATATCTGTCATAGTAACGTAATAAATCTGCAGCAGTTTATTGATGCATTCCTAAAACGTATTTCCTCCAGATTGATCATACACTACAAAACCTCATTAAAAAACAGGTGGTATGGCAATAAAAATATATTCACATCCAATGTAGTGATACGTTCGTAACTCGCAAACTGTCTGTTGAGGCTGCCCTCCAAAGAATCCTCCTCCTCTACAGGGTCCAGGTGAGCTCTCTTTGATGGTCTCCTTATTGGAGTGGATGTCAAACAGGGCATATTTACCTTAACTTACCGCTTCAGTGTCTGTGGTTGGCTGTCGGACTGTCGGAATTGATCCAACCTTTAGCCTCAGGCTAGAGGCATATCCTGAGTTGTACTGACCCATGTTGTCAAAGCTCCTGTCGGTGAAGTGCACACAAACAAACATTTACGGATGCGTGTGGGCACATTTGCATCGTAGATGCTCGCTTTCGTTGATTTTGGCATTTTGGTTTACTGGTTTGCATGTAAATCACGCTGACAGCTAACAGGTATATGTGGGTGGGACCACATAGCTGGAGCGGGTTCAAATGAGCCAAGATAAGCCATATAAGACATATTGGGCCCTAGTTTCGTAGACCAGGCGCAGTCAGCTCTCAGCGCACCTGCGCCACGCCGACAGGGTGTGTCCGCCTGGACTTTGCAAGTTTCGTGCACCGCGCAGGCTCGCGCAGGCATGCCTCCCGTCTCGCCCACCCACGCAAGTGGGAAAGAGGGAGGAGAAGAAGGCGTGAGTGGGAGACGAGGCGTGGACTGGGATTAATACAGCCGATTCAGATCTTCACCAATCAAATGAGCTCCTCTCCTTTAATGCATTAGGGGAGGTTCAGTGCAAGATCCGTCACTTCACAACCCGATGACAGAAGCAGCACCACCTATTCCACCACGCGCATCACGCGCTATGCGCGCATATCATAATAATAACAATGCTGATATTATAAAAAACAGGAGAGTATAGAGGGAGATGTTTGGTCCGAGGGGCTGAGTTTCCGTTACGCGTGCCATCCGCCTTTGATCTGACGTCAGATGTGATGGGACAATCTATACAGATATAAATTCACGTGTTGATTCAATTAGTTGCATTAAAAAGTGTTTGTTGTGATTATGTATTGCATTAAAATGTGCCTGGAACTGTGGAAACCTGCATGTGAGGTCTCGGTGACGTGTACGCACTGCGCGCCGTCAGACCAAACTTCCACTCCGCCAGCTGTGATTCGCATTGAATGAATGGACTTTATTTATGCCTTGCGCCTTGTGCCGAAAGTAGACCAGGTTGGAGCTGGCGAGCTTTCAGCGCAGTCTCGGCGAGGCTTTTTGCCACGAAACTTCGGCTACGCCAAGCTGAATCAGTGACGCCTCCCCCTGCTGCACCGCCACACCCATCTTGGCGCAGGCGATCCACCAAACTGCCAAACTAACCGTGCGCAAGGCTGCGCGGGTCGAAACTTGCATTGCGCCAGCTCCGCCACCCTGCGCCGCCCTGCGCTGCGCCACGAAACTAGGGCCCTAAGAGTCAAACAAGACCATGGTGTCGGCGCACCAGGATTAGGTTTCACAATGATCCAGGGAGACCTGAGCCAGCCATAACTATAAGCGTTGTCAAAGAGGAAAGTTCTAAGCCTACTCTCTAATGTGGGAATGGTGTCTGAAAGACCACACTCTTCATGGAAGATAGGAAAAAAGCTCCTTAGAAACTCATTATTGTAAACCAGAAGGAAAGCCAGAGAGCCCGATTAACAAGTCGCGATCCAACTCTGCACTTGCAAACACAAGTTAACTATTACAAAAAAAAGTGGAATGTATATGAGCTTCATTGACTGGAAAAAACACTTGTGTTTAAATGAAACACAGATAGCTTGAAATGACTGAGACACTTTGCAGCACATATCTGAGAGACAATAGTAAACTATGTTTTTGAGTTATTACACCAGCGTGAAATCACATTGCTTTCATGCAACTTGGCGTAAGGAACAAGCGGTATTTCCCCCCTTTCAATTTTCTAATAGAGCTCAAGATACAATTCTAAATGACTAAGGCGAAATAAACCCCAACATTAAAAAGTAACACTCAATGACACTGACTAGAACTTCTGAATCACTGCACCATGTAATTGACCTTGCATGCACAATATAGTTTGGGACCAGCCTCTATGTTGAATGTGAGCAGAAAGAAAGGCCTGTGTGTTGGAGCGCATTTCAGAGGATCCTTTCATAATTACATAAGGTTCTTTAACCAATGAAAAGCTATACAAAAACCCAAACTAGCGGTTATTAATTTGGATACAGAACACAAGGCAGATGGAGCGGATAATTGTAAAGAGTCGCTGAGCAGACAGCAGAGTGTTTAATGGAATTCAAATTTAATTCCCCCCCCAAAGGCAATAAATCTTATCTGTTTCAAAAAAATCCCCTCTAACAGTGAGTGTAATGATGCTGCATGGTCATGTGTGGACAACTCAGCATGTTTTGCAGGGCTACATGTAATGGATCAGCAGCAGCCTCTCTGTCTGACTACGCTCTTAAGGGCAGAAACTCTTATAATGTAGTTTTTACATATCATCGCGGAACTTCCCCAGTGGTTGATGTACAATAAGACTTTTTTCAGAATTTGTATCTTTAATAATGTAAATGAGGCATTTCTCATTATATTTTCATACATTTCCAGCACTGAAATTTGAACATTGGATAAAACCAGGTTTCAAATTTTGTTTCATTTTGTTGACATATTAGAGTCAACAAACACCTCTTTATGTCCAGCCAACCAAATGATCTGTTTCTGTACTCCTGTAGAAGAAAAGATGTGGGTGTGGTTTGTACTAGAAGTTGCATTCAATTCCATTAAACCTATGATAAATCTGCTTTATGATCTTTTTCACTCTACGTGGACCATAATCTACTAAATGAACATGCATGATTGAACCAGAAAAGTCGCCCCCTGATGGCCAGCAACAAAGTATTAGAAATATAAATTCCTTGATTCACTGTAACTACGGTTTATGTTTTCTCTGTTATACGTTTCTAGTTTAAACAAGCGTTCAAGAAAGTTATTCATTGTTTTTGTGTATTGGAAACTCCATCCGTAGCAGCTCAAACTCAAACAGTAGTTTAATAGTTTTTAAAAAACAAACTTTTCAATGATCCAGGGCTTTTTTTAGTTGTTTGTGTTTGACCAATCGCTGCTTGTTCTATTAGGAGATTGGAAACATGTTCTGAATTTTCTGGACTGATTTGGGAAGGCTCGTTGCTCTGTTTATGCCCACATTGACGACCATTCTCACCTGTCCGTGAACAATGCAGCAGATAATAGTCTGATAATAGACGACATAATAGGCCAGACAGACAGTATTGTGTGACCGTCGAAAGGATTAGGATTAGTATGTGGATACCACTCTTAACACATCCTTCAGGTTATCAATTATAATTGAAACACCTCCCTGGGGAGGTGCCCTTGGGGCATCCTTACCAGATGCCTGAATCACCTCAGCTGTCTCCTTTCAATACAAAAGGAGCAGGGGCTCTATTCCGAGTCCCTCACGGATGACTGAGCTTCTCCAGCCACCCTCCTGAGGAAACTCATTTCGGCCGCTCGTACTCGCGATCTAGTTCTTTCGGTCATGACCCGTCCCTCAAGACCATCGTTGAGGGTCGCAACGGTAGATAGATCCGGCTCAGCTCTCTTTTTGTCACAACAGAGCGGTAAAGCGAATGCAATACTGCCCCAGCTGCTCCGATTCTCCGGCCAATCTCACGTCCATTGTCCCCTTACTTGCAAACAAGACCCTAAGGTACTTGAACTCCTTCACTTGAGGACTCATTCCCTACCCAGAGCAGGCAATCCACCAGTATCCTGCTGAGCACCATGGCCTCAGATTTAGAGGTGCTGATCCTCATCCGACAGCTTCACATTCGGCTGTGAATCGATCCAGTGACTGCTGGAGGTCACAGACCGATGTACCCGAACACAGCTCTCTCTTTGGGAGTACAGAGATTGGATGGCCCTAAGAAGTGACCCCCTCACCCCATACTCCCACAGCACCTCCCACAAAATATCCCGGTCATACGCCTTCTCCAAGTCCACAAAACACATGTAGACTGGATGGGCATATTCCCAAGCCCCCTCCAGGATCCTCGTGAGAGTAAAGAGCTGGTCCGTTGTTCCACGGCCAGGGCGATGACTTCCACCGGGGAAATTGACGATGATCCTCCATCAGCTTCCAACTCTGCCTCTACCGTAGAGGGTGTGTCAGTCGGATTCAGGAGTTCCTCAAAGTGCTCCTTCCACCGCCCGATAGTCAGTTAAGGTCAACAGTGTTCCATCCTTAGTGTATACAGCTTGGATAGTTCCCCGTTTCCCCCTTCTGAGGTGCCGGACGGTTTTTCCAGAAGCACCTTAGTGCTGACTGAAAGTCCTTCTCCATGGCTACTCTGACCTCCTCCCACACCCGCTGCTTTGCCTCCCTCACGGCAGAGGCTGCAGCCCTTCGGGCCTGTTGGTAGCTTGCAATCCCCTCCGGAGTCTTCGGAGATAACATATCCCAGATGACTATTGATGAAAAAATATGAGTTGTGTTATTATTATTCACAAGATATACTATTATGGGGAGAAATAAGCAGTTAATCCTGAGAATGAACTGAATTATTCTTCATATGTTCAGAAAATGTTCAAGACGTACAGTACAAATACAGGATTCCACTGCCACTAAGGCCCAACCTTGCAATATTACATTTTCCTAAAAACTTACTAAAATATAAAAAATAATTTCTGCATCAGAGACATCCTACAATAACATTTGGAGGGTCAACAAATGTTTTGCTAATTTTTGTTACATGTCTGAGGCGTAATGGCACTTCAGATTTGGCTTGACTTTTTAGAAATTGAGGTTGCCACCTGGTCTCTCCGCTGTCTGCCCACGAGTGATTGTTCTCCTCAGGGATTGGCTGGCAGGTCTGCTCACTCTGCTGGTCTGCCTCTTCCTCTCCTGATCATACATGCTGCCACAGTATTTAAACACCGGCTCTATAGTATTCATTGAGTCACCCATTTATCCACATTGTAACATCCGAGACTCCTGTACCTGCTTTTGTGTTTTGCTCATGATTTTTGTCTGCTTATCTGCAACCCCACCTCCTGCTTTTTCTTTTATACGCACCGTCTGCTTTGCCATGTCTTGAGTGAGTTTGTCTGGATCTGGATCCTTGCTTCCCTGTTTGCTCTAAGCCCGTTGAGATGCATATTGTTAGATCATCTGGATTAACATATTAAATCAATATTCATATTGCACATTTACCTCCCATTAAATCATTGTTAAACTTTTGTTCCTGCCTTCATGTCTGAGTGTAGCATTTGGGTCCACTTTTCTTCGTAAAAGCAAAACAACATTTTGCCTTTTGGGAGAGTGTGGGAAATGTTCCATATTACAATGCAAATAGTTTATTATAGTTTCTAGGGGACACAATGCTACATCGGTCCCCAGCAAGGAGAATTGTGTCCATCTTTGACGATACTGTCTGTTCAAGATAAATGAAAAGACATGTATCCTGATGTAAGAGTGTTTTAATTGTTTGTTTGCTGGTTTCTCTTTGAAACGGTATACACCGAGCCATGTACCATTACACCTCTAATGTGTGCTTTAGTTTATATTTCCTTGTCTTCAACAGGACGGTGTCTCTTCTTGAAAACATGAAATGGGCATCAAGCAGCAGAGCTTCCTGAATCAACATTCAGGTCCCAGCCTCCTTAAAGTTCTGTATGCTAAACGTTTTTCCCCACATCGCTCCAAGGAGCCTTCAGTAGTCGGTGTCTGGGGGCGAAGCTCACTGTAGAATTCATATGAAGACTTAAAGAGTTCTGAAAACATTCTAAGGTACTGGGCTGTTTGTTTTTTTTGCAATCAGCTTGTCTCCAGTGATTTTATAATGGCCAAGTGAACTCACTAAACCGCAACAAGGATTTTATTCCTTATATAACAAATTCACAAGTATTACTGCCATGCACTGTAGACCAAAACCATCAAGTAGGAAACATTTCCTAAAGCTTAATCAGCAAATTACCATTTTACCTTGTAAACCTGGACTCTACTCTGTATCTTTTTGTGTCTATGTGACAATTTTTTAAAATGTGTCCAACAATGATAAAGAGCACCACAGACAGCAGCTGCTCAATGGGCTGTCATGTAATCGCTCATTGCAACTCCTCACCATCAACGTATGTCCACTAAAACTGTTTGTTATTGTCGCTGACAGACTCCGATTGTTAAACGTGTTTGAAAACATTATCGAAAACATACAGAGAAATACAATATTTTTCTTTACCTTTCACCTGATCCCATCTGTTTGTTAGGATGAAAAATGCTGAAATTACCCTCCAAGGCGTAACATGGAGCTGTTTGTTAATGCCTTTCAGAAGGGGGACCACCAAACATATTATGTAAACTGTCAATTTGTTTATGAAAGAGATCCCATTATATTCTATAACTGCTTCAGATAACTGAACACTACATGAATACTTTATCACTTTGCTTGAAATTAATTTACATTTCAGTTGAGGAAGGAACTCATCAGTTAAGGGCCTTTTATTGGCAGTTTCTTAGGGTGTTTATGCTGACAGCCATGGGCTCAGAGTAATGCATTGGTAACGTGTCCAGCATGAGTAGTTTGGGGGACACCAGTCAACACTAAGAAAAGCAGTAGCAGCATAAAGGTGCAGGGTAAATGAACTCCACACAACCCTCTATCGTATCTTGGCACAAAAAACAATCCACAAAAAACTGTGTCAAACCACAGGAGCATCCAATGAAAGGTTTTCTAAACTGAGATATATCAGCCTTGCTATCAGCCAGCACACCGGGTTATAGTCCCTAATTAACACAACAGCACGTTGACAAAATGCAAATAAGAATGATTTGCTTTGAAGAGGAAAAATAATGACCATCCTGGCCCATCAGATAAATAAAAGCTTACAAATCCAATTAGAGCTGGCTTTTATGATGGATGAAATGCACTCACTGTAATGGTTTGTTAATAATACTGCCCGTTTGCACAACAATGGACTAATGAGTGGAGACTGTTGGGATGTGACCCATTTGTATAAAACATCTGCAGCCGCTCACCATCACTGTGATCAACTGATGTTTGAAGCACCCAAATAGTGACAGATGAGTAGAAATAATGGTAGGTAGCAGAGCAGCTTGGTGATTGAATTTTTCAATTGCATTGTGGGTAGGAAGTCATGCGTGTGCTGTGGGCAGACAAAGTGGCAACACGCCAGGGGAAGTATAGAGAGAGCTTTGCGAAACATAACTGAACTTTCTTTTGGCAACTATCAGCTGCTTCTCAAAACTAATTGGTTAGCATATGGGCCAACTGTCAATTATCAGTCATTTGTCACATTGTGATGCATGGACTTTCAGCGAAGTATGGAAAGATGACAACCCTGAAAATTGTATACAGTATATAAGAGGTGGACAATCCAGGCAAGCAACCTACAACCTACTGTATCAGACTCTGATTCTGGCATCTGGTGTGAAGCTGCTAACAAAGTGAGCTTCATAATTCAAGGTGAACTTGACAGCTAAGTGATACATTTTAGTAGCTAACTGCATTGGTAGCGAGCAATTGAAATAATAAATCAAGAGAGAAGTTCAATCATACTACAAACCAGACTTTTTAGAGTAATTGCAGCCCCTGATACCGGGGGCGGCTCAGAGGTAGAGCTCCAATCGTCCTCAAATCGGGAGATTGGGGCTCCCCTACATGCCAAAGTGTCCTTTGGCAAGATACTGAATCCCCAATAGTCCTCGATGCTGCACCATCAGTGTGTGAATGTGTATGAATGAGTTAGCTCCTGATGTGCAGGCGGCTCCTCTGCCATCAGTGTATGAATCTGTGTGAATGGGTAAAAGGGACCGAATGAAGCGTGAAGCGCTTTGAATAGATGGTTAGCTAGAAAAGTGCTATATAAATGCAGGTTCAGGTCCATGGTAGCCAGTAGAGAGATGTATGTTAAAGATACTTCAGCATTGGCTTCACATTTCAGAAGTTGAGGTTGCCACCTGTTGCAAACAAAGGTTTGTCCCATTCGTGTAAAAGCATTTTGGGATGCTGAGCAGGCTGATTTTGGAATTGGTGTGATTCTTTTCTGGGACCCATGGTCTCATTCAATGGGAACAACTTTAAATGCAGGTGCTAACTACTGTCCATTTCCATGTAGTGATATTACAGTTTTTCACAATTGTTAGCGCACGAGGATTCTCAAAATCTGCACACACAAAACTGAAAACCTCACACACATTTGATAAACACAACCATATTTTCAAATGACACACACATACCATTCATTGAGTACACACAACTAAGCATTTGCTGCACACTGCCAGGCATTTACAGCACACTGAATTGCAAAATTGAAAACACAATAATAGAAATGGAACACACCATATGAATGACGATGACTCTGGAGAATGAGCCATTTCTGCTTTTGTAAAAGGTGTCAGTGTAGGCTACGTTTTTTCAGTCAAACATAAAACAGCACACAAATATGCAGCAAAAAATGTTTTACTTTGGTACACACAGAGAACAGTACAGTGCCCCCCCACCCCCCTTCACAAAAATGAATTAGGCATCACGCCTGTCTGGCCAGAGGGCTTCATCCACATCACAGGCAATATTCTCCCTGTCCAAGCAGTGTTGGAAGAAACGCCTCGAGTGGCACAGCACTCACATCGCCACAAGCCTCCTCCATGGCCTGGAGCAGTGGGACCCGGCCCTGAGGGCTCCGTTCATATACCTACCACCTTCAAGCTGAAAAAAATCCTCAATTGGATTCAGGAAAGGAGAATAAGGTGGAAGGTATAGATTGGAAAAATGTGGGTGGTCCTGCAACCACTCCAGCAGCCCGGTGGAAGCTCACATTGTCCCAGATGAGGATGTGATTTGATCCGATGTGGGCCATCTATCTGGCCAGGTGGTACCAGCAGGTCAGGAAGGCGAGGAGATAGGCAGTGTTATAGGCCCCAAGGTGGGCATGATGGTGCAGGATCCCATGGTGGTTCATTACAGCACACATTGTGACATTCCTGGGGACCTCAACTATGGCTCGCTGACCAATGACATTTCTGCCCCAGTGCCTCCTCTTTGCAAGGTTGAATCCAATGAAACATGGTCAGCCAGTATCCCAGTTTGTGTTTGTGGGAGTGTGATATTGTTGTTCTCACAAACCATGTTTACAATTTAAGTCTCCTGTTTGGCTGTGAAAGTGTGTGTTCTTCCTCCACGGTGTGGTTGTCTTTCAGTCCTGCAAAATACAAATACTGTGTTTTGCAGTATTACAGTACACAAGTCAAATATAATTTGTACCTGTTCTCCTTCCTGAAGGTTCTAATAATGGCAGCAACTGTGAAGCACCTGAGATTTGGTTGGACCCTCTGGCCAGCCTCCTCATGCTCAAACCATGGTGGAGCACATGGTCTACCACAGTGGCCCTAATCTCATTAGAGATGAACGTTGTCCTTCTTCTTTCTCCTCCTCCTCCTTCTCCTCTTCCTCACCCTTTTCCTCCTCTTCCTCCTCCTCTTTCTCCCCCTTTTCCTCCTCCTCCTTCTTGTCCTTCTCCTCCTCCTCTCACTCTTACCCCTCTCCTTCTCTTGTTGTCTCTACATTGTTCACCAAACAAAACGGAGGCTCAAGGCACTTTTATGTCGCAGTCCTGATTACAAATTGCTAAACAGACCAATTTTGACCATTGTGAAAAATGAACTAAGCTACTAGCATCTAGATATATGAGTCATTTCTTTACTTATCTATTCTTGTATGCAGTGGTTTGATATCAAATTGAAGGCTGAGTTTGTAGATGGCTATGATCCAGGCAAGGGCTCTGGACACACACACACACACACACACACACACACTTTGCACCCTGTTGTCACGGCTGGTGTCATCCCATCACAAGATTGTCTCGGGTGTTATATTTACTTCAAGAGCAGTAACAACCTATAAAGTGCATCCACAAAGCCAGAGAGCCACTCAACACACACACATTCACAATTACATGAAAAAGAGTTGGCTCCAGCAAAGTTCTCACAGCCCCTTGTGCATATGCTGCTGTCATGTTCACTGATCCTGGTCCTGAAACGTCTGCTGGTTTTAACTACAGGGGCAGATTACAAGGGCATCTGAGTTTGTATATCACACTGGTTGACGTGCAAGTAATGAGACCTGTAGTTTGAAACACTCTCCTGAGCAAGAGAATGAAGGAACTTAAATTTGTTTATTAACAATTTGATACTCTACTACTCTGTTACTCTACTCCCCATAAGAGGTTCAATTTATGTTATATCAAATCATGATAGGAATCAAGACATACCATTAAAATAATAATAAAAAATAAAATATGCAGGTATCTGCAAAGCAATGTCAAGTGCAAAGTTTATTAATCGCTGTCAATTATAAAACAAAGCTCCTACTCAGTTGTGTTATCAGTCACATAACATCATCGTGCTGCAGCCATGACATCATTTATAGCAAGCAGAGGGGTAAATGACATGAAAGGACACTGGAGGACAAGCATATCTCTAAGTGAAAGCCGTCTCTGCTATTTGGTATTTGGGTGACATCGTCATCAGCAATGTGTGCACTCCCACCATTCATCTAAGTCCTGCCCATATTTCCATCAGGGCTTTTTAAAGGCCACATTTATCACAAGCGTCCAGCTACGCCAGAACAAGATTGCTATATTTTAACTTAATGGATATAGCAAAAAGCAAAGGTGCAAAAAATATGTATAATATATAACAACCATGACCTCTTAACAGCACACATCATTGTGGTGGCACGTAATGAGTTAAATTTACGTATCGCCATGACGGAAACGATGCAATAAGGATCCATTGTCATGATGGATGAACAAAGTCCAAGGTTCCAGAAAAATACATTTTAATAAACGTGTGTAGGGAGGATGTTAGGGCGGGTGGATGGGTCAAACACAGGACTCTTGCCCAGGAGTATTCTTGTCTCTTGTGAAATCAAAACTCAACATTGAGTTATTCACTTATACCTGAGTGAACGGAGCATTAGTCTCGGAAATTACAGCTGTCATATGTTAACGTGGCAATGGTAACAATAACAACTGTAAATATCTTAATCATCAGATTAATACACATATACTCTGGATGGAATCAAATCATAGAAATCATAGATGTCACCCATTCATCATCATTTCATTATAGATTTCCTTGCAGTGGCGGAGCCAGAACATTTTTATAGAGGTGGCCAGGCTGAGAACATTGCTCACATTGGGGAGGCCAGACGTTTGGCTCCGCCCCTGCTTCCATGCAAACAGACTTACAGTATGTTTTCCAACCTGAGAAGCTGCCCCCTGATGGCCAGCAGAGAATGCAAGTTTAAGGCACTTCAGCATTGTTTTCTCTTTTTAGAACTGGAGGTTTCCACATTATTCAAATGCACAGTTAAATTCAAAGCAGATGTGAGGTTGTCCTGACAATAATATTGTTCTTTACTCGATATAGATTGAGTATTTATCCCTTGTTATCTCCAACCGTGAAAGAAGAGATTATTCAAAATCAACACCAATAAAGGTGTTCCATTCACCACTAAAACAAATAAATTTTACGATGAGCAGTTTTTCACTAAGGACAAAGCTTCAACAACAAGCAGGCTGTTTGCATATCTGCCACACACCGTCCTCTACTTTTACTTTATCTGTTTTGTTCGCCTGTCTGGGCATTTTGAATTCAAGATGCAATTTTGCTTTATGGAAATACTTTACTCTGGTCCACACTGCCAATCTTTGTGTCATACTAATGAGAAATTGTGCTCAAAAAGACTGTTTTACCGAGGTCAGCTGAGATTGGATGCATGAATAAGTTAAATTGGTCCCAAATGATTCTGACCTTTGCCTGTGTGAGATGAAATCCTCCTGGATGATACCTTAGTTGAACTTCAATTTAAAATACAATGAGTCGCACCTTAAAGTGAGCTTCAAGTACAATTACAATGCACATCTCTGAATATGTTGTTAGTTCCCAGTGGGTGCAGAAACAGCAGGGTCATGACATGTGCTCAAATATCTCTACATTTAAATACATTGGATCGACTGTACTTATAGGGGTCAAAGAATAAACTTGCCTACACATAATGCCCCTGTTGGGACGAGCTAATGACCAACACTGTTTGAGATAGATACTGTGCAGCATAAGTCAGGGAGAAAAGAAGACCATACTTGAGTGGAAAGGCAATTGTTAGATTAATGTGATATGCTGATGAATGAAATTCAATGCAATTCAATTCAATATGCAAAACACAATTGTGTTTTGCATATTGAATGCACTTGATAAGGACTTTGGAGTAACAAACCATATGTCGTATCTCACTATCACTTAAAGGGTTGAAAGACACAGCACATGTATCATTTCCATTCTAGGCTATAAGGTCACTTGCTAATTATTTCAGAAGAAGAAAGTTCACTTGTCTTCATCATTAGATCTGGAAAAGACAAGGGTCAATCCATTAGTTGTGTCTGAGTGGTAGAACAATGATTCCTAATAACTCAAGTCTGACTTCTCTTCATTCTCAAGCAATCTGAGCCACAAGTGCTTTCTCACTGAAATAACATGAGTTTGAGGTTTTCAATCAACAATCAGCTGGAGCTTTTTCTCAGCTCCCACAAGGTGCCTTTGCAAATGAGACTGCATGCACCTCCTTCCGTTAACCCCTGCACAACGCAAACGTTCGGTTTACACTTAAAGCAATCAAACAGCTTTCCCACAATCCCCCAGAGACAGTTCCAGTCTGTGCACTGACCAAAGCTAGAACTGCAGAAAGTAGTGCTGAAGCCATTAATGGCCCACACCATTGGTGCTTATTACGGACATATTAGCTGTGGCGTTAATGTCGGCCGATAAGTGACAACTGGTTACCATAACAAATTATATAAATTCATCTCAGGGATCCATATCAAGAAGTTAGTTGTTAGTTTAAGTCCAGTGTTACAACTTACTGACACTATAAAGATTGGAAGAGTTAAAATTCACAAAAGTACAAATTCATTAGAGAATTTACTTGGAAAAAGAAAAACCAGAAAGCTCTCAACCTCAGACATGTTTTTAAATATTAGGCTCTCAGTGCTGGAGGAATTGTGGGGGAAGTACTGCAAATTATTTCTATATTTTCTTTTCATACAAATTGTTTTGAAGTCTTCAAGCGCACAACTGGTTTTGGTCACTACAAAAATTATCTATTTGTAAACTTGAGTATCACAGCACTGAAGGAAATAAAAGGATGGATGAATTCCAAACCCCCACATTTAATAAAATGGAAAAATATGATAAGAAGTACTACTCATGGTCAAAGTAACTCATAAGTTAAGGTGATTGCATATCTTCAAAAATAATAATAGAAACTTTTTTTATATAGCACTTTTTAAAACAGCAGTTACACTCCACCGTTAATAATACAAATTGATAATAACATTGTACACAGCATGAAAAAATTTGCCATTTATAAAACACTATAATTTAAGTAAATAAAAGGAATTTCAAGCAACAAACATTATAGTGTTTTTTTTATATATATGGTAGAGACAAGCCCTGTGATAGACTGGCGTCCTGTCCAGGGTGTACCCTGCCTTCGCCCAATGACAGCTGGGATCGGCTCCAGCCCCCCCGCGACCCTGAATACAGGATAAGCGGTTGACAATGGATGGATGGATGGTAGAGACAGTGAAGGAGGCAATTGCATAGTGCTGGAACCAAAATAGCATATTTAAGAGGGATTGGTCAGTAGATTTTAGTAATCCTGTATATATAGTATTTGCTCATAAGTTAATAAGAGGTTGTCATGGAGGGATTTAAACGTAATCAGCCTGATCTTGAAGAAGGACCTGCTCATCTCCCATATGAAATGTCTGAATCCTCGCTATCCCACATTATTAAAAACTATTATAAACTGGTTAAGGGTCATGAATCTCACCCGCATGCATTAGTTCCGTGTTGTAAACTGTGGAGTTGCAGTGGCTGCTTTGTCGTATAGAACATTCTGAAATGATTTTAAATTATTGTTAATGACTATGAGATAATAAAAATAATAATGATTTAAGTTCAAATAATCCAAAAATGTTTCGATTTCCATTATTCTACAGGGTGATCTTCTTTCATCACCCCCAACGCTGACTGACTGCCAGATTCCCTGGTTTGGCATCATCCCACTTTGTGCAATAGCAGAAAGTCTGACAGAGAACAGCGCTTAGTTTTTTTTCCCCAAATGACGAATCAGCCCTGTGAATACATTTTTCACCTAGCGATTCAAGGCGACTTTCTGCTGGGCCTAACGTACCATGGTCAACAGTCCCTGCAGTCTGTCCACCACACTTCCTCCTGAGAGTGGCAAATTGCCTTCCACACATTGCTCAGGAGTTTTCTGAGAGATAGCATCATATATTTCCTATAGTCTCTGTAAATCAGGGGTTTGGTACAAACACCAGAACAAAGTATTCCCTCCACACAGACAAACAAGGTTGAACTAAATGATTCACCAGCTTCTGGTTTGCAGCGAGTCAGGAGACTGCAGAATTAAGTCACGAGGGGAATCGCACCAAAACAAATAGATGTTGTATCTTCCTGCTGTGTGACAATGATATGATTAAAACAACCTCCCAGTTTATCATTTAAATCGATTTCTATATTGCTGATGTCTTGTTTCATAGCATACATATTTAAGCTTTTACCAGTTAATGAAAGCTGATTTACATATTCAAGCTGGATTCTCAACTGTGTTGTTGGCTGCGAGGATAACGACTTGAAAACTGCCTACAGAAACACACAAAAGACAACAATAAAGACTGTGGGCCCTAGTTTCGTAGACCAGCGCAGGGCGGCGCAGGGTGGCGCAGCCGGCGCAGTGCAAGTTTCGACCCGTACAGCCTTGCGCACCGTCAGTTTGGCAGTTTGGTGGATCGCCTGCGCCAAGATGGGTGTGTCGGCGCAGCAGGGGTAGGCGTCACAGATTCAGCTTGGCGTAGCGGAAGTTTCGTGGCAAAAAGCCTCGCCGAGACTGCGCTGAAAGCTCGCCAGCTCCGACCTGGTCTACTTTCGGCGCAAGGCGTAAATAAAGTCCATTGATTCAATGCGAATCACAGCTGGCGGATCGGAAGTTTGGCTGACGGCGCGCAGTGCGCACACGTCACCGAGACCTCACAGGCAGGTTTCCACAGTTCCAGGCACATTTAAATGCAATAAATAATCACAACAAACACTATTTAATGCAACTAATTGAATCAACACGTGAATTTATATCTATATAGATTGTCCCGTCACATCTGACATCAGATCAAAGGCGGATGGCACGCGTAACGGAAACTCAGCCTCTCGGACCAAAACATCTCCCTCTCTCTCTCCTGTTTTTTATAATATCGGCATTGTTATTAATATGATACGCGCGCACAGCGCGTGATGTGCGTGGTGGGAGCGGCGGCGCTGCCTCTGTCATCGGGTTGTCAAGTGACGGATCTTGCACTGAACCTCCCCTAAAGCATTAAAGGAGAGGAGAGGAGCTCATTTGATTGGTGAAGAACTGAATCGGCTGTATTAATCCCAGTCCACGCCTCGTCTCCTCCTCGTCTCCCACTCACGCCTTCTTCTCCTCCCTCTTTCCCACTTGCGCCGGTGGGCGAGACGGGAGGTGTGCCCGCGCGAGCCTGCGCGGTGCACAAAACTTGCAAAGTCCAGGTGGACACGCCCCGTCGGCGCGGCGCAGGTGCGCTGAAAGCTGACTGCGCCTGGTCTACGAAACTAGGGCCCCATATCTGAGCCAAATGTTAACACCTGTATCGTTGTCCCAAGGAAAAAAAAACTTCCAAGTTGAGATGATAATACAACTCTTTTTTCTAGAGCTACAGTCCTGAATTATGAATTTCTTTATGATCACCTATATGTGAAATCAAAAGTCAACGTTGACACTAGGCTTGTAAAATAACTTTTAATGGTTGTTTTTTCTTTCCACAAATTACATTGTTACGGTTTTTATGTTATGATTTCAACACAAACAATAATCTCTTTTCTTACGTTTAGGTGACTGTTTCACATTGTTAAACATGTGGCACTGTGTGTTTCTGCAAGCATGATATGAAGCCAATATAAAACGTTTTTGTGAAACATGTTTTTTGTTGTAATGCAACATATCCCCTGGTTTGAAGTAATGTAAAATGGTAAAAAAAAAATCTGGCAGCTGAGTCACAAAACATCTATATGCACAAGGCATCACAATCAATGACACGTCATTTCTCTGTCAGCTGCTATGGGTTTACAAAGACCACATGAAGGCAATTGCAGTCATCTTTCTAGTGAATTCATATATATGCAAACATCCTGGCTTACATTGTGTTTGCTTGTTATGATGTGCCACTTAGCACAATATTTACTAAATAATACTGTGCACTGTCTAACATGTGGACCGGCATCTTCAATTAGAAGAATGAGGACAGCAATCTCTTTGTCTCTCTTAACGTTAAAGTCCTCTTGAATGCATAAAATATTTGAGGAACAACCTGGAAGTGGCAATGCCAAGTGATTCTGCATTCTATTATATTCACATTAGGAATGGAACTGCTTTCGCCCAGATGGAAATAATGGCAAAGAAAAATTTGGGTATTCTTTTGTTAAAGAAAAAAGCTAAAAAGTTCTCTAAATCATGCTTATAGACTATTGATTGAGATTAATGCCTAGGCTTATGGGAATGAGCTCTAAAACAATAAGCCATTACACTGGTCAGGCCTAATTGATCATTTGAAAAATCGATAGCAATTCTTCCCCTAGGCAAGAATTAATGTCTCTGTGGTCCATAATTCATTAACTGCTTGGCGTAGTAGTTTGGCTTTTTTTTTTCAAGACTGAAAAGTTAAAATGCAAATTGAGGGTGTTAGTGGGTCATGCTATGTAGAGTTGAGTTGAAGTCTGAACAGGTGAGTCTTGAGCCTTTTTCGGAAGATGGCAAATGACTCTGTCTGCTGTCCTGACATTGGTCGGGAGTTCATTCCACCACTGAGGCGCCAGAACAGAGAAGAGTCTGGACTTAGCTGAGCGACATTTGTTTGATTTCAGCGATGGTGGTACCAGCCGGCCAGCTGAAGTAGAGGTACAACAAAGGGCCACTGTAGGAAAAAAGAAAAAAAAAGGTGGGCAATATTCTAAGAAAAAGCAAATTTGCTACTTTATAAAGTCACAGATTTGCCACTTTATTAAGGTGCTAACAACCGGCATTTATGCTAGCTAACCTCCTATGAATGTACATATTTATTTTCCTAATTAATACATCACAACGTGTCACAACGCCTTGTTAAGCTCTCACTTGTTCTCATAGGAACTGCAAACAAATTGCTACTTTATAAAGTTGCAGACATTTTTTCGACTTTTTTCTTCTGCTATCATTTAAAATGTAACCCTATATATAAGTATTAATCTTCTTGATTAAAATCAGCACGAAACAGTCATTGCAAACATTATTCAAGGTCCCTATTAATTAAAGTGTGATGATGCATGCATAATTTCAATTGGTGTCGAGTTTCTGGTCAACGGTCAGGTCTAAACCATTTCGTCGTGAACTTGGATGACCTCTGGCAGTTCCAGATTTTCATTCTCAAGGCAGCAATCAACTTTTAAATGTGAGGCTCATTCATGAGGGTGAGTGAGTGATATTACATTGTCATAAAAAAGAAAAGTGTAAGATCCTGTGTGATGATGGTTACCCGATTTCCAAAGTTCAAAGATTTGGCTGTATTTCTGAATACTTCTGGTTCATATTTTTACTTTTATTAATTTGCAAAAGGAACTGCAGAGCCGAGGATAGCCAGGCCGCAAGAAGATGGAAAGAGATGATCTACTGTCAGAGGCCTCATTTGCAGATTTCACGGACATCTTCAGGCAGCATCTGTATATCCAGAATGTCCGCAGACTGTAGACACAGAAGACTTGAAAATCTGCAAGCAGACCAGACCGTTTAATACTCAGAAGGATGCCAAAA
This sequence comes from Chelidonichthys spinosus, assembly GCA_029853015.1. NCBI lineage: Eukaryota > Metazoa > Chordata > Actinopteri > Perciformes > Triglidae > Chelidonichthys > Chelidonichthys spinosus. The sequence goes on from CM056835.1 coordinate 10,448,151, forward strand.
ACAAATGCACACTCCATATCAAAAGTGGACATGACTAGTGATCAAAGGCTGGATAAGTAAGAATATTAAATATGATTAAACATATCAAAATCCCTATTGTGCATCTTGATAGATTTAAGGATATCTTAGGTTATATGTTATGTTATTGCTGGAGGGAGTTGTTGGACTTTGAAGAAATTGCTTTTTTCTGCGTGTGGCTGTCATGTTGTGTCTGTGTGTGTTTGGACAAGTTGGCTCTGTCCTTCCCTTTCTGAGTCTTTCTGAGAGCGAGAGAGAGAGAGAGAGAGAGAGAGAGAGAGAGAGAGAGACAGAGAGAGACAGCTGAGATAAACGCGAAGGCCAGAGCAGACTGAGCAGCAGAGAACAACCAGTCTTGCCAATAGTGACAACGTCACCAAACTGCCGCACGTTGCGAGAAAGATGTGCGGGTTCTTGATATCACGCCTGAGCAACTGACAGCCAAACTGATTTGCTGGCCACGTGAGGCACTGAATTGCGAATCAACTCTCTCTCTCTCTCTCTCTCTCTTTACGAGAGGAGAACAGGCCAAGTTGACCATAACGGATGAGGGAGCAGGAGAGGAATCCAATTTTCAAAATAAGACATTTGCTCTTCAAGCTTGTTTTGTGTATTATTGAAATTAACTGTTTCATATGTTCATGAACTTTTCAAAGATTCAAGGATAATTTAGCGTCATTATGCAACACAGGGTTGCACAATGAAATGCCCATTTGCTAAGCAAGAAAACCATGACAAACTGTAAGCCTAGTGTATTCCTTTAATGCAGTTTTAGAATTGGTTTCAACAATAAATGTTATGGGCAGGTAACATGGCCGGCATCATAACATTACATATTCAACATCAGGAAAACATTCATCGACTCTGACTAGCATCATTGATTTAAACACAGAGTGCACCCCCTCTCGTCCCATCAAAGTCCTGTCCTCCGTCCTGCAATCTGCCTGTCAGGGTGAGCTTGATCTGGGATGATTCCAGGATGGACCACATCTCTGTAAAGATGTGCATCAACCGTCACCGACCTCCTATTGCTGGTCTAGCCTGTCTTATTTCATCCTATTTACCAGACATCCAGAGCATACTGGGCAGAGGAGTAGCCTTTGGTGCGTTAGCTCTCCTCCCTCTCTTCCTGGAGCGGTTGACTTCTGTTGCATTTAGTGAAGATGCTGAAGGCGATGATCTTCTCAAGGTCTGCTGATCTTAATCCAATCCCATATATCTCTGTCAAATGCCGTACGCATTTCTGTCACAACTAATTAAAACAAAAATGCCGAAGTTCAAGGGAGCTGCATCTACATTCCCTTGTTAGTAGGGATTTTTTTCCCCTATCAGTTTTACATTACATATCAAAGGATGCAGGTTTAATTAAGCCTGTCTCTCAGATATGTTTTCAGGGTCAGGCCCATGTTCTCTCAGCATCTCTGATTTCTTTTCCCTTCTACAGTAAATGAGGCCCTTTGTCTTGCATGTGCTCGTTGCCCTCGTTGGCTGGGTCAATGAGGGTGAGGCATGAGAAGAATGGTTGGTGAGTGAGTTTGGTTCAGGTTAGTCAGAATATTCCAGTAAACTAATCATGCAGAGAAGGGCTAATCATGCCTTTGCCATAGTATAAAATAAAAATGCCATTCTGCATAATAATAAGAATGCACTTCTGTTTGTGCTGTTGTAAAGGTCATTTTTTATGGATACTAGACACATGTGCAATATGTCCAGTGGGACATATTATGGACTATTGCTGTTTTAATTGCGGTTTGAGAGGACTGAGGGAATGTTTGACTAGGGAACAAAGGACTGAGGGACGTTTGTACTGAGGAAACATAGAATTGAGGGAATGTTGGGCTGAGGGACAACCTGATGGGCAGGTTGGCTGTCATCAGTGTATAAATGTCTGTATGAATGGGTGAATGTTGACAGCGCTTTGAGTGATCTAGAAAGGCGCTGTGTAAATGCAGGTCCATTTCCCATTTACTCAGGGCTGAAGTCAGAGTTCCAACTTGTCAAATATAGCAGTTGTCCGACATAAACAAATACAAACACAAAACAATTGAAGTACACATTGTTAATGGTAAACCATTGACTAAAAGGCTAAGTATATTAACTTGTATTTATTTTAAATAGGAAAAGCTGTTTTGCATATACATTGAATGTAGAAATATGTCGCTGTGTTATTAGGTATTTGGTTATGGTGAATCATTTCTGAGTTATCTTCTCTGCACACAAAAAAAGCATAAAAAATGCAAGAATTAGGACGCTGCACTGCTGAGAGTTCAGTTGTGTGTACACTTGCCAAAGAAATCAGTTTGTCATGGTCAGCCATGTTTTTTGTTTACCTTTGTTGTACGCGCAGTGCAGGTTGGAAATTTCAAATTGTCTGGAACGCATCATTACTCTTGGTCAGAACCCCATTATTCCAGAAGTCCATTTCCATTAAATATTGATTTCTAAGTAAACACATCTATATTTCAGAAAAAGAGCAACTAAAAGGCAACGCATGTTGTTGGGATGATGTTAAGATGCTTCAGAATAACAAGTCAAAATCAGCAAAGGCTGACCCAGATGTGGATTTGTATCTACAAAAACAGAAGGTGTATTTGAGCAAGTGCCACATGGTGTTACTTTGAGGTTTCAGTCAAGAGAAAAACCAACACTCTTTCCAACAGAGCCAGTCATTTGCTGTTCAGAGCCACTTGATAAATAGCTGGATTGACTAGAGGCCAAGGGCATGCTATCAGTTGAACAAGGGAATGTGCTCAGGAACACGACACAGGAGGTAAACATCATCTCTATAACGCCAACGTACACAAATATGCTTAAATCCAAAAAGCTAACCGCTGCTTGATGTGGCTGTAATGAATATATATATATATATATATAAAGCACAAGATACCACACTTGCAGGGTTTTGCCCACACTTGCAGGGTTTTGCTTCCCTTGCTGGCAGGAACAGACTTAATCCCTCAAGCCTTGAATAATGTCACATAATCAGTAAAAGTCTGAGAACATATGCAAAAAACTGGATGAGGTTCTCAGTTATTTTGGAGACAAAACACAGGTTCAACATGAGCACCAATATACTGAAACCTGTTATGTTGTTGATATACTCCCTAAAAAGGCAGCTGTTTGAAGTCAGTCAACATACTATACAATTTCTGTTACATTTAACACCATACTAAACACTCCAAGGTCCTCTTCATGGGCTCGACATGGAGCATCACGGTAGCCTTTATTTAGCTATTTATCCCATTGATGCACTGAGATATATGCATAGGACATCAATCAGAGCACATGAATACATACATCAAAGCAGCTGTGAACGCACATGGACACCTCTCTGGCTATGCCATCAGAAATCTTTACAGATGAAACAGATGCAGAAGGGCCCACACTCTGCAGTGTATATCAGTCTTCCCTTCTCACCCTTCTTCCATTTATCTCTCTGTAAAGGAAGTCATCAGTCACCATGGAGCTTTCACTCAGCCAAATCAGGTTGCAAGTTATTTATTGTATGGAGACGACATGAAACTCTCACCATGTGTGCATCCCTTCAATTCAGCCATAACAGGAAACCTAATTACCTTTCCCTCTGTCATGTGGGATCTGCTCCAGCCCCCCTGCAATCCTGAATACAGGATAAGCGGTAGACGATGGATGGATGGATATTCATTTATTAGGGCTGTCGAACGATTTAACATTTTAATCAGATTCATTTTCTTTGTATGATATTGTTGTTGGAATGAGAAGATAAACAGCAGATGGTGTGTATGCACAAGAATTTGAAACCTCGACAAATAGGGATGCACCGATACAACTTTTTATGAGACTGAGTACAAATACTTAAATTTAGGTACTTAAGTTGAAAGAAATATTAAAGATAAAAAAGCCAAGAGACTCAGAGGAGCCGCTTGGCACTTAAAGGAGAATCGTGCTGGTCAACCTTAAAGGTCAGCCCACCTTAAGTGTTCCTGAGCTGGAGTAGCTATGCTTGCTTGGAGAATTCACTCCTCTCGTGAGACTTCTCCGACGGTAAGCGCCTTGCATCATTTCCTGTTTCTCCGTGATACTCACTGCAGGCTGTGTTTTTCTCTCTAGCCTAACTGTTAATTTAACGTATTTAGCCTGTTCAGCGGCTACCTACCACTAAATTTAAGCTTAAACAAGTTATCCCTGCTTCAACATCGCTCTTTTTCTAAGTTGCCTTCTCGCTAATTAGCAGCTGTTTATACGCTATCTCTGTTAGCTACTTTAGCGCAACAGCTAGCCTAGCAGCTACGATGGCTTCTCTCTTTCCCTCCTCCTTCTGTTCTCTCCTGCCTGGTGTGTCTAATGTTCAGCTAATTCTACGCCTCCTGTACTGATGATGATAAATGTAAAGAATGTAGTTCACTATTTGCTTTGGAGGCAAGGATAAATGATTTAGAAGCTCGGCTCCGCACCAACAATCCTCCGTCGGCGTGAATGTCTGAAGGGGCATAGTTCTAAACCGAAGCCAGCGGTAAACCACCATGTTCACCTGTCCCATCGATTTTCCCCACTCAGTGACACACGTGGTTAGAAGCCAAATCTGGTAATTGGCGGTTCCATTGTGAGACTAGTGGCACCAGCGACTTTAGTCAAATGTGTCCCAGGGGCCGGAGTGGGTGACATTGAAGCTCAATTGAAACTGCTGGGTAAGGATAAATGTAAATACAGTAAGATTGTTTTTCACGTCGACGTTAAGCACACCCGATTACACCAATCAGAGGTCACTTTAATTAATGTTGGCTTGGTGTGGGAATATGCAAAAACAATGCCAGACTCACTCGCTCATATCACCTGCATACTTTAACTGATCCGGGTGATTTTCACAGTATTAAAAACTAGAGTTTCTTTGTTTCTAATCAGGCACACAAGTTATCATTCGAGGCCTTGGACAGAGTCATTACACTTTGTGCAGAATAATGTAAATTTCCCATTTATTGGGATGCTGTGCAGGCAATAATTGTTTTAGGTGAATAGCATTACAACATCTTGGCATATACAACAAAAGGCATTGTTTCAATTTAAAAATCGATCCAATTTATGTTTTGTGTCCTTTTTTAGCCTCAAGATTTTGTTAAAGGCACAAGCTTTTGCTTGTTTTTTCAGACTGTAACTTGCTGCCAAGCAACAAGACTGCAGAGCTGTTTATAGGACAACATCCCCAAAGTCCAAGAAGGGAAAATGTACAGCAAAGACAGATTGTTTATAAACAATGTAACATAACAAGCAACATTTGACTTGACCAAAATCAACTTTTTCATACCAATTCTAATTTATATTAAAAAAGGCATAATTGCAGTGACCGGATGAGGCTTCTTTTCAAAGAAGATTTGAGGACCTCGCCAGATACATAGAGGAAATCAAGCAAATTGTCATCCCAGAGGACATGAGTGCACAGTTTGAGAGACCCTCAAAAGAGGTCATGTGTCATGTTTCAGTCAAGGGGCCAGCCAGGAGGGTCAAGAGACTCCTGACGTATCCATAACAACACACACTGGGATACGACCCTGATTTGTCTTCCAAGTTGTCACAATCACCAATTTACCGATCTGTGGTGTCAATGCAGCTGTGAGGAGAGACGTCACCATTTCAGAAAATAATCATTGTCTGGCATTCTGCTGAATCCAGTGAAGGACATTTATAAAAAATAATTTTAAAAAATGAAGGGAATGTATTTTTTAACAGACTTTCCTGTATTGCCATGCATTTTAACATTGTTTGCCACTTTTATCTGGCCAAAATATTAGAAAGAATTATGGGTACAATTTGTAAAGTAATGGTTGGCCCCTGTCAGATCACACATTTGAAAATATTATAAAGCTAAAAGTACATTCATTGATTCCATGACTAATTTGCGGGTTCAATGACTTATTGTTGATGTTATTATTACATCAAGGAGTTACGTGGAGAGGACTGTAGTCAAGAGTACATTCTCCAACTATATCCCCGTTGTGGATTATTCCTACTGTATTATATTCTTTCATTTTGATATTAAGTCCTAACAATGTGAGCTGAGCTTCTATTTAGAGCTCATTTTCTCAGTGACAGAAATCAACATTATGATAATTACAGTTTTTGTTACGATTGTTTACACACTAAAATAAAAATGTCCACACAATTTGCGAAATTCTACTCCAAGGAGCAAAACACCTCCACAGATTTACACAACATTACACCCAATGTCTGCTTCACCCTTTTTGCAAAACATTACGCACAGGGATTTGTAAAACGCTACACACATTTTCACACCTTAGACACAGATAAGGATTGTGAGGTTACTTCCTTGTCATTACAAAGCCCTGGATCGCCAATGACCACACTAATGAACAAATTAGATAATCACATCCACCAAGTGTGGAAGCACACATGTGCTTATTTGAAAACGCAGCACTCAGGTGTGCTATAAAAGGCGTGTGAATGAGAGGGGGAGCTCAAAGAGGGGATGAAGGCGGTAGAGGAAGAGGAGAAGGAGGTAGAGGAGGAGGCCCAGGTAGAGGAAGAGGAGAAGAAGGAGAGAGAGGAAGAGGTAGATAAAATAAACACTTGAAATATTCAGTCTGCAGCATCAGTGTTGTGCAGTGCTTGGTAAGTTTATAGTAGGCCTATTTGTGTACATTCTCCCATATCTCAAACTAATCATAAAGAATGTTGTGGGTTTGTCACTATTTTTTTGACATCTAAATTTTCCCTTACATAACAATGTCTGGCCAAAAATCTAGCACATGCTATTTCCTAAAATTAGTTTTTTTTACAAATGTGTTTTTTATTTATCACAGCAGTGTGAAACTGGCTGCAATAGTGTCTAATCATTGAGGACTGTGTTGGTTAAATGAAAACTAATAGCATTTTCACAAATATGTGTATATGTTTTGACTGAAGTGTGTATGTTTTGACTGAAGTGTGTCATTTTGCAAACAATCTAGGAATTATGCAAATTGAGTGTGGTGTTTGTGATTATATTTTGAAAAAAAGAACCCGGTTTTCAAAATTGCATGTAAACAATTGAAAAAAACTGTAACTACATTACATGTTGAGGACTAGTCATGCTTTCATCCATCTGTCACGGCCCTTGGCTGTTATGCCCTGCCCCGGTCTCTGTCACCCTGTTCTGATATGCAGATGGAGTGTACCAGCCCTTGCTCCTGATTGGTGCCTCTGGTTCCTTCCTGGTCCTCCTCTACCTATTCACCTGCCTGCCTCGGTCTGCCTTCTCTCCTGCGCTGTGATTGGGTCGCCCTGCTCCAGTTCACCTGCCCAATCCTGCCTCAGCTCGTTGTCATCACACCTGCTAAAATGCAGCAGCAGAGAGTTACTCGAGGCCACTGTGATTTGATGTAAGCAATTGGCCCCTTTGTCTCCCTGTTTGTCGCTGCCTCGAGTGTTTGTTCTGAGGGTTGACTGTCTTGTGTGCGGGACCTTTAGTTACTGTTGTTCCTTTTGTTTTGTGTGTGTGACACACGTTGACGGCCCTGAGCCTGTATTTAATTCAATTGAATGTAATTGCGGTGAAACACTATTTTTCCTACATCAGACTTAGGGGCACTATTCCTGTTCTGTATTTCAGTTTTGCTTTTTTGTATTTTTATTTGGGAATAGCCTGCTCCTCCCTTAGTTTATCGTGTTTGAGTCATGTTTATATTTGCCTTCCTTATTCATAAAACAATTATATTTTTGCCTAACGAATTCCATCTGGTTCTTTATGTTATTTCCCTTTCCCCAACGAGCTGAGGTCGTAACACTGTCAAAACAGGGAACCCCGTTACAAGGGACTCAGGTGTTACACTGAAATTATTTTAAAAAGTACCCTTACAATTGGTCTGATGCCCATGAGCTCATTAAACATAGTAAACATAAACTCAATCTCTAGTTTCAAATCTTCAATCCAGCATGATGTTCATTAAGTAAAAGATGCTCCGTTTAGAGTCAAATAGACCATAAAGCAGGGGATGATTTAGGTTGCAACAGTTCCAACATAGCAACGGCCGAAATGTCAAACTTCAGGCTTCAAAACTGATCACCAACCAATGGATGACATTGACTACACACACTTCAGTCTATGGATTTAACGCATTTAAGCAGCTTGGTTCTCAGCCTGGATGATCAGTCATGTGTATACCTTATGTAGAAAAAGTAAAATCAAATTTAGAAAATGGAAAATTCATTCAGGAAGCAACAAAGACATTCAAAGATAATAATGTATTACACAGTGGAAAGGCACATTAACAGACAAATTGTAAGAAACACAACCTGCAGTTCTCTTCAATCTACCAAATGAGTGGCACTGCAATGTCATCTAAAATAATGCTTCAAACAGAGATAAAAGATGATGCATGTTATGTCCTGAGTGGAGGTTTTTCACTTAATTTCGCATTTGTGCCCATTTCCCACAGGCACACATCCATCCATCCATTGTCTACCGCTTATCCTGTATTTAGGGTCGCGGGGCAGGCACACATATTAACGGAAATATATAGAAATACATTTTAGACTTGTGATTACAAGACTAAATCCACCGTTTTGTCACATAATAAGCAGGTAACAATGTCCTGCTGTAATCTCTGTGGCTAAACTCACCATCAAACTACTGGACAACACAACATATTGAATTTACAGCTACAAGGCCGAGGTCAAACTTTCCAACTATTCTACTAATGCAAATGAGTTTGGGTCTTTGAAAAGCGTCTGACACATCGAACTGACACATTCTCCGGCTCATGAAGAGCTGCATAGAACGATGTACCTGATCCAGCATGAGCTGTTACACCACCGGCATGGACTCATTTAAATGTCCTGTCTCTAACACAGAGTTTAAAGCAGTCAGTCTCATGTGATGTGTGATATATTAAACTCTAATACTCTCAGCATTCATACACGTGATGCTATAAGTTATGTGAAATATCGGCACACATGCATAAACCTGTCCTTGCACTACAAATCTGTCTCGAGTGCAATCATCCTACACCAAACTGGAGTTTTGGGGGATGTTATTAATAGCTTCTTCCCCTGAAGGCATTTTCTTGCATTTTTTTGATCTTTCAACACCAAACTGTGTACATGGCCTAAGGAGACTACTCACAACATGTACATGCACACTAGGAGAGGCAGTTAAGGAGGTGGTGGTGAAGAGGGACGTTTACTGCTTGACTAATATTACTACAGACTGACATAAGGGACCGAGCAGTGTGTGTGCATGATAGATCAAATGTGAATTACTAACACGTATCAAATATTACTGCTGGGTTGTGTTTATCGTTCAGTTAGTTTGTTGGTATGTCTTTTGGCAGGAAACATCAAGAGCCGAAGGACAGATTTCCAATTAAATCTGGTGGACAGATTGGACCTATTGATTGGATTTTGGTCGTCATCTGGGCGTGGGATTTCTGGCATTTAGAGAGTTGTCATTTTCTAGCCATAATTCTGAAATTAACGGAAGTAGAAGTGATTCCAAATCCGAAGAATATGTTTGCAGAGCCTAAAAAAAGTGATGGGAATGAAGGGAGTACAACAGCTAGTTGGAAAAATTGCGGTGTTGGCAGAGCTGCAGCTTTAAGCACTTAAATGTTGTTTTAACCGAAGCTGCCTTTTTGTACAGATGTCCCAATAAAAATGAACAAAAGAACAAAAAAATAAACGAATGAAGCAAGATTAGTGTAGCAAAATCACTAACCACTAAAACTAGGTATTATAAAAAGAATGCAGCAGCAACATTCCAAGGTTGCTTTGTCACAGTGCTTGGTAATGTTCTCATTAATGTGGTGTTTGTCCTTTTCTCAAACAACCATCTTATTATTTTGGAGTATGTGTAAATGACTAAATGAAGGAATAAGCTGAAATGATACTGCACATGCTCAACATTCTGCAAAGGTAGCATAGGGAGGGTTTTATCAATCCGTCAGAACATTCTGAGTGTCAGCCGTTGACAGTACTGACTGAAATACAATGTCAGCTCCCCTTTTTCTGTCTCATCCTACATCCTTACCTGCTGACAGCCGTACTTGACTTTGGCACTTGAGGTAAGCAGCTTGCCAGAACTATGAGTCAGTGTTGAAGGGCAGATTGGAGTCACATTGGAAGTCAGACTTCCCCCTCTTGTTCCCTGAATGCAGTTTCAACTGCATAACAGGTTCATGTAAGGTAGCATTCTGCAGCTTTTAACATATAAATACATTTTGTTGAGTTTTTATATTTTGTGGTACTAAAAAAGTTAATCATGATTACAATCACTTTAAAATGTCTCTTCAAATAGAAAATAAATTTCTGTTCAATTTAAACAAACATCTATTTAGACTGTGGAGAAACAATGTACTACAACTTATTCACCAACAGACACACACACACACACGCATATATATTACCATAAAGCATATGCATCTCATGGGGCTCATCCCATTCCTGATATCTGTTACAGTTATTTAGATATGAATATTCTTCTGTAATAGTGTTTTGATTGGTCGTCTGTGGGAGTGCGTTAGAGGAAAGCGGTCGTTCAATAGTCCAGAGAGCTGCTTTAGGTCCATCTGTCCTCTGTTTACGATTCCCTGTGCAACAGTCCTGAACTTTGTAGACAAAAAACATCCTTAGCAATTCATTTAAATTGTTAAAGCCTCAATTGGTATGAAGGGCAATTGTCTTGTTTCATAAAAATGTTCTTCTTGAATGTGCACTTTACCTGCTTTAGAGTCTTGTTAGCGTATCCCCTGCACTATTATACCATCAGCTTCTACCCTGTTTGACGAGCTACACAAAGCGAGCTTCATATTACCACTCGCTCTGACATAATGCTGATCTGAGTACAGTTGAGCTGCACAGAACCAGTGTGAGGATCCGTGGATATTTTCCACAAATGTCACATGGAAGGAATGAATCAGTCAATGCAAGAGTAAACAGGGAAGTTCATGAGAGCCACACAGCAGGTGTGAGATCAGTGATGTTTTTTTTATGAACACAACTCTGGCAACAGTGCTGAAGAGAAAGAACTTGGCACTTAGCATTGACAGTGTGAGCCAAACAAAGAAAAGAGTGATCTTGATGAACAGAACCCTCCGGGAAAAGAGACAGAGATTAGTCTCTCAGAGGCAGGAAGCTTACTTGAGAAGAAACCTGTGAGTCACATTGATTCCGCCCTCCGACGATGAAGAGCTCTCCATGCTGAGAGTGGTTGGAGAGGACTACTGCTCTTTTATTTTTTCTTTTTGGATAAGTTTCTCTAAAAACCATACGATTTATATGACGAAATCTATAATACAATTTTGAAGTTACCTTCTATCAAATGTTTCAAATATCTGAGGTAAATGTATCATCTTGAATTGTGTTCTGTCCCTCTATAAACACTCCCTCCCCCGGCAGGCAGCTGTGGCTTTTCAAGGCTTCTCTAATCACTGACAACAACACAAAAAGTGCCTGTGTGTGTGTGTTTTCTTCTCAGTGTGGCCCCCACGTTTGATTTAAGGCTCTGTCTCCATTAAGTGGCCTTCTGAACAAGGAGCTGAGTTACAGTAGATCAATTGTGTCATGAACTGGAGGTCACCTCAACAGTGCTTAACGGTTTACCATCAGCGCCTGTCTAACACGCTGTCACCGCTTTAAACTCACTTTAAATTCCTCCAGAATCTGTGGGCAAGTGGCCTTGATTCTTTTACAGCTAGCAATCTAAATGCCAAACAGGGCATATGTAAAACCAGACCAGCCTAACACACGTTCAAAGCCCAGCATTATGGTCTGGATACAATGCAGTGCTGCACAATGATAGAATATACTAAAACAATAAAATAAGCAACAAAATAGAACAACATTTATAAAAACAGAATGAAAGGGAGAAATTATATCTGTAAATAGAATAAAATAGATCTGTATTATCCACAGGGGTGCATAAAAAGATAGGTAGGGGTGGGTAGTTCAATGTACATTTCACAGATGTGGTGCAATGTGTAAATCAATGTTGAGTCTCGGACATAACGTGCAGAGCTGAGGTTTATGAGCGAGTCAGTGGAGTGCGGAGGATGAGGAGGAGCTGAGGAGCCTCACAGCCTGAGGACAGGAGCCGCTCTGACGTCTGCTGGTACGGCAGACTAGTGGACCTCCTGCCAGACAGCAGCAGGGTGAACAGACTGGGGCTGGGTGGGTTTGTCTTTTAGTATCCGTTGTGCAGGTTATCACCGGTGCTTGCGAGATGGATACCAGGGATGTCCTGGGTGGTTTTATATACCCGCTGCAGAGCCTGTGTGTCTTCAAAGCCAAGTAATTTGATATATCTGTCCATTCCAATCAGTAAATTAAACAGACGTGGAGAAAAAGTCCAAGGCAGGGAGAGTTGTCAGGCTGGATTCACTTGGATCCTGCATAGAGCTAGCTGCTGCACTGTGAGTCATGTAATCCCTGTGATGAGATCGCCTCAGCATTGTTTGGTAGTAACGGAGTCATCGTCCTTAATCCGAGCAGGCTGGAATGACAGTGGAGAGCGATCTGAGGACGTCTTTGATCTCTTATTTCACTCCATCAAATCCAGCTTGAAAGCAGCAGCATTATGCCCAACTTTCTGGGAAAACACTGAGTGCAAAACAGTGGACGTTGGTGTCTGGCCTGCTGACATAGCTGAACTCGATGAAGATTGCCAGCAATTTCTTGATTCTAAAAGCCAATGCTCCAATCACAGCAACACCAGCCTCCTCACACTTACTGACTCTGGGAAATTGGCTGCGGCACAGAAGGTTTTACAGACTCTGGCAGAGGAGTCTGGACCTGGTGAACGCCTGATAAGGCTGATTTGAATGAGACTGCATTCCCTTTTTGTTTTTGATTACAGGAATTATAAATATCAATGCTGACCCCACTTGTGATGCAGCCCTAAATTAATATATTGCAGCTATCAAAACAATGCGGACGGTCTGGTTTCAGCATGACTCAATGATGCCCCCAAGTGGCCTGAGCCAGCCAGTTACTGCCCAGCCAACAGCAGTACGACCACAAGCAGCAGATACCTATGTTTACCTTTGTGTTAAACTCCGAAATTAAGTTTGCTCTTCTTCAAAATACACAGTGGAGAACATTCATTATCACCATCTGTCCGCTTTTTTTCAAGCTCTGTGCCAGATGGATGATGGAGGATGCATGACTGCTTGTGACAAGAAGCATCACCATTTCCTATCAAGTTGTAGAGTGAAGCAGCAATTATTTTAGCATAGAGGACATCCAAGAGCCTCTGACTTCCACACACACCACATACCTTTATTTACGTTAATATTTTGCATTGACCTGAAAGAAGCACACACACACACACACACACACACACACACACACACACACGCACACACACACACACACACACACACGCACACACCCACACCCACACATCCTTTGTAATTGGACTAGCAAAGAGGGGACTTGTTTAGACACCAACGGCCCCCCATTACCCACTAGGCAACTTGCCTGCCTTTGTGTCTTCAACAACATCCAAATAATTGCATGCTTTACTCTGTGGATAATTCACTGTTGCTGCACAGTAGTTATTCCGGGCTCATTCAATAGAACAGTCACTCATGGTGGCACAAGCGGAACTATTTTCTGCATGTATTGTGTGGCCGAGGCTGGCTCTTGTATGGGGGTGGTGGGGCTGTAATTTGTGACTACAAGGCCTCCCTCTGAAGGCGTTTGGTCGCTCTGGAGCATGCAGCTAATGACGAGTGCCACACTTTTACTATCATCTGTTTAACTAACATTTAATACATTTATATGCACGACTCTCATTATAGCTTAATGCTGAAGTGCAGAAACGCAAAAGCCATGCCTAATTCAAAACACAAAATAATATAGTAAAACATGCAAAATATGACTCTAACAAGAGTATTTTTTTATTCAATGTCCAAGAACCCGACATCCAAGCACAGAAACAGCACAGTGCTCGAGTCTCTCCAGCTCTCAAATTACATGTGCTAAAAATAAAAGCACTAAAAAGGCAAGTGGCTCTTGGTTGTCATGGAATGGATGGCTCTGTTTGACTTTCTGATGTTTTACATTTGATGAAGTCCAAACTCTCCTCAACAAACCAAGTTATACAACTGCAGAAATGTCAACACATTATAATCAAGGACGGAAGGAAAAAAAAAACTGATTGTGAATAAAACAATATTCTATAAGTTACCTCTTATTAAATTCATAAAAAGAATATTACTGACAATAGTTTCTACAGTATGCCTTTCAATTGACATATGAATGTACACTCTCACTAATCTGACCAAGTCATGAGGATAAATATGTTTTGGTACATGGTCATGCTTTGTGTTCTCTCACTGTAATTACAACAACCTTTCACTCCCCTTTGACCACTGGCCTCCTGAGAACTGCATGGTACTCCAGTAAGAGACAGACAGACATACAACATGCTGAAAACTGACAAATCTATTGACACTGGTAGCCAGAACAATTTGCCCTGTACTTCTAAAAGAGTTTTTTTTTGTTGGTCTTCATTGATGTCCACAGCCTGTGTGGGTACAGTTATCTTGAAAAGCTACTGTTGAGAATGTCCCAACCCCCCATTGTTATCACATTGATTCAGTCCATAGGAGGCCTAGTAATGACTAAATGGTGCGGTCTCCTTCAACTCATGGTACCCCTGGTGGTTTGGCTCTGTGAAGAGACAGAGAGGGCAGTTAGGGCTAAGAAGTACCACAAATCTAGCTCTTCTACAGTAATCAGTGATTTTAAAAGACTCTTTTAGAAATGGAGGCAGTTCAGTCTGGCTTCAAAAAAGTGCAGTAGCAATACAGTTACAGACAATAAAGAGAGAAAAAAAATACTAAACAATGTTAGTTGAATAATTTGCAGATTGCAAATACTAAAACTGCTTCTTCAGGTCCATGTGGATTTGACCTTATTGTGTATTCAGTATCTGCTCAGTAAGAATTGCCTATGCCACCTTCCATTTACATATTCAGACCCTGCATCTGTAGTCTGGAGGTCACTTAATAATTTTTTGTACATCCCAGATGATGTAGATGAAAATAGCCACAAGCAGAATGCGTTTGAGTGAGTAGATAAGTGTTACGGTACCGAGACTCATATTCTCCTCCACCAGAGGCCTCTTCTCGCTGCAGTTTACCACTCGTCCCTGCGCCGCTCCCAGAATAGTCATGATGTCCACGAGGTTGAGCTTCCCTTCCTCCTTGGCCTCCTCCACCTCCTCTGTCAACTCCATCGCTGCCTCTTCACGCTCTTCCATCTCCTCTTGGGTCAGCATTGCATTCAATCCCTGCCCCGCCGTGGCGTTGCCCACCTGCGGTGGCGCCAACGAGCACAGTGCCCTCACCTTCCCGTAGGACAACATGTGAGCTACGTTGGCACGCAAGAAGAGCAGGAGGACATTGAGGTCGTTCAGTGGGCAGCCTAGTCTACGGCGGTTGATGAGGTCAAGGGCCGGGAGGACCTCGTAGACGGAGAAGAAGGTGGTGTCCCAAACGAAGAGGCGAATCAGGCTGAAGAGGACGATTGGAGCCAGCAGGACGTAGATGGCGCCATTGGCAACACTGATCACCTGAAAAACCAACTGCCCAACCATTTTACACTGAACCAGTTCAGGAACCCAGTTCTGATCACGCAGCATGCCTGTGCGAATAAAGCAGCTGAACTCGTCCTGCAGGAAGGCAGACAGGTGGAAGTAGGCCAGGTAGAGACAGGCAGCTGTCATGAAGGTCAGGAGGAGGAAGCCCCGCAAGAAAAGCATGCTAACAAGGAAATAGGAGTTTTGCTTGCACTGCATGTATCTCTCCAGGAGGGGGTACTCAAAGTATCGCTTCTTCTTGGCCCTGCAATTGGACAAGGAAAAGAGTCTCAGCACCATTCATTCGCAGCTGGGAGTTGAATTTAAAAATGTATGTCCTACTTTGGGGGTCAAATAAACTCAAACAAAATTGGATTACTGAAAACATGAATATGGAAGTTTTTTGTTTGAAAGAGGCATTCCACAAGCCAACAGTGGCTGGTCTCTGACCTTTGCAGTTCGGCCTGAAATGTGAGAGGGTTCTTAGTGTTCTGGCGCATATCCAGAATGCTCTGGGCCAGTCGGATCGAGCGGTTGTATGACTTGTCTAGTTCTTCAATTATGAAGAGCAGATCTGAGCCCAGGGTGGGCATGACAAGCTGGCGCCAGATCAGAGCTGGCAGGTACATCAACACTGCCATGGCCAGAAGAGAGTAAGGGAACATCTGGATGGACAGTAAGAGAAAGGAGAGGCAGAAAAGAGTTAAAACAAGCAGAAGACAGACGAAGGCTTCACAACCACAAGTCCACATTTAGAACTGCTTTACTGATTGTGACAGGGCCTTAAATGTCAACTGCACTGGCTCTGAATACTTTCAAAATAGCTTTCGGAACAAACCATGTACTTCTTATTAAAAGCGGCACAGTGGCATTTTAACTGGAGTGTTGCAAGTGACTGTGAGGACAAAACAAGTTAGTCAGCCAATCTCTAAACTTACTTTGTGCACCCAGAGCGAGCGCTCCTCAAAGTTCCCATCGCTGTCAAACTCATGATGCATGAGAGAGTCCCAGCAGTATGTGTCTACATAGCTGGCCTGCTTCATGGTGAAATTGCTGGGAGGAAAACAGCTGATCTGAGGCCCTGCAAAACAAGCAAATGTTGATTTCTTACATTATCTGCTAATACAGGAAATTATTTTCTGCTTATTAATTTGACCATAAGCAATCGCTAAACAATTCATATCTCTCTCTCTCTCTCACACACACACACACACACACACACACACACACACACACACACACACACTCACACACTCACAACACATTGTATTATTGTTGTGAGGGCACTAATTGGCATAATTCTGGCCTTTACCTTAACCATAACCATAGCAACTAAATGCCTGACCCCAACCCTTATCCTAACCTAATCCAAAATGTATTCTAAAACCAAATCTTAAACCTCAAACAGGCTTTTGAGTGTCCCAAAGTGAGGACTAGCCAAAATGTATTACTTTTCAAAAATGTCCCCACTCTATCTAAAGCTCAAAGGAATCCCAACAAAGATAAGCTGTACAAGTCCACACAGTACAGGAGGTCCACAACCAGACATGCACATGGTAACTACCATGATACCCTTTCCTTTCCCTGGAGAAATCATATGTTTCCAAATGGCAACCTGGCATTTAGAACCCTGGGTGACTCCATTCTGCACCTTATATTTAGTTCACCTTGATATAAACACATGCAGTCCAACCACTTGAATCCATGCTCTGCACCCATCTGTTATTTCCCAAGGGCGCGCCACCCTAAAGCAGAGAGCTTGGAAGGGAACACACCAAGGCCGCAACTAATTCAGAGCCTTGAAAGAGAAACATGGAGCTTCTATTTTTTTTTAGCTTTCTGGGAGTAGAAACATACTGTCAGGATGTGATTTATGCTGCCAGTCCACCATTACATGGTCCAATTATACTACATGCGTGTCATTAATCAGCTATTCTTCAACAAATTAATTGTGACAGCTAAATTATTATTTTGGTAGCTGAGGTTATGGTGGAGGATTTTCATTTTAAGATATATTTATATGAAAAAGAGATACTGAACTCAAACTAAATATGTTTTGTCTATGTAACTATTTATATTCTTCACATACTGCAGTTGAAAGCACCATAAGGCAACATAAGACGTTACATTCTTTAAGTTTCACCTACTCATGTTTAAATGAAGAAAATGTTTGTATGAAAATGTATGTGATGCATTTGATTTGAAATTTGTAAGGACATATGGAATCCTGTTATAGTGGATTTTATCGGAGGCCAACATGGCGAGGCTAATGGTGAGGACAGATGGTGGAAGTAGTGAGCAGAACAGCGGTTGGTTCATCACCATCCATTATTGGCAGCCACATAATGAAATACTGTTGAAGTATATAGTTTATAAAAAGGCTTTTTAAAGCAGTCTGTCACATTCTTTGTCCTCAAAGTTTCACAATCCCCTAAAGGCATCATTTTAATGTAATTTGTTTCCAATTGTGCAAACATGTTGACATTAAAAAGATTTTTTTGTTACTGAACGGATTTATGTTTTTTGGGGCCTCAAGCGAGTTCAATCTTATATTTTTCACATTATACCGATGGAAGCCACATTGGCACCTTCTTCGGTTTAAGTCATGGAGATTGCTGTGGTCATAATACTATCTGACGCCACTATATGTTCTCATGCAGCTTCCTGTGGGAATCTGTTTTTCCACTTTGCTTGTGAGTGAATGTGTGGGCGCATGCATTGACAACTAACCCTAAATAAAAAAAGACAGCACATGCCTTTTCTCGAAATCTTGTCAAATATTCTCCCGCTCAACTCCCCCATCCCTGTGAGCCATTTTGGCAAAGCGACGGAACCTACATTTCTGCCACCGCTCCTATCACTGACTCCCACTCCCCAATTAACATTGGCAGATCATCCCCACATTTCTGCTTTGTACAAGCATTCTTGGCTGAGAGTCCAGGTGCAAGTAAACCAGACTCCAGACAGCAACGCAATCAAGCACTGTTGTGAAACTGACAACCCAGCAGATAGGCAGCCAAGATCCATCAGTCGGGCCGTGCGCCCCGGCAACACATCGTGTTTCATCCCCCCCACCACAACCCCAGTTAATCAACATATCCTCTCATTTGACTCAAATAGTGGGGAGCTGCCACAGAACAACTTCCCCTTGTAATTACAGTGTGCCAGCGTCAGTGAACGCTGCTCTCAATCATCCCCATGGCAATTAGCATCAGAAGCATCAGGCTGATTGCAGAGCAGCTCGGGAGACGTTTAGTTCAAAGTCAAGGGAGTCAGCCTTCTCCAGCAGACAGACTCATACTAAAGAATCGCCACGTATACTTTGGATTGTGCAGCTGCACTTATTGTGTTCTTTGAATGACCACAGACAGGTTGTTGGCATGTTTCATGACAAACCGTCTGCATCGCTTCAGCCGACAGCAGAACAGTCAAACTATGATGAATGCAGCTAGAGACGGTTGTAATTTTGTGCTGACACAGTTGTCAGTGCTGCTGTGGTATCTACTGTATTCTCTTCTGTAGTTCTCAAACTTTTTCTCATGTCTTTTTGCAATTGGTACGTCCACAACCTATTCTAGGTTGTTGGTTATGTGTTTTTTTCCCCTCTTGCTTTATTCTGTTGCGGGAAAGTACTACGTAATTATGGCTCTCATTGGTATTTCTCTGAATGTTTTTATTTTCTTCAAATAGGAAAATTGGTGGGATAAGGTGATGTGTCCGAGTGCAAAAATAAAAGTCGGGGACCTTGGGGAAGAAAACCGATGTGGTCACTCGCCCTGATTCGGGACTTTTTAAACTCAGCTCTGACATAATAAAGAAAAACTTGATTCACTTCTTCAGTGGCTTAAAAAAATATATAATTCTGTCTAACCTGTTGTGTTAACATTGAATTTAATACCATTAAATTCTAAGTACATTTTTATGTATAATATTCCTCTTTATCATAACCAGTGCTTTATAATAAGCAGAGGACAAACAGTACAGTTACTTTACGGAAGACACATAACAGTGTTACCAAATCACATAAAATATTTTGACAAAATAAATTTGACAGACAGTGGCTCACCCAGGGAGACCTCGCGGGCGAAGGCCATGGACACCAGCAGCAGTGGAAGGCCCACAGACACAAACTTGATGACCTTGTCCAGCGGAAGCTCCAGCTCCAGGTGGTTGATCCGGTTTATTCCGGGGCTGCTCTGCAGCAGGGCATCGGATAGCATGGCCTTGGCGGCCGCCTGGGCGATAGACATTTGGAACGCCTATGCAGTGATAAGAAAAAAGGTTTATTTCCTGACACAGTCGAGAAGCAAAGAAAGTGTGTGCTGTGAGTACAAAACTGTCTAATGTCCTGTCACTGCTGGCCTTTCTCTACATTATCATCGCTTTCATTTTTCACAGTGTATGACTTAATAAAGCAGAAATACCGGCAAATCTACAGTAATAAAAGAAAACCTCTAGAGTAGTTGATTGTTTTTCCAATTAGGAGGAAATTCAATCAGAACCGCAATTAACATTATTCCAAGCAAATGTCCTCAATATATGATGGAAGCTAGAGCCAACTTACCGTAAGTCTTCCAGCTTTTTTTGGTGAAAATGTGTTTGCACAGCCAAAGGGTTCCTCTAAAGGCCTGCACAGTGTTGGAAAGCTTCTTAAGTATTCAGGGAGGTTCTCTGTAAATGAGAGGTTGGATCTGGGCTGGACCAGGCCGGTTCGGGGTCTGGCTCTAATTACAGAGTGGACATCTGGGAGCATGCAGGCGCCCAGATGGCACTGACTGTAGCAGACCTCCACTACGAAGGAACATCAGGCCATGCAGTGTGTGTGTGTGTGTGTGTGTGTGTGTTTTTCTGGTCTATCCACACTGGAGCGCGATGGTGAGGCCACTTCAAACAAATGAACCATCGCCAGTGGCTTTTTCAGCCTCTGTCATTCTGAGACTATTTTTACTGCTCTCCAGCCTCAGAGCGACTGCTGGCTGACATGTTGTACCATACAACAGGGATGGTCATGTTTCTGTCAATTGCAGTATATGCGTTTCGGAGAAAAACGTGTGTAAAATTGTATCTGATAAACTGTATTTGACAGGATCTCTGTGGATGGGATGAACTGGTGTTTCTGAATCTGACAACATTGCATTTGGCCATTGCACGGGATCTGTGTCGTAGTTTCCTGCATTATGTTCTGTGCTGCAAATTAAGGGGTGAATTTTGACAGATTTGCCAAATGTTACAAATGGTTTGTTGAATTGCGTCTCCACACACAGAATTGGTTTCACCAGAAAAAGAACAACGTTTGTAATTTGTTGAAACATCTTATAGGTCAGACAGTAGTCACAGGTTCATTTGTACATTAAAACAGGGTTGCATGCTGTAATCATTTATTCTAACCTGATGAAGTGATGGGGGACAAAATCCATAAACATAGTACACAACTGAAGCTTATATGAAGTGGGTACATTCAAGACTTTTTTCACCCTAAATTCTGTGTAATGTGATATTGTTTCTCGCTGAGCTGCAGTGGAGTGATCGTATTACAAAACCACTTTGAGTTAGCCAAGTCAAGTTGGTAGCTTCCAGATAGGTGAGGCCTCATCATCTATCAACAGTTCAATTCAACCATGATCACAGCCTTTGCCTGAACTTAAACGAGTATTTGTCACCCATTCCACCAATCTCATTGACCACATAGTTTGATTTGTGGAATCAACAGAGCATAAACCTATATTGACTTGGTGGCAAAAACAAGTTGTAAAAAAGCAAGGCTAATATTCTAACAAATAGTTGCTTATCTAGTGATATTATTGATTTATAAACGACAATATGAATGTCCAATATTCTCTCTCTTTTAGCCCTTTTGGTCTCTACCAACCCTCTTCAGCTGCTAAATGCTCCACTGTGTTTACAAGCTATTTTGTCTGTCTGCTGCGCTTGAAATGAAAAAAAGCTTATGGGCCATAAAACCAAAACAATGAGCTGAAAGAAGCTAAAAGGTGTACACCAAAAGCAGCTCTGTGTAAGTGATAGTAAGGGGCTGCGGTCACATTGGAATATGATTCTTCAGTAGGATGTCCAGTTTTAGGGGCAGAATCCCAAAATATTAACGTTATGTTTGCTACATTCTTTAAATTACAGACGTAAATGAATATTAGTCAATGTTGACATTTGGTTTCACACAGGATGTGATCAGCAATCTCCTGGCTGGAAGTCCGTCCATCCATCCCGACCTCCTCTTGATGCACACTTCTGTGACTTTGATTAAAAATGTATTTGTGATGGATGAAAAACAGGATCCGGGAGAAAAAAACCTTAAGGTCATTTATGTAATTGACAATTCAGTTTTAAAAGTTGAAGAAGGTTCAACATCTTTGACTATACATACAAAAAAACAGCAAAAACAAAGAACCTGCTTCTTTGTTTTGCTGTGTTTTTTTTGTTGGCATTGTGCAAATGGTCCAGGGTGAATGAAAAAAAAATGCACAACTTTTACATTATTTTTCCACATATTCTTACAAACAACACTAATTAAAAATAGAGTTTGCTGCTGTATGTGACACCACCCCATGAGGAAATAAAAATGCCTACTGTATGGGATATATTAAAATTACCACATTCTACTTGTTCTAACTGCATCCTCTCCTCCTCTGACCTGCTGAACAATTAAATGTGGAATAATTATAGAAAAGCTGATGTGATGCTGATACAATCTAACATGTTTTGTATTAGATCACTTAAATATTGTGAACCTTTGTCTATCGCGTTCTCATGGTAATGTCAAGCACTCACAAATATATTATTTATAAGTCAAACATGGCCACTATTATGCAAATTCCACCTACTGCAAAATGTGGCTGAAGGAGGAGAAAACTAGCATATCGGTAGACAATAACAAATATTTAATACGTGTGGCTGCATTTAAAGAATGACCTTTTTGGGGCGGCAGAAAACAATGCAAGGATGCAATTATACACAAGCGTACAAGCCGTGTAAACAATACAATGGGGCTCGTACAGCAAACACCCACGGGAGTGACTGCCATTTACTCCAAGGAAGCAGAATCCACAGTTGATTCCCTGTGGTGGGAAGCTCTGGGTTCTGGTAGGAAGGGGAACATTTGGGCGGGCATCTTCAAGCAACTTAAATCACAGGCTAGAGCAAGAACGAGTGGGTGAGAGACTACACATGAGACAGGAAAGAGAGGGAAGTTAAAGCAATATTTGGACTACTAACTCTGTAATAGCTGGATAATAATAATAATAATGGAATGCAACAGGGCACACAGCGGAAGTGTCACATAAGGTTGTGATCCGGGGTTTAAATGAAACATATCTAGTGTTGTTATTTTTGTTTGGTGTTTTTAGTCTATATATCCTCGTGAATCAAATGGCTTACCTCCTAAATTGGGAATTTATGACCCTTAATGTTTGTTTAGCCTAAACATATGCAAAACCTTCATATCACAAAATCATGATCAGCACCTTTACATGTTTTAATTATTAAAATTGGTCTATTGAAACACAATAGATTATGACAACCAAGTGTACAAATGAAATAGAAATATTCCCTATTGTCTGTCACTTGCTCTGGAAGATCCATTAAAAAAAAAATTGAGAAAAGAATATTAATGAGCAACATACTTCACAATGAACAATCAGAACATTCAATATAACATGTTTTTTTTCTTTTTCTATCTTCACATTAGAAACGAGCGACTCCATTTGTGTGTGTTAGTACAAAACAGAGAGCTGAAATTGTTTCACAGTTTCTTGAAAATCCTTCACATAAAATTGAAAGAGACTTTGCGACTGAGTTTTCGCTCTCTTTCTCGTTTTTCCTCAAAATTGTCTTCTTTGTCTCCTTGTAAAAGTTTGTCAGTAAAAGACACGTGCTCCGTCAGCCACAGTCATCGGCCATCTCTGTGTGATTTCCCCTCCATGTTGAGTTGTTAGTGAGACAGTTTGACCGGCAGGGCTCGCCATGTTCTTATTTTATGACGGTCACAAAAAAAATACACGGGTGATTTTCTAAGACTGATTCGATGGTTGTAGTCAAGTATGTGCATGGCCACCAGCAAATGCAATAGCATTCATCAGAAAGTTTGCAAAACCTACACTTCTAACTCACACAAGCTCCGCCCTCTGCTGGACTTGATGGGTAAATACTCTCCTCCAATCACAAGCATGCATTTGAGCATTGAAAATTGTATGAGCCAAGCCGACCAATCAGTACATGTATACCTGAACATGTGTGAACTCCGCAGTATGAAAGGCAACTCCACTGTTGTGGCCTAGGTTATACAGAAGTAGGTGATATAGAGTCCAGTAGACTGAAGAGAAACAATGGCTTAAACTGTATGTTGCCTTAATACTGAGGGTTCACATGTAGACACTACTGATTGGCATGATATGCACATTTTCACGGGGCAAATGTATGCTTATGATTTGAGTACAGTATTACCGGAAGAGTCCAGTAGAGGGCTGGTCTGTGCTTATAGAAATAGGGTTACAACATAGTCACCTGTTGCAGAAGCAACTCCCATTTTCAGGTTGTTCCTCAAGCTACCCTCTGAGGCTACGCAACAACAACAAAATAAAAAGAAGAAATAGAATAAATATGCAAACCTTCATCACCAGAATGCAAACATATGAAAAATCTGATATACATACTATAAGTGCAGTCAGAATACACTGGTTTACTACAGTTGTTTTTGCTCATGGAAGAAGAAAGAAATGAACTAAGATTGTTTAAAAAAGTCATGCTCTATAAGGTTTGCTGCAGCAGTGAGTCAAGTGTTTTGCTCATGAGGAAGAAGCCGAATGAGAGCGGTATTCGACCTGAGATCCTACGAGTCATTTAGAAGGTGTGAATGATATCCCAGTAGTGGAAACCAACACATTGGCCGACTGTCACTTCTGCAGAGATTTGGACATTACAACTTTTCTTTTAGTACTCCTCACTCTTATTTTAGGAGGCAAAATGACGCATGAACAACAACTTTAACATGGAGACTATCAGTTGAAAATTGGGATTTCAGTGAAAATGAACAGATAAAAAAGCCGCAGACCTTTTGGTTGCTCATTTTATGGTGCAGATTACTTTCAGTTTAAAAAAAGTAGTTGTTTATCACATACATGCATAAAAAATGGTCAAAGAAATGTGCAAAGATATTTTTTTTGGATGCATGTGCAACTACTCAAGACTCCTCCTCCTGTCTCCTTCTTCAGTTGACTGTAATCTGCTTTCACGCAGTCTCAACATGTCATGGCCCTCTGAAATCACCAAGCTTCTTTAACTGTCACTGTATTCAAATGTCTCAATTTAAAACTGGCAGTCATCTTTCCAACCTTTTAGTTCCTGTGCCATTTATGTCCACGAATAATACAAGCAATAGAGGAAAAAAAAGTGCTACTATCCAAATATTTCAAGAGCTCACTGAATGAAAACATACAATAGTAAAATGAAACAACACATCATTATTAAACTCATATTCGTCCTGTGTAGTCGTGGTCATCGTGTCTGATTAGACCTTGTGGTGGCTCTGCATCAGAGTCTCTCATGTATTAGGTGGAAACCTAGGATGTTCTCACACGCTCTCAACAGTCTCAACTTGGCATCAGAGCTGTGCTAGTTTGAATTTGGCCGTATCGATGGGACAACTGGGTCAAGGTTCAAATCGTCTTTTCCTCCTCGTCGACTACTCTAGATCCTCGCTGTGCTCCATGAGCAGATCTCTCCTGCCTCCTCCTCCTCCGCTGGACATTAGCCTCCCCCTGTCATTTTCCTCCTCGCCATCATCCTCCTCTTCCTCTTCCTCCATCCCTTCCTCCTCTTCCTCCTCCTCCTCCTCTTCGTCCTCCTCCTCGGTGCCGTCCATGGAGTCGTCGGCTCCCAGCATGGCTTGCTGCATGGCCAGGGTTGCCGAGTCCGAGGACAAGGACTGGAGGCTGTCCATGCTCAGCGGGTCTGAGGGGAGGAAAGAGAGAAGAGGTGAGGCGTTATAAACCCATTCCTTCTCCATTCACCTGTGCACCCTCCTCTACCTCACTGGCTTTCAAGCAGCGGACAGATGGTGGCCACGGGAGGGCATTACCTCATGATATTATTGGTTGATATGGGTCAGAGCTAGCTTAAGGAAGCATCATATTTGGTTTTACAGGAAGAAAATATAATTATATTGTTGTATAAATATTAAAAATACATACATCGTGGAATATGTGCACAATATCACATGGAGACACACATCTTATTGCACTACGCTGATTTTTGAGTTAAAATGGTAATTTATAGATAATATTTCTAATCTATTCTTCTATATTCTAATATTACTGTGGTATTAGTTCTGCTTTATAATTATTATGTGATATACACTGCTGCTGTTATTATTATTAGTATTTTTTTGGCCATTACTGTTACCACTGCTCCTCATATGTATCACTTTTGTCATATGAATTGGCCATATGTCATTGTGTTTATTAAGTTTTTCCTTATTCGACTGCCCTCCGAGCTAAATGTTTGATTTGTTGCTGTATAAATAAAATTACATTTAATTGATTATCGGAATATGGGAGGTTTGGCTGTGCTTTCACTGAATAAACATTTAAAATGTAAATTATGTCTTTTATGATTGCCTAGAAGCTGAGCTTCATTATGCTGTGGCCTTGCTTCTGCTTATTCCCCAGTGTCTCTTGAGTCTCTCTCTCCTTTGTGTTTCCTCATGTCGCCCTCGTCCCCTGCACGTTCCCTGTGTGTGTGTGTGTCCCTTCCTGCCCTGCCTTCAACCTGGGCCCCGTCTACCTTCACACCTGTCATTCACTCATCACCTCTGCAGTATATCTACCTCGGCTCTTCACCCTCTCATCGCCACATCATGAGGCTCGTTGGAGAGGAGCGAGGCCTGCACACCATCGATCACGCAGCTCAAGGCATGCCACTTAGATTTGTGTCCGGTTTGATCCCGACCCACTCTGACATCATGCACACGTGGGCAACGGTAACCTCACGTGATCCAGACAGCCGGAGTTTTTGCCCTTTACCGACTGCAGGACCCAGGGCATGATGGGAAACGCCTGGCTGTCGCCTGATCAAAGAGCATATTGGCTCTAAGTTTTGACGACAAACCACGTTTCGTATGAAATCCACATGCTTCCAGGTGAGAAGCAGTTCATCTGGAACTAGGACCGTGGTACTACACTTAGGCCCAGCTTAGTGAGGGAAGTTCCTTGTATTCTTGTAACCGGGACTAGTTTGTGTCTGTCCCTGATCTCCAGGGTTCCTGTCCTGACCTGCCTGCTCCCTCAGCCGGGTCCGTCCATACAACTTCTTCAAAATGACCGACCCCTGTGTCAGTGTCGACAGTGTAACGCATTCTCCAAATGGAACCCCCTTCCTGAGTGAAAACGACACTGAAGAATATCCTCATATTAGTATTGGTTGACTTAAAACGAGGACAGTGAGGTTCTGAGAGGTTTGCGTCTCCACGTTTCTCTGTCTTAGCCTGCGACAGCTGCAGCACAGAGATAGCAGATAATAAATTACACCCAACGACTACAATCGATATCCTAAAATGGGCCATGGATGACTAAAAGTGTCGGCGTTGTGGTTATCAAACCATTCTCAAGAGAGTCGGACCCTTCGTATTTCAAACACATACTCAGATCTAATTTAAGATTCCAATCTGACCATTTTATTTTTTTTATGTTCCAAGAATTGTATACTCTCTGTTCTTGACTTTACCCTTTATATTGTCTCACATAAATAAAAGCAAAGAGTCACTAGTGACATCTAGTGGGGACATTACAAACACACAAGTTTGAGTTGAAAACGGTGTCTGTTTAAATGACTTGAATTGTTAGGATGTCATACTGTCTGAGTTGTTTCCTGATCTGTGCGTCTGCAGAACTCCAGCCACGATGGAGTCGGGCCAGAATCGCTGTGTTGGACGGTGCTGGGACTTCATCTTCTTGGCTTTGGGAGCTGGGTCTGGGTTACTGGCGTCCAACATGGGCTGGAGGATACGGCGACGAGCATTGATGAACCTGTGAGAACAAGGAAAGGACCGCTTTCATTTTAGAAGTGAAGCATGAACTGGAAGCGGACACCAGAGGAAACTCAGAGAGGTGTGAAGGCACAACCAGCGATGTCCAGAAGATAATGAGCTTCAACGACGGTCAATCCAAAATGATTCACCGAACCTTCTCTGGAGTTTTACTTTCATCAGGCTGGTTTCTCTAGTGAAGTCTGCTTTCCTTATACAGTCCATTCAACAGTCATGTGACTAATATGTATATCACCATAGATACCAGTTAAACAAAACAACATTATTGAGTACAGAAATGTTCTATAGAAATATAAATTAGAACAAAATACAAAACAGTTACAACCAACTATCTTTAACAAATACATCTTGATTTTACAGGTTGATGCTCAAGTTCTTTTAAATTCAAACATTATGCACTTTTAATCTCTTTTTTTTTAAAGTATACTCAAATATCTTCCATTTCAAAAGAAGGGTGAGAACGGATTACAATAAGAAAGGGGGCAGAACTTGGTCTCAGATGTACTTGGTAAATAAGACCAGAAGATGGCGCCACCGTGTCAGAAATGTGCTGATGTGCTACAGTATGCTCCGGTTCATGTTAAACCTTAACACACGTTTCTACTCAAGTAAAAGGAAGTTGTGTCTGAGTGTATGAGGAATCTTACCAGTTGTTCACTTGTAGAAGTGTTAGATTTGTTTGTGCTGCGATCTGCCGTTTCTCGTCTTCTGTTGGGTACGGGTGCTGAGAGAAGGAAAAAGACACACCGGTACTTTAATTAACAGCATTTGTGAGTCAGTCTCCGACCATTCATCCTCTCCATACACATCGCTCTCATCACCCTGTCCACCTCATAACACTTCCTTTGAACAGACCAACAGGAACGACCAGACACACACTCACCATGAGATGCTGAAAGAGCCAGGAGCGCATGATGTTGGTGGCGTGTTTGGGCAGGACCCCCCTCTTATTCTTGGACTTCTTGTCTTCACTGTCCAACAGGGAAGACAGGTCCAAGTTTACCTTCGCAATAAAGAGCAGGAAGAGAAGGGAAGAAAAGAAAAGAAGAAAAAAGGAGCGGATGGGGCTTAGTTATTGTTGCCACGGAAACAAAGAGAGACTACCAATTACCTTTCTTTCTTTTTTTCAGTGGCAAGGGCAGAAACACCTCCTCAAGTGTCACCATGGAAACTGAATTTGAGCAATGATACTTAAAATATATATAAAAAAGCAGTGACCTTGACTATGTGGAAAACACAAGAGGGTCAGTCGTCTTTGGTGCTTGGATGAGGAGTAGAAAGAGTGTCAGGTCAGACAAGCCTTCGGTCAAAAGTTTGGATTTCACAGCTCGGTACTTAAGTAGCGGAGGGCTGGTACAAAGTGTGACTGTGTTTGTGTTGGTTCTTCATTTGTGTTGACCTAAGCCTGTCTTTGTGTTCAGTGAGAAATCATTATTCAGATGTTATTGTTTGGAGTGCGAGTGCTGAAGGACGAGAGGCTCTCAGAGTATCGACAGTGTTTGACAGCCCGCAGTGTACATATGGATGTGTGTGAGTCCATGTGTTTGGTCTGGCTGAGCCACACTTGTGAGGACTGACTTCACAGTCCACTGTTCTTGTGAGGACATGTAGGGTTCTGATGGACTTGCTGCCGTCAAGGTTAACTTCAGGTCACATGGTTTGGATGTTCCAGTCAAGAGTGCATTTTCAGTAACGGTTGGGCTGCAGGGAAGTCATGATGAATTCATTTTTAATATTTCTTCTTATTGTCAAGAACTCCCATTCAAGACCCAGACCAACAATACATGTACTAACAGGTATTGTGTGTGTTTCAAAGCCTGATATATCTTATACAACTGTGCTATTCACTGGGTGAATGTTCCTTCATTACCATGAACACACACACTGTAGTTTATTTTGACTCAGTCCCAGATCCACCGTCCTGCTGCCCCAAATATTCACTAGAGCACCAAATGTGGATTAATCTGCCAATCCCAAAGAAATTATATATATAGTTCCTCCTGTTTGAACAAGGTCTGATAATAAAAAATCTATCTATCTGTGTAGTAAAATCTACACATGTGGCCTCCCATCTGGGGACAAAACGCTGGTTTTCTATACTTCCTACTCTGGACACATATGTGTACACTGCATACTGTATTTTAATGCCTGCATTTTTGTAAATACGTGATATGAGACAAATCTTTTTTTATTCATTGCCATTGCACCAAGCAGTACCAGCAACTTTGTTTGAATGGGGAATCTGAAACACTTCAGAGGGATCATGCTGTATGAACATTTTATATAAGCATGTAGGAGAAATGCATGAATAAATACAACAAAATGCAGGTCTGCTAAAGAATATGACATTGATAAATTTTCTGCAGAGTGTAGTAGTGGAAAGAATCCTGGCTTTCTTTGAGATAAATAACAGACGAACATATATGCAACCCCCTTAACCCACACAAGGACCATAAATACACATTCACACACACACACTAACATCCCCCCTCATACTCCCCACATGAAACAAGAGTCATTACAGTTGCAGCTGGGTGTCACGTGGACAACCTCCTCTTATACCCCCTCAGCACTGGGAGTGTGTGTGTGTTGCGGAGGGAAAGCAAGGTTGAATTAATTGGCGGCACTGAGCTCGAGAGTGTGATTACTCGGGGCTTGTCGGCAAAGCAGCAACGGGGCTGTGTTCAACTCCCAGCCCACATGTAGCCCCCGCCCTCAGCTGGGTCGCCACTATTCACCGAGGCCTCCTCTGACTGTCGAGCACAAAATTACCTGTCTGAAACTGAGCTGCTCTTCAGGACACAGCTTCTGCACTATTTGTCCCCCCCAGTTATATCTATAAGCAAGTGTTGAGAGAGTCAAGGCCAAACAAAGACTGGCCCCACCAGAGATGCATTAAATCCCCTTTGCCCCCCCATGGGCAGAAATGATCAAATTCAGTCCAAAAATTCCAACTAAATTTTATCTGTAAATTCCAATTTGAATTACCAACTCATTCAGACTGTGGTTTGGTGGTTTAAAAACATTGTAACCATCAAATTAAGCGCATATATGCTGGTTAAAAAAAAAAAAAAAGCAACAGATTCCTCATTTAATTATTCTGTTACTTATTCAATCCCTCTTTCAAACTCTCAAACCAGAGCTGGTGATTGTTGGAACAATAAAAAGAGGAAAAACATTTCCTGTTGTCAGACAGCATATTACTTGATTACCTGTATGTTTTCTATATGAATACATTGCAATAATTGTCCAAATCAATGTTGGTTTTATATTATATAATATACAATATATTCACTTGAACGTGCGTCCCAGCATTGCACAGGAAAAGGGGGCGTGTCTCCACAGGTTTTCACTGCCAGTCGAAGCTGGAGCCAATAAATACCCGTGACTACTGCAGAGTCATTTGTCCCAGGAATGAATGCTGACTGTAATCTTTCCCTCTGAAGACAAAAGCCAGATGTTAGTGGGCGTTAGTGGGGTTTTTTGTCCAGTGGGAAAAAGGCGCTTCTAGACTCCACTTTAAAGCGTGGGGTGAAATGTAAAAGGAAAATAAGTTTCATTATCTTCTGTTGCATATTTTAATGGTGTCAATCTAAGTTGTGGCTCAATAAAAATGTGGTTTCTTATATTAAAACCATAATTGCTGCCTCGTGGTTGTAGTCCTCCCCCAGCCAGTCAAGTTCCAGTTTACGTCCATGTCATCATTGTATCCTCTTAGATTGTGTGAAATTGTCTTTTAGTACTTTTGGGCTAAGGCCAAAAAAACTTATTTTGTAAGCTCACAATGACCTTTGACCCTTGAGTATCAAAATCACATCAGTTCATCCTTCCAGCCACGTTTATGTTTGTTCCAAGTTTGAAGGAATTCCCTCAAGAGCAGGACGGACAGAGGGAAAGACAGACAGAGGGACAGACGGACAGAGGGACAGACGGAAAAAACACAAAACATAATGTCTACATCCATAAAAAGAGGTATAAACGTGTTGTTCCCTCATGCACACAGACATTAACTTCACACCACAGACTCTGCTTTAAGGCCACGTAAACATTCACGTTAACATTCACACTTCATCAGGCCATTGTACATTCTACAAAAATGACTTGTACTTTATGTTTGTAGTCTAAAAAAGTGGAAATGTCCCGACTACTTCAGCAATTTTCCGTGACATTAACTATATTAAAATCCTTTCAGCATTTCTGCCAACCTTTCAGTTTTTAATGGAATTCTGTGTTTTTATGTTCATATAGAATATATTGTCTTCTGATGGCTGATTATTTTGCCTTCAGTCTGTGCTCTCGGTCCGTCTTTTGATGATTCAGCACCAAGATCCCAGGTCAGATTCTTTGTGCTTCTGTCATACGGAGCCAAACAAAAACATTCCTCATGTGAGCGAAGCCACTCTGCTTTGACAGGGTTTGTACTGTGACAGAAAAAGAGTGAATTAAGCTGGCCGATCCTATGGTGTGATTGACCAGTCTGCGTTTGAGAGGGGGGGGGGACTTCACGAAGGATTACTGGATGAGGCTACGAACATGCATGAGGCTCATTCATCTCCACAACAGCTGAGAGATCAACAGTGATTGTTCCGAATATGCTAAAAAAAACGAACAATATTTGTGGTTATTTCCTGTCCGTAATAATTCCACAATACTTTACTCTTTTTTGGGGGGGTCTGCTGTATTTTACAAGGACCAATTTTGTAAAAAAAAAAAAAAAAAGGAAAACTTGAGTGTGTATGAGTGAAAATGTGTATTACCTGTATCTATTTAATCTCCAGTATAAATTACTTAGTACATGTCCTCCCATGCCTTTCATTCACAGTCAAACCTGCCAGGATCATGGTCGTGCCCTGAACATCATAGGAATGAACTGCTTCCATTTTGTCAGTCAGCGGGGTGCTATGTTCAGACAGAGACACTGAAATGGGGCCTTGGGGGTTTTCTGTGAGATGTAAAGAGACTCTTTTAATAATAACAGATCGAGACTTGGTGGTGAGGGCACAGAGAGGGAGCGAATATGTCGGCTAGAGAACCATCGGTCAGGTGGCTTTACCTGTGAGTTCTGGATCTGGATGGTTCCCGACGGCAGCGCCTGCGTTAACACTTGCCCTTGCGATGTCACCATGGCAACCGGCTGGTACAGGGTCCCACCTGAGGGGATAATTTGCTGTTATGAGTATCAAGTGGCTTCAGCAGCTACTGGCAGCCATGTCTCGTGCTACCAACAGAGCCTTATTAACTTCTTGTCAGCCCCGCAAACAAAACACGGCAAACGAGATGAAATGATTAAATTCAAGGTGCGTTAATGTCTTTTAACCCAGAAGAAGAACTAAGAAGAAGGGAGTGTGCTTCTGCTTCTAGCTTAATTAGTCTTGATCAAGACACTCTTACCACAGTCTGTTTGAGTTCTTCAATGTGTAGTGATCAAAGGCAGATATTGATTTATTTTGGGTTAAAAGGGATTTCCGGGGGGCAGGATTAACATTTCACAGTAGAGGCTTGACATTATAAAAACCTATCAGTCAAGCACCATATGAATGATACAATCATCGGTGTCAGATACACATACAGTAATATATACATACCATATACATAAAAGCCAGTACACTACAGATGAATAATAATAATAATAATAATAATAATAATAATAATAATAATATGTATACTGTACAGCACAAATGTGGTTACAAAGAGCAGTTAAAAAAAGCGTAAAAAAGAAATTGTGAAATTTGATAAAGCAAAGATGGAGGAGATACATATAAATAAATATGTTTTACGCAAATGATATGACAAATATGAAACATGAGATTAAAAGTAAGGCATTTGAGCCAGGCAACATTACTTTAGCTATTCTGGTGTTTAGTCTTCTGGTTAAGACCTGATTTATATGTATTGCAGCAGTGGAAACTAGAGTAGATAAAAGCATGGAGTATTTTCTCCAAATCCGTGAGACTTGAAATGGATATCATGTCGGCTTAGGAGAAGGCATGATTGAACCATATTTGTCACTTGATTTTCAAATAAAAAGGCTAGACTCAAATATCACTCCCACTGCCCAATCCTTTATTTTGAAGATGGTGACTGTTTTGACAGGAAGGGTCAAAGATGGTTGACCTGATAGAAAGACAATTTGTTACATCTAGCATTTAATTACCAAAAAACTTTACAAAATGTGTGCTGCATTAGCTGAGTCACCAGATGTTAGACCAACATACAGCTGTGTGTCTTCAGCATAGAGATGGAATTTAATCTCAAATCTATGTGACCCACATATACTGTATGTAGATAATAATATAAAAGTGGTCCCAAAATGGATCCTTGGGGGAC
Source organism: Chelidonichthys spinosus (assembly GCA_029853015.1). Lineage (NCBI taxonomy): Eukaryota > Metazoa > Chordata > Actinopteri > Perciformes > Triglidae > Chelidonichthys > Chelidonichthys spinosus. Next base: position 10,482,098 of record CM056835.1, read on the forward strand.
TTCACACTTAAGGATTCAGGTATTAAAAAAAAAACTCGATTGATGGCGTGAACAATTCTACTAGTAATTTAGAAACAAAGGTGCCTGGAGAAGAACAGTTGCATAACAGCAAATAAAAACTTGAGCATAGACTACATGCACATAACTAATCTCTATAAAGAGATATCTGCACATGAATGCAGAATAAGAACCAGCAACACGACATGATTTGGGTTTCCAAAGCATTATGTTTTCCGTTTGTAGTTCCTGTAGTATTTATCACATCTGAGCTGGCTTGTGGTTGTCATCAGATAAACAGTCCATGTAGAGAGCAAAAGGGGCAGAACGCCCTGGACAAAAGGCAAGCTGGAAACCCATTGGCACATACTAGACGAGGAAGTCCTCCTGCATAACCGTAACCTTAAAAATATTGTCTGGTATCCATAGGGGCAAAATCATCCTCAGAGTGATAGGCAATGGGTTCTGAGATTGGCACATTACTGGTAGTTATCAACCTCTTACTAACAAACTTTACTGCATACCACTACAACATGTTTGTCACTATTAACTGCGAAACTTCAAGTATCACACCTCATTTCTCTACCTTCTTATTCATGTTCTGACCCCCGATGATAAGTTCTGAATAGCAGGATGTCTCCATTCATACATAGTACAAAGTACTATTTAATAATTTGGTGCTATTTAGACATACTGTATTCATATTAACTGATAATGGAGATTTGCAAGAAACTGCATTGTAAGTGGTAACTTGAAAAAACACTGTCTGTGGAGTGTACTGTATGCGCTCCGTCCGTTTGAAGTTAAAACGCTCGTCTGTCCAGAACAACCAGAACCAATCCAAGTCCCATTAATCTTTATTATGTATATTTTATTAAACCACTACCACAGCTTTTATATTAGACATTGCCGTAGAAACACTCCCCTAACACTAATAAAAGCAGAGATAATATTGCATGTGTATGTGTGCGTGTCAGGGTCCTGATGTTTGTGTGTTATCACATGCTTACCCGATACCACTTGAGAGTTGATGGTAGTCATGGCGACATTGCCCTGTTGCAGACCCCCGGTGGGCACCAATATCCCTGAAGGGTTAACAGAGCTGGAGACAGAGGTCATGGATGGAGAGGAGGTCTGAATTAGTTCCTGGGGGATCACAGAGAGACACTAGTGAGCAATGCAAATGAGATAGCTCTACTGTTTGTGACTGAAACATTCCCAAAAGCTAAATCTGCCTGCTGATAAATGACATGGTGTATCTTGTAAGTGCTACTCAAAAATACCATCAAGGAAGTGTAAGATCCACAGAGAGTCCATGGCTGACCTGTTGAACGTTGAGACTGGTGTGTGATGGAGAGTAGGGCCCTCCGAGGTCGTTACGGAGGAGGTTGTCGCTGTGCATCTTGGTTTTGAGGCAGGTGATGTAACGGTTGCAGAAATCTTTACAGAGCTCATTGACCTTCTCTAACTCTAATAGGTGGATTCGCAACACCTGAATGGCCTTTACCATCTGCAGGAAACAGAGAAAAACCACAAACAGATCACCTTCACAACATGCTACACAATTAAATCACTTTATTAAACCACCATTAATTTCCCCATTCATTCTCTTTTAGTACATTTTCTGCACAGTTTACTTAAAATTAAGCAAGCCTCTTTTTTCCCCCAAAACATTCAGGAATATCTTTTGTAGCGGCTCTGTGGGACACTGTGAGGCATAGTGCTTCTTTGCGCTAAATGCTACCTTAATGCTCACAATCACAGTGTTGATAATTAAAGTAGCAAATCATGTAAACCATCTTAGTTTAGTGCTGTGTCTAGTGCTATGTGTTGAAATACGTATATTTTTTGTCTTTCACAGGCAACAATCTCTGACTCGGAAAAGTGAAGCAAATGCAAATGTGCTTTAAACTTGTATTCTTTCTACTGACCATAAGGGGGCGATTCCTCTCTGATTGCATAGAAATCTGTGAGTATTTATGGTTTCAAAAGTAACCTCCTTTCCTTCTACTGTTTTGGGATGGAATCTGTGTTAATGGCAGCTTGAAGAGTTTGGCATGTTAGATTGTATTGTTAACACTAACAAAATAATCTGTGGTCAGAGCTTTCAACTGCATCTCTTCAGCAGATGTTGACTGTAAGACTATGCAGATTCAAGTTCAGAAAAATAAGTAAATGTTCCTTTAAGCTTAAATATTGTTTTAAATAACTGTTCCAAAATGTCAATAAATAAATTAAGCAATTTCCTTGGGTCTATCCCATGTCCCTTATCAATGTAACAGCCATTAGCTGTAGAGTTAGCATTATGTTTCATGTTTGAACTCAATGCAAGACAACAAGTTTTGGTAATTAACAGCCATTTTTTCAGTGGTGAATAACTTAATTATCGTCGTCCTGAGAGGTAAGTGAGGAAATATGGTGATTCATTTTCTAAATCTGATCAAAATAGTTTTCTCTCCTGTGTATAACACATGGACTTTATATATATATATATATATATATATATATATATATATATATATATATATATATATATATATATATATATTATAGAGATAGATAGATAGATTAGAAGTGGACATAGTCACCGAGACATCACCCATTGTTTTAGGATTACACTTTTGAATCCTCGACTTTGGCCATCATCATCTTGGAATTTATACAAACCAATGAATGAGAGTGATCATATTTGGACTGTGAAGGAGCAATGAGTGGATCTGATAAAAAGTGTTAACTGATATAATAGATAAAGTAACAACCAGAGGAGTTGCACTTCAGTTTTGTTGCCTGGTTTAAATCTTAAGAATAGATGATTTTTTTCACCATGTTTGTTGTTGTAATATGAGGCTGAAATTTACCACTAACCCTTGTTCTTAACAGATCTAAACGCATTCACATTTTCTTCCAGGTGGAATGGAGTAGTGGTGCGATGCTAAATGAGCATTACAACAACTCTGTAATACTAATTTTAGTCTGTATTCACAGATGAAACACTTTTTTTAATTTAAACACTGGAAAATTAGTCACCAGATTTTTCTAACTTTCAGGGCACCCATAAATAGGGTAATTAACTTGTAAATAAGTAACAAGAGCCATAGATTATGAACCTTTACAATGAACATTTACAACACTTTGAAACAATAATGATTTGAAATACTAATATATTGTGTGTTATTTCCCTGTTGAAACCTTTTCACTGTCTGCACTGAGTTTTGGTTTCCAGTATTTTCCTCAGCAAATGGTTCCTAGCAAGAAAACACAGACTTAAGCATGGTATTTAGACCAACACATTAACAAGGCATTAACAAGCACAGCCTTGAGGAAGTCTGGAGGCTGATGAGGCTGGTTTCAATGTAATTTTTTTCGACTGATGTCCCTGAAGCTGTCAAGGAAAATCTCCTCTTATCAAAATGGATATATTGCTCTGGCCAAATCTAATATTTTGAATAAATGCAATAGCACGGGTCAGAGAGGAACTTCTGTCATATGTTGAAAATACCATTTCATTGGCATGTTGTTGCTAGGGAACTGCTTGGGCCCAGGTTTATTCCTTATGATGGCAAAGAATAACGTCAGAATGTTGTTTCAAATAACCCATATTATAGAAAGATTAGCATCTAGGAGGTGTGTTTTTAACGGGAATCATCCAGTTTATGTACAACCTTCATGGACTTCTGTACTTTCTTTTCTTCAGCAGTTATCTGACCATCAACAGCGTGGCCTTTCACCACTCAGAGCAGCACACTGTAGAGCACTCCCTCAAAGTCACCACTCAAGGTCAACAGAATGGACAGAAAAGTGCTTGGCCAAGGAGGAGATAAATCAGCTAATTAAACTGCGCTCACTTAATCAAGGGACCAGTAACTCTTTGCCCATCGCAGCCAGTCAGGCCCAGTGTAACATTACTGTCCTGTGGAAGAGTTAGTGCCCTCTGGGAGGGATGCCTGTACCCAGTGCCTCATAAAACACACAGATGCAGGGTTAATTGACTGTTCAGCACTTGTCGGCCTGCCGTCCCAAGTACTGTAATGGCAAGAGTGCACTTTTTTTCTTGCGTCTGTCTTTGTCTCTGTCTGGCTTCAACTCCTCCCCCTCTTTTTCTCAGTGAGCATGATCAGCATCCTCCTTCTTTTAATTTGTAATTACTGCTAGCTGTTGTGCAAGGGGAAGTGCAGGGGGAGGATGGGGAAGATTACATGAAAAAGGAGGAATGATTAGGAGTAGTAATGATGGGATGCACAGGAAACGGGCATTCCTGCAGCATTATTTTTTTCTTATTATTTTTCATTTAAGATATGCAGGTTCCCTTAATTAACTACTTAATATTATAGCACTGGTTAAAGCATGTAATCCAGTAAACACCGAAATACAATGTCTTCCAGAAATCAAAGTAGCTGAAGCAGCCCAAGTTGTGTTGATGATCAGCATGTGCCTCGCAGCGGTTGGCTTACCAAGTTGTCCAACTCGGGGTCTTCACTGAAGAATGGCTTGTGTTCTCGCTCCTGCTGGTGCACAAAGTTTTCAATGTCCACATCAAAGCTGGCTGACGTGATGCATTCAGATCCCTGTGTGGCCTGCTCACATTTCTCAAACAACAACGCCAGCAGGGGGAACAATGGGTGTCTGAGGAGGAAGACAGAGAGAGGCAACGTATGTCAGTATCTTTGACCCTAATTCATCTCTAAATTATTGATTACCTATCAGAAGTAAATCCAGATCATCATCAATGTAGCTTTGAAAATAGTCATTCCACAGTTTTTCAAGTTCCAAGCTAAATGCATTGTAGAAGTTTGGAGAATTTTGTGTGTTGCAATTATTCAATTGGTGCAGCAACTTCTTTTATCTCAGTCGGAGGTGTCCTACATTTCCCAGAAAGCCTTTGTCGAGCCCCAGAGAAGTAAAAATAAACATTGCACTTTGTTTTTAAGGGGCTAGCACCCAAAACACTGTTTCTGCTGTGAAACATAGATTATTTTGATGTAATGTGACATGACCACAGGCAGAAATTTGTTGAGGAAACATACTTACCCATAGAGATAGTCACCCCACTAGTCAATGCTGACACTAGAGTACAGTACACGGAACACAGTGCGAGTGCCTCTTCCTGCCTGCCTATAGGTTTGGGAGATCTACTTATTTCTTTGATAGGGTTTTACCGGCCACACCCTCCCTGAAACACACAGACAGCTCTGTAGTCTGTCTGATGGTGACCTGAATATAACATGCCAACACAACATAGACTGTATATAAGAAATCCACATAGTGATCGTGACGTCACCCATTGGTTTGTGGACTCGGTTTTGAAGGTCGGCATTTTGGCTGATGCCATCTTGGAATTGTTGCACCAGCTGTATAACACTCGACCTGGAAGAACTCCTGAACATGAACTAATTTGTCACACACTCTTTGTCAAGGTCAGTGCAAGCAGCAAAGCTGTCTTAAATGACAACCTCACAAGAAAGGAGCACTCCAGATGCTGAAAGATTTTTCACCAAAGCCTCGACCACCAATGGCAGTTCCCCCTCAAGGAAGTAGGCAAGCATCACTGGAAATGGTCCCCTGAACCCCTGCAAGAACTGCTTCCTGAGACGGTGGCCAAGAACCAGCCACGTCGACATTAAAGTTTGCTTTCTTTAAGTGGATGGAGGTGAACCAATTGCCCAGTTGAACTAGGTCCAGGAACCAATTGATGGTCAGTCTTGGGAAAGACTTGTGACCAATTCATTGTTTTCGAAGGCAATGATTTGAAATGGATCCCAACTCTTCTGTCTTCTTGAGAACTACTAAAAGAGTAAAACCATGTGAAAATCCATCCTGCTAATGAGGCCGGAACATGCGGACATCAGGTAGGCGTGTCCTGATTGGCCGGCTATTATTGTGCAAATTTCCAGTAGGCGAATGCATGTTTGGAGGAGAGTTTTACCCATAGAGCCCAGTAGAGGGCAGGGCCTTGTGGAAGTTAGACCTATAGTTTGGAAGCTGAGGCTCCAGATTGAAAGCCTGATATAATAGAATGCATGATTTTATGATTTCAGTAGATCCGCTGGAGGTGCACACTGTCCATCAGGGCTGATAGTCAGTCCATCAGAAAGAGATTAAGCAATATCTTGTCTGCTCTATCAGGTACAACGCCGTCTGATTCTCTCATCTCTGTAGCCGCATCTCAAACTTCTTTTCACACTTTGCCGACTGGTCTTTATGAAGACCCGTGGACTCTCGATTGAGTGACTGCAAATCCTAGAGACATGATACAGAGACATAAGATTTGAGACATAATACGAGCTCTGCTCCAAAACCCTTCTCCCTCCCTCACTGTACTGTTAATAGCGTGGCAGCTCCATGACATTCCCGAAAGGACATGCTGAACATACAGACAAGGTTCAGCTAGAGATCAAAAAAAGATCTTTAAGTGGATAGGATATGGTCCAGTGACAGCGCTTGGCTTCACAGTGTCACCTACATTGTTACCATCTGCCTTTTATAGGGAATGTCACTCAGGTAAGTTCCCCCAGATACACTGTGCAATGGTCCATACTGTGCTGGTAAATGTTGTACATGCCAAATTATTGAGCATTGGAAGAAAGCCTGAATGGCCACGGTGACAGAACACAAACTACGACAGGAGACTGACTGAGAATAGATTCCTATATTTGCCCCCTTAGACCTATATATTATAGTAGGGATCTCTCCGTGTTCTTCTTCTTTTTTCAACTCTTTGTCTCTTCCATCGTCTCACACAATCTCCTTTGTGTTACCTTTGACTGAAAGGAAACCCAGGGGAACTTCTCAAAATATGTCCCTGCCAAATTAATTATGATAAGGCAGTGTATTATAAAACCCCTGTAAGCTGCTTACTAGTGGCGTATTCCATTGTTTCAGTTTTTTTCAGGCATACAGGAAGTTTACTGATGTTTTTACCATTTAAAACAGCAAAATCGGTGATGTGGGAACTCATTATCCCCATGAATATGAGGATTTCAGTATTTAAAATGAAGACATTGTCATTCAAACACTGCTCGCAGCTCAAAGGCATACCCAGGACAGTTTCTTCATATTATTAAAAATACCAAGCACGATGATAATTTTTTATTAATACAACAAATAATTCTCTTTGTTGGACATTTGTGTCCTGGCAAGATCCGTGAGGGGTGGACGTGTGCATTGGCAGAGTGTTTATTTTGGTTCTACCACTGCTAAGATATCACCGGGTTAAAAACTGACCCAGCAGCTGGGTCAGAACCAGTCCTTCTCTTGGGTGGTTTTCCACCAGTAGCTTAGTTAAACTAGTATTGTGGTGCTGCTATTGACTCATTATTAACCAGTAATGTTTTGCATAAAAGGGTAGCATGCAATATATATGCATTCTATATACAGAATGCATGTATACAAATTTGATTTTTGCACTTACTAGTGGCTGTTTTCCAATGAAAATTGTCATATTTTTCTCACATGTATGTGCTTGCATGTCAGTGTGTGTATAGTGCAGCGGACTGCACTGACATGGAGGCGGACTGGGACCCTGCTCAGGCTCTAACCCATGGCTCTCATTTGCAGCCTTTAATAGTCGTCTATATTATACTCTAATCTGCCTGATCCCAATTTAATGCCGCTCCCTCAGCCAGACGTGGCAGGAATACTAAACAGGAGTGTCACGTGCCGAGTGGAGAGCCTCAGCCTCGTCTGTTTAATGTCTGCTTGTGGTGGGTGGAGAAGAATCCAGGTGGGGTGAAGGAGAGGGGGAACGATAACCGACAGCAAACAGGGTGACTCTCAACACTGCAGATGGTGTCTATACAAGTTATTTAGTCTCACATTCAGTCCCTGCTATTTTTATTTTATCACAGAAAATAACTCATTCTGCCAATACGGCAAGATCATTTAACCTTCTCTATTTTTCCTTCTGAGTTACTACTTAAGGACGACTAAGAGATGTCGGCCCACTAGAGTCAACACACTGACACAATGTTTGTGTCGTGAGTCACTTTATAAACAGAAGCGCCTACACAAATGCATTTATTCACAGACATCTGCTGTCAAGGAGATGTGGCACTGCAGGGACTGAGGACCCAGGGGCATTGTGGGTACACAGCACCTTTATTGGCTGGTAAATATATAGATTACTGCCTGTGGATGACAGAAAAAGACACCGATAGAAAAGCTAAAAACTAAGAAAAGGTGTGATAGCAGAATTAAAAGCATACGCTGGATATAAGTGGACATCATGACGTGACATTTAAGATGTTTACTGACATAATAAATCAAGTGAGAAGTAGCATATTTCTCTCATAAACTTCAATGTAATCTAATTTATTTTTGCAAGTAGATGAGTCGCCCCCTGATGGCCAGAAGAGAGAATACAAGTTTAAGGCATATCAGGTTGAACTTCACTTTTCGGAACCGGAGGTTGCCGCCTGATTAATAGACACAAAAATGTTTATATAATTGAACAGTAAATTTCAAAATAAAACATTTCTGAAAAAATATTATTATTACGCTACTTATTGCTGCCTTGGAACAAAACTATGTATTTTCTTTCTTGTTTTTGACAAGATCCTTTTCATGTTTCAGGCTCCAAACCTGATCATTCTGCTATGGTTAAATTACTACCTCATCTCGGCCAACGAGTCATGTTGCAATTTACATCTTTGTCCGTCCAAAAAGTCATCCCTCCATCATTTCATGCTATTGGACATTTTGTTGAAATGGTCATAATTACTACATCAATTATTGTGTTATCGCCTCAAGCATGTTTTGTGAGGCCGCAATGGTTTTTTTCAGTAAATTCTAAAATGTCAAAGAAAATTTCAAATTCATCTGAGACGTTACCTTCATGATAATGGACAAAACAAGGCCAACAACATAATGCCTCCAGCAATGGCTTCTGCCTACGTGGAAGCATTAAAACGCTTTGCTTGCATTCACAATCGTCTTCAGCGGCACTAAGCACAGAATGCTACAACTGTGCCCTCGCAGAAAAGTCTGACAAAAGCATCTGTCAGCCTATGCACCAATTTCTCTTTCAACAAGAAAGGTTTTTGTAAACAACTTCATCGATTCATCTTAGTAAAATGAGAAAGCTTGTACATGTTAAATCAGTAAAACGATTCCCAAAGAGGCATCATACATCTGCTATTAAATTAGGTTATGACCAATTTTTATGGTTTGATTAGTGTTTATTGCATTCTTGATTTGAGCGGTCTTTCCTAATGTCATCTGGCTTGGCAGGAGGTTCAAATCTGATCTGACACCACATTCCCAAACAATCATAATGTATTTTGGCAACATCCTGCCACATCAGTATATTATACTTGATCAGAAGGATACAGATTGTCTTTAGGTACTAAAGGCTATTCTTTTTTCTTGATGTCTTTATGGAAGCCCTGAGAGACCACAAATCCTGTTGATCCATTTTCTAAATCTGATCTAAATTGTTTTCTGTCCTGTGGTGTGAACAGGAGGAGAGAGAGAAAAAAAAGGTTTTGCCAGAAAGGAAGTGTTTGTTGTTGTAATACTGTTTTTGACCACAGCAGACTAAAGTGTACCACAACCTCATGTAACCAATAGGAATAAAAGCATTTGTGTTTTATTCCAGGGGAGTCTTTCTCACTTTCCTGTTCATCTAATAAAAGCAAAAAGCCTCTCAGCGCTTCCGTAAACTAATCATGTTATCGTGTTCACACCAAACGTGTGTCACAGTTTGGCTGGAGAGGAGGGAGGGGGCTTATTAATTTGCTTCTTTGTTTTTTTTGGTAGCTTCATTTTAAAAGCTGTCCAGTATGAGGAAAGCGCTATTATACAATGTTATAAATCATTAATTTTTATTCTGCTTTGATTGCTTTTCATTGTAAATTGATCTTTCCTTAGTCTGAGATCTGAGATTGAACCAAGTGGGTTAATGCACAGCCCTCTCCCATAAACCTTTATCTGTAGTTTGTGTGAGCCTCCTGATTTATCAGCAATGATGTTTGTTCTGTTGCTCCAAAATAATAAAGCATGTCTTGTTTAATAGTGCTGAGTTCAATTGACATTCAGGCAGCGTAAAGTAGTGAATTTGTTCAGCAGACTTTGTTGAGCTGAAACGTTACTGACATCTGTAACAATGTGTTAACATACAGGGTGAGAATTTCATCTTGACAGCAACAGCTTTGTAAAAGCCTGATCTGCTCTCATTTGCATTGAATATATTGTATTTGCATTTTCTTTCTCACTGCTGCAATTCCTTTCTTGGCTCATAGATGTGACAACAAACATTTCTTAAACATGTAATGTGGAGCCATTACATCGGAATTGATATAATTAAAATAGAAGCAATGTTTTCATTTTGCTGTTTAACCAGGCAAAAAAAAACAATATTTATGTAAATTTTCAGCCTCGATGGAGATAAAGATAATAATTCCGATGCTGTTCTCTCCCTTCGTGAAAGCTTTTCAGTTGAGGACATGTGACATGATATGTTGAAGATCATTATTATTTTTTGAGATTAGCTGTGTAGTGCCTGTCCATTCGTGGGAATCGTACCTCGTCATTGGTAATCTGAGGCTAACGGCTAACGCTATCAAGGCAATCAGGGTTTGCACGAGGAAACGTCTATCCTTGACGACGTACCATGGTGCACAGTTGGACCTCGCCAACTTGGAGCGAAGTAAAAACACTAGCTTGCGGTGCTTTCTTTGACCTTTATACAGGAAGTTGGGATTAAGGTAGATGGGGTGTGAAAAGGCATGCATTTTTATGAACGTGAACATAGCCGCATGTGTCTGTGTGTGTGTGTATGTTTGTGTGTGTGTGTGTTTGAGTGCATGGACACGCTACGTGTGTTTTCCAGTCTCCCACTACCTCCTGGAACTATACTGAGCCCCCCATGTTGGTTGCCAGAAGCGGCAGGTTCTATCTGCAGTGCGACGGAGTGGAGATTGCCGGCTGGGGGATCATTATGAGGGCCATAAAAGAGCGATTTACAGGATGGCCAGTGAGTGGAGTCAGCACGGTCCCCACCCTCCAGCACTGCATCGTGCTGGGTCACCAACGAAAAGCCCAAAACGGAGAATCAGAGGCCAGTGGGGGAATGTGATGACTTAAACATGAAGGTGAGGGACGTGGCAGCTCTGGTGGCATCTGCTTTATGGTCGGTGAGTCAGAGGCAGAAGAAGGAAATAAGGTGCTGCTGGATTTTCATGTTTGATTAGAAGGCAGTACACATGTTGAAGCGTGACTCATAGGTAGAAAACGATGGTCAGGTGATGATTTTCTGAAGGATCATCACAACAATCATTGAAATGGGGTTTTCACAAATTATTTGTCATGATAACTAACATTGATTATAGACAATTAAAGGGCCAGTGTGTAGAATTTGGCGGTTGCAGATTGCAACCAACTGAAACGTCTCCCACATGCCAAGCAGGTCGGAGAACTACGGTGGTGGCCAATGCAAAAGCTTGAATGGCTCTATCTAGAACCAGTGTTTGGTTTGTCCGTTCTAGGCTGCTGTAGCAGCGGCTGGCTCTGTGAAAAAGACCCACTTTGCATATAGATATAGAATAAAAATGCCTATATTTCATGAAATTTGATCACATGGGAGGTGAATTTGGGGGAATTGAATCTCCAGAAGAACAGCAGGGGAGGAAAGTCACAATTGTGTGATGCATATATATTATTATCAGAATGCAATCATTTATATCCTATACAATATATCATTTACATCATTTAACATTAGTCGTTTATCAGTGTATTTTCTTGCCAGGTTTGCTTGTGGCATGCAGAGAACAATGTAGAACTATCGCTGGAGAACTAGAGCCGGACCTACCAATTGGTTTCTATGTGACGGTAGGAAAAAAAAGAAAAATCAACTCCCCTCTGCTGAGATTGTTTAAAGCGTTGAGCTACTGAATGAAACTTGTGGTGAGATGTTCTCTCAACTGCTGCTTATGAAGTCAACAAACCTCCAACATCAACAGCAATTCATCCTTAAGTGTGTTATGGAAATTGGAGGTAGCAGGTTTTCTCTGGCCAATGAAAACTGTTACAGTGCATGTGAAGATGCAGAGCTGTGCATGAAAAAAAAAAAGCTCAATCAAAGCAGCGTAGACGGAATAAGTCATGTTCGCCTGCTTCCGTAATAATGTGGCAGGCCACCAAGGGGGTACAGAAAGAGGTGGGGGTGGGGTTTGAAGGTATTTATGTGGATGTGTACGTGTGTTGGAGAGAGAGAGAGAGAGAGAGCGATGGAGGTCTCTCACTCTCTCTGCTCCCCACTGTTCGCCAGCCTAATCAGTCCTGCTGTACCCCCATATATTAGAAGCCGGTTTGTGGTGGAATCCTGCTGCGTTTGCTCCCGACAAGGCCCCTGTTTCCCCAGGCTACATGTCTGAAGCACACCCTGTGTGAGGGCATGTGTGTGTGTGTGTGTGGAAAAAACCCCCACCACGCACACACACGCCACACACACACATGCCACACACACAAAGAACCCCCGGCACTATCTGAATAAATCCTGTCTCCTTTTCTCTACTTTTCAAACTGCTTTTTTCATTCTCACGTTTGGTCCTGAACTTCACTGGATGTTTTGCTTCTCAGAGAACCAAGAAGCTCCATCCAGCCTGTGGTTTGTACAACATCTCCCCCCAACATCAGCCACAACCACAACACCACAGCCCATGCATACAGAAGGGACACCATGTTTAGTTCCTCTCCTAACTTCACTGTAACTCACAGTCGTATTAATGATTTTGTTATTTAATCACATACATGCATGTGCTTAACCTGTTCTTTACCACCAACATCATGTACATTACATCAACTTTCTGCTTCCTTACACACATACAATACAAACAGACTGGGATATTGTGAAATGGGTGAGAGGTGGATCCGTTCAAATTGAGGAAAATGTCTAGAAAACTAAATACACAACACAGTAAAACAGCTGGACCCCACTGACTGCCTCCTCCATAGGGCTGCACTGAAACCCTGCAAAACCCAACCTCCCATTGTTATTATTATTATATATCTTTTTTTCTTCTCACCTTTTATTTTCCTTTCATCCCTCTCTGCATATTGTTTGCACTATACATACACACTGTATGTGTGTGTGTGTGTGTGTGTGTCTGTGTGTGTGTGATCCAAAAAAGTAATCAGTGAAGTAAAAAAAAGAAAGAAAGAAAGAAAATTGTGGACTTCCTTTCTCACCCAAAGTCAAGCTGCAAGGAAACTCATAAAAGGGGGTATCTGAAGGAAACAGCCAATAAAACCACTTGAGCTTTGACACAGTTTCCTGCATTGAGCAGCGGCTGAGCACCAGCACACGCTGACCTGCTAAATGGAGGAGGCACAGCCTGCTTTAAGCCCATCAGACAGCGAGAGTCTTTGCGCTGCTGGAAAAAGCAGCGAGATGGTCGAGGATGCATTGATGCATTGTGGCGGCGAGGATAAACAGACTTTATGGTGCATTACAGAGGCAGGCAAACACACAGGCGGGCACAAATGTGGCCAACGGCATCCTTGGATGTGTCGAATTAAACGCACTCCCTCCTGTTGTGTACGAGGGCTTCAATGTTCACTTCTTTTATGCTATTAACAACAAACGCATATACAAGCATAAACACACCCGAGGCTGGATGGAATCCTGTGTGTCTTGGAATTTGCAGACTGTCAGCGTGGCGGCATGTTAACCTCCCACAAATACACACACAAACTCTTAAAGCCAGCCTCAATGCAAAATACCCAGATTGACCAGCATGGGAGAGGCTTTCAGCAAAGACCCACTATGGAAGGGAGTGAATGATAATGTGCACCATACAGGGCTCTGCACCGCAACACCGGCAGCTTTGTAACAGGATCCCACCACTGTCAAAACACAGAATAAATCACATTTGAATCCATTTGAAACATTCTTTCACTTTCTGATGCAAATGACATGTTTTACTTATCAATAACTGTTTCTGAACACTACTACAGTTCCATGTGTTTGATGAATAGGTTCTTGAAGAGCCATTACTGTTCTTTATTCCAGCCAATTCAGCTAATAGCTCTCTGTGTAGACTGTGGAAATGTAGTGTGTGTGTCTGACTGTAAAAAGCAAGTAAAAAGACCTTTACACACTGGGGGAATTTTTTTCATGTGATTATTTCATGTCAAAATATTTTTTAAGTAATTGTTGTTTATTTCCTGTGTACTTTGACACAGAACGTGAATATTATACAGTGAATATTGCTTATTCTTTATTCTTTATTACTCGATCTTGACCAGGCAACAACCTCCAGCTCTGAAAAGTGAAGCCAAATCTTCAGAGCCTTAAAGGTGCATTCTCTCTGCTGGCCATCAGGGGGTGACTCCTCTGGTTGTCAAAATAAGTCTGATTGTATGGAAGTCTATGAGAAAATGACACAACTTCTCACTCGATTCATTATCTCGGTAAACATTGTAAACATTTTTCAATCTCTAGTTTCAACTCTTCTTCAATCCAGCATCATGATGTTCATTTAGTAAATTATGATCCATTCAGAGTCAAACAGATCATAAAGCAGGGGATGCTTCAGGGCGGGGCTTCCTTGTGATTGACAGGTCGCTACCATGCTACCACGTTACCAGTGAAATTAGCGACTAAGATGACTTCAACACTTAGCTGTAAAGTTTACCTTGAATTATCCACTCGTCACTCTGCCACAGTCCAAATATGGTCACTTCCTTCACTGGTTGGGGACCGCAAAAATGCTGAACTAGAGGCTTCAAAACTGTGGTCCACTAACCAGTGGTTGACGTAACCATGACGAAATCCACTTATTATACAGTCTATCTTGACAAAGGCAACTCTCAACCAGATTTAAACCTTAACAATAAAAGAGGATTATCGTGGATGGATATATCATATTTGCAGGTGAAATATTTTGCATTTTGGTGTCATTTATTTGTCTCCCCTCTGTGTGTGAAGGCATTAATACTGCCTGTGAGGACTTACGCACTTGTCTTACTGGTTATAACTGACTCCCTAAGTTCTCTTCATGCAAAGCAAGAGAGCGGTTATCTCTTAAGAAACAGTGGAATTAAAAGTGTGACCTTAAAACAGCATGTTCTGGTAAAAAAAAAAAAAACTAGACTATTATGAAGTCTCTTTCAATTAAGTGCATGTTTCCATCTCTGAGCCATATGAGCTTCCATCAGCTTAGAATGTTACATTCCCAACCTACAAATAAACAAAGAGAAAAAAGCCAGTTTTTTAATAAGATGCACAGAATCCAGAAGGATCTTTATAGTAAATGCCACAACTCATTAGGCTAATTACCCTATCACACATTTACTCCGCTGCTAATAACAAAGTAGGCAGAGAGACAGAGAGAGGGAGAGAGAGAGAGGAAACCACACATCTCCTCATAAAGTTGGCATTCTCGCAATTAGTGAAAAGAAACATTAAAGCCCGCACAGACTTCCTGAGCAAAATAATTAAAGAAAATGGCAGAGATGCTGATTCTTGCTGCTTTTCAAAGTCTACAGCCCCCATATGAGCTGCGTGTAGTGACAGGGACACTGGCGGATCAGACTTCTATTAAAATAACAGTGCTGTGTGAGGTTTTCTTCTCTTTTTTTTTTAAAGCATAATTTGACTCACTGTGGGAGACAGTGACTTGTGAAGTCAAATTTAATTGCGCTTTTAACAAGGTAACAAGGTGTGATTAGTCATTAGCTCATTGGATGGACCAAAACAATTCCAAAAGTTGTAATGTGCTCTGCTTCCTCTGGGTACAGAACAGCAAGGATTTCACTTAAGAGCTACAAATAAGCATATTTTAACAGCAAATGCTGGTGGATCCTGAGCTCATGTTGCTCCTCGAGCACGCTGTTGATCACAACATTTTAATTGGCCATCATACATGCTCACAGACTCAGTCGGCTTTATATTCTCCGTGGTACCTTTACAAGCAAATCAAGTTCTTATTTTATTTCCATCCTGTTGTGTAACAGGGTCAATTATACAGCAGTAATATGCGGAACAATGTGTGAAATGTACATTTGTAATATACAGTATTATAATCACACAAAATCGGTAGCTTGTACCTATTAATAGCTATAAGTGGAAATGTTATGATTCTAAAATCCCGCGAAACATTTGTGACTCAGTTTCCTTCCCGCTGCATACATGTGATCTCTCGCTTTACCTCTGCCCTTCATGGGTCAGCAACAAAGAGTTGTGTCTAGCTACTGATAAACTACGTTTACTAGCTTAATCTTTTGCAGAGGATAAAGGGAAACCTAGGGAGGGCTCACCTGTAATGTTTTTCCATTTGCAACACAAACCAAAGTTGTTCCTCAATGTGCACAAATAAACACGTGAAAATAGCTTGACTGATCTACGTGGGGGAAATCGAAAAAATCCCAGATGGCGACAACCACAACACTGACAACTGAAATCCAGAAACAAATGGGTGACTTCAGGATGACTAAGGCTACTTCTGACACAGTCTATGGTCGATACTCATCGTCTCACCTCTGTCTCAGAAAGACAGAAAGTCAGTGTCATTCCTCATGGCCGAAACGCAAAACCTCCAATCTGAAAAATTATCTTTTTTGAGAAAACAAACAACAACAAAAAACGTGTTTTTTTTCTTGCATAATGGGATTTGTTAAGGATACCCAAGGCATAAAACACTGTTTTTGGTACTATATTGTGTGTGAACAATATCGACTAGGTATTGTTAATCTTCCTTGTTCTCATCATTCAAAGTGAAATCCGCCGATCAGAAAATCCTCAAGATAGGAAATTTTGCTTTTCGGCCATTTTAAAATGATTCCTTTAATCCACGCTTTGGCCTCTTGCCTCCATTGCCCAACCAGCGCAATACACACTGCTGCAAGTCCTCTTCTACTGTGCATGTTTAAAACGCTTTTACCTTAATGAACATAGAGAATGGGCACACAGATCCCAGCACTTATAGAGGTACTCCAATTTAGCTGTAAGTATATCAGCATTATTAAAGTTAATATATTCTCTAGAAGACAACAGAGACCATGTAAATATAAACTTGTAAATAATAAGTCTATATCGTCACTGCTACCATTGTGAGCTTCTTCTGTTCTTGAGTTCATGTGTGTGTGTGTGTGTGTGTGTGTTTAGGGGAAGAAGCGTAGGAAAGTGGAGATCCAGAAAATGTGGAAGTGGAAGAGGGGATGCTTTAGACTGAGACACCCCCCTCGCCCCCCTCACCCTCCTCACCACACACCACCGCCACCACCACCATCCGGAGCTGCTCCAAACATGGCTGCTCACATCAAAGGCAGCCTTGTATCTCAGAGGAGCTGCTGAGCACTTTACAGCAGCTCGCCTCAGGCCTGAGCACGGGGGCTCGCACCTCCTGCAACAGCAGTGGTGGATACCCGCGGGTGGGACCCGAGGAGCCGGGACAGACGGCCCCGCGTCCTGTGCAGTGTCATTGCTACAGCAAGGGCTGCGCCAGACGGCGCTCCTGTCTCATTCCACTCAACAAACCTAGTAAGTTGTTGGTTTGCTGCCTTACACCGGCTCGATTAAAAATATCTGTATTTTGAATAATTTACTTCATAAATAGATAATACAAGCTCATTATAAGAGTGCATCAATATTCTAGTGATAAGCTATAAGGAGTGAGGTGTATTTTTTTTCCTTTTTACTAGAGTTTGAGTTACACCCAGCAGTGATTTTCTTGCTTATTTTCTCCTCCTAACAAGGTGGTGCCTTCCAGGGTCTCGACATGGTAAATAAAGGACTACAGTTTGGAACACATGTCTGTAGGGCGATCTGTAAACAACCTGAAATAAGGGTGACAAAAGAGGGGGGAAAGGCAAAACGCTTATCTACACCTGTGGAAATTGTCAGACAAGATTTGACAAAGCTTATACTGCAAATCAAGTGTAACGTTTTTTTAAAGGGCCAGTGTGATGTATTTTCAGGGGGATCTATGAGCAGAAATCGTATATAATATTTATAAAGAATGAGCCCTTCATATCAGGGAGAGGGTCCACCGTGTGGTTCCGCCATGTTTCTACTGTATTCAATTTATTTTGACACATACCGTACAGTTTCCTTTGTTTCATTTTTAAATTGGGCATTAAAATAGACTAAAAAGTATTAGCAAACTGGTAGTTTAATTCCAAAATAAGGTCTCTACCACTATGAAAATGGTACTTTTGAAAATGACCGTTGGCGTGAAAGAGAAAGAAATGGTTCTACTGTATACAACTTAAGTCTGTAACCTTACACAAAACAACTTTGCTAGATGAACATTTTTTAAGTTCAATGTGTTTTTAGTTTTGCCCTTTTGGGTGTTTATAGGCCGATGCCTATACGACAGTTTGGTCAGTGGCCTGATGCTTCACACTATGAGGCTGTACATGGACATGGTAATGTGATGTATGAAGTCAAGTGAAGTGCCTGAAACTCTCTCTGCTGGTTGCCATGAGAAAATTAACCTACTACTCACTCATCTTCTTAAACCTTAATGTAAAGAGGGATAGAGCTGAGGAAGTTACAATAGATACTATTGCTTCTACTACTATACTACTACCAACACCAAATGCAGTTGGAACCCAAAACCTGGTCTGCTCAAGATTTCCTCCTAAAAGCCTATAAAGGCAGTTTATTACTTGCCCCTGAGTATGAAAATGTATTAACTCCCTATTAAATGTATTAATACCCTATAGGACAGTCAAACGAGATTTTGGGCCAATAATTTCATATCTTTTCACCGTATGGCATAAAGTCCACCGATTTGCCAAAATTTGCAATACATTCTTCGCTCAATCCCCTATCTTCTATAACTACTCTCTCCTGATTGAGAAGAAACCAATTTTGTTTCCACAGTGGAGCAACAGAGGTGTTTGTTTTTTTAAGGACATCATAGGGAGACACGGTCTCCGTGAATTCCATGACTTAGAAAGGTCTTACGACCTGTCGGGCACCTTTTATTTTTATCTACAGCTACGTACAGCAATGCGTGCTCAGAATGTTCCTTGGGGCACTGAGCTGGGGAATCATCCTCTTCATATCATTTTTGACACTAAGGGTAAAAACAATGGTATTGTCTCTGACCTTTATACATTTATAACCAAAGCTTCGTATAAACCTCTATCACTTAACAGACTCTGGAAGACAGATATTAAAACCTCCTTGGATCTAGACTGGCACACAATATGGTCAAACATATCTCTGTCATCCAGAAACCCTGACCATCAAATGATACATTATAAATTCATTCACAGGTTTTATTTAACTCCTCGAAGATTACAGCAAATGAAATTCAGAGACAATCCGTACTGTGATTTTTGTCCAGACAATACCATTGCTACTTTTTATCATATGGTTTGGCAGTGTCCAGAGGTCAATAGATTTTGGCACAATGTTTCGCTCACCATGTGTAGTATCATCGAAGAAGCCATCCCTCATTCACAGTCTTTGCTTCTACTTAATGACACATCATCTTTAAAGCTAACTGTAAATATTAAGCGTATTCTACTGGCTGGTCTCACAGCTGCTAAAAGAATGATAGCCTGCCGCTGGAAACCACCACATGCATTGTCGATGAGGGAGTGGCTTTCCTCTTATCGGGATATTGCCCAGCTGGAGCTCTCTACAGCACGTTTACATTATGCCAAAACATCTAATATTGATTGCTGGTCAAAGTTGTTAGAGAAAATAAATGAAATGTTGTAAATATCTATGGTCAAACTGTCCTTCTCAGCTTTTGTCTACATTTGGTCTATGTTTTCCATATATCGTTCGGACTCCATAATGTACATGGTATACTATGTATATCACTTGGGTATTCCACTCTACGTTCTTGCTACTTCCGTGGATATCATCATATGATGGAGGAAAGTAGCACTCATTTAATATGTATACATTATATGTATACTCTATGTGACTTCTGTGGATATCATTATATGATAGAAGAATCTAACACTCGTTTGACATTTCTATGTCTGGAAGATGTATATATGTATGTATGTGTGTAGGTATGTATGTATGTATGTGCATGTATGTATGTGCATGTATGTGTATATACATTTGTGTGTGTGAATATGTGTATGTAGATGTATGTATATGTATGTATGTATGAGTGTATATGTATGTGTATATATATATATATATTCTCTTCTGAGATTCCGGGGTGGCAAGGGGAAAAGGTTGAGAGTGGTATGTATGCGTGTGTGGTTTCCCTTTTTTTTTTTTTTTTTTTTTTAATTTATTTATATATTTTTTTTATTTATTTTTATTTTTATTTTTTTTATTTATTATTATTATTAATTTTTTTTTTTTTTTTTTTTTTCTTTCTCTCAACACTCTGATTTCATCATGCTAAGGCTTAGAGGGTGGGGACAGATTGGGTGGGTTGGAGGGACTGTGGGGAGGAGAGGGGGAGCAGGCATCGGAACAAGCAATATTTCATTTTGCCGTTATCACTGCTAAGGATGCTCTTATAATTTTGCTGTCATTGTGTTTCTTTTTGACTGTAAATATGCTTCCCCCTCCAAGATGTGCAAATAATGATTGAATAAATAAATAAATAAAAAATTGATCACAAAAAAAAAGAAAATGTATTAACTCAGAGAAAATCAGAGTGTATTCCAGTCCTGCTCAATGTGTCCTGAGATAACTTCTGCTGTGATATGACACTATTAATACAATTGAAATGACATTGAATTCATTATGTTTGGGTCAAACCCACATGACTGTTCATTTGTGAAACCAAATGACTGACTTACGAGGGTAACGTTCTTAGCTTATGTCATGTATGTAATGTAACAAAGTCAACAATGTAACAAATGTACTTTTGTAACCAAAACAACATTTTGTCCTTAACTGAACCAAATGTTTTGTTGCCTTAAGCTAATCAAGTTATTTCCTGTGAAGAAGGTATTTTATTTTTCAAAACTGACACTAGAAAGGTACGAGAGTCATTCCAGTTTCCAGTTTAGGACTGCAGTATTTGACCAACTGGGAGCGAGAACATGTGGCTCAATATGACTGGAAAGTCTTTAAAAGCATTCATTGTCTTCATTTTAAGTGTCTTAATATTATTATAATTATCAAAGTCAAAAGGCTTGAGCCTTCAGTCTAACGATGCAGAGGTCAGAGAAGCAACCTGACTGTTACCACCATACCAAGTGATTATTTTAAAGCAAACTTATCGAATCCAAACAAAAGCAATTGGGGGTTCTTCTGCTCGCCTTTGATGACTGAATTAATTTACTGAAGGTGCCTTTTGGTTTATGAATGACACTCAAGGAGATACCCTTCAATTTTAAAAACCCATTTGAGTCATGGTTACTTTAAGGGAACATATCAATTAAATACAGTGCTTTGGGCCTTCTTCAGCAAGTAGCCCATCAAGTCAATTTAATACATTTTCTTAAAGCCAGCAGGAGAAAAAATGCAAAAATGATTTCAAAGGAAAAAATAATTTAAGGGCAGAACGGTGCCATGTTTGTCAATTAGTCACATTCCTTTACCAAAAGGTAAAAGGACTACGAGTTGCAAAACAACATGTTGTGTGGTGGTGCATCATTCACACAAGATAGCTGATAATGACATGTCAACCAACCTGTAAACGGCCCTCTTGTCAGACTCAAGCTGGGCCTGGGGGTCAAGGGTCACACTGACAGAGGTATTTCCTGCTGCAGAGGCTGCTGGGATGTGGACCTGTGGGGTCTTGGTGTTCTGCTGAGTGGTGCCCGTCATCTGGGGACACATAAAACAAGAACACAATGATTTTGCATCTAAACTACAGTATTTTGGAATGGCTCAGGTTTTCAGGTTAGTTCTTAACACACAACTATTCAACATTTGCAGGACCAACTAGCAGGACCCTATTGAACCAGAGCAGGGACAGCTTAGGGTCTCAGCTAAACTGTATTATCATTTCCTTTTTAGAGAAATGCTTTGACTGAATTTGAGTTCCGCCAAAGTTGAAAGGACTAATAAAGTTTATATAATATGTGTTGTTGTTCGCTTTGTTTTAACGCTTTAAATGTGTCCTTTACGAACAACGTCACAGCTTTTTTTGTGATATTTTCTTTTGGTAAGAAGGTACTCATTTCTATGAAATAAAACCACATGTGAATGAATCGCACAAGAACAACGGCCCTGGCGTGTTCAGGCCTTTAGAGTTGAATCAGATAAGAAAAAGACACTCAACCTCATCTCCTGTCAATCAGACAAAACATGAAAAATCACATTTTTATGAACAGTGTAACATTTTAACAGAAAAATAATTATTCTGCCATGAATGAACAGCTGCTTGTGAGGTTGGAGTCATTTTTAACCACTTTTCAGAAACAGTAAGGAGCAACATGCATCCGACGCCAGCAGATTAGGAATGAGGATGCAGCTGGAATGAGTCATTGTTGCTCGACAGGTCAGTTGCCTCTTAGGCCGCGTTCAGACTGCAGGCAAATCCGATTCAAATCTGATTCCTTCTCATATCCGATTTTTAGGGCTGACTGTCCACACTGTTTTAGCAAGTGTCCAAATCGCTTTTGGCTCTGTTCAGACTGGGCCACATCAAGTGACCCATCTGAATGGTTGCTGTAGCAACGACGTCGGAGCGGAGGCGTGTATTGTGTGACGTCATGTAATAGCGACGAGAAAAACAACAAACAAGATGGAGGCAGCTCACATGAGTATATTGTCCTTATCGCTGTCCAGTAGGGGTGCAGAACAAGTCAGACGCAGTCGGCCTCTTCCGACTGCTCCATACCGGTAACGTAGCTCCACAACTTGAAACAGGCGGGTGGTTTGGCGCATTGGGTCAGGTCTGGCGTCGCGTAGAGTGACCTCACGGACAGTCAAATCCGATCTGAGTGTTTGGAGCTGTTCAGACTGAGACGCATCTGTCCAAATGCGATCTGAAACTACCTCCCGGAGGTGGTTTCGATCCGTTTCGCAAAAATCGGATTTCATGTGACTTGGGACTGTTCAGACTTCAAAAGAGTCATCCGGTTCCAATCTGGATGGGCTAAAAATCGGATTTCTGCTGGCAGTCTGAACGCGGCCTTAATGAAGCTGTTGAGCAAAATGAAGGAGATGGATGGATGGACAGACGGATGGATAGATGTAGTGTATAGCTATATAGCTGAAGTGTTCACTAGTGACCTCGTTGCTGAGACTGGGTCGGCCTGGTGGTTGAACAAGCAATCATTGGAGGATCTGCTGCTGTTATTTGTCTGTTGGGTGGCCACGGG
Source organism: Chelidonichthys spinosus (assembly GCA_029853015.1). Lineage (NCBI taxonomy): Eukaryota > Metazoa > Chordata > Actinopteri > Perciformes > Triglidae > Chelidonichthys > Chelidonichthys spinosus. Next base: position 10,505,297 of record CM056835.1, read on the forward strand.
AGTGACACGCTTTACGAACACAATCCGTTGTCTTCTTCATCCCTTTCCACCGCACTAGTATCTCAGCCGTTCTCTCTGAGGAAATGAGTCTAACAACCCCCACCCTCCACGTTTTTTTTTTCTTCTTTGAGTCGGGGTGGGGTGGGAGGAAGCTTCAAGTCTTAATCCCAGCACCAAATGGGAAATAAATTAGCTTCTTCACACTTAACTAGCTCTCATTTGCATTTGCAGAGCGGGCAGACTGCAGCTCGGGAGCTCTCCCATGGCACTAATCCTCTGGGCGAAAGCAGACTGAGGTGGTGTGGACGAGGAGGAGGGTGAGGCGGTCGGTCGCTGCCCCCCCACCCCCATGGGATGGTCTGCGGTCGTAGACACAGCCACACTTAAGGCTACATTAATTACACTGACCTGCTGGCGGCATCATGTGTTGTGTTTTACACTGCAGGCTGGGGCTCGACCTCTAATTCTTACACTTTGACATACAGTATGTATCGTCATGTGTTAATTATGAAATGCTATTCACCCCCATGACAAATCATTTTATTAATACTCCTATTTAGATTGTAGTTGTTTATTATTATTATTATATTATTATTATTATAATTATTCATAAATACATTTAAAATATAATTCTGATGAAACTGTCTCTGACCTGTTGGCTCTCCTGGTACGATGGTGGAGGAACGCTCTGGGTGGCCATCATTGTCACTGCAGGTGTTGGGGACACATGTTGCATCATGGGATAGCTTCACATTTAGACTGGGAGAGACAGAGAAAAAGAAGAGAAACATAAATCCAGTGGAAGGAGTGATTGTATATTCTATTACAGCAGCAGCCACCAGGTGCTGCTATGATTAAATAATAGGAGATGAGATTCCCACGAAACATCTCACTCTTCCCTCTCACACTTCTTCCCCTCCTCCATTTACTAATTTATTTCTCTGCTCTCTCTCCCCTCAGCCTCCCTCTGCATGTATGGCATAGAGCCGGCAGTCAGCCGGGATGATGCATTAATACTGAGTGATCTAACAATGCTGCCGAGCAGAAAGAAAACAAAGCGACGCAGACTCAATCATGGAGCCCTTTACAGAAATACTTTACAAACCAGCAGGTTCGTAATGACACCGCAAACAAACCCGACTACTTGTTTACCAATTACAGACAGCTATGCTTGTTTACTAATCACAATACAGCTGGCTTTAAAGCAATGCATCTTGGTGCAGTCGTCTATGGGTTGGCTGCTGGTTGTTACCAAGCCAATCAAGAGGATTAATTAGGACTCTTGTTGGTTTGCTAATTGCTATTGGCCGGGACCCCACAGGGCTGAGGGCTGTACCCTGTGGAACACCGCCGTAACCAGCGCACCCCCCACCCCCACTGAAGGAGCTAATTGGTTCAGGGTATGTTACACACACCCACATAGACCCCCTACCATCACCTCAACTTACTACAGGCAAGCACAGCAGGTGCTCCATCCTGAAGCTACATATAACCTATGTGCATTCGCTGCAAGGAAATGTGCTGTGAATTAACTGTTCGCTGGATAGCTTGAGCCGATGGGAGTTATTGGGAAAATGTCTTCTAATACCACTTAAAGCCTTGTGTAGTCATGGAAGACAGGAAACAATTACAATGGACGGTGCACTCGGAGTGAATGGTATTGACGTGGACAGACACGCTTGCCAGTGAACTCTTTGTGCCGGTTGCAACATCTGTTCAGAGCTACTGCATCAGGAAACCTGAAACCTAGCTGAACACTGCGGCCCGGGATGTGTGTGTGTGTGTGTGTGAGAGACAGAGTTATGGACTAATGAAAACAAACTTTAATATTTAAATATTTCATTTACAAGAACATTAACTGATCTTAGAAATACTATTAAGGGTATATATAAAGGTAATACCATTAAAAATGTAAATATACTATTAAGTACTATAGGCTCACTGCAAATGTATAGGTGAATACCACGACACATAATATTGATTACATTACAGGAACATTAATGTGATATGACCATGTTAGAATGTGTCTGGCCTTTACAGAGAGGTCGTTAGTATCTATCAGCATTCTATTAGCTGCAGTTCTACGGCTCCATCGTCCCCGCTGCATACAGCGTAGCGCCGCTGCTAAATGTGTAGCACTGCCGTGACATACAGAGGAGGAAATAACAAGAGTAACAGGCAAATCAGCTTAAAAAGTGATGTATTTGTGTACGTGTGTGTGTGTGTGTGTGTGTGTGTGTGGTGAGGGGCACAACTAATCAGTGTCAGCCCATACATCATGTATGGGCTCTAAATAATAAAGGTTTATTTTAGTATATCAGCCACTGTAGGCCTACCATAATTCTAAATTATAAACAGCTTTTTTGCTTTCTCCTAATAGTACCTGCTCACCGCGCCCCGCCCCCTCTTCTATGTCAAAATTCTATGATTTGTAGTTCATGTGGATTATATTATCATGATATATTTTTTGCCATATTGCCCCCACACCTACTACTATATTCACAGCACTATAAAATCCCTGTCATGTGCTCTTCTTCTAGTCACACATCAGTGTGTTGAGCCCTGCGCCCCTCCAATTAAAAGACTAGTTTTCAGGTTCCTGAAGAGAAGCAAACATCCCTCTCTTAAAGAATCAGAAGAATACGTGACGTCTCCGCCGCTGAGCTCATCCACTGAGACCCAGACCCCTGGCAACATCTCTGACTTCCTCCTCAGACGAGACAACCGGCTGAGACCCAACTCTCCATTTGAGTGGCATCCTGATCCGCCACTGCTGCCAACATTTTCATGTTAAATGCTGGTTTACTTTCACCATCAGCAAGTTGCAAATTTCTTTTTGCTGCGAATCTGCATGTTTTATCACGTCATACTGTGCTGGTGTGTGCGTGCGCATTCAGAGCGTGACTGTTTGCACTGCGTGTGTTCACACTTGTTTGTGTGCCATGTGCATGTCTCTGCGAGTCATTTTGTGTACCGATTGTGTCTCCTGGTTTTCTGTTCTCATTCCAACTGGTATCAGCTGAAAGGCATCTTCTCTGTTATCAGACCTCATTTTAATTGCAAATGCAGTGAGCGTGTTAGTGATTAAATGGAAAATTGCACATTAATTGATGAGACTGAAGATAAAGCAATTCCAATTACTGCACAGTGTTTTAGGCAGCCGCTCAAGTTTTCGCCCATCCCTCGAAGGAACGGGCCACCAAACGCCAAATTTGAGCAGGCAATCGAGCATCCACAAACACACACACACACACACACACACGGAGACATGCTATGCACACAAACACACGCCACGCTGTACAACGGCTGCCGAAGCGTGGATGTACATACAAGAGCGCACGAGAACACCGCAAAAGCACCAACAAAACAAGACATTTAATTTCAACGGTGAAATCGAACCTCATGAAGCTTAAAGGGAAAATGTCTTTAAAACAAGGAGAGCTGCCACTCTCTCTGAACCCGCCAAAGGTTTACGGTCACACAATAAGTGTCAAATTCATTTTGAGGACAAATGACATGTTTGTACCTCAACAAAGGCCTTTGAATAATTACAGAGTTCATAATGCATATCAATTGAAAAGTGCCTGTAGTTGCAATCAAAATTCAAAAGCAAGCATAAAATGGAAAATGAGAAGTAGGCATAAAATTATTCCAAACATCAAAGGGTTTTGTGAATTTGGATTGGAGGCAGTCGTACTCTTTCATCGGGTTCAGTGCTGTAAGAAAAGCTTCTATTCAGCATTCAATTTTCCAACAATTCTCAGGCATAGAATGGGCCTCGGCTGTATTGATGTGAGGTTAGTCGGCGTCTTAGCTGCAGTTTCACCCCGTTTACCACCGCCAGTGAAATGAAAATCCATATCTGGTCACATATGGTGTGATCGCTGCCTCTGGCCTCCACGCTTCAACCGTGTCCAAAGCTTCTTTCTTGTCTGCTTTGGTTTGAGGGTGAATTTATTGTACAGTGTTGAACTTCTATCAAATGTGGAATTGGAACATTCCTTGCACTCCAGCTTGTGACCTGACAGGAGTTTGGCACTGGCGGACATATTTTAGACAACAATGGTGAATTATCAACACGATTCGGGCCTCACATGTCAAAATAAAAGTCTTCACGTTGGTGAGTTGGATGTCTGCGACCCAGACTGTGGTGGTTTTCGGATGTCTAGAGCTCTTGAACACAGCTCAACTCGCTCGCCCACCAAACCAAGGATGGGTAATGATGAAGTTTACACCATAAAACTAGAATTACCACCTCACGGTTGTAATCCCCCGACAACAAGTCACAGTTACATCCATGTCTTGTCCAAAATGTCATCGCTTCATCATTTTATTCAGTTCTCATTAGACGCTTCAGTGAATTTGTCCGAATTAGCATTTGCATTGTTGGATTATGGCCAAAAACTTGTTTTGGGAGGTTGTTTTGGGTGCTACGTGCAAAATTTAAAGAGCTCATGAACTTCCCCAAACAAAGGAGATGGAAGAGAAAATCATGTGTTGACTCAGCAGGGAAAACGTCAAATGTGAAAAGTTGATCAGGAGAATAAATAATTGAAACCAACATAGAATTCCCGAGAGCCTTCCTGTATTATGTTATATTTAAATATTGTGTCACCTGCTTTCTCAATTTAGTTTTCTTTTAGATCAATAAAGATATTTCCACCATAAAATGGTGCATATTAATCACCAGAATTCAGGAATTGAATGAACAATGTGTTGTATTGCTGCAGCTTGCTGTAACCTGCCTGCCGGACCTTCTGTCTGTTTGGACTCTCGCCACCTGCTGAATCTTCAATAAATCACTTCACTAATGTGCCGCCTCCTCAACTCTCTGCATTTAGGTCCAAATGGACGTTTCCCTGAATGCACCATGAAACGTTGATTTGGTGTTTTCTATGTGTATCACTATTTAGATTATTTTTTTAAATGTGATCTCAAGGTAAATTTTTAAACATCATATTGATATTCAACATTTATTACTTAACTTAATATCGATTACCAACCAAGCTCTTCTTAAGCTCCTCTAAATTCTTCATGCTGTTTTCAAAATCCATTTGCTTTCACGACCCACGGAAATGCTTCGAACAAATAATGAAATAATGTTACAAGGGCAGTCTGCAATTTGGAAAGAAATTAGTCCAATTCCCGTGATGCCAATTTCTTAAACACAAGAACAACAACGGTGCAAAGGCTTGTCTGACTTAACTAGTGATCAATTGGATCCGCTTCTCAGAACCCTGGAGCTCGCCATGAGTAATATGTTGCGCATATTCATGAAAACAGAGACAGCGTATCACAGTTTTTCACTCAAGGCTGGATCCAGCGTCCAAATGTTGAAAGCGTGACAGATTGCAGCGCCTATTCTGGTCCCAGATCTGGTATCACATGTACAAGCATGAGGCAGAGAACCTGATGAAATGTGGATTTAAGGACGCCATCTCCAGATCCGGCAATGAAAATCTCATTTAATCTGCCCTGTTTGAGTTTGTTGGTTAAGAGGTTGACCTGCAAATGCAATGAATAATATTTGGAAGTGGATATGTCACCTTGGTCAGATATTATGCATCTTGATGCTCTGCAAGAGAGGAAGATGAATACATAAATCAGGTGTTTTTGAATATGAGTAAGATCTAATCATCGCCTTATTGTCAGGCCTGATTTACAATGCAAACACCAAGAGGCGAGGCCTTGATGGCGTTGTGTAAAAAATGTTGGAGGGATGGGTGGCATGGTAATGAGATTGGGGCAGGGGGAGGAGGGGCCATGTGTACACATGTGGTCGGACTCGACACAGAAATCGGAAAACACACAGATCAGAGCACAAACACCTCCCCCACTCATGTGGGAATGGGCATGCATGCAAACATAGGCATGTATATTAATGCCCAAATGCTAACATTAAACACAGAGGCAGCAAAGCTTCAACTAGTGTCATCCTGAGGGCAATATTACACACAAGCGTCTAACACACATGCATCCCTGCACACACACTCAAAGTGCATACACAGCCGGAGGCGAAGATGGTCTCACCAGTGGTCTTAGGGCTATAAATCTCCCCCAGGCTATTGCAAGCTCCACACATACTGCAGTCAGGACCCAGTCCACACTCCCAGACCACCTCATTAACCTGAGCCAGCAGCCCTGTCTCCACCCGACCTCACAACACCCTCCTCCGCTCCATCCCACACTTACAATTCATACGACTATCATTTATTCACCTGCGCCTGTTGATTGGACACATCCCACAAGATAGAAAAGGCACTAATTTAAAGCTCGGTGAAGGACGTTCCAACATTGTGGACGTTGTTAAGGAGGCCTTTACACACCTGGAGAAGATGGATAAACGACATGAAAATGCAGAAAACTCAATATTTTATTCAGTGTCCTCGAGAAGTTATTTCTGGTTATTTGTCTTTGTGGAGATTGAAAGGAGAAATAAAATCTGCTTCTCTTGGTTCGAACCAGGCGGGCAACCTCTGGTTCTGAGAAGTGAAGCCAATACGGAAGTGCCTTAAACCTGCATTATCTCTGCTGGCCATCAGGGAGCGAATAAAAATAAGTCAGATTGCATGGAAATCTGTGAGAAAATTACCCTACTTCTCACTTGATTTATTATCTCAGTAAACATTGTAAACATGAGTTTAGTTATCTCTAGTTTCAAGTCTTCTTCAATCCAGCATGATGATCATTTAGTGAATTATGGACCATTTAGAGTCAAACAGACCAGAAAGCAGGGGATGCTTTAGGGCGGGGCTACATGTGATTGATAAGTCGCTACTACGGCATCGCTATCATCGTACTGCAGCAGTTCGCCATTTGTGTTCGTCAGATCCACCCGTTACTCCTCCGCAGTCCAAATATGGTTGCAAAAATACCAAGATGGCGATGGCTATTGATGAACTCAAGGCTTCAGAATGGTAGTCCACAAACCAATGGGTGGCGTTTAGATGAATATGTCCACCTCTTATATACAACTTCCATGTTGTAATACAATAGTGTACATTTTGAATCTGTCCATTCTGCACAATGTGATTGGCTGATGCCTTTATTTTGGTGTAAAAGCTCAGAAAAATCAAGCTCATTCCAAACAATCCTGCTGTGTTTTTTCCCCCTGTATTCTCTGTGAAAGTACTTATGACAAAAACAAGAGTTCAAAAAATGATATTGGCATCTAAATTAATTGAGGAGAAAAAGCCTCCAGTGTGTGAAGGCCTGTTAACAGACTAATGGAGGCCGTTTGAAAGTTTTTGTGTCGAGGGGTCTAAGGAGAGACATTTATGTGACATCATATCTCTGCAACGTCCTGGAAGTGTTTTAGTTTTACCAACGAAGAAGTGAGTGCTTCTGTGGTCACCACCTGGCTGAGCATGTTCCCATTTAGCAGAAAGCAACTCACCCATAAACACTCAACACAACGCTGCTTACAGTATGAATCTCAACCAACTTGTGAGCGAGGGAGAAATGAATTACATGATCACAAGCCACAGTCAGCGATTAACAAATTGGAACGCCCAGAATTTGTTCTGGTCTCACAAGGTTCAATCTGCACAAGGTAACTTCACACTTCAGCAGCTCAGTGTGGGGGGGTGTGGCGCGCTCATTTTTAATAAAACAAATACGCTGCATCATCATTGTCAACACGATGCTAAACATGACCTTTGCCGTGTTTTCTTCTCACTCGCTGGGCTGACAACACTCAAAGGGTTCTCTGACTCGTCCTTATCAAATTCCAATGACATTCTTTACTTGAATTTATATCTATAACCTTTCCAGATTATTTTTCATACTGAACTTCTTAATGAACGCCCTTCACATATTCAAATATGCCCCACAGCCATAATGAAGACACAGGGAATTCCCTCGGGTATGGCAGTTTGCGAGATTCATCGCTTTCTTTCTAACTGCTGACTATGTGCTCCAATCTGACTGCAATTCTTGTTTTCTTTGTATTTATGCAAATGTTTGTTTGGATATTACAGATTCCGGTTTGATTGTGTTCCTTCCTGCTTTTAAAAATCAGATTAAAGTCTCCAGTAAAACGGATGGTGGTAAAACTACAGTAGAGTGGAACATTTTTGTAATTCCCCAGGGACAAGTGGTTTGCATGCAAATAACCTTATTAGCATAGCTAAAAGCCCTTCTGGTAATGAGGTGAGTTTTTTTCCGGGGAGGCTAAACATATAAGACAAAGATGAAAGGAATATCCAGGCTGCAGGTAAATGATTCAACTATCTTTAATCATCTGAATCAAGGGGTACCAGATTTTTCAACCTCAATAATAAAGTTAGTAAGTAAGAAAATAAAAGCAATAAAGTTAATATTAATGGCTCTATTTCTATTCTAGCAACTAAACATTCAAAACCTAAATCAACTTATTGGCTTGTAATTGTTTTAACATGTTTCCGCAATACAATGGTGCTTAACTGTAATTGTCTTAAATAACATTTAAATATTTACACACAAAGCACCGATTGTTGTTATTATTTCACCATGAAAAGAATAACAACACATTTGACACCATGTCTCTGGAATCAAGAATCATTTAACAATGCATACCATATAAACTGCTTACATGTGTTTGTTTTTCATTACGTTTTAATTATTGTGTTTTTGAATAACTATTCATATTAAATATGGGTAAGCGGTGCTTCAAGCTACAGTAACACAATCCAGGCTGTATCTTCCTAGCTGGATATGGTGCAGACATTGGATTGGATAGTCAGATGATGGGTGAATAAATGGGCAACAGAGCTAAACGTGCATGAAATATCATACTTTACATCAGATGGAAATTGGAGAATTGATTAAATCAGTGCAATGCGATTATATGATTGATTCCTGCGGCACAATCATCAATAGACCCCTTCATTTGAACAGTGATGCTGTGAGGTAAAATGCCACAACATGAGAGTGAGCACTCATTAAAGAAAAAACAGCTTCTCATTGGCTACGGCTCAAATATGGCAGCGCAGATGTCTGTTTCCTCTAGGGTTAGGGTTACACTGCAGCATGTTCCTCACAGAACGTGATAGGAAGAACACGCTCCACTACATACATACCATGTGGAGAACATGCCGACCAAATGGTCGTCGGACCTGCTTCAGTGAACGGCTTTCTGTTTCAGCTCTGTCGTGGTTAAATTTACACAAAGTGGTGCTGCATCATTTCCTAAAACAAACACAAACTCATACAGGCACACACACACACACACACACACACACACACACACACTCCTGGGAAGCGAGTCTATGCGGTAGGTGGAGAGTGCCAACATTTTGCTCCCCTCCACCAACAAAAATAGCACTCTAACAGTGCCTGTATGGTTTCAAAAGGCTGAGAGAACCACGGATGAGATGATTTTTAGTAGAACGTGGATACATTATTTTTCCGTCCTGCTGCCATAAATACTCATTAGCACATCAACTCATCAGCTAAGAAAAATACCCGAATATACTTTTCAATCATGTATTGCCCTTTTCCACTGGACAAGTAGAAACATTGTAAAAAAAAGAAGTCACACACATTTATAGCATCCATCTGTAATCTGCCCACTTCTGATGCCATGGAATGTGACGTGTTTTGAAGTGGATACAACAGCGATTTGGATAGTATTCAAATTTATTAAAGTAGAAAACATACAATTACTAAACTCTCCTCAGTGGCACAATAATGCAGCCAGATAATGTATATATATATATATATATATATATATATATATATACACACACACACTCTACATATAGCAACTGCTGTAATTGCATTTTCACTGGGCCAATCTATCACCTATTAACTGTAAGCCTGTTTTTCCATTTTTAAAAAACCGTGCATGAACACACTCATTTTGATGGGAGAAGGGTATGTGTAATGTGTTTGCACACCGCCAAGATGTTTGAGGAAATTACTCTTTGTCCTCTTTGACAACCAGTATAGAGTCATGCTAGCAACTCTGTATAATACAGAAACTGTACTTTGGGCTAAATGCTAACATCAGCACACTGACATACAATGACAATGACATCTTAGTTTAGCATGTTGGCACACTCACATTTAGCACTAAACAGAAAGTACAGCTGAGGAGTTTCGTGCCAATCTATCTTCAGTCTGGACCTAAATGGTGGATTGACCAACTGACAGAGCTTAAACTGAAACTAAATACACTATATTGCCAAAAGTGCTCACCTGCCTTGACTCGTGACATCCCATTCTTAATCCATAGGGTTTAATATGACATCGGTCCACCCTTTACAGCTATAACAGCTTCAACTCTTCTGGGAACCCCACACCATAAACCCCCCTCCACCAAACTTTACAAGTGGCACCAAACTTTACAAGTGGCACAATGCAGTCAGACAAGTACCGTTCTCTTGGCAACCATCAAACCCAGACTCATCCATCAGATTGCCAGATGGAGAAGCGTGATTTGTGGCTCCAGAGAATGCGTCTCCACTGCTCTCGAGTCCAATGGTAACGTGCTTTACACCACTGCATTGCACTTGCTGATGTATGGCTGGGATACAGCTGCTCGGCCATGGAAATCCATTCCATGAAGCTCTCTACGCACTGTTATTGAGCTAATCTGAAGTCCACATGAAGTTTGGAGGTTGTGACGATCCCTCCTCCCAGGCACTAGGTGTCCCTGTTCCTTGTGGGCTGTGCTTTGCAGGTGCTGAGTGGAGGGTCGTCAGCTGCATGAGCTACACCTGGGCCAGTGTGCTCTGCCTACAAAGTCTGTCCTCATTCTGCAAACGGCCTCTCTGGGGAACCGATCTCTGCTCACCGGCAGGCCTCATGGCAGCATGGTTTCTTGGTTTCTTTTTGATCTACACCTCTGTTGTCACACACTCATACATGCTTTCATGACTGATACTGATCTTTACACATTTTGCCTTGGTTGATTTATGTTTCTGGGGCCAATAATTGCCAATTGCTAGCCAGCTCGTGCTTGTCATCCTATTTTGACACAGCCTTGGAGCCGATTGTGACAAGGTCTGTAGACATTGTCTGCAGAAAGTTGGCGACCTCTGCGCACTATGGACCTCAGCATCCGCTGATCCCGCTCCGTCATTTTACGCGGCCTACCACTTCTTGGCTGAGTTGTTGTTGTTCCCAATCATTTCTACTTTGTTATAATCCCACTGACAGTTGACTGTGAAATATTTACGAGTGAGTAAATCTCACAACTGGACTTGTTGCACAGGTGGCATCCTATCACAGTCCCACGCTGGAATTCACTGAGCTCCTGAGAGCGACCCATTCTTTCACAGATGTTTGTAGAAACAAAATGCCTTGGTGCTTGCTTTTATACACCGGTATACTGGTATGGCCCAAGTGATGCCAAACCATGATACGCAGTGGGTCATGCACGGCCTGTGTACATGCAACATGTTCTAAGTACGTGGAAGAAAACTCTGATGAGTCTTACAATGCCGCGAGGCGTATAAAAATCCAAGCGTTTCCTCGCCATGATTCTGCGTCAGCTCACGTCCGTGGGTCTGTCCTGGAGGAGAGTAAAGCTGAGGCTTCATACTTCAAGGTAGGAGTGAATTGTGGGTCATATGAGACGACCCGAGAGGTCACCGTCTCATCCTCCAGATGATAAGAGACAAGTTCATCAGCACATTATGGATATACAGCTTCATTCATTCTGTCTTGATTAAAAGTGTCACCAGTCCCTTCTACTGTAATCAAACCTGAAGAACATCCTATTTTCTCAAAGAGACTCCTGGATGTTTTAGTATTAAATATGTAGCTGCGTAAACACATGTCGTGCCACATGGACCTTGTAATCCATTCAGCTGTGTTCGGCCTCCAAGCTTAGAAGCGAAGGCATTTTTAATGTTGCGTTAATGGTGCAGGGCCGAGTGTCTGCGTCCCACGGTCCACACACACCTACACACACACACACACACACACAGGAGGAGCATTTCCTCTGCTAAGCTGATAACCATCAGAACACTGAAGGTAGAAAAAATTTGAGCTGAAATTGGAACGGCCGAGCTCATGGAGAGGAAATGTAATCTCCAAGAGTTTCCTGCTGAATCCTTTCCCGACACTTTGCTCTGCTCCGCTCCCCCGCCCACCACCACCACTTCACTCCTCCTCTTCCTCTACTGTCATGTTTGCTGCCACATACATTGTGTCGTTTATCTGCCATTTATCTGCTGTTGTATCTGCAAGGTTCCTTCTTTTTTTTTTTTTAAGATACCTCCTTATCACAGGGAGTGAGTGCCATCCGTGTCACTCTGGTAACTTTAGCTACTGACTGACACAGGATATTCACTTTAACATATGACTACACAGAATAAATTATACAGTCCAGTAAATGTACCCTTTTATGCAAAGATATGAGTAACAGTAGTTCAAGTGTGCAATTGATGAAGTATCAACTCTGCACAAGTTCATCTTTCACAGAATGAGGGAATACATTACTTCCATAGAATATTTCTTAAAAAGAGACAAATCTAAACAGCATAAAGACAGGTGGCAGAAATTACCTCCTTAAATAATTCTGGCTCTAGCATCCATATCCCTCCAACGCATGCGTCACTCCTAAAAACTTCAAGTTTTTATGTAACAAACTATTCCTGTTTCATCTCAAGTCTGCAGTATTCTGACCACACACAGTAGATTTGACATTATCTGATGAAACCAGTAGACTACACATATAATATCATCTCATAATATCATATAACTATAAAGCAATAACCCTGCTATGAGTTAAGTGCAGCCACACCATTTACCGTCCCCGTGTCAGAGAGGTGGTGGTTGCGTTCGAGGCTGTAGTTGTGGTCTCGTGTTAGCTCTGCGCAGACACACTGAACAGCGTCTCGAGTATACCCAAGCAAAATGTAAAACACTATTCCCCCCCTTTTTGTCAGTATCACCTGGAGAACTCCGACCCCGCTCATGCATTTCATTGTTCATTAAATACATGTTCTTCGAGGCTTACTGCTACTTGTTCAAAGGTTGTACGATGGTCCTGAGGGTGGCGCCACATAATCAGCTCATCTGCGAAGCTCTTTGGCCGACCCGTCTTGTAGAAAATACATTTACATTTTGATGGAAACATATTTGCTGGCTGGATTATGTCAGTGGCGATATTTTTGTGAGTCAAGGAAGTGCTATGTTTTTGTAGGGAAGAGGGGAATGAATGGTGAGTTCAAAGAGCAGGATTTTGCCACCAGAGACTGAAGTTCACATCCTAAATGAATCATGCGGTTCGGTTTTGGCAACACAAGAACTGTGGTTAAGATTAAGAGAAGATTGTGGTTTTGATTAAATGTTAATTTAGTAAAAAATGTTGCTTATTGGGCAACATATTGACTTTTTAATATTTAAGCAAGACCGCCATATTTCCATAACCTTAACCAAAGTGCTTTCTTTGCCAGAACAAGATTGTTGAGTGCCTACACGTCACTATAAAAATGTTAATTGTGTTTTTGTTGCCACAAATGGATACTGTATCGCAAAAGAGGAGGTAGTGTTGGGAGAAAAAAAACTTGTTTGCTGATTCGTTCAGTTAATTTCAGCTTTGCATGTACACTCATTAAAACGTTACCCTATTATGTTGCTAAAAAACAAAACACAAGTCTCCCAAAATGAATTTGCATTTGCAAATGAGTAAAAAACGATTTCTTGGAGACAAGGTTGCTCTGTCAGACTTTGCTAAACTTAACTTCAGCTATGCTTTGAGCTAAGTAAGGTTTAAGCGTCTACCTCAACCTCACAAAGCTGGTGGCATTTAGTACGTAAAATTTAGCATCTTTACTTATTAGCATGCTAACAATAGCATGTTAGCAATCTAATTTTTAGATGGTCTTTAAATCCAGATCATAGACTTGCAAATATAAGTAGGATGAATGTTACCATGGGAACACAGCTGTGAAAAACAGTCAACGGGTCCAAGGACACACATACACATCTGATTAGCAGATGCCACATTCAGGTTTTTATAGTCTACATAACATGAGCATATTGAGAAATGATGGATTCATCTTGGGTTGAAGACATAAAATGAACACACTACTCAAGATAAATTGGCTATTTACTTGAAAGATACTAACTATACCTGAGAGGTTCAACTTGAAATTGCCATTTTATATGCTCACCCTTCTGTGGGAGTTGACAGATATCTCATCCACCAAAACAATAGCTACAGTTTCCGTGTACAGCAATTATGTCTCTATTAGATTTGATTGAAAATGTGTAGCTTTTGGTGGCACAGTTTCAAATATAAGACAATGACTAAGTATGTGTTCTATTTGTCTCGGACCTGCCTCTTCAAACAGGTAGTTGAACTTGCTTCTGCAGCACATCCGTGGCCTCAACTCCTATGTAGGTGTAAATATGCAGAACATTGGAAATGTTCTATCAAACTGAAAGTGAAATCTCATGAAATGGACCCCGGCATCTGCAGAAGGCCCTGTTGCACCAGCCCACCACCACCAATACACACACTCCACACCCTCACAATGATATCAGCAGAAGGGAATATTTGAGGAGAGTGGTGGGGGATTAATGAGAAGGGCTGTTGGGTGGCTCTCTCCATGTGTGTGTGTGTGTGTGTGTGTGTCTGTGTGTGTGTGTGTGTGTGCGTGTGTGTGTGTGGTGTCCACTTGACTGTTAGCAGAGATCTGGTTTGGGAGGGCAGGGTGCTGAGTTTGTCTTGGAGGGACGAGTCAAAGAGCTGCTCGAGGCCAGGCAGAAGCAGAGGATGAATGAGCAGACTGGCATGTACGACAAGTCTGCATCCCAGCCAAGCTAATGACACATCAGACTATTTGAGCATGCAAAGCAGGGAGTGAAGAGGAGACATCTGGCTCCTTGGTTTAATAGAGGAACGGCTATGTTACCTGCAGCAAAACTGTCCAACATCTTATGCATATGGCTATATTTGTATGTAACACCAGTAGGTGTTCTACATGTATGGAATACTGTGTGAATTTCACAAAAAGAATGTTAAATGTGTTTATTGTATAAGTCACAAGCTTTTTAGAGACCATAAAAATAAGACTGCTATACTTTTTTATGTTTAATAATGTATAGAGCCAGGCGGCGACCTCTAGTGTATGTAAGTCTGGTTGTAACTGCATTCTCTCTACTGGCCATCAGGGGGCAACTCGACAAAGAAGTCCAATTGTCTAGAAGTCTATGAGAAAATGACCCTAGTGCTTACTTGATACTTGTATTATCTCAGTAAACATTGTAAACATGAGTTTATGGTCTCAATCTCTAGTTTCAAGTCTTCTTCAATCCAGCATGATGGTCATTTAGTACATTACGGTCCATTTAAAGTCCAACAGACCAGAAAGCAGGGGATGCTTTAGGGCGGGGCTACCGTGTGATGACTTTAACACATAGCTGAAAAGTTTACCTCGAATTATGATGCTAACTTTGTTACAGCTTCACGTTAAAAAAGTCATATGGAGGCAGATGCAAAATTTGGTTGCTGTGTTTATTTATTTAGAATTATTCTACAATTACAGGTAAATTAAATCCATTTTTTACTGGCAATAAAAAAAAGAAGCCAAACGGATTGGCTCATGCCACACACATTGATACACTGATGCCCTACACGGTGCCACCTGCCCATCAGGAGTTATTCTCAGGTCTATTCACAGACACATAGTTCAGGAGTAATTTGGGGTTCTCTGAGTTTCTCGGCCACTTAAACATCGGACACTTAAACATGCGGACTGGAGGAGCCGGAGATCAAACCGCCGATCTGCTGATTACAGGACGACCCGCTGAACCTCTGAGCCACATCCGCCGACAAAAGCTGTCGTCACCACAAACGATGTGGATTACCTCCTCCAGCACCAAGGTGAAAAACTTTCTTTTGAAAACAACTTCAGATGAAACACCTTAGTTCCCACCAGCTGCAGGATACTGTGATGAACCGCTGGTTAAAATATAATGGAGTATAATGGAAAAATGACTCGTTTTTAACTCAGAGATGATGCCTGTGTGTTACCCGGTCAAAAACACAAGGATTCCCAAACACGAAAGCAGCACAACAACACAGTGAAATATGGCAAACATAGCAACCCAAGCTAACAGCACATATTAACAGGGAATCAGTATAACACCAAGTTAACGATTATCACTTGAGTCACACTGTGTGGAAAATGTTGTAAAATTAGTAAATCTGTGCAATGTAGTAGTTCCCCGCCAGTTTTTTCCACTGAAAAAGGCCACTGAATGTGAAAACCAAATAACGAGGCCGACACCAGTGGTGTTTGCTGCTCTTGGCTGCACAGCACTCTGTTTGTCTTAGTGTCGGGGGGCAAAGAGAGCCGGCAGCTGAATGGAATTCTTGGAAACACCAAACAAACCCATATTAAATTTCCCCTGAAATACCATGGGGAGAAGAGTAGAGCGTGCATGGCAGGGACGGACGGACAGAGAGGTGGACGGCAGGGGATAAGACACATAAGCAGGAGAGGGAGGGAGGGAGAAGGCACTGTGGAAGAAGGGTGGGTGGGTAAGGAGCTCAAAATAAACGGAGGAAAGTCCAGAGGTAGCATGCCGGCTCATGCTGCAGGTAAAGGAGTTGTTTGAGGAGAAAAGAAAGTATGTGGAAGAAGTAGAAGGACGTATCAAGCAAACAGGAGATAATGGGTTTAATGAGTCCACCATTCATGGACCCTCCCTTCCAGTAAATCTAACCAATCCAAGGAGTAGAGGGTATCATGTATTGATAGAAAAGAGTGTTGTTGGTGTTAACTTCACCGACTCACAACTCACGTGACTAACAAGCTACAAATGAGTTACATGACCCACTGGCACTAACACCATTTTAGTTATTTATGCCTGATGTGACAAAATGTCAACGTTTAGTTTCAGTTTGACACGGGACACCAACAGCAGTCTCCTGGAGTCAGGTGTTGTTTTTTTATTCCTGTGCAGCTCCCCTCCCTCCCTGTGTGGACTATCCCTCTAGCTAAATTAGCTTGTGAGCTGCATTATTTGAGGCCTTGACAGTAATCTTGATGGGATAATGCAGTGTGGAAAATGGGAGACTTTTGGCTCCAGCAGAAGAAAAGTTGATTCACTATGATACTTTATACTATTTTTTTACAAGCTGCATCATTGTTCTGATCAGTGCTGTTGAAATTTTACTTCATAGAAAAATCGGCCTATTGGAGTAGCATGCTGCAAGCTAGTTGAACCATGTGTGAGGTTAACACATTTAGCACAATATCTGCAGTGGATGTCATATGTCAACAAATTATTTTGGATGTGTGTTCCCAGTTGTGAGAAAGGTTATGTGAACCGATCAACAACATGTGAGCCTGCAGTAGTGACGGCAAGTTAAAGCTACTATGAGAAACTTTCATTTTGCATTTATGCTGGTGGTCCCTGTGGACAAAAGCGGTGGTGTTTCAAAGCATCAGATTGCCTTGAGAATACCTCTCCTTTTACTGCAGCAGAATCTGAAATGTCTGCCCTACTCAGTCCTGGTTCTGGTTCTCCTGTGTCTCCCTTCCCTCCAGTGGACCCAGCAATAAGGCCTGGTCCTCCAGCAGTGTGATGTCGGCTCCCAGCGGGGACCGGCCTGCTGCCAGGTGTTGAGCTCTTCACCTCTCGCCGGAGCTCCAGGTTGAGAAGTGAAACTGAATCTGGTCCACTTGTATTCTCGATTTTGTATTCTCTCTGATGATTTTGTATTCTCTCTGATGATTTTGTATTCTGTCTGATGATTTTTAAAGACAATGCTTCTTGAACACAGAGACATTTTAGAATGAATGGCTTCCACCCAGGTGGCAACCTCTAGTTCTGAAAAGTAGACTGATGTGCCTGAAACATGCATTCTCTCTGCTGTCCATCAGGGGGCGACTCCTCTGGTTGCAAGTCCAATAACATAGATGTCTATAAGAAAATTACCCTAGTTCTCACTTGATTTATTATCTCAGTAAACATCACCCTCTAGTTTATTCAAACTGTAAAGTTTAGCTTGAATTATGAAGCTAACTTTTTTAGCAGCTTCACACCAGAATCCAGATGGATCCAGATCCAGTAAGTTACAGTAGATGAAGCCACACAGGACTGCGAAGCAATACACAAATATGTTTACACACCTGAGAAACAAGAACAATGTCTACACTTCAGGTGCTAAATGGGTGAAAAATCTCACAAATACGCCAAACTGCAGGTGCCTCAACATCAACCCCCCTTAACAAACCAGAGCTATAATCTGTGAGCCAGATCAAGGTCTACACTGAGGTACTACAGCCTCACATTCTCCCGCTCTCCGTTGCCCCCCCACCCAACCCCAGCCCTCTCTCTCTCGGCTGAAGGGACATCTGGAGTGCATTAAGGCACTAAGGACACTGGATCTCCCCAGAGCGCCTGACTGGTTGGGTGGCCCACTGTAGCCCCCTTTCAGCAGCAGGGCCCGGCCCTACCTGATTGATAGAGGGAGCCCCACACGCACACTTAACACTCACACACTGACAAATCCCACACAGTTGACATACTGCAAAGACCACTGAAACACTGGCGGTGCTGCTAACATGGATTAGTATGGACACATGTACTTCCGCCTTTCACTGTGTTTAGGCAATCATGCATCGGTTACATGATACACTTTATGTGCTGCACATTCCTACGATGTTACTCCACACAGTCCATGTGGGTTTAGAGCTAGCGTGCTGAAGTGCATTATAACACAAGCTGGTCAGTGACAAACACAAACTACTCTCTAGTAACTACTTTAGACATATGGAAGTAATGGGGGGGAACATGAATACCACTCTGAACTTCAATGACAACATGCAATTTCTACATTGCCTGAAGAATTTCAAAGCATTCCCAGACACCTCATTCATGCAAATAAAAACTCAGATCAACGCCCTTCTTGTTTTTTAGGATTGTACTCGTTCCATTAAAGCATGGGATAGACGTTCCTATAAGGTTTTTCTCAGCAGATGATCCCCATGCGATGAGAAAACAAACTTTTCAAAAGGAAGGAAGTTCAAAGAACCTCCTTATTTCCACTAAATTGCTTTGCCTGATTTGCTATTTCAAATAAATTGCAGTGTTGGCCAAAATTTGCAATTCACAGGAAGTCGTCCCCTCAGCCACACAGAAGAAGTTAATCCATATTTCACTTTTGAATATGAGATGGAAGCAGAGAAAAAGGGACGGAAAGGGAAGATAGGTAACTCCTTGCCAGGAGATGAGGAGTGGGAGGGGAGGGGTGGCGGGAGAAGCTGTGGGAGTGTAGAAAAAGCGAGAGAATGGGAAGAAACAGGCGCCATTTAGAGTAAATGGCATCCAAAAACCCTCTCCAATTATCTTTGCCTACCATGCCAGTGAGACTGACTTAATTAAAACGACTTGAGAGGGAGGGGAGAGAGGAAGGAACTGCCAGTGATTGAGGGGGCAGGCAGGCGACGTATCTGCACCGAAACACAAAGCTCAGGCATCGCACAGCCTGTCGACCACTCTCCCTTTTCAATTCCCGACTTCAAAAGAGAATAAAGAAATAATAATAAAAAAAGAGAGGGGGCTCTCACCATTCCCAGCCATGTAATTGCACTATTTAAATCCTACATTTTTATCATTGTTAGAATATTCGTTCAGGGTAAAGAAGAATGTATAAAAATGAATAATAAAACTGTTTTTTTCCCCTCGTCCCCCCCCCCCCCCCCCCTATAATCCTTCTGCCTTTTTCCAAGAAAAACCTCTGACAGTGACCTTTTCGCATGAGGTCTGTTGCTATGGAAACAATGTCCAGCCCCTCTGTTTGGTGTTTTCCTTGTCATCGGGTGGCAAAAACTGGCCCACTTGTGACTAAGAGGAAGAAACATCACCTTCAAAGATTTCTCTGTATCTCTTGTATTTGATGTTTACAGCACAGGGAAGAAGCAGAGAATATCTACTGCTGCAAATATATGAAATCATTAAGGCTTTTTGACTACATATTTTTTTCCCCTGACTTGTGCACTAGCACTCAAAGCATCAAGACACTGTGTGGATGCAGTCTGAGGATGTATGAACCCGACATTAAATATCACAAACAATGATTTGTTCTAGACGGATGTTAAATCATTAAGCAACGGTTCACCGACTGGATTCATTGTTTAATTAGTTATTCATGTTTTCATCCAAATTTGTGTTTTAAATGGTAATATACGTCCAATATTCTCAGACAAAAAACGTTCAATGAAAAAAACCACAGTGTAGTACTCACATTTTGTAGAGGTGGGAAGTAATAAAAAAAGTAGAATTTTCTGGTATCTGTATTTATTTTTCTGACTTTTAAAACAAATATCTGTACTTTCTAGTTACATTTTTAAAACAGACTCGATACATTAGTTTTAATGAATTCAGGTTCAGGTGGTTTTAATTGATGTTTAACATGTGTCCATACATGTACATCTAAATATGACCTTAGTGGCAGATTGTAGCTAAAAAAAAAATGTTGCTTTAAAAATACTTTTATAACTCACTGAAGATTTCCATTTGCATCAAACTGTGTGAAGCTTTCCATTAAAACATACACACAAACACACACACACAGACACACACGCATTCACACTCACACACACACACACACACACACACTCCCCTCACACCTTGATCAGCCAATACACAGTAACTGCTCATGTGTCACAGCTAACACCTGTTGCTGGGCTTTTGTCTTGTGAGCTTATTGTAATAGACTGTACAGTATTTCTCACTCAACACAACACAAACTCAGGCTGTTTCATCAAATGTGTTTGCGCAGAAGGTTGGTGGGCGCTATAATTTGAAGTTTAAGTGTGAGAATACACTGTAGATGATAATTGCCTGGATTGGGCAACCACTGTATCAATATACATTGGCTGGAAGTAGTAGGCAACGGCAGCTTGGAAAGAAGTCAAATAAAAAACACAAAAACACAAAAAAACAGCACTGATTAAAACTTTCAAATGACCTGCTGTATAAAAGTTAATGCGTTCTCGAGTCATTGCAAACGTTTCTGGAGGACAAAATACGTTTTACCTCTTAAAAGTGTAATTGTGCAGAACTCCTCCGAGACAACACACTGCTTTTCAATGTAAAAGCAGATTTCTGTGATTAGACACTGGCTGAGAGGTTTGGAGTGTGAAGGTGAAAGAGAGTCTCAGTGTGTGTCTGAGAGACAGAGAGAGAAAAGGAGGGAGGGCTGAGTTAGCATGACAACCGCTATTTTGATGGGGCCAAAGCCAAGTATCTCCACATATCCACTTTCCCTCTCCCATTCATCCCCTGTCCTCCCCGCTTTTCCATCTCCAGAGCCCTCTGCTCTCCTCTCCATCCCCCCATCTTCTTTCTCATTCGCTCCCTCTTCTGTCCTTCTAAACTCACATTCTCCTCTTTTCACTGCCTCCCCTCCTCCTTCCCCTTTCCCCCCCTTTCTCAACATGTTGCTTTGCTGGGGGAGCTTCACATTCCCTTGTGTTGGGCTTAGTTAGAGGAAAAGCAGGAGAAACAGAATCTTAATCATGTCATTCTGAATGGGGTTGTTTGTTGTTTGTGGTGGGACGGGGGGACGTGACGCTCCGTGCACAGCTTGTCCCCCGTTGTCTCAGGTAAACACTGAATGTCAGGAGTCTCTGAAGTGAGAGAGATGCAGCTAAAGTGAGGATAGCTTGAACCCCCAGTACTCTGCTTCTCACTGGCCAGATTGTTCTCCCCACTCACACACACACACACACACACACTGTACACACACTGTACACACATACACATACACACCACCACAGTCTCAGCTCCAGTTGCCAGGGAGACCGCCATACCAGGGCTCTGACCCATGAGGTTTGGGACTGTTTTTCACCCCCCCACAAAAAAAAAGAAGCAGGAGAGATGGCAGCTGTAGGACAGCTGTTCCTACCAGGCCTGAGTCTTAAACCACAACCGTCGTCCCACCATCAGCACGGCCGAGACATTTTAGGGGACAAAAACAGCCTGCAGCCCCAATGATTAGACACATCTGCCTTACTTATTGGATTCTTCAAAAAAAGTCTGTGGAAAAGAACAGGAGATTCCTTCGGCACAATAAAGACCTGACTGACTTTACTACAAATGTAATCCGCTTTTAGCTCCCGATGCTTAACGGGCTACTTTCATTCTTCTTTGGACTCCTTTGCTTTAGAAACTCAACATTTCCATACTTAATGTAACGTTATAGCAAACCTGAATATGGATATTTAAAGGAGAAGCATACATATTTAAGGAATGTTAGCAGGTAGCAAAATTTTAAGTGCCTTAAACTTGCATTCTCTCTGCGGGCTATCAGAGGGTGGAAAAAGACGTCTGATTGCATGGAAGTCTATGAGAAAATGACACGCTCCTGATTTATTATCTTAGTGTCAACATGACTTTATGGTCTCAATCCCTAGTATCAAGTCTTCCTCAATCCAGCATGATGTTCATTTAGTACATTATGGTCCATTTAGAGTCAAATAGACCATAACTTAGGGGATGCTATAGGGCGGGGCTACCATGTGACATTATCGCTACCACGCTACCAATGCAGTTAGCTACTAAGACGACTTCAACACTTAGCTGTCAAGTTGACCCTGAATTATGAAGCTAACTTTGTGAGCAGCTTCACAACAGAACCCAGATGGATCCAGATCCAGTAAGGTTGTTGCTCGGGGTGCCGCTCTGCTGCTTGTGTGCATCAGATCCACCCGTCGCTCCTCCACAGTCCAAATATGGTCACTTCCTTTACTGGTTGCAAAAATTACAAGATGTTGGCGGCCAAAATGCCAAACTCGAGGCTTTAAAACTGTAGTCCACGGACCAGTGGGTGACGTCATGAGGACTATGTGCACTTTCAGTCTATGGATGTGGCCCTCAGTTTTGATTGAAACATGTTTAGACATAGTTTAAGGTGTTCAAGTCTGGCTTGAGATCAGTACTGGTGGTACTCTATTAACAGTATTATGAGTACAATTGTACTTTTAACACATATTTAAGTTACTAAAAAGAAAAGATGTTATCACAATATGTTGATCACAGTAGCTGAGAGGCAGCTGATCATGAGCTGTTTTTTGAAGCAATACCAATTAAATGGTTTTTTTTTTAATATTTGATAGAAAAGGAATAAATATAATAAGTTTTACTTAGTGCAATATTTCAAATCCGTACATGTTTTTTTATTCATATAGGACCAACACATCTCAGAGTCTCATCCTGTGTGTGTCAGTCAAATGTCCTCTTATTTTATAACAAAAATCATACCAGCATTTGTATTCTGGTAATTCATTAATTAAATTAATGGGGAATTCTGCCATTTGTATGTGACATTATTTTATACTGTTGAATGACAGGTTTGGTGTGCAAAATGTGAAAAAATATTGACATAACGATAACCAAAATTTGACACCCATGAACCTGTAACACACAGATTCTCTCCCATGCTTCCATAAGCAGACGAGCAGACACATGAGTCAGGATTGTGGTAGTAGTACACCACTTTACAGTATCTATTACCCCATCGACTCTATAATGTACACTTCTCATAGGTGAACACGTCGGTTTATTCCGCGTGTAATACAATTTGGCAGGCCACACGTCTACAGGAGCCAAAAAGGCCATTGGGCTGAAACCAACGGCAGACAAACAGTGTCCGCTTTAAAACGTTGCAGCACATTTAAGTACTGGAAACCTGATCTTGCAACTGCAGAGCGCACAATATAACTATATTCCAGTGGGGAAAAGAACGATTTCACCAAGATGGATGACCGCCTATCCGAGCATTTCAAGGGCAGACAGATCAGTACGGGATCATTACTTCTGTGAAGGGTTGGTTTGGTGGACTGAATGGAGAACTTTGTTAACGTGACTGCACTGAGCTTTTCTGGAAGAGATATAAACGCATGTCGTTTTTGTAATTATTGGACATATTGTATTTCAAGCACGCACACATAATGAAATGCTTCTAAGAATGGATTCGGTTTTCTTCTGTTATACATCAAAACCAAAGACAAATACCAAAAATTATTTATTTATACAGCATGTTTCTTCTCTTGTCACACGTTTGGTTGAAGCCACAAGATTAAAAAGACGAAGAATTTTTATCGTAATTAAAGTAGAATTCATCACCAGGCAACACAATAACAGATTTAAGAGCTCTGAATTATTTTATGACCTCGTGGGCTTCTGATGGCCTTGGCTGGCCTTCAACCCAAATGCAGATTTACAGTATCTGTTATTGCCTTGGTCTCATAACATCCTGTTGTGTTGGAGCAATGTTGAAATGTATTGACATCCATCCTTGTTTGCACCAATCTAAGTCTCTGTGTGTTTAAATGAAGTGTGAAGTATGTGGGAAGTTTGGACTGCCTCACTCACTTCTAAAATATATAATGTATTCATAACCATTGCTGTTACTTTGCCAAAAAAAAAAAAATGAAATACTTTCCTTAAAACAGCTTCCAATTGCCAGGGACAAATAAAAATAGCTGCTTTTCATGTTCAACTGGACAGCCAGAGGAAATATGCACACTTATCCGTTCATCAGTGTGTCTATTTTTCCACTATCCAGTCTTATTGTCTTTCTCTATATTAAGCTCGTTGTCCTCTAGAGAAACCTGTTCTTTTTTTCATCAGAGTGCCAGGAAAGGGAGCAGGCTAAGTTAGAATAGTGGTGATTTGGCTCTCCCCCTCCATCTGTTTTGTTTTCCTTCCATCTCCCTCTTTTTGATGAGCTGGGTCTTCAGTCCCCCTTATAAAATCCCATTAGCTCTTAATGAAGTCGGGCTCCTAGCCTCTCGGCCTCACCTCATTTAGCACAATTGTCTGGCGGCCATTAGCATGGAGGCAATTACAGCCGCACGACAAGAGTAATTGGAAATGCCGACAGGGACCCTGAGAAATGGGAATAAATAAATATTAAAAAAAATATCCAAACTAATAAGCTTCCATTCAGATGACGGGGAGGGAGCCTCATGTGTCTAAGTTAAATCAACATAATTACAATTAGGGTTGGTAGGGTAAAGAGCCCGGGTGATGCAGAAATGGATATGGATTGGTTGGAGAGCGACGGTTAAGCATAGAGGTACACGGAAATGCGGGATCACACAGTGGAGCTAATAATGTAGAGCATAAGCGTGACCCCAAATTCATGTAAGAGAGAGGTCAGAGAGAGTATGTCGCTGCATGCCAGTTTGCCTTCCAGTGTTCTTTGATTGAAGTCAGATTTTCCATTCTGCAGCCAAAATAGAGACTAGAATCATTTCATTACCGAGGCCAGACTGCAGGTCTCACGATCTGACACATTCTTTGCTAAACATGGTGGTACTAACCTAGAGAGGAGAGGCGGATGTTCCACAAGCTGCTGCCGTGTTTAATTTAAAATGGCAGCCCTGATTTCATAGCTGATAAGACCATAAACTAAAATGCTAAAAGTTTAGGGGATACACCATTACTCAACATAATGTTACAACAATTACATCAAACCCAATTTGTAAAGTAATTGTGTTTAATATGAACTTCCGGACGCTCGATTTAACTAAAATCTCAAAGAATGAGCAGCATGGCAGGGCTGAAATCACAACTGAGGGAACCTGCTCCTCTGACGGGAGGAAAGGCAAATGAATTTCTCTCCATGAGCGAGGCTAAATGAGGCCATAAACACTTTACTGCCAGCATTCCACGAGCATCCAATTTGTAATAACATGCTGTGTCTATCAGATGAATTCCTGAGATGAATTACAGCAGGTGATATTATTTTGTTGCCCCCGCCAAGGAAGTTATGTGTTTGGTCCAGTTTGTTTGCTTGTGTGTTAGTTATCAGGACAACAGGATAAAACTTAATAGATTATTTATTCTTGATAAACAATACTCTTCACACTGGTTGCAACATTCTTGTGGCCCTGGTCCGCCAATGCAATGATTAATGGTTGCAGCAACGTTAAAGCTCGATGGTCAATGTGAGTCCTCATTAGTTTGACTCATTTAGAATTCTGCACGATTGATCATTGAACGAACATCCCATGATTTAACTACTGTCCAAAACATGTCAATAAATGGCCATATGTGTATATAGACCAAGGATCAAAAATGTTCTTTAAAAATTGTGCAGCTTTATCAGAGGCAGTTGTCACAATCTACATAAATACGTCTGGAAAAGAGGTATTTGGATGTGGTATGAAAAAATATCCTGTGTTTGTGTGGAAATTATTGATTTATGTCTAGTAACATGCAGGGAATGTGTAAAACAAATCTGTATATTTACATTAAATCGTCTTTTCTCTCCTGTAAAACAGTTTCAAATGTTTGATGACTCATCCTGAACTCAGTGGTGTTTACAAGAAAATAATCCATACTGGTCACATAAAACTGCACTTCGCTGTTTGTGGATCATATTAGCTAACAGAGCAACATGGAGAGACAGGAAGAGGTGTGTGTTTAGATATCAGTGGGCACTGCTGTGTCACTGCAGCGTGAGCAGTGCATGAAGATGAATATATGATGATTTAAATCCCTCTTATATGAAATAACTTACAGAAGCTACATGTAAATTATACAACAGCAATTATAAATACAGGCTACTAGCTACATTGACTTTTCTAAGAAAGGGTTTGACCTGAGAGGCCATGAGGTGCCTCGAACTACACTTAATGCTTTCTCTTCTCTGTGCTATCCAAAGGCCCTTCAAATGTATAATCTTATGGAAAAATAATTTTACAATGTGTGAAATTGGATGACTTTATTATTAGATCAAACAGGGGACCCGCCACTGCCTGAACTAAAAGGACTTCTTGAGAAATCTGGGAGGCTGTGCTGAAACAACAGCAGGCTGCAGGCTTGGTGCCAGATTGCCATGGCATCTCTCCTATCAGCCCCTGACTCCACCCTGCCCCCTCACTCCCACCGCCCACAACCACTGTTGCCCCCTTTTCTGCCTCCTAAGCTGAATGACAGGTGGCAGAAACCCGATCAGCACGGACCTTCATCAAGGAAGCAACCCCCATCTGAAACGGGCACACTGCCGACTCGCCCACCCGAGGAACACAGCGCAGGGCCTTGTGATGGGGTGTGTGTGTGTGTGCGAGTGTGTGTCTGGGCTACAATGGCCACAGAGGCATGGGAGGGAGAGTAGAGTATAATGGACTTTTTGGCTGAAGAGCTGAGCAGCAGAGCTGGCACCGGGTGTCCAGGGCTCAAACGGGAAACGGGAGGCTGGCTCCCACAATAGTCAGCGCAAGAGTCCCAATGGGTCGTCTACAATAGCAGGGCAAACGGCTGCTGTCAACAATGACCTCCAAGGCCTCACTGAACTGAGTTTGTCCCACCCTTCAGCACTTCCCTTTTAGCGCTGCTACACAGCTAATGCAGGGATTATTATTAGGGACATGAATCTGGAACATGTGTGCATTTTGTCAATGAAGTCCTGTCACTTGGATTTGCTTTCGAGCTTTGGCTACTGTGGTACCATATGTGATTAAGGTGGTGGTGGGATATACAGTACAAGGAGTTTAGAACAGGATATTTGTTTTGACTTAAAAATATTACCAACGCATGTAAAGGACCGGGCAATATTTCACAAATATCACCAAAAACCGAAAAGGAGATGGTATAAAGAACTTTACCAATAGTGACATACTCATCAGCACCTCATCTTTACGATGCAAAGACATCTCAGATCTGAAAACCTATTGGCAATCACAAGTGCAGCGGAGCATCTTGGCGCGAAATTGGAAATCCACAGAGTAACACGGGCCTGTCCTTGTGCAACCCACTGCCTCTGTTCTTCATGAAAAAGTTTATTTGTCTAATATAGCTCTACAAGCAATCACCCCATGGGCTGGGAGTGATTGTTAGTGGAATTGAGGGGGGGCAATGCAGGGGAGGGGTCTCCAACCAGGAGGAGATTTAATTAGTGAAATCTCATTAAGTCTAACAAAATTAAGCGTAAAACAATCCGTGGTGGGGAATCGTGCTGGAGGTTTTGGGAGGGGAGAGGGAGGGCAGCAATGGGGAACACTTAGGGGCTGAGAGGACATGGAGACTAGCTGTGTGATTAGTCTGGCCTGTGTGTAGGAAGAGACAAATGGCTTAGTATAAGCAGACCTCCTCTGGCAATCATCTAGAAACTGACACGTGTGTACAGAACCTCCATTGTCCTAGCTTGTATTTTGTCTTTGGCCTCCTTCATAAACACATTGACAGGTTTATCACAAATACGTTCATGAAGGGGTTGATATAATGACATGTAAACATTTTCTATTTCAATGCAAAAACGTGAAAACTGATGCGAATACGCAAAATATATTAAAGACAGAAATATTTAAACTCAAGTGAGAAAATTGCATGATGCAAATGCAAATCAACATTGAGATTCTCCTCCTGTCATCACAACGTCACTGAATCCTAAATGGAGGAAACACATGTTGTCTCCTGTCTGTGGTCCCCAGACCTCTACCATAGTAGCTCACATTAGTCCAGAGACGAGACCAGACTATGTGGAGAAACCAGAGACTGTCTATGGTCCAAACAACAAGGTCGCTTTATTTATGTCTAGATGACCTTATTTTGAGTGTTGATGGAGCAGCCATAATGTTAGCATAGCCTAGCTGCCATCAATCCAGACTCCAGCTTGTTGTCTTGCAGACAGGCAGACTTTTGTTTATTGTTTACTTTAGGTTCATCCAGCTGTAGTAAACCAGCCGATGTTTGTCTCGCTAGATCCAGTGAATACAGCTTGGTGAAATTCACCGAGCACCTCTGGGTGATGATATGAACTCAAACAGGAGGGAGTTTGGATTCCTGTCGTATCTGGGACTTCACAACATGTACAAAGTAGCAATCATGGTGGTTTCAGCCGTGATGTCTTTTCCTCTCTGGCGTGTCTAGCATGAGTGACGCAAATAGACACAAACAATCCTTCGGTCAAAGTAACACAAGGTGAAATTCACTTTGTGTTTGGTGTGAACATTGGCATTACAAGAGTAGGATAAAGACAGGGAATACAGAGGATAGAAAGTCTGAATCATTAATCCAGCAGGGGAAATGCTAGATGAGGTCCGAGAATATCTTCTTATATTACACCCAGTGTCAATATTATTTTAAATTCTCCCTTATTGGCACATGGCTTATATGGTTATGGAAATATTGTGGTTATGACAAAGAGACCCAATCTGAAATGGACAAAATGTACCCCACCCAATGGTGCTTACACCCAATTCAAAATGCAGTTGACCAAAAAGACCAAAAGAGAGAGAATAAGAACTGTGGCATGATGCTAGTACACAACATTGCAATGATTATGATGCACACATGGAGGCACATCTGCTCATAATCATCCAGGTATTACACAGACTGGCACATTGACTCAAGACACGCAGACCCGAGACCTAATTAGACGGAATAGAAATGGTACCTAGCCTGACTCGACTTCTAGGTTGAGTCTCAATTACTGGAACCAAGTGGACCCCTGAAGACTCCGTACAAGTATAAAGTTCAGCCAGCCAGGTGTAGTTACAAAATAGTCATTACATGAAAGCACAAACACCAGCAATTTAAACAGCAACTCTGCATCTTACAAAGAGAACCGTGACTCCAGCTCGTAGATTAAAAGATAAAAGAGAGAGAGAGAGAGAGAGAGAGGGGGGGGGGGGGGTGTTCATTAAGGCTTGACATGAAAAAAATATTAAAAATCTAAATAATTTTAAATTCGGCATCACAACTTTTTTCAGCTCTCCGAATCAATTTGCAATTAGTTGCAAACACGGGCGAGCAAAGGACATTAAAGTCCTTTGTCTTATTTCAATCTGAGCCAGAGGGACAGGCAGTAATATTAAAATGCTCCAAGACTGCAATTTCTACCTAATTTCTAATATCATTGTCTCTAGAAGGACTCAGGTGGAGGTGGATATGGCCAACAACAAACAACAACACCGTCCTGCCAAACAATTCATTGTGCATGATATACAGTAACACTTCATCTCAGCACATTACCAAGTCAAAAAAAAAAAAAAAAAAAAACAATAGCAATAATAACTGGCTGTCTCTCATGATCTGTATTGTGATGGCATTGTTAGTTGTTGTGATATATAAAGTCTTCACAATTTGTTTTCTAATGTGGTACAATTTCATAAAATAACAACTTCACTGACGAATGAAACTAATTGGTGCTGCCTTAGCTTGATGACACGAACATCGTTTTGCTTACCTGGCATTGTATGTACATGGACATATTAAAACAGTGGTTCTTATGCATGGATCGAGGTGCATTAAAGTACTGCTGTACACAAAAGAACATTTTGAGCCTTGTATGGCTTTAGATGTTCTCTTTCCCCAGTAAACTAAACTACACTAAGGTGAAGAACCACCTAAAACGGTGTCATACAGAACCATTTGAAAAAGGTGCTGTAAAGCACCATGAAAAGTGGGAAACATCCACTTTCCAAGCCAGATAATCCAAACCTGCACTGATGGTGGCAATGATTCACTTTGGTAACCTCAGTGACTCAGCAGCAAACTCCCTCGCTGAGTGTTTTTGTGGGAAGAACTACAGTTGCAATCATGGGCATCCAATAACCATTTGGGCATTTCAACATCATGGCAATATAATACAGAACCACTAACCACTCCAAAGCAACACTGAAGATGGACACTTGTTTGTAAGATTGCTTTCACAAGCCAACATTAAGTCAGTTTAAATCAAACTCTGTCACGGTTCATTTGGTCTCGGGATCTGGTGTGAACCACAATAAGTTTTCCAAGGCAGCTTGCAAGAGATTGTCTCAGACCGTTTCCAAGTGAACCGGAGTGTAGTTTACGAAGTCCTGCCCCTCAGACTCATTTTTGCTTATCAGAGCGTAGCAATGGCCAGATCAGACCAGGTTCTGACAACTATCCGGCTCTGCTCCATTGACTTTCATGAATTACATTTTCTTCATTTCCAGGCTGGTTTTGTGTGTTTGGAGCTCGTTCTGGTTAATTAGTTGTGTTAATAATGTTACTCGTTACCTGGGGAGGTTGGAGATGTTTCTACATAAAAACATCACATGAGCACATCATTAATGACCGTTAGCACTTATATGCTAACAGTGAAGACCTAGCCGACTTTACAAGAACATTGTATTTAGTCTCTATCAAGACGTCTTAATATTATTAATCCTGGCTTCTACTCATAAAATGTATCTTTTCCTCGGTTTTAGTGTTTGTTGCACTAAAATAATCACTTTCACTCTTTGGCTTGTGAAAGCACCCTTAGAAACCAGTGTCCTACCTACTCTCACTGTGCTGGAAGCACCACATACCATTGGAAAGGAAAAGGTGCTTGTCATCTTTCATTTAATATGCCTTTGTTTGCCATTGTTTCATATTTTCTTGTCGAGACCAGAAACAAGCAGACATGTTCAGTAGCAGGGAATCACCTTTGTTCTTCAGCTGGTTCTATGGGCTTGTACATGAATTTGTGGAAAATCAGGCAATCATTCAAAACTGTACAAGGTAAAGCCAGCAATACATTTCAAATGCAGGATATAAAATGATATCACCCAGTACCAACAAGCCAAATTCACATTAGGTCAGATTCATTTTCGTCCTGGTCCAAGAAGCAAATGGTGTGTTTGTTAAAGAGTGAATCATCAATCATTTTAAAACCCATACATACAGCTTTAGATTTAAGTTCCAGCAAGAACTGAGCACAGAAATAGAAATTCTCATCG
This sequence comes from Chelidonichthys spinosus, assembly GCA_029853015.1. Taxonomy (NCBI): domain Eukaryota; kingdom Metazoa; phylum Chordata; class Actinopteri; order Perciformes; family Triglidae; genus Chelidonichthys; species Chelidonichthys spinosus. The sequence continues at coordinate 10,536,955 of CM056835.1, forward strand.
AGGTGGTGAAGTTATGTCAAGAAAATATGCTCAAATGATTGAAATGATCGGCTGGTTTTAACTTGCTTAAGTAAACTGCAGCAGGGTAATCATTAGCCGCGTACTGTGGTATGGCAACGTGTTTATAGCACAAATAATATTTGATTTTGTGCTCTTAAATTAAATCAGACTGGTGCTGGCCTCTGAAGAAATAGATGAGCCCTGCCAGAGACAGGAGATAGTGCAGCCTGGAAATATCACAAGGTTTATAGGAAGGCAACTAGCGACTTACCGTTGGCTTGCCCACAGCAACGCAGCAGCTTTCTGGGTTGTTCTCTGCTCCGTAACCCACTATCCAACTCTCCACACAGAACCTGTAGACAGATGACAATGTTTAAGTGATAGCCTACCACTTAATAAGGTCAGCAATATAACTTTAAAGAATATTAAAAATGGTGACATGCAGAATTAAACTGCATGTTAAGGGACTGATGGGATAGGTACTGGATTTAAATTTTTCTAGTTTTAGTAGATACATTAATTTATGGTTTTGAACTTTTCAATGATCCAAAAATACAATTTACCGTCTTTATCCTTGAATTAATGTATTTTTGGGTATGAAATATCCCACATAGAGGATACTGAATGCAAAATTAACTAGTAACTGATATAATGTACATATACATATATACAATGTATTGTATTCTTTTTACACATTAATCCAGTTGTGGTATATTATTTAACAGTGTTATATTCCTATATATACATTCCTGTATATAAAATAGGCGATGTTTAAGGCGTAAATACCTAAATCAGTGCTTCATTTGTTAGTATTAGGTAAAATATAATACAATTTTAAGAGTAAATTCAAGATTCAAAGAGTTTATTGTTTCCCATTACAAAGAAATTCTTTGTTTGCTGTCGACAGAATGCCAAACAATGTAAATTAGGTTGCCTTATAATGATTAGTAAGAGTGAATCCATTGTTTTTTGCAACTCTCCATCACTACAAACAAAATGCATCTGATTATAATTTTTCATGACATAGGTGAAAACAGGGAGGTTAGAAACTCAAATTCCTTTGAGCAATTGACTGGCTGGCCATGTCTGAGCCACACGGGGCTCCGCGCAGCAGTGAGAGTTATGGCGCACATGCAAAAGATTTAAGTTCAATCAAGCATTCAGGGCTGGACACCTGATCTTTCGCTTAAAGCTCCTCTAGAACAGTGGGAGTGTGGCCGGCCTCACAGCGGGCCGCCTACCTCCAGCAATCTGCTAACATTGAGCCTCTGAAGGGATGGTATTTATCCAGACCTGCACAGCTCAGTGGGGACTACTGTGTGTGTGGTAGGTAGGTACTACCAGAGGCCCCCGAGTGGATGGGGGGTTGGAATGAAAGCTGTGGAGCTTTAGTGTGAAGAGCTGAAACATTTCATTTTTTGAGAGTTTTATCAATCTCAAATAAAGACGGGGCGAATGAAAAAGACAATAAAAGTTAATATTCTATCCCACTGGCATGCAAATTTTGAGGAAAGTCAATTAAGAGTGTTTACATCGTCTGAGATGAAGCAAATAAAGGGGTTCATTGGACATAGAATGGATTAACATCGGGAGATTTTATGAGAAAATTGCAGAACCATTTTTTGATTGTTTTCAAGAATTAGTGCTGGACACGTTACTCTTCTGTCCGCCATTTTTTCACACTTTCAACTGAAAACAAAAAGCAGGAAAGTGGTGTTCTCATACGTTCATTTTAATACACTTATTGATGTCGCAGCATTTTGGAAACAGCTTTGGTTGACATTTTCATCGCTGAAACTATCTCACAGTTGTTTCCAAGTACATCCACTTCCTCCCACCATCAATAAAATACTTGTTCTTCTTTCTTTCTTAGCTATAGTATTGGGTGAATCTGGCTCTATTTCCACAAGGCTACAATAGAAGATTTGGAGCTCAAACTCTGAAAGCAAATAGGGCATATTAATGACATTTAAGACAAGCTCAAAGCTCTTTAGGATGTAGCTTTAGTTTCCCTCCCAACCAGCCCCCTCAGACCATGGGAGATTTGGGTGAGAGCATTTCTTAGGTTTCTTTCAGCCACAAAGAAAACATTTTAGCCTCTCAGTAATCCTTCCCGAAGCCCTCCCTAAGCTCCAAGGGCCATTCCTCCCTCGGCCATCCCTTCGGCCCCGTCTGGGATCCTGGAAGAGCGTCTCTGTATGCCGAAGCCCACCACACACACCATTCACCATCTCTCACATGACCCCTCTGGGACCCAGCTGACCTTCCTGTTGACGTCAAAGTAAACCAGAGTGGGACCCGGTGCAGAGAGGGGCTCCACCCAGGGGGCTGGAGGTCTAATCACCGTGTTCTTCACAAAAGCCACAGAGGAAACATAAGCATTCCTCAATCTGCCCACCATCACTCACACTGCAGCGTCTACATGTGTAAACAGGTATACAGCCACTCATTCTACATGTACGTAGGTACTCTTTCTGCTAATTTATACTCAACTCAGGAGCAAACAGACACTTTGCAAAGTAAGATCTTACTTTCAAAATGCATGACCAGCTTCTGACGTATTGTTACGCAAGTTCAGTCAAATTTTGAACTTTATTATCCCGAAAAAGGACATTCATTTTGCAGCTAAAACTTAAAAATAAAAGATACATATAGCACAGAACAGTGCTAATACTGTTGTGTACAATAAAAGGAGCACCCAACCGATTGAAATACCAAACAGTATATAAAGTACTTCTGATTCACAAAAGAAAATGTCATAGTAACTAGTTAGATCAAGTTAATAGTTTCCTGCTTTTCTCAGGGACATTGGAACACTGAAATATGTTTTGGCATATTACCATTATTTGTTAGCAGATAATATACAGTATATTAGGTAAAGTAGTGTGCACCTAAACCCTTCGGCAATCAAGATTTTAAGCAATTTTGTGAAGTATTATCGACGAATCATTGACTTAAGAAAATAATCATCAGACTCTATGATGAAAACAAGCTTTAGCTCCAGCCAGCTGCATCATGTCATTACTGCTGATGTCAGTAGATGGTGTTTATAAGGATCCGACAACCTGTTTTTGATAATTGTTCATCTACATTTAGTTGATAATGCAAGTAAGATTGTGAATGCAATTATTTTCGGTGTAATACATAATATCTTACATCACAGTTATTCTACTTTCACTTAAGGGGCCAGTGTGTGCCAAGCGGTGGCCCACGTAAAAACTCAAATGGCCCTCTGGGCTCCTGTAGAAACATGGCAGTGAAGAAGACTGTGTGTCAATACAAACAGCTCATTCTATAACAAAAATGCAACAATTCTAATATATAGGTGATTATACATTAAAGAAAAACATACATATTAATATTGTATTCTATATTTGCAAATAGGTCCCTTAATAAACTAAAAAAATGGGACGATATGAAAATGCTATGCCACAATATTATCAAAATATGACCTTATAATCATCACAATATGGTTAAAACTCATAAAATGAAATTTGAACACACTAGAATCACCTTAAGAAACACATATTTATATTGCATCACAGAGAGAAGACATATTTTTTAGTGGACATTTTGATGAAATACTAATAATATTAATAATTATAGTGTTTTTTTTTATATATATCCCAGTTTCCAATACAATCTTATATTGTCATATACACAGTAGTGAGTACTCATCTCAGTATACAAGCCAGAAAAAGGCCATGTCCACAATACTGATAATCCTGATACACAGTCAGTTAATTCTGCATAAAATCAAACAGTGGGAGGAGGAGACCTTTCTCTTGGGTTACGTTTCAGCATTATTATCACTGCAGGAATTGTACTATTGTGGACAAGTTGTACTTCTTGTGAAATGATTGTTTTATTGTTGCACTGTGTACAACATTTTCTCATATCAATAATGGGATATGCTCCAACGCATCAGGCAAACCCTGGGAGAGAATAAAGTCTCATTTGACTCATTTAATTCCACTGCTCTCATTCGTGGCAATGCAGTTTTTTGGAGACAACGCAGACATGATTAAATATTCACAACTTCCTGCCTAAACTTTCTCTCTGATCATATGGACGCTCTCTGCAACAGAGAGAAAACTCCAGATGGACATCTTTAAGATTCCCAAATCCTCCTCCTTCTCTCTAGCAGGAGCTTTGGGGTCAAGGTGTGAAGGGAGGACCAAAAGACCCGTTTCCCACAATCCCTCTACAGCTATAGCCCCCCAGCTGTTCAAGGGCTTCCATAACAACAGCTGCGCAGAGGTTTAGTGGTTCATGTTGCTATGACAACAGCAGGATCAATTGGCATGCACAGACTCTAGGCTAATAGCAAAAGTGACATTATACCATAATTTCCTTTCAATAAAACACAGGCAGGTTTTTTACTGCGCTGAGATTCGGGGGGACATAAAAAAAAGAGGCAAATAATTAATTTTACATGATAATGCCCATGGCTCGTGCACCCAAAACTCGCAGGAATCTCCCACGCATAATGACAACCGAGCCAGCAACCTCACACTTCAAAATCCTTCCCTGGCATTGAAGACCAAGTCAGTACAGAGTGTGATTGTTTCCAAGCTCATACAATAGAAGCTAAAGAAGTCGTCATGCCCGGCAGCTGTATGTGCCACAGATCGCTGACCGGCAGGATGTGCAACAATCAGAAATATTTCTGTTCTCCTGACAAACAGGATACCGGGTCACTTGGCCACCTTAACAGTGAGGAGTCAGACACTATATGAGGAGGAGCGTTTACACTACTGTACAGGGACCACGATGAACCCACCTCAGCTGTGCTTGAGGTCTGCATGTCGGACAATAAAACCTCAGGAGACGTATCACACGCAGAACCCTTAAATGTGGTGGAAACGACAAAGCCGGGTTATCTGGCCAGGCCAAACTTCCACCATTTCAGGCTAATTCCAGGGAATTAGAAGGAGCTCATGATTACAATGGCAGGTATTCCCACGGGAGTAACCAGAGCCGGCTCGGCGTCAGCGCGGGTTTAAGCCCAACATTTAACGAGCATGCAGCTGATACACGCAGCTGAGCCAGACAAAACACAGCAAAAACACACACACACACCAATATGAGCACGTTTCCTCTCTGCAGCACACACTAAGTATGTTCCAGTATGACACAAGGCTCTCTAACTTTGTGCCACTAATCAACTCTTGGCTGATATATGACATTGATTATTATTCCTTGTCTCACATAATATGATAGGCCCCTGTGAACAGTGGGAGGGAGGGGGGAGCCAAACAGGAATCATCTGCTAAAAATACCCACGTCGTGATGAGTCAGGATGGATTGAGCAAACAAAAAGAGGCCAGTCTAATTTCCTCCAGTCTGGGCTTTTGAGTTCCAATCCTCCGTGCCACCAGTGGATTCTTCTGTTTAACGAATCAAGTTGCATCAAGAAGGGAGAAGAGAAATCTGCAGACTACTGGGATAAAAAGAGATTATCCAAATGGAGGCTAATGATGAGAAAAAGAATCACAGAGAATAAAGGTGCAGCCAGGAACATAAAAGTGTTTTGCACTGAGCCGTTTGGGGACAATGAATTGCTAAAATTGACATAAATTGGAATCTCTACTTCATCTTCGTCTACTAGGCTAGATTTTATATATATATTAGGGTTGTCACAAGAACCGATACTTCGGTACCAATTCGATGCCGACACGAAAAAAATAATTCGATACTTGCTTTTTTCTGGCATCGTCAGAACCGAATATACAACTTTTCACTCGGCGAGCCGTGTCGATTCTTGGCGGAACTGACGGGGGCAGTATACGCGTGTGAGCAGCACAGAGCAGTAAGCGGCGCTGAAGAAGAAAACTTGCCGTCTTCGGAAAAAATGGCTTCAGCGGGTGGGAGCGAAAGCACAACACGTCGGCTCGTCGACAAGACAGGTGCGAAGAGTCGCGTGTGGAAATATTTTGCATTCGAGGCGGATGAATCCGGAGCAATTCTTGATTCAAACAAGCCGACATGCAAAAAGTGCCTCAGAAGTTTTCAGACCAAAGGAGGAAGCACGTCAAACCTGGCTATAGGCCACTGCTGTTCTTTTTTTTTAATGTAAAATAGTTGACTATTGTTATTTATGACCATATTTATAAGCACAGTATTGTTTGTTTTTATACTGGATGGCTATAGGTCTGTTGGCAGCTGGTACTGCAATTTAAACCTTGTGCAAAAAGATCTTAAAGCACAGTGGTGTTACATATTTGACAGTTTGAAGCAGTTTTCAATAAATTAGTGAATTTAAAAGTACATGTGTCCTGTTGTTGTTTTTTTTTTAAATTGTGGTATCGAATTAGTATCGAGAATTGTGGAAATTCACAGGTATTGGTATCGACTACTGAAATTCTGGTATCGTGACAACCCTAATATATATATATATATATATATATATATATATATATATGTATATATATGTCTTTCCACACCACCATGTGTAGCCTATGGAGGACCAAAGCCAACATGCCAGTAAAACGGCAAATAGTTTTAAAGGGAGTATAAAAAATATGTAAAGATATGTTTCTATCTCAAAACACTGAACTAAAATTTTAGTTGTTCCTCCAATCAGCTGGTAAAATAAAATGTAAAATTAATTCCATATAGCGAGCTAATGGAACCTCTTGCATCTTTCTTTAAACTTTACTGGCTGATGTAGCTACATGAAGAACGCTAACGCTGAAAAAGCTAGTGCGCGGTGTGGAGAGTGTGCTAAGGTAAGCTAATGTGCTAATACTTAAGCTAATAATTAATACGCCAAACAAATATCACAGTCCTCTCACTGTTAAGGCTGTATACACCCATCTCAATATGATATAAGAAAGATAATGAATGTAAATGGAAGGTGATTAAATGTCTAACTAGACCAACTAGTATCACCACCTTGCGCTTGTATGCCTCCACCATCAGTCATGTCAATACTTGAGTGTGTGAATGTTCTGTGAGGTCACCTTTGACCTATAAATTCTCATCAGTTCATCTTTGAGTCCGATACTGTGTCCTTCACCATTCACTCATCATAGTGACTTCTCCATGTTGCAGTGCTGCCTCAATATGTACTGAAAATGATTATGCCCTAGAGTGGACTCAAAGTATCCCACAATTCAACTCGAAAAGCATGCAACCAATCACTGAGCCGAGCATTATATAGGCCTACCATCATGCATTGCATTTGAGGAAAAAGGACAGACTGACGAGAGTAGAGAGATCAGCAGGATCGAGAAAAATCTGTGAGTTGTGGCACAGAAATAATGTGTGTAATGTGAGCAAAGCATCACAACACACACACAAAGTACTTTGTGACACAGACGGTCACAAAGTACTTTGAATTTAGTTATTCATTTGGGAAAATAGGCTTATTGCCTCCACATTGACGTATAATGCTCCTTCTGTCCCTATCTTTCAGAATAAAAGCCCTAGACATATAAAGTGGGATCACTGTTTACCAGGGGAACTCAAATTACAACCAATTATCTGACATATTATCTGAATTATCTGTATTCATTACAAAATATGTCGGTATTTATGATGTATGTTCCACCAGCCACCATTGATCTGGTGTAATGCGTCAGCAGTGACGTAATTAACGGGGCAGAGAAAATGACCAGAGTAGAGACTGAAAGTGTGTTACCCGTTTTTATAGAAGAGCTCACTGAATGGTGCTCTTCATGGAACTCGGAGCACCTTCTCCATGTAAGGAGTCGTGAATAACGAGTGGTTTTGGACAACCAGAATGTTGCGTGTCCAAGCTTATGCCAAATGTCAGGTTCATGAGAATGGGAAGGATGTGAGGTCACAATGACCTTTCACCCTTGACCACTACAGTCTCATAGGTTCATCGTTTGGACCAAGTGGCCCTTCATTACTCATATCTAAAATGATTATTCATTGATGTATGTGATAGCTAAGCTCCTTCACTTGTACAAGGATATGGTCTTCAAGCTGTCTGTCCAAAGCTTCTGAGCCACGCTGTTTAAACAACGCCAAACTTTTTTGTGCAACACTACTGACTTCTTGTGACCTCTAACGCTGATCATGTGGATTTGTCATTGAAAAACAGTTTAATTCCTGTTTGGAACACAGAAGTAGGGTAAACCAGGGGAAGGCATGCCGCCAGATGTTTTCTTGGATGGTTGTGGCATACTGCATACTTCTTTTGTAATTATCATATTGATATTCAAATTGTGTGTGTGTGTGTGTGTGTGTGTGTGTGTGTGTTTATATATCACACACACACACACATATATATTTAAAAAAGAAAATAGACATTTGTTAAACATAGTATTTAATTTACATAGTATTTAAATTACAAGAATGTGTTCCATATTAATGTGTTCTTTTCAAAATAATTAAAAAAACTACAGTTCAAATAATCAACCGCTTATATGGATCAAGCAGCTTGAGTAATGAGAATCATTCCTATACAAGTTAAGTTTAAAGCATTTGCTTGTAGTTGTCGGGCTTTTAGTGTTCATTTGTGATTCTTTTCATACATGAAAACATATGGAAAAAATGGGTGTATTTTATATCTTTATATTAGGAAATGATGGCCTATAGTTTATTTTCAGGCCTGTTACTTTTTTAAAGGGCACTGAAATCAAACTGTGGTTGATTAGAATTACAGATGTTCCATAAACGTCACAATTATCTTTTAGACTATAGCCTTATTATCATCTGGGCTACAGTACGATCTATTTCATATATAGAACTGTACTTATAGTGTTTTTCAATTATTCACAGTATTACAGTCATTAGAAATGTGTTAAAAACAGTCAATACAAAATCAGTAAATAGCGAAAATGTTTTTTTTTCCATTATTTCATATTCATATAAAACTTATACAAATGTGAATTAGATGGTGATCTACACGAGACATTTAATTAAAAAAAAATCATTTCACCCAGACAACCATGATGAACCACAAACAGCTCATGTGGCGTTTTCTTCCTGCAGGAGAACGTCCACTTCGTGGTCGTGGTCTCTTTAGACTTTAGTTTGGACGTTTCAGTTTCATGCAGGACGTTCACCTGATAATTACGATTCATTGGCACACACCTTGAATTTAAGAGGACCAAGGGATTCATCATCATCATCATCATGAGAATATAGGTCCAAACTGCTGCACAATTTAAGAAGACTTCATGAATCTGATGTCGGCTTTTCTTTGGACCTTTCTTAAGAACAAATTTTGAGGAAAAACGTTGGAAGAGATCAGTGAATGAGGCCCGTTGTACCCTCAGTTCTTAATAATGTATATACATGAGATTTGATTTGAAAATAATGAAACAACTTTTATATTATAATAAAACTATGCAGGCCAAAGGATATCTATCTTGGCATGATATTTAATACACAGCTGTTTATCGTTTTGTCTTAATATGTAGATCACCGCACTTTTTTTTTACGAATATGGCCACAATGAAAACTATGGAATAAATTCTGTCACTCCAGTGGCAGACATTTTTATTTGTTCTACGGAAACAATCCTCAATACGTGACTAAATTTTTTTCAAAATCCATGAAGTGTGTCTGAAGAGAAGTAGATTAAAGTGATTCTGGTCAAAGCAGAATCTTTTGTCCGGCTCCAGAGAAAAGAAGCTGTGTTGGTCCAGGATGGCGGCTGGCTGTCATGATGCTGGACACGAGACCTGCTGGATTTTAGATTTAAGGGCAGGAGCTCTGGCTCTTCCTGCTATGAGTGACGTAACAGGTGGGATCCCGCTGACCCTGCTGCTGTGATAGGGAGCGTGAACCCGGCAGGGAGGAGGGTCGTGGATACGGAGTCGTGTGTGTGTTTTGCAATGTAAGATTTCATCATGTTAGCATAAAAGAGCCAAACCGATCCCAGCTGACATTTAAGTGAACTTGAGAATTACTTCAAAATATTAATCAAGACAAATCACTCCAGTACATGCCAATAAATTGTATATATGCACACAAATATATGCAACCTTCATCTAAGATGTATGCCTACCCTGATGTAAAAAGCCACAGTAGTGAAAATATTTGGACGTCTACATACTTTCCACCAGCTGCAGACTGTCAAATGTAACACACTGAGGAGACACTGCAGTAATATCCCTGGAGGAATCCTCCCTCGTTCCTCAAAAAAAAGTTTAGGCCAGTTATATGAAGTCATCTGAGCTCGCCTGGGTTCTGTGTCCACCTTCAGCGTTCTTTCAAAATCTTCCAACAATCGAATAAACAATCTGACATTAAGGACATGTGTCCAGTGCAAAATGAACCTCCAGTTCCCTCAGTATCTTGGAAAAGTCCCTCAGGAAAGCGATCCTAATCCCAATATCAAGTGATGGACATGGAAAATCCCTTTGGGATAGTTATGGTCTCCATGATGTGGCAGAGAATGCAGGTCAAAGGGCCAATATGTAAATGTGTTTACTTGAAACTTGTCTATGGAGGACTGATTGAATTCAGTAATTTACATACAGTTCAGAGACACTTATAGATAACTATAAATCAATACTTGAGATATTGTATGATCAATAAACAAAACCATCAGCAAACTGGAAGACTAGACTAATTTTCACATTGTGGGCAACCAAATCTGATATGAAAATCCCAGCTTACTGTACTTTATAGGAAGGGAGGTTGCTTTATGCAGTGACCATCAACTGGCAACCAGAGCCCCACCGATATTAGGCATTTTCCAAACTATCGGTATCGGCATTAAAATGAATACGAAACACCCTCATAGAACTTAACAGAATTTGTCTCCAGTCTTGTTTGAAGTTATATTATGAAGCTTAGCAAGTCTTTTAATACTGGTAACTTTGTGTTTGGTTGTTGTTGTTATTGGGTTTTTGTTCAAAGGACTTTAAGTTTTATATCTTAAGGTTGTATTTTTATACATTTTATTTATCAGAACTTAAATATATTTTGATGTTCCTCTGTTCCGTTGTGACAATAAAATAAACAAGTTCATTTTTAAACTGCATTATCATATTATTTTAGTGAAGACTCATAAATAACTACAAATAACTAATGTTAGGGAAATCTGTTAATGTTTTGTCACGCATTTCTGAAATAAAAAAAATATCGGCCAATATATAGAAATATCGGATTTTTAAATCAACAAATATTTGTATCGGTATCAGCCTTCAAAATCCTTTATCGGTCGGGCTCTACTAGCAACCCCATAAACACGTGGACGTAGCCATGGTGACGTCACCCGTTGGTTTGTGGACTACAGTTTTCAAGTCTCAAGTTCGGCATTTTGGCCATCGCCATCTTGTGTTTTTTACAAGCGGTGAAGGAAGTGACCATATTTGGATTGAGGAGGAGCAGCGGGTGGATCTGACGAACACAAGACTGACTGCTCCCCCTTAATGGATCTGGATCCATCTGGATTCTGGTGTGAAGCTGTTTACAAAGTGAACATCAGACGTATTTGGATGATTACATCAGTATGTACGGTGGCTCTTAGGTGTCAGACAAGTCTGAGGAATGCAAAAAAAAAAAACAAGAACGCACAAAACCAACCCAATATTCATGGTTGTATTTCTTTTTAAACAAAATTCTTTGACAAATATCAATAATCAACAATATTAGAAAAAGATGAATGTTAACAATTGGCCTTTAGTGTCAGCGTTCCTTAGGAGAAAGTGATTGAGTGAAGCAGTTTGATTTTGGAGGAGTGGAGGATTTTAGTTAAATCTGAGGAAAAGAAACCCACCTCCTCCACGTACATAAGAACGATCGTCTGGAAACATTAAGAAAGCTCCGATCGCAGCAGCATTATTGTCTTTGTGACATAAACAATCACTTCCACTATCTCATTATTTATATAGAGCTATCACTTATGGGAAGTAAAAACGCAATAATACTTCTTGTAGTGAATTTAAACACTCGTTCATTGTCTGGCTATGAAACATTAGACAGGGAAGACAATGGGCTCGGCAGAGACGGCCGAGACAACTTGGAATTCCCCATCATCGTCTGAAGTGAGCTAACCTTGCTCTTTTTTCTTTTTTCCTTCCGACTCTTCCCTCCCGGTAAGAATCCAAAGGAAGAAAGTTAACTCTTTCACTCATGTACTGGATGTCTACTCAAGTTGTGCACATCTCCTCATAATAAAGCATGACATCCCTCTGGACTGAGCCTGCAGAATTTACTGACGCTCAGGTATCCTCTGTGCTCTCCACTCTCCTTCCCACACATTAGAAATGCACCGCTCGTTTCACAGCCCCCCTCAGCTCCATATCCAGGTAGTTAAATACAAAGTACTTTCTGTCCATTTCCCAGGACGGAGCAATAGTGTCTTTAAATTTAAGGTGCTCTGCCATCTGTATTAAATGTCTATGGCACTTTATAAATACCAGTGAACACGGGGGAGAGAGGGACAGTGGTGTGTCGCTTCACTGAGACGGAAGGATTCACACGAACACACAGGCTTTTGGGGGAAAAAAAGAGAGAAAAGCGAAACAAAACTCAGACATTCCTAAATCAATTTCCCCATCCCCTTTCTCTGTACACACACACACACACACACACACACACACACACACACACACATATAAATAGGCCTGTTTTGAAGTGGGTGTCAAGTCATGCCTCATCTCTTGCCATGGCACGTCTCACCTTCATAGTCCGACCGGCAGCACTCTCCAAGCCACTACTCCCACAGAAACGCCTCCCTGTTGACCTTTATCCGGTAAAGAAGTACGCCATGTTTTTTTGTAAAGTTGGCTCGAAGAGGTTTATAAAAAAAAAGAAGAAGCAAACATTAAGACTAAAAGCATCCGTGTCTCCCAGATGGGTGATTTCCCTGTGGTGTTTAATGTTTAATTCCCAGCGTGTTACGTGATAGAAAGCAAGTTGTGCAGCTTCAGGCCTGATTCCATAGAAAGGAACTGAACTTCACTTCAAATTTGATTTCACTAAAGGGCAAGTCACAAATAAAGTCAGTTGCCCGTCTCAGAGAACAGATAGGATTTTATGAACCCACAGTCCGAGACATGAGTCACTACAGACCTGCGTGCTTTTTAATTCCTCCAGTATACAAAAGAAAGCACACTCACGACTCACTCATATATGCCTTTAATTGTCAGCATGGAGCATTTGAACAGTCTACTTAGGAGGATTTCACACAGACGACTGACGGACTATCCTAACCCCCTCAAAACTTTCCCTTTAAAGCTAAACAAACAAATTGGATCCGCAATCAGCACTATCGTGTTTCAAAGTGCCATTTGCGCCACACTGACACTGTAGCAATGCCAAAGCAGTGCCAGCGGGGGAGACGGGCACAGACATACCAGGGAGGCAGTGAGACCTTGACCGGAGGAAAGCGTTCTCATGACACTGCACCGCGTCCAAGCTGCCTCACCGCGCACTCGGCAGCTGGATTCGCTCATTATGAAGTTACACTGGAAGTGCTGGTGTGTGTCGGCGTGTGACTGTGTGCCATCTTTTATTCAATATTCTTCCATCCGTAATAATTAAAGTCCTCTAAACTGTTATGAATTCCTTCATCACCTCTTTGGCTGCAAACTTTTGTATCTGGAAGACTCTGACTGAGCTTTTTCGGATTCTTTTTATTTAGAATCATGGCTCTGCAATATCAAATATCTCAATATTCGTGACCAAATACCCTGATGTTGCGTCACTAATATAGGATTGACCATTGGTCCTTTCACAAACTATTTAAACAATCATATTTTTGATATAATCCTCAGTATTATTGATGTAATGACTAATGATATCTGGAACGATATGAAAATGTCATGTGACGATTATCCTGCCAATATAATTATGATTCAGGATATTATCCTGATAATCAGCAAAATATGCTTAAAACTCTTAAATTGTTAAGAAACAAATATGTGTATTGTGTCACAAATAAGAAATCCTTTTTTAGTGAAAAACAATCAAATAACCTAAATAGGGTTAAATAAGGCTTCCCTACACAAATACAGTATAAATACATTTTAAAAAATTAAGTTTTGTATCCTGAATTATTTTAATCAGCAGGCTCTTTTATTCACGTCTCTACCATGTTTGTGAGCTAGACAGCTTTTTTTAAGTCACTCATGACAATATTCATGATTATCCAGATAAAGGAAATTCACCTTATTGTTAGTGTTTAATCGTGATCCGCAAAGAAATCACATCCCATCCATACTATAATCTCATATCACGATGTCAACATAATATGGATATATTGCCCACCGTATTTAGAAAGTGTGACGGTTATGAATCGCTGGAAACTCTCTCTCTCTCCACACACACACACACACACACACACACACTTTAAAGGAAATTCTACCCCCAAATTTTGCAAAACATGTCTATCTTACTCCGCGGTAATTACAGTGTGCTGGTGCTAGTTAGTGATAATAGCAGTAATCACATTGAATTTAATTGTATAAAGTCTGACAACTATCTTTTTTTAAATAAAAGCTGTCATCACATTGTGAATATGAATTTCTTCCCCCCCTGAACAACTCACTCAATGAAAAAAGAAACACATCTCAATGCTGAAAATAGCTCATTATGTTTGTGTTTTACAGGCTTTGGCTCAGGTTGGTGAAGGTGTTCCTGCCAAAAATGCTGCACGGCCAAAAAAAAAAAAAAAAAAAAGAATTCAAGTGAAACATTTGGCGTCAAAGAAAATGTTCTTGTTATTGAGTGGTGAAAAAAGCAAGCATCCGTCAAAGTGTTGTTGCAGAGTGACCAACTTTTTATACATCTATAATCTGACAGGCAGATTTATGGACAAATATTTAAGACGCACTAAAATGAGTTTGCTTTGCAAATCGTTTTGAATGTGGGTGGCTTCAACTTTCCTCGACTTCAATTCAACTATTTAAGGCCTTTAAAATGGAAGTGTGGACACGCAGAACATAAATTGTACATCGCTGCTGGTTCACAGCTCCCTCCATTTATATACATTGCTTTCCACTGGTGTTTAATACACTGTGGAAATTGGACTTTAATTGGGTGGTAAAATTTGAAGTTATTGCATTTTCAAAAATCCCTGTGTCTTTATAGGCAGTTCAGACTGACCCCAGGCAAGGCATCATAACCGGACTTGGTCCTGATTGACTCCCCTCATTAAATAACTACTGAAATATTTCCAAGTAGGGCAGCATTAAACCGGATAGGCATCAGCAGCGGGTTTACCTCGTGGCCGAGCTGCTGTTCTGACTTCAACCTTCCACTCAACTGGATTCATAAAAATGTATCTCACCTGTAATATGGAACCTTTAACAACATTTGGTGGCAGCTTGTAAATACTTGCATTGCCAATGGTATAAAGCGGTGTGTATGTTCTATGGAAAGCCAAATGTTCCACGGAAATTTAAGGAAAGACTTAAAAGCTAACTCATGACTGAAGCGATGCACATCTGTCATTTGGATTGGATAAGATCTATGCAGCAGACAGCTGCCAAAGTCAAATAGCATATCGGCCTGTCTTTTCACAATAGTCTCCATTATGCTCCTATGTCTCGTTACGTCTTCTGCATATAAACGACTGTCTGCCGGAGAGCTCCAATCCACAGTTAAAAACATTACAAGCTGCATCGCTTTGCAGGAGAAGTTTCCCGAAACAGACAGGCATGCAGATACACACTACAAAATAAACTTCAACAATGATATTAAATATATACGATTTCTTAACACTAGAGCAGACCTCTACAACAGGGGGTCTGGGGAGATCCGCAGAGTTACTGCAGGGGGTCCCCAAAATGATTTGTTCCCTAGCTTTATTTCTTCCAAAAATGTAAATATGTCCAAAAAAAGACAATAACATGAATACAAGCTGTAATAGGCAAATATAAATCTTCCTATTTATTCAGTGTTATGAGGTGGAATTGTGATGTAGAAATGCCAAAATAGCATTTTAAATAAAAGCTGTCAACAATAATTATTTTTAGCGGCTTAGAATACATCATTACAAAGTATTTTTTATACATGGCACTAAATTATTATTGACTGGTTTAATTGGCAACACAATTTTATTAGGTATGTAATAGGGGGTCCCTCTACCGGGTCACTATAGGCCTAAAAACGTTGAAGACCTCACGACAGCAATGGTTATATATCCCACTCCTTCCTGCACTTTTCAGGAATGTCTTGAACAATACAATCTTTCAGAGAGCAAACCTCTTATCGTGGCACATATCCTAACGTGCTAATTACACCACACACAGTTTGAGTTCATTTATTATGCATGAAATAATCTAATATGATGACTGTGATAATTATGCGCACATAGATAAGATAAAAGAGTAGTAACCAATTATGGTGCGGGAGTTGGGAAAAGTAATTATTCTTTGTAGTGGAAAGAAGTCTTAGTTTGAAAAAAAAGGGGGGGGGGAATCAGTCTGCCTTTTTTCAGTTCACAGTGCTGCAATTAACATGTGGAATCATGTCTTCCGTCCCTGATAATGTTGAAGGAATATTTTCTTGATTGAGCACGCAGTAACACAGATTGTTGTGGTACGTATTCAAGGACGTAGAAGCTTTTTCACTGACAAAAACCGTCTAAGAATAAAGGCCGCCGAGGTGCACGGCCTTCTGCACAGATTCATTAACAGCGATGTGTCTATTATGATAATTGCACACGCTCGCTCCCGCCTCTTCACACACACTCCAGAAATCTGATGTGTTTACATTATGACTCGAAAGGCAACGTGACTCGACGCCCGGGGTCTCGACAGTGGCAGCGGAAATCAGAAAAAGGAAACTGAAGCGAACGAGTGGCGCTAAGAGTCTGGCGCTCGCAAATCAGACGCGTGTTGCAGAGTCATTAAATATTACCACTTGTAAAATCAGAGCTGGTGCGCGGTTAGCCCGCACCACTGTACAAACATACTTAACACGGCGCAGCTTTTGCTTGACAAATTGTGCGTCTGCCACCACAAATCAGACTCGACAGTGATTTTGTTTTTCTGCGACATGCTTTGGGCGGATTGATAACGTTTTTGCACGACGGAATGTGGCAGCGTGGAAGCCGAGCGGAGGCTTTGTGTGTTTTGCTCGTAGTGAAGGTCAGAAATGTTTCATGGATAAGAGCTTTGGATACCTTGATGCCTGAGTCATTGCTGCAGCAAAGACAAGAAAGAAAATAATTAATAATAGAGCAAATGGGGGTTGTAAAACCACATATAAACAAAAAAATGCATGATTTGTAGAATATAAACAGACATCTGAAGTCTCACTGACCTCTAACTAAAAGCACATTTATCTGACTCGGGAGTGAACACGTCATCTTCACACTCCTCCGGAAACCTCTGTCACCCATTACCCCGTCCAAGTTCTCCCTTGGACTGCTGCGGTTGACTCGTGATTGCTTGCAGAGTCTAAGCTGCAGGCCAAACATGATACTCTGACACCAGTCAACAAAGTTCGCCGTCGTCCAGAGGACGGCTCTCACAAACAAATCGCTTTCCCCGGGATCGCCAGGTTTTTCAAACTCACGCCAGACGTCAGAGCGTGTTCTTCGGAAGGAATGTCTTTATGTAGGTGTTGATCCTGCCGTCATTTTCAGAACAGGAAGTAGAGGATAATGAATGCGAACAAAGAGACTGAAAGGAACCATGAGCTCTGTAGCTTTAAACTGGAGGTTAATGTCAGCGGCACTCGTGTTTCCTTCCACTCCCAGCAAAGGCATAATGTTCTGAATGTAATGAAGTGAGAAGAGGAGAAGGCAAGGACGGCGAATATGGCCAGGACGACTATTGCTGTTTCCTACGAACAGCTGACGTTTGAAATAACCAGTCTACTGTATGATTCTGCAGAGACGACTTTTCCCAACTCTATATAGATTACACTTACCGGCATGAACCAGAAGGCATTGTGTTTTTAATATACTTGTTGTTTTGTCAGTTACGTTTTATGCAAAACATTCTTTCTCCCATGTTTGGGGGACTTTTTTCCAGAGAACAAAGTGCTACATGCTTTTATCACAAGACACTTGTAGCTGGTTTTAATGGGTTTTTTTTTTAACTTGGCCGGTTGGGAAATCTGCCCCTATACAAATCGTTTTAATTTAGCTTCTTTAATCATCAGCTCCGGAAAAAACAATGTGTTTATTTCTTCTTTTTTTTTGTTGCAAGATTTATTCTAACTTGCCAAAGGCAAACAGGCAATTTTTATTGTTCAGCCCTGCTGTGTGTGGTTTTAAGGTTAGTTTTGTTGTTGTTGTTGTTGTTAAAGAGAAAGGAAGAAAGCAAATCCTGTTTTGTGCATAAAGTTACCTTTTTTAATATTTAATACCATGATCTTAACCTAACCTTATAAGTGCTTTTGTTGCCCAAATACAATCATAGCAACCATTAATCATGTTTTTATTTCTAAATGGATATTGAAAACTAATTAAATACATTTTGCAGGTCCATCTGGTTTCATCATTTGGAGACCAGGCAGATATGTTCATTAAATTTCCTATTTTTTTTTCTTTTTTATTAATTACCTCATTATGTTGATTAAAGTAATTGGGGTGGCTTTCCATTTCTCTCAATGTGGTTGTGTACCGTCAACTTCATTTCTAGTCGACACGGTTGCTGTGTCAAACTATGTGCACTCTGTCAGTATGTATTATTCCATATTTATAACATGTGACCTACTATGTAGCTTTAGCAGCACCCCTGCTAAACAGCTGAACTCCAGGGTAACTCGTACTTGTGTTACAGTGCAAGAGGCTTTTAGATCCTCGAAGTGAAGACATGAAGTGATATAAATCCAGCAGCACCGAGGCATCCGGGATGCCAAAAGCCTTAATGAAATATAATACAGGAATAAAACAGTGTAGTCATCCTCTAACATTTTAAGAGCGTCAAGACTTATGAAACACCATAAAAGATGTAGCCTTCCCATGGAAAATGAAATGCACTTCGACTGCTGTCTGCTGTCATAAAATCATGGCGCTTTTACAGCAGGCGACAGAACTACACGAAGGAAGTAATTTTGCAGTTATTAAGAGTGATCACTAAAATGCATTAGTGCAAATTTTTCTGTCCTTGCCACTCGACAGTGCTTTAGCTGAAATGCGCTGATAAGCTGCTGTTTCACCCGAGAGCATGCACACTAACAAGTGCTTCACCCGACATCTGCAAAAGCCACCAGGAGATTAACAGCAAGGTATACAAATGGATTTGAAGGAAGAAAGATGTTGTTTTTTTTGTTAAAGTCTAATGTCAAAATAAAGCAGAGCAGTTATAGACTGAGCAAAAATATTGTCCTTCAGATCAATGGTGTCCTGGAGTGCAATAGTCTCGACATTCAGATGAGGAGTGAGTGGCAGAAAGAGCAATACACTCCAATAACATCTTTGGAGAGGATTCTGAAAAAATGGAGCCTTGCTCCGGTAAATAGCCTTTTGGAGGTCACAATGTTAGCGTTGTTGCGTTTCTATTCAAAGTGCAGCAGACTTCAATGGACTTCTCTGCCAATAATCAAAGTAGGGTTATTTTTAAAAGGCCATCTACCACCATTTCAAAGTGGCAAACCTTTATTCTATTCCAGACTTTTCATATGTCGCCTCATGTCTTGGGCACCAACCTGTCTCATGCTGAAGCTCATCTGGTGAAAATGTACCCGAGAGTGAAAAGAAACAACATCAGGAGGTGGTCAGAGATGCAAAAAGTGCAAAACAGTAATATAAGTTAGCGTGGCTGATGTGTACTTTGTCTGTCTTCAACTTGGCAATAAAAGTCTGACTCACAGAGGAACAGCAGCTTTCCTGCTGGCAGCAGCACCGCAGTGCTGAAAAACAGCTGGAGCTAAACCTGCAGTATGAAACCACTGAGCTTTAAAGGGATATTTTGCCATTTTTATCCAGCTTTGTGTCATTAGAATGTGGGTAGTAGATGCAAATGAATAATCTTAAACTCCCCTTCATGTTTCCAGCGCCAGCAAAAAAATGGCACCGCACATATTCTCATTTCAAACGGGTGGAATACAGGGCGTGGTCAGGCGTGCAACGCTTTAAACGGTGACAATCTAAGTTCCCCTGTAGCGTCACATTTGCACGTATCAGTGACGGTGTGTGTCTTTAAAAATAAATTATCTTCACAGGAATTTAGGATTAGGAATCAACCACTTAGAGCTAGGAAAAGATTGTGATTGACATTAACTTGACTGACCAACGACTCTTTTACACAAGAGTTAGTTTGAAGCTAAGATTGCATCTGAAACAGAAGCTAAAGGGTATCGGTATCAGACGGCGAGGGTCACTGACCAAACAGCAAGATGGGAGTTAGAATGCACAAGGCCATAGACTGTCATGATGTCACTGTCATGGTGACATCATCTGTTGGTCCGTGGACTATGATTTTGAAGCCTTGAGTTCGGCATTTTGGCCGTCATCTTCTTGGAATCTTTGCAACCAGTGAAGGAAGTGACCATATTTGGACTGTGGAGGAGCAACGGATGGATCTGATGACCACAAGCAGCAGAGCGGCCGCCCGAGCAGCAACCTTACTGGATCTGGATCCATCTGGATTCTGGTCTGAAGCCGTTATCAAAGTTGGTAAAGTTGCTACCCAGTACACTAAGGCTGAGTCCTGCAGTGGCCCAGGTTTGAGTCTGACTAGTGGCCCTTTGCTGCAGGTCATTCCCTTTCTACCCTTTCCACTGTCTGTCAAATGAAGGCAAAAATTGCCAAAAAGATCAAACTTAAAAAAAAAGTTATCTTCCATAATTCAAGGTTAACTTTACACCTAAGCTATCTT
Organism: Chelidonichthys spinosus; assembly: GCA_029853015.1. NCBI lineage: Eukaryota > Metazoa > Chordata > Actinopteri > Perciformes > Triglidae > Chelidonichthys > Chelidonichthys spinosus. Next base: position 10,557,666 of record CM056835.1, read on the forward strand.
AGTTGCTAATTGCATTGCTAGAGTGTTAGCGAAGGTATCGAAGCCATGGTAGTGACCTGTCAATGATAAGGTAGCCCCGCCCTAAAGCATCCCCTACTTTCTGGTCTGTTTGACTAAATGGACCATCATTTACTAAACGAACATCATGCTGGATTGAAGAAGACTTGAAACCAATTGAGACCATAAACTCAGGAGAGAGAGAATGCAGGTTTAAAGCACTTTAGCTTTGATTTTCAGAACCGTTGCCGTGGAGATATACAGACATTTGCCGTCTCTGTGATGATTAGTGGAACTACAGATTGTGCTTTAATTTGTATTTTTTTTGTGAGCAAGCCCCCACAGGTCCTCACCAATCCAAAATCAAACCAACCCTTGGAGATGATGGTAGAAGACAATGCTCCTGTACATATGGAAGAAAGCGATCTCAATAGGGCTACACTAAATTTCTTTTTTATTGCATTTAAACCATCGATTGAGATTTTGTGAACATCGGATGCCATATTTTATTATGTCATCAACCTAACATTGATGAAAATATATATGTTGCTAAAGATGTCAAGCTGCAAGCACACATTTGGTTCTGGCAAGAGAAAGCCAGTGCCACTTATTGTTAGAGCATATGGCGTTAAGTTGGTGCTGCATGAGTCTTGAAACCGGAAATGAATCCGCATGTTTGCACTTCCTGTTCCCTCCTTTCAAAGTCTGTGTTTTTATGTGATTTTGGTTAGATGCCTGAAATAAGGGCTGTGGTCAACATGAGCTTAAGAGATTTTAACGTTTAGTTCGACGATATAAAACACGCCAGTAAACATTCGGACTTTGAATTTTGAAGATTTTACGTGTCTTTAAAAAGACGTTTGGTAACAAGTGGATAAATTAGATGAATAAGCATCATCAAATGAACGCTGTTCCGCCTTTAGCTTCGTGCTGGTGACGTGGAGTCGCGTGGCCGTGGTATAATTTGCTTATTGTTCTTTGTGGTTCGAATTAAGCTTCAAAAATGAGCGGTGCTCATTTCCGAAGAATATATTGCTGAATGACATGCGCATTAATCAGGAGTTTGTTTTTCATTTCACTCAAAAGTATGTTTTAAAAAGACTTACATTTTCAATAGCACTGACCCCATTTTGGCCCATGCATTTATTCATTTTGGACGGAAGCACAAATATGCAGCCACACAGTGCTTGGTGGGATTTTCTCTGCTATGATCTGCTGTTGAATTCAAATCAAATATTTTGAACCTCACCCAACTCAGCTGTTACCAGGACTCTCAAATATAATAAATTCAGGATTTGCTGGCAGGCTTCATATTTCTCTGTGTGAAGCTCTACTCATTTATTAGGATTATCTACATTCCACCAGAGATAAGAACCAACGGCACAATGAGGTTCGGAGTCTTGTTATAGGACTTTAAATGCAGAATATATAATAAGCTGTTGCTAATTTGATTTTGTGCTTGATCCTTGAATAATACCACTGAAGTCTAAAAATATATGTTTTTAATTGTTTTTAACGCAAAAGTAATGACATCAAAAGCAATTTATACAAACACTGTGGATGCTGAAGACATGAGAGAGTGGAAATAGCCTACTTCTTACACGTCTTTGAAAATCCCCCCACAGTAAACACTGTGTGCATCCTGCTGGTGGAAAAAAAAATGCAAGCCGTGTTGGAGTCCTCCCTTCTATGCCATGACTTCGACTTAGTTTATGGAATGTGTCCCTGCTGGGTTTTCATTTCCTCCATCTAAAAAAGGAATGCAATCAGAAGACTGATGCTAAAATCATTATCTAATGACTAAAGCTTTTGTATGACTACTTCCATGCTGTGGCGTTCACTGTTCAACCACACATCGCACATTATTGTGTGGAAAAGACCATTTCTGACTGTCTGCCGTTCAATGAAATGTGCTCTAGTCCAATCAATCACTGAGTCACATGAAGACTCGTCTTCTTCTCAGCAGAATATGTTTGGATGACACACTGAGAGAAGAGCAAAGCCATATTGACGAACACTGATTCATTATATGAAGTAAAAATGACAGAAAATCTAATTTGTCCCAAACTACAGGTGATTTGAAATGAACATGTTCATTGTGAAGGCACTGAGAGGAGGTTCATTGTTTTATATATCAATAACGTCACCTGCTTTAAAGCTGCGCAATATATCCAACATTAATCGTGATCATGATTTTGGCTTCCCACAATTAAGTGAGCACGACTGACTGTGATATGTGACTCGTTTTCCCGTCTGCTGACTATGACCTGAATTCAGCTGAGGAAAAAAAATTTTAAGTCTTATTTTGATGCAGATGTGTTAATAAGCAGAGATTGAGCAGAGCATGGAAGTAAATATGTTGTCCCGATAATCAATAAATACAGTATTGAACACCAATCAACCTTAGCATGAAAATAGCCGTCAGGTAACGTCACCTCTGTAGTGAAAAGTTTGCACACATGGAGGCAGTGAGAGGAAGAGGATGACACACAGACATACAGAAAGTGGGATCCAAAACCATCCAACCATTTTTTATATTGTCATTTTAATATAATTACTTTTGCTCCAGTGAGTTTACAGTAACATATTGTATTGATTATTGTGCTGTAATTCTTCTGGTGTTGTAAAACTTGCAATAGCAAAGAAAAGTAAACTGATTTATTTTTTTTCTGAAGCTTTTTTTTGTGTTCATTGAAATGAAGATGTTCTGCACTGGAACAATCTTCCTGTAGATATACAAAGTAGTACAGGCAGGAGCGTTTGGAATAAAGAACATCAGTGTTGCTGCTTGATGCTGCTCATTCAAATGTCGCATGTATGCAGCATTTTGTTGCAAAAATGCCATTTTGGAAACGGATTATGTGGTTTTGATTGCAGTTTCATTTTGTCACAGAAGTGAGATGTTTCCTCCCAGTGTTGTCTCTTATTGTGTGAAGAGTCGACACAAGGTGCCAAATTCTGCAACGAGTGTGTAAGCAATCACAAAATACTGTAATCGCAATAAATAATAGCAATCTCAACAGGGATCAATTAATCATGATTAATCATTTAGTGTCATATATATTACTGAACATATTGTGTCATCGATAAAGGGATTTTTCTGACACCAGAGCAATACAACAAACCAATTGCTGAGGATTACATTTCTATAGAGTTGAATTTATTAGATAATGATAAATAATCTGATATGAATCCATAAAAAACAAATTGATGAATGTTTTTATCTGTTTGATACGTGGGGGATATTTATTTTTGAATGACTTCAGCCATTGTGCTACTGTATAACACAACAAGCTCACTGTCTGACTGCAGTTTTCAAACCACATATATGACATCTCTACGTCCTTCCAGGAACAAAGCTCTGTGATGTTGACAGTATGGAGGATCATTAAATTTGCCTGCTGCTCCTCTTGGAGCATAAATCAAGCCAATCCATCTACCCCGACCCTGCTCCCTGGTGGCTTACTTAGAGCCATGCCAACGCAGCACTGGCTGCGGAATGAGCAAGGGTAAGCATGCGAGGGCTGTCCTTAAGCTGAGCTGTCTGACGGTATAAACAGGCCTCTGTCTCCTCTTGAGAGCAATAGGGATCAAGCAAGCTTAGTGGGCATGACCTGTGAGGGCCCGGACACGGCCCACAACATGCAATACAACACAATTGTCTTAAGGATTGCTGCTCTACTGAACACGAGAAAACTAGCCTACATCACATTGCCTACGGGCCCGGAACAGGACCTAGATGCACTCCTCCGAGGATACCCAGCAGACGAAAGGCCTATGAATAATTCTGAACATCCTCTCGCCTTTTGCTGCCTGATTGAATAAAGTGAGGCCCTACAAAACAAATTAGACATCTCACAATCGGATTGCGAAGAAAAGGGATCTTGCAAAGTAAGGCCTGTTAGCCTTACATGACACTAAAAAGGAAAATAAATCTGGTTTCTTCGGCACCATGCGGGGTGGATTTAAAGGCAAAGGCGAAGGAAATGCCAAGACATTTGCTCAGGGTTTAATTTCCTCGATTGCTTTATGGCCATACATAAATGCTTAAATTGGTTTGTAACATATGCTCTCCTCGCTCTGTTTACTTCCTTCATTTAGTGTGACTGAATCACTTTATTAGTGATTATCCCCCCAAAAGCTGCAGGAATGCACAGCATCACACCTCATCATGTAATTTGCCCATATAGCAGGAATGGGAATATGCAAATACTGTCAAAGTAGTTCTGCAGCAGCAAATTTGCCCCTGGGCTGCTTGTCCAATGACACAAATCATCAATTAAGATCTCAGCAGGGTTTTGGGGATAAACTCAATTGGCATTATCCCTATCTGACAATATGTAGACTCGTGTGGGGTAGATGACAACAAAGAATACACATCAGTGAGAGCCATTAGTAGTGATGCATTGTGACTCCTGTGTGTGTGTGTGTGTGTGTGTGTGTGTGTGTGTTTGTGTGCACTGTCAAAATTCATTCCCAGCTGAATCCTACCACTCTGAGACACTGACAAAGGTGCACAATCATTTGAATAACGTAAAAGGGAACAGGCCTTCTTTTGGTCTGTCAACAGCGATTCACAGCAGCGACAACAGGGTCTCTCAAAGCGTTTACTTTCACAGGGGGGTGCGAGTTTAGCTCCTCGTAGGATTTTAAACTCAGCACTCTGCACCTGCCGAATGTGTTTGACGGAGGGAGCTAAAGTGGTCTAAATCACCATTGTGATTTCTCAGGGAAGCAGATGATTCGTAAACAAATGGTTGAGGCATATTTAATTAAGCTAATGTACTCCTGAAGCCAACACTATTGTCTTTGCTGCGAGGGGGCCTTCACTACGTTATAATACCGACTGACAAATGAAAAATAACGCTGAAACAGTTAAGTAATACTGGATTTTTATTTCCTGATTTTTTTCCCTCCAAATGTGTTTACTAAATCCATGTATAGGCACACGTATGTGGCATTTTAGGGGACGAGCTCAAAGCCGAACTGAACAGATGAGCTGGTTTGACTTATAAAAATACGATTGTTTTTTTTTTTTTAAACTAAATGATCATTGAAAATCACACAGCCTCCATCAAATCACGCTGACGGCACTTCATGCCAGTCAAACGTCTCCTGTGAGTGAAACAGTCACTGTGGAATAAAGTAGTCATCTGAAATAGAAAGTGGTGAGTGGCACACAAAGACGGCCAGTGTGCGTTGAGAGGTTTTTGCAGGGCAGGGAAGGCTGGGAGTAAACATTACAGCTCACGAGATGCACATAGTTTGAGCTTTTAGAAACACTTCACACAGAGACGGTTACACTCCCTGTTTGAATTTTTAAATGCAGACAAGTGAGCAAAATAGCTGTTTGTTTTTGTTGTTTTTGTTGTTTTGCTTTGGATAGTTCTGGAATAAATGCAAGACATTAGCTTTGTAGAAAAAACGATTCTGTTTTTACTTTGAAGAACTGGTGTTCATGAACCGCAAGCAGAAAATGAAGACAAGCGCTTGTCAAAGTTACACATCTAAGCAAAAAAATATATATCATACACAAAACCGAAGCTATTTAAATCACTCACTCAAAAATAAGGTTACATTTCTAGCTAAAGGTGATATATATTTTCTTCAGTTTGACATGATGTGGTAATTTGTTTCTGTCACACAAAAAACAAACACAAATACACACACAGTGCCACAACTGTAATAACATGTATTATAAATAAAGAAACTGCTGAATTAACTTCAAACCCGCGAGTTAATCATTTTACGCCAGTCCAAATAAAAGCATTTCACTCGAATCAAAACACCACGTAACTTCATTTAAAAATAATAATAAAACAATACATTTGTTTTGTTTTGCACCGAAGCTCGACACCATTATACCAGTATTCGTTGGAAACGAAGGCATAATCAGAATGCGGCGTCGCACTCAGGTGCTAACTGACAAAGCCGTAATAAAACGCCAGCCGCCTGCAGCTATGCGCTCATTCTGTCCTCCGCTCACTATTGTTATTATTATTCTCTAAAATTACAACCTTTGTGCACAAAAAAAAACCATCCGCCGCTAAATACAACACATCCTAGATACGTGCGTCACAAACATTACCAACACATTTTTTAAATCCAAACGCAGCGCCAAGCAAAAGAGAGAAAAAAAAATCCACTGGTCTTTCAGTCCAGCACAAAAATGCATCTCCTCTCCTTTCCCTCTCTCTTTTTTCTCCCCCTCCTCTACTCCCCCTCCCCCTCCCTCTCTCACTCTCTTCTCTCTCCCTCCCTCACTCTTTCTTTCCCTCCTTCTCTCTCTCTCTCTCTCTCTCTCTCTCTCTCTCCTCTCCCTCCCTCTCTCTCTCTCTCTCCCTCTCTCTCTCTCTCTCTCTCTCTCTCCCTCTGGCCTGGCTGGCTGTCTGACTGTATGAATAATGTCCTGCCTTTTGTAATGAAGGGGGAGGAGGAGGGGGGGAAGGGGAAAAAGGACGCTGAAGTGGTAAAGCCCTGCTCCCATGCACTGACATTGAAAATGAATGACAGCTTACCTGCATGCCAATCTTCATCAGACTGACACTGGGCTGACAGCACAGCCTATACTCCTCCACACAGCCGGTGACGTCAGCCATGCCAGGCCCCTCCCACCTCCATCTCCGCTCCCCGTTTTCCCAACACCGGCCTGCTGATGCCTTCCAGTGTCCGTGGGAAATACGGCAATCACGTGCGGGGCTTCACGAGTCACATCGGTTAAGGAGAAAGACAAAATGAGCGTTCAGGTCGTGTGGGAAGTTCAGCTTGTATGCAATGACTCGGAGGGGATGACTCCCCAAATAAAGAAGTTGTTTTCTTCTTGGAAAGGCCCCATGTTGTTTTTTTCTTGATCAGCTCGAATTAAAAGATGTCATTAAACAGAATTTTTAATGTCAAACACACCTATACAAGATATGTCTCAACAAAATAAAGTAACTTAGTCAGTACTATTTTTAAAACGTGTCAGTCATTCTATTTGCTTCCAGATTTAGAACGAGACATCTCTGATGTGAACGCTGTGTGTGACAGAGGTTGTGAGGGTGAGGACAAAGTGTCAACAATCTTCAATGACTTTTAGCCCACAAAAGAGATGATACATTTCAGAGGTTTTATATTATTTGTTGCAAGAAACACAATCAATAACTTTGTTGATTTTGCAATTAAATGCATTCGTTCTCGCCTACTACTGAATTATAGTTATGATGTATGAGGTATAAATCTGATTTCAACACGTTCATTTCTTATTTATTTATCTAATAGGCTACATTGTTTCTTTTCTTTTCTGTCAGTCAATAACATTAATTAGTTTATTTTCTGTAGGTTTACAAATGTCTGAGTTTAAATAGTTCAAGGACAGTTTCATATAATGTTGGTATTGCTGCTTGCTGTCCATTCTGCCAGATTTACTCTGGTGGATTTCGTTGTGATTATGAAGAAAATCGAATTATCTGAGGGAATTCCAAGTAAACAAAGTGAGAACTCTGAACTCCATGCAGAGTTTGGTAGTTTGTTGTGGGTCTCGGTTTTCTGTGTTCCCCTTGTACTCTTAGGACTGATTGCTCTATGGTGTAAACCAGATCCAATCACACAATGTGACTTGTCGTCCAAATCCTTAATAAACACTGCATGCATGGATCTTACGAGGGTCCCACAAAGGCAGCACGTCTTCTTCCAGTAAGAAGGCAGAGGCACCGCCACTTCGAGCGGGACCGCAGCGCACGCACACCCGCCTTTGAATCGCGGCTCTGGCCAGCCCCCTGTCGGTCTGCATTTGTAATTACATGCTTCAAAGAGACAGGTGGGATGGTGGGAGCTCGGAGGCTTATTGAGACCAGAATTTCGTCTGGATATGGCAGGCTGAAAACACAGAGAATGAATGGCTTTATGTCAAAAGCGCAGGTGGCGATGGTGATGAAAAAGGAATAAATACTTATCGATATAAAGACAAAACTATTGGCCTCGAGCGTATGAGACATGCTTCCTTGAGGTAGACAGAAGAAGGGTAACGGGACACATGGATATCGTATGCATTATGTAAAGCCAGACGAGCGGTTGGGTGAAGTTCTGGAGCCCATGCCACAGTAGTCGTGTTTTTCAGTACCGACGCATATGATTGGCCAGTCGTGACTTCAAGTATCCAATCAAACCCCCGTTTGCTGTTACCAGGAAGTAGAAGACGCGGTATAGAACGCTTAATGTATCGAAGCGATAGATAAATTAGGTTAACGGACAGCATTTATGAAATTTCGTATCGACCATCACGAGTTACATGTTTTCATTGAGCATGCAACTGTCTGTCTCGGTATAGCATAGCTAGCAGTGGCAGCTAGCTTAGCTAACGTACCCACACTACGGTGGAAGGTACAGTAAACTAATGTAGCTCAAGTTAGCTAACCTACGTTCATTTTCTTAGCTACAGTATTTCTTAGTAATGCCACGAACGTCGGTTCTCACTGACTTTACCAATGAACGGTTCCGTCTGTCGGATAACGTGAAACTACATTGAAATCACTAAACATGGTTAACACCGTGTTGGAAGTCGGTACGGGCGTTTTTGTCATCGTGCTCGTTTGGATTGCGGCGCTAGTGTTCGGGACGATGCTGCTGAGAGCATCCGGATCTGCAAAGTGAGTGAGAACGGCAGCTCCACACACGCCGGCTTCAAACCCGGTGAAACATCATCTATTGATGGAGAATAGTCCAGCTTTCTTAAAGAATGTGAATTAACCAGTCAACGGCGCATTTCTTTAAACGTCTCCCTCTTCTTAACGTTGGTTTGCTAGCTGGTAAAATCACACACCTTCTGGATTAGAAACAATTTAAACCGTGACAATGAAATGCCACGAACATCTTTCATTTAGTCTATCTCACCATTAAGCACAGTGGTGTGTTTAAGGGAGGAAACGCCTATTTAGCTATAATATAGTCGAAATAAAATTGATGAGTGGACCCAGATTCATGAAAGTCCATTAGCTCCCTTTAACTGTTATAGATGGATTTTTTATTATTTCTTTAAATGTTTTTTTTTTTTGTGTGGATTTCACACAAAAAAGTTGCAGCGCCACCTAAATATGTTGTTGTCTACCCATTAGATCAGCAAAATCACTACTGTTTCCTGACTTCTTGCCTAAATTCTTCGAAACAATTAATGAAACCCACATGCTGCTGTACTAATTAATTGCTGGGACCTTACAATCCCTGCTGATTAATACTTGTGCAATGGCTACAACGGACCATAATACAATTAAAGTCAGCGTATTTCTGTGTAGAATGCACTGTGACACCAAACACTGTGCCCATGTGTAAGATGCAATTAAAGTACAGTCTAAATGAGGTGAAACATGGTGCTCTTCACTTGATTGGAAAGTTAACAACTTCAAAAAACACAATAAAGAATGCCATTGTTTTGATTGGTACTTTATAATCACATTATCCTCAGATAACTCCGCATTTACTGCAAGTCTTACCACAAATCAGCAGTGCAAGTCGTCATGTTATCCTCTTAGTTTTAACTGTGTGTGCGTGTGCGTGTGCGTGTGTGTGTGTGTGTGTGTGTGTGTGTGTGTGTGTGTGTTTTGCCTTGCCAGGTTAGGCATTATCCCCATTTTCCTGCTGGCTCTCACCATCACTCTAGTGCTGGTGTTTTTCCCTCGCAGCCCGGAGACGAATCCGCCTTTCAAAGAGATCGAGGTGAGCTCCATGCAAAGATCTGACACACATATACTATACAGATACTGTTACTGCTGCTTTAGTTTGAATCACATCAGGCAGTTTGTATTGCCAACTAAGTAAACGTATATCTCATGTCCTTCCCACAGTATGAATGAGTAGGGTGTACTATATTAAAATGCAAGTACCATGGAGAAATATTTTAACTTGAGAGTTTTACAACATTTCACTACACGCAGAGTCAATTTAAAACGTATTCCCTGCCAAATCCATGACAAGGAACTATTCTTAAACCTTGTTCAGACCGTTTATTGCACCAAAAACAAACAGGCTTGTGTTATTATCGTCTGTGCATAATGACAACATAATGTACTTCAGTTGGAAATAACAGCAGGCCTGGGATGTTTTCAGTTTTGTTGCGAGGCCATTTGGCTTTCATTATGACCAAATGTTTTGGGTACAGAGACCACTGAGTGAGAACGAGGATTCAAAGCCCACAAACAAACGGCTTACTTTAGCCATAGCCATCTCCTATTCACTTGTTTTGCTCCTTAAAATGTAGTGTCTATTCTCATGCATTATGAATCGTTAAGGAACGGTATATTAAATAAAGATTGTCTCATTTCATGCTCATTAATGACTACATTAGATATATATCAAACATATATATCTTCATCACAGATGTAGGTCTTAAGATCTCAAAGGCTAATTCATATTTTGAGAGTGTTTTTATGGGCCAAAAGGCAAAGCTCAGATCATGTGTGGTTGAAACTAAGAGCAGCATTTATTTGCTCTGATTGAGCACGAAGGTTCTATTTAGGGTTGAGGCAGGTGAATATAAACAGCAACCTCTCCCACATAAAACCTCCGATAGAAGCCAGCGTCCACAGCGCTGTATGCGTGTAAAGAGATGTGTCATTGCGTGTGCTTGTCTGTGTATGTGCTTGTCATAAAGGCCTGTTCTGCTTTATCTTAGTCCAACAGCAACACAGAACAACCCCCCCTCCCTGTTGCCTCCGGGTCGTGCCAATAAGCTGGCCAGATCTGCCAAGCAAGCTGCCACCCCATAGAGATAGCAGAGCAGAGCCCTGTTCCGGCGAGCTCGCATTTTATAGCCTTTGTGCAAAGGCAGATACCAGAGCAGCAACAGACAGAGGCAGCACAATGTGACTTCCTGGATTTCTGTACAAGGCTTACAGATCAAATTAACCCATGGCTACTTCAGAAATGGATTCCAGAGTTTAAAAGAGCTTGCATGTAAAATCACTCGTAATGAGACTTTATAATGCCAGCAAGAAGTCGTCACCGATTGGTTTGTTTAGTATTGAGTTTCCAACCTCGAGTAATTATCAAGGGGCCTGTTATTTCTTTAAATCATGAGGGTATATTTAAGCAGTAGCTCATGACAGGGTAATGTTGTAATTATATCACAGCTATTATAAAACGATCAAGGCAATATGAAAGTTATAGACACTTTCCAAGTAAATTCGTTTTTTATTTATACATAATAAAACAGGCCCTTGTGGACTGGCTGCTTGCACATACCTAGGCCGTCGCTATGGAACGTACGCTAGCAGCTAGCACGTCTCATTTTTCATCACAGACAGAATTTGTGAACTGAGACACACTGGGAAACTGTCCAGGCTTGCCTGGTTTTGTGAGGTGGAGGTGTGTTGTTTGGCGCGGCGAGGAAGTTGCTCGACTTTCTCTGGTCCGTCATTTTCGGTTGCGGATAGCCTTGAGGAGAGGTATCACAATTGTGGCCACTCAACACCATAATCTCTCTGGTGTCAAGACCCATCAGGTAGTTTGTGAGTGGTTGTGCAGTGTTGATTCAGGAACCTTCCCCTTACCGCATGTTGTTTAGCAGGTGGATTTTCTTCCAGACAAGGCTGTTCAGTCCACTCCTCCAGTGTGTGTTGAGGTTCCACAGTGTTGCCCAGAATACTGCCCACAGTTGTCATTGTCATCATGTTTTGATGTTGAATCTTTTCAGTTTCTTGTAAGCGGAGAGATGTGACCGGAAGTGCGTGAATGTGTGCAGGCTGTAATGTCTAATCTCTTGCTGTTAAACAAAAGTAAAATATCATTGTGCCAATTAGGCCAGTCCCAGACAAGGGAGGGAGGGAGGGGGGTTATACCACCCCCCCCACCCCCACCCCCCCCCCACATGGCACATTAATAAAACATGGCCCACACTTTGGGTTCCTTCTTGCTGCGTAATTGGCAAATTAAAAAGTGAGATGTGTTGAATGCATCCATAAGAGACGGCATACATCATCCGCACCTCTCCTAGATACCAGTGGATTCACACACACACACACACACACACACACACACACACACACACACCTTTCATTCCACACCAGACCCTATGAAATCTCTTCAGTCAGCAGTAGGGCCGATACTCTTCTTGGTATGATCTGGCTTCAGGGCATTTTCTCAGTTTGTATTTGCATATTCCTGCATGGTCCATGTAGTAAAGATGTAAATATTAACACAGACCCTGGGCTATCTGTGAAGACTTGATTAAATCTAATTGAAGGCAACTTTATGAACTCCAACCCTCACTCAGCCATGTTTGCTTTAGACCTGTCCAGTGATGCATTACTCAGGCAAGCTGTGTGATCATCCATCTAGAGCAGAAAATAACCAGCAGTACAGAATCAGCATTTAGTTTCCAGCAGCTGTGAGGGAGCAGTGAAACAACAAACATGCCATGTCTTCAAATACACTGCTGGACATCCAGGGCTCAGTCCTCTACGTGAATCAGCGGCGGGTCTGGAAGGTAGCGCTGACTGGCTTTGAATGATACATTCAGGTCGTAGCACAGGTAAAACCAGGAGGTACAGTCATACATAAGGCACGTCCTCTGTCCTCACACTGCTCCTGTTAACTAAACTCAGGTTATTGGCTGATCAGTGATCCAATACAGCACCCTTAATGTTATGTGCAAGATAACACGTGGATGTAAACGCACATTCCTTCTTAACTAAGTGGAGAGGTTAATACACTGTCTTTATTCTTAGACTTTTGCAGCATTTAGATATATTCTCTATGGTAATAAGACAATTTTGTAGCAATAGTGTGGAAGAAACGGTATTGAATGTGGATCAGCTGACCTGTAAGCCGGGATCAGTATCAGCACAGATCGATTGTATTGAATCAGTTTATCACTTCCCATTATAATCTGGGTGGGCTGTTTTATGTATGAGCCTCAGTAGATGGAGAAACAGACAGAGTATATATTTATCAGTATATATTTTTCAGTATATACCTGAAATAATCATTACCATTAATGTACACTATATTTAGAATATTTTCACCGGTTTACCTTGCTGTGAGACAGCTATACAGTTTGTGTGTGCAGCCGTTATCTATGTTCTTTTTTTTTTTTTTTTTGGTGTCTAAAATCCCTTTAGCTGCTGCCTCAATCCACAGCAGTACATTAGCTTCTTTTTCTGCCACGTTTCTTTCATTAAGGAGCCAAAATTCCCATTTGTAGTGTATTTTGGGTTGTCTTTGAGGTCTCCATCACTTCCGCAGCAGATGAAGCAGACACGTTAAAGCAATTTATGCTTCAGAATTATCTCAAATTAAATCTAACTGTGCATCCATGTAGCCAAATATGCACTCTTCCCTCAAAGCCCAACAGTTACCAAGCTTTATCACTAAAAGAAGGCAGTTTAAACGCAACCTTAAGTGGAGTTGTCTGTCAATGCCAGATACCTTAAGTCGCTGCTGCTGCTGCTAGAAAAACAAATGACATAAACATCAGGGTTGGTACGGGTGCTGGAAATCCTTGAAAACACTTAAATTTTAGTGTGGTGTTTGCAAAGTGCTTGGATTTAGAATAAAGTGCTTGAAAGTGCTTGTAATGTGTGTTCTATGTGATGACATACATGATAGAACACAGAGAAAAGAAGATCTCCATGTTTGAGGGACTGAAAAAAGCATTTTCTGACATTTCTTTCTGCATGTGTGTACAGAATGTCCATACATGGCCTCACAAAATGCCACATTATCACTTTGCTTTTACACAGAGCCTTTGTAAAGGCCCTCTCCTGACATCTAGTGGCTAATAGAGGAAATACAGTCATGCTTTTCTCAAGTTTTAGATACTATTTATATTTACTAAGTTTACTCAAGAAAGCTCTGGTGTGTAGTTCCTATGAACTCTTGAAAGTGAACGTATTCACTCCTTCTCTCCACAGATAGTGGACACTTTGTTCATCGGCCGTTACGTCCTGCTGGCGTCGGTGAGCGCCGTCTTTCTGGTGGTGCTCTTCATGCTGCTCCCCTTTCATTTCCTGGAGCCAGTGTGTGCCAAGGCCTCAAGAACACACTAGAGCTGCCAGGGTCAGAGCTGGCACCGGGATCACGCCGCTGATGTACACAACTTAAGACAAGCAGGGTACGCCGAGAGGCCCCCCCCCGCCTTCACATGGAAAGAGACTACAGAATGAATCCCAAACAGAAACAGCAGGAGAGCCAGTGTTTTCCTTCTGCTTTGCCAACTGTTTATGTACAGCCACCAGAGAAGAGGTATCCAACAAGGTTGTGTCCTTTCAAATTAAATCTTAACACGTGAGGTGAATACTGTAGTATATACTGAAAACTCTCGCCACCTTTTTATAAAGAAATAAAAAATGTACATTGTCACAGTGATTTTTTTTTTTTTAGGAATACTGCATGTCACTGAGCCAGTTCACTTAAAGAACATTCTAAAAACAGCTCACAACTGACTCATAAACAGTGATGATACACTGAATAATTTCCTGAAATTAATTAACCGTAGCTGATTTGAATCATGCCAATAAAATGCATTCCTTCACTTGACTCTATTATGCTAATGATTACTTCAGCACAGTTATGGATTTTTATTTATGTATCTTCTTCTGCATGATGTTTCAGTAACATCACACATAGAAAAACATCAAATTATAGAATATGCCACACAAAGAAGTAGACCCAGAACTACCATCACTGGACATTTTTATTCAGTGTTTTATTAATATGCATACGTGAGGAAATGACAGATGTGCTACCCGTTTTAGTTGACATCTAGATATATCTGCTTCCCTAAATCATTCTGTGCTGAAATGCTGAAAATTCAAATGGCAAATTGTCAGGTTTGAGATCAGATATTACAGAATCACTTTCAGTACATTCAGTTGTCAAACAATCAGGTGAAACTAGAGTGGATAGTTTGTCTGACATGCAAATATGAAGACAGTTTCATCTTAATGCCAACAAAATGAGCATCAAAAAGTTTTAATCTCTTGATTTATAATCTGCTTGGTTTGTATTAGTCTTCCGACTTTTAGTCTTAAATCACAGTTTCAGAAAAGCATTCTAATTGTGTTAATTTTGATATCATACAGTCATGTTGATACCATATACAAACAGACTCAGCTAGTCAATAACAATAAAGGTGAACTACGACACCGCTGAGCCTCCTACTGTGGTAAAACATGACTCAGCAAGTCCATTTAAACATAAAGGCCCCTGTGTTTTTACGTGATTAGCATATGATTCGTCATTTAGCTTTCCAATTGGTCCCTTTATTTTGATTATTAGCAGTTTTCTGATATGATGTACTTTAAAAAGTGTGAAAATCTTTGTAGCATCACACTGATGTGGGGAGTTTGGGTGAGTCCTTCACACTCACAGACACACATTTCTGGTCTCATGAAACAGGTGATAGTGGTGTCAGATAATCCTATTAAGGGTTCAACAAGACTGAAAACGATAACTTGGTCTTTTACAGATTCTGTGAGCTTGAGTCAAGTCAAGTCTCAAGTTGTGGTTGTAATGAATGTCTCCTTGAACAATGTGAATCTACATATTGATATATGATCACTTTAAACAGGCCATTGTAATCCGATATGAAACCAAGCAAACACATTGAATACATACAGACTAGCTTTACTCAGGGTAACAGGAAAATGTTGCCGATCATTCGGCATAAAATAATAACCTATTTTTCTATAACAGAGTACGACCGTATTGTTTAATTACGCTCATCTCCAACTAATTACGCCAACATCCATCTCTCAAAACCAGAGAGACGCTCATAATTCACCTTTAACACGTCTACCATTAACACCAAGTGTGTTGGACTACAACTTTGTTTTTGTTGTTATTTAGAAGCATGTGTGTTGCTCATGTGCCTGGCTATTCTCCATTTGGGTGATGCATTTAGCCAAATATCGAGTCACTTCCTGTACTGTGTTGTCAAACACTGCTGCTGCATTCACATGGTTATGATGCTGATTCCATGACGTATAAATACGCTGCCGGTTCGAAAGAGAGTAATGAGCTTTTACAGTCTAGAGGCTCAATTACAAACACTTCCCCCCCGTCCCTTCCCACTCCCATTTTAAAAGTGTGAAGCCCAAGGAGACGTGGAGTGGAATTCCAACCAGGATGATGAAAGAGAATCTAATGAATCAAAACCAATCCTATTAGTTCCAGCCCACATCTCCATACTGTGGTCCCTTTTTCTGCACAACAATCCACCGCATGATTTCACACAAACTCGGGAACTGGGGGGGTTTCAGCGGGCTGGGACGGGGGGTAGGGGGGGATCTAAAAACCTTTCAACCTGGAGGGGCTTGTTGCTTATAATTGACCGCATGATTACCGCAAAACATGATCTTCGCCTCCTGCAGACTCAAACTGAAGGAGAGCTTCAGCCAGCTGAGATACACTCTTCTCTTTAACTTCCACAGAAACCTGTTGGTTCCATCACTTATGACCAAAACGGCATCATTCGTCTCTGTAACATGGCTAAAATTTGACCAACGACGTTGAGACTCTTATGCATGCATTTATGTCCTCCAGACTTGATTGCTGTAGTTGTCTTCCTGCTTTCCTAACTGTCCCATTTCAGGTCTCCAGCTTGTCCAAATGCTGCAGCCAGAATCCTTAAAAAGACTTTGGGAATCTGAACACCCAGCACCCGTTCTGGCCTCTACACTGGCTCCCAGTGCAGGCTCCAGCTGGTTTTAAGGTTCTACTTTGAACTTGGCCCTGCATGGACTTGCACCACCATATTTATCTGAATATATTACACCTTATAAACCGACAAGTCTTCTTCGCTCCCTCAATGCCCGACTCCTGGCCCCCCAAAAATCGGCTCCTACCATGCTCCTCACCTCTGGAATGGCCTCCCATCACATTTACAGATGCAGCCTCAGCTGACATGTTGAGATGAGGATCTGTACACATCTTTGGCCTTTTTAATGTTTTATTCTGTAATTTATTTGTGTTATTTTAATTGTCACGTGCGTTGAGACCATGTTTGATGGTGATTCTTTCTCCTGTCAGCAAAGATGGCTTTTTGAGAACACTCAGCTGCAGTTTATATGTCAAGGTCACACTGCAAAAGCTGTTTGTACATCAGTTCATCACTGACCAGAAGTATGCAAACTCCGAACCCCTCCAAGATGTGACAGTAGTCCTCGGTTCTCACACGCTCTCTCATTCTACCTCACCTTTTTAATCTTCCTCTCTCCCTCCATCCTCGCCTCATTTTAATTTTTGCTACTGAACTCTGTCTCTGGGGAGTGGGAAAATGAGCAGAACAAAGCATGTGGGGGTTTGAGGATCATTTGAAACTGGGAGACGGAGTCTTTGTGGCGCAGCCAGCTGGACATATAAAGAGATGGGGGCGGGTGCGAGAGAGAAAAGGGGGGAGCGGTGTGAGGGGAAAGAGGTGTGAGGAGAAAGCTCAGGGTGCTTGGTTGTGAAACTGCGGAGGAGATGGGGGTGTGCTCCTCTCCTCCTCCTCCTCTCCCACATTCAGATGCATTGGAGCAGAACTTGTGGCCTGCCGTTCACATCCTCGGCCTACTCGCCCTCCGCTTGTGATATGGATACCGTCACCGCCCCACCCAGCTCCCGCAGCACTGAATATCCATGAAAGATTTGGGGCGAAGTCGATGCACTTATCCCAGTAGAATGCGTTCCAGTTCATGTTAAATCAAGCAGATGGCAATGTTTGCAGTCCTTTTCAAAAAGTCTGGTAAATAAAAGTTGATGAGTGCTCCACGGGGTAAAAACGAGAAGTGGAGGAGTGAATCTGAGTATAGGCCTGGATTAAAGAAGGGTTTATTAGCCAAAAAGTGGATGTTTGGCAAACGTGAAGACACCAGAGTTCACTGTGAAAGAGTTAGTGACAGAAGTTGAACTCCTTTCCACATTTCCAACCCTACCCCCCCCCCCCCCCCCCGAGCAACAAACTATGCAGTCTTGAGGCCAAGAAGAGTTTTTTTCTCAGCGCTGCCTGGCTGTGCTCTATTATGCACTTTTGTGTACGGCCAGGGGATACTATCATTGCAACACACACTAGGGGGGCCAAATCCTCAATCTGAGATCCTGCTGTTGCCTTGGCCTTTTGCCTCTCTCTCTCTCAGGGAGGAATTACCCTAAAGCTCTGCCCCTCGGTTGGCCGATGATAAGAGATTAGAGGTCAGGTCGCTCACCAATAGCCCTCCGTTGCTTGGACATGACACCCCACCGCGGGCCGAAGCCCGACCCCGTGGGGGGGTTTCCATTCCGACGGTGTTGAAGACATGATTGAATATTGGCCAGGCTTGGAAAGGCAACGGGCGCTCCGATCAAAGAAAACGTTCACAATAGTTGAACATGGGTGGCCACAGTGATCCACGGAGCACGCTCAGTCCCTGCTCGGATCCAACTGGCCTGCGTGTTCATAGTGTAGCTTTTAGGTTGACCTAACTTAAGGTACGGCAGAGCAACACCAACAAAAGTCAAGTGATTTAGAAATGTGACTGAAAATCTATATGCTGGTACACAATTATTTGAGCAAAAGTGGTAAAACAGATAAACTCACTGAACCCGTCCTTCATGATCAAACTGAGTTTAGCTGAAGCAAACATGAGGCGTCAGCAGTCTTTGTTAATCAATCATGTTAATTAATCAGGTGTCTCTCTTCCAAAGTTAAGGTTCTGTTTACTCTTCCCCCGGTGCATTCTGGTCGGGGTTTCGGAGTCCCGTCCTTGTCCTTGACCTCCTTAGAGAGCTCCTTATCTACCTGGTCAACATAGACTGGCACAAGGAGGCGACTGCAGCGGCCGAGTGAGTCGTCCCCCAATCGTGACATGAGCGATTTGTTCTCCAGTCGGCCAGTGCTTTCAGGGGTCAGGGAACAATTCAGTAGGAAATGAAGGTGTTCATGTAAATGATGGCTGAATTCCATTAAGCTCTTTTATTTTCATGGGCCTGGTATTTTTCTTTTTGACATTTTTATTGTTTGACAGGTGAAGTAGAAACATTTGAGTTCTTTATTTCTTTAATTTCATTTAAGAATACATTTTAGGGATGAAATCTTTTTTGTAGGATTTACTTTTTAAGTTACAGCAGTTACTAATTTTAAGTTACAGCAGTTAATGCTTAAATGATTTGGGTAAAAATGAATGCATGCAGATGTACGTATATTTGATATTGTACTGAGAGACAAGATATGATAATTAATATACAAGAGTGGCCAGCACATGGAATTTAATGTGTTTTATTTATGTGTTTTATACTGGTTTTATTAAAGAGAAGCAGATTATATTACGTATTTGTGTTATTCATCTGTTTTACTGGAGTTTACAAAGTTTATAGACTTCATTTTTAAAAACCCTGGAGCAAGATACAGTACCTGTGGCTTTATTGTCAGTGTTACATCATGAGGTCGTATTTTCTGGGCTTTGGTCAGAGGACTGCCTGATCTCGTCTACTTTACCTGCGAGGAGCAGTTCATCTCCAATGAGCCTAATGTCTCCCTATCTGACTCCACCAAATGCACAACTTTATCTGATTGGATAAATTGGTGTCCCACATCATTTAAAGTGGAATGCTGTGCATGCACACTCAAGCTGGGTCCCAATTCAGCCTCCGCATCCTACGTTGGAAGACCGGATGCATCACAGCGGCTGCAACAAATCTGTCCTATTTCAAAGACTCCTTCACATGCAGCCTTCTTTCCCTTGATTCTTAGGGTCCAACTGATGGATGCTTCACGGCCCAATTGAAGCAATACGAGCGGATCAGCAGCGGGAGATGTGGGAGAAATACAGTCTCTCAGCTGGAAATATATCATGTGCCGATGGCACCCGCGATGCAGCATATTCTCCATCACAATATATTAGAAAAATTATAAATATTATCTCTGGCTCCATTTTAATCACGTAAAGCTCTTTCTTATCAACCATAGCCGGTTGCTGTGACAGGAGCAGCAAAGACGCCGCAAACAGGACTTGGAAAGCCTCGTCCTCTGAAGGATGCAGAAATGGGACACAGCTTCAATTATTTTACTACCTAAAGTTGACTCGAGTCAGTGTGATTGCTTGAACTTGAATTGACCTCTATGGAAGCGCTTTAGCCTCGACTGATTTGTTAGCTTCATTCAAATCAGGTTCTGGAGTTGGAGCCCCACTTTTCTTAGTGTTCTTCTGAGACACAGTTGCATAGAAGCTGGAGGAAGGGCAGCTTGCAATGAAACGTGCACGATTTCTTTCAAATCAATCCTGTTGGGAAATTCTTGATTCATATATACAAATATTTAAAAAGGTAAAATTGTGCATGAAGTGCAATATGAGTGTGATAAAATAATGAAATAAATTCATTGCTCTTGACTGATTACATGAAGTTACAGTGAGGTGTCTGTAATTGTGGGTTTACAGGAACCGGCGTGACAGAAAAATATCCAAAGCCTAAAACTATCGGCACCATTTTTTTTTTTAATTTTATGGAAGCCATTAATTTGAGTTTCGAGGCACATACAACTCTGTGTAATCTCTGTACACCCAGGCAAAACGGACTGCGTCTGAAATTAAAGCAGAACAGTCTGACAATGTTGACTTGGTTTGCCTCTTATGGGCGAGCCAAGATGATGTATGAGACTCATACTGTGCAGACAGGCAGCTACAAATTTGCTTGGCTAGTTGACTGGTGGGAGGTTGGGGAGTGAGTGGGGGCTTGAGTTGTCACATTAAAGCAACGCAGTGAATGAAAGAGAAGCCTTTGTAGCTATTTTGGCTTTTGTTTGTCCAGAGAAAAACATTCTTCTGCTCCGATCATTTACATCCGAGTATGAGAACTCATAATGGAAACGAAAAATTACACAGGAGAAGGAAATGTTTGCCTTTTTTTCAAATGAATATACTTTTCTCAAGTGCATTTTTTTTTACATATGTTTTGCTAATTTTGGGTGAAATCTCTCTCTTACTAATCAAAGCAGAGATCTATTTATTCAATGTATGCCATGCTCCATATCATCAAAACTGCATTTGATCAGTCACATGGCAGACATTTGATTAATGGAAGTGATGTGACTTAAGAAAACAGGCCTCTCTGTGTTACCTCCCCCTTATTTCAACCACCTCCTCCCCTAGACTGAGCCTTGTTTTCTGACCCCCCCCCCCCCCTCCTTCCCCTTAACCCATGCAGAATGAATGGCACAGATGTTGTTGGACAAGACAGTACCCCTTGGTCCCCTTTCCCTCACTACTCGCTCAGCATGAGGTCTGAAACTTGTTTTTTGATCATTGTTTCCCCCCCAAGTTCTCTCACCGCGGGAGAAAAAAAAGAACCCAAAGAGGAGGGAGATGGGGAGACCGAGAGCAGCCAAATTAAAGAGGGAGGGAAGAGGAGCACATGCTTAAGGAATATATGAAGAAAACTATCTCCGAATAACAAGTGGTGCGTAGGACAGGTCACATGTTGGATGTCTGTGGCGCTGCAGTAGGGGTTCGGGTCTTGCATCCAGGAAGCGTGGACTGAAAGATGCGGGTGGCTGCGTGGCTCCTCTGGGTGTCCTGGTTCTACACCTGGGCAGAGTACTCGCAGACGGCTCAGTGCCAAGACATTTGTCCAACAGAGTCTGGAATGGACAAGAGGTCAAAGAGCCGGGTCAGGGAGCATGTCCGTCACGGTGTCGGACACCAGCACACGTCTCACAGGAACAGGCCGCTCCGCAAAAAAGGTGAGGTCTGAAACTCACGATATTCGGTAGGTATTTGGTGCACCACTGCTGTATGTGCAATAATAATAATAATAATAATAATAATGATGATTTTTTTCCACATACTGTGCATATTTATTTATATGTTCCTCTTTTATTAAAATCCAAGTTAAATGAAAGTATTAAAGTAACTCTTGCCTCTGGGATGGTTGCTGCTGTTATTAAACTTTCTGTCAACATTTAGATTTTTAGTCATTTAGCTACATTTACTCCTCGGAGCCTGAACAGCTAATGTGACAGCAGACTTCTGAAAATCACAAACATCACTTTAAAGTCATGTTTGTAAGCAATTATGTTATAATTACTATAACATTATGAAGTAAGCTGTTGTAAACATTACATTAGGGTTACTAATGTGGTGTAATGTAACTGCCTCTGAGGAAAGGTAGTATTTGACAACAAATAAAAACAATGTCATGTGTAAAAAAATGTCAGCCATCTGCCTAAAAAACAGCCCTGATCTGCTAATTTCTAAAGGTTTAATCGCAAAAAACTCTGGAGAATGTTACCGTGGTGAAAAGCAATCACAGTGTGTCTGAAAGAAGAACGTGTTATACGTAGAACATTTTGCTTTAATTATTTCAATTAGTCACTAAGTAAAACGGGCGCAGCGTGTAACACAGAATCCAGATTTGTTTAAAACGAGCTTAAAAGCAGTTATTTGTGTCGACAGCACTTGTTGATTCCTTTACAAAACACACTTGAATGACACAATTTACTCTGAAGTCACTTTTTATCACATTCCTCACTATAGCTGACATGTTCTTTCTTCCTCGTATCCCATCCCCGCCCTCCACGCCCGCTCCAATCCTTCTCCTGACCTCTGCTCTCGAGCCTGAAAGAGGTTCCTTCCCTCGGCACATCTCGGCACAGCACCATTCCCATGGGTTGTGTTTAGCCGGGACTCATCCTTCATCCCCTCTAAAGCTTTTGTTGCGGTCTGAAAGCTGGCCGATGCCGGGGCCATCAAACCCAAGTTGTTGGATCAATATAAACATCCATCACTTAGCCCCGGGCCTTACTGAGCCTCACAATGGACAGCTCACTAAACAATACTCCATTTATGTGAGCCATTGGAAGGAATGAACTAGTGCTACTTATTTCTTGCTTTGCTGTGATGGAACTTGCAACTAATTCACTTTTTGTCCTTTGAAACGTTGCGTTTCAGCTAAATTGTGTTGCTTTTTTTATATGTTATACAATCACAGAACCTCCATTTGCTTTGTGTGTCCACACACAGTCTAGTATTTATCTGGTATTTCTTTTACATTCACTTTTCCGGTGTGAATGTTCTACATGCTTACAAGCTGCTTTGGATCAGTATTGAATAAGTGTGGGATACAAAGATGGTATTTTTCTTCTCTTCAGCAAGTACCAATACAAACAGCTTACTTACAGTTGGAGTACTTTGTGGACTCATTGCATGAGTGATAGATACATAATTTCCTTGTATTGTTTAGAGACATGGGAGACTCTGAACTTCCTGCTTCATAACAGTGTTGAAAGAGCTGCTGCCAAAAACTGTCAAAAGCTAACTAAAAAAAAAAAAAAAAAACAGCCAGGGGTGGAACAGCGGCTTGTGTTTGGACAGTACTACATTGCACATCTCCACTTCAGACATTTGTATTGGATTAGTGGCAAAAGGAATGTAAGCCACAGTGAGAGACTCCTGGGAGTTCATGGTGAAGTTAGTAAGATGTAAGTGAATAATGAGTATGTTACCAGAAAACACAACAATAATGTCAATAATTTATCAATTTATTGCCGTGCAGTACAATCAATAAAGTTTTCAATTGAAGAACGATGACCAGCATCCTCAGAGCTTGACAGGTTTATTGGAAATTTGGCTTGTGAAGTAAACCTTTTACTATTTTGGAATATTTAAACACAATTGATAAGACATATATGCAATAAATAAGTTATTCAGTTAAATAAAGTAGCTAAAACTTCAATAGGAGCCATGATATTTGAATCCATCGTCATACTGCAGTCAACTAGCGTCATGGACCCTCCACAGAAACTAGGGATGGCCGATGCCAGACTTTTAAAGTCGATATGATACTGATCACTTTTTTTCAAATTTTACAGATACCAATACTTTCTTAAATGTGTGTTTGATTTGTCAAACATAACGATAATTTTTAGATTTAGACACCATTAAGACATTTATTGCAAAAGCAAGTGAAATTAAATAAGATTGGTTGGAAATGAAAAAAATAAATCCAAAATACACATATACTGTATTATATTGATACATAAGAGAGATCAAATTATTAATAATTAAATTAACTTTGTAAAAACCTTTACATCTAATATTTCAAGAACTGCACATTTTGAACATGCCTTAATGTCAATTTCTGTTCTTGATGAATATGCATTTAAACAATTACTCATTTGCATATTTTATTATTTTAACCTTTAGGGTCTGACCTTAAATGAGATATTTGTGATGATTTTTAGGAATTTAAGGGCAGACAGGCATCATTATGACTGTTTTGGCACAAATATGACAAACTTAGAGCGACTGAAATCGTTAAGTGATGCATTCAGTTTTGTATTAACGTAGGTTTTATTTTGAAAAGTCGTCTGACAGGAAGCATGATGTCCCTGCGCTAGCTTGACGTCCGGGCGGCCACAGACGAACGGACTGTGAAGCTCCCGCTGATATTCATTATTGGTTTTTCCAAGTAAAGTTTGAGGTAAAATTAAACATGTAAATGAAAGAAAAGCAAGGTCCGTTTACGTCGGTGGATGAAAGGTAGACACGCAGTCAGTTAGCCGTTAGTCAGCCGTTAATTAGCTTAATAAAACGCAGTTAGTCTGTGACCGTTAACCTCGCCATCAGTGATGACCAGAAGCGTTTTTATGGCCATGTTAGCGTCAATTCTTCTTCTTCTGTCAGGTAAGTTCGCCACTTTTGAGATTTGGTATCATTCATGTGTTAACTTGTAACACTGAAAACCTGAAGACAAGTATTTAAAGATATTACACGTTACTTGTGAAGTGATTGTATATTTATTACCACACACGTATTATGGGCTCAAATTACAAACTAGTCAACATCCAGAATTCCACTCATGTTTAGCATCTCTCCTTTTAAAATACTTAATTGAGCCCTGTTGAGTAAACCCGCCTTCTCGTTCCCTTTAAACAACCATCAATGATTTATCTCTTATTGATTAATCTGAGATTATTTTCACAATTGATTCTGGTGTATAAAATGTCAGAGAAGAGTGTAAAATGACCATCACAACTTCCCCTGGGCCAAGTTGACATTTTGATATTTTAAAAGTAGCTTTAAAGTTATTCACCTCAAAAATAATGATTTAAAAAAAAAAAAAAAAAAACATGTGGGAACTACTTTCTTTCAACAGAACCCAATCTATCTAGATTAATAAACAGCACTACAAAAGCATAGTTTTGATTGTGGAGTGAACTGTTCCTTTAAGTAATGTGCTAGATCACATTGAATGTTTTTACCATGATGCACTGGTGTTTTGGCTGTATCTTCTTGTTAGTCAGTGATAGAGGGCTTCAGTCTATTGTTGGCTGTCACTTGAAGGTATTTCCGGCTCTAGTGAGTGAATGAAAAGCTGCAGAAGTACAACCCTTTTGTTTTGTTTTTACATCGTATATATTTGTCCAGTTTCTTTTTGGCACCTTCCATTTTGTAAGGACCTGGTTTTGCAGCATGAAACATTTAAGATGTTATAAAAATGTCTTTGTGTGTGTAGAGTTTGGTTCTCCCAGATCCTTTTAACCCTGGGGTTTTTTTTTTTTTTTTACATCAAGGACGACAACTTAAATTTTTAAAACGTTTTGTTTGCAAACCAGTCAATCAAAGTCACTGGAAAGAGTCTTTTGTTCTGTTGCGGATGTGCTGTTGATGAGGGAGTTCCAGTCTTCTTTTGTTTCGGGTTGATGTTCCTGAGACCTTCAAGCTTCCTCTGCTGTCAGGAAGCTGATCACGGTCTCCCCGTTTCCTTCAGTGTGGTCATCCAACTCCATGGGAAGTTCAAACAATGGCATTCCACCGCCGCTGCCTGCAAATAGACATTGTTTGTTGGTTGTGAGGCTTAAATGTGTTTGTTGTTCTGTAGCCTGTTGAAGGTACTCAGATGTGAACGCTGCGGTTCAGGTGTGGTTCTATATACAGAAAATTCATCTTTACAGGATCTTATCCACAGAAGAACAAGCTCAAATTGATCCAGTTGGATTAGTGTATCAGGTGTCACACACACTTGACTGATCCAGTGGTGGAGCCAGTAAATATTTGTGGCTCAGCCCAACACTTGAGGGATCCACTGGCATTTTCCCCCATTTACAGCATCTATATGCTCTATTTTCCAAACCTTTTCAGATAATAGAATGCCTCAAATTGTGTACAGCAATAGGGAAAAACACGATAGTTACCAATTTGATATCTGATTATACTCTAAGTGTCTTCATTATCATCAGTCATTTTCACTGCTGCCACCCAAAAAAAGGCAAACACTGTCTGACGTTACTCATTTTAAGTTACATAATATAGTGAGGGTAGGAATTTGGTATAAACATATCTTGAAAATCTATTGATTGTGTACAGAATGGATGTAGCGTGATCAGAACAGAATATCTCAGGTGACATAAACAGACATTCAGTTCACATAATTTAGAGTCATCAATTAACTATCATTGATGTTTTGACTGTAGAACAGAATGAGACCCACTACGGAATGATCACAAAAGAACAGAATCGAACAATTTTTACTTTACATACTACTACTCACACATCATTTTTTATTTTTACAACCATTCACAAAAAAAAAATTGACTTGTGATGCACTAAAATGTGTTTCTTGACGAAAAGTTTGGTAAAGATGAAATTACAGTATGTCTAGTATGCAATTTCTGTCGTCATAGAATAATTATAATGTCTTTAAAAGTTTTAAAGCAACTTTACTGTATTTTAACTGCTTTTTCAGCTTTTCTCAGCTAAACAGAACTACAACATCTACTTAAATCCACTTGGATGCTGTTTTCAGTCTCGACCAAATCTCCGTGTCATCCTCAGGTACCAGGGTTCATGGACAGGAGACGGCGCCCCGCATCGTCCACCACCCCGCCGACGTGGTGGTGAAGGTGGGGAGTCCCGCCACGCTCTCCTGCCGGGCGGATGGCAGCCCCAAGCCGACCATCGAGTGGCTGCGAAACGGCCAGCTTCTGGACACGACAAATGATGACTTAGGGTTGCAGCCCATACTTTTGTCCGAGGGGAGCATCTTCTTCCTGAGCGTGGGCCGGGGTCGGCGAGGTCAGTCCCACGAGGGCGTCTACACCTGTGTGGCCAGGAGCAGCGCAGGCAAGGCCACCAGCCGGAACGCATCGCTGTACATCGCAGGTAAGACTTGGGTTAAAAACATTAATTAATAGAGATCTCCTCACAGTTTTATAAGATATCCTAAGACTTCTCCTCAAATGTAAGCAACTGTAATGATCTGATAACAGATGTTTGAACTAAAGTGGAGAAAAACTGACGGAAACACTGGCGTTGCAGTCCAGGCTCACATGAGATTAATGGAGCGACGTTCACCAACTCATTCCCTTTTTAAAGTCGTATTATGCTTAATTGTTTTTCGAATAACTGAAGTAATCCTTACTTCTTATTCGAGGAGAATGACGGGGAGTTGAAGGCTGAGGAAGATCTATGAGGTTACAGGAGTCCAATGTCAATGTTTGCTGGACAGCAGGAGGTCAACAGTGGTGCTAATTGACCTCGGACTCTCACTGTTGACTTATCTGACTGGTGACACTCAGCACCTGCTTGTCTTTACAGGAGACTGTAATGGATAAAAGGCCATGTAGGAAAGTCCTATTCTGTCTTATATACCTATATTAAAACATCAGTGTCATATTTTTATATTTCCTCCTCAGAATTATTGATTGCTAACAGCTAATGAGTATTGAGCATATTTGATGGGATGTGTGTCCCCCGTCCACCCAATATATATATAATTATTGCCTTGCCGTATCCTCCCCGCTGTGAATACGGCTGTAACATCTACACTGTCAAAAATCATCCTCCATATCATCCTCTGCACTCATATTTTGCGATGCCATTTTTGCTGTTGGAAACATGATACAAGTGACGTCCTCATTCCTGCTGGAAGGTCGGCGGTTCGATCCTCGGTTCCTCCAGTTGAAGTGTCCTTGAACAAATTACTGAACCCCAAATTTCTCCCAAAGGCCGAGTCTTGTAATGTGCATTAGATTTAACCCTGATGGGCAGATGGCTCGTTGCATGGCAGCCTCTGCCCTCAGTGTATGGCTGTGTGTGTGTGTGTGTGAATGGGTGAATGCTGACGTGTACAGGACTCTGTCTGGAAATGCAGGAAACATCATCGTACATCAGTAACACCGGCATTTTACAAACTGTATGCCAAGCTTTGATAGGTAGATCTACGGTTCTAACATGAGACATGTGTGTGGACTCACCCCGACTCTGTTGTTGTAGTGTTGCAGGAGCAGTTCAGTGTGCAGCCCAGTGACGTGGAGGTGGCAGAGGGGGAGGTGGCTGTCTTAAACTGTGGCCCCCCAATGGGACATCCTGAACCGAATGTGGTCTGGAAGAAGGATGGCTTGCCCATCAACAACACTGATCACCGCTACACTGTGAGCCCTCCGCCTTATCAAGCATGTGATGGCAATTGTACATGTTGACCTTGTGTCTGAATGAAGGTCGAGTCCCTTTTAAGTGAGACGTCCATCCTCATAACATTTCCAACACTGTGTGAGCTGAATAAGTCAGTATAATGTGAGCAAGATCGACAATGCACATTGTGTTTGTATTGTTAAGAGCACTGTTTTGACACTTAATTATCACCTCTTATTTTATATATATATATATTATATTATATATATATATATATATATATATATATATATATATATATATATATATATATATATATATATATATATTATTAAAATCAAGTTATGTTCAATTCATTACATTTCCCTCATCTGAAAAAGTCTGTCTGATAATCCATGATGTCCTGTCAGAAATAATTTCATATTCATGTCTGTTACCCTAAAGAGATGAACAAACGCTGAATATATTGAACATATTGAATATTTGCACAACGTGTCCCTACGTTGATGGCTTCTGAATCTGATAAAGAGCTAGAAAAATATTGGCAGCAGGACATGGCAGGAGGAGATGACTAATATGACATCTGGTCGTAATTCTTTCAAATCCACCACAGAACCTTTTGAAAACTTAAGTGTCGGAATAGAAGAACTAGTCCTATTCTCAGAGATGATAGGTTGACCATGTGAAGTGGATGTTTCTGATGTGCATCCTGGGTGTCTGCACTGTGCTCGTGTTGCAGCAGCTGAGTGGGAAGCTCATCGTCGCTCCTGCAGAGAAGAACCACTCTGGTGCTTATGTGTGTGTGGCCAGCAACACCGTGGGAGTGAGAGAGAGCAGGGCGGCTCGCCTCTCTGTGCTGGGTGAGACAGCATCCCATAGCTACTCATTATGACTGCTCTGATGTTTAGCCCCGCGTTCCACAGTACAGTACACTAATGTACAGCTTTGGACTAATTCACTCCTTGGTATTCTTGTTTGATGCATGCCTTTTTATCCTTATGTACAGTACAGTGCAACACAGTATAGTGCAGTATGGTTCAGTACAGTACCACACACAGTACAGTACATTACATGACAGTACAGTAGAGTGCAGTACTCCGCAGTACCACACAGTACAGTAAAGTACATAGATAGATAAAAACATTCAGCATTACATAACAGTACAGTATAGTACACTACATAACAGTACATTACATGACAGTACATTACATAACAGTACATTACATGATAGTACATTACATAACAGTACATTACATAACAGTACATTACATGATAGTACATTACATGACAGTACATTACATAACAGTACATTACATGACAGTACATTACATGATAGTACATTACATGACAGTACATGACAGTGCAGTATAGTACATTACATAACAGTATATGACAGTACATTACATGACAGTACATTACATGACAGTACATTACATCACAGTGCATTACATAGCAGTACATTGCAAGAGAGTATATTACATCACAGTACATGACAGTACATTACATAACAGTACATTACATGACAGTACATACCAGTACATTAAAGAACAGTACATTAAATGACAGTACATGACAATCCAGTACATTACATTACAGTACATTACATGACAGTACATTATATCACAGTACATGACTACTTACATAATATTACATTACATGACAGTACATTAAATAACAGTACAGTACAGTACAGAGTTCCTCTTGTCTTGCTGCAGCCAAGCCAGTGTTGGTGCTGAAGCCAGAAAACGTGTCCGTGAGATTGGGGGAGTCCGCCCAGTTCTACTGCCAAGCTAAAGGTGACCCCCCACCTGCTGTGGTCTGGAGCAGAGAGCAGGGCCCACTGCCCAACGGAAGGTACTTCATTATGGCAACACTCAGAAATACACTCTCCAAGTATAGAGTGAACTGAACACCTCATCAGTGTTGATATATGTAATCAATGTATTTGCATTTAGATTACTATAACATGCAGAAAACAGGACACGCTCATCACTCAGTAAGTTATTTTCCAGAAAAAGTTCAAATGAAAAATAAAAGTTTGATTTGAGATGTTTGTGGTTCGGCAGATAGTCTGACCCAATAAAACCTGAACCTGAGCAACTTCAAACCAACTGCTCCAACATTAGTTTGAAGATATAACTTAAAATGGTCTCAATCATCCTATTTCATATTGCCATGCACACATTTCATTTAACTTCAGCTGCCAGTAAGTTTCTCCAGGGTTTCAAGAGATGAGGGGGACAGTAAATGTCAAACTGTTCTACATGTGTGTCTAGGTATCTTGTAAACCCAGACCAGACCCTCCAGATCCACTATGTGACCGCCCAGGATGCTGGGAAGTACACCTGCACTGCTGTCAATGATGTGGGTGTGATCTCTGCCAGTGCACAGCTACTAGTTGAAGGTAAGATGCTGTCTGAACAAGTAGTTCCTCGTGCTGTTGCCTTGTGGATTCTTTCAGCCCACAGTATTGTTGTCTACCAGCCGACTCCCGAAGTGTTAGCGCTGTGTATGTGTTTATATGTAGTCGTCCTGTGTTCCTTACGACTCTTTAAAATAATACAAAAATATCAAAATAAGCTCTTGTTTTTCCAGATGCAACCAGCACTAAACAGAGAGACCTCCACAAAGAGCTGTCAGCTCTGCGAGTTGCTCTGGAAAACGTCACCATCGTAGCCCCTGGGTCGAACATATCACAAGTACAATGGAAGGTACGGACGCGTTCATTCAGAGAGATTCAGAGAAAACATGAATATTTCAGGTGTATGAGCCGTGTGGGGTTTTCTCCCTGAGCAGCTCCAGTCCCTCCCGGCCCAGCCTCATTACCTTGATGGCTTCGAGGTGCTCTATCGCTCCCTGCTGCCCGCCAGCTCGGACTGGGCAGCAAAGAAAGTGACTCTGCCCAGCTTCCAGGCTCTGGTGGGCCCCTTAAAGAGAGGCTTCAAGTATGAGTTCAAAGTGCGCCCCTATGGCAGCAACTTGTATGGGAGGGAGAGCAACACCCGGCACCTCAGAGTCCCCGAGACGGGTAAGGAAGGATTTCATTTAAGAATGCCATTAGCTCCATTCACTTTTTAATACTTGCATGTGTTTTAGTGTCCAGCCATGTTTAGGAGATAACAGTAAACTCCTCCTCCTCTTTATGCAGTGCCCAGCGCCTCTCCGCTGGCTGTGTCCATAACAGTCAGCCATGAGCAGAATAACACCATCCATCTGAGCTGGCAGCCTCCTCCTCATGAAGCCCACAACGGTATCATACAGGGCTACCAGGTAATCACTGGAGGACGCTTCCTGACACTCATATGTAGTATCACCTCCTGATTAGTGCGTAGTACTTCATGCAAACTGTTTTTTCCAGGTGTGGTGTGTTGAGTCCGAGGAGCCGCAGTACCAAAACTGGACAGTGGACAGTGGTCAACACAACCTGGTTATCTCAGCACTCAAACCGGGGAGGCGATACTGGATCACCGTCGCAGCTGTCAACGGAGCCGGAGTAGGGAGTCTGAGTGACCCTCATGGATTCGTCATCAGTGAGCAAAAAGGCACACGATGTTGAAGTTTATTTTCGACTGCTTACACACTAAAATGAAACGTATTACTCAGGTTTATAAGTTAATTATATATACAACCAATCAGGTTTATAAGTTAATTCTACACACACCAATCAGATCTATAAGCACTATAAAAAGCATTGCTACGTATGAGTCTCCATGTTGACATGTTGGGCATGTAGAGAAATACATTTCATTTTCATCAGGCTGCAACTTTGGTCTTGTGTAGTGTTTGGTGAATTAACAGTAGTACTGTGTATTTGTACTTTCTCTGTGTACTTTGTTTATAGTAGCCTAATCTAATCATTGGGAAGTAGAAGTGCTAAAAGTATTTTAGGTTCATCACAGCAGTGTGTAACTCATTCAAATAGAATTTAGTCATAAGTAACAACTGTAACTTATAACAAAGTATGGTTTTTATAAAGGAGTGTATCGTTTTAGAAGAGTGTTTAATTTGACAAAAAATAGGTATTCTGTAAATGGGGTGTAAGTGATTTGAATAAACTGTTCAAAATTGTATTTCAGCAATCGATAAAAAAACTGAATCTTCGGAGTGTAATCAAACCACATCACAGACGAGAAGTCAGCATGACTTCATATCAGACTTCATCCACTTTCTGTTGCAGACCCACAAATAGGCGGTCCCCCCGAGTCAGACGACCAAAAACAGGACCTGTCTCGGGTCCTGGCCTTTCTGAAGGACCCAGTGTTGATCGGCAGCATTGGCGCCCTCCTGTGGTGCGTTTTGATGGTTGCGGCTGTCTTCCTCTTCAGACGCCACAGTAAGACGGGCCACCTGCTACCAGGACATGGCAGGACTAAAGGTGTGTATACAGACAGCTTTAATGTCCACTGCTTCAAAACTGTGTCTCTGTTACACCTGAGCTGTTCTATACATATGAACTCAAGTACTGCACTAACTTTTAGGTACTTGTACTTTCTAGTACTATTGTACTTTTTACTTAACTACATTTCTCTGACAGCTTTATTTACTTTGAAGATTACAGTTTTTAAATCCCCTTCCTGTCCAGTCAAAACCACGTATCTTTTTTTTTGATGAACTGAAAGATGACATGTTTTGTTTAGAATATTATTTTTAAGCTAAATAAACTCTACAAAGAGATGATGATCTTAAATAATACGATGCATTTCTGTCGGTGAAACTAGCCAACAGTATATAAAGGAGGAGCAACTCAGGTCATGAAACACATATGAGTGAAATAATGTATTATTGAAAAAAAAAAATACAGACAGATCAAAGGAAGGGGGTCGGAGGATACAAGAGGAAGTAGGAGAAGTTGGTCTGATGAAATGTCGAGCAGGTCAATTAATTCCGAAGAACGGAGCCACCAATGTTTTTATCAAGCCTGTGAGAAAGAGATAAATATATATTCTATATTACTTCAGTAATCCATCGATTGTATGAAAGTATCAGGTGGAGTGCCAAAGAAGACAGATTATTAATTAGCAAATAACGTAAGAGGTGAGAGTTGGAATGTTAAATTAGTAAGTAAAGATGAGAACATCCTGTCTCCGATGAATCCCTAATAGTTTTACACCATTATTAAACCAAGTTCAGATGCTAAATCTGAACCTTTAGGGGTGAAAAGGTGAAGTACAAAGACAAATACTTTTAATACTTTTGCTCATTTAAACGATCTGAATACTTCCGCCAACATTGTTTATTAGTTTGTATATTATTTTCTTAGGTTTGCGCCGACTAGCCAGTGAAGATCTCATCATAAAACACAGGTACAGTTGGAGAGCTTTATGATTACAAATATGGTTTAATATAAAATGTAATCATATGAATAAGTCCAAATTAAATATATACTTTTGGAAGTAAATACAATATGTTAACTTCTGATGCCAACCACTGTGAAGTACAGTAAAATCAGTGATGTTTATAGTTTAAATTCAGAATAATGACTCATAAGCAGTTTCATTAGAGACAATGTTAAAGGTTTATTAAACTTCTCAAATCCATGTACCGTCATGCCTCCACTCCAGGATGGCAGCTCCAGACTCTCCTTGGATCTCTGGAGGCTGGAGACCTGCCTTCAACCAGAAGTATCAGGACTTATGGGTCCAGGGCCAGAGACATCCAGGGATAAGGGGCAACAGTGAGTACCGATATATACATCTGGCTGGATCGCTGGTCGATCACTGCAGGGAGACAGTGGAGGCTCCTGTGTTTGTTTTTCTTCAAATGGACTTTGGGGTGGATTCCAGATGAACAGGCTTTGTTAAAACTGTGAGTTTGTTAACCCTGACAAGAGGGATACTTTTTCCGTTCCACAAAGGGAGTGAACTCTAGGTCAGTCCTTTTTGCTGATTTTGAACCAGCTGTGGAAAAATGGAGTCCTTTCTTCGTCAAGCCATCGTTATGAAGGCACATTGATTGGAGGAGGCTCATTTCGGGAGAGGATGTTAAGACCTGTTTAAATGTGCTTTCATTCCCCGACAATTACTCAGTAGAATGTGAAGTGTTCCTCATGACCTTTCACATATCTGAACAATCTTTTCTTACATATCGCAGACATAATCTCAGAAAGATATGCAAAGAATCTGGTTAGTGTGTTGAAGCAGCATTCTGTTTAAGCTACCTCAAGTTGTAATAGTCCTTGATATTCACTCTGTTTAATACGCAAAATATGATTTAAACCATATGTCTTAGGGTCATCAAAACTATCCAATCAGTGAGTCACCTGTCAGTCTTTATGACAGCAGGAAGCCCAAATACCCTACAGTACTTATAATACAAAAGTACTGAAAATAATGAATGCAACATGTGAACTATACAAGAGATGTGAAACCATGACAGTTCCTCTCCCCACAATGCTTCAGATATTCTGATAAATATCCAGAGTGTCAGTACAGATCCATCTGTGTGTCATCAGGCCTCCCAGTCTCCTGGAAGGAGCCCAGCTGCGTGGACTCAGCTGTCCCCATTGTGACCGACAGCTGTGGAGTTTATGGCACTTTTTACGTGGACCTGATGGGCAACGGCCTCAAGACCTTCAACAGTCCCGGGCGTTGCCCAAAGATGCCTCATGGTCTGCCTCATCAGCAAGGAGCCGAGACCATCCAGATATTCCCTCAGTCCGTCGCCAAGACCTCACCCCTCCTTAGCCGCGAGGCGCTACCATGGAAACAGGCCATACGCCCCCAGCCCAAGATGGGCGTGCTGAGGGAGTCATGGGAAAAAAGCCACAGCAAGCAAGGTAAAGAGCATGCACATTGTAAACATGAGTTTGACCTGATTGACTTCAACACTTGACCTTGAAATACGAAGCTAACTTTGTTAGCAGCTTCACACCAGAATCCAGATGTATCCAGAGGGTGCGGCTCTGCTGCTTGTGTTCGTCAGATCCACCCGTCGCTCCTCTACAGTCCAAATATGGTCACTTCCAAGATGGCTACAGACATAATGCAGAAATGTCACCATGACTATGTCCACTTCTTATATAATCTATGCTAGAAAACGATGTGAATGCTTTGGTTAGAATATGTTACAAGGCATCACCATAGAATACTGGCTAATGTGTATTTGTTTTCCCAGAGTTGCATGCAGTGAACAGTGTCCCCGTAGTGCCAACCAGGAACCAGGCGTATCCGTCCAGTGTCTACAAACAGAGACTCAGTCACGTACCATCCAGCCGGCGCGGTATTAAAATATATATATATAATATATAATATAATATAATATAATATAATATATCTATATATATAAATATACACACTTCTACTCTTTCATGTTGAATGTTAAATGGTGCTAAAAGCAAGAAATGGAACTATAACAGACATTTTTGACACACATTATTTTACTCCTACTACACCTTGTCCTGTTTTTGTCCAGAGTGTGATGACGTTTCCGGCTGTCCTCGCCTGCTGCATTACTCTGCATCATTACACCTGGTGGACATGCTGCCCCCCCCACCGCCGCTCCCCACAGAGGACAGCACGGACGCACACAGCCTCACCTCAGACGAAGGGTACGACACGCAGCAAAGAGGCGTGGCCAATGTGACGCTGCCCTTCTCGGGCCTCATGAAGAAGGAGTGTAATTAATAGAGAATACAGGAATAAAGAAAATAGATTCATCAGTGCAGTTGAGTTTAGCTGTAATCCATAATAGACCTGTTTAGAGTCACTGGTTTCCTTCAGGGTGACAACAACACACGTTAAAAGAAATCAAGCTTTCCTGCAGCACATCCTCTCTCTGTCTTTTAAGTCTTGATAATGTCTTATTGGTCTGAAATCACCTAAACATCCTTCCTTTGAGCGTGTTTTTGTTGAGAGGAAACCTGCAAAATGGAAAAACAATAAGGATATTGTTTGCAGACATCTGTGAGTTAAAAACGTAGGATGCTTCTGTCTCCCAAAACAGATTTTTTTTTAAAACTTTTTATAGACGATCTGAAAGCTTGTTGTTTCTCAGTCCAAATATGCAATCTGAGTTGAATTTTTTTTTTCTGTCTCTGATGAAGGAGTGAGGTTGTTATTGTGTGGAATCACTTCACTTCAACTCAACAAACGCGATAAAGGGATGTTATTCATAGAAAGGAACTGGAATTTATAAACCACTTATATGGGCATTATTTAAAATATGCAAGGCATTGAATGTAGTTTTGATGTTTGAGGCAGATTGACTCTGAATGTGTTATCAATGCCAACATTAACAGCAGTTCAGTTGATAGGATTGATTTCTGGCTGTACAGACTCCTATATTTATTTCCGATGAATGGAAAGTGATCCCTGCTAAACAACAGTTATGTTATGTCCTCCAGACTCTCAGTAATGCACCATTACTTAGCATCTCCCTTTAGAATATTTTTTCCTTTTAAGGAATGTAATTATTGCTTTCTTTCTAAGAGTGATGTGGGATAAAGACAAGTGTCTTACATGAGTCCATCTGAATGAACCGGTCTAACATGCCCGTCTCCTTCCTCAGCTCCAGTCGTTCTACGAAGCTAACAGTGGACATGGGCTCTGTCCAGTCAGTGTGTGCTGCGTCAGATCACCGCGGGCAACCGCGACACACCATCAACAGCAGCTGCCCCTCCTACAGCCACCTGTCTGCTACGTCGTATTCCATGTCGATGGATGAGGAACAGGGAGGCACATTGACCGCACAGGAAGCAGCCCAGTATCTGGAGCTCAGCTCTAAACCTGAGAGATGCAGGTAGTGGTCCTCGTTGGTTCTGATCCCAGCACAGTTTTGTAGAAAAGATCTTGTGTTTCAGAAGATATTTTGTTAACATATATGCAACCATTCGTCCTTTCCCTGTCAGTTTGTTGAGAGCTTCTAAGTGTTCTGATGACGCCTCCCCTCTCCGTCCACAGTGTCCTGCCAGAGCAGCATCCCTCCCTGCCCCAGCGCTTCCCCCCCACCCTCGGCTGCATCTGTGGTCCAGTCCGCTCCACTCAGCTGGAGGACCCCCAGGCCCCCGGCGAGCCTGAGGACCCACCGATTGGTTTGCGACACGCGCGCCTCCAGAGCACGCCTTCCTCCTGCTACAGCGAATGGGACAGCTCCCTGTGGAACACCTGGAGCTCCGTCACAGACAGCAACATGGCCAGCGCCCGCACCAGCCTCATCAGCTCCGTGGACAGCTGCTACACCAACGACAGCAGCAACTTCGCCCGCCTGCTGGCTGCAGCGGCCGAGACCATGAGTGGAGCCTCTTTGTCAGGTAAGCAGAGATAATACGAGGGTAAACCATGATATCTCCAAACATCTCTTTGAGGCAGCCTTGTTGACCTATGACCCTTTAGAAAGCATCCAGTTGGATGTGTATACCATATATGACCATTAGAAATAATGTTTTATTGGATTACAATCATTTGTTTAGGTAAAATCAGTAAATCACAACAAAAGAAAGAATAGTTTATGTTGGCAGAAACATGTTTTTCTGCTTTTTCATTCTGTCAAACGTCGTGTGACCTGTTAGATTTGTCCCACAGTGGTTGGGAACAACAAATAAAACAACAACAAAAATAAAATTGATAGGGGCAAAGATCCTCCCCAAACAGAGCATCCTTGTCCTGTTTTGTTTATTGCATTTCTCCACTAGATGGAGCCCTCCGTCTATGAACGAACCCGACAGGCTGGTCGGCAGACTGATGGCATACAGGAACCATGAAACCATGAAACTCATGACACAGCTTAGTCTGGAGCGTCCTCATCATTTTGATGCTTAAAGGTTCTAAATGACCGTAAAGGGCAGTCAGGGTTCACATACTGTACTTTGCATGTTAATGGTCGTGCATGTGTCTGTTTGTCTAATATCAAAGGTATCACCAGGCAGTTACTGTGGAGCTTTCAGCAAATTGAGCCTCCAGATGAGTCAAGTGACACTAAGCTCTTTACCTACTAATTGTAAAGCTCTGCAAACCCAGAGCTGCAGTGAGTCGTCACCTTTAAGGTTTGGAGAATCGTATGAACGAACCCTCTGACCCTCATTGAAAATACAGGTTGAAATGTGTCAATTCTATATTTAAATACATGTTTGAACACAGGCAAATGTACAGATACTCAATTTTGTTTTCTACGCATATAATATATTATATCTTGTGTGGATAGATCAGTTTGTTTTCACTGGATATCTGTGACCCGTCTCCACATGTGCGCTGCGTTCCAAACAGATTTACTGCACAATAGTTGTCACTTCATATGATGCAGACCGGCTCTGGCAATAGAAATGAAACACTGAGTTTTAATTAGTTTTGTCAGAAAGAACCGAACACACGGAATTGAAAATAAATTTGAAACAAAATGATGTGTTTCTGGTTTCTGTCTGTGTAATTTGTAGCTAAAAAACGGTGGACGTACCATAAAAGCAGTGACATGAAGGAACATGTTTCAGACTGGGACGTTGAAACAGCAGAGCCTCTCAGAGCTCGGAATAAACTATTATTATTCCTGGACGGCTACATTTCTTCAGGTCTTTGATATATAATAGTAGCTTTAGAATCCAGAACGCAGCTCTTGTGAATTGGCAATGTTTGTTTTAGTGCCTCGCACATATTGGAATGGTTTTATTGTCGGTGACAGACAGCTGCTTCAAAGGAGCTTCTAAATTTGCTTTTCCTCAGAGAGTCAGCGTGAAACGTTTCTCCTCCGAGGTCTTGAAATGTTTCCTTATTCCGTTACCTTCTCCACAGGCACAGAGGTTCCTGTTTTATTAAACTCCCTCCGCTCTATATTGAAATGCATGTCAACATGTCGCCCCCTTCTCTGTTTAGACTTTTCTCCGCCGGCGTCCCCCCTCAGCGCCTTGTATCCCTCGTTCCGGGCAGAAGGCGACTCGTTTGGCGAGCTGGAGCCGGTTCCTGCGTGGGACTGGAGCATGGCCTGGGTGGAAGAAATGGAAGCTCAGTACAGAGCACAGTATCCTGGCAGGATCTCCAAACCCTTTGACACTTAGGGAATGAAAGAGGCATCATGACTCTGTTTGGAGAACTTTCAGAAACGCCGCACATCGATGCCAGAACTGCAGAACAAGACGGAGGGACGGACACGACGACGCTGCGACTGTTTTAGTGTTCTTCAGAGTGCTGGAATTGTTGTGGTCTAAATAATTCAGGGTTTGATGCGTTGCGATTTCCCCGTCAAGAATAGATAAATATCTGGATTTGAAATATAATTGGAGCCAACTCCCTGTTGTTTGAGGCACATCTGCTAATAGACGGCGGTACCAGTTTTCCCAGCTCACTCGGGGCAGCCCGGCTACTATTTTACATCCATCAAATGACATCCATCACGTTTGTAAAGTTTTCTTCCCTCCCTGTGTTGTTTCCGCTCATTAGAGAATAAGATCAGGAGAGACTTCCCTGAGGACGTTCTCACTCAGTGTGTTTGGAGAAAGCGACAGGATGCGAGGAGGAGGAAGCCTTCATGAGGCAGAAGGAATGCAGTTTTGAGTTTTCCTCACAGCACATATTTGTTTCTTATTCTCATGTTTTTTTTTTTTTGCAAGATTTGATTAGGGCCAAAGTCCTACCAAATAGAGCGTAGCATTATGATTTTGTACAGACTCTTTTACTGATCAATTGTATATATTCAGCATATTCAACAAATATTATTTAAAGAATTTAAAACACATTCCAAATAATGTTCTGTCCTCCCGATTATTTTTGGTTTGTTTTACATTTTGGGAATTCTTTTATATTTTAAGATTTTTTTTTTTACACTATATGTCCATTTTTTAAATGTTACACAAAGTTTGTATCAGACAAAACATTTTGTAGTTAAGATTAGGAAAAAAAGTAGAAAACGTTATTGAAAGTCACAATTAATTTAACTAACTTGAGGTTATACTTTTATTACTCTTTGCATCCATGATGATGCTTTAAATAGAAATTCACCAATTGTAGATTTAAAGTTACGCGTTTTAAAACACATTTTATCGTGTTCATATTACGGATTTGTTTTTATAGTTTGGAATTAAATCTTTGAATTGATTGACGTTTTGACATTATGCAAGGACTTTGTGTTCTAGCTTATCAAAGTTCCTGCCGTGTTACGTGTTAAATGTTTGACCGAAGCTGTCATTGATGTTTTATGTTATTGTCCCAAATTAAAAACACCTTCATACCTGCTACCTCATTTTATTTTGAAATATCAACCATACAGGATATTTCAGCAGCTTCTAGAAGGTTTTTCATTGTGAACTATAATTCAGTACTTGTTTTTTTTTTTTTTTTTTTTTTCGGGCATGTCAGTTAAATCATCATCATCACACTTTGTTCAAATAATACAATACACATGGCCGAAAGGGAAAGCGGGAGAAGCCAAGGCTTATCTAGTCCCGCCCCCATTACCTATAGGATAAAATCGTCATCATAATATTATCTTATCTTTAGCATTTTCCATATGACATAACATTTTCTTTTACTTGTGACATTTGACATAATATGTTACAGCAGTAGGTGGTACAGAGAGCTGAAGTCCCTGCTACGTACAACTGACATCGTACCATACAAGCTTCTCAGGTACCATACAAGCTTCAAGTAGTTCAGGTGGATGTGGGTGGGGTGGCCTGCATGAGTCCCTGTGTGGCCTGTAGGAATCACTTTGACCCCCACGCGTCCTGACGGCTGTGCCGAGCAGGAAGATGATGTTTAGAACGCATCTGTTTGTCTTGATTAACAAAGACAAACGATGCTGCTGCTCCTGATAATGACTGCTAATTACAAACCTGCTGGAGATTATGATTAAACCTTCCTTTAAGTTTGTGTTGAGACAGGAAGTGAGCTTTTTAACGCTGTAATGGTGATAAGAGAAGGGATTTCATGCCGTTTCTTTCTCTTTAAAGCAGATGATTCGCTGACTTTGTGTTCAGGGTGAGTGTTTGTCATGCTGCCTCAACACATGACACACTCTTTTAAGTAATCCTCGTCTAGTCTGGTTGCTCGGTCAAATGAGACTGAGGAGGTAGAGCTCAGATGTACTTTGCTGTCTGTTTCATTCGTCAGTCCATAATTACCAGTTTTAAAAAAACACATTGGAGTTAGTAGAGATGAAGCACAGGGATGAGACTGCTGGTTGAACCAGTAAATACTAGTTTACTGGATTCTTTAAAGAGGCCGTGTTCACATTTGGATCAAAGGAACCCTAAACAGATACAACAGGGATCATCTGATTGTTAGAATGTGAATACTGCTGTTGTGACGGGATTAGAGTGGAGTTAACGGGCAGCTATATCTGAATGTGTGTTAAGCATTGAGATGGACGTTGAGGCAAGGAGACAACATGCCATTATTGTGGGTCCGGCACATTCAGGTATCAGAGGGAGCAGACAGGTTGACAAAAAATATTCAATATTTTATTATTGAAGTCAGAAAGGAAAGGCATAACGTAGAGAAAGGTAAATCAACAATGACAGGCCACAATAAAAGGGAGACCTTTACACTCAACCCAAAACAGGAGGGGAATATTCTGAAGGAGGAAGTAATAATAGGCAGCAGGTGAGACAGCAAGAGATCGATGCCACGAGGCTGAGACAGGAAAGCATACATACCACTGCAAAATGATCACTTTCTCTGGTTTTAATATTTATAGTATATGTGTTCAAGTACAATTTACATATTTTCATTATTCTATGAACTACTGATAAGAATTCTTCTAAAATCCAAATAAAAATATTTACATTTACAGCATTTATTTTCAGAAAATGACAACTGGTCAAAATAACAAAAAAGACCCAGTGTTTTCAGACCTCGAGGAATGCAAAGAAAACAAGTTCATAATTATTTTTAAACAACACAATACTAATATGAAGAGTTCATGAATCAATATTTAGTGAATAACCCTGA
The DNA here is from genome assembly GCA_029853015.1 of Chelidonichthys spinosus. Lineage (NCBI taxonomy): Eukaryota > Metazoa > Chordata > Actinopteri > Perciformes > Triglidae > Chelidonichthys > Chelidonichthys spinosus. Next base: position 10,599,871 of record CM056835.1, read on the forward strand.
TTTTTAATCCCAACATGGCATCTCTCCATCAGTCTCTCACATTGCTCTTGGGTGACTTCATGCAACTCCTGGTGCAAACATGAAATCAGACTGGCTCTTGATCACATTCGCGAGGTTTCCAGTGGGGTTCAGGTCTGGAGACTGGGCTGGCCATGAAGGAGTCTTGATCTGGTGGTCCTCCATCCACAGCTTGATAGACCTGGCAGTGTGGCATGGAGCATTGTCCTGCTGGAAGACCTTGTACGGTCTTGATTCAAGCGTCCTTCACAAAGACAAATCCAGCCTTCCTGAGGACCCCAGATCACCATCCTCCATCAAATAACACAGTGGGTGTGACACTGTGGCTTGTAGGCCTCTCCAGGTCTCTGTCAACCATCAGACCACCAGGTGTTGGGCAAAGCTGATGTGGACTCATCAGAGAAGTAGACCTTACTACAGTCCTCTACATTCCAGTCCTTCTGGTCTTTTGCAAACCTCAGCCTGGCTCCTCTGCTTCTCATTTATGAGCGGCTTTTTCTGACTTTCTTGAGTCCTCTAGGAGCCAGTTTCCAACCTTCCTCATTGTAACATTTGACATCTTTTGTTTGTCACTTGATGCCCTTGATGTTTATATATAGTATAGTCTGTTAAAATAAAATAATAATAATGACCTAAATGTCTTATATAGTATGTCTTAATGATGAATTAGTAAACATAGATGATACAATTACAGAAAAGAGGGCAACGTTGAGTACATGAGTGTGTGGAGATGGAGGGAGTTCAAGGGAGAACGTTGGTCTTTGTTTTGATGTCAGGCAGGATGTGAAGAACGGTGTTAAGAAGGGCGGATACTCAGGGAGAATAAAACCTGAGGGAGGCAGAAACGCAACATCATTGATGACAACTACGGCAATACATCAAAGAAGAAGAAGAATACATCCCGGCTTCTTTCAAACAAGCAGCCAGCAGCTCAGCAACGTTCTGCTGGCAACATCCGAACCCCCAAACTGCAGAAGACGGAGCCATTAGAGCTTCTGTTCACCCTTCATGGTGAAATCATGTTGTAATAGATATCATGGAAGTGGCATTGTTACAATGCTTTCATTTAATAACACCATGTTGTGCCTCTTCACTCAACATGTTCATGTCAGTGAACTGATTGTTTGGGGCAAAGAAACAAAAGACCCGACTGAGGAAGGCAAAAATAAAAGGAACATGACATTTTTGCGTTATACTGTTGTTATTGTCAGGGGAAAACAGCGCCACCTGTGAATAAGTCATACCATCAGGTGAAAAGAGACAATGCACTCACACTAGAGGAAGATTGTCGAATTTTGTTCAAGATTGATCATTTCTGGGGTACCTAATTAATAATAAGTCATTATAGCATCGTGATAACTGGAATTATTCTGGGCCGTATTATACACAGTGTAATACAACATGTTGGTAGACATCATAAATCGGTGGAGGTACCCACACTTTCAGCTGTGTTCATGTTGATGATTGATTTAATGATTTCACTTCATCTGGCAGGAACATAGTTGGAAAGTGATGTGTGTCTTTCTTCTTGAGAGGAATTCCTGGGATATAACTTTCATTTTAATGCCCCGAAGTCTGACGATTATTATTGCAGACACATTCCAGTTCCCAATGACACTGAGTGTGTCCTTAAAACACACCCTCATACAAGCTTAATTGTTTTATACATCAAGGTTGGTTTGAATGCGACGACTTATTAGGCCCACTGTAGGAAATCAATCAATAAATAAAGGAGCCGAGAGAGGGGGGCAATATTCAGAGAGAAAAAAGACTATAATGTAGAAATGTGCAACTTTTTTTCACATTTTTTTACTGTGGAATTTTTGCAACATGACTCAACTTGAAATTAAGCCAGCTCATAATTGTAACGACTTTATTTATTTATAGTGCATTATTGTGTAGTCTAGACGGTCTGATGAGGCCTAAATGAGGCCATTTACGGTCTCAGGTGGACTGGTGAATCTTCAGCCTGAGCAAACCATAGAAGAGAATTCAGGTTTGTCTTTTCATTCATGATCATTATGGAATTCATCATCATCTCTCCTCTCTAGCCTGGAGAATGCCAACTTTTAGGTGCTTACTTCCACCTACCGTACGGGAGAAAAGGATCCAGTTTCACATCTGTCTGAAATAGACTTTATAGTGTCATGAAGTCATAGGATATGGTCAGTGCTGTAAAAAAAAATTCATAAAATGTGTTATAATAAAGTATAGTATAAAACTCCTTAAAAATAATATAGTATGGTATAAAAATTCCATAGCATTATATACCATGAATATGATACCATATGTGCCCTGTATTAGAGAACACTGATAATAAGGATTCTTTTGGACTCCTGGTGCTTCTGTATTACCTGCAGCATCCTCCCATCTCTTCTGCTCGACGCATCACACTCCTTTCCCACTGGCGTTTCATTCCCACCTCCCTCAGGATGCCATCTGGAGACAGGGTCTCCACCAAAACCGTGGTCCTCCTCGCTGCTCCGTCCTCCCGCCTCACCTCTCCTCCCAGCAGGCTGTTCATCTCCAGAGACCCGCCATCCACATGTTTAATCATTCTGTTCAACAGCTGCTTGCTCTTCTTTTTCTGTCTTTCTGGCTTTGTGGAGCCCGAGGTCTGTGTGGGACCATGTGGACTCTGGAGGGTTTGAGGGACTATGAGAACTTAGGGCAACTCACACTAGACCATCCGTTCCGTTCCCAGGCACGATTGAGCCTAAAGTCCAGATTGTTGGACTAGTGTGATGCTCCGTATGCTTCCTCGGCCCCTTCTCGTCTTGCAGGTCTCCCTGGACCGTGGTGGAACCTGATCCTGGTTCACTGACACCGTGGTCTTGTTTGACTTACTGCTAGTATTATTAAGGTGGCCCACTATTGATTAAAGAAATTGAGATATAGGCCTATGTTGGAGGTAGATCTATGTAAATGTGGCTGTCGCTGCCACCATGACGAGTACTGTTTATATTACTACTACTGTTATATACTATTACTGCTAATACTACTACCAACACTAAATATAGATGGAACCCAAGAGCCTGGTCTGCACCACATTTCTGCTGTATCTCTTGCTCCTGGTGATGTTGGGACTCTGAAATTCATTGACTCTGAAAATCATGATTATTTACTGTTTCACGAGTTTTAGCTCCATTTTAATAGAGTCTGATTTATGGAGTTCACAGTAAAACAAAGTGTCTTTGTATTTATCACGAGAGTTGTTGTCTCAGATGCTCCCCCGCCAAGACCTCCATGAAAAACCATCTCGTTGGACTCCTTAGACTGTTGGGTCCACCTGTGGTGTTTCACAGGAAGAACCAGAGCAAAACCTGCTGGAGATGATTTATCCACAGTTCAAACTAAGCTGACAGTAGAACAGCTGTTTGTCAACAGAGTCTCAGAAAAAACCCAGTGGAGGTGTGAGTGTTTGACCTCTGCCGAGTCAGTTTCACAACGCGCTCCACATTTAACCACATACACACCGGCATGGACTTGCAGAGGTGGAAAAAGTACTGAAATATTGTACTCAAGTAAAAGAACCAATACACTGATAAAATATGTACAAGTGAAATTACCTATCTGAAAAATTACTCAAGAAAAAGTAATTAGTTTGTTTAAAATGTATTTTAAGTAAAAGTTACTTAGTTACATAACAAAAAAAAAAACCCTGTAAAACGAGGCAGGGGGATCTCTACTATTGACCATTTTGAATTTAAAAGTAAAACATTCGTTCAAATGTGGCCAAGGGTTTTCGTCGTTTTGGGCAGCTTGCATTTCGACTGAAACAGTCTCTGGGCCAACTGAAAGACTTGGCGCCTGATGCTGATCATTTAAGTGGTTCCGGCTGTGATTTTTTTTTCTTCCTTTCGTTTTCGTTAGTCAAAGTTTCTTTTTTTACTCAGTAACGGATGGGATTTGTAATATAGAGAAATACAATACTTCACTCAAAAAGTAATCAAGTAAATTTTAAATTATCAATATTTAAAACTACTTAAAAAATACAAAATACACAAAATAATTACTCAATACAGTAGCGTGAGTAAATGTATTTGGCTACTTTGCACCTCTGTGGACTTGTATGTTAAAAGGGTGTTTTCATGTATAACTCTCGTCCCACACTCCAGTCCAGTGGCGGCGGAAAGTTTCCCGCCAACTTGTTTTTCTCAGGTAATATGAACATGCAATCGTAGACGTGAGAGACGCTAACAAGCTATCATTAAATCAACACCGACCGTCCCTAACCGTCTCTGCCCGTCTGTCAGCAGCAGCTCTTACAGGGCTGAGTGACAGCGGCCGGAGGACTGCGGCCCAGGACAGCCCGCCTTCTCCCCTCTGTGAGAGGCTCATAATGTCTGAGCAGCAGACTATTATTGTTATTCTTAATTCTAAGGGGTCACATATTGAATGTGTGTGTTCAATAAAGACATGAAAGATCAGATTTCTTTTGTTATTAATTTAGACACATTATGTTTGTTAGATGAAGATCAGATCACCTTTTATGACAAATTTATTCAGAAAACATTGAAATTACAAAAGGTTCACATACTTTTTCTTGCCACTGTAAATAACTTTCATAGATTTCTATTTGTTTTTTTCCCCAACATACGATACCATAGCTTTTCTTCCATCCTTTACTGTGAACTTTTTCACAAATGTGAGGACTTTTCCCCGACTTACTACATGGGCCATGCTGCCATGACAAAAGAGGGAGGGAGATAGATGGACAGATGGTTAGGGGTGAAAAGAGCAACAACAAGGTAAGAAATGCAGTCCGGATCAACCTCCAGCCTGGCAGGGGTACAGGACTTCTAAAGCCTGCTGGCTGTCAGCAGGAATGACCTCCTGTATTGCTCCTTAGCACGACGGGGTGGGATTAGTCTCTGGCTCGACGTATTCTGGAGAGTGTGTAGTGTTTTGTAAAGCGGGTGGAAGGTGTTGTCCATGATGGTCCTGGACAGTACTCTGACCTCCTCCTCCTCCAGAGTGGTGAGCTTCATGCCCACCACAGCTCCAGTCTTCCTGATCAGTTTGAGTCTGTTGGCATCTTTTGCCGTGATGCCTGCACCACACCACATCACAGCATAAGACTGTGCTCGAACACAACGTGGTAGAACACAAGGAGGATTCTGCTGAGGCGGGGCATGCCATCCTGTGGATGCCCCCAATGTTGGTGGCCCACTCCAGCTTGTCATCCAGCATCATGCCCAGGTTTCTGTAGGAGCTGACAATCCCCCCTCCACCTAATACAATATATGCCTTTAAACATATTACAATATGGCTTTTTTTTATGGTCTCATAATTCATAAATGCACACAGAAATTCATAAATGCACAAAAAAGATTTACAAATGTATTTGGGGATTTGTACATGTGACTCAAAACACAAATACATTTTCAATGCACACACAAATATGTTTCATTTCATATGTAAGTAAAAAATATTCACATATAAAAAACAAGATTCATAAACATATTTCCAATGCACACACAAATCTAAAAAAAAATCACAAATACATGAATATTAAAGTATTTGCAATCTTCATCAAATACGCATTTGGGGCTTGTTACATTCATATATGAACTGTTGGACCTGTATTTACAAAGTGCTTTCAATTTGTAAACCTCCCTGCATTTGTGTGTGAAACTTTTGAGACTCCCCTGACGTGACTCTGATCCACAAATACGTTTTTTCTAAGAGGAGGTTGTCTGTAGCCAATCAGATGTCTCCCTCCTTTACAGCCAATCACGTGAGTGCGTTGCGTTGGAGGTATATGGGTGCTAGAGCCAGAATCGACCTTATTTCTGGAGATAATTTCCCTTCTTCCTGTGCTCCCTGTCTTTATGCTGTATAGATTAGGTGTACAGTTATATAAATATCTATTTTTCTTTTATAAAGAAGCATTTTATGGAAGTAATTTATTCCCTCATTCTGGGGAAGATGAACCGGTGCTGTGTTTTAGACTTTGGGGGAGACACTCACGTGATTGGCTGTAAAGGAGGGAGACATCTGATTGGCTACAGACAACCTCCTCTTAGAAAAAACGCATTTGTGGATCAGAGTCACGTCAGGGGAGTCTCAAAAGTTTCACACACAAATGCAGGGAGGTTTACAAATGAAAAGCACTTTGTAAATACAGGTCCAACAGTTCATATATGAAGGTAACAAGCCCCAAATGCGTATTTGATGAAGATTGCAAATACTTTAACATTCATGTATTTGTGATTTTTTTTTAGATTTGTGTGTGCATTGGAAATATGTTTATGAATCTTGTTTTCTATATGTGAATATTTTTTTACTTACATATGAAATGAAACATATTTGTGTGTGCATTGAAAATATTTGTGTTTTGAATCACATGTAAATCCCCAAATACATTTGTAAATCTTTTTTGTGCATTTATGAATTTCTGTGTGCATTTATGAATTATGAGACTGTTCTAGCTCCATATTTTTTTTATCACCTTCTGACATATATAATTTGTGAGTTTATATGACTATATGTACACGTTTGACATTAGATACAACTGTATGTAAACATGAATATATACCAAAAGAACAGGTGAGAGAGGGGGAAATTATTTGACACTTCATAAACTCACATATTTGCGAGTACATAGCTGATATAAACAAGGTGCTTGGTTCCGGATTATTGCCCCCCTCTCTCGGCTCCAATTTTTTTCTACTGAGGCCCTAAGACCGTCGTACTTTCTTGACCTGCTATATTGTATTTTTGATTTTTTGACATGCTATTTTTTTACTACTTTTGAACATACTACAGTATGATTTTTAATGTCTTGTGATTAGAGGACAAGCTGCTCTGCTGAGACACAGCCATGCCATGGCCTGATGACATAACGTCATGGAAGTAAAAGTTAGAAAAGTCTAAAAGGTGACTGCGTGGAATGTCAACCTATGACAGCTTTGTATTGTAAAGTTGTATATGTATGAATTTGTTTGATAATAAATAGCCATATCATAATTTGATATAGTAAAATGAATTGTGTTGTATTGGGCAGACATCAGGGCACTATTGTGAAAAATATTGTAATGTTTTGTCACTAAAGCCCATTTGAGGATTTGTACCTGTAATAACAAGTGAATTACAGCGGCCATTTATTTATTTTTCTTTGCAAATGAGAATGCTTTTGTTTCACTGCAAAAAAACAACTCATTAACTAACAGCTTTTTTCATGTTGTTCCTCTTTTTGAATTCTGTTTTGAAGATGAATCAGCCTGCTTAATTTGCAGTTATTTTCAGATAAATCTGACCAGAACTGCAATTAGGAGTCAAGGTAGGATTCTAGTCCACAAATAAAGCTTTGAACGTTTAACTATCACACCATGTCACATTTACTATCTATATGCAGCAAGTTGTGGATTATTTGTGTGTGTGTGTGTGTGTGTGTGTGTGTGTGTGTGTGTGTGTGTGTGTGTGTGTGTGTTGGACTGCCAAAGAGATTATCCTTCACTAAAGGCCATATGTTTCCACATGAAGCTCCCAGCTCCTCTGAGCAGCACACACACACACACACACACACACACACACGGACAGACGAGACCACACGCTACAAGGCTCACATAGTAATAAATCAAACACTATGTCTGCTTGTCTTTTTTCATTCATATGACGAAACACACACACACACACACACAGACACAGACACACACACAGACACACACACACACACACACACACACACACACACACAAACACACACACACACACAAAACACACACACACAGATGCCCAAATACCATCTTTATATACCATGTCAGCAAACCAATGATCCATATTAGGACATAGCCTGAAACCATGGACACACACACACACACACACACACACACACACACACACACACACACACACACTCGGTATGGGTAATTACCATTCCAAAACCAGACATAAAACCATGTGTGAGCAGAATTAGCTGGACTTGCAATAATAAAGCTGCACCCAGTAAAGCACACAAACCCCAAACTGACAAGTATTCACTCATCCCTTCATTCATTCACTCACTCATTCATGTACAATTACAACATCAATGAACACCACTCTGCAATATCAACATTTCATGTATCCTATTTGTCATATGTGCTATAAGGTGTATTCAAGCAGTCTCTCAGTCTCTCGTTTATCTAATAATTATATATTTCCTGTAACTTACCTATTCATATTTGTTCTGTATAGAACAAAACTATATTTGCCTCTTGTTGTTGCACTATCCTCTTTGCTGTTGTAATATTATACAATTCCCCGCCGTGGGAGTAATGTAGGTTTATCTCATCTCATCTGTCAATCCAACATCATGGCGTATCACCCTTGTCATGAAAATACACTGTTTTTAGCACTTTAAATAACATTTATGTGAAACTTTGTTTGTGTTAAATCATTAAGCAGTTTACAGGATTATGTTCTCCTCGGTTTGTCCAAACCCCCAGGCATCCATTTCGATCCAATTACTTTATAGGCGCCTCTATTTCTCCGACACAATGAAACTTTATTGATCAGTGGGGAAATGAGATTTGTTTCGCAGCCACAAAAGTAGAAGGTTTCTACAGGGAATCAACACAAAGAGAATACATAGAGACACAGCAGCAGATAATCCAGCAGCAGCACTCCAGTGACTGCAGGGAGTGTGTGCGACACCGTGTCAACTCGTTCCTACTATCATGCCGTTCAGGTGGCAGTGACATGCTCACATTGATCGACAGCAGTGGTTCACCGTGTTGCTGCATGCGAAAACGATAATCATTCAATTAACTGGAAATCAATAGTACCCATATGGTTGATCTGTGTCAATATTGCTCTGGCAGTTACACAGGGCCAGTTGACTGCTTCGAAAACACACACACACACACACACACACAGTGTCATGTACATTAGCACATGTACTGGGGAGTGACTGTTGGTGACTAAGGGGTATAAATACATCACAGATAGGATGCTTAGTTTTTAGTGAACATCCTTTCTAAGCGATGCATTTATTTAAAAACACATTGTGTGAGTCCGTCTTTGTTACGTGTTCCTTCCAATATATCTTTTGACAATCAGGCTCATTGTTTAACGTCTCTACCATGATAATGATCTCCACAGCTTTTCAAGTCTCCTTCCAGTCTGTTGCATCCAGGTCTCTGTACTTTGCTGCAGTCTGCCGGGGGAGCAGCACCGGAGCCAGCGACACCCACAGAAAGGCCGGCTCTGTGATTGGTTGCAAAGCGGACACATTTGAAGTTGTGGTGGAGAGGAGGACACTGACAACCTGTTATCCATTCTGGATAATCCTGAGCTTCCTCTCCACCACCAACTGGACAGACAGCAGAGCTCCTCTTCCAGAGTGAATCAGCTTCATTGTCATAAGGACCGGAACAGGAAGTCCAGAGCAATAATGCTTCTTATACCATAATACTACACCTCACCTCCGTCTAACAGAGAACTCTCCGCTGGATTCTTCTTCTTCTGCTTTTCCTTGAACCTGGCCATGGATTTAAACATTAACACATAGATATTTATACAAACTAAAAAGATACAATCACTTAAATAATGCACGTTTTGCTAGGCTGCAAGCCACTGAATCATTTAGCTTATGCATCCCCTGACCCGGCTGCCTACATAATGGCTTAATTTTAATGTCTATGCATGCATCACATCAGCCAAAGAGTCACAAACATCCATCTCCGCTGTCACCAGGAAAATTAACATGGAAATTGGTGTGTTGCATTTTGAAATGAGGGATCAGGGCTTTCAATGACGCCGTCCCCTCCCTTTCATCCTGCCTTTTCTGTCTTTGTCTCTTTTCTGTCCTCTCCGGCCGTTGGCCCTCTTCCTTCAGGCCCCGGTGGGCGGTCTGGTCCTGACGCTGGCCTAATGAATGAGCGAGGTGATTTATAGCTGGGGAAGAGGGAAGAGAAGGCAGGGATGGAGGGGTAGAGGGGAGTTAAGGGAGGCACGTAAAGGGTAAGGGGTGTTGGGTCACACTGTAGAAGGTCAGTCACCTAAATCATCTCATCGTCTTATCTGCTGTCCTTTGCTCTTGTTTGTTTTTGATTCCACAGGCTCATGAAAGCCAACAACCTAATATGCATTATAATCTCTTTAAGGACATATAAAACATGTGACTTCCTTGCTCAGGCAGCAACCACTTAACAGGGAAAACAGAGTTTACAAGACCTTCGAGTGCCATAAGGAAAATAAGAATATAATGATTTTATGGAACATCTAATGTTCACAATCTAAACCTTGCCTTTGGCTCATTTTGTGTCAAAGTAGACTGGAAACATGGAAACTACTCTGGATTTCATTGGAGCTGGATTTCTATCCAATGGGCTAATTGCTTATCTTAGAACTTAAAACATTGTGATACATTTTAAGACTCGTGTATTAAAGGGTGAGGTCGTGAATATTTTTTTTCTCATTTTCAAGGAATCTCGTTAAATTACAAAAAGCTACAATAAATGTGTATTTTGCTTTGAGATCTCATGGTCCTGTTCCCCCGTGTTCCTGTTCCCTCATGGTACTATCCCCTCGTGTTTCTGTTCCCTCATGGACCTGTTCCCCTGTGTTCCTGTTCCCTCATGGACCTGTTCCCCTGTGTTCCTGTTCCCTCATGGTCCTGTTCCCCTGTGTTCCTGTTCCTGATCTGCTGTCTCTAGTAAGTGTTTTCATCATTATGTCATAGTTTCTGCATTTGGATACAAACCTGTATTCTGAAGCCTTGAAACAATGTTACTAATTTATGTTTATTAACTCCATCATTAATGTATTATTGTGTTTGATAAACATTGGAAAACTGATATGAAATGAGATGCAGAGACCAGAATTCATGATGGTTTCATCTGCTGGTCTGCTTAGTGACTGCATTTTGCTTTAAAGGATTGTGTTATACAAAAATAAAGATCAATCCTTTTTTTGTGTATTCATATTCTGACATTCTGGCTATGGTACAACAAGAGAAGACAAAATCGTAGAGACTATTTTTAAGAATACTAAACAACCTTGTGAATTGAGGATAAAATGTTTTGTTTTAACTAGCATTTATGTTCCCCCAAGGTTATGTATTACACTGAAATATGACTGCAATAGACTGTGTTAATGTCTTATCTGTGCTGGTGACTAGTATCTGCCTTTATTTCATGTGTTCACTGTGCTGCCACCTCCTCCGTCTCCATCTGCTGACTGTAACAAAGCTGTGCTGCTGCATCGCATAGTGCTCCGTTCAGCTGAACGCAGAGCGCTGAGAGAAGAAATGCACCCTGGGCCATCCATATAGATGTGTCGCTGAGCCTGAGAGTCAGTGTCTTTGTATATGCCAAGACGTAGCACACCAGAGGGCGATGCACGCCTTGTCTCAGGTGGGCCGCGGGAGGGAGAGCGTGTGTTGCACTTTCAGAGTAGGGATCTTTGCAATTTCATGCTCCTCTGCACGTTCAGCACTCGCCCAGGTGCAATGCACTGTGAAGTTGGAGAAAGACCAGGGCAGCAGGAGATTAAGAAGCAAACACAACTTCAGCAATAAGGCCGTTTTTATTTCTTTATTTGTAAAAGTATGCTACTCTCCGTCGCTACTATACACTATCAATGCAGTCAGCTACTGAGATGACTTCAACGCTTAGATGTAAAGTTGATCTTGATGAAGCTAACTTTGTTAACAGCTTCACACCAGAATCCAGATGGATCAAGAGCGGTTGCTACTTGTGTTTATCAGATCCACCCGTTGCTCCTCCGCAGTCCAAATATGGTCACTTCCTTCACTTCAAAATGCTGAACTCCAGGCTTCCAAACCGTAGTCCACAAGTGACATCATGTGACTGATAATTCTCATGTGACCTTCATGATGCCTTCAAGTGCGAATGATCCAGTTAGATGACCATTTAAAATGTGCAGCTCTACTAACCATGTGCAGAAAGAAATGATTACATTTAGTATTGAATGTGCTGTAACCTACAATTAAATGCTTTGTCCCCATTTTCTACGTTGATTCTAATGTAGACGGTGGAGTGAAGTTAGTCTAAAATTTAAAATTTAGTATGATGCACTTATTTCTGATTATGAAATGTCCTGTTTGTATTGCTTTCCCTCCACTGAACCTCAACAAGGAAACATGAAGATGGAATGAGTTGTTTCTTGTTTTACAGCTGAATGCAGTCGATCCCAGAACAAGGACTGCAGACATCTCCTTTAATAAGAGCTCTCTTGACAACTATGTACAGGAGGAAAAATGACGGCAACTAAAACCCCATGTCCATTTGGCTTGATGTAGTTTTTATTTATATTAAATTAATGAAAATATGTATATGTTGTACTTCTGAGAGTTGCATGACTAATGTGTTTGTATCACATTTGCCGTTGGCGTTTGTCTGCGTAGGTGTAGTGTCGGGAAGGGGGACCACAGCGTTGTACTTGATGTGATGTTGCCAGATAATGGAAGGTAACAAGTCATGGAAGGAACAGACGTGACTCATATGACACGTTCTCACTCCAACGCAGCTCTGTCAGAGTGGTGGCGCTCTACTTTCGCATCACTTTTAGATGTGTTGGTGAGGTCGTCTCAATATACGTTCCTTTACATGCAAAGTGTCATTTCAAATTAAACTTCTCCGGAAATAAGGTTACTGCCACAAAAACACGTAGGTTTAGAAAAGAGCTTGGTCGATGTTGACTCACATGACAAGCGAGTGACAGACGAGGAAAGCAGAAAAGGACCTGCATTTCTAGACAACGTCCCCCCAGCCATGCTGCACCGATGACAGAGGCTGGTGCCTCCTACCAAAGATACACAAACATATTCACACACTGATGCTGGGAATCAAACCACCGATCTTCTGATTGGAGATCGACTCTAATAACTGACGTGACTAAATGTCAGCGTTCATCTTTAGTCTGACACGGGACAAAAACAACAGCTGAAGCTAAAGTCCTGTGTTTGTTAATGGACTATCTCTTTATACTGCATCTGTTGCTCTACCCATAATGCAGCTGGTCATTGCATGCTAAATGGGCGTCAGTGTCAGGGCTGCATTAGTTGTCGCCTCGGCGGTGAGAATTCTGATTCCCAGACTCACATGAAAAGGTGTAAAACCTGTCACTTCACCTCCTGAAAGCTGCTCCAGAAACACGAGTGAAGGCTTAGATCAGCAAATTTATTTTATTGTACATTTACAAAACAACAAGAGTACAAAAAAAGTCAGTCCACAGACGTTTGTTTTTGTGTGTTTCGGGAGGAGTATATGCAAATGCCATTTCACAAATGCAGCCAGCAGTCCCTCGGACGAACAAGGGCAGCGACGCGGGAGGAGGGGGTGGGGTTACAATCCAACTTTTATAAAGCTTGTCTGTCTGCCGGCACACTGGGACGTTTTGACTGCAGAGAAACCGAAGGGAACATACAGTAGAAAAGTAGGACATTCTTAGCAGACTAGATGGGTGCAGGGACCCCCGAGGGAAAGTCCTTCCCGGAGCGACGACCCGCTTCTTTTGGCTTTTCCAACTCTCCCCCTCTCAACCAGCAAACACACTTTGTGCTTCATATTTTCCGTTGTTTTTGCCATGACAACAAGAGAGTGCAACAGCAGTTTAATGCTTTTCCAAAAAAGTATACATTTTGACAAAAAGGTTGGCACATTCAAGAAGACATGAGCTATTTTTTTTTTTTTAGAATAACAGACTTTTTTTTGCATTGTTTTTTTTTATCCTTATAAATACAATATCTTTCCCTGTATCAAGAGCCCACAAAAGAACAGTACAGACACAGGTATTTACAAATCAAGGGAGAAGAATGAACTTGATTGCTCATAAATAATCATAGTAATACCAAAAACATGATATAAAGTCCATTGTTGCCTTCTTTCACAGCGAAAAGTGTAGTGTCCTGAAACACCTTCCGTCCAGCGCGTCGTGTCCACAGAGGAAAGATGGTGGATGATGGAGGCGATGACAAGGTCATCCGGTGTCCTTATCTCATTTCCTGGGAAGACAAAACGATTTTAATAGCAATAAAAAATCCTAATAACTCCATAGAACTTGGCTTGATTTCAATAAATCAAGGCAGATGTCTGCTCGTGTTCTCACACTCAAAGTGTTCCCGACTATTAAGCTATTAGCTGAAAGCAGACTGGAATAGAAGACTTGTGGCTTTGAATCACAATCGGTTCATTTTGTCATGACTGTCATTTCTGTTAGGAAGGAGTCGACCTTCCTCCGTGGTGGTTCGGACTTCAGTCTAGCTTTTCTCAGTCCCTTTCCTTGATAATGATTGGTTGAGGTGTTTCCCAACGCAGCATCCTGTCCAAGCAGCGAAGCTCCGATCCGAGGCTCGGATGCTGTAACACTTGAAAGTAATGTGGTGTGTTTCTGTAAGCCCACATCAAATGTACATAACTCGCTGCTGTAAACTCCAGAAAGAAATGTTTTATACTTGGAATCATTCGACGGGAAAATGGATGTTGTGCAGTTATTTTTATTATTCATGTTCCTGGCTGGATCCAGTTTAAGATGGAAACTTTAGCTGCTGCTCGCAGACAAATCTAACAGAGACCATTTCTTCTTTACAGTCTTCCATTCACTTACTTCACATACGGTTCCCCTATGTGGTCTTGGTAGAACCTCTTACAACGTGTCCACATTGAAGTCTTTAAGAGGGTTCTGTCTAAAACACAACATAAAGGATTATACCTAGAACCATCTAAAGGCTCCACAGAGACCCCCATGAGAGGTTTTACAGGTATACTAGTTCCAAGTAGAACCCTCTCTGGAGGTTCTATACAGAAAGTTTCCACCGTCACAGTGTGCTAACAAGAACCAACTCAAGAGGGTTCTATCGATCTAGTCTTAACAAGAACACGATTATGATAAAGGTGAATAATAATAATAAGATATCTCAAATTGAAGCTCCTGTTCTCACACACACACACACACACACACACACACACACACTAGATGCTGTTGTTTGGTTCCAGTCAGCGTCGAGTCTGATCTTCGTAACAGCAGTGTCTCTGTGTGGACTACAGGTCGTCATGGTGACGTCTTCTCACCCAGAATCTAAGGAGCAGTCGACTGCGTGTCTCATCCTTGCCAACCCAATGCCAGTGATTCCATATCAGAGCTGATGTGACAGACCTGAGGACAGCAACAAGGGCCTGGTTGTCCGTTTGGGTCAAAGGGCAAAGATAGCCATCGGCAGCTCAGCAGGCAGAATGAGTAACCTAACCCAGACTTCCTGTAGAAACACCCCGAACTTTACTGGGAAGCTTTCAAGTCCCACGCCAGGCGAGACAAGTCCAGTCAGGGTCAATTAGGGGTGTTAGGGGGGAGGTGAGGTGTTCCTTACTGCTCCACAGGGGGGGGAACCTGAGAGGCATGAGATACAAGGCATCTGTGTGTGTGTGTGTGTGTGTGTGTGTGTCACTTTTACAAGTGCTTTTGCTACATTCCCGTGTCAGATGTGTGTGAGGTCAGCGAGGAGGCCTGACCCGTGACGGAGCCATCCTTTCTCCGTCCACAGCTTTATGGTGACGCCGCGGCTCACAGCAGTAAAACTCACAACTACAGCAGTAAAACCAGCATCAAAGCTGCTCCTCTCTTCTTTTCTCATGAACCCACGCGTGTGTCGGCCGACTTCCTTCAATGTCATTCCCTCTAAAATTCAAATGGTTTAATACAACCTGTTTGATTGTTGCTTTACAGGAAACTTAACCAATTCTGCTTGGAAGTAAACTAAAAGCAGTGAAAAATATTTTCCCAATGATGAACTAAAGGATGGATGAAGTGGTTTTCATGGGTTGTGAGAATTCATACTTCTGAAAAATAACGGTTTCAAACCCTGTTGGATCAGCAGTAGTACTTGTAAAGGAGTACTATTTTGTGCAGCATCATATTACTACTTTAATTAAGTAAAAGCTCTGAATAAATACACTATCTATACATACACATATTTATAATATTAGAAATATAAACTTTAAAATGGAAAAACTGAAATGAAAATAAGACGCTTCAATGGAAATTGAGGTGAATATTAAGGGTGTATTAAAAATGTCAGCACCATAATCCAGTTTACTTTATTGGTAAACATTGAATAATGGCCTGATTATCCTTAAAAGTAGAATAAAATACATTTCATTCTTGTTTTTATTGAACTGATTTGCCTCTCAACGACAGTGAAAGACGTTTTTTCAGCACTTGACGGAGAGTATTTATATCCTTTACAGATTTAATTTGGTTAATGGACTGCACTTAAACGACACTGCGCTTTAAAACCTGCCTCTGATTCCCTCACAGTCACCAGGATGAAGCTGCCGTGCACTGAGCCGGCCTTCTACATGTGGACGGGACCGGCCGGGGGTCCAACCGCTAGTCCCGGACCTCCTGAATCATACAAGCGGTAAAGTGATTTACACAACCTCCAATCAGCTGCTACGTCTGTCTACCTCCAGTAATGTTGAGGAACATGTCAAACATGGTTAGTAAGTGTCGCATCCCCAGAATATAAATACCCACGGAGCTCTCCGTGCGGCTGCACAGCTTGTTCTCCCATGAAAGGTTGCCGTGCGGGAGCCTGCCGGAGCTGCTTCTAAAGGAGCATTCCCACTGTTTTTCCCAGTGGGAGCGCTCCTTTACATTGCTTCTCACTGTAAAGCTTATCAGCCTGTGTGTGTGTGTGTGTGTGTGTTAGGGCAACAAGGGACTATAGAAGCTCTTATCATGCATCTGCACATATAAGATTATGTGTGTTTTATGGAGCGCAAGTAGATAAAACTAAACCACATGAACCTCTCAGGAACGGTCTCTGTTCCAGTGCTCATAAATATCTAAGAGCATCAATTATTAAAAAGCATTTGAGAGAGAACGTTGTTTCTTTTCTTTTTTCATGAAGAAGACGCAGTGAAATGATATGAACTCATTAGCGTGGCCGTATCCTACCTCGCCGTGTTTCCTGGCCGAGGGGAGCCCCCGGGAGCCCGTGGAGCCTCTGGACGAGGAGCTTCCTGTGGTCGAGCAGTTAGCCGACATCTGACTCCTGGAGAGGTAGGCGGCCTTGCTGCTGTATGGCATCATCTCCTCATCTGAGGGAGGAAGTAGTGACAGCAGCAAGACGGGGTTAACGGGGGGATATTTCATCAATATAGTTTAATATACGTGTGGAGAAATGACTGATTAAAGTTTCATAGGTCAGATCTTTGAGGCAAAAACGAGGTGTTTGGTAATAATTACTAGCTGTGATTACAGCTAGTAATTATTAGCTGTAATTATCCACTGTGATTGCAGTCTATGGGGTAAATGAAAATATTCAAATAGCTGTGATTTTCTGCTACTTCATTATGTTGCACAATTTCTGCATTTTGTAGACCACACTTTGCATTTCCATTCATGAACACTGCAAAGCTGCATGTCACACATGTGAGAAATACATCGACAAGGATCTGGCGACCGACCACGGACACACGCCTTCGTGTTGCAGCAGCCTCCTTCTATTCTGCTGTGTCACTGGAGGAGAAGGGACTGCAGTGCAGTAGGAGGGAATGACACAGCAGAAATGTGGAACAAGTGAGCGTGGCTGCAACAATGTACACTTTTGTCTCTTTCGTTTTTGGATTTCGACACATTTTCTTGTGCTGATGTCGAACTAAAGCACGACTGAAGCTCTACTCTGTAAAACTTTGCCTTACTGTCGGTGTGTCTTTGTCCCGAGCCTTTCCGCTGGTGGCTGCTGCTGCTGTATTCACTCCTCTCCAGGGAGGACAGAGCGCCGTTCGCCACACCGCCGGCCTCCACGCAGCCCTGGGGGCCCTGCAACCTGTCGTCCCCTGGGGGAGGCTCCGGAGGGGGGGGCAGGTCTGAACAGAAAGGGAAAACATGCACGCATGTCTGAGTTTAGAACACGAGGAGGAGGATCACTGCTGACGATGCATCAAAGCGCATCGTAGTCGGCGTTCTGTTACATAACGGCTTTATGTTGCTTTAAGCTCGGAATGGGGGCACTTTGTTTTTGTTGTTTTCCTGTGCATAATTGAAAGAAGCCGACAGACGAGTCCCACCGTTGTTTTGCTTTAGAAAACAGGGGCGTTCTGCGTTTTACAGAGATAGTGTCATTCCGAGCTGTTTAATTGGTTCCCCGGATCACAATGCGGCTCGACATTAGATAATCATCAGTCCACGCTCCGGTGTGTGCAGCGCGCCTGTGAGCTGAAATAACTGAAGCGCTACACCTTCGCACCAGAGTTGGTGTATTCAATTACAGGTTGTGTGGAAGGATATCTGCCGGATCACGATGGGGTGGATTTATTCGCCCCCCCTGACAATGAGCCAGGGTTCGAGAACAGAAAGTAAGCGTGGACGTGAGATTTTCTCTTTCGCAGCAGAGCTGCATATTCAGCCACTGTGAAGATCTGATTCGGCTTCCCACTACGCTCAATAACACAGGCTGAGTTTGAAAAAGAAACACTGATGAATCCCAGAAACAGTTGTTCTCCCATCCCCTGCCGAAGTGAACATATCTGAATCCACTCACCTCCTTGTACATCTCTTCTGTACGCTGAACTCTTGGACACCTTTT
Organism: Chelidonichthys spinosus; assembly: GCA_029853015.1. Taxonomy (NCBI): domain Eukaryota; kingdom Metazoa; phylum Chordata; class Actinopteri; order Perciformes; family Triglidae; genus Chelidonichthys; species Chelidonichthys spinosus. The sequence continues at coordinate 10,618,427 of CM056835.1, forward strand.
TTTTCACTCTGGATTTTTGGTTGGGAGGGGTGCATGTACCTGCTGGGGATGAGCGACTGTGGACTGTGTGGAGAGGAAAACACAATCAGGGAGTTTATCTTCTCCGCACTCGACACACACGGAGCATTTGATGTATTCGATGCATATGGATGAGTAAGTCACGGTTGTAGGGTGAACGCATTCATGAATGTTCAGCTCTCATGATTGCGTTTGCTGCTATGTCTTTGTGTGTGTGTGTGTGTGTGTGTGTGTGTGTGGCGGCGCTGCCACCTTACCGGGTGTAGCGGTGCCGTCTTCATTCAGAGCCGGCCCCTGGCTGTGGAAGCAGCGATGGGCAGGACTTTGGCACTGCAGCGTGCCAGCCTCCGATGAGCCGTGATGCTGTTGGCCAGAGAGGTTGGGGTTGGACTGGGTGAGCGGCGGGCTCGGCGCCCGGGGGACTGGCACCGGACCGCAGGGTAACCTTCTGCTATGGGAAGAAAGGGCGACGTGTCACCGGACGGAGGAAATCGATGGAGTCGGAAGCACTAACCGTGTATAATCTTCTCCTGGTGGTTGATGTGTGAAAATGTGCAGCTAAGGTGTAAAAGGCATTGTTACTTGTTCCTCAACATTACTGGAGGTAGACATTACATACAAGTTTAATCACTTAAAGCTACTGGTCATACCAAGTAAGACTGTATTTTTTTAATTTTTTGTGGATTTTAGTGTGGATTTTATGATTTGTGAATTGTATTACTTTACTTAAGTTTTTTTTTTGTTATTTTGTCTTTAAAAGGTTTAAATCAAACAATAAAATCTTGTATCTAGAAACACGAACCCCCACACAACTACGGTTCTCCCGCCTCCTTTCTTGGACTGCACGCCACATTTTTAAAGCAGTTAAGATGCATGAAAGTTCAAATACTCTCATCTTTTCAGCATCACTTTCATTGTCTTTTTTCCTCCTCATTCAACATTGAGAGCTCCACGTCTGCTTGAACCCACACCTGATCAGCTGGTTGCCCCCCGCTACACTGGATCAGCATCTGTATCGCTGTATCAAAGGACATGTGATCGGTAGACGATGCTAAAAAAAGAACGTTCTCCGATCTGAACTAAATAAAAATGGCTTCTTTTATTCATTGCATCATAATGAATATTGCATTGTAGTTGATGCAAACAATGTGTCCTTCTATTAACCAGGAACCAAGGGATCAGGAATGGGGTTAGAGTTCACATACCGTGAGGACTGTTGGCCGTCTACTTGGTTGAGGCGGGGGAGGTCATGGGGAGCCCGGGTCTCCTCGTGAGGCGACGGGGTGAGCGTGGCGGTGGACTGGTGGCTGTAGGAGGTGGCTGGGGAGGAGGCGTGGTTCCTCTGTGGGGGACAGGGTCCGTCCTCGCCCTCCATCAGGTAGGTCCTCTCTGGGAGGGGGGGGCACCACTCCTCATCCGAGCTGCACGGACGAAGAGGAGCGTTACAGCGTGACGACAGTGCAGCTGGATCTTCTCTCTGTGTGTGTGTTCCTAAATTACACTGGTGCCTTCAAACCCAGCCAGCCACGAGGCTTCTTAAACTTTAATGTTGTTCTCACAGGCTTCGCCGTTGGCAAAACGGCAGGAGGCTAAGCTCCCACTTGGGTGGGATCTCTGCTACGAGTGTGTGATGCTGAATGAGTTTACTCCAAGGATGCAGAGAGCAACGGGTCGGGAGGAACACGGCAAATTGTGTTGGGGGGGAAAAACAGCTTAATCACTAAAGCAACTGACCAAAACCAAAGTAATTGAGTTGTTAAAGCCAGAGGCATAAGAGCCACGGTGGGTTCGATACTTAATGTGCCTGTTCGAGGTGACGCTAAGTCTAAATGATGGTGCAGCAGCCTAATGCTTATTTATAGGGGTGTGTGTGTGTGTGTGTGTGTGTGGGAGTCTGACTCACCCTAAGTCCATGTCCTCGTGCTCTGGGGCCAGGTCGTCTGGCTCAGACTGTTCCAGGTCTTCAATAGGGGGAGGTGGGGGCAACGCCTCTATCCAGGTGAGAGACGGGGTCTTGACCGCTTTACCCATGGCCTTCTGTTTGGGCTTACTTCCTATGAAACACACAGACACACTCTGATTCAGCTGAGTTCATGATGACCGTTACTGGCTGAAGGATGAATACGGGTTTTAGAGAAGGGCAGCAAAATGTGAAAAAGATACATTTTCATTTGACCCTGAAAAAGCTTCTTTCTCTTCTTTGTGTGCAGCACTCAGTCAAGTTCATTTATTGAAATGGAGAGTTTAGAATAAAATAAATAACTAGAAAGAAAAGCCTGAAACTCAAACTTTTTTTTTATAGAAAATAGTGAAAAGAAAAAAGTAACAAATATTGAAAATAATGATTATTATTTTTGCTTCTAATTATTCCCATTATTCATTCATCTTGTTGGTGGAAAAGTGCCTTCCATAAAGTATAAGCCATTTATCAATTTATTTGTTTGTCCAGTTTTTTGTCACTTGAAAAGCTCTAATTAAAAAAGTTAAATCTAAAATATTGTAGAAAAAAATATGAGAAATAAATAAAAAAAGGCTGGTTCTGTTGGTAATCTGTGAGATCTGTCTAGAAGCCCTGGTTCCCCCTCACCGTTGCAGCGGTCCAGCTGGGCGTACTGGGCTCCAGAGGGTCCTGGCTGGGTGATCCAGTGTCCCTCCTCCTGCTGCTCGCCGCCGCTGTGGGCCGGCGCCTGCGTCTGGTTGGTGAAAGGCATGATGGAGGTGGAGGCGTAGGGAGTGGTGGAGGTGTGCTGGGCGTAGGTGAAGCCTTGCAGGTCTTCGTTGGTGGCGTCGATGGTGCTGTAGATGGGACCCTCGGTGGAGCCTCCCATGCTGTACTTCTCCGTCTGGTTCAGGTAGTTGGAGATCCCAGCTTCTACATCAGGAATGGAGAGAATGTTGTTTTTTTGGTGTGTTTTGCAAAGAAAAGGGACGTTCATGTGTCCGAGCGGCGTCCTACCGTTGTAGTATCTCTCCGCTGTGTCGTGGTTGGTGGTGCAGCAGTTGACTGGCTGTTTACCGCTGTGGACCAGATTGGTGGTGGGCCAAGAGTCTGCCAGCCATGGGTAGTTGCCCATGTTGCCTCCCAGCACGCCGGGCCTGCAGAGACATTCTGGCATTAATTTCATGGTGGAGCACAGTACAACAGCAATGACTGTCCAGAACACAGCAAAGTAAAAAGCTGCATAGAAAGACTTCAGTATATCAACAGAATTACAGGATATACGTAATTTAGTTACCTTCCATTGAGTCCTGCTCCCTCTCCAGGGAAACCCACTACAGAAGACAGAGAGAAAGACACTGTAAGTTTTGAGTCCTACTTTCTTTTTGTTTTGTTTAATAAAAATGCTTATGGTCCAACATCATCTGTCCCCATTTCCACTATTCTTAATACTTTTTTTTGTCCAATAACTCGTGGATGGCATCATACCATCATACCAGAGGCAGCAACAACCGATGGGTGTGCGTGTGCATCGTTCTTCCTGACCTGCTGGTGTGTAGGCGAAGGAGGCGGTGTAGTGGCTCAGCTCCTTACGCTTCTTGCGCCGGCAGTAGATCCAGAAGCTGAAGCCCATGAGGATGACCCAACAGGCCCCGCCGATGCCCGCGATGAACGCCGGCTGCTTGACCACGTCGGTGATCTGCTCGGCCAGACTCACGCTGCTCTCCTCGCCGCCGCCATCGTCAGCGCCGCCTGGCACAGAGGGCTGCTCGGCTGGCAGCTCTGGGCGGAGGACATTTATGATATTATAAGACAATATAATAGGACTGAGGGAGAACTACAGATATGCTACCATTTTCTCTGTTGATTTTATAGGTTGAATGTCTTCAAAGCCAACCAGGGTTTTTCCAATAAAAACCCAACAATGTGTCCACAGAAACATTCCCCTTCAAATCCATGAATGAGCCTGAAGCAGTTGAGAAATACTAGAAAAAGGCCAAAGGGGCACAGCAGCTAACTGTATTGTTACCATGGTGATGTTCAGCAGATATATTTACCTCATTAGTGATTGTAGATTAGCATGTTAGCATGCTAACACTTGCTAATTAGCACTAAACACAAAGTACAACTGTGGCTAATGGGAATGTTAACGGCTCTGCAGAAACGAGAGTATTAAAATGTTGACCTGATGATGATGATATTACAGCTACTGGTTTACGCTCCTTTTTCACTCAAATCATCAGGATTCATCCTCTGGGGACCACAAATGTGTGCACCAAATTTCAATGCGATCAATAAATAGCTGTTGAGATATTTCAGTCTGAACAAAGTACTTGACCACCGACTGTTTTGACGTGTCAAGTTCGGCGCCATCTTGGGATTTTTGCAACCAGAAGGACACAAGAGGGAGGAGCTAAGTCAAATCCAACGGTGAATAAGAAATATTTGGACCATAATGTATTAAATGCACATCATGCTGGATTGAAGAAGACTTGAAACCAGAGATTGAGACCATAAACTCACATTCACAACGTTTACTCAGGTAACAAATGAGGTGAGAGCTAAACATTGTGGACTCACTGATGAGGACAGACACCGGCTGACTGCGGGTGCCGATGCCGGCGCTGGTCACCGCCGCTACCTCCACCTGGTAGAGCACGCCGGGCATCAGACCCTGCACCGCTGTTGACAGCGTGTTCCCGTCCACCGTCCTGTTGATGGAGTAGCGTGTCTGGTTGTCGCCGCCGCTGCCCACGCACCAAACCTGTGGGGATAAATGGAGCGGCATTGAATTTACTGCTGAGTTGATCACTGAGCAGGACCGCTAACCAGCGTGCTCTACTCTACGTTTGAAGTCTTAAAAACCTAGTCTCTTCCCCTTTATCTCACCATGTAAGCTGAATGAACAAAATATTAGGGTTCTGTTTTGACCAGGGGCCCGTTTCACAAAGCAGGTTCAACAAACTCTGAACCTAACCCTGAACTCTGAGTTGAACAACTCTGAGATGGGAAACTCTGAGTTTTCGGTTTCAGAACAGCGGTTTTGAATTAGTTCACTCAACTCTGAGTATGTAAACTCTGAGTTACGCGCGTGCCTGCCGACTCTACAAAGCCATCATCAATGGAGCTCCGATACTACGATTCACCATGGCAACGGGGAGAGCGTCATTAGATATTACTGAGTGTTTATGTAGAAAACGAGCTCATCCTGAGAAAGCGGAGCACCGTAACTGCAGCAAAGTAGTGATAGTTGGCGTGGCAGACAATTACTGCCCGATCTAATGTGTATAACTGAATGAAACAGTCTATTGATCTAAAGGTAAATAGTGTTTATTTTCAGAGTTGCACAGCGTCACGGTGGTGTAATGGTTAGCTACGCCGCCCACAGTGCAGGCGACGGCGGTTCAATCCCCGTAAATCACAAAGTAGCGCAACACATAAATTATTATTTTTATTGGGTATAATCCCCCCAGGCACAGAAAGAAAGTGGCTTCAGTTGAAAATTAAGCATAAGAATATTGCGCAAATACGTTGACTAAGGCATATGATTTTAATAATATTTCACATATTAAACTGTAAATATAAGCAGGTATTTCAACACAGAAATGTACTTAAACATTTCATAAATCTCCCGTTCGCAAAAACACTACCTCCGCAAAGAATCTGGTTGCGGATTATGTCCGCGATATGAAATGTTGAAAATATCGGAGAATATTGTTTAGATAATATCTAATGTGATTGAAAGGAAAGGTAATCAAAATCCTCTCCCGATGCAAAGCTGCTAGAATCACTTTTATTTCCATATCGATTAGGTTGACGATGAAAGGACGGCATATTTTTTTCAGAGTTGGTTCAGATTCCGGAAAAAGGCGGAGACATGTAGGGAGAAACTCAGGGTTTGTTGAAACTAACCTGCTAGCGAGCAGGTTAGTTTCACGGAGCATGTTACCCGGGTAACTGACTCAGATTTATGCTGAACTGGCTTTGTGAAACCGAAAAACCAGAGTTTCCCTCATCTCAGGGTTAACTAACTCAAGGTTTTCACTAAACCTGCTTTGTGAAACGGACCCCAGAATCCTCCACTAACCCTCGGCTTCCTCATTTGTGATGATGGAAACGTATTAAACTTATTTTCCTCGTTGTGTTTTCTCACAGGTTTGTGCTCTTCGTCCAGCTGTTTGGTGCCTTCAGATCAAACCTGTGTGACTGGACCGGGCGGAGGCGTTTTACCTTGTACTCCTGGATGATGCCGTTCTGCATGTCGCTGGGTGGAGGCTCCCAAGAGACGCTGATGCTGGAGCTGTTGCTTAGCTTCACTGTTACCACTGCAACACCTCTGGGTGGGGCACTGGGGACTGTGAGAGGTTCCATCAACATACTTATAGGGAGCACAGTGACTGGAGTAATACATTCAATTTAACTACAATTAAAAGGCAATAAAAATGAAAGTGATCTGTAGCAGGAGGGGAAATTGCTTGTGATCGACTGCTTTAAAAAAGTTATGATTTATTCATGTTTTGGGCAGGGCTACTCAGGCAGGTCGATCCAAAGTCAAAAAGTCTTCCTTGTATTTATTCCAGAGCTTGGCTCAACTGATATCAACCTGCTGAAAACCTCAGGCAGCAAAAACCCATTTGTGTTTGAGGCTGAATTTAATGAAAACGGGGATCAATATAAATGAACCCAAATTTGTGGAGGATATAAAATTAACCCCAAAACGAGATAACATTGCTGAGATTCATGTGGTGCCAGACGGGCTAATGAACAGCCAACGCCATGTCGAAGGAATCCCTGGCTAGTTTATTAAAAGAGTTTCTCTTTGAATGGTTCCAGACAAGTTTAAGAAGGCATTACCCTCTTCTGGCGTTCGAACCAGCAACGTCCGGCTGTCCTTCCCCTGGAACTCATCGAAATAGGAACGGATCTTTATCTCGTACTCGGTTCCTTTGAGCAGGCTGGTGAGGACGCTGCTGCGCTCGGAGGGCGAGTTGATGTCCTGGAGGAGCCAGTTTCCCCCGCTGGGTCGGTAGAACAGTCGGTAGCCCTGGACGTACTGGGACTGGCGGTCCACCTTAGACCAAAGAGAGGAGAGGTGGAGATATCTCAATCCCTCCGACTCTAACTTAATGTGCTCCATGCCTACACAGATCCAGAGAGACACTCACGGTCCAGGACACTCGGATGGAGGATGTTGTCACGGTGACGGGCTCTTGCAGCTGGACGGCCACCTCTCCCAGCTCCCTCTGCACCTGCCTGTGGTCCACCCCCTGACCCGTAGGACTCACATCTGGGAGGAAGCACACACAACCACACAGTCAGAGCGCTGCTGCTGACACACACATGACAGCGTTTCTAGACTTCTAGATACCAGACCTTGTGTCCGGACGGGCTCGGAGATGGGGCTGGGGTCGCTCAGGCCGTAGGCGTTGACGGCTCGGACGATGAACAGGTAGACGGTGTTGGGGAGGAGGCCCGTGATCGTGTGCGTTTCCATCCTGACCATGTCGGCTACAGTCTGCCACGTGCTGCCTGCTGATTGGCTGTGGATAGGAACACGGGGGGGGGGTGTTAAATACTGCTGCTTGTTGTTACATGGAAACCTCCTCCTTTATCGGGAAAATAAATATGATAAAATATTTGCTAAATGGTACGCAAATAAGTAAAATAAATTAAAAATAAGGCCATAAACTAGACACATCAACAAATAACTGATGATAATATACGGTCGAACAAACCTGTCTTATTATTTACATGTTTTAGAGACAGCATTAAACTAATTTAATATATAAAAAATACTTTTACAGGGGGGGATGACATGGCAAATGGAAAATTGGAGTTTACCAGGGAGGATGAAGAGATAAATTCAGAAACTGAATGCATTAACATTGCTTTCAAAATGAACATGAACATCTTTATGACTCATTTAAAATGTCTATTTCCATATCGGTTACTGGATTATTGTAGGTGAACAGTCATTAGACTAATGTGTCGCCGTTTCAGGTGCACATTTGCAGAATTAACAGTTATCAAGTATATATACATATAGTAGAGTATTATATCTGCTACTCACACATTACTGTACATTTTACTCTTGCTACTTTAGCTCCATTCCACCACCTTCAAAGTTTCATGCTGCATTCAGGAGCGCTTTGCAACACTGCTGTGATGTGCAGCCACACAATGCAACCGATGCATGAGGAGATCTCCAGGCCACAGCAGGGTCGGAGTTTACATTTCTTCTCTGGTAAACAATAGCAGGTGTGACCAAAGTCACTGAGAGCAGAGAAGTTAGTGCTCGTTACTGAGGTCTCCTCCAAGTGATCCGAGCTGCTGTCCTGATGAATAATGTAATGAGGCTTGTAAGAAGGCACAGCTGTGGGCAGGAAATGAGGGCATGTTCTTAGCCTTGTGGCACCTGATCATCATCCTGCCAGCTCAGGCCCGCTCCCCCTTCATCCCGGCTCTCTCTTTCTCTCTCTCTCTCTCTCTCTCTCTCTCTCTCTCTCTCTCTCTCTCTCTCTCTCTGTGTGTGCATCCACTGTCACCTTGGCAGAGCAGCAGTCACAAAGGCCTTTCTTACCATTTGTTTGACACTTTTAGATTTCCCCCAAGGGTACTGTGGGGTTTGTGGTGGAGTAGCTTCAGTGCTAAACTGCACAATTAGACCAAAGAGGAAAACGACTCATGAATTCTCTCTCTCCCTCTCTCGTGTGTGTGTGTGTGTATGTGGGTGTCTGTGTGGCTCCAAGGTAACTTTGTGGAGGAGTTGGGAGTTCACACTCACAAGGCTGTGGCCTTACAAAAGAGAAAATGAATGCAGTCTCACCAGGAGAATAGAAAGTCTGCCATCATATATTAGATAAACACTATTACACCTTGCATATGTGCACGTACACACACAAACACACACAAACACACACACACACACACACACACACACACACACATTGCCCTTCCCTGTGGTCCTGCATACAAACCTTTGTACCTCAGGCAAGGAAATGTTATTGCAAACCTCCCTCTAGTCCCCTTCAGCTGCTTCATAAAGAATCAGTGTGCGTTACTTGGAAACGGCGTGCGGCTGCCATGGGCCGCGGTGGACGTCTGGATCTGATTAAGCCCTGCTGGTGTGCCCCTCTTCATCCAATTGGAAGGACACATTTCCCCATAACGCATGGAGCCACCCATCCTGCTCCGCTAAATCTGCTTTCCCCCCCTAATTGATCCAAGACGGACCGCCTCTCAGGTGGCAGCACCAGAAAGCTTCTGCTGATGTGCATTAAGGCTCCTGTGGAGTGTGTTGTTGTGAGTCCTACGCACCTATCCGTGCACAAGTGATATTTTATAACATGTTTTCATGAGTTCTTGCCTGACCAAAGTCTGTAAATGTTTTTTATCCATTGCATTGTTCTATTGAGTTTTGTGTCCTCTTTTCAAGGTCTTATTATAATTAGTAAATGTGGCAGCTTGGCTCTCGTTAAAGAGCTGCAAACCGTGAAAGAATTTCATTAGGCTGAGATTCGGTGAATGTGTTTTAGTGTTCCAAAATGAAAAGCTCTTCCATTCAGATAAGACGGATGCTTCTGCATTGAAACTGAATTTCAAGTATTCGATGCACGAAGAATAAAATCTTGACTGCTAATAAGAAAAGATGAAGGATTTGAGATCAAACTATTGGTGAGAAAAAGAAGCAAGGCAGTGAAGGGTCCCTGACGAAAAGAGATACAGATCAGGTAGAAATGAGTTGTTCCATTCTAATGCTGCGTTCACAACCAACGCAAAGCAAAGTCTTTGTCTGGCAAGTATTTCAACTCGAGGGAGAAATTCATTTGATGCTGCACTGCGAAATCTGTCAGTGTTTAGATTCTCCTCCTGCTGTCGCTGAATCAGAGTCGGAGGAAACACATGTTGTCTCCTGTCTGTGGTCCCCCAGACCTCTACCATGGTAGCTCACATTAGTCCAGAGATCGGACCAGACTATGTGGAGAAACCAGAGACTGTCTGTGGTCCCCTAGACCTCTACCATAGTAGCTCACATTAGTCCAGAGACGAGACCAGACTATGTGGAGAAACCAGAGACTGTCTATGGTCCAAACAACAAGGTCTCTGCTGTATTTATGTCTAGATGACCTTATTTGGAGTGTTGATGGAGCAGCTACAATGTTAGCATAGCCTAGCACCCATCAACCAGACTCCATCCAACAAAGACTTCAGACTTTTTACCGATCACCATCATTATGGAGTTATTTCAGCATCTTTTAATCTGTTTATTGTAACTCAATCACTACTAAATAGTTTACTTTCGGTTCATCCAGTTGTGGTAAACCAGCCGATGTGTGTCTTGTTAGATCCAGTGAATACAGTTTGGTGAAATTCACCAAGGACCTCTGGGTGATGATATGAACTCAGACAGGAGGGAGTTTAGTCTTGGTGTATCTGGGACTTCACAACATGTACAAAGCAGAAATCATGGTGGTTTCAGCTGTGATGGATGGAACCTGGTTGGTGTCTACATGGACGTAAGTCCCGCCTCCTCTCTGGCACGTCTAGCATCCAGCAGTCGAACTCAAACGAAAGGTGAAAACAAAAAAAATTGGCAAAACTCACCTGAAGGCCTCAATGATGTAGGCGGTGACGGCGGCTCCTCCCTCGTGGGCGTTGGGTTGCCAGGTCAGAGAGACGCTGTTCTTGGACACATCTGTGACTATGGGTTTGTGTGGTGGACCTGGCAACTGGAAGGGCTCCGTGGCCTGAGCTACCAATGAGTCTGCACTCTCTTGGATGGTGAGGGAACAAAGATGGAGGACACAAAAGGAGGAATGAATGTAGAGACATGTGTGGGTAGAACATCCTCCGTTAACGTAACGTCTCGTAATGTCCTCTGTGTAATCCTGCTAACGGGCTCGCTGCAGGCCGACTTCCTCACTGAAAACAGACTTCACAAGTTTGCTTTTATCAACCACTCTTGGATCTTAACTAACAGCCTAATAGTCAAAAAATAAACTATTATGTCTTATTTGTTTTCAAGTTCAATCCGTCTATTTTTCTTTATTCTAAATCACTTTGCACTGTGTTTCCTGTATGGAAGGTGCTGCACATATTAAGTGTATTATTATGAGCAGTTTTTAATGCAACTGGTGAAATCTCTGCAGCGTGAGATATCTGAATGCCTGATGGGTTGTGGGGAAGATTAAAAGGGCCGTGTGTTCCCTGAGCTGCAGTAGTTCATTTCTGTCCTGATTGAGGGCATTTATTTTATCCCCGACGGGTGCTGGCTCTTTGTCAGTATCACTCTTCACATTGAGACACTTGCAGATAAATGAATATTTGCGGCGTGCCTAACATCAGGGCCAACAGGGGTTACGTGTTTCAATTAGACTCAGGAACGGGTTTCATTTGAGCAATTAAATGGTTGCAAGGAGCCGTGTGACGTTCTAAGAGAAACATCTTACATTAACAATTACTTGTCTGATGTCCACGTTCTTATCTGCAGTCACACTCAAATCTTAAACATCTAATTTTATTTCTGAGACTGTACGGTGATTCTTTTTAGCCAAATGAATAATGCAGAAATAGAAGGATGATAATCAGGATTATATAAACACTTCATAGAGATGTTATTTGCATGCATTGACAGAGGACGATCATTTACCTTTGACCGTGAGCACTCCGCTCCAACTCGTCTCTCCACTGGAGCTGGAAGCCAGGCAGGTGTAAACCCCCGAGTCTGTTTCCTGGCAACAGAAAAATGTGTATCACTAGTTTATTGTGTGAGTGAGAGTGTGATGCTATGCTAATGGACCCATTACCAGTGATTGAGAGTAAATGTCATATCTCTCAGACCAGAATGTTTGTACTCAGAATACCAAGCGGAGGGAAGTTGGCGTGGATGAAAAGCTGACAGAACACAGAGCTGTGATTCACGCCGAGCCGAGCAGGTGACTCCGTCGCCGTCCACATCAAAGTAAGATGGGCTTTTCAGTATCAGTCTGGAGCAGCTTGCAGCTCCCACTGCTGCCGATTTGTGGAAAAGGGAATCGGTAGGACTGTGGATGACCACCACCTTTCTGTCTTTTTTGTGTGATTATTAAAGGTCCCACATTATGAAAAACATGTTTTCTCTTGTCTCTACACCTATAAACTGGTCCTCCCTGAGCCTGTCAACTCCCAGAATGAGGAAAACAAGTGACTCCTGCATGGTCTCTGCAGCCCACCCACTGGTACAAGGGTGCTCCTATGGGCTGTTTAGATTCAGCTCCCGTTGTTACATTACAAAGGGAGTAATTTGCATAGGCCGAACTCTTCTGCATGATGATAGGAGATATCTGAACTGAAGTTCGGTGTGTCCTGCAGTGAGATAGCGGTGAGATAGAGGTGTTTCCAATGTCGTCGCTCAGAGCTAGACACGTAGATTGCTCTGTTGTTGGTTGTACAAATCAGCATAAGTGCTTGTATTCTGTCCCACAGAAGAGAGTGGTTTTTAAAGACAATGTGCCGGCTACAGTCCGTGTTAGCTTGTATGTGTGTGCTAACTACTTCACATCGGACTGCTTCAGTAACGAGGGTCAGTACAAAGCTGGCTGACCCTCGTAAAAGGATCTGTCCCAACAATAAGGGACCCAGCAACTTCACCTGAGCCAAATAGGCGAGCCATAGTGATACATCCACTGTAAACATTGGCGCATGCTAACGCTAGCGTAATCGGCATCCTCTTCGTCGCTCTCTAAGTAGGCGTTAACAGACGGAGCTCATTAGCATTTAAAGGTGCAGGCACAGAAACAGTCTGTTGTCAGCAGAGCTTATTTGAGCAACTTTTAGACAGCTGAAATTCAGGACCATGGATGGGTTTGGGGCAATGCATAATCGAATACAGTGTTGTTGGACCTCTGGCAGCTGTGTGAAATTGAGGAAAAACAGTATAATATGGGACCTTTAATTTCACAGATGACAGAATATAAATATCTGATATTATATATCTGCATATGCAGTCTCCCCCTTTCCAGTGAAACACAGCTGACAACAGGGACAGAATATAATATAATATATATAATATAATCATCAACAGGCTAACTATGGAGGAACATGCAGCTTCAAGGTTATGTTAATGGGTCCATTTGAATGGTTTGCATGTGAAGTAACATGTGACGGTGAATTGTTTGGATTTTCTCTTATATATCAGATATATAGCTCATATTCAAATTTAGATAATAACTATTTCACAAAGATATAGGAGCTATCTGTAAATTATACTGTAAATTATATGTAATAATGCAATGAAGGGGCAGGACAAGATAAGCTTTGCTTTCCTGTCCCTCCTTGAACTTGAAATTACATAGGTTTATTCTTTTCTTTTTCACATTTGTATGATGTATTTCATGTCATATAAATATTGTACTTTATATTCGAGCAAAATAAAGATAAAGATCAAATCAAATCAAACTTGGTGATACTAAACATGTAATATATAATTAACATAATATAAACACATTATGATACTATTTAAATTCAAATAAAGTATGTATGTTTATCTAAATGCACTCACTATTCTTTTAGGATAAAAACTGCCTCTCCCATCAGTATTGTTAATTCCATATGAATATTTCCATTTTGATTTTTGATTTGCTTTCATTAACTGCTTTTAGTTAAAACATTTTTTTAAATTGTGAATTGTAGTTATTTCTCTACTTTTGTTGTTGTCATTAGTGGAATATTCTCAGGGGACCTATTTGATGTCTAAGCTAAAGTCAAGCTGGTGGCTGATTCCTCCACGGCAGGAGGAGAGTTAAGGGAAGGATCAAAGGACAGAATTTTAATTACCAGCTACTGGTCGAGGCGTCAGTCTTCATACTCAACAGCTACTTAGCATTCTGGACATGCTAGGAGCAGATGTAATTAAGAAGTGTGTGTGTGTGTGTGTGTGTGCGTACATGTGAATGCTGGCGATCACATTTTTGGGGAGGCAAGCCAAAAGCTAGACGGGCTGTGAAATTGCTTACAACAGAGGGAGATGCTGGGTGCTTATTTCTGACCACTGACAGGTTCAGATTTTTTTAAGGGTCTGACTACATCATAGAAAGACCACAACAGAGAAAACAAATATTTGCTTGTTCTGGTCTGTTTGTTATTTTGACAAAGCAGAAGAAGTCTGGTTTTGGAAGATGCGACCAGAAGTCAATGGTAGAAACGTGAGTAGATTTGAGAGGAGCAGAAAGAGTAGCTTCATGTTATCCAAGACTTTTGATGTCATGGCTGAATATTTAGCTGAACAAGTCACCTCTGAATCCAGACTGAGAGTCCTTCAGCGTGACTTAGTTGGAGATGATGACAATTTCTCCGGAAAGATCTTTCCATAATGTTGTCAGACACTTATAATACTAATCTGAACCTGTCAATGGTAAAGATAAGCACGTCGACATTGAGAAATGCTATTGCATACGAAGCAAAGACGTGAATTGAGGCACTTGAGGGCGGTGTGAAGGATGACCTGACAGTGCACAAATGACGCAAATAGGCTAAATTTGCACCGTTCGCATGAGTTGAACCATTTCTGTCTCTAAAAAGCCTCTCAGCATTGAGATTGTCCTCCTGTCATGCACACTGCTGAATCACAAAAGGAGTCCAGAGTCCAGACCAGACTATGTGGAGAAACCAGAGACTTTCTAGATTACATTATTTGGAGTGTTGATGGAGCAGCTACAATGTTAGCGTAGCCTAGCTAATAAATTAGCCTCCTCAGAGCTCTGGCAAAAAGGAGCCGGGTTGAACCAAGCTCAACTTTTGGGGCAACGCAGAGTCGTGTCAACTAATATCATTGTGGTACATCACTTTGTAAATGCTGTATTTACCTCAGGATCATGACAACAGAAGACAGTATCTGCTGTACAGTAAGTAAAACAAGGCGGAGGGTTCCAAACACACAAATAAAGGCTTTGCACACGTTTTATGGAGGTATGAAATGCAATTAACGACACTCATATCATGTGATTTGGTGAGAAAAAAAAACATGTTTGTTTACAATCTGAACTACACAGAGAGAGAACAAGCACATGAATTATAAATGTATCTGCATTTACAGTACACTGGGAGGGTGAGGGCGCTGGCTGTATTTAAATGTTAACTGCACCTGTGAGGACTACTGGCTCTCTAGTGATCCTGTTGCACTCTGTATGTGCGTACGTGTGCGTACGTGTGTGTGTGTGTGTGTGTGGTTATACAGCTGTGTGTAGGAGTGTTACGGAGAATTTTAATTCCTTTTTCATCTGTTTCGCTGCAAAAGGTTTCAGTCCTCATCCATTTACATGCAGAAGCGATCCACAGCAAACACAATCAGCCTCCCCTTACTCACTTACCCTGCGAACACAGCCCATAATACTCCCATTGAAAACCTTATACATTATGCAAAGGATGTGCGAAGCAGAGCATATCATGACTTATGAGCAGTGTGTGCACGTGCACGTGCGCGTCTGGGCCGGCTCATCAGTAATGCTGACAGGGGAGTTACTCAAGCCTAAGTGGCTTGTCAGAGCGTCCTGCAGGACGCGGGACAGGTGACTCTCCGTCCCATATGGCCCCCCCTTGCTGCTCCTCCTCTCTTTCTATAGGCCCTGACCTTGAGGCGACCTGTGGGACGGCTGACGCTGCGTCTGTCTGAGGCGGTAGAAAGCGGGTCCCCAGATGGTGGCGTTTGATCAGTGGATGGGGAATCGGCAGAGAGGGCGGGTGGGGTAAACAGCCGGGACACCTGACTATTAATCAAGCCTGGCAGCTCCGGGCGCCGCACGAAAACAGATTGCTGAAAAATGTATTAGGCGAGAGGAAAAAAAGGAGAGCGAGCCAGGAGAGAGAGCTCCACACTTAAAGAGGGAATATCATTTATTTATAGTTGGGCTACAGCTTTGGGATATTTCTTCTCAGAAATGGTCTGCCCTTCAAACAGAGTGATTTGACCTTTGGTTGTCTCTCTCCCTGTTATTGTCCACCACCTGCTAATTACCCCGTTACCACGGGTATCAACCCTCTGCACAATAGCGCACAGAAGGTTGATAATGATGTGGGATCCATTTTTAGGAGGGTGCAGAAGGGAAATGTGATTACAGAATATAACACGCGTAGACTGGGATTTAAAGTCAACACATGAACTCGATTTCCTACTTTAATGTGATTACTCCCAGTAATCTGTTTTCTTTTGTCCACGTAGTTCTCCTCACACTCTGCTGGCTTTGTTTGGGTTCCTCTGTTTCCAAACTGTCCCTCTCCTTTCTTTGTCACTTCTGTAATACCAGCACACACCTGCTGCCCCCCCCGCCCGCCCACATCCACCGTTTAGCAGGATGGCATCACCAACCTCTTTAACCTCCTCACCAGAGCCACACACACACACTCATACACACACACACTTCCTGGCTTGGCACCGGTGAGGGGCCGTGGTGGTGTGTATCTGGCAGAGATCCCAGGGTAATGGCATCTCCTTGTTGCCAGAGTGTGAGGAACAAACAGACCATCTGTCCCGCTCCGGGGGCCCCGGTGAAATCCACTTCTTTATACCCACTATTTCAGGGTTAAATGTGTTTTATAAGCACTGATTTCATTTTTCTTACCATCATGCAAAGGATATATTGCATTGGAGGATTTTTAATTTTAATTTTATTTTTTTTATTTCTTTCATAGCTGAGCCGACATAAAGGGATGTTTAGAGATTTAAATTGATACATGAGTATAAATCTAACATCTTAGGAAATACATAAAATGTTTGTACTGATGACAATTTGGGAAAAGTCTCATTATTTGTTATTTTGTCATTTCGGGACAAAAAGTCTGACAAGTTATGAAGAAAAAAGGTTATCTAATTTTTGGGTGGTTTCCACGGTTACTTGATAATGATAGTGAGTCTACACAGTGAAGCAAACTGTGATGAACAAGAGAACGTTCATCTTCCTTTTTCTTTGGCTAAACTGGGAGTCTGTTTCAAATCCGCCTGCTTCTCCGACTGCTCCTCTTTGTCAGCTGCGATGTCACCACGTTGCCAGATCCTACGAAAGTCACTCAGCGTTCACCATATAATACTAATACCTGGCAGAATAAATAGAGATCTTTTTCTCCATGCTAGCGTGGTGGCTCCGGGGACCGTTGGCTGGTTGGAGACATTCATGGAGTCCAGAAGAAACGACTTTGATGAGACTTTAAACCACCAGCTGGTTGACATTTGTGGTTTTGAGTGAAACATCTCAACCACTGATTGGACGGACCACCCTTTTGGAAATATCCATGGTCCCCTAATGAATTGTAATAACTTGGTGATCCAGTGCTGCCTTCAGGTAAAACTGAATTCACCTAAAAACTTTGGTTTATGAACAATAATCTAAATGATTGACATTCCCATCAGCCTCAGCCAGCAGCCTCCTAGGTTTACCCAGCCATCGGCTTGGCTGACTTCTACCATCACTATAGCTTATGATCAATGGGCAGAATCAGCTTTCCTGAGTGTTTAACTGTGGGACTGGATTCTCTGGTGTCCAACTTCTGACATCACTGACACAAGCTGGGTGCAGAACAACATTTCAAATGAAACAAGCAACTGATATCTCGGTTTCATTGTGTGATCTGGTCTCATAAACACCAGGTGCTGTTGTGTCTGCTGGACCACCGTCGCCGAGGGCATGTCTGCTCACCGTGGAGATCCGGATCAAACCCAGCCAAAGTCTACGGAGAGTCAACGTCGAGTTTGACAACTTCACAAGCACGAGCACTTCCAAGTCGGTGCTCTCGGCTGTCAAGTCACTCCCTTTTATTCCTCCATGACACGAATGCAGCAGAAAATGTACTTCTGAGTCCAGATTATGTGCCTTTCTATCCCCCGTTCCTCCATCTCTTTCTCTCATTCATCCAGTCCACACTCACAGTGATGTATCGAGGATTTAATTACAAGTCTAAGCGATCGTTAATCATTGAGAACCCACAATCAATTAACGTGTGAGACTCCCGGAGTCTCGCGGAGGCTGCGCTGACCTCAGGTGCTGCTTCATACCCAGGAGGCAATTCTGGGCAGAATGGATTTCATTAGCATGGAATAAGACGATGCTAAGGACTGCTAATGGCCTGGCACACTCATTATCATGGCGATCACGCCTCACAGATGCGGTTTCGCTTCTTCCCCCCATCCTCTCCTCCTCTCATAAAAACTCATCATTTGAGTCGACGGTAAAAACTGTCCTCCATTTAAGTGTTATGTACTTTCCCTTTAATTAAAACGGGTGTTTTAACATGTGGAATATGTTTATCTTGTGTGAAGTGCACCATGTTTGATGTGCAAATAGTAGCTAATACATGGAAATTATGAATACATTTTAATGAGCTCACTGCTAATTGTGGGGTGATGGAATGAGAAGAAATAAACAATGCATTCAAATAAGTTGAAGGTTAACATAGAAAAGCTGTGAAAGTCAAACCGACACTAACAAAGTTTTTCATTTCCCGTTCCATCAGTTGGGATTATTAACCTGTAAACTAAGCCGTTTCTTCAAATACCTGGAGGTTCGTGATTTGGAAGGTGCCATTTTCCATCAAGCTGATTCGACCATCGTTTCCCAGGATCCTTTGGCCGTCTTTCTCCCATTGGATGCTGGGGATGGGGTTGCCCATGATGTGGCAATGCAACTGAGCGGTGGATCCAGGAGACAACGTGAGATTGGCTGGTCCTTGGCGGATGATGGGCGGGAGGCGGTCCGATGGTGCTGAAGGGACAGAGAACGTCATCATCATCAAGTACCGTCTCAACTACGTGGTGATAAATGACCTTTTAAGAGCTAAAACAAAACTCATACATGGATCAGAAACCATCCAGTCTTCGTTCAAACCTGCAGAATGCTGCTCTGACACTGAACACACACTTAAGCGAACACTAAAAAACTAAAAAGCGACAGCGCTGGAAATGGCCACTCAACAATTTTTTTGCAACAATAATTATAGGATAAATGGAAATCTTATACTGCTTCAAATCCATTGCACGGTAAATGATTTGGCCTGGTGGATATGTTTGATGTGTGTTTTCAATAACTGATTCCTCAATTTTGTTATCATCTTCCTGAAAGCCATCAAAGTTAAGATTCATGCCAACAGTTTGCTCTTTGAGTTATTAATCTTCATGTTTGCCTGGAACATCCCAGCCGGCCGTGTGACATGTAAAATGTCACTATAAGAGCAGATCTGCTCCCACAGGCTCTCAAGTTCTCCTCTTTCATCAATTTCCTTCAATCTGTTGACACATTTACCTCCCGTCAGAGTGATGGACCACTTGACAGAATATTGATTAGGAACTAAATGAATCCATAAATATCATCTATCATACACCAAAGTGTCTTTTCAACCAACATTATACCTTATTTTGGAATCTTGGTGGATAATAGAGAGTCTTTGTGTTTGTATTAAAGCTCACCGTTTTATATGGTAACATCCAGGAACATAAAAACCTCTCTACTATACATCCTATTACGTTGTCTATAAGATATTAATGAGACAAATACTGACAGACATCAACTGTATCTCTGCAAGTTCTTTACACTAGAAATATGATGCAGTGTGTTAGCCAGACAACTGACGGATCTTTGGCACTAAACTTTGCAATAAACTGTTTAACTGAGATTGTTCATTAGCTGGAGGAAATGTCAAACCACATTAATATATGTCGTAAACTTTAGTAGAATGGACACAAACATGCACGTCCCTGTTTGATGTGCAGTCACGCTTACTTCTTGTAAAACCAGACAATGAATGTGTGGGAGTCCTGAAGAGTGAGCCTGTTTTCACTTGACCACCGTTCACCCGCAGCCTTCCCCGGGCGTCACCGGCACTCATGGACGTACCAGGAGGCTGCGCTCTGTGCCGTCAAGCTGTTTGTAATTGAAAGTTTTCTTTTCCTGCTGATGGCAGCCGGCGCTCACAAAGCCCCCGCGTTTCACTCCCCCTAGCGTTTGACATTTACCTTCAGACGGGCAACATGCCCTCATTAGCATTCTGTACAGTGGAAGGCTCTGATATCATCAGCTAACTGAAGTGAACAGAAAGTGTGAAGAGTCAATACAGGAGTTGGAGAAGAGCGAGCTGAAGAGAATCCCTGTTTACTCCCTGAGCGGGAGGGGTGCGGCGAGGGCAGCATATGCTGCGGCGGCCTATTTGCATCACCAGTTGTCTCTTTTGATTCCATCACATAAGGACTCCTGCTGTTTGCTCATTTGGGGAAGAGTGTTTTTAATTTGCGAAGGGTTTGAAGGACGACCTTTTGATTTCATATCACTGCACTTGTAGACCATCAACAGACGGTGTGTTATTAATAAAATATGAAGCTCGAAATGTTAAATTCAAAGATCAACAGAGAGTTGCTGGTGTTGAAATTAGGGAAACATCCACAGTCCCCCAGAGGCCAGCGACTGTATTGCATCCAGAGCTCCACACCTGCAGTGACCTTTGGCTATAATTGCTTTGTTTGTGTCTCTACACCCTGAGGAAGGCATTAAGCCGATACACGTTGGTGTTTTTTTTGTGTTTTGTAGCCCAAATAAATAAAGGCTTTTTACGTAACAACCACCAGAGCCAGATTTTTTTAGAGTTTCACACTTGCTCCTCTGGCTTGATAAGCACTCATCATGAACTAACTAACTGCCAACTGAGAATACACATCGAGGGGGCAAGTGCTTATTATATTTGATCATGGATTTTAGTTGTAAAGGGCCAGTGCATAGCATTTAGGGGGATCTATCAACAGAAATGGAATATAATAGTTTAGTGTATAATTGCCTGACAATAAGAGCTGCTGTGCTTGTTTTACATCATCATACAGAGCTGATCTCCATGTATAAACAGTAGCTCAGGACAGACACATGGGGCTCCACTTCATCATAATGACATCTCACCCAAATATCCACATCAGTGTGTCATTTATTATCACTGAAAACCAGTGATAATAATGTGCCAAATAGAGGGCAGACAGTACAAGTTCAAGCATTTTAAGACAGATTTGCAGCTACATTACTCACAAGGAGCGTAATTTTGTAAGATTTATGGTGTCGCTGTTGTCTTTGAGCAAATATACAACAGGTTTGCGAATTTGATTGAGAGACAAAAGCCGAGTAACAACGCCACCCGGTATGAACAGCCAACAGATATGAATATGAAAGCAGCGGTCTGCATGAGTATTTCAGCTAACGACCACTGCATCTTTAATGCGATTGCTCTTTCAGCGTAATGTGTTTACACTCACCACTTTCCACCTCCAGCAGGGCTTTAGTCAGGATGCTGCCGGCCACACTGATGGCCTGGCAGATGTAATATCCCGAGTCCTCCACTTGGACGTCGGTGATGGTGAGCTCGCCGCTCAGCGACACGGAGAAGCGGCCCGCCTGTGACGGCTCCTGGATGGGGAATAGGAGGATCTGGAAGGAGAAACATGAGGAAGATCAAGTCTTTCATTCAGATTTCTCCATGATCATTTACACGCCTTAAAATTCCCTTTGAAATAAAGCTGCCGTACACTGAAGCATTCAACATTCATTCACAGGGACATCTATAACAGTTAGTTTAACACAGAGACATTCATTTCATTCACTGAGCTGAAAAAGACACAACTTCAAACCTCAAGCTCCAACACAAACATTACTTCCAGACATAAAATGTTCCACTTGAAGCTTTATTACGTATTTGAATCAACATAATATACATTCATGAACGTGACTCTCTTGAATATTCAAGGATAAGAGCTTTACGTTCCATCAAAAAATGGCACTTTGGGTCACATGGAAATAAGGACGTGAAGTCACGGAGGATAGTTTGAATGCAGTGTGTAGAGAGTAAAGGAGAGAGAGGTGATGGCCATGAAAGATGATGGAGATAGATAGATGATGAACTGAGCAAATAATGAACCTTGAAACTTTTTGACTGTGTGTCCTCAAAGTAGGAAAGTTACCACAATAAATGTGAAATTGTGTGCCCAAAAGCATGAAAAAGAGACATGATGTTGAATATGCTTTTCATTGTGTCCCTGTCAAATACACTAAAGGTTAATTTAAAAAATATAAATGGAGAATCAACAGCATAGAGGATGAACCGATACAAAGCGGTTTCCCAATGAACACAACAGCTCGCTTGCTGCAAAACAGCTGCAACACTGAAACGAATGATTGCAGCTCAGAGTCATTTTTCAGTATTGATGATTGTTGTGCAATCAGCTTTTTAAAAAAGTCAAGTAAATAAATAGTGTGTTGTGTCTGTTATTTCTTTCTTTCAGTGCATCGAAGTCATGCACAAGCTTGGTTCCTCTTATCCAGATGTGTTATTTCCCCCAAATCTCATGCCGGATCTACTTTCCTTTTCTTTTCTCAGAATAAAATCCTATATTTCCACATCTCCCAACATGCTACCCACATACTTCCTCTCCACCCCCTTCGTCCTGCATGCTTTATCTCTTTTCTCCACTCTTGTTCTCCCTCTCCCACACACATTCTCCAGGCCTCCTCCGGTCTCACTCTTCCCCCTCTAATCTGTACCTGGGAGCCATGCTAGCGGCACCCACACGCTCTCATCGGGCCTTTCAGTGCATTCCAACAGGCTGTAGTGCTTATCACACGCTCGCCGTTCCAACACTCATACTTATGCATGCACAACCCCACACCCACACACACACACAGGCCTGAGCAGACTCACACTGTGGTGAATAATACCCTGCGTGGATGATGGGAAAATGAGGTGTGTGTGTGTGTGTGTGTTTGTGATTCACCCTGGTACTAAACTACATTGTGATGACAGCAAAGGATGAGACTGAAAACATGACTGTGAGAAGAAAAGATGCAGGCTTTCTTTAAAGTGTGAGAGAGTGGCATGTGAAGAAACTGGCTGTGACTAGCATCATCACATTCCTGGCTGATTTATATTATTTAAATACACTTTGATTCCTATCAAAGTGTATATATCATTGTTTTATGTTTCTTTCATATTTATCCCATTTAGATTTATCTGTTCGGAAGTCCAAAAATATCCTATCTATATTCTAAAAGGGTTTGTTCATACATCATCCGCAGCGTGATTTATACATCACATCTTATTCCAGAAAACATGGCCAAAATGGGTTTGTTACGGTTGTTGACAGTATTTTCTGATTTATGGAGTGATACAAAGAAAACTCACAAATTCCTTCAGTAAAAACCTTTGACCCTGTAATTTATCGACAAAATAAAAGTTGCTTTATCCAAAGTTCAGATTTCGGTTCTGGAAAATAACCACATGAGCTCAAGGATAATGCCTCATTTGCACAGTTGAACCATTGACTGTAGAGGTGGGAGAAATAATAGATTTTATGATGCATCATGATGCTTTGTTGAACGATTCTGCATCAATGCATTAAAGTCTATTATCGATTATTAATGAATACATTTTTTTTTTATTAACACATTTTTTTTTTTGGTTAGGTAATATTTCCACATTTTATATGAGTAATGTAGCACCTCAGCCTAGCCATGGTGATGTCGTTTGTGGACTACAGATTTGACGCATCAAGTTCATTATTTTGGCCGTCCACCTGTTGTATTGTTTCTTGTGTGAAGCTGCTAATAAAGTTAGCTTCATAATTCAAGGTCAACTTTACAGCTAAGTGTTAAAGTCAACTTAGTAGCTAACTGCATTGGTAGCGTGGTAGCAAGGCTGTGGTAGGGATGGTAACGAGAGAACGGACATCATGCTGTATAGAAGAAGACTCATGAACTCATGTCTACAATGTTTACTGAGACAATGAATAAAGTGAGAAGTGGGGTCTTCTAAACCATCAGACTTCTTTTTGCAATCAGAGGAGTCGCCCCCTGATGGCCAGTAGAGAGAATGTAAGTTTAAGGTGCTTCAAATTGGCTTCACTTCTCAAAACCAGATGTTGGTTTAAACATACAATTTAAGAAACTGACTTGTAATCAGCAAAGGGGAACAGGAATGTGATGAAACCACGCGACTGAACTCATTTACTCAAACTCCATGCTCCAATATGCCTGCTGTCGGATACACAGTGACCACATCAGGGAGGCTGCAGAGGCGGTGTCATCCTCTATGGTCACTAGAGGTTTCTCACCTGGCTGCCTTCTCTCTGCCAAAACACGGCGGGTGGAGGGTTTCCTTTGGTGCCACAGAGGAAGGTTACGGTGCGACCCGGCGCTGTGATCTGGTCCCGCGGCCGAACCACGATCTGAGGGGGCACTGCAACACAGAGAACCGAGAGAAATCATTATCAGGGCACTGCCGCGACAGGCCACCAGCGATGACAGCAAAATAACTGACAAATCTATCACTCAAGCTCTCCCTGTCTCTTTATCACTCACACACACAAACCACGAGGTACTGAGTGTTCCTCTAACTGCCTCCGCACTTAAAACACTTACAGGAAAGGCCACGAAAACAATGACAGCATCATTATAAGGTGTTGATGTGTCAAGAGAACATTTTTCAACTAAGAAACATAGTTTCACAGTGATAACTCTATGATCAGCTGCTGCCTCAGTTCATTATGTCCAAATATCCCACATGTCCACATATTCAAACAACCAATTATTCTTGATTAAAAGTGTTAACACAAGATGATTTGTGTCAGAGTAGCAACACATACCATGTGAAAGCAAGAGGTGGAAGGACATTAATTGGGTAATCTCTCTGAGCTCGTATGCAAACGAGTCAAATTTGCTGATGCTTTGAAGCTACTTGAGAAAAAAAGAAAGTCTGGAGTAACAAATGATTAAATAAAACAATTGTCTAATAAAGGTAAATTATCATCACTTATCTTTCAGAGCAAGTCATGTCAAACTAGGCTCAACAAGGCAATAAGTAAAGTTTAAAGGGACAGTTCACACCAACATTAAACCTTCATATCTGTCCACGTATCTGTCGTGCTATTCATCAGTCAACATGGTCACTGTGTTTTGAATTATCTAGTGTTGGAGATCGAGATGAGATGTCTGACCTTGTTGTTAGCAGTTCTAACATTCACACTTCTGGAAAGAGAAATTGCTGTTGAGTTTTTACATGTTTTAGCTGAGTGCCATCCAGTCCTGTTATACTGGAGATAGAGCAGTATTTATTCTACTAATTACATACTAAGGAACACAAATCACATTTGGACCATAGACTATAAGAATTGGACATAGTCATGGTGACGCCACCCACTGGTTTCTGGACTACAGAGTCACTAGTTCTAGGCCGTCGCCATCTTGGAATTTTTGCAACCAGTGACGGAAGTGACCATATTTGGACTGCGGAGGAGCAACGGGAGGATCTGATTATAATACAAGCAGCAGAGCGGCAACCCGAGCAGCAAACATACTGGATCTGGATCCATCTGGATTCTGGTGTGAAGCTGTTAACAAAGTTAGCTTCATAATTCAAGGTCAACTTTACAGCTAAGTGTTAAAGTCATCTTAGAAGTTGCATTGAAAGCATGGTAGCGACGGTAGCTTTTTAATCAGAAGGTAGCCCTGCCCTAAAGCATGCCCTGCTTTATGGTAAATTATGAGTAAAATATTTGGTAAATTATGGGACCATAATTTATTAAATGAACATCACGCTGGATTGAAGAAGACTTGAAACTAGAGAATGAGATCATAAACTCATGTTTTCTATGTTTATAAAGAGATAATAAATCATGTGAGAAGTAGGCTCATTTTCTCATAGATTTCTATACAACTAGAAGAGTCGCCCCTGATGGTTAGCAGCGATAAAGCAAGTTCAAGGCACTTCAGATTTGGCTTCACTTTTCAGAACCGGAGATCGCCGCATGATCTTTAATGCTTTAACCTATTCAGCAGGGTAGTCATCAACAAAGAGAGAGAGAGAGAGAGAGAGAGAGAGAAAACATGCTTAAAAAGGAAGCAGTGGTTGAGAGAGCTAGCAATAAACAAGAGATTGAGATAGAGTTTGTTTCTTTCAAGACAGAGCTAGAAAATAGATCATCTGTGAGCTTGATTTGTCAGGCTTGAGTGATGAAGCCATGGATGCTTATTGGTCAAATGATATGCCATGACAATCAATCTCTGTGTGGGTGGACGATTATTTCAAAAGACCAGCCCAGAACCCACAGGAGACCGAAATCAGATCTGTGGGTCACCTTTATGACCCCAGGCTAATCAGACTGAGAGGAAGTCTCTCACACACATACAAACGTGCACGCACACACACACACACACACACACACACACACACACACACACACACAGAGACCTCTTTGATTTCTATTGATCCCGTAGGAAGTGACAGGCCTTCCTCCACAGAGGGGTGTGTGAATGCATAATGATGCCCTCCACCAGTCCTAATTGATTTCTCATCTTCCCACCTGATCTCCTGCTTCTCTTTCATTCTCCGTCTCAATTAGCGTTGAGAGAAACTGAGAGAAAGAGAGACAGGGAGGTGGAGAATAATCCTCCTAAATAATAGAAAGATAAGTAACTGAAAAACACACCCATTTTCTTATGTGGGGTTTAAATGTGCTAAACCCCCCAAAAAGTGTTGGGTTTGTTTGATGGCACGGCCTCTGTATATGCTGTCATGTTTGATTCATCCAGTGATGGACAGATACCTTGTGAGAGCAAATAAAAACCTGACTATGACGGGTTTTGTCAACTTTCCTTCAATTCATCAACAGCAAAAGATGTCACTTTAACAAATGCTTGCTTACTTCAGAGGAGCCGTTTCTTGTATGTTTGGAGAGGCTTAGAGTTCAATGTGATTGTTAAAAAGAGGAGAAAGCAGCATGAACACCAAAACAGAAAGAAACCAGAGGGTCAAGTTGGAAAAAAAAAGCAAAAAAAAAAAAAACAGGCCAGCACTTGAAGCAGAGTATGAAGTGATAAAATGTTGATGCAGGGTCTGGATTGAGAATCCCTGACTGCCTGCTTCATTTCATGCCCTGCATTCACACAGTGTATCATCCGTCTTGGGAGTTGCCCACTAGACTGCATCCACTGCAGCATGAGGGGATCTATGATCCAGCCTCAGGATAAATCACAGCTGAGAGGGCCGCGGCCAGGTGGGCAGGTTCATGTCCTGGGATCTAAGATGCTCCCCTCCTAGAAACACTGAAGGCACGTTCACACCACTGATTCCCAAAATGGTCAGATCTCTTTAATGTTCTTGAAGTCGTTGTGGTTTTTATCGTGCATTATTGACACAACAAGATCCGATGAGTGAGCACCGAGCTGACACAGATTTGCCGAGAAGTAGAAAATGAGGACTTGAGTAGCCCAAACATGCTCCCATTGTTTTGGATGTGAACCACAGAGTGGCACTGAACCAATGCTTTCATTTCCTAGCTACCTCAAGGGCGGCCTTCCTGTCTGAGACTGATGCAAGGCCTGAAATATTAAAGAAATGTGGAGTAATACCCGCTCCTTATGTAATTCAACTCCAGGCTTGTTCACACAGAGATGGGACAAACACACAGGAGAAAAGACACCGTGCTCAGCAGGCCATTTGAAAAAAAACAAACAAAAAAAACTCATCAACACCTGAACATTTCCCCCTCACTCCTGACACAACACCATAATTTTGACCCAAATCCAGTGACAGCTTGGAATATTCAGACTGTTAAAATGCAGTGTTTGGTGCTCTGCACAGCCCTGTCTGGAGAATAACAATGTTTGATTTGAGGAGGCAAGCCGCCACACTGCCTGAGGCTGTAATAAATAATTAGCAATAATGGGTGCACTCGGCGCGACACTGAGCCTTAGATTTAGGGCAGGGAGAAACATTAGCATCCTTACATAGCAGGGAAACAGAGAGGTGGATCGGAGCAGAGCAGCTGAAATATACATGACAATAATCTTAGAAACAATGTCTGCTTGTCATGGATGCTATTTGCACAGCCTGACACTCGTACGGTCTTTTAGTATTCGTATGCCAGCTTTAAGGTGTGACAGCTTTCCTTGTTTAAAGCGCCCTTAAGAAAACAGAAATGTTTATCAAACATCAAGACACCTTCATTTTCCTATTTTATGAAATATATAACCAGGTCTGGAAAAAATTATAGCACCTAAACTGATAGCTGTGAGAGGTAGTGTCAGGGAGGTAAATTGGGAAACGTCTAAATAAAGAATGAAACACTTGACATTGGAATTTACGGAGCCTGGAGACTTTTTTTATACGCTGGATAGCAAGAGAGAAGCCAGAGCTGGGAATACACAACAAGGCTAGCATGCCAAGAGGAGGCAGAAATAAACAAGTTACATTTCCACAGCTTTTACGATAAGACTGAAGTAGGAAAGCCTGGTCTGCGTGTACAGTGCCTGGTCTCTTGAAATGTGTGTTACTGTGTGTTGAGGAGCAAATGACAAATGGTCAGTCCTTCCTTTTTCTTCTAAAAAAAAAAAACAAAAAACATATGGCAGAGGATATGAATTATGGAGAAGGGGTAGGATTAAATAAGTGTATACTTCTTCCTTCCCACTCCATTTTGGAAACATTTCTAGTGTGATATTTTATTTTCTGTATGACACTTTCTGTATTCATTTTGACATGTTTGAAATAAAAATGTAAAATCTAACTGGCCATTGAACATTCAGCTTTTAATGTTAGAGTTAGAAAGGAGGTGCAGGTTAGAATGCCTTTCATGATGGGAGCAGATGATCTATGGCAGATGAGGTCACCCTGGTCCCGCCATGTCACATTGTTTCCTAGCAGATATGAGGGCGTGGCCTCGCTGCAGGACTCATGAGAACCTCTTTCTTTCAGACTCAGTTGAAGTTTATTTAAACTGATATGCTTTTTGATTTATTCTTGACTTCTTTTCGGGTGTTTTGCTCTCTTTTACATCATTCAATAGACCACTGAGAGACTCATGGTGTGGATTGTATCACCATTTAAGTCACGGATCGGATCAGCAGGAAAAAAGAGAGCAAATGTTACCCGATCAAAGAGACATAAAGTGTTTGTTGTCTTGTTACAGCAGCTGGTATTAAAGGCTTCACCACTATCCTCAAAAATAAACTTGACCGTCCTGAAGTGAATTTAAACCGTTAATACATTGAAATGATATCCTTTGACTTTGTTGTAGTCATCTATTGTGCTTTTTTGCATAAAAACACACAATTGAACTGATTTATTGATGTATTACGAGTCGCTAACAGCTAGTGTTCGGAAGTTAAACGGCTCAAAATTAACTCTCTAATATCTTTTTTATGTTGATGTTAAAACATCTCATTGATTTCTTCAAAAGTGTGTGTGTAGTTGATCTGCGGTTCACATGCTGACCTTCCTGAAACTGAACTCCAACAAGACGATGTCAGTGAGGCTGGAAGGTTTGCTGATCCCGGCTTTAGTTGGGTTTGAGAAGGAACACAGTCAATGGTATAATCATAAACTAACTCCAGCAGGCAGATGTTTCAACACGCGCCACCTACTGTGCTCCCGCTAAGACCGATCACAGTGCGTTTTGTTCCACTGCTGCCGTATGAACATGGCGTGTTGCTCCATCACAGAGCAAAAGGCAGACAAAGTGCTTAGAACCAAAGCATCTTACCTCCCCCACTCCCCTAAACGCACGCTCCACGTGAGATTTGCTAACATACTGAAGCCATCACACACAGGGGGGGAACCACACACACACACACACACACACACACACACACACACGGGCTCCCAGCAGGAGTTCCTCAGGGGCCTCGATGTGACAGGCAGCTGTCAGAGTCCCACGCTGATGCAGACAGCCTGTTTCACTCACACACTCTCAAACACATACATACACACACACACATACACATACACGCACACACACACACACATACATACACACACACACACACACACTTTCTCCTGATGCGGTTTCCATTCTGAAATGATGATTGAGGAGGCAGTTATTTCCTAAGCATAATGTTTTATAGCTGCATCATAATTCATCCATGCTTTTATTTCATTTGGCGTGGGACCTTTGTGCCCAGAACTCCTGCCTATTTATCCCACATCAATAAATGAATTGCAATGCTTTATGCATGCAGCTTTAATCAGACAGAGTAGAAGTTATAGAAAAAGTATTGTATTTCTTGATTTTTATGTCTAAGCACCAGCAGGCAAGACAAAGAGGTTAACGCTCCCTACAAGGAAAATTATTGGCTAGAATTTAATAGGAAGGTCGCCCTGTTTGTGCAAGAGCATTTATTATCAAAATGCGTGTAATCATTTCCAGTTGTTTTCTTTCTCTGTACCGTTTCATAGTTTTTCCTACTCCATTCTTGCTTCTTCATTCCCACACACAGAACAGATTCCAAATTCATTCATCAAAGTCCCCTTGTATCCTTTTATAATAGTAAGCAATCCCAATGGAAAACGGAGCTAATAAGGTGTTAGTTTCTGTTTAGTTTGGCTTTCTTGCTCAGAGACTCCACGAAGCAGCCAGGCCAAGCTTTGATGCTAATGGCCCACTAGACCCGTCAGAATGTGCTGATCGATATCAGATGCTGGATAATGTTGGTCAAGCGTGACTGATTGAACAAGCCAATTTCTTAATCTGACAAATGTCAACGTCAAATCACGGCCAGGTCATGTGAGATCCATGCCTGATGGTGAAGAATGAGCTTTAGAATCAGGTCTGTCTGACCAAAAGAAAAATATTCACATTCTGCTTTTGGTCTTGCGACTCCTCTGCTTGTAAAAAGAAGTCTGATTGTATAGAAGTTTATGAGACAATTAGCCTAATTCTTTCTTGATTTATAATCTCAGTACACATGAGTTTATGGTCTCAATCTCTAGTTTCAAGTCTTCTTCAATCCAGCATGATGTTCATTTAGTAAAGCGGGGGATGCTTGAGGGCGGGGCTACCTTGTGATCTAGCCGTGCTTTCTTGTCCGCTGGTCCTGACCGACGGCGACTGCTACCTGGCCTGATGATGAAGCGCCGTATTGCGGCTCCACCTGCCCGCTGTAATGCTGCTCATCCTTTCTGCTTTTCTGGTCCATGGCCTCATGTTGGAGATAGAACCATGAACATGTGGCTGTGCCAGCCACCATGGACTACTACTGTTAATACTACTACTACTGTTAATATAACTACTATTGATATATACTAATGCTACTGTTAATACTACTAAACCCAGATGGAGCCTTATCTTCTCCAGATTTCTGCTGAAAGCTTAATCTGTTAAAGCCGTTTTTTTCGCTCCACTGTCGCTGAAACTCCTCCTGGTGATGTTGGGACTTGCATGAAACTTCTGAAATGCATTGGCTTTGAAAATCCTGAGTGTGTTCTAGTCCTGAGACAGTGATGTTGATAGGTTTTCAATGTAGTGAGTACCGGGGACCCACAGGTGGCGAGTTGGGTGGGTCCCTGAGAAATTCAATGGGTCCCGACTCCCCAGTTTAAAAAATGTGTTTCTTTATACTAATATTATTCTATTTCTTAAATTAAATTAATAGTGTTAAACTCCTTGATGGTGGTATGATATGGTTATAATAAACTGATATATTAATGTATGTTCAAAATGTATCTGAAATTAAACAAATAAAATTCAAAATCTGAAAAGTTTATTGCAGAACTGTCACAGTGGCATGACATATGACATTCAAATCAAACAGGATTTTTGTAGCAACATAAATAGCACCAAAATAAAGGTACTCTCTCTAGGCTGATCAGAGTCAGGGAAGAGTGCAGAGGTAGTGGGGACAGAAAATGCAGCTGCAATAGTTTGCTGACCTGCAATAGGTTCCATCTTCTTCTTTGGTGGCATTTTTGCGTTCTCTCTTCTCTGCCTGTTTCTCGAGAAAAACGGGATCTCGTTGGAAGCGCGATGTATGCGCAGGCGCCGTTTGGGCATAACAATATGGCGGCTGCCGTTCAATGTAGTTTTCATCACCACCACCGGATTTTATTTCCTTACAGCACATCCCCTAAACGTTACAACATAGTCGACACGAATGAGCACAGCATCGAGCAGTGGAAACGTGGGTTTATTTACTATGAAGTTTGTATTTTTAATTGTTGAAATGAAATCAGAGGTGACGAGCTAGTTGTTTTGGTAGCGACTAAATTAGCATGTCGCGATACTTTGTACAGGGGATCACGTCTGCGCCGAGTAGATGCGCAGAGGGTTGAAACAGCACTTGTCCGGTCTGCTCACAAGAAGGTTTCTTTGGCCAGTTACTGTGATTAAACACGAGTTGTTTAATGTTCACAATGTATCGTTTTTCATGGGGAAAATGAGATGCGTCCCCGGGACGCATGGATCGTGAGTTTAGTGCGTCCTTTCAGATTTTAATGCGTCAGGGACGCAGGACGCGTACCTAGCAACATCACTGCTGAGATTACCCGTGTTGTGATAAAACACTATGAATACAATTGGATTGAATTTAACTGAATTTTTAACAGCTTCACACCAGAATCCAGATGGATCCAGATCAAGTAAAGGTGGCGCTCTGCTGCCTGTGCTCATCAGATCCACCCGTCGCTCCTCCACAGTCCAAATATGTTCACTACCTTCAGTGGTTGCAAACATTCCAAAATGTCCAAAAATGCTGAACTCGAGGCTTAAAAACTGTAGTCCACAAACCACTGGATGACGTAACCATGACTACACCTACTTCTTCTTCGTCTATGGTTGCGACCACTACGAATGCAGCGTGTCCCAATGCTCTGAAAACAGAAACCAATCCGGTTGTCTTTGCGACATTGCAGCCAACAGGTTAGTTTAGCCCTGAGACTTATGTTGGCACTTCCTTTATTCCAGAAGGGACTACATATGAAAATATACCACCACGAAGCCTCGGAGAGTAAAGGCCTTTAGTCTTTGCCTCATTCTTTATTGTAAACGCCTGTAAGACTCAATACTAGAGCCAAACATGTTGAGATTTGTAGATTTCATGTAGTGTGGACCAATTCTTCACACCTTTTGGCCAAACCTCTACTGCTGATCTAATGGACATACATCTGAGTGTGAGGGAATTGTCTCTATATCTGATTCCCTCAGTGTAAGATTAATATATGTCATTTATGAAAAGGTTCACATTTAATCTGAGTTGTTAAGTGTCTCCTTCACCAGGCAAGGCAAGGTCACAAACAAGACGTGTCTCTCAGGGCCGAACACAACGTTCTTACCTTTAACGGAGACATAATACAGACAGTGGCAGATTCCTCAACATAACTAAGGCTTTTATGCTTTTCCATAATATAAGGACATATAAGGACAGGAGACAGAATTGGGGTGGGCACTGCACTGTTAAGGTCATAGCTGTTGTACTACCCCCAATACATTCCAATACAAAAACATGGTTAGTGCAAATTAAAGTTGTCTTTGCTTTGTCTTACCAGGGTTGTGTTTGGCGGGATTCTAAAGGTATGTGTGTAGACTGTGAAATTTAATCTGGTATCTTTGCTGATGCCCTCCGTTAATGTGAGTCATAGCTTAAAAGGGTTATTTCACTCCTCTCACTTGCCCCTGCCTACGCATCTGTGAAGTGACTGAGAGGCGGACACAGCAACAGATGTTGGAGTGATGTTAGCTGTTAAAGCATCAAAGTCTTTTCAGTGGCAGGAATGTGAGCGAAGAGTGTTAACCCACAGATGTACTGTACACAGACACACACACACACACACACACACACACACACACACACACACTGTTCTCTGTTGTGTAACATAAAATAGTGCTTTAGTTGTTGTGACAGTGCAGACAGTAACCGTCTAGTCTGACACTCCATTCCTCAGATACCAGTAAAAACACTGCTTTTGTCTTCCAGGAACGCCAACAAAAAGATCCTGCACTGTAATATATTGCAGTGAAGAAACAATATTTTTAACAATAAAAAAAAAGAAGAAAAAAAGGTCCACTTTGGCATTTTTTTGATTTCACAACACACAAACAAAGCATCCTGCACTCCCTCTTCACTCACAGCCTTTTGCCATTTAATCACCATAAGTACCCAAGAACACTGGGCAATGACATCACGCCCAAGCAGCCTGGTGTTATGTGACCGGCTTCCATACACTGCTGTGTTGGCTCGAAAAAGAATAGAAGCAATATTTTCCCCGGGAGAAAATTGAATTGTCAGAGCATGTGTGATTAATCAGCACATTACTGCAGCACTATGATGCTACACTGTTTTAATTCATTTTGAAGCGTTAAGAAAAGACGGCTCGTCTTTTTATTCCCATTTTCTGTATTCAATTTGAATGAAAGACGCCGGGTATTAATGGGATCTACTTTCTTTGTAGTAATGGAAGCTCAAATGGCTGCTCCCAGCGTTTCCAGAGGTATAGAAATACTAATTGACTATTCGCCACTCATAATTGCCAAAAATAAAGGAACAATGTTAGCGGGGGGGTTTGCCTCCAACATGGCAACCTAAATGTATCTGTATGACTCACTCTTTCTCATATCTGTTAAGTTGCTCACACACACGCACACACACACACACACACACACACACACACACACACACAAACACATAAGATGGGATGAAATGGAATACTCACTGGATGGGCCGACTGCGATGGGGTGATGCAGAAAGTGTTAGAAAAAAAAAGAGGAAAAAGAAAGATGAGCGAGGATGAGATGACGAGCTCATAATGAACGAGAACAGAGATGAGAAACTTCACAACATTAATAATCAGTGACTGTCAACGGACCTGAAGTGAAATCTAAATGAAGCGCTCCCAAAGGAAAAGAAGAGCGGACGAGTAGGAGGAGCAACGATGGACTGAATGTGGACATACAAGGTACATGGTTTCAGCGTAAACAGACCACTTGTCAATATATACACCACATAACAATCATAGTAGATTATAAAGAAATTTGTAATGAGTGATAAGGGCAACTATCATAATTACATATGTGCTGGTCATTCACTGAAATAGTTTCTGCTGGGATCATAGTTGATTTCCCATAGTTGTTAGACATTATAATCACTGTTATAACCCATTACAATTCAGATTCTTTTTAAATGGCACTAAATAAACTGATATCACTCTAGCGGAAACTAATAATTGCATTGCATCACTCAGTTTAAGTGAACACCATTTTGAATGAAAAACAATCAAATCATCTAAAATAAGATGGTCATAAATCAAAAGGTTTCCCTGCATAATGAAAATCCAGGCTCTATTTTTCACTTAAAGAAACAATATATGATATAGAGATGAGATATTTTTATAGATTAGGAGTGAATGATTCAATGGGGTCTTTGTTTATGACCATTGCAAAAACAATGTCAGTAAGAGACCAACAGATAAGAAGAATTATTTACTTGATTTTGTAAGATTATAAAATGCTTCATAATGTATCAGTGTTATAGTTATAAAGCATTGTGGATATTTATGAGGGCTTGTATGTATAATTACACAGTTATAGGTGTGTTAATAATGTGTTATAAGCATGGGTGTGATAGGAGGGACCAGTGTGTGTGGATGTAGCATGTGAGTGTGTGTTGACAGGTCGGTCTCCCATTCTAACCGGACGCCTCGCTAACAGAATTAACTGTTACAGAACAAAAGTGAAAATATTCCCTTTTATCAGCACAAATCCTCTTCAAGGGGCCGACTTCATTCTAATGCAATCTCACTGCTGTTTGATCTCGGCTCTCTCTCCAGAGGGACGACGAGTCGGGCCTCAAAGGAACATCGCTGTTTTTTTCTCTCTTATAGTTTCACTTACCAGTTTATATATTACCAGTGGCATGATATGGGGAGCTACAGCCAGCCGGTCTTCTAGCTGATTTATCTGACTTCTTATGGGCGATATGCTATACGCATGTTGGACATAATAACCTTCAACTCATTCTCGATGGCTAATCTGCTGCAAAAGCTACCGAATGTACTTCATCAAAAAGAGGGCGAGCATGCTGGGGGCTGAGATGTTTAGAGATTCATCGTAGCAAAACTATCCATCTGTGCAAATCATCTACTCATGTATTCAGTGTTAAATGATAACGCTCTGCCGGAGCAGGATTGCCGCCGCTGAAGTTTTCACTTGTTGAACGATTTATATTGAATAAAGAGGGGTGAGACTTTAGTTGGTGCTGAATTATTAAGAAAATGACTAAATGATGCGGCACCAATCACTTTGGCACCATTTTGTTCACATCATTCACACATAATAATCATTTAGATGAGAGTACACATTCTGCATTAAGTCTTGAATGTTCACCAACTACCTGGTGACGGTGCAGCTGCCACCTGTCACACACTGTAGCAGCAAACCCACTTCAACGTGGACATTTTCAGGGCAGAAATGTGACATAACTATTTGGGGATGCATGTCCACGTCTTACCGTGCACCTGCAGGGTCCCCGACGCCTCGGCTTTGCCCACGCTGTTCTCTGACACGCAGGTGTAGGTGCCCTCGTCCTCACCTCTCACCTGGGTCAGACGCAGGCTGTTGTCGCTGCGGATCTCAAATCTGGGAAGAGATCGACACACGAGACTTCTCTGAATATCATTTATCCGCGTACATTAAACCGTGGAAAAGTAGAGCCATCAGACGAACAACACCCTGCTTTTATAACTATCTGAGAAGTTGATATAATGTGGTTGGCAATATTAGATTGAGTTTGCTAAATCTCAGATTATTGCATGGCTTTAGGCACCCTGTGGAGATCTGAATACTGCTGACACACACATTTTACCCCTTTTTCCCCGAGGGATCATTAATGTTTCATCCAGTCAAATCCATAAAGGCTCTCACAGAACCACAGTGATTGTGTTAGCGTGCAACACTAGCATGACAGTTATCTTGTCCCGCCATGATTGTTGCTATCACTGTCTTACATTCATGCAACGCTGTTAATAAGTGTGTTGCTTCCTATTTGAATGCTCGTATCTGTTACTTACTTCACTACTACATACGTACTACACTTGGATTCCTGGAACTACCTTCCTGGAACTCCTTTGGAATGACAGGTAATGTGAACAGCATTTGACTTTGACAATTTGGAAGTCAATCTTTAAATCTCCATGAGAGCACAGATTTGTTTCCTAACTCCAACAAAGAGGATGACATTTCTCTTCAAAGCTCAGAAGACTTTTGTTCTAATTGTCGAAATCCTCTTTAGATTCTCGACAGCGATCGATAATTTACATTCTCTGACAACAAAAGAAAATCATTAGTATCTGTCGCTGTCGCTGGACTGTTATAAGCCTGTCCAATCATTGCCTGTGTAGCTCTGGTTTCTCCACATAGTCTGGTCTGGTCTCTGGACTAATGTGAGCTACTATGGTAGAGGTCTGGAGGACCACAGACACAGGAGACAACATGTGTTTCCTCCACTTCTGAAAATCTCCAC
This sequence comes from Chelidonichthys spinosus, assembly GCA_029853015.1. NCBI lineage: Eukaryota > Metazoa > Chordata > Actinopteri > Perciformes > Triglidae > Chelidonichthys > Chelidonichthys spinosus. The sequence continues at coordinate 10,655,651 of CM056835.1, forward strand.
ACTGAGAGGCTTTAGAGACACGGCGTTGTGTAAATTCCTCGCTCAAGTTGAAATATTTCATCTCACATAGTTCCATCATTTGCCTTATAGCGCTGCCTAGTGCAAATTCATATTAACATCTTTACATTGACTTTGTTTGCAACATTTGCTTTGCGTTTGGTGTGAACACAGCGTGTGAATAACTGAGTTTTTAGCTTGGATACTTATTCAAATCGGGAATACTCTTGCTGGTTTCTCCCATGTAACCGACTCAAGCTTTGATTCAGGAGTTTCAATTTTCAATCAATCTTTTAATCTTTTCTCATCTTGCCAATAACAGCACAGAACAAACATGCAAGCATGTAGTAGTTCCTCTGTAATAAGAAGCTTTTAGTGAAATGACTGGCATGTTGCTGGTATGATGATAACAGGGCAGTAGTGACGCATCGAGCAGTTAAACAGACAACAGCGTGAGTAATCTCTGTGCCCTACCTGCCCCGGGGCAACTCTCCCTCCTCTCTCCGCCAGCGGACCGTTGGCGTCGGGTCTCCATGCACCTCACAGAAGAAGTCCACCGTGTCCTCTGCCAACACCACCTGGTTCACCGGCTGTTTGGTAAAAACTGGCCTCTCTGAAGTTAGACAGAGATTGAGAGGATTAGTAAACTTGAACGAACCCTCCAGGGTAGTTAGATCGTTGCATCAGCTGTGGCTGGGATGTAGATGAGAAGAAAAAGTGACCTCTGAGGAAATAAATTGTGAAGTCCTGATGTTGGTGCACAACAAGATTGAGTTAGAGAGGTGGGATCATCAACCCAGAGACGTATGTACATTGTAAGCTCTTATTGTGATAATCACATTTCAAAATGTCTCGAGAAATGTCCTGCAGATGTGTACTGGCTGCATTAAATCATAGAGTGCACATAAGGAGTGGACGTAGTCACACAAGAGCAGCAACAGTACTGGATCTGGATCCATCTGGATTCTGATGTGAGGTTTGAGACCATAACCTTACAATGCTAATTGAGGTAATATATGAAGTAGGATCCTTTTCTCATTGACTTTCATGCAATCAGGCTTCTATTAGCAACCAGAAGAGTCACCCCCTGATGGCCGGCAGGGAGAATGCAAGTTTGAGGCACTTCAGAGTTGGCTTCACTTCTCAGAAATAAAATCCTGCCCGTTTTAACTATAATTGCTTCTTCAGGAACCGTACTTTGCTACACACTGGGTTAAGGTTTAATGCCACTGTATTGTGTAGCATGGGGAGCATCTGGGTGGTAGTAGGGGGGTGTGGGGACTGAAAAGGCAAAATCGAACTTCTGTCTGTTTCTTTGGATCAATACACACTTTGAAAATGCTTATGCTACTGCTCTGCTGAGAGCAAAGCAAGAGAGTCAGAGAGAAGGAACGAAGCAGAGGTCAAGAGAAGGAAGCAAAGGTCAGCTGGGAGGGAAACATCCGCCTGCTGCTGAGGAGTACAGCTCAACACAAAACAGAGGATACTTGTGAAGCTTAATATGAGACCCATTACAGAGCTCTCATTAGAGTAAATTACTCAACAGGATTATTTAATGCCCTTCACTAATCTACTGTAAAGGACATTTATTAAAGTACAATACTCCAATTAAGACTGTTTACACTGTCATTTGAATGTATTCTATCACCGTATAACCATTACCATTATTATGTGAAGACATCTCTTTGCATATTTTATAAAACCAATGTGATATCAAATCAGATCATTATGTTTCACGTCCCATGCAGGATTCGACTTTATGCGACACCGTGAACATGACTCACCAAACACCACCAGCTCAGCAGGATCACTGTCTTTCTCTCCAACCATGTTGGTTCCAACACACACGTACATGCCAGCATCACTTTTCCTGGTGTTGGATATCATCAGTTTGCCTCCTCGCATCTGAAAATGAGGAGGGAAAGGAGTAGGGGGGGGGGTAGAGACACAGGCAGAGATGGATGGAAAGGAAAGTAGAGGAGTAGGAGGAGGAGGAGGAGGAGGAGAGAAAGAAGACAAATTGAAAGAGGTTGGAAACAGGATATTGAGCTATGTTAGTCAAGAGAGAGGCAACTCTGTCATTTTCAGTGCATGCCATGACAGATGGCTCCTCCACTTCTTCTTTCACTGACAATAGGTCTAGCTCCAGGCAATCGCCATAGAAACCTCATTCGCTGCTCAGTTTGTAATAAATGCATTGATGCTGCCATATAGTGTGCACACACATGCATGCTCCCAAACAGCAGGTTAACTTGATTTTATTGTGTTCTGGGCACTTATTTCTAGAAGGTGGTCTCCTGACGAACAGAATCAATTGAACAACAATCAATGCAGTTCAATAGTAACGCTGCTTTTCAATTATCAACAGTGATGGACCAGGATTGATTTTTATTCGGGGCCTTCTCATCAAAAGTCTAAACACTAAAGTATTGATCGATCAGATGACAACAAAAGAATTCACTTAAAAAAAGAAATGGCAGACTGCACAAACTAAGAGGATACATAGTTATTATTTGTACAAAAACATTCAACAAGCACAAATTAGCAAGTGTATTAATATTTTCCTTAAAATGCTGAAATCACTGATTTCATGACATCAATTCAACAGTTAAACTCACAGTGATCCTCTCATCTCGATCATTGACCCGGATGTTGTTTCTCTTCCAAGAGATGGTGGGCTCAGGATGGCCTCTGGGGGGGATGCACTCCATGACAGCAGGCTCACCTGCTGCTACCACCACATCACTAGGCGTTTGACGGAAGTCATCTCTCAGAACTGGGGAGAAGAAGAGAAGAGCCACAGTTACAGTAGGTGGATGGCATCATCTTTTATCTGGCTTTGCATGCGATGTAGTTCTGCTGACTTCGTGCCGACATTTAGGCTGTCGTAGACACTTTCCTTTCCTTACGCATGCATGGAGTCATGCTGACATTCTCTTGACCTCTGCTCTTCCAAAAGAAACAATATGAATGCCAAACAGATGCAAATCACTAATTAGGATCATCCCTCACTGTTTGACTGAGCTCAGTAACACACAGTCCATGTGGTCTTCATTGACACACATAAAAAGAAAGTTAGTATACAAATACTGGCCTCAGCCACTCCAGAGACTTACAAAGGGATAAACCAATGAGATGGTTTCTATGGCATTCATATCTGGCCTCAACATTCCACCAAGAAAGATAACCAATCTAGAAAGCAGCCCAAAAATGTATTTTCACATCACAATCTCTCTGAATGTATTGAGACATGCCCGAAGTTGAGCAGCAACTCTTTCAAAATAGCATTTGGGGGGGTATCAAACTTCGACCCTCATATATTTCAAAGTTCTCTTTGAAGCTATGGTTTGAAGCTAAGATGTGGGATTTGGACATCAAGGAGTTAGTGGATGATTAATTGATGCAAGAGGAAGAGTATGGCTGATCTGCATACGCTCTTACATTATATTGATATATCTCATTGAGGATATCAATAAGTCATATCAATGTAATGACATTCCACTCATGTTCTCGTGAGTGTGCTAAGATCTGCAGGGCTGTTGAGGTTGTCATGGAGAGAGAAATCTGCTGCTGCACCTTAAGTACTAGTCACATCAGAAACTGGTGTCCTAGTTTACAGAAACATCTGAACATCGCTGCTTAAAAAAAGCTCTCAACACGTCTCTGTCCATCTTGTCATGTTTGAAGGAAAAATATATTTTGAAAGTGTCTTAATATTACATAACACTTACAGGATGATGGAAGCGACAGGCAGAATAATACAAAGTAAAATCCAATTCTTCAATGATTATTCATCTTCTGATCAAACCAAACCCATGTATCATTACTACAAATAAAGTGTTTTGCTGAAGACTAAGATAAGAAGTACAGACAAACACGAATTACATCATACATTGACACGGTAATGGTCCAATCAGGAGGCTCCTCCATCAGTGCCATGCCATTGTTCTGATAGCCCATTGTCCCAAAACATACATACAGCCTGCAACCTGAACGCATGGCTTATTATTATGCAGAACAACATCATTGGACCTATGTGCTGTAATATTGTTTTTCCTATCACAGCGAAGGTGTTACCCTACTCTGCCTCTATCGTATTTTTTAATTTATTTTTATAAGCGGTATCGCAAGCATTACACATATTGTAAAGAAAAAGAAATATAAACATAAATCAGATTCATCTAGAAATCGAATACATTAAGAAGGAGCAGACAGCAGCAAACTGCTGTTAAGATTCTGCACCTCCTTTACATCATAATGTCATAAAAAACAAAAGGCAAATATGTATGCTTTAATACATTAACAGTACAATTCTATAATTACCTAGAATATTACACTGTGACTTTGTTTGATCAATCATCAGCCTCTGATTGGCTTTCCCTGGCATTCTCATGAGCTTAACCAATCTCAATTCTCGTGCTCGCTCCATCGGTCCATCCATTCACATATCCTCGCTTATACTCGGATTTCTGACGTTTCTTTATCTGAAATACCTGGGTTTGTGAGGAACGTGCATTGTATCTCAATGTCGGGCTATGAGACGCAACGGCTAATTTCTCATCTTGTCAAGATAGCGCGGCATCCTCTTTGTATGAGGGTGAACGTGGGCGTGTATGTGAGGAGATAAATCAGCCTGTTTTGTTTGTAATCAAGGTCATGTCGGTGTTTAAGGAGGACATTTTTCATTTCCTCATTAGCTGACGGAGCCCTGTGCTTGCCTTTGCCCTGATAAAAATACACGTCCTCACAATGCACAATGCTTCTGAACCACTATGATGCTGTCTTTTTTGTTGTATCTGCGTCTCTTATGGCGCTAGTCAAACCCAATTACTTAGCCACAGAACATTTGGGGCACTCCAAATTCCATTGGCCCTTCCAATCCTGGAATGATATGCCAAACAACACCCCTGACCTTATCTGTATCTGCTGCCGACATTTCCCCCAATCACTATTCACAGCCGATTACAGAACCCTGACTAAATTGTTCAGTCACCTGTCCCATCACGCAAAGCGGGGAGGGAAATAGGGCAGTGCGTTGCACCCCAGGTCCGAATTAGCATGGCGCAGGGTTAAAGGACCGCAACGATGACCTGTCACACACCCGTGTGAGATCATAGCTCCAGGGGCCCCTGATCTTTTCCATTCTGCCCTCCACACTCTCCAGATCTGAGCGAAAAGAGGGTGTCTAGAAGTTTATTAGGCACTGACAATTACCCATGAGGCCCTTTGAGGCCCATATTAAGTGGCTGCACTTTGACCCTTTCTTGAAACCCCTTCAACAAAGCCAGAGTAATCCCCACCACTGGGCCTGAAAAGTGTGCTTTAATCAGACACACAGAAAAAGATAAGAGCCACAAGTATATGTGAAATATTATGTCTGATAGGAATTGAAACCCTGGAAATGTATAACCTTCATGCCACCCACTCTGATACGTACAACTAGTGATACACCTGATATTATATTCCATAACACAATATCTGTCTATATTGTGTTATGCCGTTTGATGTATCTACATTTTTAAAAGCTTGTTTTCCAGATTGAAGCTCTCGTTTTCAGACTCAACTGTATCTAAACGGTTGTGGGGTTTACATGATTTTTGCACAAAGAATTATGACTACAGGGCTAGTAGCTTGATTTGTCAGGCATTTAATTAATTTATGTTTGCCTTGACTCATATTGTCATTTAGCCATTTAATGCGTGATGATAATTGTTTCAGAAGCTGTAAAATGGATCCACAAATCAATTGACAAATTAGATTTTTCAAGCAAACATGGCAACATATTCTCTGGTTTACCACTTCTCAAATGTGAGGATTTGATATTTTTTATATCACTTTACATTTTTAGTAAAAAACAAATCATCTTAAATAAGATTATCATTAATCATAAGGTTCCCCTGTATAGATTAAAGATTAATATTTTATTTTTTAAAAATGTAAATGTTACCGTATAGCGTTAAGTCATGCCGTGATTTCATCATCCACTCCCAAACACAACCACATCCAGGTCTCGACACTAATCAAAATCTGATCTGCGAGGCTTTTACTTTCTGTGACAGATTGCTGTCAAGCTGTATCTTTAAACAATGACAAGCACATCAGTCACACGGAAACAAACGACACCCATCTGCATGTAGCATTTATCAGCTTGTGATGTACACTGATGGATGTGCGAATTGCAAATTACACCGAATCATTACAAACATTAAAAACCACCCGAGAAGCTAATCTGTTCTACGCTAGAAAAAGGAGTGTTATTGCAAGGAAGTGTTATTAATCAGTGACCACTAGACTTCTGATTTACCACATGGGCAAAGTAGCACGACCCTGCTGTATATCAGGGCATCATTTCAGCATTTAATTGGACATAAAAAACACCTTTGGGGCGAGCTGGGGCTCACTTTTAATTAAATGGCTTTATCGCTGTCATTAATGCTCCGAAGGCTGTGTGTGTGTGTGTGTGACAGCACCCCCTCAAGAATAAATATTCACATGGCAGCGATAGAATGATGGATAGTCCCTTGGCAGGCAGAGCAAAGTGAGGGATGGAGAGGGGGGGAGTCAAGCAAAGCGTCCTCGGGTTCGAGCTCTGTTGTGGGGGATTGAGCTGGCCATCCGTCTTACATCTTGTCCCGACACCAAGCAATCTGCTTCGGTGTAAACACACGGACTAACACATCAGTTTCAGCTCGAGTACACAAATAATTCTTATCCCTTTTTCTGGTCTCTCTATAGGTGTAACCCCGGGTCCCCAAGGCAATATCTGTCCAGGCCCATGGGCCCGACAGGGGCCCCCATCAGAAGCCACCTTCCATCAGCCACTCTCATTATCCAGAGTGGACCCCCTCCGATCCCTATCAACCATTACACCATGATGAAACGGCTGCACAGGATATTGTGTGTGTCTTGTGGGGGAGGGGGGGGTCTCACAGTTGGTGACAGATGTCCGTGCTGCCTTTAAGCACCGTCCGTCTCCCCAACATCACCCAATACAAACACAGACTCGCGCAGATATGCTGCTCGCCAGCTGTAGCAGCAAATACAGCAAAACAGTGTGTGCATCCAATATTTCCAGCTCAGCCCAAAAGCCACTGGAGACTGGAAGTCCCCCTGCAGACACACACACACACACACACGCACACACACACACACACACACACACTGACAGCTGACCTGAATTGTACCTCCTTATAAAAAAAGAACTTGGTTTAAAATGTAATTCCATTTCTTTCCCTATTGACTGTCATTCAAGTCTTTGGCCTGAGAGTATTTTATGGCCTTGAGTAAATGACATAACATGGTTTTGCTCTCTGGAAATGCTCATATAGCCAGCAGCGACATTGAGCTGGCGTAAAGCTAAATGAATAGGAATCACAGTGACAGGGCATTTCAATTACTGCTTCCAGGAGTCCAGAAGGGTCACCTTCCCGGCCCGGGCGCCACCGTCTGGCCGACACAGTCGCATACACGCAACCTGTTCATCAATGTCTGATGCATTTTGCCCCCCCAAATGTAATCCGTCCATTTTCTTTTGTCCCCCAGCGTGTCCGCTGGCGTGACCATTTAGTCCACCGTCAGTGCTGCTTAGTCCTGTCAGCTGAGTCCATTTAGCAGCGACAAAAGCCGCCTTGACCCCACCCACCCAATCCCCAGCACCCTCGCCCGGAGCCCTCCTACCAAACCCGGGCCGATTGTTGAAAAGCAGCTGGTCCCGAGAGAAGAGCATGAAAAATGATTTCCATGCACAGACGCAAAACAACGTGAGACAGGATGAGGCGAACGTTCAGGAGATCCTTTAATTAAGGAGATGAGGCGTTTAAATGAAACCAAATGATGATAGAGGAGTGTTGACCAAATTGATCCTGAGCAGACGTTGACAGAAAATCTCTGCAGCGCAAATTAATATTACGTGAAAGCTCCGGCAAACCTCAGAAAAACCAATTATTAGCCACTGCGCTCAGATAACGCTGAAATGAAATCCACAAGTCACTGTGAAGCGTTGCAGGCAGATTATAAGCCTGTTATTAGCATATATAAGCCTCTTCTTACAACATCATCGGCAGGCAAACCAAAGAAAACGACTGATTCAATTAATATTCCTGTCATGCTCCGATACCGTTTATGATGCGCGTTATCGCCATATACGTTTGGTAAAATACTGCCCAAAAATTGAATTAGGTGATAAAATACCCACACATCGTGCCCCCCCTGTGCTGCTGAGGAAGAAAGAAGTAGATGAGGTTATCTGTCAAGGTGTGATGTCTCATGGCTTATTAAGTGCTCGTAAATGCCGGGCCGGGCCCCTCCACAGTGTCTTGTCACACCCAGGCGTGTTGGAAGGGGGGTGGGGTACGGGTAAGGATGGATGTGGAGCGGGTGGTTGGCCGGGGGGGGGACGCAAATACTTGGCAGTGGTGTAGTCCATGTGACCAAGGGCCCCACAGGAGGAGGCCCTCATTATCAGCCACACAGAGAGTAGAGGGGTGCTCATAGTGTGTGTGTGTGTGTGTGTTAATGCAGCACATGGCCCTCAACAACAGGGGCCAACTGGCGGGCACCCTGTTAGTACGGAGCTGCAATCATGTGACACTGCGATCACATGGTATAAGCCGGCTCGTGCTTCACATGCTCCGGAGTACACGTGGGCAATATTGTGGCAGTCCTTCAGGAATGACCGGGAGTCTCACAAGGTGCACGAGACACGGCAGAGACGCCGCCGCGCTGCCTCCAGCCACTTGCTCACTAGTTATCAGGAAGTTGTCATGCGGAGTTGTTAAAGGTCCTCTCGTGCACCCGCTACACGAGGTCGCAGTGCACTCAGTAAATGCTGCACTTTACGTCACGCCCCACACGAGCACCGATTTGATGCGTCTCAAAAGTCACGTATTATGTTCAAACACTTGCTGAGAGCGTTCTGCTCACTGAGCTCATCGCTCGCTATCGCAAGAAATGAAACAAATGCACATGAGAGTTGTCCCACATTCAGTAACGAGGCCTTCCAACCATCTCTGCTATCACAAAGGGAATGAAAGCATTCACAGTTTATATATGAATCACATGGTTGGTGCAAACCATGGCTTTGGTTTTGCAGGCATGCCTCATCAAATGTATTGAAATATCAGTTTGAGTCATTTTTTTTAAAGAAAGAAAAGTCAAAATGTTTTGGTTTTCTGGTTTATTTCCTCCTCTATGACAGTGAACTGCATGTCTATGGGTTGTGGACAAACCGAGACATCTGAGGGCGTTCATGTTACACACCGAACTGTTTGATTAATCGATGATGAAATTAATAACTGCAGCTCTAATTTCTTGACTTGTCCTTCACACAACATTAGTCATTGTATCTAAGTAACGTGTGGAAGTTCATCTGGTTCTTCCAGGTACTTCCAAGACACAGATGAAGTCAAAGATAATTAAAGGTGATATATTATTGGGTTTTGGAAAGATGAATGACTTCTCCAGCAATGAGCCGCCCCCACACTCTACTTGGTGCATCTGTGTGTGTGTGTCTAGAGAGCTTTTAAAGGCCTCCCAACCTGCTGGCTCTTCAGCCCTCTCCGTCCTTCCCCATCACATACACACACCCACCCACACACACACACACTGAGCATGCCCACATTCAAACAGAGCAGAACCAGCATGAGGCATGCCGAGCCCATTTGATTGAATCACCATATTTCATGTCAAGAGGGAGGTCGTATTAAAATACTACTAGCAGGCAGAATGTTCACCCCCCCGAGGCTCCTGCCTGACCCCCGGCAGTACAGAATGCATGTGCACTGCTGAGGATAATACAAGTCTACTGTAAACATATGTCCATTCATACACACACACACACACAGACGATTTGCATTTAAATCCTTCCAATCTCCTGCATGGCGAGTGTTCACCTCCGTGGGTCCTGGTTCTGAGCTGCTGCCGCTGCTCCGGCTGTGTTCACCCACCCAGCAACCTGCAGGTTAATCCACCGCAAACCTCCTCTGGCATGGGTGTGTGTGTGTGTTTCTGACAATTTTTCATCTATGTGTTTCATCTCTGCACCTCCTGATGGGATACACATGACTCCCCTGACCCCTGTCAACCTGAAGCCCGAGCTCAGCAGAGGATGGACTCTGTAATTCTCTGGGAGTTAAAGTAACACGGTGGCTCCACGCCTCTTGAGTTTTCTGCCAAGAAAGTGAAAGAATCCCGTAGGTCAGACTACAGGTGGAGGGGGACATGTGCTTCAAACAGAGACACCACCAGGCCAGCAGCATCCACTCTGTCCAGAGGCAATCAATGATTTGTCGTCTACTCTAGCTGACCCTGACTTCTGACCTCCTGCAGTGACTAGAAAGGGGAAAAAACAATTTCCTGGCATGGATCAATAACATCACATTATCAAAAAGCTGTGTTTAAGATTTATTTCTCCTCCTCTTTAGTCTCTTAATAGGAACTGATGATAAACAGTGAAGGCTGGTGACCTCTGACGAGGAGAGATATGTGAGATGGAGTACAGTCAAGGTGAATGGCTCCTTCCATGTTCAGTCCAAATCTATCAACTTAATGAAGCTGTGTATTTATTGCTTTTTCTTTTCACAGTTGGACAGTTTATATATTTTTGATGATGAAAGAAGAGGACTGAAGAGGATTTTTTCGGATTGATATCATACAGTTTGTGACGCAGATGTAATGACCTTGCCCTGCATGGGCCTCCGCTAATTTAAACTGGCATATATCCTTTAGGGAGCGTGCAGAGATGCTTCCCGACGCCCTGCAACTCTCTGTTACAACAGCAAATGGACACTTTGATGTAAAGACAGAAACATGCCATGTCGCTTCACATTACCCTAGTTATTCATGAAATATTCAAACTGTTTGACGATACTTAATTCAGCTTGAGTGCCTCTCCAATCCTCGTAAAGCTGAATAAATTATCAGGTGAAGGCGTTCGCCTGATTGACAGGCTCGTGAAAAACAGCTCATGCCCTTTAGACAAAGCATAATCTGTCAGCAGAAACACACATTTTGGAATAGATTTTAAAGGATTTTTTTTTTTGTTTTTTGCTAGAGTTGGAAACCTACCATGCCTTTTAGAAAACTGAGGAAAAAAGGAGATGAAACAGCATTTTGATGGGATTTTTCTTTTGGCAAACACAAGCCAGTGGAGAAAAAAATCTGGACCACATGCTAAGAAGGGAGGAGGAGGAAGAGGAGGGGGATTTGCAAACATGCACATCCATGCCGGGACTTAATCTGATTGTAATTCAGGCAATATGTCCAATATGTGTTATGGAATATGAGGTGTGCATGATGCCATCGGCAAACACATGCAGAACACGGAGGAATCTGGCTAGTGTGAGGGTAAAACAAGGAGAAGTAATATATGCATGGCATTGCTAAGGAGACCCGAATTAACAGCGACAAACCTCCACTCCCACTCGGCCCACCCTCCACCATAACACCCACCCCGGGACCCTGAGGCCCCAACAACAATACCATGACAGAGGTGGTCAGGCTCCTGTGTGTGGTCAGCTAATAAAGCAATTGTCTGGGCCTGAAAAGAGGATTACTTTAATCTAGTAATGGCTGACGTCGTGCAGCCTATAGCAGCAGGGTAAGAGGGTCACTGAGAATGGCTCAGTAGCCCATTGTAAGGCAAACCGCCCCCCCCCTCCTCCTTCACCCCATCACCCCCCAACCCGCCTGCCCCAAACTGCCCTCAGCTGACCCTCCAGCCCCAATCAAGGCTACTGTAGTTCACCCATGTGGAAAAGCAGAAACACTCCTTAACTCGACCTCAAGGAGAACGGGGCGCCTATAGACAATGGGTGTACCCACCCAAACCATTAATTATTGACCACAGCAGTGAGATGCAGGCAATGAGCTCCTTCAAGAATTCCACTCCGGCAATGCAAAGTGAATTTTTAACAAGTAGATTTAGGCTGTCTTCACACGGCCCCCTCATTAAGTCAGTGAAAACACAGCGCTGGTATAACAGATACTGGGTGTCAAACAAAAGAAAGGTGCTGCGACAGTCGAGTAGTCGTGAGTCTGTTCCTATAGAACATTCTGTAACAATGCTGTTGTATACTTGTAAAATCCTGTAGGGTTTTAGCATCTCTTTAGCCTTAGAGGTCATGGATGTAGCACTAAGTGGACTTAAAAATTGATCATCTCACCCATAGCAATTTTCAGTTAGAATTCTTACGTATGCTGCAAGGATGATGTATTTGTAAAGGCCAACGAAGTTAGAATCACACTGGTTTCCTAGACAAAAAGCCAATGGGAGTTTCCATTGTTTTTGGATTATTGCAGGAAATAAACTACGTGACAAGGAAATGTTTATGATTCTCAAGTTATTTTAAGTAAATGAACACATTTTTGAAGCGTAATTGCAATTGCCAGAAGTAAAAAGTCAACATTAGGCTTTGAACGAATTAAACCATGATCACATGACTTCACATCACCACCATTAAGCTAAAGTCAGATTTTTTTCTATTGATGACATTAGCAAAATAGACTGCATATAAGAAGTGGACGTCCTCATGATGATATCACCCACTGGTTTGTGGACTATGATTTTGAAGCCTCGAGTTAAACAGCATTAGCTTCATGATTCAAGGCCAACTTTACAGCTAAGTGTTAAAGTCATCTTAGTAGCTAAATGCATTAGTAGCATGGTAGCGACCTGTCAATCACAAGGTAGCCCCGCCCTGAAGGATCCCTTACTTTATGATCTGTTTGACTCTAAATGGACCAGAATTTACTAAATAAACATCATGCTGGATTGAAGAAGACTTGAAGCTAGAGATTAAGACCATAAACTCATGTTTATAATGTTTACTGAGATAATAAATCAAGGGAGAAGTAGGATCATTTTCTAATAGACTTCTATACAATCTGACTTCTTTTAGCAAACAGAGGAGTTGCCCCCTGATGGCCAGCAGATAGAATGCAAGTTTAAGGTATTCAGCCAACCTGAGGTGGCTGCCTGATTACCAGCTGCCTTTTGGCACGTAAAGCCTCCAAATGCACTCAAGACTTTTTTGCAGAACAAAACATTAAGATCTCTTAATCTTGTTTTAACCACAGACTTTATTTCACTCATCAAACCAAAAACGCAATTACCTTGAGACGAGGTAACTGGAAGTGCAAAAATGCTGACTCATTTCCAGGTTTTAGGAGTCGAGTCATTCTTGCAGCACTATTGTGTGATGATCACGTAATACAATTTAGAATTTGCAGGCTGGCGTTGATAACAGCTTGTTCTTATATTGGTGACAGCCAGACGTGTTTGTTGTAAGATGGATGGTTGAAAGCTAAATACCCAGAAAGAAACCCCTGACGGTTGCTTGTTAGTCTGTGAGCAGTTTTCTGTGTTGTCTCAGCGACTTGTAAGTCTTGTCAATTTCCTCAGCAGTGTCTCCTGTTGTTTGCACACACACACACACACACAAACCACAGCACTGCCATTTTGCAGCAGTGTGTGCCGTTTCACTGTTGGGCTGCTGACTCTGACAGTGTCTACTTTCCCTGGTGCCTGAGAGGTGAAAAAGGTGAATAGTCTATCTGACATCAGCGTCTTCCTGCTGGAGGAACGCCAGATGAGCCCCCACCACCAGCTGTCCCTGTCTGCTAACCATCTCATGGCCCAAGCCCAACCAATGCCGCAGTTCTCCCAGTCAAACGTACACGGATGTGTTCCCATAGCTGGAGCAGATGGCCAAGCCTTGTATCCTGCCTCGTGCCCAGCACACTTTTTACCCTTCCCGGGTGTTGTGCCTCGTCCCCTGTGCAGAAAGGGGAGAAGGTGGTGTGACCAGAGGAGGGAAGAGCAACAGTTCCAATTTTCCACCCTGTCAACAAACTCCAAAAACAGATGGATCTTGGAGCAGAAATCCATTTAGCTCCACTTGAATGACTTAAGCCCCCATTCATTGACCTTTTATAACTCAGAGGTGCGAGCGCGTCTTAAGGAGAAATGAATCTTGTACAAATACACACACACACGTAGAAATCAATAAGCATTTTCCACAGCTGTTTGCCCTCGCATTTACCATTTGCAGACGGGTCAAATATACCTAAATCCCCCTGGAAGAGCTGGCAACCAGAACTACTTTGGCAAATACCCAAAGCTGAATGCTTATGTTGATACCGTTTGGAATAGTCTCTATACTATTACAAGTCTGGGAAAAGTAAGGCAAGAAAACAGTAACAGAAGTCAACAAAGATGTACATTACACTACACTTAAAGCACATCCAGCGAGGCTGACATTAAAGATAAAGCAATGTTAAACATGAGGTCATTGCTCAAGAAGATGCTCTTGACATGACAGTAGCAAACAGTTCTTAACATACAAAGGAAGAGCATAATCCTCTTATTCATATGCAGGAGGGAACCATGTAAATTTACATAATGCTAATTTAACATTTAGCACCAGTGAATTGGAATAGAAGGACATTTTCTGCCAAACGGACATTCATTTACCACCAAGTAATGACGAGAAGCTGCATCAGGGTTGAATATATTGCTTAAAATCCCTCGGGATGGGGTGACCCGATGGCCGAATGCAGGTGTATATATATAGCATGAGCAACGAGACCCTGGTTCAATTCCCAGCTGGCCTGTACCTTTGCTGAATTTCATTCCCATACTCTCTTTCCTCACGCGTCCTGTCCCTCTCAACTATCACTATAAAATAAATGCAAAAATATAGTAGTCTTGACAAAAATTTATATCCAGTTTTTAACTCTTCCTATCCCTTTTGAACATGAACTATATTATTTGAGTCATGTATTTATCGCTTAGGATTCTGAGGATCCCATTTGCTTGTTTTTCTTTTTTTGCTTTCCTTTTTACTGCTGATTCGCTTTATTTCGTTTTTTTTGTTTTTTTGTCATGTTCAAACAATATATACTTAAACCCCCCAGATTTAGCTTGAGGGCAGCCATGTATCAAGGCAACCCAAATGAGAACATGACCAATTACTTTGCGTTTCTGCAGAAAGTTACCCTGCTGTAAGTACAATAAATTGACAAATAAACCAAAACATTTTCCCATCTTAGAAAGACTCATCTATCCTTTGGGGGAAAAACAATTCCATTAGTGAAAAAGAGCTGGTAAAACCTAGAATGAGTTAAACAACGATCAACAATTGGCATTTGTTGTCTCGTGTTTTTTGATTCCCAGAATAAGTTGACACATGATATTAACGCTGCATTGTCCCACAAGTACATGGTCCTCATTTATTAATGACTAAGTACATGAAATCCAGTGGTAAAGGTGGAATGTCTTACAGTCAACTGTACACAGAGCTCATAAATAACCGCAATCTGTGGTTCAACAGACACAATGATTTTCCCAATACCTCCACTGATTGGTTCAATACCTTCAGCACCCTGTCTAAAGCTAACAACAAGTTGAGGAAAGATCATTTTTAATCGTAAAAAGGCTCCATTTGGTGATTTAACAGCCCCTGACTGATTTTCCTGCTCAGGAACAACTGGACCTGCATTTATCAACTGATGACCATGTCCTTCTCCCTCCATTGCTTTAATGTCCTTTTCCTCCACTGTGTAATGGTGCTCTGATTGCGCTTGACTGTTTCATTTGAACCATGTATTGACTGCATTGGCTGTCATTAATGCCTCCTGGAACTCCCCAGATGTATCCTGCTCCTCGTGTTACTTCTGATGAATTGAATGGATTTCTGTACCTATCTCCCTCTAAACATCTGTACTGCTCGTGCCCAGCTGTCTGCCATTCACCTTCACTTATTTGTGCAATGTTCCGTCAATTTCCATGTTGCATCTTATGACATTATAGTTGGTTTTGTTCCACTTTCTTTACAGATTCCTTACCGACTGTGTTTTATCATGCTGCCCCCTACGGGCGCATTCAGACCGACATTAGCAATACATTAAAAAACACAGGCTCCTCATTAATTTCAATGAAGCCCCTACATATGCACAGCAGGGGTCCTGCTGCAGGGGGCTCTGCATAGCAGTCGGGGAAAAGTTTTCTCCTGATCCAACTTTTGCCTCTGACAAAATGCATGTTCAGCCTGTTTACCTGACAAACATTGAGATAGAGCAGCAGATAATCATTAATGTGATGTTTTGCTGCCCAAAAGCTTTATAAACTGCCGAGCAGTGTCTTTGTGTCTGTTAAGGCTTCCAGCTGGACTTCCTGGTTGGGATTTCTCTCTCTTAATCTCTACCCGGAGGCAACACTCACACCATACAGCCCCTTGTGCAGTTTTGCTGGAGGGCTATTGTTGGTTTCAATGGGCCCACACAGGGGGTCTTTTGCATTCTGGAAGACCATGACTAATGACCCTCCTTACTTACATTTTTAATCAAGATACTTAAGCAAAAACATACAAAGTATATCAGATATTCATGGAAAACTCTTGGAAAAATTGAAGGTGTGTGAAATGTGTCTGCTAAAATGCCCTAAATGCATATAAAAATATTCAATATATCTTGAGTTTTAAAACATTTTACTCAAAATGAGAAAATTTCATTTTCTACCGCTTTATCCTGTATTCAGGATCATGAAAATTGTTAAATATAATAACAATAAAATGAACGATGTCAAATACTTTATTCCAGCAAGTACAATTAATGGCTGTCACTTTTCAAATCCATGGTGCATCTTACTGTATGTACTCATTTGAGTTCCAATTTTTTCACAGGTTCCCATCATAGACTGTATAATAGAAGTGGACGTCGTCATGGGGACGTCACCCAATGGTTTGTGCACCACATTTTCAAGGGAGAAGTAGGGTCATTTTCTCATATACGTCTACAATGGCCAGTAGAGAGAATGCAAGTTTAAGGCACTTCAGAATTGGCTTCATGCGTATGAGTATAGGATTTACACTCATAGATGAGATGAAATAACTCATGAGCAAAGTCATGTAGTACAGAGGGAGTCTTGTTCAGAGAGATAACAGGGTGGGATTGGACACAACAGTTGGAGCAAGAGACCTTTATTGTTCTCCACAGCCCCCGTGGCCCCAGTGCTACTGTCGTAATAAGGGGGGGGGTCGGTTAAAGCTCTTCCTCACACCACCTGTTGTCAACGCCTCTCTTTCCCCTGAACCACCCCCACCCAACCCTTCATCCTTCTGCCTTTGTCCTACTGACCCTTTATGACACACGTCCGCAGATCACTGGTCGCATTCGCCTTTAGAACGGACTAATTAATTCATGGCTATCCTCTGGAGGAGGGTTTGGCTGGTGGGTCTGGCTCAATGAACGGCAGACGGTTGGATCATACAGAGGGGGGTAAAGCCAGAGGCCTGTGGCCTCACTCCGGCCATCTGATCCCCTTCTTTAAAGACCAGAATGGCCACTGCCCCTGTCCGCCGCAAGGCTGGGACCTGCAATCCCATTAGTGAAGCATGAACCCACCTCAGAGCTCACACAGACGGGAGCTTGTTATCATCAGCAACAAGAACATCGCTGCTGAAAGGTGATGGTGTTACTGTATGACTCCCCCTTGGCTGAGCGTGGGGAATACCAGATCATGGTTCGTATGTGGACACGATGAATCCTGATCTCAGTGGATACAGAGCGGACGAGTAGAGGAGGTCATCGCATAAGACTTGACAGACGGGTCTGAATGGACAAAGTGTTTGAGACAGCTGGTGGAAAACATCCCCTCGTCTGGGAGATGTAGGGAGGGCTGAATGTGAATGCCACACCAGTGATATGTGCAGTCATACTCACTTAGTCATTCCAATGCAAAACTATAGTTTGTATCATCCTTTCATCAACCAGTGATTGGGAGGTTGTTCAATAGCTCTTGTTCAATAATTAAATGTACACTTTTTTAACAAGCAAAAAGTTGCAATAATGCTTAAATTACTCAGAAAATTTCATGTCACAATTACTCAGGCCAAAATACCCTTAAAACTCTTAAAATGGCAGATAAATGTAGTATCAGTAAGCATTTATATTATACATCTTTTTAAGTGAAAAACAATCAGATTATCAATATAATTAAATTATGATGATATATCTCTCTGCATAAATAAAGGTTAAATAGAATATATTTTTCACTTCTGTACCATGACAGTGAGCGAGAGATGCTTTTTAAAGTCACTCATACTGATATTAACGATTATTCCGTTCATGGAAATCAACCAGAATTGTGCATTTATTGTGCATTTTATTTATCACGATCTGCGATACAATCTTATATCCCATCCCTAGTGATGCCATCTAAACTGGACTGAATGCATAACAATTACAAGAAAGAGACCCTTACGTGCTGATGAGTGAAATTCTGAAGATTTAGATTTAAAATTCAGGCAGCAGCACAGGTCAACAGCCTCTCTTTCTTCTCACACTTGACTGACAAAAGCAGCTCATCCATAATAGTTCAAAAGACATAACGGATGAAATCGGCTGCCTCCTGATAGCCCATGAGATAATATCAGCTCATTCAAAGCAGACCAACATCATTGAGAGCAGCTTTAAAAATGTACTTAAGGCTAATAGGAAGAGACCAATTTAACCTTTCTGCTGATGAAGGCTTTCTGCTGCTTCATTTTAACATGATCACATTTCCTTCCAGAATAAAGACCATGGCATGGGATTAACAGAACCCCTGGTGGTTAGAGCACATTCACCAGTACACACCCCAGTAACAGGTGTCTACAGAGACCGACGGCAGGTCAGTGCACACTGATCTGTACCCTGCAGGTACAGATCAGTGTGACTGTGCTCCGCTCTGTATGACAGCATGCACCGCAGAGCCCCAATCACAACCCATATGGCTGCAGAGCACTGGGGGCATTTACAGGGACAGAGGGCAGCTGGAGGAGAGCACGGAAAGCAGGTTGAGGGGGGGGGGGGGTCACTTTATCTCTTTTATCAGATTCACCCAACCTACACTCTTCCCCAACACCACCGCACCAAATCTTTTCCACACTTCCAAATCCAGAAACCCTGAAATCCATTTTCTGCACAGGGGGTTCAGTGATAAGAAAAACAGGATTTGTGTGTGTGTGTGTGTGTGTGTGTCAGAAGGAGACAGGTGGAAAAAAAAGAGGATCCAATTGGTGACAGTGATGTTCAGCTGTTTTTCCCACACTGGTGTTTAGGATTACTACGGGGGAGAAAGTTGGCCAGACTATCATTACAAAGACTTAAGGAGACACACACACACACACACACACACACACACACACACACACATGCACACACACACACACGCACACACACACACACACTATAATATCACACTAAGACAGAGGAAGCCTGGAGTATCATCACATCTTCACCTGTTTATTCCCCAGATTCCACAAGGCAGCTGCAATCATGACCCTTAAAGGCTTGACCTCCAAACAACCTTAGGGGAAAAAAATAGGTTGGGGGGAAGCACATAAAACCCTTAGAGGTTACCCCAGTCAGCTTTACTTGAATTGCCTCTGACTCCACCCCCCCAGCACCTCAGAAAAAGCAACTCTTCCCTTCCTCTGCTAGCGTGAATATTCATGAGCCATAAAGCAAGGCGGGAGAGACGTAGCAGGCATAATAAAAACGTCAGAGGAATAAAACACTCAAAGAAAGAGCAGCCAGGAACTTGGGCGAGTCACTCTGAATGTCAAATCCCCACCCAGGGGTGTCTGGCCCGTTAGGTCTATTGTGCTTGACTGACTTTTATGCGGCTGACATGAATTGGCCTCTGCTCCTCCTTGCACATAACTCTGTCGGCCGCATTTTCAGGATCAAAGAATCGCTTTTAGCGCGTGAAATCGGATAGGATTGGGTTGCAAAACACATATTCCGGAAGGAAACGTTCAGTAAAGTGGCACGGGATCTGTTCTTAATGCAACATAATGGATGGTACAGTTTGACAAAGGATCACTGCCGGGCGACAGCTACACTTACAGCGCATATAATAATTTATAACCGGCTGTGTTTTCCTCTTGATCCCAGCGGTGATACGTTTTCATCTTTAACGATGTTTGTTTAAGTAAACGTTGTAACCTGCCAGCTACCTCACCTCACATGTAAAGCTCCACCTACTGAAGCTTGAGAAGGCTCAGGCATCAAACATCCATTGATCAAACGTGTCATTAACAGTAAGTGGAAAGTGTTGCTCACGTAACCATGCAGAACCTCACTAATGAGTTATTGAGTTCCTCGTTTTCACTATGAAAATGGTGCGCGCACACTTCTCCTTGGAGAATCTTAATGAAAATGCATGAAACCTGCTCAATGTTTATTCAAATTTGCTGTTAATTGTCTGTGCTTTGAGAAGGCACCGAGGCTTTTTGTCATAAGATTCAAGGCAGTTTGGACACACAGGAATTGTTGTTGCGAAGCTCTAGCGTCAAGCATGCATACAGTAAAGATAAAAAAAAGAGTATAAATACACCACTTAATACATGTTTTTTCAAATACAAACAATACAAAATAAGGCTATGTTTACATGATGACGGTCTGAACAGAAGACGCAAAAGTGGCGTCGCGTCTTCACTTTGTATTCCGCGTTTAGACGAGCGTTTTAGGGAGGATATCTGCGTGCATATGGTGACGTAAAAGTGTGTGGAATTTGATTGGGTATGCATGCCAGCCGGCTAGGTGGCGCTGTGATCCACTAACACACGACATTGCCATGTTTAAGTGCATGCGTAGAATCTGCCTTCTTCGGTTGTCTGCGCCGCGAAAACCAAAACACGTGATGTAAACGCGTACGTGACGTGAGCAGATCTGAGGAGAGTTTTGCGTAATGGCAGTGTAGACGGAAACGCTACGGCGGAGCGTTTTCAAGTTTTCCACTCTGGAGGGTGGTTTCAGATTTTTGCGTTTTTAAGCCCCAACAACGATGCACCGTCTAAACGAAAGGCACTTCCAATAAAATATTTTGACATTTTTACCCGCAAGCGTCCTCGTGTAAACAGGGCCTAAGAGAAGTTGAGAAAGCTCTCTTTGAGTCCGGGTCGGACTGGAACGTGTCGTCTAAAGACAGGACAGGAGATCTTAGCGGCTTTAAAATGTGATTCAAATTGATATTCTACAGATCAGTCTCAGTCTGGACGCTTCAATTGGGTTCAAAGTGTGGAAGTGCTGAACAGAATCCATGCAGCTACTAAACTGTATGAATAATGTAGTCTCCGTGACGACACCCATAGGTGTTGTTTTGAAGCTCAAAGTGGGTCTTCCGCCATCACAATCTCGGCATGAATGATACCTAACTTTAAACCTAAATAGGATTTAAATGGGTAAGGTTTTATTGTATCAGGCGGAAACCATCTAAAATTGTCCTTTTTAACATGGAAGTCTATGAGGATCGGCTCTCTTTTGGAGGCAGCATTATGTGGCCATTTGAGGAACTAGAGTTTGACGATGGAATTTCAATATGCAATTAGTGTCTGCGACATGGTCTTTTTGTGAATAATTTGACCATTTTTAGTCACATAGTGGCTGGTTCTCCTGTTAATCAACAGTGTGCCGAATCAACGTTAAGGTTTACATTAAGTCTAACTCTTACACTGCACCAAAGTTTTAATCTCCAATAGATCTGAAATTTTATTTCATCCAAATAAACTTTTACCAAAAAAAAAAAAAATGTTTTCTCCAGTAATCAGGACACGTTCTGGCCAATCAGAGGCAGGGCTTTGTGGGATATAGGTGGTTACAAATCAACTACCGTAAATACCAGTAAATAATGGCTGTGGAATCAATTGACATATGGATGAGAGGGTGCTTTCCAAAAAAACACTCTCGCACACTTACTGCTCGTGAGCCATCGGTGAAGCTACTTCGTCCCTATGGTTGCCTATTATTAACACTGACTCAAATATATCAACAGTTATTAAACAGACTGCACAGAAGATGAATCCTAATTTGGTTGCTCTCTGTCTGGCACCACCAACACACCATGACAAGGTATAGAACCACACCCACACACTGAGTGCTGGTTGTTAGTTCAATGCTTTTTTGATTTGTTCTCACTACTAAAATACACAGACTCAACTCAACCTGCCTACAGCAGATGTTCTCCGTCAGTGAGGAATCTACTAAAGTTTTACAGCCACCTCTTAAGCCTGCGTGGGCTCTTTGATCATCAAAAGAGAGAATTTGGGTGGTGTATCACTTTAAAGTTGAAATCCATAACTTTGTGCACTTTCAAACTAAAGCTAAGATGATGGAGTGTCTAGTGTTACATTTGTTTGACTTCTAAGGGCTCACTTATCAACTGCTGCTTCAATTCTACATGAAACCGCCTCGACAAGCTGTCTGCAGTAAAAGCTCTGCTTTAAAAAAGCTCTTTAGTCGCGGCCCGTTTGGTCCACGCACAAAGAGATTAACATACGAAAGGAAACACACTCTCAGGTATATTCGTCAACTCTTCACACGTCCCTCCGTTATGTGGCCTCCGTCACCCCGCCTGCCTCTCAGCCTGCAGCCGAGGGCCTGTGAGGGGTTAAACCTCCTCAACCTCACACCCCTCCCACTGCGTTGGCTCCCACCCGACACCAAATATACACACAATGCAGCTCCCTCTCCGTTTGCCCCCCAGTGCCGCCATGCTGGGGAGGAGAAGTGACACCAACCACAAAGTGCCATCATGCTCCGTCTCTGGTGCCACGCTGAGCCCCCTGGCAGCTCCGGGCAGGCGTATGTGCCCGGGGCCTTATCTCCGGTCCAATGGTGCCACGGGGCCCCGCAGGAGCTGGCACCGGCTCGCCTTTGGCACTGGTCGCTGTTTGCTCTCCATAACCTCCCTCTCTCTTTAGAGGCAATGCACCAAAAGTGGGTTTGTAGGTTTGGTTGTGCAGGCTGACGCTGCACACAAGTAAAACAATCTAGTACCACGAGATTAGGGATTATTATCTGTAAAAACAACAGCGGATCGAAGTTGTGTCCCAACACACGTCTGAGAGTCACTTCTCCAAGGAACATGCATTATGCCAACAACAACCAGAAACAGATGGACTGATGAGCTGTGTGGAGAAACCTTCCTCAGTGGTAAAAATAAAAAATACTTTATTTAGATTATTTATGTTAAGGTGTTAACGTTTTTGTTTGAGTCAGAAAGAGTAGTTCAGCGTTTGTTAACCTGTGTGTATCATTGATGCTACCAGATATGCCAGGAATATTTTGCTGACTCATTTGCAAACTCATTTGATAGTGATAAAAACTGCATATCAAATACTACATGACTCCTTTTGCCTGTCTGCTGACAATGACCTGAACTCAGGTGAAGAAACTGAACCCGAGTTCAAGTCCTGTTTTGATGCAAAGATGATGTTTATTAGGAGCAGAGCATGGACGTGACAGCAGTGCTTTGTTGATTTAAATGTGAAATACAAACATGTTCCCCCCTAAAAATCAATGATTGATTGGGATGTCAATATTGATCAAATAATTTTGGCTAAAATCCCTCAGCATCGGTGACAGCTCTACTCATTTGCTCGCCTTCGTAACACCTTCGCCTCTTCTACCTGCCCTGCTTCCATGAGCAGCGTCTATCACGAGTATCCAGCAGCTTCTGAAGGTAATTCTTCATGCTGCCTTGAGGAGCGTTGACAGACACACAGCACAGAGCCCAGCTGTTTATAGAGGGTCCTCATTGATTCATGGGCTGTTTTTCTGTGGTGAAGCAGTAGGGGGAAATTCAGCCTGATTATTAAGTTAGAGGCAGGAACCTTCCTGGGAAGCATGATGCCCGGCCTTAAGGTGTTTGACAGGAGGCTAGAGTTTCACTGGCTTTCTTTTTTTAACAAGGAATGGAGTTAGTTTTCAAATGCTTTCAGCTGGTCTGTGTTAGTGCGAGGAGAAATTCCTGAGACGGTTTCTGTTTTAAAGGGAGGATGATATTAGGAGGCCAGGGAGAAGGGGTTGGAGGAAATGTTTCAATGTTGACTCGTGTTTCTGCAACGGCTGCTCATGTTGCATTCATTTTACCTGAATTAGTAAAGTAAAGTGGAAAGTCTATTCAACCCTGTGCCATCACATCTCCAGCCATACTGTACATAAGAAGTGGAGGTATCATCATGATGAGGTTTGTGAGTTTGAAGTCTTGAGTTTGACATTTTGGCCAAGCAGCAACCTGAGAGGGTCCTGATAAGGAAATGGCTATTAGAGCTAATTGGCCCTGCTTTTCATGAAAGTGTCCCATATACAAGCAGCCTTGTTAAGGAGACTCTCATCTGACAGGACTTTGTCGTATTTTAAAGAACTTCTGCTGGAGAGACCTTTCTATCCCCTCACTGCAAGACTCTCTCTCTCTTTTATAGCTTTCCTGTCCAGTGGCAACAAGAGTTATCTCTTTGCAGGAGCTAGCTGTCATCTACATTAACAGGCCTGGCCGCAACATGACAGAGGCCAGCCTCTGCATAGCGGGAAGAGATAGGATGCCATGTCGGGGGGCCGGGGAGGAGGACGGGGCCGGAGGGGGTCTCGAGGTGCAAGCTGCCAGGAGATCTGACACCAAGGTCAGGGGTGGCGTCTTAAGTTAACTCAGCCGAGTGACAGCGATGATAAGAGAGCCGAGTCCTTTGAAGCGGCCTCGAGACTTTAACAGAGCGGCTAACACTATTGCTATCTATGTCATTTTATTTCTTTTTTATTACTGGGGCTAAACATGACATGACACTCGATATGTGGACAAACAAACACGGCTAACACGGCTATGGTTTCTTGTCTCTACAGACTTGTGTTGCAGAACAAACACATTCCTTTTCTTAGTGACGTTGTCTCTAGCTCCACATCTCCTTGAAAACAGTCATCACGAAAATGGGACTTAATCACACCAACACACACAACCTTGTACTTCTATCTCTGTGAGGCCACTCACAGACACAGACAGTATGCATTCTCTCTCTCCCTTCCCCAACCATATGCATCACAACTAAACCTAACCCGGCCCAGGACTGGGTATCGTTAAAATACACCGTACCGAGTTTCCAAAGACTCTGCTCCACCGCTAAAGAAGCAGAGAACAGCAACATTAGAAACGTTTCAACATGTGATCCAAAGTATGGACAGTGTGTGCCCCCCACCCCCTCCCACACACACACACACACACACACAGGTGATCAGAGGACACACAGGAAGTGATGGTAGCGTCTAGGTATTGAACGTCTCGCTAACGTGCCGACAGATTCAGTGTTTTTTTCTGAGGAGTCCAGAGAATATTCAGTTAAAATGGAATCTCATTGTTTCAAGTTTACAGGAAGTGATGTCATGTAGTGTTGAGTCAGCACTGCACCAGACTCCACTTCTAAAAATAGCCTTTTATACGCTTGATCGTTTGTCAGCAAACGGTCATCAATCAGCAAGTGCCGTATTTTCATCTTAATCAGTGCTGTGTGGTGGATCTAAGTGATGCCGATGTGGATTCATGTGGATTTAGAAAAGGGGCTGAGAATCAATATTTGGAAAATCAACTGATAAACATTTAAAAAATTGTTACATTTGAGAACAGTTTGGTGTGGGGAGGGGGGGTAGAATGAGGGTTTAATTTATTTTGTTGGTTAATAACAAACTAATATATCTCAATCTACTAATTAGGTTTCCAAAAGTATCCCAAAAAGTATTGTTGTGGTATCAGTACTGAATTCAGAATAAAACATGTTGAATTGCACCAAGCCCGACCTGAACCAAAGCCTAATCTTTACCTGAAACTTAAACCATATCTGAACCCTAAAACAGGCATTTGAATTAGTTACGACTGTACTCACGCTGGATGTCTAGAAATCAAATACCTACACACACACACCCCTGAGCACTCAAGCCTAAATAGCAAACTTACTTGCCACCTCCAGCGATGCATTGCGACTGACCGCCTCGCCCAGGTAGTTGCGCGCCACGCACACATAGACGCCTTCGTCAGGTTTGCTCCGCCTCCCGTGTACGATCCGCAGGAAGAAGAGGGAGCCGCTGGGTAAGAGCATGCGGTGGGATCGGGGATCCTCTCGATCCGTCTCGACGCGCTCGCCGTCCTTGTACCATTCGACCATTGGAGTGGGCCGCCCTTCGGCCTTGCAGTTGAGAGTGGCCGGCTCGCCCTTGGACACGATCAGATCAGATGGGTGTTCTATGATGCGGGGAGCCGCATCCTCTAACCTGGGTCTGGATCCTGGAGATGAGACGACAACAGGAGAAAGGGTTAGGTTTTCTTTCTTTTTCTTTTTGAAGGTGCAAACGTGAATATGAGTGTTATATATGAGTGAAGTGTGTGGTTTAATTACAGCAAATCAGAGCAGACTGGTGCTGACGTAATAGAAAACTGATCAGAAGGAATTCATTATTAATTAATAGACAATGCTTTTGAGTTTAGACAACATGATACATACATGTTATGAATGTTAATGAAAAGACTTTTTTTACATTCAAGTCTTCAAACCTCTTCAGCTTGTTGTGTGAATGGCTGCAGGTTAAAAACACTACAGACAAAATGGCTGTGCAAAGCCAGCATGTAATGTCATTTCTCAACACTTATATTCAAAATAGATATCTGAGGGACATGTGGAATTACATGCTCTAAATTCTGCATCCATCAAACCAAAGCCGAATTCTCTGGCGGTGGAAGGGAAGCAGGAGAGAAGTAAACATGGTGGAACTGTGCTCATCCTAATCTCATTGGAAAGTAGTGCCACTGAAATATTCAGATATGAAAATAAATAAATAAAAAATAGAGAACCAACTCACGCATAGCCTCTTTTTTGAAACCCATTTAAATAGTTTTCTAACTGATAGGATCAAATGCACAGCTATGGTGCAATAGAATAGAAATATCATATTCTATAAGACACTCCGAAACATCTATGCAGTGTGTTGCAGTGCTTATGCAGTCTGCAGACTCTTTCCTTTGAAAGTCTGATTGAAAGAAATAAATGAAGACAGAAGCAGATGGAGGCGAGGTAATCCCCACAGGTTTTTTTTCTTTTGCAACCTTTGAAATTGCTTTTTCCCCCTCTATCTATCCTCTTCCTCCTCCAATTTGAATGACAGCATGTTGGTGGTACAATTATGTATGAAAAGCAATGACACAAGCTCAAGCCCCACAAGTGAAATGTCTCCCTGGAGAGCAAATGAAAGAATGACAACAGGAGGTGCGTCTTGCCATGTTTTTTTTCTTTTTAATAACCATGTTTTGCACCACTGATGATTGTTGCAGCATTCATGACATTGCAAAGAATAATTCCTATGCTGTTTTTTAAAGTGAAACCACTTTTCACTTTCCCTGTGATGCGTGCTCTAGCCATAATATGCAAATATGTGCTTTCAGAACTAATCACCAGTAGGAGACTGTGGGAGCGGTTGTGTACATTTCGGGAGGACAGAAAACAGGAGTTACTTTGTTCAACATTTAGGAGTTTTGTTTGACCCCTATGTTGCTGTTGTTCTGGAACAAGCCATTACTTGGTAACAGTTTAAACGCTATACGGCCAAAAGTCAGTGGACAGTGTTTCAGGCATAAAATACAGCACATAACAATGGTATCTCCATTGAGAATGGAGTTGAGTGATGTTAAATGGCACCATGCTTTTAGTTCATGAACTTTCTGCTCAGGTCAACTATAAACTGTTATATTGAAGTGCCAACAGCTCAGCCAGAGGCCGCAGTTTTATAGTCAAGACCACTAAAATCAACACAAAGTCATTACCAAGACCGGAGCGTATGAAGACCGAGACAAGCCCAAGTTTTTAGGGGTTTGAGATCATGTCAGGTCCAAGACCAAGGCAGACTGAGATTCAGGCAAGCGCACGTCCAAGTACTGCTGTGTTTTGGTCGCCAGGTTTTATTACTGAAGGTTTGTCTGATGTTGGGGGAGAGGAGCTACAGCCATTAACAGTGACGAAAAAATCTAATTCACAAATGAGTCACGTTATTGTTTGAAGCACAAAGTTTTACATCAGTTATGATGTTAACAGATAAACCAAACAATGCACAGGCAATTTAGCAATACCCCCTCAGTGGTGGTCTTGCCCACACTTGAAATAAAAGCCAGAGTCCACTTTGGGACAAGATCTAGTAAATATGCAGTTGTTTCTAAGTTGAGATCTTGAAAAGTGGTCTTCAGACCAAGACCAGTCTCGAGTATGACACTACTGGTAGACCACGCATAAAAAATGCAAGCTGGAGCTTCTTGGAATGGGTTTCCTTGGCTGAGCAGCTGCACATAAGCCTCACATCTCGATGCACAATGCCAGGCGTCGGCTGGAGGATGTAAAGCACGCTGCCACTGGACTCTAGCTGTGGAAACGTGTTCTTTGGAGTGATGAATCATGTTTCACTATCTATCCCTGGGTTTGGTGGAAGAACACTACCCCTCCCTAAGATAATGTTCTTGGGTTGATTTCAGCGTTAGGACTTGGCCCCTTAGTTCCACTGAAGTGTCTTCCTAATGCTGCAGGATACAAAGAGATTTTAGCCGATTGGTCGTTTCCAACTCTGATTCCAATTCCAGGAAAAGATTGGGGAAGGTTGTGACTGTGAACATCCTGTCCGATGGAAAGACAGCTGAGAAAGTGCCAAAAGCACAGGTATAAGAGTGGAATGAGGTCCAACATGAAATTGTTCCTCCCACAGGTGCATGAATGAGAAGGAGTTCAAAGGTTCAGGCTTTCCTGATAACGCCAGATAAGAAAAGCTGCCAAAATGCCTGCCCTCAAAGTGACAAATCCTCTAAAAGGTTTTGGGGGGGATTAAGAAGTCTGCTAAAGTTCTTGCCGCTGATGGGAATATAGAGTACTCTCTGATGGCCCTGCTCTCAATGCAATTACATTCACAAAGACGGGGAACTAGAAAGCTCTGCAAAGGAGGAAACGCCACCGTGGCTTCGACTTCAGACGGGTTTATGTCTGACACATACTTCCCAAAAAACATGACTACAAATTCCCGTCTTTGTCACTTTCTTTCCAAAACTTAATGATATCATTGAGTTTATAGCTTGAAGAAGCTATTCATTATTTCAAAACCATCAATCAAATCAAAATCTTCTAAACTGCTACATATGAACATGTCCAACGTACACGATGGTTGTTCATTATGGACCTAATCGGTTGTCTATCACAGATGTAGACATTCACCATTGATTTGTTTTTGCCATTCAATACCAATGTAAACATATATGTCTGTATGTATAACTGTTCAGTTATTTTCTACATGAATATATGCTATTACAATGAAACACCTTGCCATTTAAATAAAACATACATGCACTTATCATATAACGGTATTATATATATTCAGAATTACAGTCCTACTTTGTAGTTGTGCTGCTATGACATGATGTTTTTACTCTTTCTTATGTTCTTTTGTGATTCTTATGTCTGATTTGGCCACTGAAACAGTTCATTTATCTTTTGGGAGCAGAAAGTACTCCACATAATAAAATCATCTATACTGTCTCATCGGCAAATCTGTGGCAAAGCATCAGGATGAAAACAGGAATCATTGTCATGCTCTGCGGCAGAGAAGCAGCTGGCCCTCAGCACTAAGTGGTCGGTCGTGTTGGTGGCGGCGGAGTCTTCATGGATGTACATTAACAGACACCTGCTGTTCTTATCTGGACCTAACACACATCTCTGTGATTTTATGTGGAATTCTATAATACAGAGCTACCAGATAAAACACATTTTGCATATATTTAAAGATAGAGGCCGTCCATTTAATAGCTCTAATGATAATAGCTTTTATAATGGCAGAACTGAGTCTGTGTGGCCGGGAGGGTTTCGGGGGTGGAGAGCTTTTAAGGGCTGACTCATACATTTTACAGTGACAGCTGGTTGGAAGATTTAAAGTAAAGGCTTTTAAACAAAAAGAGACCACCATGTTGACTGAATAAAATACCACCAAGGTAAAGTCCGAGTGGCCAGTAGGGATGGGTCAATGTAGGATTACACCACAGGTTGGTAGAACTTTCATGATCTGGATAATCATGACTATCGTCACCAGAGACTTGAAAAGCTGTCTAACTCACTGTCATGGTAGAGGAGGGGAAAATAGAGCCCAATTTAAAAATACAGGTTACAAAATTATATTTTGGATGTATTCAGTCTTTATTTAAGTGGGGGGAGCTTTTGATTTATGATCATCTTATTATATATTATAATTTGATTGTTTTTCACTATAAAGCACTTATCTTTGATGCAATAAAAGCATTTGTTTCTTAACTAAATGTAAAGTGATTCCAGCATGTTCTGTTGCAGTTGAAGAGTTCGAAGCACATTTTGGTGACTCAGAATAATAGGATAATGAATTCTAATGATTTCCGTGAGGATAATGCTAACATGACATTTTCATACGATCCCATGCTGAGTAGCAACCACTGAACAACACCTCTTCCAGAAGATACGGCCATCATCCAAGGACATTTAGGCTTTGGGCAACGATCCATCTTCTACACATAGGAATGCTCTGTTCCCCTAACTCTGGGATGTCGACATCGGGAAATACAAAAAAAGTCTAACTGTGTCTGCATTCCAAGGATGATGAGGCATCTTCTGAATCGACACTGATATCACTGTAACGATAGTGATCTTTGCACAAGCTTCTTTTGTGCAGCTGCAGGCTGAACATTAGCATGAGTGCAATGGTGCAGATCTGCATGTTGATAGAGACGGACCGCGATGCCAAACAACGCTGGAACATTTGGATTTCTAAGCTGCATCGTATCTCTCAGCTACTCTGCTTACAGCGAAAGTAGACATAAGGGGAGACAGAGGATGGAGAAGATGAACTCAAAATTGGGTAAAATGGACAGCTGGAGTCTGGAGAGTACGTCTGTCTGGAGAAGGGTGTCTAATAGGAAGGTCTGGACCCTCTAAGGACCTGTTAGCTCCTGGTTGTGGGGTACTACAGAAGGATGGCAGCAACTCTCAAAGCTATGCGAGCTAATAAAAACCACAGGGATGTCCAGTCCAGCCTGTAAGACTAGTGTTTGACATGAAACAGGTGAAAAGACGAATTACCGTCGAAGGTCCCAGAAGAAATATACTTGAAGGATGTGATTTCCCTCGTAGATCTGATGGCTGTCAGTTATCCATAGTCACATTTCAATTCAATTGTCAAGTGGATTTTAAGTGAGCTTTTGAAATGTGGCAGAAAAGCAATGTGAATAAACTCAGCTACGCAAAGCCTAGTTTCTTCAGAAGTTGGCGCTATAGGTCATGTTTACACACGGCTGCACAGCAAGAGGAAGAAGTGGAGGATGCAAAGCAGAAACAAGACTGGTCTCCTTGGTGATCTAACCCATCTACGATGGGAAGATGAGAGCGGTCTTCAGGAGTTTCAGTTGGTTCTTCCATGTATGCTGCTAGTGGCCGTGTTTCCAGGTGTCCACAGACCAAGACCGTGTACCAAGATCGGAAAAGACGGCGACAGCAGAAACAGCTGATCAGTTGCGCAAGTTAACCCGTTAAGACGTTTTCTACATCCAAATTAGATCGCACTCTTTTCTTGACCAAGGCAAAAACAACTCAAGTAAGCATAAAAACTTTATTTGGCAAATAAATACACTGTTTTGAAATGTGGCTAACTGCCATGAAAAAAAGTATTTCTTTTATCTTGCCTTTAGAGGCACAAAACTGTAGCCTCATTGTTCAAATTAAGAAAAGGCTGACAAATTAAAGGAAGAACCTGCACCTGCAAGTCCCTGACTCAGGGCACAAGGCTCAGTCAATGCTTTGATGAATATGAAGTTGAACTCATATGCTGCAGCCTTTCCAGTTATCACTACGGGAGAGCCGTTCACATCCACAGCGGCTCTCTCTCCAGTTAGGAATCTGCATAGTATCTCTTCATACAAAAGAATACACTTGTGTTTGTCTTGTAGTGTAATTACACGGCTGGTTAATCCAGCAGAGGAAACAGAGCCCTGTTGTTTTAATTGACTCCAGTCTACTCAGCACAAACCCTCCCAGCCTGCCTGATGTGTCCACAGTGACAGACTCCGATTCAAGGCTCACGTGGAGCACTCTGTATGCAGACTACATTCAAGCATCGAGACAAAGAGTGAATTACTGGCAAACAACTTCAAAGTCCTTTTAAATGGAGGGAAACGGGAGGAGAGGCGAATGCCTGAAAGGGTGACAGAGAAATAGTGCAAAAACAAATGAAGGGGAAAAAATCGGACCAAAACAGCCAGGAGCACAAACTACTGCTGAAATGTCTGTTCTATAAGGGAGGATGGCAAAGCGCTGAGGCAGGACTTTTTCTTATCTAGTACAAGAACAAGTGGCTCGCTGTGTCATGCTGATATAAATCAAAAACAGAGGACCGCCGCCAACTCGCCGGCTTTATTTCACCACAAACGCATCAAGCAGATTTACTTCCTCTGGAAAGGCAAAAAAAAACCCCATCAGAACAACATCCAATTAGCTCACACACACATCGGCGTCGAGGAGAGAGATTTCAACACTTGTGACTGTGAAGATCATCTTTCAAATATCTTAAAAGTCCTAAAATAGAGAAATGTTCCAAAATAACAACTTTTTCCTATTTTAATACCAAATTAGACGTGCATTAAAAAGTGACCGTGACTGACAATGGGATGATAGCGCAGCTTCTTCTGGCGTGAAAACAGTTCGGCTCCAATTACCCAGAAATCATCCCTGCTAAGAAGTCACAGGTCAGACTGCAGACTCGTTCCCACATGTGATCAGAGACGATTGTGACGGTTAATCATTCAAAGTGGAAAACGGAGGCGAAAACAAGAAGGCGATTCTACATGGTGGTATTGGATGAATGTGTGAAAAGCATCTCATGTTACGGAACAAACACGCTTTAGGAGACAATCTCAGCAGCGTCGTGTGTTGATATGCACGTCGCACCGCGTGATGATGGTCTGACTTGTACAATAACTCCATGACGCCTTTGGGTGCTCTTTTTGTCGGGTACAAAAACAACGCGACCTTGAGGTCAACAGAATGATCTTCACACCGAAGGTCCAGCGGGCGAACACGATGGAATTCTGTTCACGGCAGCCCTGCAGGGAAACGCACATCAAACATGGACGGCACGTCAGCCCCGCCACATCTTCCCCGGGTGAGAACCGCCTTTCCACTCTGCATGAAGGACTCGAAAATAAATCAGAATGCCGCAGCGTTTCAAAAGCGGTGAGTTGTGGTAAAAGAAAATAAGCAACTCAAATTAAGACTAAGCTGAGCTAACCTTGACACCGCACCCTCCCAGCAATCCTACTTAAAAAAGACTGCTGCTAATGACTGGAAGACTATTTTTTAAACTGAATCAATCAAACGTGTGAACAGAATGAGTGTGTAATCTTTAAGGAAGGGGCCGAGGGGAGGAGATGACCATCAACGACAATTCAACTTTCCTGTTGTCATCTTCCTCTCATCTGCAATTCCTTTTAGCATTCTGGCTTCCCTCTTGCAGAATTGGTTGTTTTACAGCTCTGTTGCCTCCTCTTCCTCCCCCTCCTCTTCATTTCCACCAGAGCCCACAGGAATTGATTTGCAAATGTGCATTCAGAGTTAAATTGGCAGCAGCGAGGGAGGCAGGCAGGCAGGCAGGCGGGAGCTGCCTCCTACTCTTTGACCCTGTGGGGACAACAACATGAGGCACTTGCATGAGAATGCAAAGCGGCCGCCATAGAGAGACGACCTCCTTAATGGAGCCTGTGTTGGTGCGAAGCATCTCAATGGGCAGGGTCAACTTTGCAAAAGGAAATTGGGTGTATTTATCTCGTCTCTCTTGGGGCCGTGAACAGATTCATGAGTTAGGGGGTTGGAGACGCTTCTCTTTGCTCTTCCTTTAGAAGAGGCAGTTGTGGAAATCGGGAGCAAAAAGATAAAAAAAAAAAAAAAGCCCTCTCCACGGACAACTGTGCTTGGTGCTCCCTCCGGCCTCTCGCGCTGGCCGAGCAGCTGAAATGAGTTTTGGCTAGATGTTTGGGCAAGCTGACAAGGCAGAAGCAGCTTGCTGTAGATAGACAGAGGCGTCTTTTCAACTGAACAAACAGTTGAGCCAAACGGACACAAAAAGTTACTCGTGGTCAAACACGAGAGGTTTGGGAGTCTATTCAGTTTTGATTTCGATCCAAAAGCAGAAACAGCTCTGAGGGAGCAGCAACATCTCCTTCACGTGGACGTTTCCATGGCGTGTTTTGACTTTTTTTTACCAGCACATTCTGGTATGAATAATCAAGTACTGCCTTCTGCAAAAACATCATATTAACAGCAATAATGTGGAGGAGGGTTTGGCTAAACTATTTACACATTCAGAGAACTTTAAATGCAAGAAAAGACATCAGTCCGGAGGACTTAAATACAACCAGTCGAGCACTCTTCAAGTTTTCACACAT
Source organism: Chelidonichthys spinosus (assembly GCA_029853015.1). Taxonomy (NCBI): domain Eukaryota; kingdom Metazoa; phylum Chordata; class Actinopteri; order Perciformes; family Triglidae; genus Chelidonichthys; species Chelidonichthys spinosus. The sequence goes on from CM056835.1 coordinate 10,689,930, forward strand.
CCTGCCAAGAGTTGTCAGCTTGACTTCCAGTTGGCCGCTAGTAACAAGATTTTCACCAACGAGGGTTTTAAAAAAAAAAAAAAAAAAATCTAGGGCTTTGAACGAACAGCAGAGCAGCGACTGCATGTGGGGACTAGACTCCCACTATTCACTCCGGGTCGCTGCAAGTGTTCTATGTGATGAGCGAAGGAAGAGACAAGAGGAAGTAGAGGAGAAAACAGTGGACCGAGGGAGGCTATTGGAGACGTGATGCTGTCGTGGAGCTTCGGAGGGGAAAAAACATAAAGATGGACATCATCGTTTGTATCAAACGAGGCTGCCTGTCGACAGTTTCTCATCACTAATCATCGGTCCATGAAGGTTCAGCATGTGCTCTCTCCTGCTCGTCATCCTCGGGCGCACCGCTGGTTGCCGGTGGCCCGACACAGCTGTGGGAAAACGTTGGCTTCCTGTCCCACAGCAGCATACTCAAGATTAGCTCCTATTAGATCTATGACTGCTCCACACACACACACACACACGCTGACTGCTATCTGCTCCTACCCGTCTGACCACACAGTCCCTCTGAGGGAGGAAAGGCCCGAGACAGGGACTTCCTGAGTCCACAACCAGAAGAAAAACAACGGAGGTACTGTAAAGAAATTAACTGGTTAACTGATGGCAATGGAGGTTGATAACTTATGTCGGAGTTGCCAAGAAGTAGAGGAAGCCTGTTTGGAACTTTTAGCTCATTTTTCATTCTAAAGTCAAACTTGAAACAATCTAGAGGAGAGACGTATAATGAGGACAGTGATTGATGGCAGGGAGCTGTGTGATGGAGCCAACCACTCAGCACACTGACACAATGCTCTGTCCTCCTCCTTAGTTGGATGAATGACTACAACAAGTGTGTCCAGGGCTCGGCAGTTAGGGTTGCCAGGTTTTGAGATCAGTTCTTGGTCTTTTTTAAACATACAGAAAAACACAGACTGTATATGAGGATGAGAAGTGGACATAGTCATGGTGACGGCTCTCATTGGTTTGTGGACTACAGTTTTGAAGCCTGGAGTACGGCATGTTGGCCGACACCATTGGTGAATTTCAGTGAAGGAAGTGACCATATTTGGGCTAAGGAGGAGCGACGGGTGGATCGGCACAACCTTACGGGATCTGGATCCATCTGGTTTCTGGTGTGAAGTTGTTAACAAAGTTAGTTTCATAATTCAAGGTCAACTTTTACAGCTGTGTAACTGCATTGGTATCGCGGTGGCAACAGTAGTGAAGCTGCGGTAACGACCTGTCAATCACAAGGTAGCCCCGCCCTAAAGCATCCCCTGCTTTCTGGTCTATTTGAGTCTGAATGGATCATAATTTACTAAATGAATAGATTATGGTAGCAGAATATGAATGAGCCTGGATCATAAATGAGCACTCTGAGCCTGAATGTGTAACCATGGTGAATGTTTACCATTCAAGAGAAAAGTGGATAAACGCACAGCCTCTGAAGTATCATAAAAACACCAAGTGGAGACAGTGATGTAGAGGGGGAAGTTAAAGAACAGTGAGGGATGGATTCAAATCCAGCTGCCTACCACTGAGTTGCACTTAAGAGATATAACAAGTAGAGGACTCTAATTGCCTCCTTCTTGAATAAGCATTTCCCTTCTGGACGTCATGCACAACCGTCAATCACCAAGCGGCTGCTGCAGAGACCAAACAGCCAAGTCACCGTGTGTGTCAACAACAGGTAAGCAGCAACTGTCACTTTTCAGAGAGAGCTGTCTCGGTTCTGAATCCGGCCATTAAATAAGCGTCAGTGAGCCGACAAGGTCCCTCCACTGCAGCATCACCTTGATACGCCGCGGCTGAAAATGATCCATTATCACTTGCTTTTTTCTCACACCGAGCGCTCGAGTGCCAGACTCTCACGAACATATCCAACCCTGCTGCCGAAGTCACGGCGCTGACAGCTGCAGCTACACCCGCGGGCTTTTCACTGCCGCAGAGTTTTGTTTGTGCTTCAAAATGCACGCTGGAAGAGTCTGAGGACAATAAAGAGGCTGTAAACAGACAGATTTGACCAACTGTCTCGCTAGTCACACTTGATGAAAACCATGTGCTCTTGTTAGACGGCTGGACGGACACTAAAGGGCGGGGTGAGGCCTTCGTGCAATAACACTGCTGCTTAGTCAATCACTCTACATATTTAAAAACGACTGGCACAGAGGTAAGTTCTACTGGGGATGGGAGGGGCGTCTCAGTTTGATTCACTCTCTAAATGTCTCTAAACAGTCCATCTGCTGATCTGAGTCGATCAAAATGTTAAAGTGCGTATCTGAGTCAGCTTCAGCATTGGCCCTCGGCATCCTGATACCGACAAACAAGGCAAATCTCATGCACAACCAACGGTTCAAAGCATCTGGCATAGTATTTAAGAGCATGAAAATTGGGGCCTGATTTAAAAAAAATACAGGATACAAGAATATATTTTGATGTTATATATATATATATATATATATACATAAGCTGATCATCCTTCCATGTGGAGGTTGTTGGATGAATGTAGCTGGTGAGGTTGACTGCAGTCTGAAGACGTCTTGATTCATAGATCGATTGATTGTACAGTAATAGAAGGGGAAGACTGAAATAAAACATTAAATACTGAGCCTATAGACTTCTTGTTGACACTGAAATAGTATTTTGTATTAATATAGAGCAAAGTAACAATACTTCTTTATATTTAGCAAGGACCTATCAGGTGTTTTTCAAGGGAATTATGGGTGTTTGTGTGCAATATCACAGCACTGAATAGGGATACTAACTTTATTGAGGAAAGTACGATAAGATGTTTCAAGAAGTACCTCCTCGTATAAAGTGAATACATGATGTAATAGAATGGAAATGGTGTGTGGAAGTCAGACACACACACACACACACACACACAGAAGGCCTCTTTGAAGGAAGACATTTTGGATGTGTCCCATATTTGTAGGCAAAGAGGACGGACGCGAAGGAAGACGTCCTCTGGAGAGGAAGCTGGCAGACTGGTGTGTTTGATGTGGACGTCAAACCACTTTAATCCTCCGCCAGTGACAGCCAGGAAAACAAAGTGATTTGAATTGTGATAGTGTGCACACAAACGCACACCGATGCCACCTGAAATGTCCAGTTAGTGTTTTCCCACACGGTCATGCAGCAGCAGCAGCAGCAGCAGCAGAACGCCCGTCTATTTCAGTATCATAAGCAGCAATAGAGGGTCCGTCTTCCCAAAGCCACTGGAACTAATGCTGGGGGCCATCCATCTGTCTACAGCCCGGGGTGGGGAGTTCAGGCCATATTGTGTCGGGCCCCTCGGGCGGTCGCAGTTGAGACCTTTAAGGAGAGGGAATAGCTGACTTATACTGTCATCGCCCGCCGCTTAACGCCGCTCCTGCTCAGTTTATTCCCTTTCCTTTGGCGCCCGGTGCAGAAGTCCCCGGTGCCCCATCGTGGGTTTATGTTGGCCCCGTGTGCACGCTGGATATTAAGCATTCCCATTAAGAGAGCGAGAGCAGCCCCGCGGTTACATTTGGAAAGAGAACGTGGCGCCGCAACTTTTTCTTTTTTTCTCCTCCATTCACTAGTCGAATGCACAAATAACTTGTTAATAATGCATCGCGACGCGTCGCCAAGCTGTTGTGTAATGCATATTTGGCTTAGTGAACTTCTATTATCATGGGTGTACATAATGAGTGGCTGCTCAGTGACAAACATATACAGAAACACAGCACAAGCCAAGCTTCTTGATTATTTAGTTCTATATTTAGCACGCCAGGAGCTGTGGGGGGAAAAAACAAACAAGTCCATTCCAGCTTGATTAATGCTGCCGAACATGTGATGACAGCAAGAGGACGTGTGCTTCCTGCTCAGTTTTCTTATTCAATCAGCGTAAATCAGGATTCACTTGTACCTCAGCGGTTTTCAGGAGACACAGCTCATTTGTTATGTATCATACCAACGCTTGCCGAGCTATTGACGGGCTAATTGATCTGTAAAGAACAGATGGGCAGGCAGGTGGGGGGAGGAGGAAGGTACACTGAGTGTGTGTTAGTTGTCAAAAATGACTACAAAGCTTTCTTTGTCTCCCTTTTCAGAAAGAATACGCCAGTAGCCAAGTCCTGAGCCGCCGCAGGTTTGCCTTCGACGCTCCTTATACTGGGACCAGTCAGACTGACCCTCGTTTCCAAAGTTGTGTTTGAGTTCGGTTGGAGGAGAAGTCTCGTCGTAATCATCCATCATCACAGCCGCCTGAGCCGCTCTTTCTGTTCAACACAACGCCGGCTCACCTCCGAAACAACGCCGATGGGTCACATGACTCGATAACAAACAGACTCATAGAATAGAAGTACTTTGACGGCGGGGAGATGCTCTCTCAGCGTTGCAGCCCTTCAGTGTTCTCCATCATCACTGGACCGATTACAATACTGATCACGTAGACACAAACACAACAACACAGGTGGAACAACACATAAGTGAGCCTTTACGTGGCACGAACAACAGCATACAGGAGCACACTGTGTAATAAATGTGTTGGTTGACTTCCAACTGATGAGCTGAGCAGAAAGATCAAATGTGCAACATGAAAACACACTAACTGGATATTGATCACGGATCCTGATACTTCTAGTCATGCAGATAGTTGTGGTCCAGATTTCAACATTTAAGTAATATATCAAGCATTTCCAATTGTCAGACGTGAGGATTTAAACCTTTAGGGTTTGCTGGTCAGAAAAAGAAAGAAGCGATTTAAAGAGGTCGCTCCACCTCTGGGAAATTACATTCTAGTGAGCAGTTTTTCTCTTCTTCGTGTCGTTTGATAGGAAAAACAATGAGTGGGTTTATCGAAGGAAATAACAGACAGGTGGATCTATCATGGAAATGATCCTGAGCTGCAGCTCTGTTCCACACAACTGCCAAAGAGATTAAAGCATTAAAGCTGCTGGCGGTGGGGCCTGCTGATTATCCAGAGGAACAGGAACATTGTTTCTGGAAACAAATGCGTGCAGGTGAGTTTTTCTTCTTTATAACCATCACAAACAAAAGTCCATTCGCCTCCACTGGATTGTATGGTTGGCTGTTTTAGGGGAAGAGAAGTGATTGTGTATTTAAAGACAATGCTGTTACTGGAATGTCACAGATTAAATCCCTGCAACAGCTTTAACTCCTGTCAGACTGTCCTTGACCAATCAGTTATTAAAGCCCCCCCTCCTCCTCTCTGAGTCACTGTGGATGACAGCGTGTCTTAAATGCCTCAAGTGAAAAAGCTCCACTGCCAGTAACAAGGCAAGGACTCTGAAGGATGAGACGTCTCGCTAATTGTCCCATCTGAGCCACATGACGGCCCACCACCACACTTCCCTCCCTGGAGGAAGTGGACTTGTACGCTCACACTGTAATTACAGTGTGTGGCTATCATGGTTTGGCGCCGGCTGTTTGATCTGGTTACTGGTGTGTTTGGGGGGCCGTCGTGAGACAACAAGGCAGCTGTCTCCAGGCCCGTCCCCCTCCCGGTCACTTCAACGAGAGCACGGCAAACACTAGGCGAGCTGACGGAGACGCTGGTGTTGACTGACGGTGACAGAGATGACTGACAGTAAGAGTGCAGACTGCAGTGTCGCCTTACTGGCCAAACAACCTGAAGACCTGACATGTGACTTCTGAGTCCACATGAAAGGCACTTCAGATACAAAGAGGAAGACAGTCAGGATGATTCTTAAATAAAGCTAATTTTATCTTCCCAACATGTCCGCGCCGGCACTGATCTGAGGCCCCCGCTCCCTTTAATCTCGATAACGGTGTCAGAACGCGACGCAGAGGTTTATTCAAATGTAAATTTTCAAGGAATGGTAAGTCTCGCAGCTAAAAACAGTACAGGCTTGTTGTCAAAAAGTGTGTTTTGCTAAAGTGAAAATGAGAAGCTTTAATCCAGCCTTTGTAGTCCCAGAGGAGCATCTGGAGTCACTGAAGGAGCACTTTCACAGATGCTGAGTTCATACGCTGTGGGTTCATAGCCAATGTTTACAGGACTGTAAAAGGAGGCTCAGCAGTGGGTCCAGGCCCAACGACACCACACTGTCACAAACTATAACATCCCACTTGTGTCGGAAAGCAATGCTTTTATGCATCACAGGCGGGGGTGTTTCTGTGTAGAACACAAAGACATAGGTATGCTGGCGAAGAGCCTGTTGCCTGCTGGCTGCTGTGTACCAGGTTTAAATCTGTGATTGATGGGGATCCGTGGATCCAGCATCTAATCTCAATTCAGCAGGTTTTCATCATCCCAAAAGGGACTACAATAACTCTGGCTGTGTATCTGCAGTGGAAGCTTTCTCTCCACCAAATGAAAGGCTATTTCTTTGATATAGAGTGATTCTAAAAGCAATTAAACCACAAGGCCTCTATGCTGCTTAGATTGGACACATGGATCTCAGGATTCCGTGGAGGCTAAACCCAAAGAAACCTGGGGTCTTTATGCAGCCAATGAATCCTAAAGCAGCTCAGGAGAGCCATCGGATGTAAAATACAAGTTTAACATTTAACATGCATCATCTGCTGGAGGCGTTTATCCAAAACGCATTACAGCAATAAAAAGAAAAGACTTTACAATTGTGAGCATTGCTCAAACTCCCAACCCTGCCGTGGTATCACGCTGTTTCTGTTTCTGCACTGTGCCCAGGATATGTCTTCGGCCCCATAATGGGCCTAATAATAGAGATAAATGAGAAGGCTGTAAGAACAACAAAGTGAGATTTCTGTGGGGAGCAGATGCTGGTGTGAAACCAAGGTCCCTTGGGCAAGACACACAGGAAAGCTGCATATGGGCTACTCTTGTGTCTGCTGGCTTAAGTGGCCTTTTAAATGACATCATCCACAGGGATTATTATTATAATTCACTGTCTCCCAAATAAATACATACAAAAATACAGTCATATACATACATACATACACACACACACACACACACACACACACATATATATACACACATACATATATTTACACACACACACACACACACACACACACACACACACACACAAACACACACATACACACACAATATATGAATGGTGTGTTCCCCACAGAGCCGAGTCGGAGCCACCGATATGGAGCATATAAACCCCATCTGTGCAAACATAACCCATAAGCAACCAAGCCAATTTAAACTCACCATATGCCAAAGTTCTGAGTGCAAATAAAATCAGTAGGGGAACCAATGTCCGGCGGTACTCCATCATACTCTCAGCTGTTTCATAGGTGGAGGAGGTCGCTCCCAGTCTTCAGAACAAGCAGTTAGTGAGACAGGCTGACCAGCAACAGTGAGAATAGATCCAAATGATGTCCAGCCTACGGGATGAAAACGGCATCAAACTCCACAGGCAGCATCTCAGCCGCCGCAGAACTAAAGCTTAAATTCAACCATCGTAACTTTTCTTTCCCGACCGCTCCAAAAAAAGTCCCGACCCGCGGAGAGTCCGTCAAAAGCAAGCCGCAGGTGATGAGAGGAGAGGCGGCTGTGAGTGGCAGGCAGCGCCCGGTCAGTCAGCCAGTCAGTCCGGTTCTCTCCCGTCCGTTTTGACGTTAATGTCACCGGGGAGAAATACTCATAAGTCCGCTAGTCCCAAAGTACACGCAGTCATCGCGCCGAGAGGAAACCTGTTAACTTTGTTGAACACACGGCTCCATGTCTTACAACTGTTTGTGTCTCTGTTCCTCTCCGCTACGAGCAGTGAATTACTACAGCCTCATCACAATACAGCGCGGTCCCCGAGCCAAAACACTCTGGTGTAAAGGCCCCTACAGTACCGCACAGCTTCCGCTCCCGCTTTCAAAATAAAACGAGGTTTACCAATGTGTTGCAACGCTCGTGAATAAAGACTTAATTAAACCCAAACACGTTGTCAAGTTTACGTTTCTATCACAGTTTTATTCATCCCCCCCAAACAAACCGTGTGTGGTTAAGCACAATTTATTAAAAACGGGTTAATGCAGGGTACATATTCCAGTATGTTTCCTACCTCCAATGTAGTGACCATGAAATATATTATTCATCAACGTAATATGGTGATTTTATTTTTAATCTTAGTGATTGCACTTGTGTTATTCTGTGGCCCCACACTCGCCCACATTAAAAATGATTCAATTGGGCCTTAATGTTATCACCTTCCTTGATATGATTTTGAAGGCGCCCTCACCAAGCTTCCGGTTTGCTCCTTAATGACTCTGTCCGGCTTCACCATCCCAACACAACTCTCTTAAAGGGCCAGCGCACTCGAGCAAAACTGGTCAGAGATGTAAAGATTAGTCTTTACTTTGTGACAAAAAATAAAGTTTTTAAATTAAAAACAAATGTTAACTCTAATTGTAAAAAAAATCAGAAAGCCTGCAGATGCTTACCAATCACATGCTGTTGCGCACCATTTAATATAATGATTTGGGTCAGAGCAGAGCCATTGTTGCTTTATTGTTTCACTGACTTTGTTTCAATTTGGCCTTGTTTGGTCATGTTCAGTGGTGTAGTGGAGGGTATACGCAGGTATACGGGGTATACCCACCTCTTTTTCTGGCAGTTTGCAGTATACCCGCCTATCAGCCAGAAAGCCATTGGACTAGAAGAGTATACACACTTCCTCCTCTGTAACCTCCCATCTATCTAGCAGTACACCCACCTCATCGGCTACCACTACACCACTGGTCATGTTTACAGTAATTGTGGTTGATTGGTCACCTAGGACATATTTTATTAGATGCTGTCTGCAGGAGGTGACATCTTCCAGAGATATGGCAGACGGGACTCAATTATTACCACCAAAGGCTGTAGCAGCATGTTTGTGTCTGTGAATCATTTCAAGTGTGGATATGAATATTTAATTTCACAACATAATTTTATTTAGGTTTCCAGGAATAGTGACAGGTATCTAAAGGCCTTTAAAATTATACTGGGATTAAATGTGTTTAGAAACAACCTTATATAATTGAAGTCACACTTTGGTGCAAATGTCAACATTTATCCCCAAAGCTGTTATCCAACCACAGAGGCATACGTTACGTTGGTGGTGGAATAAATCCAAATGCAAATTTGCCTTACATGTAAAAGCCCTTTGATCGTGCCGGCTGTGGTACTGTGTATACAAATCAGCCAATGGAAATCACTCAGGCACTGAGAGATACAAACAAACCCCACACACCACTGCAAAATGTCACTATTTATCTGAGCGCAGGCTTTGCCTGCACTTGATGGGAAGCGAAAAGCAATATTACATGTGCCAGTAGATATGGGGAACTGCAGCCAATGAGACTTGACATACCGAGAGCCACAGTTCTGCAATGAAGCAATATGGAATGATTGGTTAGAGTGCTGTTGAGCTGAATAAATATTAGGGGTCAGACAGATAGTAAACACAAAGCTCTTGACATTTATAAAATGCATTGGATGGTGGTGAGCGTCAGGAGATTTTACACATTCTGTCACACACGGCTCCTGAAGAAACAAATGATTCCACATCACTAAAGTCACAGAGAGTCTGGTGTGGAGGGTCGGAACGTGAATGCTCTCCGTTTGGGTGAACAGAGAACGGAGCAGTGCTTAAACACCCCTGATATTTCTTTCATGTTTTATGCATGTACATGTTTAATTTAATTGCAGAAACTGATTAATTGAGCATCGCCTTGTGACTGAATAAAACATGAAGAGGCCCTCCACTAAATGCATTTCCGTTCGCCTGTGACTGATGCTGCTACTGTGGTGTCTTCGTCAAACATTTGGTGTAGCTGTCAGTGGAATCAAGCTCTCCATGAATTTAGACTAATTATCCACATTAGGCTCAGAATTACAACGACAGCCCATCAGTGGGGTTCGGTGCTGTGATGCACACTTGCAGCTGGAGCCATAGATCATGTAATTGTTCCCTCTCCACACACAAAAACTCGGTTTCATGAGGTGATTTTTGCCATTCATTTGAATGTAGTGCAAACGCCTTCACAGTCAGCATTTGGGAAATGCCAGCATTAAAACATTTCCTGGCAACCTCCTCCCATCGAGTCTAATTAATATTAAATGTTTCGGGTGGTCAGTGACTTTCATTTTGTTTGCTAATCTTTTACACAGCAACGTTGGAAGTAAAATGCAAGAATTTACAAACAATGAATCCAGCGGACGAGTCGGAAGATCAAGTTTTTGCAGAAACAGGGTTTGAAAGCATTACCAGCTGAAAATTCCACTGAATGCTTGAACAGTGTATTCCATTAATACAGTTAATTAGCACAGATCCACAGAGACAGCTGACGTTTAATGTGAAAGAAGTAAATGGCAAAACATGTGTCATGGTTTTCAAGGGAACCATGGTTTCTTTGTGTAACGCATTTGGTATATTGAGACTATGACGTATGCCTGACTGCTGGATGACGTATCTATTTTGGCCGAGGGTGTAAATACTATTGTTGTCCAAGCTATTTCATTATTTCAAACCATTCAGAGTTGATTAAATACTTCCATGAAGATAAAAAAGTCCAGTTTTTTTTACTATGGAATCAAATACATTGCCATGGTGACAAAATGAGCAGCTCATGAATTCATTACACGTGATTATCATATTTTGCATTTCAACTCCGAAGATAATAATAATAAAAAAAAACATACTGCATAAGTGTAAGATGAGACAGTGCTCAGTTTGTGTTATGTCTGTATACGTTTGCTCTTTGTTATCTAATGGCCCTCGTGCAGAAGCATAAGAAGTGGACTTAGTCATCACATGGTTTGGACTGCAGTTTTTAAGCCTCGTGTTCAGCATTTTGGCAATTGCCAGCTTGGAAATATTGCAACCAGTGACCATATTTGGACTGTGGAGGAGCGACGGGTGGATCTGAGGAACACAAGCGGCAGAGCAGCAATCTTACTGGATCCACCTGGATTCGGGTGTGAAGCTGCTAACAAAGTTAGCTTCATAATTCAAGTCATCTTAGTAGCTAATTGCATTGGTTGCATGGTAGCATGGTAGCCACAGTAGCGAGGCCTCAGGCCATAAACTCATATTTACAATGATTATTAAGATAATAAATCAAGTCTGAAGTAGGGTCTCATAGACTTCTAAACAATCTGACTTCGTATTGCAACCAGAGTCGCCCCCTGATGGTCAGCAGAGAGAATGCAAGTTAAAGGTATTTCAGCATTGACTTTACTTTTCAGAACTGGAGGTTGCCACATGTGCAGAGGCTATAGACTTTTTTATCATGTATCAAGCAGCTCTGAAAATAGACTCATTCTTGAAACAGCTTATTTCTATTTGCACGAGCCTTTTCTTTTGAGCAGCATGTGTAGATCAAACCTGTAGCGCTCTGATTCATGAACTGTCCAGCACAGCAATATTTCCTGTCCTGGCATACCTTGATGAGAGTCACGCCCTCACCCGAGGATGGAATAATATGTGACCTTGGATGTATTCATTAAAAGGGAATAAAGGACATGGTTGAGTTATTCATTATTTATTTCTTTGTGGGTGTTAAAAAAACGCCTGGAGAGCCATGTCTGTTCTCATGTAAGGCTTGAGTTTTGACCACAGACTGTACATAGTAAGTGGATGTAGTCGCCATGATGTCACCCATTGGTTTGTGGACAGATTTTTGAAGCCTCTGCATTTCTTTCTGTCACCATCTTGGTTCATAGCCATCACCAAACAAGACACTTTAGGTAAACAAAATGTGAATATGTCATGGCTTTCATGAAGTGAAACACACTATGAAAGGGTTGAGTAAGACGGAAACATGGACAACAGTGTGGTAGCGACCGGTCAATCACAAGTTAGCCCCACCCTAAAGCATCCCCTGCTTTATGGTCTATTTGACTCTAAATGGACCATAATGTACTAAATGAACATGTAAACTCATGTTTACAATGTTTTCTGAGATAATAAATCAAGAGAGAAGTAGGACAATTTTATTGTTTGAGACTACACAATCAGAATTGAACACAATTTTGACAACAATTCTCATAAACTGTGCATCAAGGCAGTGTCTAGGATTGTAACCATTGGCACATGGACATTACAACATTATAAAGCTGAATAGAAAGAAAACATCTAGAATATGTTCTTCATAGAATGTAGAATTGGTTGTAATGAGCGGTGGTGTGTGGCAAGGCAAATGGGCATAGTGTTTAAGAACTCTAAGCATAAATAAGGAAGGCAAATATAATGTAAATCCATGATCTAAAGAGGGAATGTGACGCATTCATGGCCATGAAATACCCTCAAATCTCAAAATACAATGGTCGTCCTGTCTGCTGGATGGAAGTGAACAAGCTTCTTTTGTCCTCAGAAGTCCATATGAAATTATATACTGCTCTGTTCACAAATAAATGGCCAACATCCTTCACCAGAAACACTTCCCTCCTGGGTATAAATCACTTATAACATGTATGAACAACAGTGATGGCAGCTCCGATATTGCTGGGAGTATTCAAGAAGCAATTATGCATGCTTACAATTAGAGCTGCTAAGTAGGGGGGGGGGGGGGGGGGGGGGGGGGGCACCGATATATATGTGCGCCTACGGCTGTGGATGTCAAAGATTGGCTTTGTCGGCCTACTTTCATTTGCCAGATTGGCTTCATTTTTAGCAGTAAATGTAAAATGTGAGGAATCTTCAAATGTTGTTGCACCAACATTGCGCAAAAAAAAATGACAAAAAATGTTCATCTTTAAGGTACCTTAACCATCCCGGCATGGTTGGCCACCATGGAGTGCTGATTTGTGGTTGTAGCACTGCAGCTCCAAGCAGAGAATAACAAGATAGCATCAACAACATAGTGTGCGCACCCACCGCATACAGTTTGAGAGTCACATGCAGTTTAATGCATGTGTCCCTATATCTGATGATGCAGCAGAGCATGGATAATAACTCATTAGGACTGTTGCTTGTAATCTTGGTTGGATGACCTATTCTTATAATGTTCCCCAGGAATGTCATTGAATGCGTATCACCTGTATCTACACACACACACACACACACACACACACACACACACACACACACACACATCATTACTAGTAATGAGACCCCTATATGTCTGACCCATAGCTGCTAATGGGAGGACTGGCCCTTTAAGACGCTCCAGTGAATGGTTTCTATTATAGATTAATTGATTAAGAGGGTGGCGCTCGGAGATGACAATATATCTCTTTATTGATCTTCTTTTCAATGAGATTGGCTTTTACCCAACCTCCCAGAGGGATGGAGGGAGAAAGAGGGGGAAGAAAATTAGATAGGGGGTGAAGGAGAAGGTAACACATGGCTATTTAGGGAGCAACACATTTCCTGTCTTCTCGCTGGCTTCTCTCGGCTTGTATTCAGTCCCACACTAAGGAAGGTACCCCAGTCCTCCTTCACTATATCATCTCAATTCTCCCCCGTTTCCTCCACATTCTGGTCTCATTATAGAAGAATCCACCTCTCTAGCTCCCCCTTCTTCACCGAGACCTCTTTGTCTGTCCTGCTTCTCCATAATGAGGGGCCCTCGATTACTTTTGGGGCTCTGAAGCGAGACCGCCCTCTGTCAGGGTGGGCTGTGGCGTCCCCGTCTGTTTGCCACCACACATCATGATGCATCATGGGCAGATTGGAGAGTCAAAGGCGACATTAACCTCTTGTCTTTCTTCTGGGGGTTTAACCATTCAACTGGTTTCATACACTGATTGTATTTTGGAATGAGTGGGGATTACATTTGGCACGCAGCTCGAAGGATCTCTCAGTTGTTGAGTGGGTTGCCAATAATGGAAATGAAAAGGGGGCTGAATTGGGTGATGACAGTGGTTATTTAGAAGGTTCTCACCACAATTTCACATTTTATGACTTGGCTGTCTTATGAGTTTGCAATATGATGAGGGCATGAAGGAATCCTGATTGGGTTTTCATTGGTACTGGGCCAGAGGAGCTTCGGGGCACCTTGGAATACATTACAGAAATGGTGTCGCCCTACAACCTCCTCGAATTGTTCACTCGCTTATTTTAGTAACACAGATGGCGTGCGCTTTTAAATGGTGTTCTTTTTATAGCCTCCAATTTCTTGATCAGTGTTGCTCTGATGGACGATGCGCTGCCATCACAGACAAACCAGCTCTAATCAGGATAGAGAGACAATTCATTATTACTCATGGATTTTTTTGAGGTTATATAATTCTATAGCTTACCAGAAGCGTTCCTTATTCAAAGCGGACATTCGTTTTGGTCAAGGTCAAGGATGTTGAATGTAAAAATGTTAATTCCCCAAGGCCTTCTAAAAACCTTTTCTCATGTGAACTGATGTAGGTGACCGCATGATGACTCTGCTCCAAAAATGCTACAGTTTTACAGTTACTGAGATGGTGGTGGTTAGCTTGTTGGATCCGATAGTACACAAACTAATAAATTGGGGTATCGGAAGTTATTCTTTGAGGTGAAATCATAATTTTTTTCAATGAAGTCTGGTGGCTTTGAAGAGAGCAATCAGTTCCCCGCTGAAAAGGACGGCAAAGTAAAGCTGTGAAATCTTTCTAAATATAACTAATAACCGATTTTGACTCTTTTAGGTAGCTGAAATATCTTTTTTTGTTCTCTCTCCATTCACAGCCGCTTTAGTAACTCTGAAATATGTGAAGGGAGAAAGTAGGGTGACCCTGCCGGACTGTTCTGGATCTCCCTTGTGTGCTTCGCTGCCGGAGGGTGAGGCATAGTTTTAGTATTCATGTACACATTAATGTACATTATTCTACATTATCCCACTCCATTTATGAAAACATTTATTCAACCTTGCAGAAGTAAACCCCACTTCAAAGAAAATCAGAACTGACCATTTGAGTTGTTTCCAAACCGGTTCTAGCATTCACATTATTCATAACCTTATTCATTTGCATACAGTGGTTAACTGCTGTTTAATAACGGCTGAGTTAGTGTGAGTGGGAACTTGTTTTCCCGTTTACCAGGCAAGCCTCTGTGCAACGGTGCGTGTTTGTTAGGATGTGAGGTGTTCATCCAACCCTGTGCTCCTTTTTAAAGCTATTATTTTAAGTTTGATTGAACTGTAGGACACCTTAACACCATATTTGGAATGAAACAAAATTGGGACAGAATTGTCTCATCACTGGAGAGTATAATCTTGACAAAGACAATATTTATGGCCTGGCTGTTGTATTGGATGACATGACATTGTGCAGGATGTCATGCTATCGTGTCCACCCCATCCCGTTTCTGGCAGAAGATGTGCATCTTGTCCGAAATAACCTTCTTCTCAGGCTGCAAGTGGTGTCAGGAAGGAATGTCAGAGTACACAACCACGCCGCGCTGCTCTGTAATTCAGCCTCGTCTGCTTCCCCACCCCACAGAGCCCCCATCCGCTGGTTTCCTCACAGATGAAATGACTCTTCCAATTCTGCTCTGGGGAGGAGGGGTGGCGGCAGCAATTACGGCCATCCCTCCAGCACACACGCACTCTGACAAAGCTGCCGGAGAGCCTGAGCAAAAATCTCTCTCTCTCTGTCTCTTCTAGCACCATTCCTGCTCTCACCTAGCATTAACAGGCAGCCCTGGCCTTTTACACAAGCTATTATGGTGTGTGACAGGAGCCATTCAAGCCTAGCAGTTAGTTGCCCTGCCTGCGATGCCTTATTTTCTGTAAGAATAGATGGAATTCACTGGCAAGAGGAAAAAGAAATCGCACTGATCAGCTAACATGTTTTTCACCTGGAGAATACATTGTGATTCTTTCATTGCATATGCAGCCTGCAAGCACCCAAAGTCTTTTCATCCATCTTTTTTTTTGATATAATAGTATGCGGTATGTGTTTTTATATCAAGGGATCTGCAGCGGGCTTTATCGGGATGTGATGGGAAACACATGAAACAAAAAAGAAAAAATAAGATAGCATCTGTGAGATGGAAATCGAGAGATTTCAGCCCAATAATCGCCATTTCATTCCCCCCTATTGCATCATCTCCACTTTCAGGGAGCAATTATCACACATACGCACATCAAACAATGTGACGTTTTCCACATTGATTGCCAACAGAAAATGCCAGAAACTTATGTCTTCTGCATTGAATCTGACCCCATCTCACCAGGCTCCTGCTGAGAGGTGAAGCTAATATTCTGTTATTACTTTAGCTTTGCTTGATGCAAAATAGGCCAATATATTTCGAGCACAGAGCTCTTCTGTGTGGCAAATTGGGAAGGGGAAAGTAATTACAGCCAGCTCATTTGTAGTATTGAAAATAGGTCTAATGAAGCAAAATAACAGTCACAGCAGAGATGTTCTCATTTTAATGGGAGATGGCAGTACATAGTGAGGAACTGACTGTGCATACAATATTACAAACATTGTTGAAAGTGTAGACCTTTAGATCAGCCACACCTTAAATGTGACAAGACTGAAATCCATAAAAGCATATCCGGTCTTTATTCTGTTTTTACTCAATTCAAAGCCACAGACTTGGAATGCTGTCATTTATTAATCTGAATGTTAAATATGGAAACACAAACGTTGGTTTGTTCTTACAGTAATTCTGGGTAGAATTTGAGGTAATATATGTTTCCTTTTGGTCATTGTTTGGTGCTCCTGTAGAGGACAAATATAAGGAGAGTAATACTAGAGAATGGATGAATGAATGGAGAGCACAGGGCAGCATGGACACAGAGAATGTCCCTTTTCTTGTGTGGTCCAGGTGCACTTCGAGGTATTTATTGGAGTGAACCATCTCGACATCCTTGTCCTTATTACTGTGCGTTTTAACACGCTTTACGGCTCAGGAGCTCAGCAGTCACAATAATGGAAGCATCGGACAAGAGAGCTTAAAGAAATGCTGCTACGTCTTCAACACCAACCGACAGCACTAAATCTACACTGACCAACAGAACAATGACCAGACCGAACACTACTCAGCTTCTTGAAGCTTATAGGAGACCACGGCGGAAAACAGATATCCATCAGTCTGATAGCACATTCACTGCGGATGCTGGGTGATTTCAAAATCATGTGTGTTCTGGCTCTCCATCACCCCCCTCTCAAATGCCTGCAACCTAACATTAAAGCTGCTGTTGTTAAAACCACTGAACATCTGTGAACATGTAGGTTATGCATGTTATTTGGGGGTGGTTTGGCTCAGGATGATACCATTAAAGCCAAATCTGAAGTGCCTTAAACTGCATTCTCCCTACTGACCATCAGAGGGCGACTCCTCTGGTTGCAAAAAGAAATCTGATTTCATGGAATTAAATGAGAAAATGACCCTCTTTCTCTCTTGATTTATTAACTCACTGTCAACATGAGTTTATGGTCTCAATCTTTAGTTTCAAGTCTTCTTCAACCCAGCATGATGTTCATTTAGAAAATACGACCATGAAAGCAGGGTATACTTTGTGAAGAACAGGTCGCTACCACAGTATTGTCTGCGTTTTCGTTTTACATCTTGAACATTTTCTCAGTGGGCTTTCTCTTCATGAAAGTTGCTTGTAACATATTGCTTCCCTAAAAATGTCTTGTTTGGCAATGGTCAAAATTCCAAGATGGTGAAAGCCAAAATGCCAAACTCAAGGCTGCAAAATCGTAGACCACAAAGCAATGGGTGATGTCATGGTGACTGCATCCACTTCCTACAGTCTGTGGGGTGCAATGGTTGAAAAGCCTTTGAAGGGTTGCTGTGGTCTAAAAAGGTTTGGGAAGCACCTGGGCAACTGGAAATTCAGTGGTCATATATTGGGTCGGTTTAGTTTTAGTCCTTTCTGCTTGTTTTTATTGCACTTATTTTTCACACAAGAAGTTCTGTTCACATAAAGCCGGCTTATAATAGAGGATTTCTGTGCCTTCGGCATACAGAAAAACAATGTTTCTCATGGACTCACATAGAAACCAGGCACTTAAAAATATGAGCAAACAACTATAGGTAGATTGGACAGTTTGTTGTGATTGTGATTTGTTTTTGTTTCTGCTAATTGCTTCATCTTCTCTTTCCACTGAAGAACAAACCTTACAGTAGGAAGCCATACTGTAATGAAGAGAGACACATGTATTACCTAATTAGCTAAAATCAGTGTTGAAAACCAGGCTTATAGAAGCTCCTCTCCAGCTCTGGAGCAAATACGCCCTACAGGCCCCTCAAGGGTCGTTCTCTTTTTACACAGAGTTCGATTCCATGCCTCTCGGCGCTCGCCTTCATAACTCCCCTCCCCTGTCTTGAGTGTAAATGTAAAGGGTCCAGTGAAAAGTGGCACTGGCTTTCCTCCTCGACCCTCTTCGTAAGCTGTCAGGGTTAAGCCTCACTACCTCAAGGGAAAAATGTGAGATGATGGGTGAGAGCAAAGTCCAAACACTCGCAGAGGTCGGAGAGAGGAGTGAGCAACATTCCACAGGGCTTAGTTTCCTCGGAGAGAGAGAGAGATACCTGGGGCCAGAGGGCCAGGAGACAGCGAGGGAGCACTGAGTAAACCTACCTTGACAGCCTTCATCAACAGTGAATGAAGAGAACATATATCCACCAGCAACAATTTGGGGCTGTATCAGGTATATAGTGCTGCAGGGATGACATATTTTTGTAGGCCAACCAGGAAGTAAGCATCACAATGGTCCCTTTAACAAACAGACGATGGGATTTTTCCATTTGATTTTGGATTATTGCAGAAAAATAGCTCTCTATTTTATGTTGTTACGGTAACCTAACGTTTAATAATAAACCCCGGTTCTGAAAAGTAAAACATGACTTTACTTACATGAGTTTATGATTTTCTCAGTCTCTTCTTCAAAACAGCATGATGTTCATTTAGTCAAAACGACCATAAAGCAGGGGATGTGATTGACAGATCGCCACCACAACAAAACAACCACCTTTTTTAAATACATGCAAAAATGACTTAATTAATTTCCAGATGTATTTTATGCTGCAGAACATCAACATCTCGTAAAAAGCCTTATTTCATAGTCAAACCAAAACATTTCAAGAAAACTAAAAGCATGAGGGAAAGCAGAAGTACAAAAATACTGACACATGGGTTTTATGACTCATTCCTGCGGCAATCCATCGGCAATCCATCGATGTGAACCTTTTAGTGATTATTGATGTCATTGTTTTAATCTTCATTTCTCTTGAAATACAAAGTAATAATTAATAAGGTCAGAATCATTACATTTGTGGATGCTTTCAGAAGACATCTTTTTTTTTGGTGACTTGTTACAGTGAATGTGACTGGTATGAAAATGGTAGAGCAGTGAGTCACACAGACACAAAGGTAGAAGCATTCACACACACACACACACACACACACACACACAAAAACAGTCTTATCCCTTTCATCAGTGCCTCACTTCAGCCTCTCGCCTCTCCATCAGCCCCCCCACCATTGTCAGAGATGGCTTTATCCATGTGAATGCAAGGACATTGCTCGGCTGTAGGCTAGGCTACACTGAAAGAAAGAGCCCTTCCTTGATGATTCTGGTTTTCTCCCTCCCGGCAGGGTAGAAATCAAAATCCCTTGTCTGCTTAAAATTATTGCCGGATTACCATTGTCTCCCGGCGGCAGTGCTGTCAGAGCCGAACCTCGCCAGCCTGGATTTATGACCTCTGGAATTGACGCAGAATGCACGAGAGGGACGACGCACATATTTGTGTTTGCTGTTTTCATTATCTCCATCTAAAAGTGTGTGTCCTAAGGTCCACATCCATCCTCACCCTCATCATCATGTCTTCCTGCCTTTGTCTCCCACGCTCCCTAATGATGACAGGAATGGCCGAGCTCCCAGAGAGCCAGGTTCCCACTTTAATGTCTCCTTGTCTTACTCCCTTGCTCTCGGCTCAGGTTTCTCCCCTTCCCTGTCCTGTGATTTACACCGTCCCCGTTGGCTGACGGGGGGGGGGGGGGGGGGAGAGACAGAGCTGAAAACAGGGGAAAGGGGTGGGTGGGGGGGATTCATTGTTCTCTTTCTGTCTCCACTGTCTCATTTTATTTACGATACCTCCAGCCGGACCGTGGACGTGGCGTGACCCCAGGGACAACGTGCAGCACGCGACACTCTGGTGATGGGGGCTCCCGAGGCAGACCTAGCCCAGTGTTGTGGCTCTCTGGCTCATCGCAAGACAAAAGCCCCCTGCCCATCACTCTGAGGGAGTCAGCTGGGTTGAAGTTTGGGTGAATGAGAGCTATCACGGGATTGCACGCAAGGTCGGGCCATGAGGGGTGAATAACGGTTAGATCTGGAGTGCAGGAGGGAGTGGGAGGTTTGACGCATTAAGTGTAACAATGAGTGTTGCCGCCATCGTCTGACATCGTCCCTCGGGGAGCTGTCACATGTTTTGTATTGTTGTCCAATGTTGTTGATGGAAATCTGAAACCCTGATGCTTCAGTAATCCAAACTGGGCAATTTGAAAGACAGAGGGATAACTATGATATTTTTTTTTCCGTCTGTTTGCTCCATATTTGCAGGATGTATTTTTCTATTTGACCCACACATTTAACACTTTTGACGCATGGAAAGGCCAGAATGGTAGCAATCGGGTTCACTTGCCTCACAGCTCCATTTGACTTTGTTCAAAACTGTGTTCTGACTAAGCAGCACTGACGTAAGTATCTGTATCAATAGACCAAAGAAAATGAAATATTCTGGAAACGTGGCTACGTTGGAGTGAAAATCTACTTTGATGTATTTGTATATTGTAATAGAAATGTATTCATTTACGTTGCAATATGTAAATCCAGTTGCGACTGCCTGGTATTACCCTGGAGCTGGATTGTTGTGTTCTTTGCTAATCAGCCAGATGATTTATCTGATCACGCATAGTGATCATAATTTGTAGATTGTACCAGACTGTACCATTACCCTGGTGGTTACTGGTATCTTTATTTTATTGACAAATCAATAAAATATCAACTTTGTTATATTACCCATTTTTTTTTTATATTATAAATATAGTGACACATGATTTTTGCATCTTTCGAAGTAATAATTCTATTTTTTTTTTATTGTTTGGCAAGCGGGTGAAGATGACAAAGTTAGCTAATGCCTAGTTTACTAGACTTGAACCTGGATTTTCCACTCGCTGAGGGTTTAAAATTATCCATATCCGAAGCACATTGCCGTTGGCTCAGCGCATGCAAATCGGCGGGTTTTAACTGTTCAAAGTCATGAGCCGCGAGGCCCCCAGGGAGACCTGGGGAGGCGTCGCCTGTAACTTTGTGTGCTATGTGTTACATTAGCAACACAAACCAAATTTGTCCCGATGGAAATAGTTTTACGGGAAGACAGTATGAAAACATTACCAAGCACATAAACTGGATTCTCCTCTTCCTGGATGACTAAAGAACCTTCTAAATGCGGCAGCAAAACTCAGTGAGTCAATTTGCAAGTTTTCTTTCAAAAGAAAAATGAACCAAAACTGACATCCCTATATAAGCGTTAGACAAAATAAGATATTTCTGAGATCAGCTGCCTGGTGTTGCATGCTATGCACTACAATTTATCCCATCAATATAACATCATAGAAAGTGCAGCATCTGTAATTATTAAGATTTCTAGCCTAATGTGGTCTGACTAGCAGCTCTGTGAGGCTGCACTTATAGACGGTGCTTGGAGCTAGAAGCTCACATCTGCACGCTGATATGCTCACAGTGACAAACCAAACATGTTTATCATATGAGTTTAGTGGCTTAGTATTCTTAGCATTTATTATTCAGGACTGCACACAAAGCACAGCTGAGCTCAAATGTTGGACAAATGTTAATTTTGACTGAGGATTGTCACAATTCCTCCTGATGAGGTCACAGGATCGGTCTAGATTAGGTATTTCACTCAAACCACAATTGTGAACATCATGGTGGCCCTAAGGAAAAAGTCAGCAGATCTCCAGTCATGAGGATACGTCATGATGTGAACCATGAATATCGCATCATGGCAATCATCCACGTTTAGTCTGGACTAAAGTGAAGGAGCGTCCCCTTAGCCATGATGCTAGCAGAAACAGTTGTCATGTACAACTGCCTTTGGTAGGTTTGCCTACGCAGCACAGTAGCTCTGACTCAGCAAGTCATGTCAAGACACGAGCCTTCAAAGAGCTAATGCAGGTAATGACCTATTGTGGTTGTTTAACAGACTGCGTAATGGGCTGTCAGAGTGCCAACACCTGTTGGGACTGCATTTGAGAGCAGGTGGGCAGGCCAAAGAGCAAACGGCCCGGGTCTGTCAGGAAGCGGCTCATAGAGGTGAACTGTTCACCGTCGTGTGTGGCGCTGGATGGAGCCGAGAGGAGCATCCTCAATAAACTGATATAGATCAACCTCACAGCTGTTCAGGCAACTGTTGTTGCACATCATTTACAGCCCATTAGCTCTTCCTGAGTCCCGTGGCTACGGTCATGACCATGTCTGTCTTTCAGAGGGCAGACAGGGTCCATCAGAGAAGCAGACAGACAGTTTTTGTTACAATAATACGCATAAAAATTGAAAGCGATTTTATGACTCAAAACACAATTTGTCCCACTTACTGTAATCCATTCTCTCGAAACCACCAGTGTAAAGGGCTTCATACAGAAAGGGCATCCACCGTTGTACGTTTAGTTCCTTATCTAGTCTGGTTAACATTTATGAGGCAGAACGCACGCTGACTCCGAAAATCTGCTCAGTGGGTCCCATAAATTGGACTTGCAAGGGAGTGGAAATATACTGTGCATGTAATTTAGGGAACACAATGAATATAGATAAGGATGGATATACACTGAGATAAGATATTTGAAGAGGACCTTTCCTCTTTCTGATGCATGCCATCAAACTCTTTCATAGTGAGGATGTTTATTAGAGTGATCACACGATGATCTCAAGATAGAACAAAAAAAAATGCATGAGCCTCAATGAACATTACATTCTTGAATTCACTTAAAGGTAAAATATGCAAAAAAGCAAAGGATGGACTGACACTAAAATAATCCTTCAGTCATCACTTTTTCACTGTATACTGTCTGCTGATTTCATTTATTTTTTAATCTA
Source organism: Chelidonichthys spinosus (assembly GCA_029853015.1). Lineage (NCBI taxonomy): Eukaryota > Metazoa > Chordata > Actinopteri > Perciformes > Triglidae > Chelidonichthys > Chelidonichthys spinosus. Next base: position 10,712,938 of record CM056835.1, read on the forward strand.
TTCATTTGTTGTTTTCTTTCTTCTTTCTCTTTAGAGTCATGCTTCCAAAAAAATGTTTCTTGCCTTAGGATTTCAGACTTTCCATTCATGCAGTGTGACTTGTGATTTTAAGGTAACATGTTTTGCAGGTCCAGACAAGGGGGAGGAGAAAGTGAATGTAACTGAAGAAGGGGGAAAAGATGGCTGTCCTGGGTTTCGCAGGATGAAAGACTCAGCTGGCTGATCTCTTTGACCTCGTGTCATTCATGCTGAAGCATCAAGTCCACTTAGTCAGTGAACTACACAGCACCAGCTGCTCAGTGCCCATCACTTCCCATTTCATACGAACATTAACGCTGCCTATTCACACCAGTGACATTGAAGAACAACTGGTAAACGCTCTGCAGAGGCGGCCTTGTGACAAGGACTGAAAGTCCAGGTGTTTTCCGAGGATAAAACATCTTTCTCTTTCTCTTTCATTGCAGCAAATCAACAGATCAACTTGTTTCTCATTCTCAACTCGTCACGTACGGACTCTTAGTCAGGAGCCCTGGCGGCGTTATTTAGGTTCAGGCAACAAAACAAATTGGTTAGAAAAGAAGAAAAAGAAAACAAAGTTTGGTTTGTTATGTATGTGATGAAACATAACTTATGTGCGTAACTTAAAATAAGTCAATATTGGGTTTTGGTTCCACAAAGGACATGACCAGCAATCTCTTGGGTGCAAGTCCTACGCAGATGGAGGGAATGAAAGCCAGAGAAGTTGCCAGATAAGCATGTGAGCAATATAATAATCTAATAATGACACAGTTGTGTTGCCTTGTGCATTGGTACCGGACACACAGGGCCGTAACAAAGACTTGGTATGTGACGGTGCTGGAATGAGAATGAGCTACTGACTGCAACAAAGTGACCACTTTGGGATGTATTCTAAACACACACAGGAAGACCTTTTCTTTCTTTTTAATTATTTTTACGAGGTATCTAGTCGGGAATAGTAACAAGTGATTATTGAGCATGTATTAGTTATGGGACAGACTAACAGCCTCTTACTCCACTAACCCCAGTTGACTTGTGATGCAATCGAAACAGCCGGTGCAGCTCCTGTCGGACACTGTCGAAGCTCCCACTGCTAAAACCTCATTAGCTCCTGTCTTTTCATCAGAAATGACCCATGGTTTTTTTGATGGTCAGCTAATTAATTCGCAGTCTTCAGCCGCAGAATACATCCCAGCTATGAAATTGGCCAATTATCTGCCAGTGTTTCCTTTCTGCACAGGCGAAGCATGGCTTGGCCTGCCAACAACTCATTATGATATGACTGGCTGTGTCTCCTGAGCTGGGCAACAACACATCCAAAACAAGGCTGGGTGAGAAAACACTGACTGCAGACAATGATGACTGATGAAGCCACTGGATTTTAATACTTGAATGAGCCAGGTCAGATGTTACCAACCTCGAGGCTGGACCGCACCCAGGGATCATGGGATAAATCTGAGAGGTCACAAAGGGCTTACAAAAATGACCTTTCCACAACATTCTGATGTACAGTGAAGTAGATTGATCTCTTCAGGGTTCAGGATTATAAGCACTGTATGATGGGGAACTGCTCACAACTCACAGACCTGCCCTTCAGTGTCTGATCCCGGTGCACCGAGGCATCCTTTAGCATGGATCCGCTGCAATTTCAATTCACTTTAATGCAAAACCATCAATGTCGGTGCAACTATAACTTGTGTGCTTAACTAACGCTGCGTACATATATTAGGTAACAAGTGTACTGATTTCACATAACATACATTTTATCTTAAAGGTCCCCTATTATACTGTTTTTCCTGAATTTCACACAGCTGTCAGAGGTCCAACAATACTAGATTCGATATGCATTGTCCCAAACCCATCCATGGTCCTAAATTTCAGCTGTCTAAATGTTGCTCAAATGAGCTCTGCTGAGAACAGGCTGCTTCTGTCTCTGCACCTTTAAATGCTAATGAGCTCCGTCTGTCTGCCTACTTGGAGAGAGACAGAGAGGATGCCTCTTACGCTACCGGTGGATGTATCACTATGGCTCGCCTATGTGTCTCAGATGAAGTTGCTGGGTCCCGTATGGTTGGGACAGATCCTTTTACGAGGGTCAGTGTCGAGGCAAAGCCAGCTTTGTACTGACCCTCCTTACTGAAGCAGTCCGATGTGAAGTGGTTAGCACACACATATAAGCTAACACAAACCGTAGCCGGCACATTGTCATTAAAAATGAAACGCAACCACTGTCTTTTCTGTTCTTCAGCATAAACTTATGTTGATTTGTACAACCAACGACAGAGCAATCCGTGTGTCTAGCTCTGAGCGACGACATTGAGAAACACTGCTATCACCGCTTAACTGCTGTCTCACCGCAGGACACACCGAACTTCACCTCGGTGATAAACACCCCCCTTTTGGATATCTCCTATCATCACGTAGAGGAGTGCGGCCTATGTAAATGACTCCCTTCGTTGCGTAACAACAGGAGCTGAATCTGAACAGCCTGTAGGAGCGCCGTTGTACCAGTGGGTGGGCTGCAGAGACCATGCAAGAGTCGCTTGTTTTCCTCATTCTGGGAGTTAACAGGCTCAGGGAGGACCAGTTTATAGGTGTAGAGACCAGAGAAAACGTGTTTTTCATAATATGGGATATAACCTAAACCACAACCTTTTCCTTAACCTACCGAAAGTTATTTTGTTGCCTAATCAAGTAAAGACTATGCATGTAACGAGCATAAAAAAATTTCTCGTAAACACAGAGATTTATTTTGAAATGACACCGTGTGTTTAGTAAATTCTTTAAAATTGGAAAAAAAAGGTAACAAATATGAAGGCGATGCATTAAAATCTCGTTAACAGTGATATAAATCAATCCTCACGCTGGAGCAGCTGGAAGACTGAGGATGATTGATGTCTTTGTTTGATAAATGATTATGAAAAGTATGAACTGACTAGTTATTTCACCTCTAACGTCCTCCCTGTAAAAGACAGCGAGAACAGGAAACAATTCACTGGCAAAGATAATTCATAAGGGTTGATTTATTTGAGGTACTTTAGATATTGCCCGCATACTCCTGACTTTAGAGGCTTTAGAATAATAATTTCCCCCGTGTTTCAGGACACAGTAAGAATGCAGAATGAGCCTCGGGGCTGTGTTCAGAAAGCTTCCCGCTCCAAAGTGTTCATCCCGGTGACGAAACTCTGAAAAGGTTCTTAGAAAGGTTGTTTTCTAAGAATTTCCCTTAACAGATAAGAGAGATCCTGGTAATGACAAGTTTAGTAAATATACATGTTAATCACAAAGCATCTCAGCCTTAAAAGTGAATGTTATTTTATATGATGAACATGTTGAATAACTTGTAAGCCATCGCCCTCCATTAAAAGTTGTGTATAATGTTTAAAAACACACCTGTCCCATTCACTTACATGTATTTAACTCTCTGGTCATTTTACTACTGAGTGTATTTAATATTAATCAGCTCAGCTTTCATCCGGTTTCCTCTTGCAAATCTATAAACCACCCACCACTGTTGCATTTCTCAAGTTGCCAAATAACTTCCTGTTGTGATTGCTTTTATTTCTGGCATTTGGTGGGAGATGTGAGCGCATCTCTAATGACATCCAGCACAAGCATGATCCCTGCACAGTCGAATCTGTAGCATCTCATTAACTTGCATTTATTCACCATTTGGTGAATATTTCTACGACCTCTTTGTCTTTCTCCCTCTGCTAAAAACCTCTAAACCCTCTTAACAGTCCTCAACCCTCCCCCGAACATCTTTACACCTGAGCAGCTCTCGACAATGCTTCGTGAATAACTTTGATCTCCGCCAGCATCTTGTTTCAATTACAAAGGGGCATTCTTAGAAATGCCTTATTTTTATCAGTAGGCTTTAAGAATACAGCTCCTGGTATTAATTAATTAATTGGTCCTGATTCACAACACGTAGTGGAGGAAAGGCCTCCAGCTTGACCCCTTCTTTAACTCACGCAGTCATCAACGCAGATGGAAAGAGCTAATTATTTCTGAGTCCAATAAGCTGCAGAGTCAAGAGGTTCGGTCCTCGTGAACTGTCACGTCACGCATCTACGTGGTGAAATGAACTCCTTTTATTACAGCCTCACATTCCACGTAGCCTCCAGGAGTGACTGTGCTGCGCTAAAGCCAACGGGAGCACGCCGCTCACTGAGCCTCGCTGCTCTCAGCCCAATTATATCAAGCTCATAAATAACATAAACAATAGAGTGTTCCCTTCAGGCATTGTAGTAATCAGCCTAAAGATGCCAGGGCACTCCGGCAACACACACACACACACACACACACACACACACAAAGACAAGTACACAGGTGAATCGTCTGATGGAGATTTGAACTCACACATACATGTGACACTGCTGGAGGACACATGATCTCAAACAAATAAAACATCCACGGTATTCAACAGTCTAAATGTGGAGTGTCACTCCGTAGAACTAAACACACATCCAACCCTCCTCACTAATTGAGTTGCGGCTTAGTTTTCTTCTTCTCCCAGAATAGCTAATGAGTCGTTTGGGATTGAAGTTCTCTGGAGGCTGTGCATGGTGGCGACTACCGGCTTTCTTTGCCTCCTGCATAGCAAACGCTTACTCGCAGCCGAACCCCGACACGTTGCATATTGAAACCTTGTACTTTTCTCAAGGCTCCCTGGATAAATTGGCTGAGGCTTATGCATTCAGATTGCAGTTATTTTTAATTGGCTGTTGTTTTCCAACAAGATTATGAGGGATTTCTATGAAAACAGACGACGAGGGGCCACACATGCACAAACAACCTGCGCTCTTTGACAGCGGTGGGGAGAAGGCGCCTGTAGCCACATTGCTGCGTGTGATTGTCAAATTTGGGAGACCCAGATGGGCCCTCACTGCCTTGGGCCCTTGGCTCGCACATCGGTGGCACGTAAACACGCTCACATCGTTCACTCCTGACTCGTTACTGTACATACAACACTCCCTTTTATGGTGTTCCTTGGCTGCTTAATTCCCAGCAGTGCTCACTTTAAATCTGTGAGTGACTGCCATTAAATTTTAATATACTGCCTCCGCTGTGACCTTGAGACAGAGTCTGTCCCTCATCAGTTTTAAAAAGGGAAATTAGCAAAGCTGTATTGTTAATTATGGATATAGAGTGAGTGGCAGGCTTTGTTTGGTTGACGTTATGAGATACAGTCATTTATTTGCTGTATAAGCTGTATAAGCACACATCATGAGTGCCTACCTACCTAATAGCTAACAACAAAATATAAAATCTATTTAGAGAATTCAGCTCCCAAACTCATTCCTCAGCTGATTTTCTCTGAGCCAGCATGAAGCACATTGGCTGTTGACAAAACACTGCTGGATAGACAAAGGACGGACCATGCAGCCAAATATGAATCATCATCATTTCAGCTTCACAGCTTCATTATTAGCTTGCTGTTGTCTCTACCTTAATTGCTCTACAGGGTTCAATGTTCCCCAACAAATACAATCACAGGTAAACCATTTTGCATCCAAATAGGCCGTAGTACCAGCCAGATGGCAACCTCCGAGCCATGTAGAATTGCCTTAAAGCGACATTCTTTGTAGTGTCCATCAGGGGGCGACTCCTCTCTGATTGCATAGAAGTCAATGAGAAAATGGTCCTACTTCTCTCTTGATTTATTATCTCAGTAAACATTGCAAACATGAGTTTATGGTCTCAAGTCTAGTTTTCATTCTTCTTCAATTCAGCATGATGTTCATTTAGTCAAGTATGCTCCATTTGGAGTCAAACAGACCAGAAAGCAGGCGATGCTTTAGGGCGGTGGTTCACAGCTGTTGACGGCAGCCTGTGTTGAGGGTACTTTAACTGATGTGATTAGTTTCAGATTGGCTGGTACTCATTGCCTTCATTGTAAAATGTATTCATTCAAATTGTATAAGTTTATTGATGATAAGTGAGATTGTTGGAAGGTTGGTAGGTTAATGGTTTCTTGTATAGGGCTCTGATTTTTAATTACAATGTCCTGATTATGGGGAAAACTGTTTGATTAAAATGTTGCAATGCAAGTTGTCATGGAATAAAACAACATCCAAATTAAAATTAAAATTCTGATGTGGTGTCATAATTCACTTCATGTTATCAGCAAGGTTGCCGACCCCTGATTCAGGGTGTAGCTACCTTGTGACTGACAGGTAGTTACCATGGCATTAAACAGTCTGGAAAGTTGTTTTCGTCTTACAACAACAACTTTCACAGTTTAATTGTAACATGTGTATTGCCTAAAAATGTCTTGTCGTTCAATTAACAGTAAATATATTGCATGTTAATAGCTGGTACAGATATGAATAGAAGTCAATGTAATCAGTTGCGTCATCACGGATGTATGTGCATGAATAAAGTTGTGTGTGCAGTTAAAAGCACAAAGAACAAAGGTGTGTGTGCGCATGCATACAGCATCTGTTTGGTATGCAGGTTCTACACATAACCCTTTGAACCCCACTCCGCACGCACGCACGCACACACACACACACACACACACACACACACACACTTGTGTGTCGTCACTCTGGGTTGCTGCTCTTGTGCTCCCATGAGGAGGCTCTATTGATCAGAGACGAATCTCACTAATTAGGCCTGAACTGAGAAGGGAGGAGAGAGAGTGAAGCTGGGGGAAGGAAACATGAAGGAGGGGAAAGGAAAAGACAAGACAAACAGAGGAGAGAATCTGAAGAGGCAGGTTGACTTGTTGCTCTGCGATGGATTGGGACATGACAACGCAGACGAGGAAACAACAAAGGGATTCACACACACACACACACACACACACACACACACAGGTGGAGAGGAAGGAGGGGAAAGAATGACGGAGGACAACACATGGGAGTCAAATTGTAAGAACTGAAGAAGACCACAATTTGATGTAGAATCAGAAATACTTTGGGCTTATGGATGGTTTGTGGACCTGGTAAGTGGACCTGCATTACTAGAGGGACTTTTTAGTCTTTGCGACCACTGAAGGTTATTAACACTATATTCAGTCTACACAAATCACACACAGTCGTACACTGATGGTAGAGGAGGCGCCTGCACATCAGGATCTAATCCAACTCATTCACACACCGAAGGCTCAGCCTTCAGGGGCAATTTGGGGTTCAGTATCTTGCCCAAGGACATTTTGCATGTGGACTGGAGGAGCTGGGAATCAAACCACCGATTGGAAGACGACTCACTCTGAGCCACAATCGCTTCGTCTGAATTTACTGAACAATCTCTTAGGTGGCAATATCCCACAATCCTTTGCTCTAGTCTAGGGAAGGGGAAAGAAACAAAGACAGAGGGTGGTTTGATTCTAATCACCCTTCGAGCTTTCCAATCCTCCGGGGATTCAATTAAAAGATGCAATTGTCTTTTTCACGACACACCCCACCTTCCCTTTGTCTCCCCCCTACAGCTGCACCACCACCACTTATTTTACCAGCTGGAGGATTGATGTGTGGTTACCCTGTGTAGTTTCAGCATTAAGCATCAACATAATGTATGCGAAGAGGTGCACGCTTTAATCCAAAGTCGTGTGTTTTCAGCATACTAGATAAACACTGTTTAGAATAGTTGCACCAGTGGGTCGAAAAACAAGGACAAAACAGATTTTCAAGCTGCAAAAAAAGCACTGAAGCATCCGATCCTCTCTGTATTATGATTGAATAATTTGCCTCGAATCATTTTCACTTGTTGAAGATTCGATGTATCAAAGCATTTGATCAAATTGGAATCCATCCAGTCTATATCGCTAAATTAAATGGGAAAATCCTACCATACGACGTTTTATTCCGGAAATCAGCACATGAAAATATGACAAATGTGTCAGTAGTCTCAGGGGACCTGAAACACTCCAGGGCTCGATAGTAAGGGTTGCCAGGTTGCCATTGGCAACTGTTTTGAGAAATTGGCAACCCATTTTCGGCCTTTGGTTTCCATCAGTAATAACAACTTGATTCATATATTATTTTGATTCTGATTTTAAAGGATTCATTTCGAGGGACCTGTGAAGAACATAATAGCCGGACTGCTATTTGTAAACCATGAATTGAGGCTGCAAACGTTACCTGATAAAACACAAACTACAAAGACCATTTATGTCACATTTTCACTTTTAAACTTACATATAACTGCATGGTATCTTAATTACTCAGAATATATGGAGACCAAAGACAGCAACAATATTTTCAGTTTGGTAAACACTTCAACATTCATATTAATAATAGCGATGCATTGAAAGAGAAGTAAAAAATACAATGGACTGACTGATTAAGATGCCGACACCATGAGGCAGGTGTCTCTTAGCAACTACAGACTCTATAAATTGGCAAAATATGACAATAATTCAACAAAAATGGCCCATTTTCATTTGGTAAGTTTTTTTTTTTTTCAATTTGATTCATTATATCTGATTGATTATATCTCAACATCAATCAGTTCCCTGGCAATGTCTGAAACACACACAAAACACGCCACTTAATTGCCTTTGACATATTTATTGTTATTGTTTCTACTCTAATCTTCAGAGCTTTCCCAGTAAGAAGCAGAGGCAGCCTCTTATCAGTGATGGTCCACTGCTGCTGGTAATACATCAGTAAAGGGCAGTAGCCTATTGGGGTAAAACAGGGTGGTCTTGTAGTTAAAGAGTTATCTGTCAGTCTGATAACCTGTGTTCAACCCTTGTGTCAGCAAATATCCACGCTGCTGAGGTGACCTTGAACGCATCCTAAGTTGTTGTTCTGGTCAGTATGTCATACACAGCGTCAATGCTGTGTTGGTTACATTTCAATATATTTTTCATCTGCCTTATTTCCTGATCTATATGCATCCACAGTAGATTTTCTGGATGTGAATTAATAGCTCAGTAAAATAGGCATCATTGTAATCTTGTGGGCCACTGATGCAGCTTAACAAGGCGGTTACTGCGATTGTCTACACTTAAATTTGGGGCTGATTTCCTAAAAGTCTTGTGATCCCATCAGGCAGCACCTCTGTGAGCCCACAGTCGACTCCTGCTAAAAATCGAATTGTTCAGAATGGGGAAAAATGCTAGATAATGAACAAGACCTAGCAAAATAAAGGTCTGATAGAAAATGTCGTGTGCAGTGGGCAATTGTCGGGGCAGGACCGGAATGAGACAAGGCGGATGTCATGCTCGTTTTGGGAGGCGGCACCGATGTTGAGCTAATCAAGGCATCCCATTTTCACACACTCTTACTAAATCTAATAAAACTCTGCAAAACACTGCAGTACATCAGTAAGCGGTCTCACATAGCTCTTCACTTCACCGCCTCCACTCGTTTCGGCCGAAAATTTCACGGGCACACTGCCTGAAGTGGTTTTGAATGCTGAATTCTAGTGCGGCAAATACAAAATGTGTTAATTACATGGTAGTGAAAGCAAGCTTTTGAGTATCATTCGTCTGGGAATGTGGGGAACTGAAGAGCTTGGTGGCGTGAAAGGCCACGGATGTGATTGTAAAGTAGAAAAAGCCTCGTAGCCGTCGCCCCATATGACGCTCTCTCCACTGTTTGTTTCAAATGACTCACTTTGCCGAGATGCACTCAAATCTGCACTTCAATTAATGCATTCAGAAACATATTGTAGCAGTTCTGCGATGCACAGCAGTGCGCCACTCAAAGCAGCATTTTATAGATGCCATTGATTATTTAATCAAGCTGAAACATGATGTTTCTTTATGTGGCAAATGTGATAGAGCTCACACAGTGCAACGCTTTCTCAAAAAGATGTATATCTCCCTTTCATCTTTTGATCGAAATGGATGTTGTGGCTGATAACATCGTGCCTTGTGAGATATTCAAGCTGATGAGCGAAGGTGCCCCATCGTGTTTTTCATACCCAGTTGTTTCTGTTTCCAGCCGTTAGTGGAAACACACTTTGAGAGGCGTGTGTCCTTTTGGTGTTATGGCATGTCTGTCTCCTCCCTGCTGTTTACAACCCATCTCCACGTTGATGGGTGTTATTATTGTCGTGTGTTTACAGCTCAACTCCGGCATGAATATGAAGTTCAGACATGCATCAGTTTAGATTAAAGGGTCAAATAAATTGTTGTTCAAGAGGAGGAGGGTTTGTCTCAAAAGTCTGAATTTGCAGAGTTCATAATGTAGCAGGTTTTGTATTCAGTGCTTGGTGGATGCCTCTATCAGATCTACATCTTGTACGCATAACTCTCAACAGAGATGAGAAGGAAGTAAGACAGCTCACTCATGAGCTACTTCAAAAAAAAAAAGTTAAATATCTTCTGAATGCAGTCTGATGATGTATGATAGAAGCCAGATAGCTCCAGTGAGTTTCTGCTAACCCCCATTAACACTATTAGCATTGTCAGCACGGTAACCATTGTTAGCACCGTTAACGGTGTTAGTAGTGTTAACGATTTTAGTAGTGTTAACGTTTTTAGTTCTGTAAACATTGTAGTGTTAACGTTGTTAGTAGGGTTAACGATTTTAGTAGTGTTAATGTTTTTAGTACTGTTAACATTGTAGTGTTAACGTTGTTAGTAGGGTTAACGTTGTTAGCACCACGTTGTTAGCACCACGTTGTTAGCACCATTAACGTTGTTAGTATACTGTTAGTGTTGTTAGAAGTGTTAACGTTGTTAGCACCATTAACATTGTTAGTACTGTTAATGTTGTCAAAGTATTAACATTGTAAGCACCATTACCGTTGTTAGTATTGTTAACATTGTTAGCACTGTTAACGTTGTTAGTACTGTTAACGTTATTAGCACTGTTACTGTTGTAAGTACTGTTATATGGTTAGCAATGTTAACGTTGTTTGTAGCCTACTGTTAATTGTGTAAGCACCATTAATGTTGTTAGTAGTGTAATGCTGTTAGCACTGTTAACGTTGTTAGCGCGTTACCGTTGTTAGCATGTTACCGTTGTTAGCACCGTTACTGTTGTCAGCTCCGTTACCGTTGTTAGCTGTCATTGCCGTTGTGGGCACTGTAACTAACAATCCTAAATAATAGATAATCCTAAATATATTTAAGTTTTGCCTCGTGGGCGTATCACACATTCTCGGCCTGCAGGCCTGAGGTTCCCCAGGTGTACAGTATCTGCTGTAGAGTATCACATAACAGAATTGTAGCAACAATCTATGCTTGCCTGCTTGTTAGCTAATCTTGTTGACTGCCGTGGTGCTGCACAGATCACAGCTGGCAGCGTTAAGGCAGAGCGAGCAGAGAGATCAGCAGAACACTAGACCATGTTACTGCTGCTGTAATCAGCTGTTGGCCTTGGGATATCTTTCTGTGCTCACACAGGGAGGCAAGATGAAATGCATCATGGGAGAGAAGTGAAAGGAAATGGCTGTACTTTTATGAAGGCAACTGCAATTGTCTTCACAAAGATGTGTGGCTGTAGATGTGTGTGGATAACACACACACACCACTGGTTGAGCTGCTTGAACCCTGGGATATGTCACTGGAGGTGTGTGTGCCACCACGGATGTATGAAGAGATAAAGGCTGGGCCCCGCTCAGGCCTGTGAAAGTTGGTCAGTGGTGCATGAGGTAAAAAAAAAAACATGTTCCGCTTCCATGAGCCAACAAAGCAGGCACATGAGTGTTTCCTTTAACCCCGCCTCCCAGCAGGCGGCAACTTCCGCGTCTGAAAAGTGAAACCGATGCTTAAGTTCCTTAACATTGCATTATTTCTAATGACCAAGTGGCCCAACTTCTACTTTGATGTATTATCTCAGTAAACATTGTAAACATGAGTTTATGGTCTCAATCTCTAATTTTAAGTCTTCTTCAATCCGGCAGGATGTTCATTTAGTACATTATGGTCCATTTAGAGTCAAAGAGACCAGAAAGCAGGGGATGTCTTCACCTCATCAAAGTTAATTGTGAAATGTTTTATTCAGTCTTCGGTTTTAGCTCCACCCTCTTGTGTCACTTTTGGTTGCATTAAAAAAAAAAACTGGATGATAACAAACTTGAGAATTCAAAAAACCAATGAGCGCTGTCACGGTGACTACGTCCACTACTTATACACGGTCTATTTTTCAGAGCCTGGCACTCTTCCTGAGGGATTGTGTAGCACAGCAGACACAAATACCTCAGGAACTATCTTCCATCCAGCCTTCATGCAACATTGATTGCTTCTATTGATTGTGTCTGTCCTTCAACACAAGGGAGCCAACTCACATAAAACACTTCAACACACAGAACGCCTCCCTTACACGCACACACCTCATAACACAACACTCTTGTATGGCAGCCATGTTGCAGACACATAGGAGCAAATAAATGAAAGCTCGTGTTTGTCACCCAGGCAAATCTGGGGCTCTTCGTCCGTCCCGTCGCCTCCCTCCATTCCTTAAGGTAACAATGTGAGCCGAGGTCATGCAACAAAGAGTCCCGGCTTCCTCGATCTAATTTGTGTGAGGACAAGGTGGAAATCTCTTCAGTGTCAATTGCCTTAGCCGTCAGGCTGGTTTCTCACAATGAAAAGCGAGCAGATGACCTTGTAAGGCCAGCGGCCGAGAGCAGAGGCATTAATATTTCATTCTTACGGAGCCTCCTCTTCTGCTGTCTAATGTCTGCCCGTCTCTCCTGGAGGGGATGAATAGTGACTGAGGAGCTTGTGGTCTAAATCGATTTGATCAATTAATTTGTATTCATGGTTTAGGATTATGGTTAAAAATGAAATGGATTTTCTCTTTAACTTGGGTAATTGTGGTACAGAAGCACCACCGCTTCTCTGAGCGTAAACACGTCAGTTCAGACAGGTAAAATATCAACATGTGCTTATGAAGGTGAGGAGGGAGTCTCCTTGAGAAAAGCACTGACACTGCTTTAAAGTTCAAATCGGTGGCAACTAAAAGCAGCAATATGATTGATTTATTTCTAGGATCTCGAACAGAAGCCAAATGCATTAGCAGAATCATTTTTTTATTGTATCCCATATGAAAAGAATGGAAATGAAAACACCGGGAGGCATTCCGGTTCCCTGTGAGCTACAAAAGCAACGTGGAGAGAGTTGAAGAAGACGAGGATGCCGATGTTAATGGAAACACGTCCAACCTGCCAACAACTGAAATCTGTCCAAGAAATACCTCTCGTTCCAATCCACGGGGCATCCACAATAAAAACACCTCTCCAGAAATACAATTCTTTCTTTTTTTTTTTCATTCCTTTGTCTTTTGTAGATTTGTTAAAACAAGGATTGAATGCAATATCCACATGTGGAGAGAATAAACTCATATCTATTTCTATCTTAATGTCACAAATTCTCTTTCTCATTTGTATATTGTTCAACTGCTTGATTCCTAACACTCCTGTCATTGTAGATCCTGACTCCATCAGCCCAGCAATCAGCTCACCCCCCACACCTAAGCGGCCCTGCCCATTTCCACACCTGAGCTCCATTTGCCTAATCAGCCACTCTTTATATACCAGCTCAGATTCACCAGCTCTGCCAGACTGTCTAGTGAGTTATGCCTAGTTTCTCAACGGTTTCCAGCCTATTCTGTCCCACCTGTATGCAGCCTGCTACCAGCTCTCAAGATCTTCGCCTGTCCCTTCTTGGACTTGTTTGCCTTGTCTGCCTGCATGCTGTTTTTTTTTTTTTTTTTTTTAACCCCTGCCTGTATTACAGAATAAACCTTTTGGACTCTGCCATTGCCTCTTAACTGGTGCATTTGGGTTCTGTTTTCTGAGTCGTGACACTAAAATATTAATCCAAAATGAGACTGCACACAATGAAAAGTACATCACAGCACATCTAATATTCACCAAAAACAAATAAACTGAAAACAGTTCACCAGAAACACAAGCATCCGTATTCGATCTACAACTAATATTGTTTGATAATATATGTAATATACATATTTTCCTTTCATGAAGCCTGTGGAACAGCAGATGCGTGTCAGCAGATGCAACAAAGGCAAAATGCAGACAAAGCTGCCATATGTGAGACCACACGCTGAGATATACACAACTGCCATTCATGTGATTCAATTAACAAAAACAGGTTGTAATTGTATTTAATTGAAGTTTGGCCAATAAAAACCCATAGATTTGCCAAATTACTTCCCACAACGAAGTCCTCGGGGGGCCGCTGCAGAACTGCACGCTAACATGCCCCTCGCATGTCAAAAAATGACCTTTGGGAATGAATTAGCTCTAGCAGCAGACCAGTAAAAAATTAGCATATCCAGATGTAGCTACCTTAATTTGATTTCATTGCCTTAATTGGATTTCATGTGCTGTGTGCTGCAATAGCCATAAAAGGGGAGGCCTGGCCTTCACAGCGGTTGTGCGTGGGTCGCCATCACCGCTCTGGGATGACATTAAACCAATATGAGCTGGGAATGTTAATGAAGAGAACAGTTGTCACACAAGGCCTGTTGGTATGCTTGCCAATTATGAATTATTATGGCGTGGTGAAGCTACTCCGGCATTGTAATTTCTTTATTTAGACACTCAAGGCCCAGTGTTAAATTGTGTGGAAACTCCAATTGGTGGGTCTGTTTATTTTTATTATTTCATCTCATCTTCAGCTTATTCATAAGACATTCCTTCATGTGATCCATAGATGCGTGTGGATGTTGTATTACATGCTTGTTGAGGTTGTAGCTCTCCCACGGCGATCAGAATGAAAATGTCAGAATGTGTGTATAGGTCAAACGGTGAATGTTTGCAATTATGTTGTGCCATATGTTGTGTACTGAGGTTGAGTATGAGTAAATGAGGGTTGAACGGCTGGATGATCTCCGAGTTGATCGCTGAGATGCTGCATTTGTCTACTCATACTAGAGATCAGTGGCACTCAAAGTGGTGGCATAGCCAATGACAGCAGGTTTCATTTCCATGAAGGTTTAACCCTCATCGTTTTCTTCTCTTATATTTGTTTTTTTTTAAAGTTCCCTATATGATATCCAGATGGTGGTTACAGTCTTCGTTGAGGTGACCGAAATGCTTTGAATTTCTCATTTAATACAATTAAATCAAGTAAGTTAGATGCAAGAGCTATAAAAAATCAAATGCATAAAAAATTATTAGAAACTGGTAATTACTACATGTCTGACATGACCTCAAATGTTAATCGTCTCTGCTCTGCTTGTCAAAGCACTTTGTAAACCCTGTTTTTAAAGGTGCTATATAAATAAAGTTATTATTATTATATTATTATTATTACATTAGAGTGTGAAAAGACTTATTGGCTTGAGTGAAGTATTGAGGGATTCTACCGAATGAGTGCCATTTGCATGTAACTCTTCCAAATTAAATAGATTTCTTTTTTTTTTTTTTAGCTTTTTTTAACATCAAATCTAACATACATATTTAACTGTTCAAAATGTGCATTAGCCCATCTCAGGCAACTTTATTAGAAGGCTTCTAAGTGAAAGACGGTTATGTGGGATATGTGCACAACTAGGGACAGGAGGGATGTGACAGAAAATAACTGTTCAAATGTACCAAGAGATCAACTCTTAGTGTTTAGTTTATTTTACCTAATTTAGCGCTCATGAAGAGTAACTTAATAAGAGTTAATTTTGATTAACACTTAAAAAACCCGAGTGTCAAATGTAAATAACATTACCAGTATACAATTTGAGTAACAATTTGAGTGTAAAATATGAACTCTTCCAGAGTTAGATTGACTCTATTAATTCAATTCAATTTTATTTTATTTATAGTGTCAAATCACAACAGAAGTCATCTCAGGACACTTAACACATTGAGCAGGACTAGAAAACGCTCAAAATTTCAAGAGTCAACACAATTTCAAATTCCCAACATCACCCAGGGGCAAGCGTTACAGTGGCGAGAAAAAACTGCCTTAATAGGCTTTTAGGCAGAAATCTCATGCAGCCCAGGCCCTTGGGTTCCAACTGCATTTGGTGTTAGTAGTATGGTAGTAGTAGCATTAACAGTAGCGGTGGTATTAACAGAAGCAATAGAATCAACAGTAGTAGTCCATGGCAGCAGCACAGCCACGCCGAGATGGATCCATCCCAACCACGTCGCCGTAGACCAGAAAGCAGGAGTAGTTGAGCAGTCACACAGCGGGCAGGTGGAGCTACAATGCGGTGTTTCCAGCATCAGGGCATCTATTAAGACTAAGAACAGTGTAGCTTTAACATGGATAAGGACGTCCACTGACTTAGTGTTGTTAATGTTCCTGTGTATGAACAGGCCAGTTTTTGTACTACAAATGCTTCTCCATGGACAAACAACATATAGACGATTCCTTCTCTCTCATGCATGCAGCACTTCTAACTCTCATGTACACCGTTCTTCACTTCAGGCCCAGCAGGAACCTTTTCACTTGCCCCCCCTCCACAGCGACTAGGAACCAGTGGTCAGCTGCCTGTGGAGCTCCTCTCTAACCATTACCATGTTAATATCTGCAAAACACTCTTTTGTAGCAGACACAGCAGGGGGGCATCAGGCAGCTAAACACGCTTTGCTTTAAACCTGCAGCAAAATCAGCAGAAAAATTCAAGAATAAAGGTGGAGAGAGAGCTGTGAGTTTGACCCAACGAGCGCTGTTGCTTTTAATTCCAGATGATTTCCTCCAGTTTTACCCGACTCTGGCTCCGAGATACACTGACGGACATAGTAACCCCTGCTAGCCTCATTAGCCCTCTCCAGCTGCTTTGGTGACACTCTGCACTTAATCCAAACCCCCAGCATCTCTCTGAACCGATGTTGCTGCCGGCACTTCGAACACACAAACCGCAATTGAGTCCAATCTGAAGCATAATGAAGGCCTTTGTCCAACACGGGCCAATAAAATTGCTTGTGTGTGTCTCTGTCATGTATTTGTTTTCTTTCACCAGCATCACCTCCACCAGCCCAGTGTGTCCACTGTGAACAAAGAGATGCTCTTCCATTAGTGTAATTGGGCAATTTAGCTGCTGCTGCAGCTGACGGCGGCTTTATACAAGTAGTTTTTCATGAATAGCAAATTAGCCATTACCTGGTGACTGTAAGTCCAACAAGTGTGTCCGTCTACGGTGAAAAAAAAGCACTTATCAACAATTTCATTTGAATAGAAATTTGCTGTTTAACTTTGCCGATACATACATGGATGGCTTTTCTGACAATATGCAGTACAATTGTTCTTTGTAGGTGTGTAAGTGTTCATTTCGTCATGTATGTTTGCATTATTGTGGAGTGCAATGGTCCACTTGTGTGAATTATTAAGAACCGACGGTTTGTTTCCACTCTTCAGTACTTCACATCCATCTCTTTACATTACACACCTCTCCATTTGTACTATAGATGTAAAAAATGATAATTATATATCATATTAAAAAAAATCCATTGACAACCACATTCTGCTATTTGCAAATATATTTTAAAAAGTGTTAAAAATATAGAAAAGCTCAACCATGTCTGCTGAATGTTGTTTTGGTCCGAACAAATCTGAAAAGTCAATAAGAGAAGGGGGACAATGTTTGAACACATTCTGCCTCAGTCTGCTGTTAGTGTACTTTATGTTGGTGTGTGACCTGTGTGTGTGTCTCCCTGCAGGGCCAGCTGATGAGCTGCCACCAGAAAGGAATGACCTTTCTCCACCTCTACTTTGGCCATCATGTGTGAAATGCATTAACCCTTCGGGCTCCTTCAAACAAGCCACAATCAAAGGCTGCGGGGAGCCCTGTGTCTGTATTTATTGCTGTGGCACTGTGGTTCATTTCAATTCAATGCAGCTCTGATAAGCAACTTGTGATAGCCAGGCAACGGCCATTCCCCACTATTTTTTCTCCAAGCAGCAGACTATCAGGCAGGCAGATAAGAGAAATAACAGAATGGGACCTCTAACTGTCTTCGCTCACACACAAGAATTACAATAAATGTGTGGAATGATTGTGCTCTTAAATTGAAGACCTGAACAATGAATTTGTCCAGTGTGATGTATTAAATTGTCGTTCTCCCTTTCTTTGCACAATTTTACATTTATTGCAGCTGCCCACATTTTGACCTTTTCCCAAGCGTATGCTAATTTGAGCTATTTCTTTCTCTATTATGAGTTTAAATATGTAATGTGTAACATGTAGCCACCTGCTCCAAAGAAATAGGAGGCAATTCAACCAAACTAAACCAAACTCTGAGTCAGTCAAAATAACACTGCTGGTTTACAGTCGTTTAATGGATGGTGTTGGCCATCTTATTGGACCCAAAGAAAACCACCAAGACCATAGCCTTCAGGACATGGACCATCAGTCAACGGTCACAGGAATTAGAATTCAGCCAGAACAAGTTTGCTGATCCAGCTGTAGTTCCGGTGGCTGAATTTGAGCTCACTTCTCACTGAAGGTCCATCTCTAAGTGGCAGATTCTGGGCAGATTTCGCACCGTAAATTAGATAGATGAGGTATGAAAAACCTGCAACCTTTGACTGATTGTCAGAGATAGAAACAGATTCATCTTCTGCTGTTCACCTGTCTTCTCTCCAGGAGATTTCTCCACCGTACCATTAGCATTTATACACAAGCCCCAAAGAGAGTCTTCAGCTCCATGGATCACGTAGCACTGTAACCTAAACGTTGAGCCAACAGCCAGTTTCCTCCGCCAATCAGAAGTAATGTATTAACATGAGAATCGATCGTGGCTCAGCTGGCAAAGTGCCAGAGAAAAGAAGTCAATCATGGAACACTTTTATAATTTAATTGAGACAGTGGAATATAAAACCCCAGACAGGATGAAATCTGCCTGTCACTGTGCCGTAATGATCTCATTTCCGTCTCCCTGCTGCTCCTCTCCTCTCAACACATGAATCAGGACTGTTTGTTTGTCCACTTTTAGCCGTCTGGTCTACGCAGCATCCTGACTCTGACAGCACCTGGCACCTGGTTGGCTAACAGTAAGAGAAAATAGTGGCACAATCGGCTGCATGGAAGAGAAAAACATCCATCACCAATCCAACATTTCATTTCCACACTGGGAGATAGAAATGGTGACAGGATGGGGGGATGAAAGAAGAGGGGAATACAAGAGAGCCTTTTATTGATTGCCCCAGAGAGAGATCGATCTTGATCTTGATCAGATCCTGGATAATCCATCAGACCTCATACAGGATGCCGAGTGCTGGAATGCAGGAGAGTCACTCTGGAAGAAAATAACTTCCGGAAAACAGAGATAATGTCCTGGAAGAAAATTACCAGTAACTTTTCTCATTAAGTTTTCATTTCGCCCCCAACCTTAAAACAGAACATTCTGTAAACGTACAGGATGTTCTCTGGACCTTTCACAGACACTTCTGTCAAGAAATAAATTACACTACATTACACTTGCCTTCAAGTCCAAAGTATTCCTGTCACATCTGGGAACGTCAACGGTAACAAAGTTTAACAACAGCTGAACAACTGTGTCCAACTAAAGCGATGCTGAGCTCACGAAGAGGCTTTCTACCAATCCAAAAACCCAATGAAAGTGGGGCTAGCGGAGGTTGTTGCTCCCACAATTCAATATGAAATTAACACACCTGTGAAAAATCGATACAATAAAAACACCTTCATATTAAAACAATACATTGGCCAATATCTTTTACGGACTTTTCTATCAGTAAAAGCTGCAACTCCAAACAAGTGAGCCAGCCGAGCAAGTTTCAGGCTATTATATTCCCCATTCACTGATTAAATGTCATTTGGTATTGGTATGTAAAAGCTTCTGTTTGCCCACATTTCTTGAAGACGCTTCCGTATCTCATTTAATATTTCAGCTGAACACTCGGTGAATGGAATCACTGTAGTAAAGGACTAGTGCCTGCCACCAAAGTCCAAAGTAGAAACGGGCAGGTTTCAAACGTGATGTCTATGTCTATGTATAACATGATGACAAGCATTAAGCTTAACTGTGTAGAAATAGCCACGATGGTTGTGCTTGTATGTAGGTCATATAGAGGCATCAGTATTACATTGTCTACAAATCTTTGACCTCACTTGGTGAATGGATAATCATCTCACTGTCTCAACAATAGGCCTTTCTTGTACGAGCTATCTATGGCTCCTACACTGTATCATCTGATACCTTTGTATTTGTACGTCATGCTAATAGATTTGCATTGATAAGAGCATATCTTAGAGTGCATATCACATTTGACCTGCAGAGTGCTGTTTGAACTACAATGAGTCAGTCTCTCTGTGACTCTGTTAACTTCTTATCTAATCTCAGTACATCTACAGCGCCCAAAGACCACCCCTCCCTTTACTTAAATACACTGTTACTGGGTTTGAAACATGGCCACAGACCAGTGAGACCACCTAGATTATGGACCACAAAATGGTGCAATTAAAATTCCTCTCAAACTTCTGTGTTGGCGTAAGATTTATATTGTGAGGAAATGCCTCATTAAGGCTCAAATCACATCGACTTGTCCACCACAACTGTGTTCATACATGTCTTTAGTCCCATATTCAGTCATAAAATGTAGTTTCACCTAAAGCTGAGTGAGATCATTCCAGGTGTCTTGACTTTTGGAACAAAGTGGTTTGCATTATGCACAACTAAAATGATCTCACTCCTTTGGCCAATTTCTCACCTGATTTGTGATAAATTACAGACGCGGTACAACATTAATCGACTTGTTGAGATGGATGTGCAGGCTCGATGGAATTACAATTCATTTCCTGACGTGAATGGAAATGAAAGTGAAGTGGCCCCCGTTCAGCCACCCAGACAGCGATGAAGAAAATAGACGATGAAAAGGGAAAGTGTTCAGGGGAGGGGTGACAGAGGGTGACCCCTGTTTGCACTGGCTCAGGTTGTGTATATATATATATATATATATATATATATATATATATATATATATATATATATAGTCAGATGAGGCCTATGGTTTCATTTAAAGAAGTCAAAGCTGGCTCTATGCAGCCAGATGGACCAACACATGGCCGGAGCTTTGTCATTCAGATGCAGCGCGTGCTGCGTCACTCTCCATAAGCAGAAGTGCATGAACTCTAAAGCATTATACGACCAGTATGGAAATGTGTGTCATCTGTTACTGTGTGATTTGAGATTTGATGTGTTTGCTCAACTTTATACCATGTTTTCCAAATGAGTGTTGGGTTATCTGAAGTCTATTATAATCAATTCAATTGTATTTAATTTATTCAGCCCCATACAGCATCCTCTGTCCCTTTGAACAGGGGAAGAAACCTCAGGAGGATCCTCTACCAGGATGGACAGACATGTAATAGATGTAATATGTACGGCATAAACAATCAATCCATATGACAGGAAAGATACATGCAATGAGAGCAGTGATGGCGGTAGTAACAGCAATGGCAGAATAAAAATAGTAGAACATGATTGCCAGTGAAGATACCAGCAGCAGATGATGATTATTACATTATATTTCAGTGCATTCCACCGTGGGGGCACAAACCCAGAACAGCAAGAGTCATGTCCGGACATTAGCTTCAAATAAGCCAAACTACTGCTACCTATAAGTGCAGGATGTAAGTGTTATTTAATTTTATTATGTTCTAATAAAAACCATCTTCTTGGCCAAGGTGCAGAAGGAAGAGATGTGTTTTTAGCCTACGAGGGAAAACGACTTTCCGCTGTCTGGATGTCAAAGGGGAACTCGTTCCACCATTTGGGAGCCAGGACAGCAAACAGTCGTGATAATAATAATAATAATAAAGCAGAAATAGTAGCATTGTAATAATAGAAATACAGCAGCAGGTACAAGTCCAGCTGCACCTGTGAGGTGAGAAAATCACATACAACACGTTGTTTTCATGTTATGTTCAGTAGAAAATAGTTTTTACAATGAAATAACTACTTCTTGTTTGAGTCAAAAGTAACAAGTTGGTGGTCGGGGTGGATGTAGGCTGTAGAAACCACAGAACTGAGACTGATTGGATTTAAGCAATGAAGCTCTTTGGTTACAGTTAAGGAGAGATAGTTTTCTTGTTTAAATATGAATCCATTTTGCTGCACTGGTCAAACAAGTGTGGCCTGGGAGTTTTGGTGTCTACCAACTCCTGAGGAAAACATCTACCTACTAAACATGCGATACTTATATGTTCACCAGTTGCAGCTCAAAATGATGCCGTGAGCTAACTTGCTGCCGGACGGCTAAACAATGAGCTGAAACTCACTTTATAGTCGAGAGAGCGCCAGATACATGTTCGATCTGTTTGGTACCATGAATTGCAATTATTTAAAAAAGTATTTTGCACATCAAGATAGTTGCAGTTTGAGTATAAAGGACTTTAAGGAAATTGTGTGTCATGGGTACTTTCACAGAGAATGTGAATATTACGCAAATATGAAGTGGCATTCTTTTTTGGGGGGAAACAAAGTAGATTTTTCTGATCTTTTGCACAAATAAAGGTGTCAACCAATTGCATTGTGCAGAATGGACATATTTAAAATGTACTCTATAGTGATGGAGGCTCTAGTCCGAACCAAGACGCCAACATGTATTAATCCTTCAGTTGTATTACCTTTCACACAAAAAAACCCAGAACTATACACAGTAACTGTTTACCAGGAAATAAAAACTAAAATTAACTCAGAACATTTCCCTAAAAGGAAACCGAATATAACCTCTTACAGGAGTATTGAAAAAGTACCCCAACAGTCACACATTTGCATCGATGCTGGTGTGGAGAGTTTTGATGCAAAAGAATCCCTGGAGAGTCCCGAATCCCAAACATGTCTAAGTGACGTTGTAACTTCTTCTCTTGATGAAGCTACGATGTCTGTGAGCGTCGTACCAGCATTATTCACACGAGTGACGGACCTTACTCCTTCTTTGCTGCTTTCACAACATCATTTTTAACCATATATTTGTTTTTGTTTTAAGACATCCGTCTTTAACTAGGCACTATTTTTGGCAACCATTATTTAATAATTGAATATCTCTTTGTTGCATTATGGTTTGGAGAAAGCATTGGAGAAAAAACTAACTATTACTCCCTCTGAATCTGAATCAAATTGCCCACTTGTTGTATACACACACACACACACACACACGCACACTAATTTGTTTTTGTAATTTAAGTTCCCCTGGTAAGTAATGATGCTGCAGGCTTGTCTCTGGCTTTTATTATAAAAGGTAAGGAGAGGTGATGTGGAGGCAATAATATATTTAGAATATAAACATATTTTCCCAAATTAAATATAAAGAACTTTTTGGCTGTCTGTCTGTCTATATATATATATATATATATATAGAGTCTATAGAGTCTATTAGAGTCTAGAGTCTATAGTATTAGAGTCTATAGAGTCTATTAGAGTCTATCAAATTAAATATATATATATATATATATATATATATATATATATATATATATATATATATATTTAATTTGATAGACTCTAATCCATCTGTCATTTTTCCTTTAGGGCAATGTATGATGGTTCCTTGTTTAGTGACCATTGGTTACACAATGCTTTTCAAGATGAATTCTGGGATATTTGAGTTGACTTTATATGGTATAATAACTTTTACTATTGAAGGGGTGAGAGGCTTCAGTCACGGCCCAGGATTTAGACTGTGTCGTTACTGTCAAGGTCGCCACCCATTTTGAGGAGACTACATCCATATATGAGTCTATGGGCCCTAGTTTCGTGGCGCAGCGCAGGGCTGCGCAGGGTGGCGGAGCCGGCGTAAGTTTCGACCCGCGCAGCCTTGTGCACTGTCAGTTTTGCAGTTTGGTGTATCGCCTGCGCCAAGATGGGTGCGGCAGCGCAGCAGGGGGAGGCGTCACAAATTCAGCTTGGCGTAGCGGAAGTTTCGAGGCAAAAAGACTTCGCCGAAAGCTCGCCAGCTCCAACCTGGTCTTCTCTTAGCGTAAGGCGAATCACAGCTGGTGGAGTGGAAGTTTGGCTGAGACCTCACAGGCAGGTTTTCACAGTTCCAGGCACATTTAAATGCAATAAACAATCACAACAAACACTATTTAATGCAACTAATTGAATCAACATTTGAATTTATATCTATATAGATTGTCCCGTCACATCTGACATCAGATCAAAGGCGGATGGCACACGTAACGGAAACTCAGCCTCTCGGACCAAAACATCTCCCTCTCTCTCTCCTGTTTTTTTTATAATATCGGCATTGTTATTATTATGATACGCGCGCACAGCGCTTGATGCACGTGGTTGGAGTGGCGGCGCTGCTTCTGTCATCGGGTTTTCAAGTGACGGATCTTGCACTGAACCTCCCCTAACGCAGAGAGGAGAGGAGAGGAGCTCATTTGATTGGTGAAGATCTGAATCGGCTGTATTAGTAGGCGAATTCGACTTGATGTAGCCGCCTGCAGCGCGCTACCTAAGGTGATGTATTGTGGGTTGAAAGCGATGCATGATGGCTAGACCCTGCAAAGACGTCACAGGGTCGCGACCATATCACGTGACCCAAAACATCGCGGGAACAAGTTTTTAAGAGCCGCTTCTTGCAGCGCCTGGCAGCACGGTCTACGACGGCTGCAACCGGCTTGTCCACACCTCCGCAACAGCGGAATGGTTCTCATTGGTTAAAAGTTCAATGACGTGTGTTCAGGTCCGCACTCGGTGGCCACCTTGTGGTGAAATTATTTGCATTTTTATTTTGGTCGCTTGATCTCATGGCTTGATTTAAAGTTCTATGCATTGTGCTGTGAGTAGGCCTATTTATATGTGAGGTCTGGTTAATGCAAACATAGAATGATAATACAAATATACTGGGAAAAAAAGCCCTTCCACATGTTGCCTCTTGAGCACCATAGTCACGTTGACTTTGTCGTCCGACTTGACGGCGTGTGGCTGCCGTCTCTTTAAGAGCCCGCCCCCTCAGACACCTGCAGCTCTCGTCGGCGTGGTAAGTCAAGTCAAGTCAAGCCAAGACCATCCTGAACAAGCCTAATCCCAGTCCACGCCTCGTCTCCTCCTCGTCTCCCACTCACGCCTTCTTCTCCTCCCTCTTTCCCACTTGTGCAGGTGGGAGTGATGGGAGGCGTGCCTGCGTTAGCCTGCGCGGTGCACGAAACTTGCAAAGTTCAGGCGGACACACCCCATCGGCGTGGCGCAGGTGCGCTGCACGCTGACTACGCCTAGTCTATGAAACTAGGGCCCTATGTGTCTGCAGACAGGAGTCATGACTGTGGCTGATTCTGTATTAGTTCACACTTCATCCTCCAGTAAATATAAGTCATTATGAAGAAGTTCCACTCTGATGAACACTGATGATGCCAGCGTCACCAACGGCAACATCATCAGAAATTAGAATCAATTGATTAGATTAAGAAAACTTTAATCATCTCTGATGCTGAAACTAACTTATCAGCAAATCAACTCTCAATGATTTGACTTGTCTTCACCCACATATGTCGATCTGTTGCCTTTGACATGGAACTACTTTGTCTTTGGATTTTGAAGTTATGGATGCTGTAAGCTGCAAATGAATTGCCTTTCTTTGGATGAATGACTTGTGAATGTGAATCCGACACTTTGATCTTTGAGTGTGCCTTCCTGATGACAGCAGCCTCTCATCTCTGAGCTCCACAACACGGTTTCATTCTGTCATACGGTGTCATTCCGCCAAAAGCAACGCTAGTTTTGTTTTCACCTTGTGAGTCGTCATGGCAGAACATGGTGAGTGGTGGTGACGGTAGCGAGGAAAGAAGAAGAATGCATTCACCAACAGCCCACAGACCGACTTGTAACAACATGGGGATCTATAAATCCCACCACATTAAACCAGGACCCGTGTCATGTGCAGGCTTTCAGCCACAGAAGGAGAAAATGGGTTTCGGGAGTGCAGTCACAAATCCTGCTGTGTATTGTGAGCATCATATGGGTGTAAATCCAGGGGATGAGCTTTCTCCCTGACCTCAGCACCAACGCTACTCCACAGTCGCCCTCCTGAGAATGAGGCCACCGCTGCTCCCATCTCATCTCTGGCTCGCTCTCCTTCTCTGTCACCTTCCAGCTCTGTGTTCGGTCAAACTTTAGCCACTCCAGCATCCAGGTGCGATATGCACCGAGATTCTGTCAGACAGGGAAGGTGTCTTACTCGAGACATTTGCAAGGCTTTTAAAGAATACTTCCACCTTGATGTGATGTCTGCTTATTCTTTGCATTTGCATTTTTAAGAAGTAACAGTAATTGCTTTATTCAGTTTAGCATCCAGGAAGACTTGAAACCAAACAGAAAGGTGTGTCTGACTTTCACTTTCATGATTTTCCACCACAACAAAACTCTCCAATTACAAAGTAGGATTAAGCATCATTTAGTCACAACACATTTCAACCAACAACAAAAAACCAACAATGACTTCTAAAACGCTCTTGAAAAACACTGGCGGTAGAAACTCACCACTAAATGATGTTTTACACTAAGGGACAGTTTGCTATGGAACACATAATGTTATGGATGTGAAATATTAATAACTGACCATTCGTCACTCCATATTTGTGATGTGACATATTGAGTTGATAAATTGTCCGGGGGGGTCATATTAATTCTGTCATGTCAATTGCAGGGTCATGTTAAAATAAATGATATAGCATAATATAATTTATGCATAAAGTGATCAGAGGTCCGAAAATCCCCCTAAGAAATATATTTTAATACCATTTTGACTTCCAGATTCTGATGTCTGAACATATCCATAGGCCGATCCCAAGTATTAAACAAAAACAACCGTAAACAGCTCATCGTTTCTTTTCTAAGATCTATTTAGTCGTTTGCAGTGAAAGCATCTCCTTCAAACAACTTTTGTTTTTTGCCAAAATAAATTTATCAAAATAACATGTGAACACATCATGATAGCGTCATAATTTACCCTCACCGAACAGTAATTGTTGTGAAAAAGAGCTTGAATGCATCTAACTTACGCGACCTCTGTTAACGTTAGCTGTTGGCTACATTATTTTAGCCAAGCGGATCGGCTGCTAACAGCTAACACGTGTTGTTCACAATGCAGCAGTATCATGAAAAGAATTAGGTGTTTAACCAGGTGTGTAGTAGTTTGCACATGTGCAGTACCGACCAGTCAAGTTGTTTCTGTAGCCTTTAGCTAGTAAATGATACAACATGATATCGGCTCCCGATCCAGCATTTGAGGCTGTAACGGAGGCATTTCAGACACCGATCTGTTTTGGAACAACTATACGCTTACATTCCGCTTCCAAGTTCCGTAGCTCTGTCACAAAGATTTCAGTCTCAGATTCAAATAATTGGCTGTGGCACCTCTCTAAAACGGTTTTCTCTCGTTTGATTCAGCTTGCAGACATCCTGAGCAGCAGAGTAAAAGATAAAAAGTGGCTGAAGTTGAGAAAGAAAGGGGATGTGGAAGCAAGAAATGGAAAGTCAGCAACAGCAGACGCAACCACAAAATAATGTTTCATGACACGCTGAGAAATGTGGAAGAAGTTATAATTATAAAGGACATATGAACCACAAATGTGTGGGGAAGTGTCTCAGCTCCTTAAGGGAATAGAGGAAAATAACTTTGCAAATGAAGCCTGTTTGGAAGCCTGCGTTCTCGCACTCGCTGATCGATACCAATGGCTTCTCAATTCTGCGGTGCAATGAGTTCTCAATAAAAGCAGTGAAGGGGCATCACGCCCCCTCCCTTCGGTTACTGAATCCAATTCCACAGACAACTCCAGCCTTGCCCATAATGGATTCTCCATTTCATAGGCTTTGGCTTGTGTTCCGATGGCGCTTGGTTAATATTTCAGCCCGCTGTCTCTCTTTCCTACACAGCCCACTTTGTTGTATTGATTTATTTGTGCACCCCCCTACATACCACCTCTGTGGAGGGAAGACGATCTATTATGGAATTTAATGCCTTTCAAAGAGCTCATTTGATTCTTTTCTCTGGAAAACGACGGGGAGATGCAGTGTTTTTCAGGCTGAACGGGAATGGTCAGAAAAGAAATCCAGCGTTATCCTCCAACAGCAAACACAGTCTCTCGTTTGGCTGCTTGGTAATGTCGCAAGGCATCCTTCCAACCATATATAAATTAGCAGTAGCATGGATGCAAACAATGGCTGAAAGGGAGGACTTCCTTTTCCTGTTTGGTGTTGTGGGGATAAATGGCGTGCATACGCGAGGATGTTGTAAGGATGCACAGAGCACAGATGTGGAGGAGGCAGCCTGAAGCCATGTCCTTCCTGCATCCTGAATCCTCCACCAAACACCTGGTCGCTTCATTAGAAGGACTGTTTTCCTCGCAAAGCTGTGTAAACACTGAAGACTAAAGACAAGGGGCTGGGATTTTAAATGTGGAGTCAAGTAGAAACCAGTGGGAAGACTGTCTGCGAATAAACAGCTGGAAAATCCTTCACACCGGTCCGAGTGCTGTTCAGACGGCCTGCGTCTGTGCTGTATGTTGTAGTTACAGTGCAACAAGTGAAGTGAGACACAGACAGGCGACAAATGAAAGGAAAGGTCTGGAAACTTGTGTGGAGCAGCAAACAGAATGCAGATGCTTCCCTGCAGCTGAATGGATTGATTGAGTTGGGAAAGTGACGTGTCGTGCTCTCTGTCACCCAGTGTTAATCATGTCAATAAAAAGACTTTATATGACACCCACGTCCATAATGACTTATAAACATACTTATAATGAGTTACAATCTGTTTACAGCTCTGTATAATTATAATTACAAGTACTCATTAATATTCTAAACGTTATGCCATTTTTTATGTGCTCCATGTCCGTCCTTGCAATGGGGAAGTTGTATTATATGTCTATTCATTTACACAGTCATTCAGTCAGTGGTTTATTACCAGCTGTCCTTCCTGCAATCCCTTGTATTTGTCTAGTTTATATCAATTATTCAATTGAGGGGGGTTTCTATTTATTTAGCATTTTTCTTTCTATATTTTTCTTTTGTTGTTTATTTAGTTGTTGCTTTGTTTTTCATATTATCCCCTATCATCAATCAATCAAGATTTTGTATGTTTATCCTAGTGACGTCTCTGCATTGGACTCCGAAGCTGCTCTTTAAGCATATAGAGGATGACATCAGACAAAAATGGCCCCAACTGAACTGAAGCGAGTTGTATCTTCAAGATTGCATCACCTTTTCTGATTAATAGATTCCGGCCTTGCGTTTAATCCAGTAACAGATTTTAAAAAGTGACAGATTGGAATAATATTACTTTAAAGGAAAGTCTAATTTGTCTCAATTATTGCAAACACACTAGTCCCAGGAACCTGACTGAAGGGACAATGACTAATAGATTTGTAATTAGGACAATTCAATTTTAACATTACAGGCCGTGCGATAATTTCCCTCGCCTCGACATAATGGTTGATGATAGTTGTACGTGATAATTGCTTTCTGCACATTACCGTCTCTGTAAATTAGCTTACAATAGATTGTTTCAGTGAGCGCTGTATAGATTTTGGAGTCAAAGTGGAAATAATCAGATTGTGCAGCACAAATTGGAGGATTTCAGTGAACTGCACTTTTGATGGCAAATTCCAGCAGGGGAAAAATAAATGATCTATTGTAGATACGATGTGAATACGGCAGAACTCAGACACAGTGATATTGACTGATATTGACAAAGACACAAAGTTCTGGGATAGCCGGTGTTACACCACATTCATGCCATCCGGTTCTTTGACCTCAGAGGTCGCCGTTGTAAATGTTCTGCTGGTATGTTGTGGAGAACGGACATGAAGAAGAGCGTATATGCTTGACCGTTAATTTAGATCAGTTTAGTGATTATTATTATAATTGTATTTAGGGAGTGTGTTCTATCTGTTTAAAAACAGACTAGAAGTGGACGCTGTCATAGTGACATCATCCATTGGTTTGTGGACTCGAGAAACCTTGAGTTGGTCATTTTGGCTGCCATCTTGGATTCTTGCAACCAGTAAAGGAAGTGACCATATTTGGACTGTGGAGGAGTGACGGGTGGATCTGATGAACACAAGCACTGGATTCTCCCATCAAGCTGCTAACAAAGTTAGCTTCATTATTCATGGTCAACGTTACAGCGAAGTGTTAAAGTCGTCCTACATTGGTAGCATGGTAGCGATCTTGCGGTAGCAACCTGTCAATCACAAGGTAGCCCCGCCCTAAATGATACCCTGCTTTAGTCAAGTCAAGTCTACTTTTATAGCACATTTCATACGACAGACAGACTCAATGTACTTTCGTCTGGTAAGCAGAATAATATTAGCAAAGATAATGCATGCCAAAAAAATAATAACATGTAAGACAATAGGGTATTACATATAAATACATAAAATATGACAAAAACATAAAAATAAATTATGAGTGAAGTATGTATTGCTATTAATTTTGTATTCCACTATTAAGTAAGTGGATACGGAAAATACTATTTCTGAATAGGTCAGTAACACGTAATTTCATACTTACTGTGATATAACTGCCCAGACAAAAGAGGAAACTTGTAATATTTGGGGATGTGTTTAATTTGGCATGTTCCCTGTTCATTTCTCATTGCTGCTGTGTTGTGATACATGTGTATCACAATAAGGTTTGTGGCACATTTCTGCGAGATGATTTCCTGCTGTTGTCATGTGATTAACACACCAAAACCAAATGGCAGCCTGTTGGTTACCATGACTAAGTTGTTGTTCATTGAGAAGACTGAATGTTTGCTTCTGCAGAGAGGAACATGAACCCTGATGTTTTCACCTGTGCTGACTGTGCAGAGACAGCAGGAGGAGCATGAGAACGAGTCAGCGGTTCTACATTAAATATGAACCCCCTTCACTAATCAGGTGAAGCCTGAATCCAGACTCTAACCCCGTCGCTCACAAAAACAATCTGCATTCCGGCTTGATCCCTGTAATCGGCCTACTGTTGTGAGGACATTTGATAGAAGTAGAAGTGCACACAGCTTGTCCACAGCAGATATAAATCACGCCCCAATGGCAGCAGCATATATCACAACTATACTGCCTTGGCATCGATCGCCTCTCAGACAAGATTGTGAAAAGCATCGTGAAAAGGGGAGAAATGAATTTCAGCCATCGGCGTCTCGATATCCACAACTATCCGAGCAGTTAGGGGAAATTCTTCCCTCTCTCCCCTGCTGTGTTATTATTTCATTACTGTAGCCTCGACCTGGAGACTGAAATGATTGTGGTGATTCAACCTGTGCTCCAAAGACATTCATCTATATTCATGTTTTGCTCTCTATGCGATCACTAGAGTGGAATCATATCGGATCCTGGTAAACTGACTACAACAAAAAATGGCAAATGGCAAGGAGGACGTATGGGAAAGCAAAGGAGCAATTGGTGTTCTGATATTTAAAATACTCCCAAAGATGACTCAAAGCAGTGTATTGCTAAAATAAATAAGTCATTCTAAAGACTCTCTTGAGGTTTGAATTCAAGCTCAAGAGTAGAACTAAAGGGACACGGGGAGGGCCTAAAAGCACAGAAATCCATTTACTAAACCTGAATCACACACGCACACACACACATAATACACACACCCACACTGAGCCCACGCAATCACACGCACAGACAGATAAATGCCAGAGGAGAATCAATGCATGGTTGGGGTCAGGAAAGCAAAATGCTCATGGCAAAGATATATTTAGAAAGCTAAAAGAGATGCAGGTGGGATGGCTGTGGAGGAGACAGAGAGAGGCAGAGAGGAAATTAAAGAGAGAGAGATGGAGAGAGAGAGGGAAAAGCAGCGATTCAGTGGAGTTAATTGATTAAGTGAGGATGAGGAAGGGGACGCTGCTGGAATGCATCCAGCTCTCCCCGAGCTGCTCATCGATGCCAGATGCTGCTCACCTATAGCAATTACCTGCACATCTGACGCCAACGTCCCACATTACCCAAACAAACCATATGTGGAGGCTTGCAAGCCAACAAGATGCCACTTCTGTCCCGTCACTGGAAACACGCGAAGAGACGCACTTCTTAAGAGCCTCGGCACAAAGAAATACGTGTTGACGTGATTGGGGTTGCAATTAAAACACACAGCTGTCCATTCCCTCCTCTGATTCTATTCCATTGTTTGGATGTTGATGTGTGAACATATGGTTTCGTTAATCTGCCTTCCATGTGTGTGTTGTTTAAGTGTTGACTTGTAGTTTGGCTTCAGGATGCAGCAGAGAAGAGAAAACTGCAAACAGTCCAGAGAAATGTAAAACAGTTTTTTTCTTTTTGCCTAAATCTGTTGAAACTCCCCTTTTAATCACGCCTGCATTCTGCCAATGAATACACATCTTTATAAATCAGCGAGGATGACTAAAAGATATGCAGAAGAGACTCGGGCTCTCACACTCAAGGCTCTATTCAAGCTGCTTCTATTATGCCTCGTCCTTCACTTAATTCAGACTTTGCATAAAACATTAGCGGAGTGTTGAGGGTGCATACATATACGCATTAATACTTTCAGCTCTTCCACAAGGAAAAGGACAGTGAGGCCGCCCACACAAACAGACATATCCATAAGAGATGGAGAGGGGCGTGTCGGCGTGCCAGGGAGGAGTGATGGATGATGGGATGTGTGAGGGCGGGGCGGGCCAACGGGGGACAGTGTTTCAGACCAGTGACGCCCCCTCACCTGCCACATCCAGCCAACAACAACCCACCAAACCTCACAGATTAATGACGAAACTCAAATGACTGCATTCAAAGTCAGACAACAAAGTAGGTAAATCTGAGCCCCAAACTTGACTGTGACACCATAAAGAGCTCTGTCACCCTCTGGTGGTCAAACCTGAACACAGCACTCATTTCATGCTTTCTGAGGTTCAACAAACAGCTCTGATCATTTTCTTTAACACTCTCACGTAAAATTAATTCTATGGATACGGGTGATTTTTTTAAGTGAGATAAATGATTATATGTGAAAGGAAATTTATTCTATAGCAAGTTGATTTATCATATATGACTTTATGTATAGCTATGGCCTTTTAACCCGTTTAGATGACATCTATGGCCATATGGCCACATATTTAACAATATACTGAAACAATCTGAAAACACTATTATAAAGACAGGTACATTTAAGCTCCACTTTATTATTATTATTATACTCCTTGAATTCAGTGTCTGCTGCATTTACTAAAATGATATGTCTGTATATGTCATTTTGGAGTGAAAGTGCATCATGTCCTATTTCTGAACCTCCATCTCCAGCTGCCCCATCAGCCACACAGGAGAATCTCTACTGTTGCATTGCTGCCATCTGGTGTTTGGTGACTGTTACTGCGACAGGGTGGTCTGGCTGGCTGATATCCCCCAGGGAATTCTCCCCTCTGCTTACTCTCTGTTCATGATGTCAGAAGGCTCCTCATCAGCTTACTGGACGTGTTCAAGAGGGAAATATTGAAACCATTAAGTAGTTTTAAGAAGCTTTGGGAGGCAGGGATGAGTAAGTACATTCGCAACAACAGATAAAAGCCATATTCTTAAAACCAACACCAACCTCAGTTTGATTGTTGTTCCTTTGAGTTCACAGTAAAAACCATCATTTATGAAATATAAATGAAAAACAGAGCTTAACAAATGAACCCATCCATTCTATAATAAAATATCAAGGAACTCTGTTTTATGTTGTATGTTATGCTGCCAGTCTCATGAGGGTGAGTTTCGCCTATCAGGCCACTAGAGGGAACCATAGATCTACAAATTGATTAAAACGTAGTATTTGACTTTGTGTGAAGCAATAGTAATATGTGTATGTTTTTTGAAAGACTGTTTGCCACCGAACAGGTGATGTCCTGTTTGTCAAGGAGGGAAAACATTCATCTTCATCAGGGAGGATTTAGAGTGGAGTGGTCACATTAACAGGATACAAGACACCAAATCTCAATCTCTCTCTGACAGCGACACAAGTATTGTTTTCACCTCCTGAGACTGTGTTAGGCATCATGGCAAAATGTGGTGCTGGAGCAGAGGTGGAACGTACTGTTACTTTGAAGAAAGTTTACTTAAAGTAACAATGAATACAAGTTAGTGTGCTATTTTTAAAAGGGGGGGGGGGGGGATTACTATTATAAACATACAAATTCCAAACGTTTAAAGCGCCAGAGGTCTCAAACAGCAGGAAGTCCTCACACACCCCAATAAAAGGATGATCCTGTCATGTTTACAATGTTTACTGAGATAATACATTAAGAGAGAAGTAGAGGCAATTTCTCATAGACTTCCATGCAATCAGACTTCTTTTTACAACCAGAGGCGTGGCCCCCTAATGGCCAGCAGACAGAATGCAAGTTTAAGGCGCTTCAGTGTTGGCTTCACTTTTCACAATCAGAGGTTGCCGCCTGCTTCACACATGGCATCTGCTCACTGAGCAGAGCGTAAACATCAAGAATAGAAGAAGAAAGAACTTGATCTTGTTTACGACTTTCCCAACAAGGGAATGTGAGCTGATTGAATTGTTCTCCTGTTTTATTCTCCCAATGTAGTCGTTGTCTCTCAGAATCAGACTAGTCCTCTGCCTTTGATGAAGCTCTGTGAGCGACGCCCTTTGCCCCTGACATTTGCTTTCATGTGGCTCTTTCAAATGCAAAGCTCCGGCGAGCTGAACGAGTGGATGGAGAGACGGAGAGGAGTATGAAGGGCAGAGGGAGGGAGGCAGAGACACTCCCCGTCCCCTGCCGCCTCCACAACACTCCCTTCGTCGATGGGCTCGCTCACCAGGTAGGCAGGCGGCTGCTAATTGGCGGAGTAAATGCTGCGGCACGCATCCTAATTGTGCTTTCTCTGGAGGAGCCGCTCAGGAGAGACGGCAACGTGACCGCCGACTCCTCTCCTCTCTTCACTCCATATCTGTAAGCTTTTCTTCACAGCTTCCTCACATTAACGCAACTTACTGCAACATTTAAGGCCACAAACAAAAGCAATGTGTTGTCTCTCTCTTTACAATTTAGTCTAGAGCTATTCCAGATTTCTATATCTAGAGAGTCCAAGTCTCTAGATGGCAAATATGATGAGATATGAAAAGATAAACAATTCACACATGAACAAATCATATTTTATTTATTTAAAAGTGTATTGTGAGGTGTATTTTCAAAGGTAAAACATAACAGACCATTGACTCTGCATCCAAAGATCAAACATTTATTTTTCTCTTTTGTGTTTATTTTGCGATTCTGTTTCATGTTTGGTTTCTAATTGATTTCATTCCAAACACCTTGTCAATCACTCATGAACATGCCTTTGTATACGATATAATATAGCTGCATGCATCCCTACTGACTTGTAGCTCACATTTTAGGTTTGCTTCAGAGTTTATTCTGTTTTCAGACAGAATATTTTGTTTTTTAAATACCACCGAAAATTATTTTGGGATGATGATTGAAAATCATACTTTACTCATGCTTTACTTTCATGCCAGAAACTTTCAGTCACAGCAAACAGCCCTGAGTTTTCAAACTCTTTTGGATGCTGTGAAGAGAGGCCGGGCATCAGCTGTGTTTGTGTTAATTGGAGGTGACGTCATGCTGCACTGAATCACATCACCTACAGTCTACAGAGCAGCTCGTCCCTTTGCGTCAAGGTGAACGCAGCTGCAGGACGAGGCTGCAGGATGTGATGTCAGGCGATGACGTCGTCCCCTGTCAGGACTTCAGGATGCACATTCCCCAAACTGGTGAGGTCAGCCTCAGCCAGCCGCTCACCTGTTTTACTGCCAAGGAGGGTTTGTTGCCAGTTTGTGTGTTTGTCAGCAGGTTGGGAGAAACCTTCTGGAAACATGGTGGACGTGTCGGCTGAGGAAGGACCTTATTTTACTGTTTATTAAAGAAACGGGTGACAAATTAATTATACAGACAAAATGTATAACACGTAACACAAAGACATCAACATAGTACATGTGAAACGGATGTGATAATTTTAATATTTATTTAATCGCTTGCTAGCTGAATATTTATAATAATAATGATTATATATGTATATAACATTAATAACAAATGTATATAATTATATTATTATCATCACAATCATAATAAATAATAATGTTGGAAAGGAGAACAAAAAAATTTAATATTACAATTAATATATGTGAATAAATAAATGCATAATGAATAAATAAATACATAAATAAATAGAGATGAATGGAGGATCACATCAATGTTTGTACAACCGTTCATGTTAAAGGATGATCTCACACCACCATATGACTGACTCAGAGCTGCTCATCACTGGTTTTAGTCACTGATACTAGAAGTAGGTCTCACAGCATGATGTGATATACAATCCCTTTACCATATGCATATTTCATGAAGTGATTCTATTTGTGTATGTGTTTGTATATATATATATATGTGATGGTGAACAATTTGGTCCAATATAACGAAGCGATTTCAACCTCAACAATTGACAACATTTTGTATATATAATATATATATATATATATATAATATATATTATATATATATATATATATATATATATATATATATATACTCTTAACACAATAGTTTTTCTCGATTGCTTTACAGCCTCTTTCATCTCTCCTACACTGAGACACTCTGTCTTTTGTTACCCCATCAAGACATTTAAAACATGCAACAAAAACCAACCTTTCCTTCAAACAACATAACTTAATAATGCTTAAACTTAACAATTGACTGCAATATACAAAATACAGCTAGCAATTTGAACTGGTGGGTCCTTTATTCCTTTACATGCCTGTGTGCATGAAAAAAATTACTGTAAAACCCAAATTATGGAGACTTTGAAAAACAGTAAGACAAACCAAATGTATTGATGCTATTCTTTTCAAATACTTTGGCAGTACAGAAATACATACAGAAATAAATAACATCAGCATTCCTTACGAAAGGTACAGTGTTGTTTCATGGCCATATGGTTCCTTTTGAGTACCTGGTCTATTGTTGATAAACTGTCATTATTGATATTTTGAAATGTGGCCTGATCTGCTATGAGTGCTGCATTTATTTCACGCAGTATTGTTGGCCACAACCATATTTACAAGCGCAGCCTCCTGTTGAGCATTTTCCCTCTGCCACCTCTAGGTTGCAGCCTGTGGATTCTATACAGAATTGCAGCATTACACGCACTATTATACAACTGTAGCTGCCCGGATTT
Source organism: Chelidonichthys spinosus (assembly GCA_029853015.1). Taxonomy (NCBI): domain Eukaryota; kingdom Metazoa; phylum Chordata; class Actinopteri; order Perciformes; family Triglidae; genus Chelidonichthys; species Chelidonichthys spinosus. The sequence goes on from CM056835.1 coordinate 10,749,984, forward strand.
CATCTGAAACATGTACTCTTCTTACCCCCCCCCCCCCCCCCCCCCCCCCCCCCCCCCCCCCCCCACACACACACACACACACACACACATACACACGCACACGCAGACACATGTATGCATTTGTAAGGGATCACTTCAGTGGTGCTTTGGAAGGAAGGATGAGGATAACATGCATCCCAGTTTCATCAAGCAGGAAAAGGCAAGAAAACTGTAATAGTGACTTGTTGCATACAAGAAGACACACACACACACACAATTAAAGACACACATGCAAAGCCCGGCCAGGAGGCCAGCTGCTACTGGAACACGCTTAACACAGAGATCCAGTGGCATGGGTTGGTTTTAATAAGTCATGAGGCTAACAGGGCCGCTGGGAAGGAGAGGTGTAAACAAAGCTGCTGCCTGTCGGCTTCCTCTGGATGTGTGAAATGTGTCGCTGCTTCGGCCTGCTGTTACACTCCAACAGAACGCTGCACTTCCCTACTAGATTCCAAACAAGGTCAGAATGAGGCGACAGAGGAAGGGTTACAAGTAGGAAGAGTTTTGTGAAATTACAATAATTCATAAATCAATAATAGAATGGTGATCTTTTTTTATACAGCAATATACAATACATATTTATAATCTTTATTTAATCACATTTTATTTTTGTTTTCAAGTTTTGTTTAACTAAAAATATTTTTTTTAGATTGCGGTCACAACTTATATTTCCCACAACGCAACCATCTTTCATGGACTGTCCCTGTCTGATAAATAATAGCCTTATCCCATCTTTTTCAATTTCTGCACCTGCGGGTTGGAATGCAGGCGTTCTGTCAAACGGACATATCAACTGGGGATTGAACTAATGACCCTGATGACATCATCATTGATGATGACCCTGATCATATCATCTCACTGTCAGACTTTTTCAGACATCGAGAACCAAAGAAGATGTGATACTAAATGGTATTCCTTATGCCAAATAAACATATCACTGACATCAGCTATTAATGATTAATAAGTAACTTACTAAAACGTTAAAGATACATTATAAGCTATTATTTAATGTATTTATATCTTAAATATTAAATGTATTATTTAAATTAATTTGATTTTATTTACAATCTGAGATTTTGAATCTCATTTAAAAGCAGGACGTGCCCAAGATGGCAGCGTACGTTTCACTCAAGCAGCACGCAAAGACAGAAATAAGAGACTTAAAACATAAAACAGCAAAAAGGTAAAAACAAGACTTTTTGAAAAAAAAAAAAAAAACAACATAAGAGAGACAAAACGCTTAGAACAAACCAGAGAACCAAAGAGTTCAGTCAGTGTCAGGACAGTCAGCAATGATCCGGTTTTATATGGTTTCTTACAGAAGAAAGTATTAAGAAAGAAACGCCAACTTTCTCATACAAACTACAAGATGTGTGCAGAAACCACATCTAACACGGCATGATACACTGCATGTGACCTCATTCATAATTAACAACTTCAGGGTTGCCAGGTTGTGAAAAGAGCCCTCTGATTAGGACTGTTTGACCACTTCTCCTTTTACAAAAGATCAAATCCACGGACGTATTATGCATTTATTAATGATCATTAAAGTAATGGCATTTCTACCATTTAATTTGGATGTATAGCCTAAAATCACAAAACACTGAGGAGGGATCCCTATGCCAGGTTGGGCAATAGAAGTGCAATAGAATAATCAACATAATAATTACATCAAAGTAAATACATAAGACAGAAATGATACATGGAAACTAGGGCTGCACGATTCTGGAAAAAATGTGAATCACGATTTTTTTGCTTAGAATTGAGATCACGATTCTCTTGCACGATTTTTTTCCACAAAATGTTTATTGCACTGATGAACTTTAACAGAACAAAAAAAAACGTTTGTTGCTTTAGCAGAGGCATAGTAGTAGTTCTATCATTGGAAGATAAGTAATTTTTACAAAAGTAAAAAAAAAAAATTCTCTGTGGACACAGAGGGGATTTTAAACGCGAGTGGACGCGCCGCTTCCCAGTAGTGCACGCTTGGTGGGCTGCCACTAGAGGATGATTGGCAGGCGCTCTCCTTCATACAATCACGCGCACAGTTCATGGCTGCACCTGATTGGACGATCGCTTTCACAGCTGTCCTGCCTGCTCCGGAGTTCACGCAGACCAACATGGCAGCTCGTTTGGAAACTTTCTCTTATTTTATGAAAATAGTTCACCAAAAGGTGTTTCTGAAAACATTTTAAGCGAGAAATAAGCCATGCAGTTGCTGAATCTGTCTTTATTTTAGATCGACAACATTCAGTTTAGAAGATTTTCGCGAGCGTTCCTGAGGCGGCGAGTCGAGCCCGGCGCAATGAATGGGACGCGGGGAAACACCGCTGCCTGTGGACACGTACCTTGGCTGTGTCCGAAATCACTCCCTACTCCCTATATAGTGCACTATATAGGGAGTTCGCCATTTTGTAGGGGTGTCCGAATGTGTAGTGAGCATTACTATTCCCTATATAGTCCACTCAAAGTCCCACAATGCATCGTGAAAAGTAGTGTACAGCCGATGGTCACTAGCCGAGCAAATTTTACCATCATGCATTGCGCAGAAAGACAAATCGCGAAGGGATGGGAGGAGAGAGAGCAGGAAAAAGCGGAGGAAATATGAATAATCGTACAATAATAAATGTTAATATTTAATATATGTATTGCAGAGCAGAACAAGACAACACAAACGGCCAAAGTGTGATGTTTTCCTTTATTTACTTAAAAAAAAAACGCAATATATTACTTATTTATATGAGACGTTGGGCGTGCGGCGGCCGGCCGGCGCCCGGCGACAGGCGGCAGGGGCCGGTGTTGGCTGGTGGCCGGCGATAGGTGGCGGCAGTTGGCGGTGGCCGTGGCCGGCCGGCGATGAGTTGCAGTGGCCGGCGACAGGCTGCGGTGGCCAGCCGGCCGACGAGAGGCGGCGGCGGGGTCTTCGTCCGTCAAAAACCGTCACTCAAACCAAAGCGCCGTATGACAGTCTGAAAACTATAAAGATGCGGAGATGAGGGACAGATTGTGGCGGGCGATCGCCAAGGAGTTTGGGATCGGGGACGGACTGCAGCCTGTTCAGGTCCGGTGGATCGCGGAGATGTGGGGTGCCAGTAGTGCTGCAACCTGGTCCTGAAGTCCACCTGGATCCGATCGGGATCGTTGAAAATAAAAATATCAATGAGGACGATGTAGCCTAGTGATCGTCTCATTATTGAAAATTATTTTTTTCTCAAGAAATGAGACGGCCACGGAATCCCCCTCCTGCTGGAGGACTCGTTCTTTTGGTTTTGTGAATTTTCGCAACGAATATGTATTAAAAAAATAATTATCCTGGTAATTTTTCTGCGTGAGACTTAAAAGCCGTTGGCGGAATCTGACACGTATTAATTATGCGTCAGGACAACGTCATCAACGGCGCTACTCAAGAAATCCCCCGAGTAGTGTCCGAAAGTGTTTTTTCATTTTGCCTTTGAGTCCACTATATAGTGCCCTCCATAGAACTACCCTATATAGGGAGTAGGGAGTAGGGAATGATTTCGGACACAGCCCTTCTCTCTTTCCAAACACTCAACTGCAGGCGGCTTCCTCCACTGAATCACGTGTTGTAAAGACGCTTTACCATAGGTTGAGGGAGGAGGCAGCGGCAGTGCTGCGTTTGGGGGCGCTTCAAAAATGTGGCGCTTTGTGATGGAGCTCGAGATATAAAATGCTTCAGAATCGCTGTGTGTAGAAATGAGATCACGTGTATGTGTGAATCGAGATCGCGATTTTTTAACGATTTTTTGTGCAGCCCTAATGGAAACTTAAAGTTATTCATATTATTTATTCCATTTTCCATTTCATTGGAAGAGCACGGGTTGTTCACCGGTTTCAGCTTCTTTATAATGACTCCCTGTTTGTTTTCCTATTGATTTTTATCAGGAAGAATATCCTGATTTTTATTATTATTATTATTATTATTATTATTATTATATTTATTATTATTTTACTTGAGTTTCAGCAACTCTTAATTTCTTTTTAAATATCCATTGTTTGTAGGATATTTGATATAAGATAAACCTAATAAACATACAACGGAATTACAGTTTGAAATGTTAATAATGAGAACAGGAGAAATACAGGATACAAAACAGGTAACAGAGAAGAAAAAAGGGACAGACATACTGGGCATAATAAGTGGCTCTGGCTGTATAATTAAAATGCATAAGCTATCAAAATAAAGGCAGACAATGAGCATTCATACACACAGTTACTGTGCTGAATTTGTAGGGATTATTATGATGTATGACAGTGTGTACATCGCTCTAATGAGAGATTCTAAAGGGCTGCTGTTGAATTCATAAATGAATGAACAGCATATTCACTGCCCTAAAGGGAATTAAGCTAGCAGTAATTAGGGAAATAAAGAGCGTGCAACACATGGTTAAAGAAAATGGACTGCAATATTTAGATAAGTGTATTTATGATGGTTTTACCTATTTACTCCCCCTGTCTCTAGCAATCTGCTGGGCTGCACTGTGACACACACACACACACACACACACACACACACACACACACACACACACACACACACACACTTTCCATTGTGCTCTTCCCTGCCTCGGCATTGTGTGAGCAGTTATTAGAGCAGCATGGACAAGCCGGCAGTCAAAGCGGTGTCAGTGGCCCCCGCTGTGGGCAGCAGCAAGACCCTGATTAGTGCTAATGAAGACTTGCTGCAAGTGTTCATGCATATAAGGGGGGTGAACATAGATTAGAGTCACGTTTGTGTGCAATTCCAGCCCCTGAATTGAGCTTAATTGCTTGTGAAATGTGTGCACCAACGGTGATTCCTGAGCTCCACCTGTAAGAGTCGCAGCGTATTTAACTTTCATGAACCACCTTGGATTTGCTTTTGTCATGGAAAGCCCCCGAGGTGGTTTGGAAGTCTTCACTGTGGAATTGATAGTCGTCTCTGACCTGTAACCCTGTGTCCTGTCTGTCCTCCTGTAAATGGACGTCCACTATTCCCAATCACTCCCCGCTACGCTCCCAGTCTGTTTCCATGGCGACTTGCCCTTAACCTTCTGCCAGCCTTCCCCCGTGGCGTGGACCCCCGTCCGCTCCGGTTCCTTGGTCTCTGTTGCTCTCAGCCTGGGAAATCAGCCTAATAAATAGTTTTATGCTAATCAGGCTGGTGAGCAGCAAGTCGAGCTGCCAATCTCAATACACTTATTAAGAGTGCCTGAGAATGTCAGTCTGCCTTGTTGCCCTGTGGCCCCGTGGCCCTCACCACACCCTCCCTTCACTGTGCACTGTGTGTGCTGGTAGTCACTCTGTTCTGCTGTCATGATCTTTATCCTGCCGCTGTTCATCGCTTCCAGTCCATGTCCTCTGTGATCATTTGTTTACTTTGTCACTATGTGAGGCCACAGGCTCTTTTCAAGTTTGGATTACCAAATACATTCATATCCAGCCCCCACATTTGGCCTGGCGATACGATACGTATCATGATACGTGGGTTACCATTCCATATACTACCATATATTGCAATACTGTCAACGCCATTTTTTTTCCAATCAAATTCTCAAACTAATAGACAAAAAAGTTATTAGTTAACTTTTCAGATCAGTGGGACTAGTTTGCATCACATTCACTGTAACACGGACATCTGTGAATGACACACTGTGAGGCATCTCATGAAAGCATAGACTGTAGGACCTAGTCCTAGACGTGGATCTAGTCAGCGTGGTATTTGTGGACTATGGTCAAATTCAGAATTTTGCCATCTTGGACTTTTTGAATCAAGTGAAGGAAAGTGTTCATCTTAGTAGCTAACTGCATTGGTCGTGTGGTAGCGATGGGAGCAAGGCCTTGGTAGCAACCTGTCAATCACAAGGTAGCCCCGCCCCCAAAGCATTCCCTGCTTTATTTGTCATTTTACTCTAAATAGACCATCATTTACTAAACGAACGTCATGCTGGATTGAAGAAGACTTGAAACTAGAGATTGAGACAATAAACTAATGGAGTCGCCCCCTCATGGCCAGAAGAGAGAATGCAAGTTTAAGACACTTCAGTGTTGGCTTCACTTCCTTGAACAGAAGGTTACCGACTACATGTTAGCAATTCATTTAAGTAACATTTTTGAGAAGTGGATACAGTGTTTCCTGCAGAATTTTTTTCAGCAGCGGTGGTGTGGTCCCCGAACCCTCTAGGGGTGTCCGGGGGCATGCCCCCCCAGCCGAAATTTTTTTGTACCCTTTACAGGAATGCATGAATCTGGTGCACTTTGAGAGGAGAATATGCACTTAAATCATATTCAAACAGTCCTGTGTACTACTGTAGATGGGATTATTGGTGTTGTAACTTTGAAAAAAAAAAAAGCAAATAATATCTCACAATTATTTATTGATATGACACAAAAAGGCAAATTGATTAAGCTTGTTATTGCTTAAAACACTTCTTCTTAGTCTTGGGAGTCAAAAAGTGATGAGAAAATTATAAAATAAATATAAGTTATACATAATAGAAACTATTCATGATCTTTTAAGAAGTCCTTAGGTTTTTTCCCTGCATTTATGCTAATGACCACATGCTTACAGGCGATTAGCATAAATCCCTAACTAAAATACGCGATGAAAACGGATTTTATATGGCAATAAAGAACAGTATCGGATCTAACAGTATGGATTCATTTTTCAAAGTTCCCGAAAATACCTAGGCTATAAATTCCTGACTGGATATAAGCTCCTGTAAAGGCTATGAGTGATCCCAAAATGAGCGACAACACGCACACACACACATAGGCCTACACACACACACACACACACACAATACTAGAGGAAAAACGGCACGGAGGTTGCGGTTTATAGATACAATAAAATGATTGGGCTCAGAGGGTTTTTAACACTGTGGTCATGTAGCGACACATTTAAGCAACTTACTTTCTCTCTCTCTCTCTCTTTCTGTCTGTCTCTCTCTCTCTCTCTCTCTCTGTCTCACTCTTTCCTTCTTTCTTCGATCTTCCGCTTCACTCGCTACTGCTAGAATCAATGTAACTTTGCAACCGTGTAGGGTAGCCTACTGCCAACAACTGCCACACTCGCTGTGTATTTTTCTTCTTTGATGTTGGTTACGTGACGTGACGATGTGCCGCGTGCTGCGCAATTGACGTTACGCGCTGTACATTTTCTAAAAGGAGCTACGTAAAAAAAAAAAAAAAAAAAAAAAAAAATATATATATATATATATATATATATATATATATGGATACTGGGATATATTACCTCAACAGATAATATTGTGTTGCTTGATATTATCTATCAGAATTTTGGGGGGGTTAAACTTGCATGGCCAAAATACATTTCAGGTGTCTCCTCCGATCCACAGCACAGCTGGAGACACTCAGGCTGGTTTTTACACATGCCCCTCATCTCTGGAATTAGCTTCCGGAACATCTCACACTGATGACATAAATATCTTTATTGATCTGAAGTTATTGTAATTGAAATCGAAAGGTTATGTATTTTTATGAACATTTAAAAGGGTATATATAAATATATTTCTATATTATTTTTATTATATATCTTGGACATGAACATGACTGGGATTGTCTTTTTTTAAATCTTATAAACATGTTTTTAGGTAGCATAGCTGCTATTAAAAACAAAGAACAAATAAAGGTTATATAAGGATGATTGAGCATTAAAATGAAATGCTTCTATTGACAGCCTCATCTCCACTGCCTGGCCTTCATAAAGCCCAGAAAGGCTCCTTGGTGTTTGGATGCTCTTCCCTCACAGTGTAATCTTGCTGTTTGAAATTGGAGTCATCATGCTTTCCACTCCTTGAGAGAATTGACTACGTGGTATAAATCCACAATGTCACCTGACGGAGCAGCTGGTCGTACTGTTCGTCCAATCTTCTCTGATATGATGCGTCTCACCGCTGGCTGGTCAAATACAACCTGAAAATCCCTCACTGTCCTCACCGCCACTCACTTCTTTACTTCTGCATCTCTATCGATGTACCATTTTAATATGAAGCAATTTCCTGTGTCAATGTGAGTATTTCTAATCACCATCAGGGGGCGACTCCTGCAAAAGAAGTCTGATTACATGGAAGTCTATAAGAAAATGGTCCAACTTCTCTCGATGTATTATCTCAGTAAACATTGTAAACATGAGTTTATGGTCTCAATCTCTAGTTTCAAGTCTTCTTCAATCCAGCATGATGTTCATTTGGTACATTTTGGTCCATTTAGAGTCAAACAGACCAGGAAGAAGAGGATACTTGTGATTGACAGGTCGTGTGTTGTTGGGAGTTGTCCGTATTTTCATCTTACAACTTTAACTCTCTCACAGAGTGTTTTCTCTTCATATAAGTTAACTGTGACATTGGGTTTGTTCACATAAACAGTAGCCTGTTTGTACATTTCTCACGCTGGTCAACAAGTGATTCTGCTCCTCTGTCTGCCTGTCTGTCTCTACGTGTGTTTATGTGTGTGTCTTCCCGTTGCGCTCGTTCTCTGTTTAGACACAGCTGACGAATGCGTGGAATAAATACATAATATTAAAAACACAATCACAAACAGCGGTGACACTAGGCTACAGTGGAGAGATTTTTAAATGTGATCTCGTGGGAGGTTTATCGGGGGAATTGAAACTCCTGGAGAACAGCAGGGAGAGAGATATGAAAGCCAAAAGCATGGGATGAAGAAATATATATTATCATTAATCAGAATGAAATCCTTTCCATCATTTATATTGTTTATAGTAGAGTCGTAGAGAGTCGTGTTTAATCTTTGCTTGTGGCCAGAAGCTGAAAACCAGATCTGAAGCCTGACGTGGATCTCTGTGCCGCAGCCTGTCCTGTGTGAACAGTCCAATTGGTTTGCATGGCTAAAGAATGGACACGGGCAGTGCTTCCCTGAAAACCGTGTCAACATTTTGGACAGCCAAAAACCAAGATGGCAAGAGCCAAAAACCAAGAAGTTGACGGCCAAATACCAAAATCAAGGCTTCAAAAACTAGTCCAAAAAAATAATCAGTGAGGTCACCGTGACAACGTCCACATCTTATATTCAGTCTATGGTTGTATAGTGACTAATAACATATCTGATTGGATGTAATCAAAGTAATGTGATTGCCGATGCAGCCAATGTGATCATAAATGTCAAAATTAGAGTATTCAGCAACTTCGGTGCCGACCTCATGTGTTCGGCATTTAGAGGCAGACGGAAGAGAGGAAACGGACGAGTGAATATTTTCTCAAGTCAATTCACTTTTGTCCTTTTTTGTGTGTGTGTGTGTGGGTGGGTGTGTGCTGTCAGGGTTGATCACAGGCTGACCATTTTGATTAATTAGTGTTTATTCAGTAATTGCCTCGTGATTGTTTCAGCTCCAGCCCACGGGGTAGGATCCTCTGACATAAACACATTTACAGTCTCAGCTAATGGATCAATATTGGCATGTGACACATTCATTGACAAATAAATTGAGATTGCGGATGAAATAATAATGAAGAAATGACAGCACGGATGTGTCCTGCAGCGGCATGCTGAGTGTAATGTCTGTATAGGACGGAGTCTAATCCTGGATTTCTTTAACAGGACAAGAACTATGAAAATACCAGTCATTTCAGAATTCAGTGGTCTTACTTCCAAGGAGGTTTCAGCCTAGACATCTTCAATGAGATGCAAAGATAAAAACAAACAAACAAGGGGAATAATAGGAGAAGAAGAAGGTGATACAATCGGATTAAAAAATAGGTCGTTTTTCATATTCCATGGTGCCATTTTGACCTCACGAATAGAAACCAGAATCTTGCAGAGAGCCATGCTTTCTCTCAGAAATGACCTCAGGCGACACTGAGGACAATTAATATGTGAAATGATATGACCATTTTACTGTATTTTACTGTAAACTAAATGCAGAATGTTGTAATTACAGTCATCTAACTTCATTATTAGAACAAATCTGAATCTGTTTCCACTGTTCAGCCTCTGATTTCTTAGTGATGTCATTGTTGTCTTCACAGGTGCATTCTGGGAGCAATTTGATAACTGAGTGAATTGAGGAATTTCTAACATCATGTAAAAGAGACGGTGTTTAACAAACCTGCTGAACAGAGTTTTCAATAGTTCAAAAGTTTTTGTCTTTGTATTTGCAAAAAACAACAACAGCTGTATAACTGTATAATTGTGGTGGTTTATTGAAAACAATCTGCATAAGTAAGGAGAAGGAGAACATATGGTATAGTGTAGGACTAAGCCCCCACTGTCTGCACTTATCCCACTGCTTTTATATCTTAGTATTCATAGGCATGCATGACCAATTGTGTTGACACTGCAGGGTTGTCATTGCATGTTTCTTTGCCACCAATAGACTCCGGAGATAATTGGCAGCGGGATTGTGAGGTGAAATGGATTTTAGAGACAGCTATACATGTATTACAGTGTGCATATGTGTGTGTGTGTGTGTGTGTGTGTGTGTGTGTGTGTGTGTGTGTGTGTGGAGGGAAGGGAGAGGGAGAGATTTGTCATGCTTACCAATTGACTTTTATGATTTCACCTGTGTGCGTATTTGTATTTCGACATTGAGATATCTCGGTGTGTATTTTGTGTGGAGGATGTGTGTGTGTGTTAGTGTGTGTGTGTCCAGTCCTTTCACTCAATAATTACTTTTACTGCACCAACAGAACAACCACCATTAGATGCTAAAATCAATTTACAACACAATAAAAAAACAAACACTTCACGCCTTCTCTCCACTCCACTGTGATTCAATGCATCCACTTCTTTTGTCTCGGTGAAGGCTGACAACTTGGAGGAGAAAAATTGCTGTGCATACAAATTCAGCTATTAGTCCATAATTGTGATGCAACATCTGACTTCAGGCAAGCAATGTTTCATTAATGACACAAGCATTTTATATCAAGCACAGCGATGCTTTTACTTCACGCTCCATGTTTGAATCAAACTACACACGTGTGCGTTTGCTGCAGCCGAGTGCAGCGCTCTGACACCTTCACAGGACGGGCGGCCCTGATTGGAATAACAATAGTGCAGGGCAGATGTGGGAACAAAGGGACTCAATATACTCAGTTAAGATGTCGGGAGGGTTGGGAGGGCTGGGATGGGGAGTTGAAGATGGGTTAAGGGTCACGACCTCTCTTGGTGACTCCCGAGTCCTCGGCACACTTAACCCCTCATTCTGATTGACCTCCTCGTCGTACGTGAGCGTCCAGCCTCGTTAATACACTGAAGCCGGAGTCGTTGAGAATAGAAAGTGCTGATCACTTCAGGAGGTGTTCTCTTCTGTCTCGTGTGCAAGCAAGCGTCGCCTCATTCCACTGATGCGATTGATTTAAACGTTGGGCCTCTTTACGTCTTCAACACATGATGACATTTGTATAGAAAAATCCTTTTGGTTCTAGAAAAATAAAAGCGGAATTCAAAGAGATTGTCTTACTGGAGTTATGCTGTAATCACACCAATGGATTGAAAAGTGAAAAGTAATTTCTGCGCGCAGTGCACTAATGCTAAAGCTTGAATAGACACCAATTCAATGGGCGGTGATGTGATTGATGTCATTTGACACAGTTGTTTGGTTTCCTGGTGTATCTGGGACTTAACATGTACAAAGCAGTGGTTATTTCAGCCATGATGGATGACACCTTCTTGGTGTCTACATGGAGGTAAGCTCCGCCTCCTCTCTGATGTCATCCTCATTCTTTTTAGTTTTTTAGTTCAGTGTTTTTCATTCGTACTTTTGATCCCTCAGTCTCGTTTCTTTTCTGTTTGGCATTTTCTACCAGCCATGGTTACAAAAAGCCTTTGACACCTTTAACATTTTCTCACTTTGGGAGTGTTTTAAATACTAATTTGAATTAAGAGAAAACAGCTCATTTATGCTGTCATATGGGAGTTCTCTGAGAATCAAAGACAAATGTTGAGAAATCAAAATGTTTGGTTTTCTAACATTTGTGAAATGGCCATGACTGAGGAAACAGACACACAACGTGCTTCTCTATTACTACGTGGAAAGGACATGATTCTCATTCTCTCCAATAACTGTGTCAACTACATGGAACAGAGCTGCATTATCATACTCTCATCTCCGTGGCTTAACTCTTCCTCCACAAACAGTCTGGAAATTGAATGAGCCACGCTGAAAATCATAATTCCAGGGAGTTATCGTCTCACCGGATCAACGCTTCTTTTTTTTTTGCAAAACCTTGACACTAATCCCCCCCCCCCCCACCCCCACCCCCACCCCCCATACTGCACCTTATGAGTAAATCTAACCACCGTCTTATATCTTCATCACCATCCAATCTGACTGCACTCGCCACCTGGAAACCCTCGCCGTGCTGGAGGAAGTTGCCAAAGCCGCCATTAGCATACGCAGAACTCTCTCCTGCTTACATAGTGGCATCTCCTGTCCTCCTCCCTCCTCCTCCCACCCTCCTGCCCCTCTAGTCTTCTTCTCAGACACAGATGCTGCCTAATTTCCATCCCCTGCTCGGTTATGTACATAATTCTGCATATTATCTCACACACGGGGGGCTCAGCATGCGACGCACAGCAAAAATATGTCCGTCTGAAAAAAGGTCAGAGAGCTTAACATTGTTTCCGTTTTTTTTTTTTGCTTGGAAAAAGACAACAGAATAAGTTATCGACATAGTGAGATAATGAGGAAAGTGAGGCAAAACTCATATTTGGATAGCAAAAGCTTGTAGAAGCGGGCATTGATTCGACAGAAGACCTCATGCTGTATCTGCAAATTGTCGCTTTGAAGTGAAATAGTGGATGATTAGCTTATCGGGGATGCTCCATGGAAGCAGGGGCGGGGAGGCTCAGGCTGATAGCGGCTGAAAATCACGTTGCGATGATCCCAGGATAATTGGGCTCATAGCTGAACCGCCGTCCAGGCTGTGTCGCCGAGGGGAGCCTGGTGTGACTCATCCTCGACTGGGAGGCACTGAGGAGGCTTCCTAATGGGAACAATGGGCGGCACTGATGGAGGGATGAGGTGAAGGTGTACAGAACAGGTCAAGAAGGAGGACGAGAGGGTGAATTTCCGTAGCTTTTTTCTGTTTTATTATGTATTCACACGATGGGGCAGAAATGTTTATAAGCCATGAAGGCGATTCATGCAGGTGAACTGGAACAAACATGTAAGTGAGGGAGATAAAGGTGGCGACAAATACAGAGCGTAGGTTGAGGATGACAGAATGGAAACAGATGAGGTACAGCACAGGTGATGACGAAGAGAAGAGTCCAATAGCATGATGTCATCTTTAATTGGCCAAATATGACTGAGAATGTGAAGGAGGGTTTACTGTTGTCTGCCTGAAGGGCCGTGAAGTAGCCATTCTAACTGATATCACCACCAAACCTCCCCAGTTGATGCATCACATTAAGACAGGTAGTTCTTATACGACGCGTTTCTCTGCAAATGAAGCATTGGCTTATCAAATTATGTGCTTTATAGAGGACTATATCGAGGACTATGTAGAGGACTATGTAGAGGACTATGTGGAGGACTATATAGAGGACTATATGGAGGACTATATATGGGACTATATAGAGGACTTTGTAGAGGACTATATATTGGAGGACTATATAGAGGACTATATGGAGGACTATATAGAGGACTATATAGTGGACTATGTAGAGGACTATATATTGGAGGACTATATAGAGGACTATATGGAGGACTATATAGAGGAGTATGTAGAGGACTATATAAAGGACTATGTAGAAGACTATATAAAGGACTAGAGGATGTTATGGAAGACTGTATAGAGGACAATATAAAGGACTGTGCTGACTATGTAGAGGACTATATAAAGGACTCTATAAGGACTGTGTAGATGACTATGTAGAGGACTATATAGAGGACTATGAAGAGGACTATATAGAGTATTATGGTAACTCTTAAATGGAACTGCATTTCTATGGCGCTGTTCTCGTCTTTTTGACCACTCAAGGTGCTTTACACTGCACGTCATTCACTCATTCTCACACAGATGACAGAGACTGCCGGCCAGGTGCCGCCTACCCATCGGGTTCTAATCTAACTCACTAACTCAGCATGTCAATGGCACAGTCTTCGGACGCAATTTGGGGTTCAGCATCTTGCCCAAGGATGTGGGAATCGAACCAGCCATCTCCCAAATGGCTCGCACTGCCTCAGCTGCCCCTGCTGTAAATAAAGTCAGTGTGAAGCGTTAGCTACAATACCCGCCGTGCAGCATCAGTCAAGCTTCACCCTGCACTGCTCAACACATCTAAATCTTATTGAACTTAAATTGGACTTCCATGTTTTTAACCACTACATCTAATGTCCAAACATCACTGTTATGAATTACGATAAAGGATCTACTTTTATATGCTACAAATAATCCACAATATACCGCGAGCCCCACATAAACTTTCATTTGATTTTTGGATTGAGAGAAACCTTCCTCACACTTCAACGGTAAAAAAAAAACAATTAAAAGGATTGATATTATGGAGTTAGAGTTAGCTCAGTATAATTTTAGTCGCAAAGAATCATTAAGCTTGTTGATGTTACCAGAAATAGGGATGTCACGAGAACCGATACTTACGGTACCTTTCGATTCTAAAATGTCAAAACACAGACGATGCCCGTTTTTTTAAGTACCGATCGCACCGATTCCAGTGTTGGCATCGGTGTCATTACTCTTCCGGAACTGTTGGGGGCAGTATACGCCTCCAGTCGTTACTTACATCAGAAGTATTAGTTCACGAAGAAGTGGAACTACACATAGCAAAACAAAAACACGTGAAAGACGGCAACTGCGGCTACGGCTCCACCGCGACTTGTGGATAAAAAAGGCAAAAAGAGTTGGGTATGGAAGTATTTCGCATTTGAGGCAGATGACCGTGGCGTAATAATGAACCCGCAGAAGCCGATATGCAAACGGTGCTACCGTGGTCTTCAGACCAAAGGAGGAAATACGTCAAATTTGGCGAAGCACCTGAAAGACCGTCATCCGGATTTATTCAAAGAATTCACGACATATTAACAATATCCAAAGGATGAAAAGGATGAAAGGATTTTTTTATCGGCCATACTGAAATACACGTTAACGTTACATGATGTTCGGGAGGGTGGGCACATTTGTTATGGCTTATGTACGTAGCTTATGCCATACTTTTAACATTAGCCTAGCACTATAGCACTAGCTACCTCGTAGTTATGCAGCCTAAGTTAGAGGGAGAGAAAGAGCATGTCTGGCAAGTATATTGTAACAACTAGCGAAATTTACTGAATATCTTGGTTTAATATAGTAACAGATGGATATGCAACGTATAACCGCCACGCCCCCACCCCAAAATAAATAAAAGACGATTTGCGAGTGACAGAGCTGCAATTCCGCCGTGACCACACTGAACATTGCTTCCCAATTATAGTACATTTAGTACAATAGTTGTTGCACTACATTGCACTTTATTGTGTTGTTCTGTGCTCTTGCACTGAGTTTTGTATGTCTTATGACATCTTGATATTTTTAATAAAGAAATTCATGTTTCAAGTTCATGGAATCATGGAAAATCTTTTTTACCGTGGTATCGAAATTGGCATCGAGAATCGTGTAATTTTACTGGTATTGGTATCGACTACTGAATTTTTGGTATCGTGACACCCCTAACCAGAAATGCCAAGAATATTACACTATTCAGACTCATGTTTGCTTTTGATGAAAGCGAATTCATTTCCTGTTGAAGGAAATGTTCATAAATGTAACAGAAAAGGTACAGATCCAGGACATAATCTTATTTTTCTTAAGTTTCTTACAGTGCTGCTATAAGATCACCAACACTGATTCAAACTGAAACTCATCAACAACGAAGGGATTGCAACTCAAACTGATCCACTGATCACTGACGAGTGCACTCCCAGCCCTGACCCCCCTCCCAGAACAATGGGTTTGTTTGGGCTGGATGCCATCAGTGCTGGGGGAAGTTGAAATCCCTCCACCTCCTGCTCTCCACCATAGTTTGTCTGGCCAGCCGCTGCTGAGCCTCCCTGGTCATCTGACATTCTCTTTCTAGCCGACTACAAAGTCCCAGTCGCCGCTACGCTGCCAGCATCAGCACCGGAGCGCTGAGAAAGGTCACCTCTAATGATCCAGACGTCAGGCCGGTCAAGGCGAGCTATGACAGGAAGTATGGGGTGTTTGCGTCGGCATACCTGGTGACTTTGAATTAGGGTGCATCCCGGTGCATTTGTGCATCCGTGACTTGTGTTATGTGAGTTTTTGAAAGGCCACAGTCGGCTAATGGTTGGCCGGGTCAGCCAAAGGTGAGAAGGGCAGACAACTTGTGGTTCCCAAGTATGAGGATGTCCGGCTTCCCAAAAGCTCCCTGGACATTCCCAGTGAATAAATGAGGAACCGAGCAGCAGGGAAGCAAACTGTAGTTACACTTTTTGTGTTTGTTGCTCTCGCCAGCTTCATTTTACATGTTGTGCTACAGGTCCAGGTCCCTCTGCAGGTACTGACTCGGTTTACACAGCTCCAGATTGACAGTCAGCACCATCAGCACCAAACATCCACCACAGGGTGGTAAAGGAAGTCTAAGCTCCCGGGGGGCTTCAGGGCACCGTGGTGGTTGCTTTCCGTCTGTAGTCCCCAGAGCCTCTTTCTGAATTCAGCGCGTCTCCAGCAGTGTGCAAATTGAACTGGCTTG